>OV179142.1:33731871-34981871 GCA_921972225.1 Euplexia lucipara
TAAAGTAACGGCTAAAGTATCGCTGGCAAAGTAACTGCCATAAACAGAGCTGGCTAAAGAGCTCTGGCTAAAGTAACGGCTGAAGTATCGCTGGCAAAGTAACTGCCATAAAGAGAGCTGGCTAAAGAGCTCTGGCTAAAGTAACGGCTGAAGTATCGCTGGCAAAGTAACTGCCATAAAGAGAGCTGGCTAAAGAGCTCTGGCTGAAGTATTGCTGGCAAAGTAACTGCCATAAAGAGAGCTGGCTAAAGTAGCTGCCATAAAGAGCGCCGGCTAAAGTATCGCTGGCAAAGTAACTGCCATAAGATACAGGCACATGAGTGCGAGGGTTGACCGAGAAGGTCTGGACCTGAGCAACTGCCTAGAGTGGGGAATGTATGATGAGTATGTCATTGATACTTTGTTATATTTACAGCTTGGAAGAGGTAGCGTAGTCATAGGCTGGATCTGCCGCCTTGACGTTACTCCTTCCCCGCCCGTGGTACTGAAGTAGTTAGTATCAACGGGCATTCACACCTACAGATGGCGAACTGCTACGGCTAGCGGCTTGGCAGTAAGGCGAAGCAGGGCAGGTGTAAGAGCTGTAGAAGGAGGTGGAATACGGACGAGGTCAATAAGGCGAGGTACGATACTCAAAGTATTTATTACCATGATGATCATAATACTATTCGTGCGTCTGCTTATGTAAGCGAGCCCAAGGCACAACTAAATTACATACCCCATATGACTTACATATTAGAGCAGGGCGTTACGACAGCTTGTTCAGCAGCCACCTTTAAACACAAAAAATAAACATAAACAATGGTTTTAACATAGCAACTTTGAATATGCCATATAAAAAAAAAATATAATATAAATACAAATATGAAACTAAAATCAAAGAGTTCTCCAATTTAATTAAAAGCTTTATTGTGAGAATAATTGTAATGTTTTACATCAGAACCATCGCATTAATAATAATAATAATAATAATAAAGCCTTACCATCGCATTAGCATTATTTCATTTTATTATCTGACTAGCATTATCAATTAGGGCAACGTTGTCACGGAAATCCCTATTTGTGTGACCTAATTCTGGCAACTTCACACAATATGGTTGTTGCGTCGTTGCAATTTGAATTTGCGATTGCGCTTAATTGTTTTTCGCGAGCGAGTCCATTTCGTGTTTAATTATTGGTTTTGAAGAGTTTTATCTACATCACACATCGAGTTGAGTTTCTCCTCCGTTGGATGGTTGGATTACTTGGTACCGGAAAACTTAAAATTTTCGGATTCACTATCAAATTCTGTTTTATCATTTCTGTGAAAAGACGCTATTTTGTGCTGTGTGTGTCCAAATAGATACAATGCCTCACCGTTGCGCTTTTGGGTGTAAGAACATTAGTAATACTTAAACATTTTTTATCAACTATTAATGATTAAACCCCAAGAGGACGCTGGCGTCCGCGCTGTGATTATCTTTCTATTGTGTCTTTATTTGAGACGATTGAAAGGTTAAACAACCCATTGCCAGGCAAAGCCCTCTCTTATCATGTTGTCCCCTGTTCCCTAAGCGAACGAAAGCCGACTTCCGCGCGTTTTCGCACACCCTAAAAACTAATTAAAAGTAATACAACATTATTTCCTTTGGTTTCAGACAATGTGATGCATTCAATTCCCAACCCCGGCAATTTCCTGAGCGTTTCAAGGCTTGGGTTAATCTTGTTAGAAACAATGTGTAAACTTAATCAGACTGAGATAAGAGAATATGTGACATTCACTTCACTGACAAACACCGGAATCGCTTCAAGCGTCTAAATGCATTGGCAATGCCAACTCTTTATTTGCCAGGTGAGTTGAATATTAAATTACTTCAAAGTCAGAAAATCTGCTTATATCAGATTTTATTAAGACTAATTAATGAGGTAGCCTGTTTAGTCCCGCTACAGGAGTATAGAATAAATAAAATTTAATATGGCTCCTCTTTCTAAACATGTTGGTCTAGTGATCATTTGTTATGTCTCTCAGTGTAATTTATCTATTAAGATTTCATATTTAGAAATATACACATATATTTCCTCTCTTACATCTTCAATCAGTGCTTGGCACTACAAGGAAATTTGGTGAGTGCATTATGTTGGTTGCAAAGGATGGTGGAGTGGAAAGATATATAAATATGTTTATCAGTTATCTAGTACAGGAGTTCTTAAACTTTAAAGATAATGGAACATCAAACAAATTAATAATATTTAGTTTGGTATTATGGCCGATAATGATATGCTTATATCTGCAGTAGCATCCAATTAGGACCTGTATTTGTTTTGTTACTGTGGTATTATGTAAGAGCTAATAATAAATCATTTTAAAAAATAAAATAAAAATTAAATCCATTAATTTCAGGTTCTCCCATATGACAATTATACGGAACACGAGATTTGACGAGATCACAAAAAACACAACCACAAGCCACAAGTTAACATAAGAATTTAACAATAATATTAAAACAAAATAATAATAAATACGATTTCAATTTACAATTTATACAATTTTGGTGGAACCCTGATGACTATTCTACGGAACCCCTAGGTTCTGCAGAACTCAGTTTGGGAATCTCTGATCTAGTACTCATAGTACAAGCCCTGCTCAGTTTGGGACTAGATGGTGTTGTGTGAGAGTTGTGGAATATTTATTTATTTGTTTTATTTATATTAATTTTGTAATTGATCAATGAACTCAATGTTTGCCTACATGAATAAATACTTAATCATATTTAATTTCAGGTGAAAGTCATGGCAGGGGTATCTGAGACAAACTTAAATTTACGTTGCCCCACCACTTCCACATCTCTTCCTTCTACTTCCACTCTGGGTATGTATATTCCATCAAATATTAATGGTAAACATCTCCTATTGGAGACTATAATTATATACTACTGCATTCATTTCTCTGCACTGTTCATGTATAGAAATAGTGTCTACTTGTCTAGTTTATGACACCTATATCATTAATATGAACTACAGTTTAATATTGATCAAATGGTATCAGTTTTCTTAGCCATCTCTCTAAAAGACAGTCTTTTAATAATTGAACACATGTCATGTCATGTTAAGGTGCATTGCCCTTGAGAACTACAGGAATTCTATTGTGTCTGCTAATTGCTAATTAGAACCATCAAAGTTAGTATGTATCTTGGATATAAAATAATATTACCCTTAAGTATATTTTTTATTAATATGTATTCAAATTATTTCAGGTGAAAGTTACAGCATCACTACTACACCTCAGCAGTTTGAGGCTATCGGTGTTTATCATACTTCCATTAATACCTCTCTTCTTGCTACTACTTCTTCAGGTATTATAATAACTAGTTTCTATAGTTTGACTGGCCTGTTGGACTAGTAGTTAGTGACCCTGACTGCTGTGCCGGAGGTTGTGGGTTTGATTCCCACCCAGGACAAATGTTTGTGTGATGAGCATGATCATTTGTTCTGTGTCTGGGTGTAATCTATCTATAATATGTATATATTCAGAAATATATAAGTATGTTTATCAGCTGTTTAGTATACATAACACAAGCTCTTAGCTTAGCTTGGGACTAGATGGTGTTGTGTGAAAAACTGTGGAATATTTATTTATTATTATTATTATTATTCAATCAACATAGTACATTGTCTTGTAATTAATTATTTATGTCTTGTATTGACTGACCTGTTGGTCTTATCTTGTACTAAGTAGACCTGACTGCTCTATATGCCGGAGGTTGTAGGTTCGATTCCCACCCAGTACAAATGTTTGTGTGATGAACACGATCATTTGCTCTCTGTCTGGGTGTAATTTATCTATAATATGTATGTATTTTGAAATTTATAAGTATGTTTAACAGTTATTTAGTACCCATAACACAAATTCTGCTTAACTTAGGACTAGGTGGCTACATGGTGAAAGTTGTTGAATTTATTTAATGTATATTATATTTTCAGATACTAGTCACAAATGCACAACACACTGCAATGCACTGCTACTACAAATTCTGTGACAATGGAGCATAATTATAGCGTGATAAGCAGACTTAATAAAAAACTATTACTCAAAGGTAATTTATCTTCAGCATTATAATAACATTAAAGGTCGAGGTATAAGGAGGGTTGTGGGAATCTGATGGATAAGAGACATACAAAACCAGTTTTTGTAGTGACGCTTGGAGGAAACTTATGTCCAACCGTCGACATCTTTCAACTGAAATGATGATGATGGTTAGGTTGATGATTATAATTAAAGCCTATTTATTACTGGATCACTGTTGAGCATTGGTCTGAACAAATATTGAAATTTTGCTTGAGTGCTAATAGAGGTTGTTTAAGTTATCAACTAAGTACATAAATGATTTGTGTAGAAACAGTTTTAATTACACAGATTGACACAAAATACATAATGAAGATGTTTTTACATTTTTCAGATGCTCGTGAAAGTGTTGGTGTGAAGTTCAATTGCATTCAAAGGGTACCATTTCATCAAAAAATGAAGTATCTTCGCAATGAAATAGGTCGTTTGCGCAAAAAAGGACAATCATTCAACAACCGCTTAGCTAATGCAGAAAAATTGTCCAATGAAGTTGCATTCCAACGAGTGACAAAAAATATGACCAAACAAGCACAACTGTTTGTTCACATGCAACTGCAGTCCACAAAAAAATCCAAGGGGAGACGGTTTTCTCTTGAGGAAAAAGTGATGTCCTTGTCACTTTTTAAAAAGAGCCCTAATTAATTAGCGTGTACAAACAAACAGACAAACAGACAGACTGTTTTTTTTGGATTTGTGATCTATTACTGTTTCTAAACCCCCCTCAACTATTATTTTTTAAATATATTCAATGTACAGACACAGTTTTTTTACTATATGTATAGATTAAAATATACTTAGGTATGGCTGACATCCAGTGTGACATTGAAATTGCTGTATAATAACTATTGTCCTTTAAACAAAACCATCTTATTATGAAAATTTCTGATTTCTAAATTCTAAATCTTTATTGTTACTTAACATTTATTTATAAAATGAATTCTTACTTCCAAATATCTATAAGTACCTATGCGATTGCCTTCAAGAGTAAAACTTAATGATTGTCGAAAGGGCTCTGTTCGTTCGTAAGGGTTCGCCCACAAATTTGTGTGTGTTTAGCCACCATGGATTTATTTGATTATTATGCCTACCTACCTTTTGAACATTAGGCCTGACAGTTAAGGGAAAAGATTTGAAACGTGTCACAACACTGTAAGTAAGTATTCCTAGGTTATGTGATATAAGAAATCAAGTTTACTTTAAGAAATCTTCCATATTTTGGTCTGAAACCCATGAGAATAAAAGCGCACAAATGTATAAATTCAATAATCATACTATAACACTAACAGTATTGAAAACTTGCGAATGAAAAGTGATTTCGTTAATATCCTTTTCTGTGCGGCTTTTACAGCCTAATAAACTGCATCCTCCCATCGTGGAGCATACACCATACATTAAACACTTAACTAATGGAGTCCATTTCTCATTAAATTACTCAAACTATTACAACAATTGCAAAAACCATCCGAAAACTTAAATTAAATCGACCATAATAATATACGTGACAGTGACAGCACTTTGTTTGGCTAACATTCAAAAGTTAGCCATGCAAAAATACGGCACGCCGTAAGGGACAGAAGATACGATGCTTTGTCTCAATTTTTCTACGAACTTTGTATTAATGCGTCTCACTTCTACACTTCACACTGTAAATTGGGCTACGTCTAGAAGTATACAGGGTGGCAGGGACATCGACGCACATCCGCTTACCATGGATTCAGTACATGATTCTGGACCCCCCTGCGTTGAAATTTTTCGTCGGCTTTTCCTTAAATTTTACGTTTTTTTCTGCAAATTTTTTTACTGTAAACTGTATAAAAACATTATTTTTACCTATTCCAATGAGATTTTTAATTAAGAAATAGTAAATTCACTTGTTTCACTTAAACCAGCAATGAAAGTAAAACTCGAAAGGGCTACCTGATCAGCTGTTTTTCTAAAGTTCATATGCGAGGTCAACACTAGCATAGTAGGTAGACATCCTATTGTCGGCATTTCGGGGAAAACCCGCCACAAAGGACGCCGCCGCCGGCGGCGCGCGGTCTAGTCTGTACGATATATCCCAAAGAATCTAACAGACGCGTCACTTGAGGCATTTTAATCATCTACATAAATGAATGACTCGCATTTACTACTTTTATTTTAGATTCATTAAGGAGGATAATAATTTCTTTTGAGCTTTGTCGTGTTACGTAAAGAAGATTAAAAAAAAACGTCAAAGTCACGTAATTGTTCGACAATTTTTTGTTATCAACATTAATTTTAGTTTTGAATGCAATTCAACAATGTAATTTATTGTTTAATAAAAAAAAACACATCCATTATCGCAATTAATTTCATGAGGAGGTAACTAGGTACAACTTAATGTGTTTGTACACTCTATCATGTTGTTGATCTGTTGAAAGTGCGGCAAATTGAAAGAGAATTAGTAAACCTACATTTCTTTTGCATTTCTCCGATTTTTGTCAGTTCCTAGATTTCGTTGATCGCAAGCGGGCGTGTTGTTTGTCGCGAATTTGTGATCATAACGTACCTAGTAGATTTTAAAATCAAAAGTAATTTTCTCTTTGCGTGTGTGTGTGTGTGTTTGAGAGCGTCAATTGGAAGATTCGGTCCGCAACCATGGCCAGCTCGCTCACAGGATTTGACCCCATTAGATTTTTTTATGTGGGGTTACGTCAAGTATAAGGTGTCTGTGACCGAGTGCAATACCGCAGCAGAAATGAGAGATCGCGTTGTGAAATGTGAATGTGTTTGCGACGCTGTGTGAGGAGTGTGTCCAGGATCCCACTATTTTAGCCCGTGTCCACGCAGAAACTCTGCGCCGCGCTCAGATCTGCGAGCGACCACTTCGAACCCTATCTCATTGTGTCCAGTTCGACCGCGCGGCCATAGCGTTTTTTTTTTAAAAAAAACCATGTCAATTTTTTGTAAAAATTTGTCAAAGTTGATTCCCAAAACCATAAATTTGTCAAAGATACGGTTAAAAAGTTATAAGGGTTTGAACATGGCCGCGCCATTGAAACGCGGCGAACCGCGCGGCCACTGAGATCTTTAAAACTAAGCCTTGTAGAGACCTGAAATTTACGCAAATGCAAGATTTAATTTGTAAAAAATTTGTAAAAATATAAAAAAAATACTCAGGTTTATAGTTTAAGAGTTATAACACTAAAACCGAATGGCCGCGCCATTGAAACGGTGGAGAAAACGCTATCGCCTGTATCTCGCTGAAAAAAAATCGCAGAGGTGTGTAGTTTATTGTAATTACCCAGATTTGAATTTGTCGAAACTAGGAAAAATACAACAAAAACTCCTAGGTTTATATTTCAGGAGCTATAAGACTAAAACGATATGGCCACGCCATCGAAACGGTGAATAAAACGTTATTTCGCCTGTATCTCGCTGAAAAAGCATCGCAGAGGTCTGGAGTTTTTTGTAATACCTAGATTTTAATTTGTCAAAACTAGTAAAAATACAATAAAAATTCTTAAGGTTATATTTCAGAAGCTGTAGAACATTATCAGTATGTGGTGCGATAGGGTGACCATGTCTTATTGTTTACAGAATACTTTCTACTTATTGTTACAGAAATTATAATTCAAGGATTCTAAATAAAATTAAAATGAAACCATAAATATAAAAACAATTATGTTTATTGGTTTAAAAGTCACATAAATCACAGAATGTTACAAATTAAAAAAAAAAAACTCAAAAATCACAGATTGTTTACTTACACTAAGATATAATCAAAAATAACAAATTGTTTACTTACACTAAAATATAATAAAAAATCACAGATATTTTACTTACACTAAGATATAATCAAAAATCACAGATTATTTACTTACACTAAAATATAATCAAAAATCACAGATTGTTTACTTACACCAAGATATAATCAGAAATCACAGATTGTTTACTTACACTAAGATATAATCAAAAATCACAGATTTACTTACACTAAGATATAATCAAAAATCACAGATTGTTTACTTACACTAAGTCAGATATAAAATGAAAAATAGAAAAAATATAAACATAATTTACTTATAATTTAGTTGCGCTATCATTAAATATAAAGTGTTTTAGTCATCATCTATTAAACCATACATTAAATTATGAATTGTAAGAGGTTGTGCAGAACTTTCATGTGTTTCAGTTTTATTGTCGTCGTAGCAAATAAATTTAGAATTATTTATTAGACAATGACACTTGTAATGCCCAATAATACCTACAACCGGGGGAACATATTCCACGGCACCTATGAATCGATATTTTTTTTGCCTTAATTGTATATATTGTGGTATTTCTTCGAGCTTAATTTTGTCTGTGCCGTTGAGATCAAATAAAATAATATCGCTCAATTCATACTTAAATCTCAAGGATTCGTTATTGCATTTCAAACAAATTTTGAAATTGGAGTCATCGATAATAACGGCATCTTCCAGTCCTCCGATTCCGAATAAATTTACGATTTCCATATTTATTGATAAAAACACTATGGTTCTTTTTCAATTTCAATTTCAATTTCAATTTATTCATGAAACAATTAACATTGTGTTGAAAATTTATACATGCAAACATACAAAAATAAGTACCTAATAATTATATAATAATATTATTCGACATTCTAGAGCAATTAAAATAAGGTGCTAAAACTTCACAAATATAATGTTAAATCGTTATGGATATTTAATGTCAAACACGTTTAAATAGAAATGTCAGAAACTGGT
Source organism: Euplexia lucipara (assembly GCA_921972225.1). Taxonomy (NCBI): domain Eukaryota; kingdom Metazoa; phylum Arthropoda; class Insecta; order Lepidoptera; family Noctuidae; genus Euplexia; species Euplexia lucipara. The sequence continues at coordinate 33,740,704 of OV179142.1, forward strand.
TAAAAAGTCAACAAATTCAAAATTATAATGTCAAAACAGCAAAAATATATATAATTATTTAAATCATTCATTATTGTGTGACATTAAATCCTATATATTGTACAGACATTTTTCGAGTAAAAAGGCTTTTAATTTTGTTTTAAACGAGTGGGTGTTATTTTGAGTGGTTGGCACATGTTTCGGTTACACATTCCTTAGATACATTGGCACTGTACAAATAATCTAAAAGTATGTGTTCAAATATAAAAGCCATATTACTTTCGCATCTATATATATTGTTTTCGCGTTTATAATATTTAGCAATAATTTTCTCTCGTAAATCATAACCATTATTTAAATTTAATGATTCTGTGAGTAATTGAATAAATTCTCTAATTAAATTGCTTGCGCATGTATTAATTATTTTTTTGATATGAACGTTTTGCTTGTATGCAAATGCTACTAAAAAGAAAACTGAATCAAACGCACATGTATTAGTAAATTTCATACTTTTATTAATAGAATTTACTAAATTCCCATTTCGCAAAAACAACACTGAGATATTCTTTGTAGAATATCCCTCTCCCCCCCAGTTTTCAGTATATGATGGCTTTACTGTAAATATGGAATCAGAAGAAAATGATTGTTTTGTGTTCATTTTAATTTTTTTACACTGCATTTTGTTTTTCGTTATTAACTTCCTTTTTCGGCCCTTGTTTGTTTGTTTTTTTGATCTTTCTAGAGTTACGTTAAGATTTTTCGCAGCTATTCTTGTCTCCCCTAATATAAAATTGTAATGAATTTTTATGAATTCATCCACGTTGTACTTATGCAGACGTGTTTCAAATAATAAATGTTTTAATGTTTTGAAATAGCTTTCAATAGCTGAAGATGTTGGCGACTTGTTTTCCGATTTGTAAAAAGGACACATGACATTGCTCCACAGAGGCAGTTTAATCATTAACCTTTTAAGAGTTGACACTAGATTCGGTAAGTAATAGTCATTTGGCTTTTCTGTTTTGTCCTTTAATTCTTCCAAGATTTTTTCTTTGTTAACAAGCTCATCAAACCAACCTATGATATCGTCATCGTCAGGTATTGTAACATAATAATAATAATCGGAAAGATCTTTTTTGTCGTTTTCTTCTACTGGGTTTTCTGTATTGACCAACAAAGATTTGAGATACTGCATGGAAATTTTACAAGTTTCATTGCTTGTGAATGCATATTTAAATGTGCAAATTTTAATAATATGGCCAAGTACAGCATTTATTATTTTAAAACTTTCACACTCTTTAATAAATAAAATACTGCGAATGTAAAACATTTTAATGTTTAAATCAACGTTATCGAAGCATCGCAAGTTGTATACGTTTTTGACAAAGTGACTTGTGTCTAATCTTAAGAAAACTTCAGGCATATCGTTACTTTTACTCATTAAAACTAAAAAAGATTGTCGTAGATAGTCACGGACTGTCTGAAAAGTAGTAAAAGCCTGAACGTTTGCTGCTATTAACGCAGAAGAATCATCAGTTACAATTTCGTGAGGGGCAGTACGTACTTCGTTGTGCCATCTTTTTAACCATGACAATATAGAGTCCGTTGTGTGGTTATCAGTTATCAATTGGCAAATTGCTGTTGACTTAATAGTTGAAGATGTTACCATGGCAACATAGAGGAACATCCGTTTCGTTAGCAGAGATCCATCTGCTGGCTTATTCACAACCATTCGACTAGATTCCGCACCGAATCGAACGGCTAAGATGTCGAAGATGTCATCCAAACGCAATTCACAAATCCGAAACCGATTTTTTTTGACAAGCCAAATTCGATAAGAAGACTCAGATCTTTCCGACAGCTGTTTGCTATCGGGAGCCATACCGAGCAAAATTTAAACGATTTAATTTTCATAAACCCAGGTTATTTCAGAGAAATATAAACTCTGTAAACCTTTAAAACACTGCACTTTTAAGTAAATGAAGTTTTATTATTGTATTGACCGTATTTCATTGATACTTTCGTATTTACATAAATTCAAAGTGTAATTACGTAGAACTACAATAATTACACTTTGAATTACTTTATTCGTATAGTTGTACATGTAATTGTTTGACAGTGAGCAAATAGCAAGATTTGTGTATTGATATCAAATACTTACAGTCATTTAGCCTTTTTTAAGCAAAGTTATAATAAAAAAAATAATCCATAGTTTTATTTCAAATAAAAACTTTTTCCGCATTGCCAGACTGGCAATGTTTAAAAAGTAAAAAAAAATTAAAAAGTAAAAAAGTCTGTCAAACTGGCAATGCCAATTTGACAGACGGCTGTTTACAAAGCAAGTTTATTTGAAATAAAGTTTGTTTGATTAATAATAAAATCATTTTGTACCGTTTGCTGTCGATTAAATTACTAGCTGTATATTCTATAATTAAACGGATCGAAACATTCAAATAAACCAATTTTATTTACTACTTTAAATTTTCTACCACGCTGATCTTTTTACTACCATTTTGTAGCGTTCCCCATAAATACAATGATCAATCGTATAGAAAAAAAAACGTATCCGTTCGGATCTGTGAGTAGCGTTTTGGCAGTTCTTCGGCTCGGAAATGAGATTGTCGAAAACGGTTCCTTACCGACACGGGAACCAATCGAACGGTTTAGAATAAGGCAGCTGGAAGTTTGAGCGTTCGGAAGAATGATCCAGTTGCATCTACAGTCATTGTAACACGAGGAATTTTCTCTATATACGCCTTGTAGTATTCCATTTGTTGTTCACACCAATAGCACAAATGAAAGCTCGGTACTAAAGTGAACTCTCGGACGAAATTTTGATATGTTGCCATTATCGACATCATGAGAATACTCATGATTGGATCAGAGTGCAATCGATTAATTTGCCTTCTTTCGTGTTTCACTTTCCTCAAAGTTTCCAAGGTTGGTATCACTGGACAATTGGACCGTGTTATGCAGAAAGCAGCCATGTGGCACTTTTTCAAAAAATGAGTTATAAACACAGCCATACTAATTTCGACACGCCCGATTTTTTGCAAAAACAGCCATACCGATATCTCTATTCATCACGGAGATATGAGCATTCAAATGCAGCCATGACTACAAATGTTTATTGTAAAAAACAGTCATCTTCATGTAAAATGCAGCCAATTTTGTCAAAAATTAAAATACCTATTTTGCAGAAGTCAGCCTAACTATATGGCCGTTTTTTACAAATTACAAAATGTTAGGAGGTATCAGTGTTCGAGTTACGTCAGAGGCAGCCACTCTATGATGGCTGTTTACTGCAAATTATTTATTTGATGATAATCACAGTTGGCTTTTTTATAAAAGGCAGCTCTGGCTCTATAACTTGGGGGTGTGCACAGTGCTAAAAACAACCAAAGCTACTGTTGTACAGATGCCAGCACATCAAGTTACCCCAATGTGTCAAATTTCTTTGATCGTTTTTTAACTTTATGTCAAACTGAATAAGGTTCATATTAAATTCGGAAATTTTGACACATTGGGGTAACTTGATGTGCTGGCGTCTGTACATGGATCGAGGGTCAGGCTGGACGTGGCGCACAGGAATTGGGATCCTCACTATAATACACATCGACAGGAACGCCTCTGACAATGATAAATGATATTTATTTCTGTAAATGGGTTCATATAAACACTTTTACATGTCATTTTTTTTTAAAAAGATGAGGTCGTTAATTCGCTATCTGACTACTCTGGGAAGAAAGAAGAACACCGAAAGAAATTCAGAGGTCGTAATACTGGTCAGATTTTGTAAGAACCATGCAGCTTTGTAACTAATAATGGTGTTTTGAGGAAAGAACCACACAGATAGGAGTGGACTAGATCAGTCAGTGTAAGCATTTTTCAGTTATCGTGAGCTCAACTCGTAAACTATAAAATATTTAATTCTTTGGTCAGATTCTTGTGGCATGGCGGTCAAAACCGGAACAGAAAAATGCTCGAGATGAAACCAAACCTAGATCTATAACATTTAAGTACCTATTTGATGCCAGGCCATAGTTACTTACCCAACGATAAAGGCTTCGGTGATATTGAGAGAGCTTTGTACATTCAAAGGATTTATACGCCTGACGACTACATTCAAATTATGGCTATATGCAAAAAAAAAAACCACTGATATGTTGCCAAATGGAAGTTAATGATTTCTACTCGACTGAGTCTCAAGTCATAGTAAATCGCAAGAAAACAACAAATAATGACTAAGTGAATTGCCTAAAAACAAGAGAATTCAAAATAACAGACTAGACTAGAAGACTTTGACCAAGAAGAATACGAGTGTTTGGATATTACTCGTAAAATATCACCACGTCACGGCTCTGACAATCCAGAAAGAGAAGGTGTTTTTAAGAGTCAGTTTTAGACTAAATTATCGCCAAATCGAAAACCTATAGCAGAGCCGTGATATAAATGTCAATAATACATCTAATACCAGAAGATGTTCGACACTTTTAGGAAAATTTGACGTCAAATGCACCTGTTATTGAAGATGACTTTGATGGATTTAGTACTGAGTTAGAATTTATTTTGGATGATGAATAAGTGCGAAAATTTATATTTTGCGTTTGTGACGTTTTAATGCTTTTTTAAATAAATATTTCCCAAATTAAGCCTAAAGGTGAGAAGGGGTTGCAACCGCTATCCGGCCCTAGGCGCGATTAAATTGTATCCGTGCTTAAAATCATAAAATATCAAAAACAACGGTTCATTCCGCGACCTTTCGACACGAATAGCAGATATTATAAAAATAATAATAAAAAAAACTATTGATTAGGTACTTTGCTATTGCTACAATTTATAAAAGAAGATACGACCAAAATGTTGAGAGAACTTGACGTGGAGCGATGACACGACGTCCTTCAGGGTCTTCGCTCGTAAAATACGGAGTCACCCGCTTGTATGCACACGCTTCACGAACTCAGTCGGAATTAAGTCGCGGCGTAGAAATTACACGGAACACCAGTCCGCTGATAAAAAGGTATTCCTTGAACCGATTCTGAGCGAATCTATGGTGAGAAAATAAAAGGAAATGAACACCATAATACTCAAAACAGAACCTTCCAAGCAGCTAAAATTTAAAATGTTTTAAATACATACCGGTAGTTAGAACCCGTAGGGTATATTTGGTGACGTATGAATTTTTAGAAAGGACTCGAAGTGAGTAACGGCTTCGATTAAATTATCCCCATACCGGTTCTTAGTTAAAAACATTTTAAATTTTAGCTGCTTGGAAGGTTCTGTTTTGAGTATTATGGTGTTCATTTCCTTTTATTTTCTCACCATAGATTCGCTCAGAATCGGTTCAAGGAATACCTTTTTATCAGCGGACTGGTGTTCCGTGTAATTTCTACGCCGCGACTTAATTCCGACTGAGTTCGTGAAGCGTGTGCATACAAGCGGGTGACTCCGTATTTTACGAGCGAAGACCCTGAAGGACGTCGTGTCATCGCTCCACGTCAAGTTCTCTCAACATTTTGGTCGTATCTTCTTTTATAAATTGTAGCAATAGCAAAGTACCTAATCAATAGTTTTTTTTATTATTATTTTTATAATATCTGCTATTCGTGTCGAAAGGTCGCGGAATGAACCGTTGTTTTTGATATTTTATGATTTTAAGCACGGATACAATTTAATCGCGCCTAGGGCCGGATAGCGGTTGCAACCCCTTCTCACCTTTAGGCTTAATTTTGCAAATTCACAAATTTTATTCGTTTCAAAATAATCCTCATCATTTCGCAACTTTTTACTGAAAAACATATTTTTTTACATCGCCAATTTTTTACTTTGTACATTTTTTAATTTTTGTATATTTTTAGATCAAAATTAAACGTTAGAGAATGTGTAGACAATTTTTTTTTTTTACGCTACAAATTTGTCCCCTCTAATGTAACGCCTTGTGGCGCCACTGTGGACACAACTGTAACGTTGCGCCCGGCCGAAATAACGGGATTTCGCCGCGGTCACTAAAACTACGATAACTCAGAAACTACGCATCGTAGCTCCACAAACCCAATGCCATTGAAATTGTTACTAAATAAGCTACCTGATTATATTGAATTTAGTATAGTTTTATCTTGTAATATATTGCTAATTCGAAGTTGAAAGTAGGGTGACGACTATTTCCCAGTTTTTCGTACAAAAGTCGTCATATTTATGAAATAAAAGCATATTTTTCAAAAGTTATTGTTTTAATTTCCAAAAAACACATTGTTTTACATTATTCAAATAAAAAAACAGACATCGCCATACATTTTTTTCAAAAGACAAGCTTTACAAAAATGTACCTCAGGTAGCAGACCCGGCCGCCGACAAAAAAAAAGAGCATGTTTACACTTCAGTTGCGGGAACTCTGTTAGCTAAGTGGGTTAGGATAGTAATTTATTACAAAGTTTGGTACACAATCTTATCGCTGACAAAGTTTTAGCTGTTAGAATTGTTTAGTTTACGAACAATGAGTCATAATGTAAACACTTGATAAAGAGGCGGTAAAAAGGCCCCTTCCTAAATTGGATTATAGAGCAAGTACTATTGCATTTGCTTGAAATCTTATTTCACAATCCACATGATGATAATATTTACTAATGGAAAAACACGACACAAAGGCAAGTTGCTTAACAAAATCATTAACAAAATCAACAAATAAAAATAATAAAAACAAGCAATTTCAGTACAAAAATGCCAAGACCACAGTGCAGGTACAACCAGTAGGTACATCACATCTGAACAACAAAAAATAAAATGAAGAGATTTCATACAGGGGTAGGAGAGTTTTTTTATAGGTATATTAAAATCTAATCTGGATTTTCCAACAGGGGTAGGATTTAAAAAAAAAAATATATCGAAAATGATGCGATTTTCAAACAGGGCTAGGATTTTTTTATAAGAAAAAATTAAAGTGAAACAGGGTTATAATTATTTTGTACGAAAATCTAGTTAGTTTTTAATTTAAACCTCACTTTTGATCTACGTCGGTGTAAACTTACTGGCCATTGCTCATACTGTGGTCGGGTCACAGAAAAACATGGCGGCTTGGCTGTCATAAACGTCAGATAAATGTCAAAATGTCGACTTGTACCGCGAACTCCAGGAGTTCGAATTTTAAATTACATTTTTACATTTCAATATTTACGCAAAATTTTATCGAGTTTCACTAATGAAATGCCTAATACATAAGTAGTAACGTATCTTTATCATGTTTCTAGCGACATATAGCCACCCCTAGTGTATTTTGTACTCAAAACAAGAGGAAATGTACCGGCATGGCGCGAAACCTTCCGAACCATGGTTGATGAAAAAACAAATTCTGTCCGAAATCTTTATCCAATACACAATGCATCAATTAAAAACTGTTTATTACTTACCCATCCATGTTTGAGACCGTTGTTTAAAACAATTTTTCTAAATACTAGCGCACTGCACTTCTTCAAATTTTGCTAACAAAAACAAACTGAACGCGTCGTCACAGACTATATTGAGTGAAACATTCCGTAACGAATTGTTGTTAGATGTTTTGCATGTAATGTTACATGCCTTTCCTTTTCTTTTTGCTACACTCTGGACAAGTTAGAGCAGGAACGGTATACTCTTGACAGGCAATATTTCATATTAAATGCGACCCGACTCAAATCGACTCTAAGAGTCGAATTACAAATGTGCAACATTTTTGTTCCGGCTCTAGGAGCATGGCTTCCGGACAAGTTTTTACTCAAATCAGAATAATTTTATTTATTTGATTTGTTATAAGACCTAAATGAAGCGTACCTAGTTATAGTAAAAAACAGTATGAATACATATACAACAACAGTCCGATAATTTTAGTGAACTTAGTAAACATTTTAGTCAATAGCTGCTACACTTATTACTTTCTTGTCTGTTTTTTATGTTTTAAATAGTTACAGTTACATTTTAAAACACAGCCAACTTACATGGTTGGTTTATACTTTATTATGATTTCTACAAAATATGCTATTTTGTAAAAAACAGCCACGTCTAAAATCGCAATTATTAATATTAATAGCCACGTTTCGAAATTCTGGATAGAATACAATATTCAACAACAGCTATACCAATATGTCTCAAATAAAAAATAATCAGAAAATTAATATACAACCGAAGTGTAACCATCGACAGAAAAATGCTCATAACTCTGTTTGTACTTTTCCCGACTTGGCTGCCTTCTGCATAACACGGTCCAATTTACAGTGTCATCATCATTTATGACTGCACAAGCAATTTCTTTTTGAACAACTGTTGCGGGTTTATATTGTAATTTTTTCGCTAGTTGTCGTCTTTTGTACGGTGTGAGCTTCGTCTTCTTATTTGGATTGTGGGGTATATTATTATTGGTTTTAAATATATTGCAGGTTACTGTCACTATTTTGTCTGTCGCTGCTTTGCTCGTTATTTCTGAGATGGAACTACATTGTGAGCACTTTCCCTTGATCAGCACATTGTGGTCTTCATCGATCCGCTTGGTTTTGAAAACCCATGTGCATGGAAGCCTTGTAGATTCCCATAGTTTCTCTCGTAGTAAGCAGGACCACTTATACTTAGGTAGTGTTTTGTACTTTTTATGTGTTGTAGCAACATTAGGATCACGCCTGACGTAATTAACTGAGAGGGGTTCAAATTTCTTCCAGTCATATATATCCAGTAAAAAAGTGTACTGATCAACACTTTCTACTTCGTTTGTGGTGCATTTCACAGGTGAAGAAATTGGGCTTCGACATGAAGGCGAAGATGAGGTGCTTTGTGTGAGTGAACTTTCTTCATCATATCGTTGGCCAAATATCGTCTTGAAATTTCTTTTCAATCTCATGAATAACGAATACGGCGTTATTTCATTCTTCAGTTCTTGAGCGATAGTTGTAAAATTGTTGTATGAAATTTTTTCATTTCTGCAAGTAGCTGCATATTTACGAAATATATTATTCATTTGCGCTGCATCAATTTTTGGTTTTCTACCTCTTGCCATGTTTCTGTAACAATACAATATACTTAAATAATATTACTGTGCTGACGAATTCATTGGAATTTCCATAGTTTATGATTTGAAAGTAATAAACTTTTGTCTTTTAACAAAAAAATCACGGACACATGTTTAACTGCTACCGCCTTCTTAAAAGACGCCATCAAACAAAAGAAGAATTATTAAAATTTTCTTTTGTTAAACGGCTTCCTTTAAATCTTTTGTTTTTATACATATTTGTTTAACAAACGTTTGCCGTAACCTAGATCCGGGTTAGTAATCTTCATCTTACTAATATTATAAATGCGAAAGTTTGTGAGAATGTATGGATGGATAGATGTTTGTTACTCTTTCACGCAAAAACTACTGAACGGATATGGCCTCCGTGCGCGAGTCGAACTCGCACTTAGACTTTTTTTTTGTAATAATTTCAGGGGCGTAGCTTCCGCCGTATATGCTGTATCAATTATATGGGCCCCCCGGACCACGGGAGCCTCCAACGTACCTAAGAAAAAAAAAACTTCCCAATATTTTTCAGAAATTGCAAAGGTCAAAAAAAGCAATTTCGTTTTACCCGAATAAAGCGTCAGTTCAAAAGTTGACAACACCTTTCGATAATATTTATTTATTTTAATGGTGTATTTTTAAATTGTAATACAACAAACAATAATAATATTGTACTTCTGGTTTTGTAAAAAATAATGAGTGAGAGGAAAAGGAAGAGAGATTTTACCAGTGGAGTTACAAAAAAAAAACTGGGGAAGTACGAGTCGGACTCGCCCATGAAGTGTTCCGTAGTAACAAGCAAAGTTTTGCTCTTAACTTTGTTTTTCATAGTGTTTGTATGAATTACAAAGTTACGTGTGCGGTTTTTGAAATTGTGCTATATACTATTATACTTACTAAATACTTATTTAAAAATGTGGAATCAAAATGATTTACAATCATTTCAAATGTTCTAAGTTAAGTTCTAATTACCTATATGATTTAATAAAACATTAAATAATAATAATCCAGCCTATTATTGTCCCACTGCAGGGCAAACATTATATATTATTATTATTTTTGTTAGTTATTAGATAGTTTTTAGTACTTCATATAAGTTCATATACATAAGATTGTAAATATTTCATAGTAAAATATCTTAACTACACGGTCATCCATACAAATAAAGAGAGAGCTCTAACATAATCATAAAATATTTAAATGCAACATACCTTAATCACTTCTGCTGAATTGTTTACATAATTTACCGAACTGACGTTACACCACAGTACAACACTTAATCGTAATTACACACGAACTGAACATTTTAATAATCAGTAGATCACTTTTTTATCGTGTTAACATCACAACGACACACTGATAACGAAACTCTTACGCTTACGTCGCTGTACCACAGAATAATAAGTACTAACGGCTGTACGCGTCGCACTGACCTGCGGAGGCGCGCGGGGGTGGCGCGTGTGAGATGCAATAGTGTGCATTACCAATCACATAGCTTAGGGGCGGAGTTGCGTCATTTAAACCAATCTTAGGGCTAGTTTTTCGTAAGTCCACGCGGACTGTAACTGTATTATTGACTTTTCAAGCAATAAACATAATTGTTTTTATATTTATGGTTTCATTTTAATTTTATTTAGAATCCTTGAATTATAATTTCTGTAACAATAAGTAGAAAGTATTCTGTAAACAATAAGACATGGTCACCCTATCGCACCACATACTGATAATGTTCTACAGCTTCTGAAATATAACCTTAAGAATTTTTATTGTATTTTTACTAGTTTTGACAAATTAAAATCTAGGTATTACAAAAAACTCCAGACCTCTGCGATGCTTTTTCAGCGAGATACAGGCGAAATAACGTTTTATTCACCGTTTCGATGGCGTGGCCATATCGTTTTAGTCTTATAGCTCCTGAAATATAAACCTAGGAGTTTTTGTTGTATTTTTCCTAGTTTCGACAAATTCAAATCTGGGTAATTACAATAAACTACACACCTCTGCGATTTTTTTTCAGCGAGATACAGGCGATAGCGTTTTCTCCACCGTTTCAATGGCGCGGCCATTCGGTTTTAGTGTTATAGCTCTTAAACTATAAACCTGAGTATTTTTTTTATATTTTTACAAATTTTTTACAAATTAAATCTTGCATTTGCGTAAATTTCAGGTCTCTACAAGGCTTAGTTTTAAAGATCTCAGTGGCCGCGCGGTTCGCCGCGTTTCAATGGCGCGGCCATGTTCAAACCCTAATAACTTTTTAACCGTATCTTTGACAAATTTATGGTTTTGGGAATCAACTTTGACAAATTTTTACAAAAAATTGACATGGTTTTTTTAAAAAAAAAACGCTATGGCCGCGCGGTCGAACTGGACACATCTCATTAGGAATGAGCGAGATAAAGGTAGGTAAGTTAATTAATTGAACATTAGGTACTGTATCGCTAAGTTCTTATCAAGAATCTTTTTTGTTATCAATCCTCATCGGTAGGTACCTATCACTATTTTGTGAGAATAAGCTTAGGTATTGTTAGTTTTATTTCTTTTTAAGTAACTACTATCAGTTATCGAGACTAATTAAACAAGATTTCATGTGTTAAGTAACTATCAATGTTGTCATGCGGCGATATTTCGTAGTACGTTCACGTTCGTCCGGCAGCAGAGGCGCGCGGCGGCGGCGGCGCGCGGTGTAGCGGGGGGCCGCGCTGTCGACGTACCTATGTGTGTGTGTAGGTTAGATAGGACACGCGCGCGCGCCTTCCGCAGAGCGTTTTGATCGCGTTGTTTGCAATACATTGCGCACTCAAAAATGTCAATTTTTTTAACCAGCCATTTCCGAGATGAATGACCTTCGTAATTTCATTTATGGCATCAGGTGCAACCTTTTCACGACGTTTGCGCGTCGATGTCCCTGCCACCCTGTATAGTCTAAGTGGGGAACGCTACAAAATGGTAGTAAATGATCAGCGTGGTAGAAAATTTAAAGTAGTAAATAAAATTGGTTTATTTGAATGTTTCGATCCGTTTGATTATAGAATATACAGCTAGTAATTTAATAGACAGCAAACGGTACAAAATGATTTTATTATTAATGAAACAAACTTTATTTCGAATAAACTTGCTTTGTAAACAGCCGTTTGTCAAACTGGCACTGCCAGTTTGCTGTCTATTAAATTACTAGCTGTATATTCTATAATCAAACGGATCGAAACATTCAAATAAACCAATTTTATTTACTACTTTAAATTTTCACAAATCCGAAACCGATTTTTTTGACAGTTCAAACTCGATAAGAAGACTCAAATCTTTCCGACAGCTGTTTGCTATCGGGAGCCATACCGAACAAAATTTAAACGATTTATTTTTCATAAATCCAGGTTATTTCAGAGAAATATAAACACTGTAAACCTTTAAAACACTGCACTTTTAAGTAAATTAAGTTTTATTATTGTATTGACCGTATTTCATTGATACTTTCGCATTTACATAAATTCAAAGTAAGTAGAACTACATAATTACACTTTGAATTACTTTATTCATATAGTTGTACGTGTTATTGTTTGACAATGAGCAAATAGCAAGATTTGGGTATTGATATCAAATACTTACAATCATTTAGCCTTTTTTTAACAAAGTTATAATAAAAAGAAATCCATAGTTTTATTTCAAATAAAAACTTTTTCCGCATTGCCAGAGTGGCAATGCGGAAAAAGTTTAAAAGTAAAAAAGTCTGTCAAACTGGCAATACCAGTTTGACAGACGGCTGTTTACAAAGCAAGTTTATTCGAAATAAAGTTTGTTTGAATAATAATAAAATCATTTTGTACCGTTTACTGTCTATTAGATTACTAGCTGTATATTCTATAATTAAACGGATCGAAACATTCAAATAAACCAATTTTATTTACTACTTTAAATTTTCTACCACGCTGATCTTTTTACTACCATTTTGTAGCGTTCCCCATAAATACAATGATCAATCGTATAGAAGAAAAAACCTATCCGTTCGGATCTGTGAATAGCGTTTTGGCAGTTCTTCGACTCGGAAATGAGATTGTCGAAAACGGTTCCTTACCGACACGGAAACCAATCGAACGGTTTAGAATAAGGCAGCAGCTGGCTTATTCAGAACCATTCGACTGGATTCCGTACCGAATCGAACGTCTAAGATGTCGAAGATGTCATCCAAACACAATTCACAAATCCGAGACCGTTTTTTTTTGACAGTTCAAATTCGATAAGAAGACTCAAATCTTTCCGACAGCTGTTTGCTATCGGGAGCCATACCGAACAAAATTTAAACGAAGAAATTTTAATATTTCCAGGTTATTTCAGAGAAATATAAGCACTGTAGACCTTTAAAACACTGCACTTTTAAGTAAATCCAGTTTTATTATTGTATTGACCGTATATTTTTTCCGTGTATTTCATTGATGCTTTCGCATTTACATAAATTCAAAGTGTAATTTTGTATTTGCACGTGTTATTGTTTGACAATGAGCAAATTATAGCAAGATTTGTGTATTGATATCAAATACTCACAGTCATTTTTCCTTTTTTGTGCAAAGTTTTAATAAAAAAGAAATCCACAGTTTTATTTAAATGACTGGCCTGTTGGTGTAGTAGTTGGTGACCCTGACTGCTATGCCGGAGGTCGTGGGTTCGATTCCCACCGAGGACATATGTTTGTGTGATGAGCACGAGCATTTGTTCTGTGTTTGGGTGTGATTTATCTATAATATTTATGTATTTAGAAATATATAAGTATGTTTATCAGCTGTTTAGTAGAGGAAGTGCAGCATATTTGGAATACCAGTTTGTTTTTTGAGAATAATCATAAAGAAAAAAGGGATGGCTCAATAAAAAATACATTTATTATTTGAAAACCTATTAAACTTTAATATTATTAACTATCATAAAGAACAAAAGTCAGGAACCTTATAAAAAAACAAAAAATCTACAAAATTGTAAATTTTGTGAATTGACTTAGAGGGCAGGTAATTTGGAATATAGTATTCCAAATTATATTCACATTTTTCATTAACATACTGTTAACACTTTAACTTAAAAACTAATAAAATTTTAATCTTTGTAACAGTTTTACAACCTTGAGTTATCTAACTAATCAATCTTTTTAACAAAATATCAAAAATAATGATTGTAACTGATTACTTTTTAAACAAAGTAATCAGTCACAATAATCACAGCGAAGTGTTAATTTTTAGTTTTTAGTGTTACTATGCTTAATTACTATTTTTGCAGTAATCACAAATATAAACACAAGATTCATAACCACCACAAGCACCATGAACCCACAATTCGCACATTAAGCACTGCACCCATTCTTCACCCCTTTTATCTTCACTATATTTTCCGTTATAGAAAAACGGCATCGTTGTCAGTAGGGATTGCAGTCTCATCTCTCGCAGCTACATCGCCGGACGAGTCTGTGTTATTTATTACCTGATATAGCATCAAGCAAAACAGGCGAATTAATATCTACTTATAAAATGTGCATAAAATTTGGTATATTCCAAATTACGTTCACGTATAGTATCCCAAATTAACAACATACCATCCTAACCAAAAACGGCATGTCACATTTTCAATTCTACAAATATTCACAAAATCAAAGTTAAATCATTAACCAGAAGGTCACATAACAGATTGAATTATTACACTAAATATTTTCCGCATGAGAGTAAATAATTATCATTGTTTGCATACTTACCAAAAAAGTTTTTAAATCTATCGTCTTGTTCCGTCGAAGCTGGTAGCCGGAATGTCAAAATGGCGTCCTGTTTTTAATGCTATATGTCATAGTGTGTATAACGACGTAATGTTTACGGCAAAAATAAATAGATGGCATTAGTAGTTATTTAGATATCAAAGTATTCTAAGTTACCTGCAGTATCCCAAATATGCTGCAGTTCCTCTACCCATAACACAAGCTCTCAAGCTTAACTTGGGACTAAATGGCGTTGTGTGATAAGTTGTGGAATATTTATTTATTTGAAATATGGTTATTTATGATATAAGTGCGGTAAGTTGGTTTTTACAAACGAGTAGACGAATGTAAGCCCGAGACGAAGTCGAGGGCTTACCATAGTCACGAGTTTGTACATACCAATTTCTGCACGTGTATCATACAACGTCTTTCAACACATTTGCGAGAAAACAGTACAATTATGTAATGGAATAAACTTTTTCAAGACTATTTTTAAAAAATATTAAAATGCCGCGCATTTGCAAATGGCGCCACATGCACGTGGTGAAAATTAGAACTACAACTTTCATCTCATTTACTCTTTAGTATTAAAGTGAGACAAACGTTCAGTTAGCTTATTTATTCTAGTCATGTGAAACTCCTTGGTGGAATTCTTGTATTACTTTTTATGGAAATTTAAAAAAAAACTAACTATTTCCGCAAGATTTCCGCCTTGCCAGTTTGACAGACGGCTGTTTACAAAGCAAGGTTTATTCGAAATAAAGTTTGTTTGGTTAATAATAAAATCATTTTGTACTGTTTGCTGTCTATTAAGTTACTAGCTGTATATTGTATAATTAAATGGAACGAAATATTCAAATAAACCAATTTTATTTACTATTATGAATTTTCTACCACGCTGATCTTTTTACTACCATTTTGTAGCGTTCCCCATAAATACAATGATCAATCGTATAGAAAAAAAACGTATCCGTTCGGATCTGTAAATAGCGTTTTGGCAGTTCTTCGGCTCGGAAATGAGATTGTCGAAAACGGTTCCTTACCGACACGGAAACCAATCGAACGGTTTAGAATAAGGCAGCTGGAGTGCGATTGACTAAGGCCAAAGAGATTTAAAAACTATTTTATTGAATTACTAGTTTATTGAATGTCTTTGACTAAGGCAAAACATCTTAACAACTAAGAAATAATATAATCTTAAAAACCAAAAACATTACCCCAGCAAAATCTTGAATAACTTCGCAACCGATGAAAAAACAAATACAAAATAAGGCACAACATTTACTTCTTCTAGACAAGTAACTTTATAGCTAGTAATTATTTAAATATTCCCATTAGAAAGAAAAAGGTCTGGCTGGGGTAACGTTACCCCAGCAGGAAATGTTTTTGTGAAATAATTAAAAAACTATAAGCGCAACAAATTTTAAAATGTGCGCAACAATTACAGAAGCCGCAAAACTAATTATCTATATGATTCAAACTTCGATCAATAATAGCACTAGATGTCGGGTCGGTGTCAAAAATCCGTCTCGGTAAATATAAGCTCAATAGAAACCGGGGTTGGTATTTTGTTTTGTTTGCTTGAAACACGGCCAATGTAAACACGTCCCACAATGCCGCAGTGTGTATTCAACAGTTGCAAAAATAATCCCCGAAAACGTAATTATTCGGCCGGAGTATTTTACTTTCAGTAAGGACATGAAGAATAAGTTATATTTTAAGCTATAATTTAACAAATAATATCAATTTTTTTAACAAAATTATCGATTTTAAACCACCGCTACAAATGTTTGACCAATGCTCGCCAACATTTGCACAAACTTTTGTTTACCTGAACAGCAGATGCATGGAGTAGATTTGTATTGTAATCATTTTAATAATTTGTTACTAATACTTAAAAATTTGTTGGTTAAATTCGGTTAATGCTACTTTAGTTTTGTTTCGTTCATTATTGGCCACCGACTTTCGAAACTGGAGTTATTTTTCACCTGGCGGTGTTTTTTTAAGAAGGTTTATTATTTGTAAAAAGGTTTTTGTTTCGTCATTTTTAGTTTCTTCGTGTGTCAAGAAAGCCTTTCAAAACTTCAAAGAATCATTGAAATCGTTTAACAATATTGCTAAAGAAGTTCTATCTAAACATCAATCTGTACATCTCTGCCGGGCCCCTTTTATTTATTTATTTATTTATTTATAGTTACTTAATACGGTACAACACCAATTACACTAGGTAACATAGAGAAAATTACAATTACGAAAAAAAAAAGTTATAAAAAGAAATTCAAAAATAAATAAAACTAACATGGAACAGAAGACTCCCTGGCATACTTACTCTCACAGAAAACTAGGCATACACGCATTAGTTTAATTCATTCATCCGCAAACACATCACAATCAGGGTTGGCAGCAAGAAGGGCATTCAGCATTCACCTTTAGAATACGACAAATTGGGGATTCCGCTCTGGCTACGGTTTTGGCTGGCAGTTGCGCAAACAGGTTGTGCCGACGGCTCTGACGGTGGCCTATGTATTTGTCGGGCACAAATAGTCGACAGAAAAGACCATGGAGTTCAGATCAGTCGTTTTGCAGGCTATAGTAAGTTGATCAAAACCTCTTCTCACCTCCAGCGAGTTAAAGCCTAACGTCCCTAAAAGATAGTTTAGGTAGGATACATGTAGGGAAAGAAGTAGTATATATTTTGGAAGAGGCATCTAAGGAATGTTTTTTGTACCTTTTCCAGCATCAGTGTTTGGGTCGCGTTATAGGGGTGCCAAACACAAGCACTTTACTCCAGCTTGCTTCGTACCAAAGCCGCGTACAACAGCCTAACAAAATTAGGATTACGAAAGTCTCGAGCATTACGTAAGACAAATCCTAAGCGCCTAAAAGATTCCTTCGCAAGTGTAGAGACGTGGTCTCGAAAAGTCAAACACCGGAAACAAGTAACTCCCAAATCCTTTATGGTGACAACACGGGTAAATAGCGTGGCCACCCAAATTGTAGCTATAACGAATTGGCCGCAACCCTCTACCATAGGTCATAACAAAGCACTTGCTTGTATTGAACAGTAGTTTGTTCGCAATGCTCCACACATGGATGGCGTCGATGTCTCTTTGTAGGAGTTTGCAGTCCTCCTCCGTTCGGATTTGTGCGACCAGCTTAAGGTCGTCAGCATATAGCAGGCATTTGGCAAACTTAACCTTGGAAATGAGGTCATTGATCGCGATCAGAAATAGAAGCGGCCCTAACACTGATCCTTGACTTACTCCCGTAAGGTCCCGTCGCAGAGCACTAAATTCCGCGTATAAAAGATCACATCGTGAAACTGTCCATTTATGATGGAGTTTGACTTTACTCTTAGTATCATTAATAAAATAGCCAGGCGTAATGTTATGTTATGCAAATCTATGAACTGCATAGACATCTTACTGTAGCAATCGCGAACAATTTGCTGTTATGTCTTGAAGAGTTCCGTCGCCTGTCTTTTTCATCAGTTTTTTTTCACAAAATGTTCCTTTATAACTGAAAATGCTTGATTTGTTACTAAAAATGTAAAAATCGGTACGTGTGTACCTATATTTTTTGAAGAGTTCCCTCAATTCCTCAAGGGCCCCTCATTAGATATGAGTTTTTATACAAATGGGACCAATCTGTTTATATGCCCTATCAAATAAAAAAAGAATTTTGAAAATCGTCTTTAAATGACGGAGTACTGAGGTCACAAAACCTAAAAAAAAAATACAACCGAATTGATAACCTCCTCCTTTTTTAGAAGTCGGTTAAAATAATTTGATTTCATTCAATCTGCTCCCCGTGGTTTAACCCGCGTAAACCAGGAGTAGTTAAAAGTAGCCTTAGCCTATGTGTTAATCCAGGATATAAGCTACTTACATACTAAATTTCATCCAAATCTGTTCAGCCGTTAGAGCGTGAAGAAGTAACAAACACACACTCTCACACTCACACTCAGAAACTTTTGCCTTTATAATATTAATGTGAAAACTTCTAAATCGCATGCAAAAGTAGACGCATTATTTTTTTTTGTGGGTTGATTTGATTATAATGAGCCAACCCGCAGACAATTAATAGCAATGTCTTAATAAAATAACTATTGTACTAATTTAGGCCTACTACTTTTTATAAATGGGTCAAATGTAATTATTTGCTACCATTATAAAACAAACCTTCGCTCGCATAAGAAATATAAATGATTATTCTGCAACTCTACGTCTCAATTCTTACTGTGTTCTGAGCATTGAAATGTCATACCAAGAACTACGTCTAGTTCCAAAATAGAGTTAAGACGAAATTGTGAACAAAACGTTTTTAACCTTATTTTCTAGGCCTTAAGTTTTATTTTAGAAAAAATATTTTTGTACTTATTGTAAAAATGGGTTTTATTTTTAAGTCACATTTCAAATTTATTCCTTTTACTTTTCTCCGACGACAGAAGGACTTAGGCATAAATATTTTGCAATTGTAATTAAACTTTATGCTTGAGTGTCAAGGTTTACAATGAACTGAACTTGATAATATTATAAAACATTTTTCTATATTCGTAGTAAGGCAATTGTTTATGCGTGTCTAAACGTGGACACTTTTGCGAGGTATTTTTGTTCCTGATCTTGTATCTAGTACTATTATAATTATTGATCGAAGGATTCAAATGACCATTTTCGACAACATCTGGCCTGGGTAACGGACACCATTTTCTTAGGTAACTGAAAATGAGAACTATATAAACTCTACAGTCGGCAGTGTATGTACATACATTTAAAAATGTTATCACTAATCAGAGTAAGACTATTAGTTCGTCTGCGGTAAGACAACCTAAATAAGAGTTAAGATTCGACCAGTTAAGATAAGATAAGATAAAGTTTATTAATAATCAAGTACATATTACATGAGTGTTTGAACGGTGATCCCCAAACTAGACGTTAGTCTGTATCTTGGGGGTCAGAGTTGTACATAAATAGAGGTTTCCAAAATGTCGTACATGGTGATTATTAACAAAATTAAAATCAAAATGAAGTTTGTGAATCAAGACTAAATAAAAACAACTAAAGTATTAAGGTGTGATTAAAAAATACAAACAAATTAGAATAACAAGAATAAAATGGAAAAAAAAAATAAAACAAACAATTCATACAAGATAAAACTTAGTTGTGTGCGTGTGCGTTTATGTGCGTGCGTGTATGTGTGTGTGTGTATGTGTGTGTGCGTATGTGTGTGTGTGTGTGTGTGCGTGCGAGTGTGTGCAGTAGTAGTAGGAGTACTGTCGGTAAGTGTAGTATATTATGTGGTTATTTGTAGATAATCCTTTCTGTCTCGTCGTAGGATAGTGTAAGGAGCCAGTTCTTTATGATTTTTTTACACTGGTATACCTTGAGGTCTATTATGTTACAGTTCTTTGAGGCTTCGTTATATATGCGTGGATATAAATAGTTTGAGGAACGTCTGGCCATAAGAGAGTTGTCCTAGTAGAGCTAACTTTAAGCAATAGATGGCGACACCAACATTATAGCTATCTATCATGGAAGTTTTACATTCCGTTCACAGTTATTGTGTCCTCCGACCGACGCCCACGCAATTTATTGATTTCAAATTTTGAAATCTTGTCATATGAATCAATAAAGAATACTTTACCTACCAAATACTTACTTAATAAAAAAATAAGACTGATGCTGTGATTTAGTTAGTGTAATAGTTCTCTTTCATAAATAGGTACTGAAGAATATTTTAGTATATTCAGCTATTTATATGATTAAAATGACGACCACCGACTTCATTTGCGCGTCAAACACTGGTAAAAACAACGTTTTGGTACAAGGCGGGGGTTACTGAAGTGCAAATGAAGAAAGTGCCAGCCAAAAGTTTTCTACATAAATTCAAGATGGCTGGACACAGATTTTTCATTTTTCTACTAAACCACTGTACGTATCACAAAATTTTTAGATCGATGCCTGTCACAAATTTAGGTGACGCCCGTTGATATTCAAAAAGTCGTCAAAATCACTTCCGTTACCAAGATTGAGAGACCAGCAAAAAGTGAGTTTTCAAGATGGCTGAACACATTTTCGATCGATTATCTAAGATTCAGTAGCGTCACAAATTCTGAAATAAGGGTGTTTAGCCGTCACATAAAGTGCCCTATTGACCTAGTTAAATGCGAGCTATTTTGAAAATTTGTCCAGCCAACCTGAGCCACATATCTGATAACAGGTCAGTGAACTTTTCTTTGGCGCACTAGTATTATACTGTCATTAGTAAGATTTCCGTATTCCAATAATGCTCAAAAATGAGTTAATTATCAAGCTAAATTTGTGACAATAATGTAGGTGATTTTCGAAATAATATTATATTAGGTGAATTATTGCTACTGGTCATTGCTTCGTCGCACTTGCACGCGCGTGTCCGTTACCCCAGCCAGAAGTTGTCGAAAATTACCATTTGAATCTGATAGATAATTAGTTGTGCGGCTTCTGTAATTGTTGCGCACATTTTTAAATTTGTTGCGCTTATAGTTTTTTAATTATTTCACAATAACATTTCCTGCTGCGGTAACGTTACCCCAGCCAGACCTTTTTCTTTCTAATGGGAATATTTAAAGAATTACTGGCTATAAAATTAGTTGTCTAGATGAAGTAAATGTTGTGCCTTATTTTGTATTTGTTCTTTCATGGGTTGCGAAGTTATTCGAGATTTTGCTGGGGTAACGTTTTTGGTTTTGCTAGATCTTTGAAATGGTTAAGCGGATTCATAACATATTTTGTACATGGCTTCTTAGGAATTAGTTTAAATTTGTTGTGCAATAAAAAAAAACAAAATAATACATAGCTTAAAGGTTATTTCACGAAATAGAAAAACACTTCAATTGGTCCCAGCACTCTCAATAAGATCTCTAAAGACTTACTTTAAACGTTATTTTAAAGCTTGTAATAGTCCGGTCTATTTAAGCCTAAAATCAGGAGGAAGGTTACATAAATTCCCATAAAGCTGAATATTGGCATAGTTGTTCAAAACATCATTATAAAGAAAATCTCAAAAGTCCTCATCGTTCCGAGGTGTGCTAAAAATTTGGCACGGGGTCAAAGGTCAAAAAAATGAGTTTTTTGCGATTTTTAGCGAAACGGTGAGTTTTTTCGCAAAATTACCCCAGTACAAAATTGTAGATCACGAAATTCTCTACAAAAAATATATTAATATTTTTTTTCCTAAAAGCCACCATTTTGGAGATATAACGTTCCGAAAAGTTGGATCAGTCGTAATCCCTCTATTTTGCACACGTACGCCACATATGAAAGTCACTAAAGGTGTAATAGAACTAAAATAAGTTCGCTATTATTTATTGTAACTTGCTTATGTAAAATATAAGTTAAACTACGAGAATCTCAGGTATAATGAAACCCCGTTCCTAAATTTGTACGTCAGTATAACCTTGGGATAACATCTGTCTTTTATTCTATTGTCCGCGTGGCTAGGGTCGTATACCTGCTTTATGTTGGCATGCCCAATATATGAAATACATACCGTTAGTCTTGAGCGCCACTGCGTAGGGAAAACATGTGCTTATCTTAACCTATAATATATAGAATAAGATCAAGAAGAAGAAGAAACAGAAATCTTGGACAGTTATGAATCAGACGACTAACTTTTTATTTTAAGTATTTTATTTAATTACACCGCCGTTGTTTTTGCCCACTATAATATATAATATTATTTTGCAATAGTTTTAAAACATATAAAATCTCAGCAGACCCGTGGAATAGGCCTACTGGGGAAACCACGTTAAAAAAAAACGCGCTTTGTACACTACCTCATAGGTGGCGTGGAAACGTGTGCAAAATAGAGGGATTACGACTGATCCAACTTTTCGGAACGTTATATCTCCAAAATGGTGGCTTTTAGGAAAAAAATTATTGATATATTTTTTGTAGAGAATTTTGTGATCTACAATTTTGTACTGGGGTAATTTTGCGAAAAAACTCACCGTTTCGCTAAAAATCGCAAAAAACTCATTTTTTTGACCTTTGACCCCGTGCCAAATTTTTAGCACACCTCGGAACGATGAGGACTTTTGAGATTTTCTTTATAATGATGTTTTGAACAACTATGCCAATATTCAGCTTTATGGGAATTTATGTAAACTTGAATGTGTAAATAGACCGGACTATAACTGCCTTCAAATGTATGTGAAGTTTCATTAGTATCCTGTAAGTATTTAACAAGTTATGATGATATTGAGTTCTTCACGAGCACTGTCTTGATGCGCGCGGTGTTATTTCGCCACTGGATTGGATATATGAACCGAATGTTATGTCAATTATTAGTTGTTTAGTTCAGTTGTATATCAGTAAAATTTCAGCTCAGTACATAGGGTAATTAATGAGATAATACAATTAAAGTCATTAGGAACCGAATGACCGTGGTAACCCGACCAAGTTTAGGTGGTTACGAAAAAGCGAAAACGCAGAACATTATACTATCTTTTGAAATGTTTAGTATAATACACCTTACAATTTCGGTACAGACGCGTACACTGTTAAATACATTAATAATATAATAATATCTGTACTATGAAAACATTATTATTATCTTCCAGTTGCACAAACTTATCAAAAATCACTGATATAACATGTCGTTCGGTAGGACGCGGAAGGGGTGGGGTGAAGGGGCGCATTGTTTGCATATCGCACTAAACATGCTCCATAATCACATAATTCATCTTGTAGAGTGCGCGTGCGTTTCGGCAGTTCCGTTTCCTGTTTTTGCAAATATTTACAGAGTGCGTGAGAGCTAATATAGGTATAATAATAATAATAATAATATTTTTATTGCAATAAAGATATTTGTAGTACGTACATATTGGAGTTAGTGAGTTAAATTATCGTAGTACTTAAACTAAAAAATAATAAGTTGGGGTGAGCCACTGTTCTCCGAGCTAGGTAGTAGAGCAACCTGTGTTAAGGAGTGACAGTTTGCCTCCCTAAAAAAGATCTTAAATAGTAATTAACAATAGTGTTACGGGTTCTCTCCAGAGTCAAGTACTTAGTTTACTTAAATACACTATTATTATACAACGTGTAAAAATGTTTACTAGATTAAGTCTGCATTTACACTGAAGTTGATTACAAAATCTGGGCGAAAAAGTAAGTTTAAAGTAACAGTAGGTACAAATGGGATAGTTTTATGAGAGTCATGCATGATTGAGTATGCGTGAATATATGATGTTTGTGTACTGTGTGTGGACGAGTGGTTGCTGTTTGTGAGTGCGGGTGTGTATGTGATGTGTGTTTGAGTGTGTGTTTATGAAATTATTATTGGACTATTTAAAATTTGTTGTGGCTAAAACGAGAAGGTATGTGGTAGATATTAAGAGATCCTAAAGATATAAAATAATAAGTGTGGCGAGTTACTGCTAATGTGGAGTGCTTCTATTGATGTTCGTAGTTATGGTGCAGGCTGCTTGATGAATTCACGAACAAGGTAAGCTTGTATAATGTAACTACAGAAATAGTAGCATTTTTTTTATTAATATGTACTTACCTATTATTTAACTTATACCTACTTAAAAGAATCACAGATTAAAATTACAGATAGGTACTTTAAAAGTTCAATTGAAATGATTATATTACCTGTCAATAAAAATTATTTAATAATCACGTAGTTTTTTTTTAAACTTGTGTATTAGTCTGTACTAAATTTGTAACACTATCCTACATATTTTAGAAGGTACCATAATGTTTTGCGTTTTCGCTTTTTCGTAACCACCTAAACTTGGTCGGGTTACCACGGTCATTCGGTTCCTAATGACTTTAATTGTATTATCTCATTAATTACCCAATGTACTGAGCTGAAATTTTACTGATATACAACTGAACTAAACAACTAATAATTGACATAACATTCGGTTCATATATCCAATCCAGTGGCCAAATAACACCGCGTGCATCAAGACCGTGCTCGTGAAGAACTCAATATCATCATAACTTGTTAAATACTTACAGGATACTCAAGAAACTTCACATACATTTGAAAGCAGTTACAAGCTTTAAAATAACGTTTAAAGTAAGTCTTTAGAGCTCTTATTGAGAGTGCTGGGACCAATTGAAGTGTTTTTCTATTTAATGAAATAACCTTTAAGCTATGTATTATTTTGTTTTTTTTATTGCACAACAAATTTAAACTAATTCCTAAGAAGCCATGTACAAAATATGTTATGAATCCGCTTAACCATTTCAAAGATCTAGCAAAACCAAAAACGTTACCCCAGCAAAATCTCGAATAACTTCGCAACCCATGAAAGAACAAATACAAAATAAGGCACAACATTTACTTCATCTAGACAACTAATTTTATAGCTAGTAATTCTTTAAATATTCCCATTAGAAAGAAAAAGGTCTGGCTGGGGTAACGTTACCGCAGCAGGAAATGTTTTTGTGAAATAATTAAAAAACTATAAGCGCAACAAATTTAAAAATGTGCGCAACAATTACAGAAGCCGCACAACTAATTATCTATCAGATTCAAATGGTAATTTTCGACAACTTCTGGCTGGGGTAACGGACACTGCACGCGCTTGCTTTTCGTAGGTAAGACGTCAGACGTCGACACTCACGCACACAGCTGCATTTATGTCCGTTTCAACCGCGCGGCCACCTCATAGTATTTGATGAAACTTTGCCAGGAATTAGTGTTAATTTGTTACTTTACACACTTCTTTTCGTGAATTTGTTACAAAAAAAACTAAGACGCTATGACAAAAAATAGTTGGCCGCTAGAACCGCCACTTGCCGTAATCATCGCCCGTGATTACACAGAAACTATATAATGCAGATAGACGAATGATGGATCAAAAGAAAGGCCATAATTTGTTCAATTTGTTACAAAAATAAAAAACGTCAAAACGTAAATAAACAAAAAGTTATGCAATATTTAGTTTTCGTGTTATGAGTAGGTAGTTATGTCACCATAAATATCAAATTATAAGAGGCTAATGTGTATGGACAATTAGTTACTAATTTGTTACAGCGAATAAACAGAAAAAATATATTAGAAAGTAGGTTCAATAATTTGTTAGAGTCGATTTTAGTTGGCCGCTCGGACGGCAATATGCCTAAAATACAATGGCGTTTATCTCGTTATTAAAAGTAGGTTTAAGCTTAGTTAAAGTACTAAGCGACGGGTAACGTAACCTAGTTTGGATAAATACGGCGAATATAACTGCAGCATTCATATTTTAAAAGATATTTACAAAAAACAGTAGTATGAAACCTTAAGAGAGTAGGGGTGACCATGCATTTTCACAATGAAGTGAGACTGAATAGTGACTGTTGTAATGTTCGATATTTATATCTTATTTTTTTAGGGCGAGTGCTTATATAAATACATTTTAAGTTAAGGCATCCTGTAGCATACTTCATAAAAGTAAAAGTCAGTTATCGATTAAAATTTCTTTATTCAAAATCAACACAAAGGCAAAACAATCAAGTAATTAAAGTCAACAAGATAAATATAAAAACTTTATAAACTAACATAATATTTATAAATTAACTGACTCGAATATATGACACAGAATGTAGACAAATTTTCTTAGAGGTACTTATGTCGATTTTAAAAGAATTGTCGTCGTAACAAAAATATGTATTGTTATTTAAAAAATGACATTTATAGTGGCCTATTTTTGTGCCTGGTATAAATTCTATAGTACCAACTAAGAAATAGTAATTATCCTTAATGTTAATAGTAATCGGCAGCTCAGTGAGTAAGACTGAGTCTGCAGCTCCGTTTAAATCAAATGTTATGATCTCGCCTAACTTAAGTTCTCCTTTCAACTGTGTGTCACATTTCTGACACATTGTGTTAATTTTTTCATCGAAACAAATTGCTTCTTCTAAACTTGATATTCCAAATAACTTTAAAATATCAAGGTTAATTAAAATAAATACATGGTCTCTTTTCAATTGTATGTAATTACAATTTGTACAGGTTTTCAAGTATTGAGCACTTGTAAAATATTTTATAAATATTTTTTCAAATATGTAAGCCACATTGCAACTGCAGTCTTTATTTTGGAAAAAAGTTTTTGTTATTTCTGATCTACAATTGTAAATTTGCTCTATATCATGTGCTCCGTTCAAAAGCATAAAAATGTAATTAATAACACAATCTCCTTTTAATTCACTCAAAAAGCTTTTGAAAGCAGAACTTCTAATACAGGCTTGACCTATTAAATAAAATGCCGAATCGAAGGCACGTGTATTGAAATAACCCGAGCTTTCTTTCAAAGCTAAATTCCCGTTTCTTATAATTACTATTTCATCATCTTTTTTCAGGCGATTATGTGTATTCGATTCTCCTCGCCAGTTCTCCAAATAGGATGGTCTATCACTAAATATAGAATCACTGGAAAAATATAATTCTTTTTGTTTTTGTTGGATTTGTTTTTTAGGATTTACCTTTTCTTTTTTATAAATATTTTTAGTCATGGCACGCCTAGTTCGGCGTGATTTAGATTTTAGTAAAGTAGTGGAACCTAAGTTTTTTAATTGATTTAATGCTAAATGCAATTCTCCTTTGATATAATCGTAATGATGCTGCAAATATTCGTCAATTCGTTGTCTCGCTATTTTTGTTTTAAAAACTAACTGTTTTAAAGTGCGAAAATAGCTTTCTACACATGAAGACGATGCGTTTAAGGTTTCCGATTTGAAATAAGAGCACATTACGTTGCTCCACAAAGGAAGTTTTATAAATAATCTTTTTAAAGTAGGGATGAAAAGTGGTAAATAATATGAACTACTTTTACCAACATAGGAATTTGCAGGGTTACTTTTTTTTCATTATCTACCAACAGATCGAACCATGCGACAATGTCTCGAACGCCGGCATCATCAATGACAATTTGATCATATTCAAATTCTTCATTTTGATCCACATTTTTAAAATCAGCATACTTATGACTGTTTAACAAATTGTCAAGGTTTTGCTTGCTCTCCTTCAAACCTGAATCATCGTTTTCAAAATCATTTTGATGTAGGCAAAGTTTTATCATTTTTGTAATGATTTCCTTTACAAGTGCAAAGTCTTGACATTCTTTAATGTAGCGGATACAATGAATATAATACATTTTAATTTTTGTGTCAACATTTTCGAAGCAATTCAAATTATACAGAGTCTTTATAAAATGACTGGTATCTAATCTAATAAATGTTTTTGGTAGTTCTTCTTTATTTCCATTCAAAATACTAAAACAACGAAGTAAATAGTCTTTCACACATGTAAAATCACTGAATGTTCTAACATTTGCTGCTACTAACGCAGAAGAATCGTCTGTTATAACTTCGTCAGGATGACAACGAACATTTTTCAACCACTGTAATAACCATGCAGAAACAGACGCAGTGTCATGTGAATCGGTTATCATCTGACATAAAGGAACACACACATCGAATTGATTTATTAATATTATTACGTATAAGAAAAGTCTCTTACTCAATTCATAACCATTTGGTAATTTAAGAGGTTGAAAGATTGAACCTGTAGCATCCAATGTGATAGTTAATCTTTGAAAACAAGATTGATATTCACGGCAGTATTGTTGTTGTTCATCAGTCCAGTAATAAATGTGAATTCGAGGAAAAAAGTGTATATCACGTAAAAAAATTGGTTTGGTCACAGCCATCGTAAGAATGCTCAGAATAACGTTATTGTGTAACCACATTCTTTTTCGTTCTTCGTACTTAATTTTTCGCAATGCATTGAGTGTTGGGATTACTGGTGCTGTATCTGTAATTCCTTGTTTAGACATTTTTGCTGCCAGTTGTTTATGAACCAAAGAAGCTGAATCGTGTTTGAGCTTTTTAGCTAATTTTCGTCTGACCAATGCATTCATTCTATATTTTTTTCTCGGATCATGTTTTTTATTTTTTTCTCCGACTGTGATTTGGCATTGTCCTTCAATAATATTATCTGTTATTTTTTGACACGCTATTTTTGTTAAAGCGCTACATTGACTGCATTGACCTTTTACTAAAACATGATGCTCAGACTCCACTTTGTAACTTTTGAAATTCCATGTGCATGGTAATCTAGAAATTTTACGTATTCACTGTTTGAAAACACGAAACGTGGGTGGGCTGAATTGTCACTCTTTTACTATACCTAGACAATTGGCGGGAAACGCATATATAAAAGCAGGCTTGCGATTGGACAGAACTTAAGAGCCCTTTAAATAGAGCTCTGCCATTGGTTTAAAAAAAAGAATACTTAAAAGCCGTGATTTATCCTGTTCTATATTATCCGATTTGAAATTGGCGCCGAATATTACTTTTTAAATAACGAATGGAGTGTGGTTACCACAATTATATTATACAGGTAAATTAATGTAAGTTATTAAGCTAAGAATATTTTTAAGACTTCTTCGTGATCTCATCATAAAATTGTAAAAATTAAACTTACCGCAGTCGATTTCGATCCCTCTGAGTCTGCAATACACTTTTTGGTGGTGAGTTCTACATTAACAAATCCAATATATAAGTGGGCACAACTCATAGCTAAGCAGTTTTAGACACTTCTGAATTTAGTTTTAATTGTCTCAGTAACTTAGTAGTATGAAAATCACGGGAATTAAATACGTACGAGCACACACTTCAAAATTCAGCACAGTAATGACAATATTCACAACAAAAAATTATGGCTTTTTAAACCCCGTGCGACAAATATTTTTAACAATAGTTTGGGAACAAAAGAGATCCTTTTTCTGGAATCGTTCCCATCATAAAACACCTGCGGAAAGTCAATGAAACGAAAATCTTATCAGTAAATACTTCAAAGAATTAAGAACAATAGACATCAATATGGCCGCAAAACGTACCGCATATTCGTTCAAACAGAGTACAACATTAAAAACATGCCTTTGTACTAATGTGATCATGGTCACCCTACTCTCATACGGTTTCATACTACTGTTTTTTGTAAATATCTTTTAAAATATGAATGCTGCAGTTATATTCGCCGTATTTATCCAAACTAGGTTACGTTACCCGTCGCTTAGTACTTTAACTAAGCTTAAACCTACTTTTAATAACGAGATAAACGCCATTGTATTTTAGGCATATTGCCGTCCGAGCGGCCAACTAAAATCGACTCTAACAAATTATTGAACCTACTTTCTAATATATTTTTTCTGTTTATTCGCTGTAACAAATTAGTAACTAATTGTCCATACACATTAGCCTCTATTAATTTGATATTTATGGTGACATAACTACCTACTCATAACCTGAAAACTAAATATTGCATAACTTTTTGTTTATTTACGTTTTGACGTTTTTTATTTTTGTAACAAATTGAACAAATTATGGCCTTTCTTTTGATCCATCATTCGTCTATCTGCATTATATAGTTTCTGTGTAATCACGGGCGATGATTACGGCAAGTGGCGGTTCTAGCGGCCAACTATTTTTTGTCATAGCGTCTTAGTTTTTTTTGTAACAAATTCACGAAAAGAAGTGTGTAAAGTAACAAATTAACACTAATTCCTGGCAAAGTTTCATCAAATACTATGAGGTGGCCGCGCGGTTGAAACGGACATCTGCATTTTCGCTGTGTGTGAAGTCGGGTGATTCTGTTTTATTTGTACTGAATTAAGGGTTTAATTCTGAAATAC
Organism: Euplexia lucipara; assembly: GCA_921972225.1. Classification (NCBI taxonomy): domain Eukaryota; kingdom Metazoa; phylum Arthropoda; class Insecta; order Lepidoptera; family Noctuidae; genus Euplexia; species Euplexia lucipara. Next base: position 33,771,088 of record OV179142.1, read on the forward strand.
TGTTAAATTTCAACAAAAAAAAAGCAGCGTTTGTTAGTTATTGCCCGCTAACGTACTTTCAATTGATTATTTATGTATTTTATGACACCCTCCTGGAATTTGACGAGAATGCAAAACAACACCTTGTAACACAGGATTTATTTCTTTGTTTTTACAATTTTTTTACAAATTCAATCTACTATTTCCCAAAATTCCAGGTCTCTGCGACGCTTAGTTTTAAAGATCTCCATGGCCGCGTGGTTCGCCGCGTTTCGATGGCGCGGCCACGTTCAAACCCTTATAACTTTTTAACCATTGCTTTGACAATTTTATGGTTTTTGGGAATCGACTTTTTGGACGACAAAAACTTGGGATGGTTTTTATTTAAAAAAAACGCGATGGTCGCGCGGTCGAAACGGACACTTTTTATTTGGGCACATTTACAGCAGATAGGGCACCTACTATACGTTCTACTCATTTAACTCTAGGAGATACTTTCTTGCTGGGGTAACGTACCTACACTGCATTATGAATATTCAGATACGAATAGTTGTCATTAAAAAATAATTGTCGAAGTAAAGTAAGCTACTTTGAATAAAATATTTCATAAAATTGAAATATAAGTTACCTTACTTGCCCATCACTAGCTGTCGTGTCTTGATGTCCGTGGCGCGAGGAAGACACCTTTTTTATGGATTTCGATTAGGTAGTAATTTTTGATGATTGTTTTTTTCTAGTGAAATATGCACATTTCCACATTTGCATCTATATGTATTGTGTTACACATGTTTAAGCAAATAAATACATCTTTATCTTTATCTTTATGAATAATGAATACATCTTGGTGCCATTTTACAATATTTCATTAATGTAAGTAGTTTTAAATAATAGGAAAAAGAAACACAGAAAATTTAATTTAGTAGGTACCTATATTTATTTTGTACTTAAAAAAATTCGGACAATTTCTTGACGGCTGTAGACGTCACGCGTCGGTGGCGTGTTTGGCACGTTTTCGTTTGTCGGCTATAGCCGTCCGTGGCGGTCAAAAGGTTAACAATGATCCTTTTTTTAAACATAGGGAACATGTGCAACAGTGGATCACGGGGAACAGTGAATCATTAGTCAAAACTCAGTATTTATTGAACTCACACTTACACGCGTTGGTTTCGTTAATGCTATTCCCTACCCCGCGCCACCCGACCAGTTGCCGTCACTGTATCACAACCGGAGGATGCGCGACAGCGCATCGGCCAGTAAGAAAGTACGAAAAAAAAATTATTTATTAGGTTTAAAAATTAATTGTATATTATATAGTTTTTGCATATTTTCCTCCAATATGTGTATCTAATTGTATAAAGCTGTATTAAGTTGTGAGATTAACCTTTTGAACGCCAATGTCGGCTATAGCCGACATGAGCAAGCGTGCCTTGTGCGCCAACGACGGCTATACTCGACAAAAAACAGGTCGCAGAAAAATACAAAATAAACCTATTAAATCATTACTTTTATGTATTTTATTGATACACCTTGAAAGCTGAATTTTCGGGCTTGGCGTACAGGGCATAGGAATACCGATATGGCGTGGCGGTGAAAAGGTTAAAACGATGTATATTTTATTAAAAAATATATTTCTGATGTTAGTAAATGGGTTACAGTGAATCATGTGGTAATGGGGTTCGTTGGATCATGATCCACTGTTCCCCAAAAAGGGTTTGAGTATCAAAGTATACTTGTTTACAGGTAAAAATGCCACATCCTAGACATATTGTTATCTGTAAACCCATATTTCACTTTATGCTGTGAACAAGCACCAATGTCTTCGATATCTACGGGCTTAAATACACAAACCAGAACATTTTTAGTCCATTAGAGTTAACTAAAAAGGTGCGAAGGAATTCCCTTTTAATGCACTTAGAAAAGGTGGCCAAATAGCTAGACGAAAAGGTAAAAACTATTATTGCAATAGATACTCCAGAAAAGGAACTAACTAAGATGCAGATTAAGGCCGTTGTGATAGTGACAGTTCCAGTGAAGACTCGAATAAGCATTTATTCCGAAGAAGAACCTATGATTGAAGAGGAAGCTATACTTTTAACTATGAATTCCGATGAATTAATTCCACTGAAGAAATTGCCAAAAGAAGGAGACATTGTGTTAATATTAAAAGGTGTTTTTAAGTTGTGAAACTTAACAAAAGTAGTAGAAGTGTCTGGTTTTATTTTCTCGCATAATTTGCTGTATTATTAATCTTTTCAAGTAGGTATTTTATGATTTGGGACCAGACTGATTAAAACAATAACTGATTATTATATTTCAATTGTAAAAAATAAGGAATTTAATCATTATAATAAGCTTTACTGAATTGTAAACACTCATGATCCATAGTACCCCATTCGATCCACTATAACCCAAACGAGGAAAAAGTAGCCTGTTAAGTAAACCAAAGTGTAAAAGAAACATTTGAAAACAAAATGTTAAAGATAAGATATGCTTCTATGTATTCAATTAAAAATCTCGGTCATTAAAGCAGAAATTTAACCCAAAATAGCTTAACAAAAAAAAGTGATCCACTGAGCCCCATGTTCCCCTAAGTATCGAAGTATAAATAGGTTTATCAATAAAAACAAAATTCATTATCAAGAATCCTTTATTTATTCTATTCACGCCATATTAATTAACGTGTTACAATACTTTTGCATTGAGACACTTAGTTATAAGAAAAATGCTTAAAAACGAAAACTAAATTTTACGTTCGAAAAGGTACGATAATATCACAAAAAATCTTACAATGTTCACCGAGCTACACGAACACTTCGTCAGCATTCGAAGAGTACGGGGAGTTACAGAATTATTCCCTTGTGAGAAAACCGACGCAACAGGCAATCTATCCGTATGCTCCGTGCATTCCAAAACTCCGCCGTCCACGAAGTGGATGTGTGGCTTATATTTTAATCTTCAAGAATCACTTTTAGTATAATAATATTTTAATCAATAGGCATAATATGCACAGAATTTAAAATTCTTTTTACACAAATCACATCGATCACTTGGATATTATAACATGAAGAGCTACAGTTAAACCAAATAGCATTCATTTTCTTCGAGATTTTATGTTGCGGCAATGTGATTAGTGCAGTTAATTAGCCAAATGATATAAACAAAAATCTTTCGAAGTATTTACCCGAAAATGATTGAGGGCAAATTATATTATGTTATCATAACACTACATTCCAAAAAAATAATCCTTAAAGCGAAACATATTTTAGAAAATAGTTAGGTACTTGTGTAGTTGATTCAATATTTTTTTCTTTCCTGTAAACTACGGTTGGTAAATACTGATAATAAATTCATTTAAAAGAAAACCCAAACCATTTAACCGTAAATATTTATGCCAAAGTAAAGGTTTTCCAATAACACAAACACGGCAAATCGTCAATTTATATGCCATCATGGACAAAAACCTTGAAAGCGTAATCAAACATAAATTGTAATTAAGTGTTGAGTGCAATCAATGCATTTTTATCTAAACATAGAAAATTCACACTTAAATTTGTGGGTACCATTGAATTAGAAAAGATATGGAAACAGCATTGCACTCCCTAAGTAGCACCACGAAAAGTAACCCCGAGTAGGCGTGGCTTTAAAAGTAACTTTTTTCGCGAATTAGGTCTACCGCGCGCTCAGTGACGGAAGGTCGCATTGATCAAAGCGTTTGACGTTATTCCGAAAAAAAATACTTCTTGTGTAGTAAAGTGGTGCAGGAAATGCAAAGAAAGAAAAAGTCATACCTACTGGAATAACTTTTAATTGGTGAGTAAAAATAAATCTTTTTATTTACTGTTACCAGTTCTAACAATTTATCAATAAAAACAAAATTCATTATCAAGAATCCTTTATTTATTCTATTCACGCCATATTAATTAACGTGTTACAATACTTTTGCATTGAGACACTTAGTTATAAGAAAAATGCTTAAAAACGAAAACTAAATTTTACGTTCGAAAAGGTACGATAATATCACAAAAAATCTTACAATGTTCACCGAGCTACACGAACACTTCGTCAGCATTCGAAGAGTACGGGGAGTTACAGAATTATTCCCTTGTGAGAAAACCGACGCAACAGGCAATCTATCCGTATGCTCCGTGCATTCCAAAACTCCGCCGTCCACGAAGTGGATGTGTGGCTTATATTTTAATCTTCAAGAATCACTTTTAGTATAATAATATTTTAATCAATAGGCATAATATGCACAGAATTTAAAATTCTTTTTACACAAATCACATCGATCACTTGGATATTATAACATGAAGAGCTACAGTTAAACCAAATAGCATTCATTTTCTTCGAGATTTTATGTTGCGGCAATGTGATTAGTGCAGTTAATTAGCCAAATGATATAAACAAAAATCTTTCGAAGTATTTACCCGAAAATGATTGAGGGCAAATTATATTATGTTATCATAACACTACATTCCAAAAAAATAATCCTTAAAGCGAAACATATTTTAGAAAATAGTTAGGTACTTGTGTAGTTGATTCAATATTTTTTTCTTTCCTGTAAACTACGGTTGGTAAATACTGATAATAAATTCATTTAAAAGAAAACCCAAACCATTTAACCGTAAATATTTATGCCAAAGTAAAGGTTTTCCAATAACACAAACACGGCAAATCGTCAATTTATATGCCATCATGGACAAAAACCTTGAAAGCGTAATCAAACATAAATTGTAATTAAGTGTTGAGTGCAATCAATGCATTTTTATCTAAACATAGAAAATTCACACTTAAATTTGTGGGTACCATTGAATTAGAAAAGATATGGAAACAGCATTGCACTCCCTAAGTAGCACCACGAAAAGTAACCCCGAGTAGGCGTGGCTTTAAAAGTAACTTTTTTCGCGAATTAGGTCTACCGCGCGCTCAGTGACGGAAGGTCGCATTGATCAAAGCGTTTGACGTTATTCCGAAAAAAAATACTTCTTGTGTAGTAAAGTGGTGCAGGAAATGCAAAGAAAGAAAAAGTCATACCTACTGGAATAACTTTTAATTGGTGAGTAAAAATAAATCTTTTTATTTACTGTTACCAGTTCTAACAAATAAACCTCGCGCTCGCCCGCGATACTGGCGCGCGCGGCGTGTCAAATGTTACCTTACCACCGCCTCGTGAACTTGAGGCATCCAATCGCGCACTAGCTTCATCTATGAGACTGTGTGAGTGTCTCGTTGCAATTTAAGTAAATTTGTTTGCGTAAATGGAACCGAAATTGAAGCGTTAGTTGTATGAGAATTACGTTTCCATTATCTTTTCTAATTCAATAGTGGGTACCTACAATAATTATTTTGACAAAAGTGATTAGCAAATACACACAACTTACGTAGGTACTAAATACATTCTTACGAACTAACTTAATGTTTACTTAAACCAGATCTAAGTGCGTTGGCAGAAATGAAACAAAATATATAGACGGGAAGCGTCGCGGTCCTATAACATATCACGATTACAAATTTAGAAGCGAAAAGCGACAATACATAATGCACTTAGTTGCTTACTTATAAAAGTAAAGCATGTAGGGTTAAATGATAACAAAGGCATCATGGTGACGGCCGTCGTACTTATAAAAACTACAATTAGTGCCCTATCTCCCTACGAGTTGGAATTGATTTATGTCCGCAATTTTGCAAAGTAGGTACGAATTTAGGAGAGACTTAACATTATCTGTATGGTTTCGGATATCCTGTTATGTCCAGCAGTAGGTACTTGAATGTACGTTCAGAGATTCTAATAGGAGATACTTGATATTCTTGTGAGTTTCGTATATTGAGGATGTTTCAGCGTCAGTACTTGAGTAGTGCGCTTATATAAATACCACACGTCAGTGGTAACACAAATTAGTAATAAGACAGAGCCCACTTTAGGTTTCGTTACCACTGTCGTCTGGCTTACTGTACCTCGTGAGAGTAGAGCAAGACACATTAATTATATTAAATTCGGTGCGCTCGCGGCTAAGCGATAAATAATTACCGAATTAGCAAATCATTACGTAGTTTACGCGTAAACCACAACTGTTAATACACCGATTGCATGCGATCCTTTTTTATATTTTTCTAAGTACGTTACATTGGTATTTAGTTCTTCTAAATAAGGTATTACTTTTGGGTGTATTACTCGCCATGTTGCTCGTAGTAGGGCACAAGCAACATAATAGGGGAGTATTGTACTTAGCAATAAGGCTTTATTATATGTGGCATTCCGTAAACATTATACATGCAATTTATTATTACAAATACGTAATGTTCACTTCTGCTGCAATAGGAATGTGTTCGCAATTGTGGTTTCGCCGAAAATGTTCTCAAAGATATACATACTAACTTAGTACATCAGTGTGAGTAAAATGCGACATAATGTTAGCGCTAACAGGATGCCTACAAGATCATGGAGTGATAAATTTGAGAAAATAATAAAATACCATAACAGTACCATACGAAATACATTTTTAATTATTATTTATTTAATCCACCTAAACTTTTCCGCGACAATCGGGGTCGGCTAACAGTCTAACCCGATGCCGCTGAGCGCTAGTATTGTACATAGAGCTTCTATCTCGCCTCCATAACCCGGTTATTGGGTACCACGACACCCCTTAAACAATAGTTATCAAATTTTCGGTTCTGACCACGATTCAAATATTTATGCAAGACTGATAGGACCGACAGCTTCACGTGCGTTCGTAAAGATGAACCAATTCACGGACCATCCTAGGCAATCGGCTAGCAAAATTGCTTTGGAAACAGTGGATCCCGAAGACGTAGTACTTAGTAGTAGTATTAGTCTGACTCGGTGAAGATATTTTGCTGACAAAGTTAAATATAATTTAAGTTGTTCGATTTTAATATTAGTATTGTCGTTTTAGCCGTCTTTAATAAAAGATAAGAAGTGTGAGAAGGTGTAACTGAAAGTACATAGGTATTTTAATAACACCTTGTTTATCTAAAACATTCAGTTTGCTTGCATTATATAATTTTGAAGCACGTCAACGTGTTGTTAAACACTTCCATAGTGAACCCAGTACAATAACTAACTTGTATGTACTAGAAAGTATATTTAAGGTTAAAACTACTAGTGTAGATTGTGAGAAATACGACATATAAGGTGAAAGCTGATGAATACAAGTTGTTTTTTGTATTTGTGGCTGGTGTGCTTGGTCCCTGCCACACACCAGCTACAAACCCCACCTCCTGGTGGCTGCTGCCACCGTAATCATACACAATAGGTTACATACTACAATTCTACACACTGATTACACAATCTGACATAATAATGTTAATATCTAAATGTTGATATAAATTACACAGTGATATCAAAACTTACAATCACCTACCACAGATAATAAATATAATCCTATTGGCGGTAATACACCTTATAAACTTTGCCCCTCTAGAGGCTGTTTTAAACCCATTCGAAAATGGCGTCTTTATACATTTATATAATCCTATTGGGGGCCAGGAGGAACCTGCGCGACTTCCGCACCTTAAACTCTACACCTTATTAACTTTGCCCCTCTAGAGGCTGTTTTAAACCAGTTCTAAAATGGCGTCTTTATACATTAGTATAATCCTATTGGGGGCCAGGACGAACCTGCGCGACTTCCGCACCTTATACTTGAACTTTGCCCCTCTAGAGGCTGTTTTAAACCCATTACAAAATGGCGTCTTAATACATAATTATAATCCTATTGGCGGTCATTAGGAACCTGCGCGACTTCTACACATTATACTCTACACCTTACGAGCTATGCCCCTCTAGAGGTATGGGGACACCTATTTTAAAATAAGGGTATTCTTTTTGTTTTTATACATTCTTATAATCCTATTGGCGGTCATTAGGAACCTGCGCGTTAAAATAAGAGTATTTTTTTTGTTTTTATACATTAATATAAACCTATTGGCGGTCATTACGAACCTGCGCGACTTGCGCACCTTACTCTACACCTTATGAACTATGCCCCTCTAGAGGTATGGGGACACCTATTTTAGAATAAGAGTATTCTGTTTGTTTTTATACATTCATATAATCCTATTGGCGGTCATTAGGAACCTGCGCGTTAAAATAAGAGTATTTTTTTTGTTTTTATACATTAATATAAACCTATTGGCGGTCATTACGAACCTGCGCGACTTGCGCACCTTACTCTACATCTTATGAACTATGCCCCTCTAGAGGTATGGGGACACCTATTTTAGAATAAGAGTATTCTGTTTGTTTTTATACATTAATATAAACCTATTGGCGGTCATTACGAACCTGCGCGACTTGCGCACCTTACTCTACACCTTATGAACTATGCCCCTCTAGAGGTATGGGGACACCTATTATACAATAAGAGTATTCTTTTCCTATTTAACTTATATTTACATTTCCTGTCGGTAAGTTAACCTAAATCGTTATAAAGCTATTTTCTTAACGGTAGCCTAAACCTATTAAAATAATAATTTATTTATTTGCCAGAAACACGGTACAAGGTTGTAAAATAAAGTTTAAAACAGATCATCATGTCTCGAATCTGTCTTAGTTCTTCATGTCGAAATCAAATCAATTGAATTGTGAAAAAGAGAAGTTGACATTACAAGCAATTGAAATGTTGACAAAATAAGCCTAATTAATATTGTTTAATACAGTTGCTCAAAATGTGGCGTATTGCAGGAACGTATAGCGTTCGGGATGTGGGCTATTACATACTCGTGCTTTTTTTTTACCTTTCCCGAACTCGTGCGTTCACTTTCCCAACTGTCAAAATAATGTCTATTAAAAAGAAAACCCAACCATGAAGTTTTTACCAAAAAAAAATCGTAGAAGTTTTTATGATTCATGCAAATACGTATATTTCTAAAAAGAAGCTACTAATTTGTTTCAATATACTAGATTTAATGATTTGATTGAATGAGTTAGGTTAAATTTCATTTCATTTCATCACATTTAATTTCATTTTCATTTCATAGCAATAAAAAAATTCTACTGAAGACTTGGCTGTATGGGCATAGTTCCTTTTGCCTACCAGAATGGGTGAAGAAAAAAAATCTCTGCTTATATTCTACGGTTGGCGCCATTATTCAGAAAAATTCTTTGCGAGTTTTAGTTGTTTGTGACACAAAATGATAATTCATCAGATTCAACTTCATCAACTAGCAAACGCCATTGTATGACAAATATAAATGAAAAATCATGCGAAATTAACAATAGTTTGTCTCAAACAACCAAAACAACAACCAACCATATGCAACCTAAAACTTCCCCAGTTAGTATAAAAAACTGTACCAATTTCACCTATATGTGAATTATAACTTTTATAAGAAATACAGTATTGGTTGTTGAGTTTAGTTGTGTGTTTTTATTATTTTATTAAATTGCTTAATTTTTTCGCAACTTTATTAAAAATAGTCGTTCAGTGCACGTGCAAAACCGTCATTGCAACTTGTTCTGACTGTCATCAACCATTAGACTCAAGAATAGACATTAGTCGGAACGCTTTGCAATGACAACCTTTCCGCACTTGAAATGAAATATACTATACTGAGCGACAAATCTACTCAAACTAAGATGTTTAAATGAGATGCGATGCAAAATCAAACGGCATAAGTAATATAGCAGGCCTAAACATTTTTTGTCAAAACAATATAGACAGGTGTTGTTTAAAGAAATACTTCTTATTTTTATTCACATATTTGCCCAATTTGAAAAAGTACTTAAATATTTTTTTTATTTTTTTTTATCCGCGTGTATTTTTGCAGTGTATCAAACTGTTTTTTATTTAAATTTTTAACCCCATGAAATTTCAAGTTTTAACTGGTTGCGAGATTTTTTAAAGAACTTAGTATATTAAGTAACACTAATCATATAAAAATCAATTGGATACCCCCCACTCCAATAGGGGGAGTCTAGATACAAAAGGTCATCGTACTTTGAACAGTATAAATAAATAGTAACTTCAACCAGGGCCAATCAAAATGCATATTTATGGTTGTTATATAAACAAACTACGTGCAATGAAGCGTTTTTGACCTAAACCCATACTGATAAAGCTAATGCTAACCTAACCTAGATTAACCTAACACTTGTGAGGCTTGCGTCATCTCTAACAAGTGTGCCTAACTACTTACAGCTAATTTAGTAAATGTCATCATCTTTTTCATAATTCTGAAAACCAAGGTAAAAAGCAAATGAAACTTACACAGATATTCTTATATGCTATACTTCGCTGGAATGCGAGTAAATCTATACCTAGACACTACACGCTTTAGGGCGAATATATCGGTTTCTTCTTAATTCTATTATTATTAAATACATTATTATTTATCTGCTACAATATGTGTTGTGCCCGATTACTCCTCGCGACAAACTCATAAACTTAGATGAAATTGCCAGGAATTAGTGGTAATATCGATACTATACTCCTTTTCGAAATAAGTTGCAAAAAAAATAAGACGCTATGACTAAAAATGGTTGGCCGCTAGAACCGCAATGTGCCGCAGTCATCGCGTGTTATTACACAGACACTTAATAATGCAGATAGGCGGATGATGCATCAAAAGAAAAGACTTAATTTGTTGTAAATTTGTTATATAAACAAAAAGTTATGCAATATTCAGTATCCAGTTTATGGGTGACTACTTTGTTCGATCCCTGCGCAAAATAAAAATGACCCTTTACATTAAACTTGAAACATTTAAAAATCCCATATTTTTATGGTAATGCCAGGTAGGTACTACACGCGCATTGCACTAAACGCAAATGGGATACGTCAACACTCGGCGGTGTGGAGTTCACTCACACATTATTATTAATTATTGGCCGCTTTTGACCTAAACCCATACTGATAAAGCTAATGCTAACCTAACCTAGCTTAATCTAACACTTGTGAGGCTTGCGTCATCTCTAACAAGTATGCCTAACTACTTATAGCTAATTTAGTAAATGTCGTACTTTTTTATAATTCTGAGAACCAAGGTAAAAAAACAAATGAAACTTACACATGTATTCTTATATGCTATACTATGCGTTTCAAATAAGAACAGGAAAGTCAATGACCGCTATCTGTCAGATGACACTTGAAAAGTACGGCCTGCAACGGAACCTAATAACATAATAGGGTATATGCATGTATTTTTTTTTATATTTTTAATCCACTGTTTACAACGTTTTAACATAGTAAAAAAATATAAACATATTTAAAAATCTAGTAATGAAGCTTAAAAAAATATTTGAAATACAGAATAAATTTGAGCTGTTTAAACGCCGCCATTTTCGCGCGCCATTTCGATTACGTCAAATACTATGATCCTATTACTATTACTTTGGGTGTTTTTGTTCTTCTAACCATTTCACCATGAAAAAAGCTCAAAAACTAGTTTACCGGTATTGCTTGTACCCGAATGCAATAAACATTATCAGATTGTGATTTTACAAAACCACTTTCAGTAATTTTTCTTAAATGTTTTATAACCTCACTATGAAGCTAAAATTACACTTGAACATTAAATTAGTTCACAACACACACGGCAATAATTATGTTTTCCAATAAAAAGTCCATTCCAATACATAATGTCATACTTACACATTGTATGTTTTGTAGGCGTTGAGTTGTTGTTATAGTATTTGACGTCACTTTTCGTTATAACCAATGGTGATGCGTTTCACAAATTTGAATTTCCCGCCCTTAATTCGCACTTTTATTTTTAATTTTAAATAATTATGACGCTATTAAAAAGTAAAAGAATGATTTAGTTCATATTTTCTGCCATTAAAGATTCGGAAAGAAATATTCGAATCATTTTTAAATTACATGCATATTCCCTAATGCGTAACAATATTTGATTTTTTTTTCGTTTTAGCGAGTCCCAATTATTCAAAATAAAAAAAACGCCTCAAATTAATTATTCTTGTAGAGTGCTTACGTTTTATTTATTAATTCTGTTTGTTACGCAGTTGTTTGTTGCTTTTTGTTTTTGTGTCGCTGACTGTTCAAAAATGAGTAAAGGAGGCGCCGTTTGCATGGAAGGGCTCGAGAGATTATCTCATACTTATGTAGACAAATACTTTGATAGTGAGAAACGGCACAATTTAGAAAACTATTTCTTCATGATCCGTAAAAAAAATATAACCAGAAAATACCTCGTTTTGCTGATCCTACCCAATTTATTCGAATAGACAGCTATGATGTCACAACATGGCGCAAAGTCGATCCTATTCTCATTAGAAACGCAGTACTTCGCTGGAACGGCGAGCAAACCTATAACTAGACACTACACATTTTAGGGCGAATATATCTGTGTTTCTTCTTAATTCTATTATTATACATTATTATTTCTCTAAACAAAGATGTCATGTTCGAATCTCTATTCTCTTTTATGTTATTTTTTGTGTCCGATTCATAAACTTTGATGAAACTTTTCCAGGAATTAGTGGGTATTTGTTACTATACAGCCGGTCGATTCAGTAAAAGTCACGCCGTGTAATTTTGAGTGAAGTGATCTGTCAATGCCTAGCGTAGTGAGGGCAAATTGAGCTGTCATGACAGCTCAATTTGCCCTCACTACGCCTATATTTTCACGCGGTGATTTGACCAGAATCGCACTGCAGCTTGGCAAAAAAGAGTCTGACGCGGTGACAGTTGAAACTAAAAATGCATGATTGTGGCAACATTGAGTTATTTGTCAACTGCTAGTACATCATGTGTCAAAAGTGCGTAAATCCTCGTCGTTTTTCATAGCTTTAACAAAATTATTAAGTTTCGTTGCAAAATTAACGATTAAAAATTAATAAAACCATTCGTAGTTGCATCATAGCAGTGATTTACCACATCTTTTTGTGGTGTTTGGCCAAATCTGAAGCGGGACAAGTTTTGTCCGATATCGGGAATATTTATCGAAGAACTGCCGCTAGGACAGGTATTTATCTACCCTATTTAAACGTTCTACATTATATAAGTTTTTCTAAATGTATTCAATGCGTAGTTTTGTTGATATACAGATTTAAGTAACTATTTGTCTTGTTTACAGGAATTGAAATTTAAGGTTATGTTTTGTAGTTTAAAGAGCCTCGTATACCCATATTTGATACTTGAAGATAAAGAATAGGGAATTAATAATAAAGTACTGTATCTTTTTTTGTTTTAGGTAAATCTGGCAACACAGTAAGAAAAATGTTAAAGGAAGGTAAAAAATAAGATATTTTATCAACACCGGGAAAACATTTCAAAGGTCGCCCGAAGAAAGTTACCACCTTATCATTGTGACGTGAATCCAATTGAATTAATATGGGGAATTGCAAAACATTAAATTGCTTCAGTCGATGTTGGATCCATTGATATAAAGGTATGTAGCCTAGTTTATATGTGCATATTTAATGTTGCTATGTTAGAACTATTGTTAATGATTATTTCTTGTTTTCGAAGGTGGCTGCTGAACAAGCGTTTGCAAGCATAACTCAGATTGGAAATCATGCAAGGATATTGTAAGAAAATAGAAAAATAATATCATGACTGTAATAAATTGACAGATGACAGTAGCAGTGAACTATCAGAATTAGAAAATACTAGTGTTTCAGAAGTTGCAGGAAGCTCTAGCCAACATGTGAGCTTTTCCGGGATCGGATATTTGATGGTAGTGTGTTCGATTCGTCTGATTAAATTTTTGGTAATAAAATAAAACTTAAGAAAAACGTGTTCTTTCATTATCCCTGTAAACAAACTATTGTCGTTAATTCCTAACTATTTTACGGTTAGACTGCTCTCGAGGGCATGATTATATCTGTCTGTGGATACCTAATGCACCACTTTCGTGCAAGGCTTCAGTGCCCACTATAACATACATAGGTACATTAACTCACGCCTCTTTAACACGCTGGTAGGCAGATACTACAGTGCGCCAGTTGCTACGATTCTTACATAATTCTTTTGCTTCGTATACATTTTTACATGTTGTTATACACATTTGCCCACTATTAATAGTGTTAATACTGGACATTGAAGCCTTCCATGGTGTTTGCGTAGCATCCGACAAACAGAACCACCCACTTCGTTTTGGGATTATATAGGTACCTACTAAAAAATAACAAGTATCAAACCTGTTAAGTCGTAGTATTCAGGGTGGCCACATGCGCGATACTAGCGACCTCATTTATTCCACACTCTTTTTTGCCAAGCTGTACTTTTTTACACAATTTGTTGCAAAACAAAAAAACGAAGACGCTATGACCAAAAATGGTTGGCCGCTAGAACCGCAACTTGCCGCAGACATCGCGTGTGATTACACAGGCACTTAATAATGCAGATAGGCGGATGATGCATCAAAAGAAAAGACTTAATTTGTTATATAAACAAAAAGTTATGCAATATTCAGTATCCAGTTTATGGGTGACTACTTCGTTCGACCCCTGCGCAAAAATGAAAATTATCCTTTACATTAAACTTGATATATTTAAAAATCCCATATTTTTATGATAATTCTCTGTCCCTGGTACTACAGGCGCATTGCACTAAACGCAAATGGGATACGTAAACACTCGGCGGCGTGGAGTTCAGTCACACACGTAAAAATTATTAGCTTCGCGATAAACGTTGCAATTTGTTTTGAACACGGAATCTGGACATTTTTAATCTAAGGATTAGCAGTCAACCTACACCAGAATAATTTACAATAAAATTAACTTGAACTGTTTGTCTAAGGTCTTACAGCTAAGGATTGCCATCGTGCAAAGTGAGGTCCCGTAATATATTATTTAACTATTTACATTCATTCGCGTCAAAAGAGGGCTATCCAGTTTTATATAACCCTATTGGTATCTATAAGAAAGAAAATACGCCTACACTGAGCGACTTCTACAACTACTTACAATCTATGCTCCTCTAGAGGTACGGGGACACCTGCTTTACACTAACACAACTTATCATTAAATTCTACCATCCTTTTGGAGGTAAGAACGAACCTGCGCCTTTAACAAGCGACTTCTATACTAATTATATAATCTATGCCCCTCTAGAGGTACGAGGACACCTGCTTTATAATAAGACCAACTTCACAACTAATCACCTATTATGATAATTATGTTTTTTTTACTTTTTGGAAAGAAAGAACCTGCGTCTATTCTGAGTGACTTACACGTAATTATAAATATAGGCCCCTCTACAGGTTCGGGGACAGCTAGTTTGTATTAAGACTATTTCTGTCTATTGTACACATCCCTTTGAAAGTAAGGGTAACCTTTTAATTGGTAAACTAACGCTACAACTAACTTTGTCGGCAATATATACACACCTCAATAAATCGACACAAATTAAGCAGTCTAAATGAGATGTGATGCAAAAAAAAAGTTTTTTTTTTCATGTTCACAAAACTACTAACATTAAAGCGTTTATTCTAAACCTACATCCATATATAAAGATGTACACATGGCTGTAATTGTAATACTGTTTAATCTTATTCTAATCTGAATACTTGAACGCATTCATCGTGATCGATAAGTGTGCACTTAATTACTTTAGCGAATTAAAATAATTTTCTTAAATCAGTATCATTATTTGTATACTTATCATCATGAATTTGTGCGACACGGGGACGCGTCGCACAGCAAAAATAACCAACTTTTACTCTGAGATCACTGTAGTGTGAATAATCGCTAAATTATCAAAACTTAAATCCTAGCAACTACAACCTATGTAGTTAGTAATTCGAATGAAAAATGTCTGTTAGTACATCATATCAGATTACTCATGTTTCGTGATGTAGCTACCCACTTAATTAGTATATTAAATAGTTGTAACTTCTAGAACCCTAACTATAATAAATGCCATAAAGAGAAACATTCCTGACTCACAACTGCTATGCGTCTCACCCATTCATAAGCCACAGAACGTCCAGCGCCCTTATCGCTAAAAGCGAAAGTAAATTAAATCGCTAAAAGTACCTTTTAAGTCTCGAAATGTTGACGTTTAGTGTGATGTGTTGTCGTGTATCCAAAGTACTTCTAAACAATCATAAGTTGCTATTATACATTCGTGAGTTATTCTTTCACCTTTTTATTTTTCATTTTCAAATCTATCTTTTATTAGAACAAAGTAATTGTTTTGGTTCTATTGTTTTACCTGCAAATGTTTTACGTTTTGTTACCTAAATTGTAATACCCTTTTTTTCAACTGTACAATACTTTTAAAATGAATATGTCTTTGTTTTTGTGCAAATTTTATGACATAACACAATTGTTTGTTTTCTAACACTAATTGGAATATTTACACCCGGAGACATAATAAGGGTGAGACCAAAAAAGCGTAATTTTGTGAGTAATGCTAGTGAACAAAGATGACTTCCTATGAACACCGAATGATGGACAATTTGCATTTGAAATTAGATAAATCCTTTTCTAAAGGAATTGCACCCACCTCAGTTTATTTCACTAAAAGCCCAAAGGTTGACTGGTAGAGAATGGAGAATGCTTTTAGTATTAAACCTGCCAAATATGAAAATGTGCCAAAATAAAATTATGTGCTTGGTTGAGAAAAAAATAATAATGGTGGCCTATACAAAATTGAAACGCTACTTTATAAGAGGTTATCTATGACTGTGAGTCAGGGTTCTTTATGGTAGAAATTGGGTGGCCAACAGGCCGACGGCTCACCTGATGTTAAGTGCTTACCATCGGGCCTGTGGCATCAAAGATGCGTTGCCATCCCAGAGACGGAGCTGAAATGTCTCTTGTGCCTGTAATAACTCACCGGCATCCATGCCCTTCACGCCGGAACACAACGAAGCTGCTTGGCGGCAGAAATAGGCAAGGTGGTAGTACTTCCCCGGGCGAGCTTGTTCACAAAAAGCTCTACTACTCAGAAAAATAGTTACTGAGGCAACTTGAGACATTTTCGTGGATAATGATATCCCAATATTACTTGATATTTTGTTATGGTGGTGTGGCCGAAACAGGCTATTTTAGAAATAAGTTACAGTGTCTCATGACAAGTTTTTATTTCTCCTCTTTAATGGAGTGTGTCCGTAACTGACTAAAGAGATAAGAATTTTTTATCTAGAGGTCGTTAATTATTATTTATCTTTAGAGTCGCTTAATATACGTTACATTCTGTCATAACCGTGTCGATTCCCCGGTTGACAAACTAAACCAAGTTTACCTCTCTCTTTTATAAAAACTAGAAAAGGACTGGCATTATTTTGAAACCAGCCGTTTATTTTAGTTAAACTTACGTTTTTATGCAAGCATAGTTGCCATATTAGAAAGTACAGGGTAACCTTTTCTTAATTTGGATCTTACCCATTCTCTCCATCACATCGCCCTTCCATTTCTTTAATTTCAGTTGAGTTTGTGAACAAGTGAATCAACACTATGTCTCCAGGTGTAAATGTTTAAATAAATGTGAATGTTAGTGTGTTTATAACCAAATGTAGCTGAAATTACCCTTTGTTCACACTTGTACCACTGAACTGCGCCACCAGAGGTACCAGAAGGAGATTGTCCGAGCAGGTGAGCAGTACTCGCAGCGGTTGTGAGCCTTGTCATTAGTTGCAACTTTAGGCTGGTTTGGTATTAGCACTAATATTTAATAAGAGTCTTTATTTTTGTTTTGTGCCAGGCAGTCGAAAGTCTTCACTTTGTGTCTTAAGAGGCTTCAAAAGAAACACTTTTATTAACTAAAATAAATTAAAGCTTTTAGCCTACAGTTATGAGATTTTAGAAATCTAACTTAAATCATGGTTTCAAAAATAGAAATACTCATTCGTGAAAAATCAGTCTTATAATAATTACAAGGATAAGATTTATTCAAGGTCTAATTAATTGTCGAATCGAAGGTTCCAGAAAATCGAAAACCCCAAATCAGACACGTCTGAACTACGCCGCTTCATCTGAGAGCCAGGACTATGTTATATGTTTAGGGTACGAAGTACTTTGGTCGGTTTTATATGTTTAGGGTACGAAGTACTTTGGTCGGTTTTGGCTGGTCGACGATTAGCTGCCGCACGGCGTCGATATTCTCTTGCGTCATGGCGGTTTTTTAACGACCTTCACGTGGCTTGTCACAG
Organism: Euplexia lucipara; assembly: GCA_921972225.1. NCBI lineage: Eukaryota > Metazoa > Arthropoda > Insecta > Lepidoptera > Noctuidae > Euplexia > Euplexia lucipara. The sequence goes on from OV179142.1 coordinate 33,789,151, forward strand.
AAGCTAGAGTGCCCACGTTGAAATTCAAAATACCAGCGTTCTACAATCCGAAGACATGGTGCTGCATCGCTAAACACAGAAGTGATCTCTTCAAAGCACTGAAGTCGCGATAACCCCCCTTTGAAAGTTGTAGAAAATTATCGCACGGATATTTTCCTTTGATATTTCCATTTGTACAACCCTCTTGTCAGCTTTGAATAGACGCTACAATAAAACTATTCAAAAAGCTATAATTTATGTTGCGCCGCCTTGGTATCCCGGTGAAATATAGCCCTAAGTACGTCCCATTCACGATTTGAATTGACAGCAGTCAAAACGGCATGTCATGTAAAAGTTAAGTCTTGTAAGTTCCCTGTGTACTCAGAAATACTGTGCACATGCGCATCTAACACACCGACGACGCTTCGTGAGATATACTCACTTTCGCAAATATTTACAAACTTAATCACTATTTGGGAACTACGAATAATATAAGTCTGGGAAGAGTAATTGCGAACTTTTCATATAGCGTTGTTGTTGCATAACACTTTCAAATACATTTTTTTTTATAAACGCTCACATTCATTCAGTTAGTTGCGTGGCGCTATTGAGTAATTTTTTACATTTAGGTTTCGTTACATTTCCAGACTTTTACTATTTGTAGGTCACACTCTTATATAGACATTCAGGTACAGACTTATAGCTAATCTTTGAGAATGTCATAACTTTTGTGCAATATGTCCTTGCAGTGTGTTTTAATAATTTAACATTTTTTTACATATATTTTAAAGTGTTGGGCAATAGAAACCAATTAGCTTCTAATAAGTACCAAGGACTTTACAGTAAGTAAAAAAAAACTTCAAAAGACTTAAATGTTTGTTGCACATTGCAAAGGGTACACATACGTTTTGGCACAGTTGATATCTTCTTGTTCCTGCGCCTTAGCCGCCCTTGACGCCCAGGCGACGCAACATCACGTCGTGCACGGTGTTCAACTCCTTCACACTCAAGTGTACCACAACTTGCAGTTCTGATACGTTCATGTTCTTGTATCGGTCAGTGTCCAGTAATTTCAGTGCATGTTCTAGGCACAGCAACGAATCCTTGCCGGTAAGCCCTTTTACCTGTTGGCATAAATAATAAAACAATAAGCAACCTTATTAAGCTCTTTAGCAAGGACAATCTGCACGAGACGCAGTATTTACGTTGTCCTTTGAAATGTTAAATGCGTGATCTTGTCTGCACAAATTATTACTCGTATAATAGGGAATATGCATGTAATTTAAATATGGTTCGAATATTTTTTTCGAATCTTTAATGGCACAAAATATGAACTACGTCATTATTTTACTTTTTAATAGCGTCATAATTATTAAAAATTAAAAATAAAAGTGCGAATTAAGGGCGGGAAATTAAAATTTGTGAAACGCAACACCATTGGTTATAACGAAAAATGACGTCAAATACTACGACAACAACTCAACGTCTACAAAACATACAATGTGTAAGTATGACATTAAGTATTGGAATGGACTTTTTATTGGAAAACATAATTATTGCCGTGTGTGTTGATAATTAAATGTTCAAGTGTAATTTTAGCTTCATAGTGAGGTTATAAAACATTTAAGAAAAATTACTGAGTGGTTTTGTAAAAGCACAATCTGGTAATGAATTCGGGTACAAGCAATACCGGTAAACTAGTTTTTTAGCTTTTTTCATGGTGAAATGGTTAGAAGATGAAATGGATGCTCATCGGTGCCTATGACGACTAATATTTTTTAAAGTTTCATTACTGCATTTTTAAATATGTTTATATTTTTTTACTATGTTAAAACGTTGTAAACAGTGAATTAAAAATATAAAAAAATACAATGCATATACCCTATTATCACGTGCGATTGTGCTGAATAGAGAACTAGTTACCTTGGAGAGGTACAGAGTGGCCCTGCAGTACTCGCATTCTTCTTGATCGCGCGGGCTGTATGTGGTTGGTCCATTCTGGTCACGCGTACAGTCGGAGCTCTGTAACTATTTGTTAGCAAACAAAATTAACAACGTTAAGGCGCAATTACAACAAGTACCCATAATGGTACTTAGAAGGTAATTACACTGTGGCTGTAGCATGCAGTAGACACATACATTTTGGACGAAGGAGAGTCCTCTCTCTTGCAGCATTTGCCTGTTGGTGACCTCGTCACGCAACATCCTGTCGTACAGTGGCAGGGCTACTCGCGCTAGTTCTAGATCCGCATTCTCATCTCTGCCAATGTTGTAGAGCAAATGTTCCATGGCGAACATTGTCGGCTCGCAACTGGCACGGGTTTCCTGTTAACAATATAACCAAGTATAAGAAAGGAACTTTAGAAAATACATAAAACATAGGCTCACAAGGACGAGTGATCACCTTGAATGCCTGCCACATGGAGGTGAGGCACGCCGGCGGTGCAAAGTACACGCTCTCTGACACTGTGTACCCCGAACTGATGCAGCAGGTGTAGGCGTTCGGGAAGGTCAGAATGAACTCGCCCGCATTCTGCGTGACGCGCGAGAGAGTCACGTTGTGCTCGCGCAGCACGTTCGGTGGGATCATCGAGATGTCAGTCGGCAGCCACAGACCTTTGTTTTGGCAAATTGTCGGGCAAAGAGTTTCTACTGCCTTCCTGAAGTTATCAGCTTGATCTTCTGGGATTCCGTACCTAAACATGTTAAAGGAAATTGAATTAAATACTTTATTTTACGTAACAAAACACGGCTTCTAAATGTGAACTTTAATTTCGTGCAAGGTATTTCACTTAACTCGTTTAACCGTTACTAATAAAAGCGCCAATGAAAAAATAGAACATTACCTGTTCTATCTTCAGAACTGCTCAAGAACAGGTTTCATGTTGATGATTAGAGAGACTTTAGATTAGCAAAAGTACAAACATCTTTTATGGGGTATTGTGTTAAATGTTACAATAAAATACCATGTGATGTATTAGAACTAAATGAAAGAAAATTTAAAACTTATATTAAAAGTACACTTTGTAAACTGCATATTATAAATTAGAAGATATTCAAGGAATGCTTGGAAACATGCTGGTCCTGCTCCATAGGACAATCATTGGGGTCTTGACAACTACATTTAGATTAGCAACCAGGTTGATTGATGATACCTATGTAGGTATTGTTTTTTATTTATTTTTTAATTTTTTCACTTTTTTTTTAAATTAATGTTATTACATTTGTAAATATGTGAGCACAATGTATCTAGCTGCACCAACTTAATCATGTAATTATCAACTCCATTGCTTATTTTTTTTTTTTTTTTGCCTAAACCTAAGATAGGTTAGTAGTAGTGTAGTAGTACAGGTTAGTAGTAGTAGTAGTAGTGCATCGTCCTCACATATAATCTTATTAATGTATACAAAGTTTTGTAAATCTATTTTAAAAGAGTAAGTACGGAGTTTCTTGCCCATTCTTCTCCATACAAATCTACTTTTTGGAAGGGGCAACTAGAATCATTTTTTAAAGTTAATTTTTGTTCGACGTTCATAAGTGCCTTATAGGGGCCTAATTGAAATAAATGGTTTGACTTTGACTTTGATGTTTTTTGAACATTTTGAAGCTGGGGCAGTATTTTATTGTTTTAACAATATCTATGACATGTATACTGGTTTTCCCAGAAATCAACGTCAATCCGAAAACAGATAACAATAGTACCCCCACCAATATTATCTATTTTCTGGAATGACCACTTATCTGTCACCCGATAAGTAGTCATTTGTGTCTCTTTTCGGGTGGTTAGCAACTAACTTGGTATCAAGAGATTATTGGCCTCCCATGGGCCTCGTGACTTAACTATAACAATAATAATAATATCACTTATTTCTCTCATAAAGGTACAGACGCCAGCACATCAAGTTACCTCAATGTGTCAAATTTCTTTTATCGTTTTTCAACTTTATGTCAAACAGGATAAGGTTGACAATGACACATTGGGGTAACTTGATGTGCTGGCGTTTGTACATAGTAACACTATGGTATAATCGGTATAATCTAGGTGGCTACCTATATAATAAAAATAACAAGGTGTTGCATATCTTTAGTCTCACAAAGAATAATTGCAAAAAGAAAGTAAATGAATGGCTACTAAAATTTAACTATAACGAAACTGAAAACATGCTCACAGAAACTTAAACGCACTACCCCACACCTCTAGCCTAGCTTGGGCACCAGTCTCCCACAATATTATATAAGAGATCTATGTACATCGTTGAACCTGACCAATGTAAAACAATTTATGTATATTGTGGTGAGAAAAATAAAGTTATTATTATAATTCTGCCTTAATCTAGAACCTTAGTAAGAGCTGGAGTCTGAACTAGGTTCGGGACCTGTATGACAGATCTCCAGGCTCACCCTATTAAAAATTATCACATTTGCGGCATCTTTACATGAGTCATTATTTTAAAGACTAGTAACAAAACAATTTTTTTTTGAAAGAGAGGTAGAATTAATGATTTTGTTAGATTTTAGAAATATTATGTGAAGTGTAAAGCAAATGTGTAATGTGTGTGTTTGTGCATGAGTTGTTATATTTGGCCATTTCGTACATATGTAAGGTTTTATTCACTCTGTTAGAAACCTAAGGACCAAGGAAATGATAGAACCTTTGAGCTAGCCTCGAATGAGTTGCGACAGATTGACAAACTGTATGCTTCAGTCTCAGGGATTTAAACTTTTCACGCTTATAGGTTCTGCGCGAGTGGACTGTTAGGATTAAATTGAGAATAAACAATTTTCTAATGGAAATAACCTTGCAGCTTTTATATAGTTCTGTGGTAGGAACTTCACTTAGCATCGCGGAATATCTCTCCGGCATGCCATTCTCTCACGATCGATATTTTCTATCACCGGTTTTGAAGCAAGTGATAATTATAGTAGAGTTTGAAAAGTCAGAGGTATCTTGGGTAAAAATTCGAGGCATTACTAGGCATTCTGTCGGTCGCAACAAGGCTATCACTGTTGTTTTGGTTAAGTACATTTTTGCTGGCTGCTGGGTAGTTACAGACATTAATTTTTACCTTTCAATCGTGTCAATTAGAGACACAATAGAAAGACAATGACAGCGCGGACGCCCGCTTGGGGTTTAATGAATATAAAAAAAACATAACACATGAGTTATCAAAATAGTAGCTGTTCTTGAAGACTTTCGAGGGTTAATTGAATAGATTATAAGCCGTATGTTCCATGTTTGGATAGTATTAAAACACTTCAAAAGTTTGCTTATCTGCAGTTGAATAAGATGTCTTTTGAATATTACAAAAATATGTTCGCACCAGTTTACAGTCTGTTTTTTAATCACGGAGACTAAAATGACATTTCATGTGTGACCAGTTTTTTGCAATTCTTATATAGTGATGTGCCACTACCGTAAATTGCCGTTAGTAAAATCAAGTAGTATCGTTTTTTATTTATAACTAGCTGATGCTCACGGCTTTGCCCTCATGGATGTCGGTTATCGCACCCAGCTCCCAGAAGGCTTATTTTTTACCTCCAATAAATACTATTACATTTTGCCAATGTATACAAAATCTTGACAAATTATATAATAATAACTTTCTTGAGAAAAACTCTATCTATAGGTGAAAACAGCATCGTAGGCATGCCAGCGTAGTCATGTTTGAGTCTATCGCGAACAGACGACCGCGACGTAACGCGGATCCACTCGATCAACCAATCAAAGTACCTTGTACTTTATGTATGGACATTATACCAATCGAGTTAAATTATTACTACTACTTCAAATACTACTACCTACTCTAGTATTGCAAACAAAATAGAGACACGCAGCGCAGTAGTTCAGTTTAAAATTATATATTTTGGATCTTTCAAAATAAATGCATTCGCGATTGCTTGCTTGGCGTGTATCGCGCTTCTGACTATTCTCGAGGGACCGAGCAGTCTCAGTGCGGAAAAGCTAAAGACTTAATATCTGCTCTCTCTCTGTATCCGTTTTGGAAGCGCGAGATAAAGAATCACGCTCTCGGTCACGCGCAAGTCGTATCCCACGCTCCTGACTGCTCTCAGGTAATCGAGCAGTGTCAGAGCGGATATTCTGAAGACTCAACCTCTGTGTAACCGTTCAAATGCGCGAGACAAAGAATGACGATCCCGGTCGATAGCTAAATGCATTTCTCGTTGTCCCACAATTCCTGATATTGAGAAGCAGTAGTGCGGACTCGTTTAATTCTAGTCGTAATTGGCTGCGTGAGAGTTTCTGCAGAAAAACTTAGTGCATTACTCTCACGGTTAGCACCTAGCCCTTGTTCACGCTTTGCCTCGGTTTCGTGAGATCAAACTAACCTGCGCATCTTAGAAACCCTTGAGTTTCGAGAGCAATAATCACACAGATAAATACCGAACAAAAGTATTAACAGTCAACGTTTATTTTGTACTAACAACATGAAATTGACGATCTTCAATGAACACAACTTTTTTGTAATACCTGCTTCACACCATATTTTTTTTAAATTGTCTTCCTCAACTCTGCTCAAGATTTTGAGGGTTTGTTGGAACTTGAATTAGTCAAAACGAACTTTACGATACAACTTTTATGAAGAAATTGCACATCACCATCTATGAATTATAAAAATAACTAACTACTGACCTCGCCAACATGATCTTATTATTATTAATCCCAAAAAGTGTTAACATGTAACTTGATTTGATTTTTATGAAAACTCAATAGATGGCGCTGTTTGATAATTGCCTTTATACTCCCAACATTCATTAAACTATGTTGCTCTGCCCAAGTTATTTAAATAGCGTAGCTTTTATAGTGTAAAGCTAGATAATAGCATGGCTTACTCAAAAACAACATTTAAATATGCGTCCTTAGATAAAACGCTGTCACACACTCCTCCCCGTAGGTGATAGCATGATAATATGTAGCCTATGTGTTGACCCGACCTCTCTATAATATTCATACAAAATTTGAAGTAAATCCATGCAGTGCTTTTTGAGTTTACCCCGGACATACATACAGACAAACCGACAAAAATATAAAAAGTCACTTTTTGTCACGAGTTACGTTTTTCTAACAAAAGCCAGTAATTTTTCTCGAAATGTCTCAATGTACAGTTATTAAATCGTAAAATAAATATAAAAAGTTACGATTCAACAAACCGGTATCGTAGGTACAACACTAAACAAAAGAGCTGGCAACATTATTTGTAAGTTTGACATTTGCATGTGTCAATTTAGTCTCTGGGATTAAAAAACAGACTTTAGTGTAATTACGTGTCACAATGTTTTTTTATTAAATCATATAAAATTATTTTAAGTCAAACTTACCAGACCCTGGGTGGCCCTTCGTGTTGGAACTCCAACCAGCCTACAGAATGAGGATCCTTGTGCCAGCAAGAAGTCGAGAATAACATTCCCAGAAGAAGAGTGGGTACTGTTGAGCCCAATACCGGACCCAAATAACGAAGCACATTGAGTTTATTCTTGCTAACCATCTGCAACAAGTATAATGGTGTTATACGTTTTAAACTATGGCTACAAGTTTTATGACATAGTATTATTGACCTTCTGTATGCATCTTTACTGTAATGGTGAACACCACTTTACTTAACGTCGAAAGTAGTAAAGCGAATACGATACATATTCCAGTTGGTGAAGAGTAGGGAAGGTGCACCTTGGGATTCCATGGGTGTTGCCCGTCTTTCGACTCATCTTTAGGACAGCCGAGGCCCGCCTCGCCAGTGTCAATGGCCGCGGTGTGCACGCACACGTGCTCATTGGCCTGCGCCACGTGGCGCCAGTAATGCTCCTCGATCGCTTCCAACGAGGGAGTTTTGCCGGCCTGCGCGCCTCGGCCGAATATCTCGTACGCAACGGCTGCAATCTGCGGGCCAGAACGGCTGTTTAGTAACCTAACACAAATGATTACCAGTATTTTTAAAGCGACTAGAGCAGTATAGCAAACAGACTGTCTCGTTGGTCGGAAACCCTGATGCTGAACATGAAGTTGAGTTATTCCATGTTAGAATTATTATTATTATTCGTAGTCGGCTTAAGATGGGTCATAAACTGACTACAAGTAATAATAATAAACTTCTTAATGTCATTGGTCATCAAATCAAGTTTCATTTTTAAGGATAATTTAAAATAATATCACGCCAATATGTGAAGTCTGTATAGAAAATAAAAAAAAATGTATATTATAAATATTTTATATTAAACATTATCTAGAATAAGCTGCTTCTCTCCTCAACTCACATATTTTGCTGTTCCAGACAGGCTCCATGTTATGATCCAATTTTAAGTTTTACCACCTAAGAATACATGTGGAATGCAATAAAAGTATTGAGTATAGGTATTACCCTAAAAACAGGGTTAAAAAAATGACGTAGGGGTATGACCACTTTTCAGTGGTAATACGAAAAGTTCGAAAAAAGCTACTATAATATAAATATAAAGTTGCCGCCAATGGCAGATTGTTACCAGAGACGGAAATACGATCATACGGTTGCGTACGATTGGGTACCCACCTTCTTGAATTTGGAACGGCGCATAAGTTTGCCCTCAGTTATACAGTCTTCTGCGTTGTGGAGAGCCACCGCAGCTTCGTCTTCAGATTCGTCGTCAGATGATTCCAATAAGCCCAGCAGTTTATGCTGTCTGTATAATGGTTGCATTGCACGGTCCAAGAGTTTTTGATTCTTGCGGTTCCACGCGATTTCGACTTTCCGCATGAGTTCCTGGCGCTCCTCTTTAGACAGAGAAAAAGAAGAAAAAACATTTTTTTAAAAGCGCTCTAACAGAAATGTCAGGAAGGTGTTAATATTCTGTTCAGTACTTATGAATAAATTAATAACAATACTTACGATGGGAAAGTGTGTCGTATGGGAGCAGATATTTTAAATAAATGTGATTGAGTTTCCTCTTGGAATAGGGCAGTCTATTGAGTTTCATTTCTTCTGCCACCTTGCCCCACCGCTTCTTGTTGATTACTGTTTGAAGACCGCCATGTCGTTGCACGAGGCGGTACAATTTTGGTAAATTTATTTCTACACCACCAAGCTGCAAAGAGTACTTTAATATTACTTAGTTCTTTGACAATATCATAACACACATAATATGTTTCGCAACAGCCGCAGTACAGAATTAGTGTAAACGCTGTACCAACTTCTGGACATCATTCAGTTCGCAAAGTAGTCTTGTAAGCATGAGTTCCTTGGGGTGACGAGTAATATAAATCGCACATATTTAGAAATAAAACTGGCCGAAAGTCCTTACCAATGGTGGACGAGTAATGTGTATTTTATGTTGCTCAAGGCATAATTTGATGGCACAAAGTTCTCTTGCCGCTGGTCCCCAGCGATTGAACATTCGTGAAATGTGTTGGTTGGTGACATCGAATATCACGTTTTCACTCATTTTGCATGGTGGTTTCCAACCATCCGGGGGCACCACTTTACAAATGCCAAATCTTCTTGCTTCTGGCCAGATCTTTTGATAGAATAGTAGAGGATCCTGTAAATTGACGATTGTTGTTTATATATTTAATTCCATTACATTATATTTTTATTATTAGACAGATCTCATTACTAGAAAGTGGCAATGGATAATTATAATACAAGAAAATCAGTTCATTTAAGTGCGCTTTGTTCTAATCGTGAGTAATCAGAAGTTACGTCAGGTTAGCAATTACTTACGTCAAACTCTTTAACAGTAGGGTAGTAAACAGGAGCGTCCACCATCTTCCCACCTTCTTGTGCTGTTTCTTCTCCGCTGGTGCCAGGCCCATCGCGTCCAGAACCTGAACTTCCTTCTGAATCCATCTTTTTAGCGTCCTTTTCTTCAGCTAGAGTCTTCGCTAACTTGTCAAGGTCGACAGACAAACGGAGAGACTCCACTTCAGCTATCAGATTAGTTTTGATCTCCTGCGTAAGGCGAGCTATTTCTAGATCTCTCTCCTGCTTCGTCATTCGCTTGGGGCGTGGTTTTCTTTTCTTTTTCCCGGTCGATTTCTTTTTCTTAAACTTACCTTGCGCTGATTCATCTGTATCCGAATCGTCGGAGCTGAAAGACTCTTCTTCTAGTCCTTTGTTTATGCGGTCTTGCATCAACTTCGCCTCAGCTAATTGTTTCAATTTTTCAGCAGTTATAATATTTGGTTTAATTTTATCTAAAACACGATGAGACGTGCTTGGCTGAGGAGTAAAGCTGATGTCAGATAATATAGTTATCCTACGTCCCTCTGGAAGGTCTTTCGCTCTTTCTACATTGTTGTTCCGACTTTCTGACGAAGAAGGTTGGGGCGACAATCTAGGACGCTCGTTACTATTTGAAACCTGAGTCTGTGCGGCGTCGATTCGGCCCTCATTTGTAGGTATGTTGCGGCTGATTTTCAGAGTTTCAATAAGCTCGTCAAGAACATGTTCTTGTTCTTCAAGCGAGAACTCTTGTTTGTTTTTGAACTGACTTCTGGGCTTCCAAGAAACCCCCAAGAGAGATTTACCGTGTACCTTGCTGGTTCTTAATTTCAGCATAATATTAGATTGGTTTGGTACATCCAAGTAGAGATAACCTGACTCATTGTCCTCATTGTCAACAACTGCAGTCTCACCTTCTTCCGTTTCAATTGGTGCGGTAACTGGAGCCGCAGCATTGTTATCTTGTATGCTTGTGCCCGTTAAAATTATTTTTGTTTTTATTATAGCTGAGACTGTCATCAGTTTTTCAATTCTGATGCAGGGCTTACATTTTTTGCACCGGGACTCCAGAAGTTGTTTAGGTGCATTTCTGACATCCTGGTCTGTGTTCCACTGAACCGCAACGCAAGGCGTCTGTGGTGGGTCTTCCAATATCTGTTCCAAGTTGACAGCTGTATTTTCCAAGACATCTTGTAAGTACTCCCGATCTAACATTGCTTGAATACTTGACCTCGCTGCATCGGGACCTGGTTGCTGCAAGCCGCTTGGTCCTGGTTCTAAAACGTGGACAAATGTTAATTAACCAATTTGATAATTTTGCACTGAAAATAGACTACGAATCGATTTTAAAATCGCCCCAAATAAAAACTCATATTTTATTCGACCAGTGTGAACGTAAATCTTATATTTCGTAATCGGACAGACAAAACGTTTGTCATACCGTAACTCGAAAATAAGTGAAGAATCGAAAATAAAGGCAGTGAGTCTCTATTTAATTATTTAGATAAGTTAAATACAGTCTTCATGTTTCACACGTAACGATTCAAAATAACACTAGTAGGATGGATCAGGTAAGGCCCCTAAGAAATGTTAAAATATAACTAACCTGGAGAACCTGGACGTGCAATCATTGCTTGTCTTGGAATCGGTGAGTCTGTCATCATGTCCTTTATGAAGGGTAACCTCATCATCGGTGAATACGTACCCTCATCAGAGTCGTCCAAACCATCACCTCGACCGCCACGATGACCCCCGTCCCGATCTCTACGACGACCCTCGAACTCATCGTCACTATCGTCACTTTCCATATAACGTAAACATATATCATCCTTGTCCGAATCATCGTCCGAGATTAACAGATCTTCAAGATTCGCCGGTAAATCATCCAAAGGCGACAAAACATCAGGAGTGAGTTCGCACGTAATCGTATCGAGCAGAGTATTTGGAATCTTCTTGTAGACTGGGATAGTCGGGGCGACTGAAACAATCGGGTCGACTGGAACAATTGGAGCGACCGAGACAATCATGGGGACCGGATCAGTCAGGACCACTTGGGCAATTGGGGGGACTGGGTCGATCGGTGCGTCTGGAACGATCAGAGCGACCGGGGCATCTGAGGCTAGCGGGTCACTCAAGACTACTGAGGTTACCGATTCATCTGTGGGACATATCTCCGAGTTAACACCCCTGAGGCCACACTTAACATCGTGTTCTTCTTTAATGACCGTAATGGAGAAGTCTGGTGCGGCAGGCTGCTTAGGGTAACGGTTCTTAGGATTATTTTTTTGCGGACTGCTCTTCTTGGCTGATTTTTTCCGTAGAATTGTTTGCTTGGCAGTTGTTAGTTTGGTCTCCTTTGAATTAATCTCGTCTGTTGTAATGATCTTTTTGGTAATTGTTTTTGTGAGAGGTTTGTCACAGGAAACGCTCTGCTTAGCCATGGTCTCCTTAAAAGTACTTGGAATACTATGTCCACATATTTTTTTACGAGTTTTCTGGAAAATGAGGGGTTCATCATCATCAGAGTCGACCTTTTTTCTCTTTGTTGCCTTTTTGATAGGAGAACAACTTTTGGCTATAAGCTGGTTTAATTGAAGCTTGCTCAGGCGACGTGTCCGCAACGCCATGGCGTGTACTCGTTTGAAATCTTTTTTCTTTTTAATCTGCAATTTGGGTTTCTCAGTCGGTATCTTGATTGTGCCCCCATGGTCAATGACATATTCACGATGACATTCCTATGACAAAAAATAGAAGAATTAAAAATAATATTGTATCCCCCCAAAAACATTTCATGTAAAATGTTGCCAAGACGACCACATAAAGTTTGCCCTGTGAAAAAGATGTCAGATCTCATGTAGAGCCAAGCTTCTGTAAAAATGTATGGTTTCGCCGTTTCGCTAGCGTCGTGGAGGTGATGCGAATATTTAGTTTCTGAAGTATACTTAGCCCTATTGGCTAACTTTTCTCGGCGAGCCGTCAGTACTCAAGATCACGTTCCGCCGAACACAGCTCGCGAGTAAATAAATTAAAATGACAGTTTGTGGCGTAAAGGAATATCATACATAGCACTTCAGTCAAACCAAAATAATGTGATCAAATTACATTTCCCAAGTAAGTACTAAAATATATATACATTTGTTCGTTAAGGGTATCTTATTCCACCAAATTCAGTATCGTAATGTATTTCGCACTTGTGCATTATGGTAATGTAAAACGCACGGTTTGCAAGATGCTCCGAATAAAACGAAGGGTTCCTTTTTTAAAATCTTCCAAAGATTTTTTTTGTCAAAAAAGTGGTCAACATTTTATGAATAAAATTAACTTTGGGAGTTAAAGTATAAAAAATAAACAATTAACTCCTTAATTTAATTAATTTCGACAATAATTTACAACCATTCCACCAAAACTACTCTAAATTCGGAAGTCTGTGGCTTTGGTGGGTTTTTCTTACTCATGATGGGCCACCGACTCCGAATTGAGAGTTATTTTACACCGTTTAGTGTTTTTTTTAAGTCAGTTTAATTTTTTGCAAAAAAGTTTTTAATTTTTTAATTTTTAGTTGTACCATAAAAATATTTGCTATGAATTTATTATATATTGTTAATTGTTAACAATACATGTCATGATAATAGGGTTTTCCACTGATCCCTAATAAATTAAAATTAACATACCTAACCGACGAAATCTAGGTATATTGTACCCACCTGCGTACCCCTCAAAGCATACAGGCGTGATGATACGTCATGATGTTGTATAAACAATAAACGGCTCAGGCGCAAAACGTCTCTTTCTCAAAATGTCCCCTGGTCGTAAAACGTCTCTTTCGCAGAATGTCTCTTTCGTAAAATGTCTCTTTCGCAGAATGTCTCGTTCGCAGAATGTCGCGCCAAGGACTTAAGAATAAAATTTTGATTTTCAAAACAAAAAATCATTTATTAAAATTATAAGTGCAGTTATGATGTTATAATTTTGGTACTTAAATTTACTTAAGAATGTACAGCTTGGCAAAAAAGAGTCTGACGCGGTGACAGTTGAAACTAAAAATGGATGATTGTGGCAACATTGTTTTATTTGTCAACTGCTAGTACATCATGTGTCAAAAGTGCGTAAATCTTCTTCGTTTTTCATAGTTTTAACAAAATTATTAAGTTTTGTTGCAAAATTACCGATTAAAACTTAATAAAACAATTCGTAGTTGTATCAGAGCAGTGATTTACCTCGTCTTTTTGTGGTGTTTGGCCAAATCTGAAGCGGGACAAGTTTTGTCCGATATCGGGAATGTTTATCGAAGAACTGCCGCTAGGACAAGTATTTATGTACCCTAATTAAATCATTGTACATTAAATAAGTTTTCCTAAATGTATTCAATGCGTAGTTTTGTTGATATACAGATTTAAGTAACTATTTGTCTTGTTTACAGAAATTGAAATTTAAGGTTATGTTTTGTAGTTTGAAGAGCCTCGTATACCCATATTTGATACTTGAAGATAAAGAATAGGGAATTAATAATAAAGTACCGTATCTTTTTTTTGTTTTAGGTAAATCTGTCAACACAGTAAGAAAAATGTTTAAGGAAGGTTAAAAATAAGATATTTTTTCAACACCGGGGAAACATTGTGACGTGAATCCAATTGAATTCATATGGGGAATTGCAAAACATTAAATTGCTTCAGTCAATGTTGGATCCATTGATATAAAGGTATGTAGCCTAATTTATATGTGCATTATTTAAAGTTGCTATGTTAGAACCATTGTTTATGATTATTTTTTGTTTTTAAAGGTGGCTGCTGAACAAGCATTTGCAAACTTAAAATAAGATTGGAAAAATTCATGCAAGGATATTGTAATGAAAATAGAAAAATAATATCATGACAGTAATAAATCTCACAGATGACAGTGGCAGTGATTTTCAGAATTAAAAAATACTAGTGTTTCAGAAGTTGCAGGAAGCTCTAGCCAACATGTGATCTTTTCCGGGATCGAATATTTGATGATAGTATGTTCGATTTGTCTGATTATTTTTTTTTTCTTTTATTATCCCTGTCAACAAACTATTGTCGTTAATTCCTAACAATCTTACGGTTAGACTGCTCTCGATGGCATGATTATATCTGTCTGTGGATACCTAATGCACCACTTTCGTGCAAGGCTTCATTGCCCACTATAACATAGGATAGTAATAGTTAACTTAGTACATTAACTCACGCCTCTTTCCTACGCTGGTAGGCAGAAACTACAGAGCGCCATATGCTACGATTCTTACATACTTACTTCTTTTGCTTCGTATATATTTTTACATGTTGTTATACACATTTGCCCACTATTAATAGTGTTAATACTGGACATTTTAGCCTTCCATGGTGTTTGCATAGCATCCGACACAGAACCACCCACTTAGCTTTGGGATTAAAAAGGTACTAAAAAATAACAAGTATCAAACCTGTTAAGTCGTAGTATTCAGGGTGGCCACATGCGCGATACTAGCGACCTCATTTATTCCACACTCTTTTTTGCCAAGCTGTATTCCAAATAAAAAAAAAATATTTTGATACAGTTAAAAATAATATTTTGGTACAATTTAAAGTTCAGTGATGGCAACATTTATAATAATATGTGAGGGTAGTTAGAAAAAAACTTATAAATGTAACTACTGTTTACTGTGTGTGTTACTACTGTTTTTCAATAAAAAGTAACAGACAAAACACAGCTCGGCAATTAATGAATGACACATACATTTATAAGTTTTTTTCTAACTACCCTCACATATTATTATAAATGTTGCCATCACTGAACTTTAAATTGTACCAAAATATTATTTTTAACGGTATCAAAATATTTTTTTTATTTGGAATACATTCTTAAGTAAATTTAAGTACCAACATTTTTACATCATAATTGCACTATAATTTTAATAAATGATTTTTGTTTAGAAAATCAAAATTTTATTCTTAAGTCCCTGGCGCGACATTTTGCGAAAGAGAAATTCTGCGAAAGAGACATTTTACGAAAGAGACATTCTGCGAAAGAGACGTTTTACGACCAGGGGACATTTTGCGAAAGAGACGTTTTGCGCCTGAGCCCAATAAACATCCAAGCGATTCCAGCAATCACGACAGATTTGCCGTCTATTTTTGAAGAGTTCCGTTGTATATCTCCTAAGATCAGCACCAGATCTTCACCAAATTAAAATGGGACCACGTCGGGAGTCTCTTTCAAGTAAAAAAAGAATTTTGAGAATCGGTCCACAAATGGGGGAGAAATCAGGTAACATACATAAAATAAAATACATTCACACGAACATAGAACCTCCTCCTTTTTTCAAGTCGGTTAAAAAGTAATGATGCGCGCGCATCGATAATTTGTGAACAAGTAAAAATTATTCCGCGCGCTTTTTCTTTTCGCTGTATTGCTTTTATTAGAAAATTTTAGTCCGAGTTTTATTTTTTCCTCGCAAATATGTTACAAAACGTCGTGTCATACGAAGTTTTATACTGCGCTTTGATAATTACAGCCTCTGTTTTCTTGTAGCAATATTGCCTAGGCTGTAATTATCAACTTACCGCACTTATATCTTAATGTACTATTACGTAAATCGATATCATCGTACAAAAAATCTAATAACTAACTTCCACAAAACGTTGAAAAAAATCCCACATTGCTTTTAATTTTATCCATGTATATGTCAAAATGTCCTTGTTTTGTAAAAGGCTAGGCAGTTAATTGAACGGCTGAATAGGCTGCGACATTATATAATCATATTTCGATAAAAAAAAAGTTTATGATGGAAAGACGCAGACGCCAGCACGTTACGCACAAGCTACACCAAATTGTCAAATTTTCCAAATTGAACACGAATCTCATCCTGTATCCAATAAATGAGAAAAACTTTAAAGAAATTTGACTTATTTGAAATATTTTGCCAGTTTCGAGAAACTGACTTGGCATAAGGTATTTTATTTTAGTTTTTTTATTTTATTTTTATTATGAGGAACAACAAACAGTTACATTATGAGACTTTATACCTAGTTTAACAATATTGCTAATAATGCAACCCACAACGCTGTTCACGTGTTATCATGATAGTTTAAGACAAACAATAATCGCCAGGAGCGAGAGAAAACGAATAAAAAATAAGGTAAGTAAGAAGTACACAATCAGGCCAGATAATATGAGACAATAATGTGAAGTGTGCATTGATTAATAATAGTTATACGTGTTAACTTATAAGAGTTCTGAAGATAAGACCTTTGAATTTTCCTATCGAGTTGTTGAAGATGCTAATATTTACAAAAGTTTTGTTGTACAAGTCAACCATACGGCGGAGGTGAGCGCAGGCCGAAGTTAGTTCGGCAGGAAAGAATTGCGAATAGCGTACCTGCGCGCACCTGACGCCTGTGGAAGGTTCTAGGTATTGCGTAGCAGATCATGTTATTTAGATTTATGCAGTTGAATTTATTTCTAACAATTTTGTTTAATGTGATAGCTTCAAGATATTTTCTACGACAGTTTACAGATAAAAGTTTGTACTTGCTGAGTAACTGGGTGTAGGGTAGGTAAGATCAGTGTTGGGTCAATCAACTAATTTTTTCAATCAATTGATTAGTCATGACTAATTTAGTCACAACTAATTAAGTCATGATTGATGCTCCATGATGTATCTGTAAATACGGAAGCACTGACAGGTTAACGACCCCCGCATCGGTAACATCAAAACATTAAAGACACGTGGTGACGTGGCTAACTCGCTCCCTTCTTAAAAACTTTCGCCAAATCCGTTTTTAAATTTAACTTAGTGAAAATTATGCCTTAAACCCGTGCCATGAGAGTCATAAAGCGTGTCATGTCATCAGAGTTCGGTAAGAAAATAACTCACGCGGAAGTAAGTTGCTATGCAGATCGATGGCACCTGTAATGCATAGCGTTGCGTGAGCGTTTTTAACCGACTTTAAAAAAAGGAGGAGTTTCTCAATTCGATTGTATATATTTGTTTTAGGGAACAAACCCAAAAAAAAAACCCTAAAAAATCGGTCCATAAATGACGGAGTAATGAGGTATAAAAAGGCAATACCTCATTACTCCGTCATTTATGGACCTATTTTGAAAAATCTTTTTTATTTGATAGTGACTAGCAGATTGGTCCCATTTGTATCATAACTCATAATTCAAAAAAAATATAATTATTTTCAATTATTTCATCTTTTTTATTGATCATGTTTTAAATTATTTTATTGATAGTAGATTGTTTTTTTTATCGTTTTCGTTGTATTTGTTTTTTTTTTTTGTTTCTTTAGCTGTTATGGCGTATATTATTGTTGTGCATGTAGAGCTCTTTTAGAAGTGATGGGGCACTTAAAATTTTGTTAGAAATATGTATTTATATGAATGTAACAGTGTACTCATTGTTAAAGAGCCAAATTAAATTAATAAATAAAAATATATGTGTGTGTGTGTTTGACATGTATCTACCAACATAATATCTTTTTATCGAGTCCATTGCTTATTTTTTATATACCTATCTCAGTATAGCTCTTATTACTCTAGGTGCATCGTCCTCACATAAAATCTGATTGTTGTATACGAAGTATTGTACCTAATCCTATTTTAAAAGAGTAAGTATGGAGTTTCTTGCACATTCTTTTCCATACGGAACTACCATTTGGAATGTGCAACTAGAATCATTCTCTTAATTTATTTTATTTTGTAAGTTAACGTTCAAAAGTGCCTGTTATGGGTCTAATTGAAATAAACGATTTGACTTTGACTTTGACTTTGACACAATATGTGGCTCAAGCAAACAACGAATATAAAATGGACACACGATATCGCTCGTGTTTTGTACTAGACTCGGCTATTATGTGTTATATTATGTAGAGTTTAGATGTAATGTCTAAATTAAATAAGTAGCTGATCACTTACCCGAGATCGGAGTTGAACTGTGTCCCTCGGCGACGATGAAAGCCCGATGGGGTCTGGATACCTGCTGCGCAGCCTCTCAAGGAGCACTACAGGTAGTGATTTCAAATGGGAGTGCACACCTAAATAAGTATAATAAGTAACTAATATATTAAAGATGTCTGACTCAAGGCCCGGCTATACGCTCAATCCGGCTTGCAAGTGACGTGCAGTTGGAAAAACGTTATACCAAGAACACTTTTTTGCCGTGTCGACTCCACTCAAATGGTAAAGCTTTTGTACGACATTATAAGCTGCGTATGCAAGCCGCTGAGTATGGCCTGACCTTATAGGATATTGCTATACAGGATGGAAAATTCAAATAGAAACGTAACCGTAGTTAGCAAGTTCACTTCCATCCTGTATACCTGTATAAGCTTAGTATTATGTTATTAGCAGAGGACGACGGAGTTGTACGTTCCGCTCGTCCTGAAAACAGTACTGCTTAATTTCTGTGACTTTCTTATAATTTTAGTCCGGCGCTTTAAATTCAATTGTAGTATGGCAAAAAAAATAGCACGGTTATCGAAAACAGTTGACACAACGCGCTTCCGACTCCTGCATCGCTCCGGAGCGGTGCTGTTATAATAAATCATGCATGTTTTAGTGTGATGCGCAATTGTTGAAGCACGCGGACGGAGGCGCCGGGTATTGAAATACTGTTACTATACGACTCACGCAGGACATATTAGGTTGGGGAAAAAGTCTTTTCGCATTATAGTGTGTATGAACTTGTAATAAAATCTCTTTGGCTATACTATTTGTATCTGGCTGGTTTTGGTATCATTGAAAGTTAAAATTTTAAAGAACATAATTCCAAATTTAAATTAGGAAAATGTGTGATTATCATTTGTTTTTTAACCGACTTCAAAAAAAGGAGGAGGTTCTATGTTCGTGTGTATATGTTACCTGATTTCTCCTCCATTTGTGGACCAATTCTCGAAATTCTTTTTTTTGTTTGAAAGAGTAGACTCCTGAGGTGGTCCCATTTTAATTTGGTGAAGATCTGGTGCTGTTCTGATTTTTTGTAAAAAGTTTTTTATATTTCGTACTGTCGAGATGAGTGAAAGAAGAAAAAAAAAGAAGAAAAAACGAAGAAAAAAAAGAAAAAAAACCCCGACGTGAAGTAAAATTTCATGGCTTAAGTGTTATTTTTAACTTTTTAAATGTTTTACTTTTTGGCGGTGGGGGTTTTTTAAATTTTTAATTTAATTTTTATCAAATAAAGGTTTAATTTAATAACGCGTGTTGCCTCCATGGGTATCTACCACAGCTCTCATACGATTAGGCATAGAGTTTATCAACCGCTCTATGAAATTTTGAGAGATCATCTCCCATTCCTCTTCTATGGCAGTTTTCAACTCCTGCATCGTCTGGGCAACTGGCTGACGAGCCCTAACACGTCTTTTTAGCTCGTCCCACATGTGCTCAATGGGGTTCATGTCTGGGCTTCTGGCTGGCCAGTCCATAACTGTGATGTTCATTCACATCCCGAAGATATTCCCTGACGATGCCGGCCGCATGGGCTCTTGCATTATCATGCATAAAAAGGAAATTTGTTCCCACATAGTCCGCGTATGGTATCACGTAAGGTTATAAGCACTCACGAATGTACCTTTCAGCATTTAATGTTGGTAGCCGTGGTCCTGTAACAACCTCAAGTTGAGTGATGCCGCTCGCGGATATACCGCCCCAGACAGTCCATGAGCCACCGCCATAAGCCGACCTCTCTTCAAAGCAGCATTGTGCGAAACGCTCTCCCTTACGTCGGTAGACCTTCTTCCTTCCATCATTGCCATGTAACACAATTTTAGACTCATCAGAAAAGAGTACACGGCTCCAATCTTGCTGTGTCCAATTTAAATGACTGCGTGCGAAATGAAGGCGCGCTGTTCGGTGGGCTCGCGTTAGTTTGGGCCCATTAGCTGGCTTGTGTGGTACCATATCGCGTTCTTTTAACCTTCTCCGAACAGTTCGAGCGCTCACAGATACTCCGTGGAAGTCGCGAAGTTGGTTTTGTATTTCTATGGAGCTAAGGTGACGATTTCTCAAGCTGGTCGTCACGATGAATCGATCCTGCCTTTCAGTTGTGACCCGAGATCGTGGCCTTCCTTGGCGACGAACAAAGCCGCCAGTCTCTAGGTACCTCCGATAAACATTTCGGACCGCAGATCGACTTAAATTAAGTTGAGCACTCGCGTTTCTTTGGCTGTGTCCGGCCTGAATAAGTGCCACAGCTTGGGCGGCGACTTCAGGTGAAGTATCCATAGATTATTCATAGAACCTCACCTTAATGTTAAGAATAAGTAATGTTTGTTGCAAAACCAAAGATATCAATCACTTTTTCAAGAATTAAATCCAAGTAATTTAATAGTAATTTAATTGTTTGATATCAACAAACAGGCTCCAAATTGTCTTTTGTTTTTTTAAATTCTGTGTTCGAAATTCAAAAAAAGACTATTGAATGAAATTGTGAATGTGCCAGGTTCAAAACTGCATAAAAACTTTTTGCTCGACCTAATATAAAATTTTAGCTAGAACCAAACGAAACTGAAAATACAAGGTGGGCCAATAGATATGTCCAGAAGTGTATTTCAACTTTAGTATCTAATTATGAACAACAACTTTGGTAACAAAATTATAAAGAAAATCAGTATCAATTCGAAAACCTAGTAAAGGCTGGAAACTAAATTTTTCAGGAAACCGCATGCACTTAACAGGTCAAATCCAGAATTTTGAATTGGTTTCAGTGAGTAACTGGTAGTTACTAGGTTATAGTGGTAAAGAGCGAGTATATTATGCACTTACTATAGGTATCGACGCTTTCAATGGGTTTTAAATGCTGCTGTTTTTGTATTTTGTGAAGACTAACTAAGATGGCAAGATTATGAAATAAAACTACTTTTGTATAAAATGTCCCTTGCTAGGTTTTGAAATGGGACAGCCGAAATGCTCTGCTAAAAACATAGTAAAAAGCACGATAAACTCGCACTTGTTTAATTGTAAAATAAAAAAAAAATGACAAAATATTGTAATGTAAATAGTTAGTTAGTAATTTAATTATGTTTAGATTGTCTGCCTTCTTTTGAACAGCTAAGGTGATTTTACTCTCATTAGCCTGCTTTAACGTAACTTCGTGAGGTTGTTGGACTCTTGACTTCAATCCAGTTGCCCTCGTATGATTTTTTGTAATAATTTTTAACTCGCATATTTTAGTTACTTTAATAGCATATCCATTTTTGTCTTAAATCAATATTTTCAGTCAGACAAAGATGATAAAAATCAGTGAAATTCATTTCTTTTAAATAAAAAGGATTACCTGTTTTTTTGCTGACACTTGACAATTCTGGGCTGGGATGTAAATAGGGCCAGATCTTTTAGCCCGTTTTACAGCTTACTCTATAGCAAAATGGGCGTTATCAGCCTCACTTTGTGTATGCACGGATAAGGAATTAATGTTGGATAGAATTGATTTGCAGTTTATTTACTGCATAATTAAATAATACAGGTTAATCATAAATCTGAAATCACACATCTTTAGCCACTCAGTAAAAAATAAGAGAGTTTGGCTGAGAGGTTAATGCATCCGCCGTATAGTCCTGACCTTGCACCTTCAGATTTCCACCTGTTTCGGTCTCTACAGAATTCTTTAGGCAGTGTCAGGTTAACATCACGAGAGGACTGCCAAAACCACTTGTCGCGGTATTTTCCGTATCAGAAATCCCAAAATTTCAATAGCAATGGGTTATGTATGGGATCATGTCCCTAACTACAAGTTGGCAAAAAGTTATCGAACAAAATGGTACCACTTTAGTTAAATGTAAATAAACTATAAGTATTAAAAAATGTTTTGAATTTTCTTAAAAAATGCGAAGAAACTTTTTCCCCAACCTATTACAATATGTTTTCTTGAAAATTCAGCAAAACACGGACAATAAGCCACACGCTCTAAGTTGCCATTTATGGCATATCAAAACATTCAATAGTAGATTATACCTGATCTCTCTGGCGGACTTGCGGCAGCTATGAAATAATACAAAAAACATAGGTTAGTTTCCGCGAATACGCTATTAAATGCACGGTAAATAATTATATTTTTCATATTATTATTACTAGGGCAGTGTAGCCCACCAGACACAACACCTGTCTGCGAGGAGGATCCTCCCTTTTCAATGGTTGATGAGGAACTTTACATCCTGTTCCTCATACCTCCAAATTGTTATTACTATACTATCAGAGCCGCGGTGGCTCATTGGTGGCGGCCCCGACTTACGGACAGTGAAGGTCGTGGCACATTATACTGGCACGGCACCGGCACCGCTCCAAACCAGCAATTGACTTGGCATTCAATTTTGATCATTAAATCGTGTGTAGTATTATATAATTCACAAAGTCAATATGAAAAAGCCAACGGCGAGCAGTCAGCGCGCTTGCTACTACAATACAACTCGACTCGTAGTCCGCGTGCCGATAGCGAGCGGACCATGTGCTTACAGCGCGTCGACCGCACGGTTACAGCACGCCGATCGCATGCTACTCGCCTACTCCGAGTCGCCAGGAAAACAACGTCATTGCGCCGTCGTAAGCCGAGACATTATGAAAACGTGCAAGTCCTAGGCGTGTTCAATTATAAATGCCATAATATAACAATTGCAAACACCTCGCGGCCTGCGCGCGGACTGCGAACTTGCACCTCGCGGGCGGCGTGCGGACAGCAAGCTGGCACCTTGCCGACGATGCGAAGATAGCGCACTGGCAGCTAGCCGTAGCCTGAATTCGAGGCGACGCCGTGCGGCAACTGCAGTTGCGGTACCGTTATAATGTGCCATGAACTTAAGTCTTGAGTTCGAACCCAGGCAGAGGCGCATTACTTTGTGTAATTTATTTCATCACCACTGCTCTCAAAAACGGTGAAGGAAAACATCGTGAGGAAACTGGCATGTCCTAGAACCAAAAATTCGAAGACATGTGACATCTACCAATTCGCACTGGGCCCGCGTGGTAGACTATGGCCCCTACGCAAAATACGCGCTTTGACGTGGAGTTGCGGATACCAGCTGGCTTATTCAGAACCATTCGACTAGATTCCGTACCGAATCGAACGTCTAAGATGTCGAAGATGTCATGCAAACGCAATTCACAAATGCGAAACCGATTTTGTTTGACAGTTCAAATTCGATAAGAAGACTCAAATCTTTCAGACAGCTGTTTGCTATCGGGAGCCATACCGAACAAAATTTAAACGATTTTTTTTACATTAATCCAGGTTATTTCAGAGAAATATAAACACTGTAAACCTTTAATACACTGCACTTTTAAGTAAATGAAGTTTTATTATTGTATTGACCGTATTTCATTGATACTTTCGCATTTACATAAATTCAAAATGTAATTATGTAGTTGCACGTGTTATTGTTTGACAATGAGCAAAATAGCAAGATTTGTGTATTGATATCAAATATTTACAGTCATTTTGCCTTTTTTAAGCAAAGTTATAATAAAAAGAAATCCATAGTTTTATTTTAAATAAAAACTTTTTCCGCATTGCAAGACTGGCAATGCGGAAAAAGTTTAAAAAGTAAAAAAGTGTAAACAGCCGTCTGACAAACTGGCAATGCCAGTTTGTCAGACGGCTGTTTACAAGGAAAGTTTATTCGAAATAAAGTTTGTTTGGTTAATAATAAAATCATTTTGTACCGTTTGCTGTCTAAGTTACTAGCTGTATATTCTATAATTAAACGGATCGAAACATTCAAATAAACCAATTTTATTTACTACTTTAAATTTTCTACCACGCTGATCTTTTTACTGCCATTTTGTAGCGTTCCCCCTAAATACAATGATCAATCGTATAGAAAAAAAAACGTATCCGTTCCGATCTGTGAATAGCGTTTTTACAGTTGTTCGGCTCGGAAATGATACGGAAACCAATCGAACGGTTTAGAATAAGGCAGCAGGACGGTATCTTATCTTTTTCATATTATTATTATAGTCCTACTACCATACCTATCAGTTGAAAACCAGCGTCGGGCACTAGTTGCTTGGCACTTTGCTGAACTGGTTCTATTTGGCGCAGCCGTGAGATGTACACTCTTTTTCGTGTTTAGTTCAGTTTTTTTTTTTTTTTACTTTGGTTTGTGCACTTGTGGCATGTGCCAAATAAATATGTTTTCTTTCTTTCTATACCAAGGTCTTTCACTTAATCGATATTTTTTGTTGGATAATACCTAACAATTACGCAAAAGATATTATCATTTGAAAGCTATATAGAAAAGAGAACTTACATTGCAGCGACACAACGTCCAGCAAACTCGTAGCTGACACGGAGTTTACTGTAACATTCCTCGCATCTTGGACGTTGTCCCGCCGGTTGTCGGCGGCAGCAACAGGGACAGCATTCGGCGGGATGTAAGCGCCCTGCGCGAATTTACGCTGTGCTTGCACGCGTCGAGACCGAGCCCTGAAACCACACGCTTTGTAAATCTCCAAGCATGTTAACTGTTTACAGTCAACTATAGCGAGCAAGTGCATTTGCAGAGCAAGTGGTACGGTAGTACAGTAGACAGTGGCAGTTAAAAAAGTTCAATTTCAGATTTGAAACTTTGCCACTATCTGAAACAAAACACCATTTGAGAAGTATTTGCCTGTCGCAGTAAGCATAAAACAAACACAACTCGATACAATTCGCTTAGGCGTATCTTTTCTTTCGCAATGTCGGACCAGTTTTTAACGCAGTCGTCTCACGACTTAACAAAATGTGGGGAAACAATTAACATTCAGAAAATAATATTATTGCAGATGCATCCACAAATTTACAATTGTAAAAGATTTAAATTTTGTCCAACGTCAAACAAGTACTGCATAAAGACTTTCTTTGTGCAGCGTAATGAATTAATAAAAACAACAACAACAAAAAAAACTATAAAAATCATGTGTTCAAAAAATTAAAAGTTTTTTTATGTATGGCTTTTCACCTAAGGGAGATGTGAGTTTCATTATGTAACCCCGGCAGTGCCCTATCACATTGAAAATGTTCGATTCAATATGACTCGATCAAAGGATCCCTAGGACTCGCGGCTAGGGTTGCCAAGCCCAAAAAAATAAAAACCGAATACTTTACCCTGACAGGTACTTTGCTAATTATTATTCGTGTATTTCTCTGTTATTCTCCTAACAGAATCCACGGTGTCCGGTGTGCGTCAATGTTCCTTCTACCCTGGATTAGCCGAACACGATTGTAAAAGATCGGACATATCCGGCTAAAGCTTGAAACTTGGCAACCCTACTCGCGTCTCTCTTAAGTAATCTTAAAAACGAATATGAAGTGCCCAGTCCCTTCACAATGGCCGATAGTTTAATTGTTCACTGCACGAAGCTGATTTGAAAATGAGTTGAAATAACATTCTAATTGCACGGCATGATTTTTTTTTGTTGCCACTGAAGAGATTTTCTATAATTCATGGACGAATTATCTAAAATATGAAAATGACGAGTTCTGCATATTATTGCTGTCATAAAACGAACCTTCCAAACCAATATAAAATGATAAAGTTGCATAGGCACAAAATTAGCAATGAAAGTGTTCATAAAGCAATTGCAATAGTATCAGTACAGTTACGGGAACGCTAGCATTTTTTATTTAAATTATTTCTTTCTTACGGTCACGAGTTTTTTATGACTTGAAAAACGTATCATGTGCAGAAGACGAATAATATTAAATGTGAAGATTTATGACTACGTAATACCATGTTCGATTAGACGCCATTAAGCCTGGTCCGCATCTTCGTCCTCGAGAACGTCCTAGAATAAGAGAAACCAAATATTTTTAATAAAAATAAAATATTTAATAACATAAGTACTAAATTCTATTTATAGACTCGAGCAGGGTTGGAAAAAAACGGTTTTTTTTATATTTTATAAAACAAACAGTTTAAAATGTTTAAAACAAGTGTTTTTTCTTTGTTTTTGAAGTGACAACGTCTTATAATTCGATGGAGCCGGCTGCACGCACGACAAAACATGACTCATGCGGCGTTACCTCGCTCTGAGGCGTTACATTTAAGGCTTGAAGTGCAAGGGAACGAGCGACAAAGAGGCACAATCGGCCTCCGTGTTCAATAATACATTTGGTGTTGAACTTATAAATCACATTTATGATTCATGGGAAGATAAATGCGATGCTTTGGGCATTTTTTGTGATTTGTCCAAGGCATTCGATTGCGTTCTTCATGAAAGGAAACTCCACCACTATGGGATCCGTGACACAGTCCTGAATCTTCTTACGTCATACTTGAGTAACAGGATTCAGAGAGTTGACGTTAACGGACAAAGGTCCTCCGTATCTTTAGTCACGATGGGAGTCCCACAGGGCTCAATTCTTGGTCCTTTCTTGTTTCTTGTTTATATTAATGACCTTTCATCCCTCATCAAAGATAACCATGATATTGTTTTGTTTGCAGACGACACTTCGCTTTTGTTTAAAATTAAACGACAGGAGCTGGTTACTGACGATGTAAATAGCGCGGTTTCAAAAGTGGTTCACTGTTTTAATGTTAATAATTTGCTGTTAAATGAAAGGAAAACAAAATGCATCAAGTTTACGCTTCCTAACGTTAGGCAGGTAAAAACTGATGTGTTGATAAGGGGCGAAGAATTGAATCCTGACAATAGCACTGTGTTTTTAGGCATAACTTTGGATTCTAAACTTCAGTGGGGTCCACATATAGAGAAATTGTCGAAAAAGCTTAGCTCTGCAGCATACGCTGTTAGAAAAATTCGTGATTTAACTGATATAGAGACAGCCCGTTTAGTGTACTTTAGTTATTTTCATAGCGTAATGTCGTACGGTATGCTATTGTGGGGGAATGCTGCCGACATTGAAACTATATTTGTCTTGCAGAAAAGGGCTATTCGATCTATTTATAAACTAAGTCCGAGACACTCACTTAGAGAAAAATTTAAGGAGATTATATTCATATTAATGTGTTGACTGTGCCTTCTCAGTATATTTAAGAAAAAAAAAAAAAAAAAATACATACACACGAACATAGAACCTCCTCCTTTTTTGAAAGTCGGTTAAAAATCTTTTGTATGCACATAAACACACTAATATTTTTAAAAAATATAGCGATATTCATAATATAAATACTAAGAATAAGGACAAATTTGTTATTCCTTTTATCAGGCTGAAGAAAATAGGTGGGTCGTTTAAATGCCAATGTCTACGTTTTTACAATAAGCTTCCTACCCATGTCCAAGATCTAAGCCTAAATAAGTTGAAATCATTTGTAAAGCGTAAATTATGTTACCAAGGTTATTATGATATAAAAGATTATATCGAGGACAAAAAGGCCTGGGATTGAACTGCTCCGATTATTATTTACTTATTGTTGTTGATATTTTAATTCTTTATTTAATTATTTTGATTTATGATAATATGCATGGATCTTACACGATTTGACAAAGATTTTGAATCAAATGTTTTTATTTTATTTTATTATTTACACAGTTGACATTGAATATATATTGACATGTATTTTTACTTTGAAAGTATATTATGTTTTTTTTTACTTTTTTTTTTATTGTGAATGTGAGGACCATGTGGATTCTTTTTTTAAATTTCATTTTCTAAATATTTTTAAGTTCCTTTATTTATTTATTTTACATTTTGTCTGGCAGTTTGAGTTCTTTATGGGACCAACCCAAATGTTCTTTCTTTGGTATTGTTCGTCAGCACGTGGAGCGTTGAAGAGTTCCGTCGCCTGTCTTCTTCACCAAATGATACTTGCTAAATGAAAATGCTTGATTTGTTACCAAAAGTGTAAAAATCGGTACATGTGTACCTATATTATTTGAGGAGTTCCCGCAATTCCTCGCGGATCCCATTATCAGATCTGAGGTTTGATACAAATGGGACCAACCTGGTAGTATACCCTATCAAATAAAAAAAGAATTTTGAAAATCGAACCATAAATGGCGAAGTAATCGCGTAACAAACACACAAAAAAAGAAACATACCGTCGAATTGAGAACCTCCTCCTTTTTTGGAAGTCGGTTAAAAAGTTTAATGATGTTTGGTGTTTTTTTTAATTTAAGATTTATGAACAATAAATTATTATCACAGTTTATTCTTATAATAAATTATCCAAAATTATTACATTTTTACAAAAAATTGCAATTAAATTAGCAAAAATAATTAATTAACTAATTGAACAACAACTTTTATTCAGTGTTGTTCGAAAATTTCACTTTTTTGTTTTACGTTTTTTTATAAAATATTTTATGTTGACGTACTCCTGTAAACTACAATAACTCGTGGTTTGAATTATTGTATAAGAGTAAAATCCATACTGTATAACCGGTGATTTTGAAACGAAAGCTCGTTTAATTAATACATTAAAAAAGCACTAAGAGAAAGTTGTTTAAAATGATACCTAACACGTTATGTCTATTTAATTTTACATTTATTTGGGGGTAACCCTAAAATACAACGTTTTTAACCGACTTCAGGAGGAGGTTCTCAATTCGATCGGTATTTTTTGTACACCGATTACTCCGAGATTAATGATCCGATTAACGTGATTCTTTTTGAGTTCGATGCGGAATAGCTGCCATTAGGTCCCATAAAAATATAACATAGTTTGATCCGGTAGTTTTCATTTTATGAACAATTTTATGAAAATTTAATTTATTTTTGAACACTTTTTTGTATGTATGTTTACCGATTACGCTGAGATTTATGTACCGATTTACGTGATTCTTGTTTAGTTTGATGCGGACTAGTTTCTTTTTGGTCTCATTTAAAAATTACATAGTTTGGTCTGGTAGTTTTCATTTTATGAACGTTTTTGTTCATGAATTTTACTTTTTGATTTCATCGCGAACAGTTGTTGTTTATTCGTTTGATTGTAATATGTAAATATGTCTTGTAGAAATGGATAATAATTTATCATCTAGGTATGTAAAAATAAAAACTAAAAATTGTTAAATAAAAACTTTTTTACAAAAAATACAACCGACTTCAAAAAACACTAACCGGTGTAAAATAACTCTAAACTCGGAAGTCGGTGGCCAATCATGAATGAGACAAAACCACCAAAGCCACAGACTTCCTAATTTAGAGTTATTTTACACCGGTTAGTGTTTTTTGAAGTCGGTTGTATTTTTTTTCTTTTAAGGTCGGAGGCCAAAGATCAAATGGCATCTCATGTCATTGTGTTATCATAATAAAATTATGTTCGAGAAATTATATTTGATATGTAAAATATCAAAACTATCATACGACGCTTGAATACTTTGAACTAACAATAACAAAAGTATAAAAAAGTCTTAAAACTATGCAAAAGGCTACATTACCTTCCTTTAAAGATATAAATCTAATATCAAAAACTGAATTAGCGCACCCCCATGATTCGTAGCCTGAATGTTTGTATAGAGAAGTTGTCGTGTCCCCCAAATCAATACGTCTAGACAGGGAGGCATTCTCCCTAATTTTAGGGACCAGCAGGTGGATGGAGCCAGACGCGCAAATAGCTATGTAGATAGCTAGAATTAAACGTAAGCAGGAGGTACGGCGGCAGTCTCCCTCCCTGGGAGGGAGACATAAGTACTCCCAACTTTTTATTGATTGACTCCCGGCAACCATGATGGTTTAAACTTGTCATATAGGAAAGGTCATGTCAATAAATATAATTATTAATTTTATTATCCTATGAATCCATTATAAAGTACATTTTTTTGTGAATTTTGCATAGCATTTTGTCAATGTCCAGATATAAATGTACGGTCAGTGACAAAATGATGAAATGATCTAATGCCACATTTTTAGGAAATCAAAATAATACATATTATCACAATTGAATTTTTTTTTGTGCAGAAAAGCAAACAATTTTATCAGACCCACCGTGGTTTAATTTTTTAATGCCTGAGAGGTGGTATAAAGTCAAAACAACTGACATCCCACCAAAACAATTCATGTAAAATGTTGCCAAGACGACCACATAAGGTTTGCCCTGTGAAAAAGATATCAGATCTCATGTAGAGCCTAGCTTCTGGCCTAACCTACCGACCCTAACTTCAGAAATTCTACATATCTAGGCCCTTGCGCTTCGCTTGGCTCGTCTTGGCCATAAAAATAATTAAAACAAGAAAGATCAAAAGTACAATTAATTTTTTTTTTATTTACTAACAAATGCAATAAAATACGTTTCCGGATAGCTATAGACTAAGACCAATTCACGATTTATACGCGGCTATGCGCGACTACTGCGGGACTACTGGTTCCCTCAACCCCTAACATTCACCCTCAAGCATGTTCTCACAGAGGGTTTTGAAATAATAGACTTTTCGCCCATGCAATTAAGGTGTATTTTCGTATTTCATGTTTGCGCCACCCAGCGCAGACAGCGAGACACTTGCAATATAAGTTTGTATAGGACTGACGCAGTCTGGCTGCCTCCCCGTCCTACCTCTCTGGTTTGGACGGAACTCTAAATGTGCGGGGCAGACTTATTTAGCCGGCTCTTTTTGTTCGAACTTGTCTCATATAAAAATGGCTTAAATAGATAAATTTAGACTGTTGTAAATATAGTGAGCCCCCGCCAGGCCCAGAGATTAAAGCTTCCGGTGTAAGTTTAGGGACGTGGAAGACCTATCTCAACTACCAATGATGATTACAAAACCTTGGTGTACTAATGGACGATGGCAATCTGATTGGAGCTGAAGTCGGTATTTGAACTACAGCTACTCCTATAAACAATTACCATTCCTGAACAAAATCAATCCCCGAGTCAGGCAACACGTTTTCTAAGCCGTAGCTCGCAGGTCAAACTTTCAACCCATTGATGGCAATAGGCTCGCCACCTATTACATGGGACTAAACATAAATGGCGAAAGATATGTGTACTACAGGGACACCTCTGCTTAACCCTTCGGGAATTACAGTTGTGATGTTATGTTGCGTGTTGTAATTATTGCAGTATGCGACCATTGCATTGACTGTGTCGCCGTGACAACAAAGACTCGTACCTAATTATTGCAATAGACGGGGAGCCCGGATTTACTCGAGCGTCATAGAGACCTATTGGGTTGCAAACTTAGACGATAAGAAGAAAAAAATATTATATTATGTTTACCTTTTTGTGGGTGGATAAAAAGGTATAGACTTTTTAATATGTAAAAAAAACTGTTGCATGAACATACTCGAGCACGTCAGATATTGCTAGCATTCAATGTCCTACGTATTTTTAATAATGTAAGTACGAGTATGTTAATCTGATTATTGGAATGATGCGGGTGGTCGTACGTAAGGGTAGAAAATGAAAAAAAAGATTAATGTTTCGTTTGTCAGATTTTCTTAGAATAGTTACACAACTTTCTCTCGTTCTTTCGATTCGGTTAACCTCGGCAATTTTCGTGAATCAAATTCGTGATGCCTTTGGATTTACCTATTCATAAATTCGTTAACTCGCACGCCGGTGTAAAGTACAGTCAAATACAAAATACATTTCACACAGAATCGATTATTTATACAGGGTTATTTGTAAAACACCAACAACCTCGCAGGAGTAGATCAAAATAAAAATATTATATTTTTATTCCGCGAAGCGCAACCATGATTGAAATTAGAGAGCGAGGGATACGATGGATTAATCAAATATATCGATAGCCAGTTTTATAACGACTGTCTAAATTTCTTACCAGGCAAACATAATTGACTGGAACTAAGTGTTAAGCAACTTTTGGTCAATTATGTTAAAGAGACATACAGGTTCTTTATATTGAATTATGACTGTTGATTTGAAAGTACCAGGGTATCAGAAATGAACAGAAAATTGACTCCTATAAACAATCTATATAACATGTATATATAGATTATGAAAGATGAAAGGGATGAACATTAATGTGAATAAGACGAAAGTAATGGTGTTTGAAAGAGACGAAAACGTGTCTTTGTGCAATGTGAAAATAAACGATATGAGTGTAGAACAAGTGAATGACTTTGTATATCTGGGAAGTCTGTTTACAAGGGATGGAAAGATTGATGCGGATGTGGAAAGGAGAGTAAATGCAGGAAATAAAGTGAATGGCGCTATACATGGCGTTGTGACCAGCCAGTCTATGTCCGAAAAGGCACGACTGGCTGTTCACAATGGTGTGCTGGTGCCTACACTAACGTATGGAAGTGAATGTTGGGTGTGGCAAAAGAGACATGAAAGTAGAATAAATGCTGTAGAAATGCGTTCCTTGCGAAGTATGTGTGGTGTAACAATTAATGACAGATTGAGGAATGATGATATAAAGCAACGTTGTGGTTTAAAAGAAGATGTAGTAACAAAAATTGAAAAGAGTATGCTTAGATGGTTTGGTCACGTTGAAAGGATGGATGAAAGGCGACTAACGAAAGGTATTTACAAGGCAGATGTAAGTGGCAACGCCGGGAGGGGACGCCCTAGAAGGACATACAAAGACCTTATTGGTGAGGTTCTTCAGAAAGGTCAGGTGCGTAGTACTCGCAACCGGCGTGTGTGTATGACAACATGTATGAATGTAAACGAAGCAAAAGAAGTATGTAAGAATCGTAGCATATGGCGCTCTGTAGTTTCTGCCTACCCCCATGGGAAAAAGGCGTGAGTTTATGTATGTATGTATGTATGTATATAGATTATTATAAATAAGTAGTATTTTATATGTTGTTTTATTTTACTGTAAACTACATTATTTTGCTACATAAAATATACACTCCAAAATACTTTTATAGCTCACCGTACCAAATCAGCAATGATTTTAAGTGTCGTACGAGTTGACGACAAGAAAAATAAATTAAATTATTTTGTGCCATCTCCCCCGATCGGGCGAGATTTGGTCGGGTGAGATGACGAATAACTCGGGCCCACACTCTCTTACGGGAGGCTTGTGTCTCTGCACATTTAAAGGCTTATGATGATAGTGATGAGGTTTTTACATTGAATTAAAATTACTGAATGTCGAAAATAACTTGACTTACGTGTATGCGGTTCATTCTTATTATAGTGCTGCGTTTACGCGAGTTCCTTTTCACATTAATTTTCCCACTTTAAACGCAGTTGCAGTGGTGTTCGACGATGGAATGGGGCAGTGGCATTAAATCTATGCGCTAATCGAAGCCATTCTTCGTTTTCGTCTTGTTGTTGGTGGCGTTGGTAGTTTCGGATAAAATGATTGTACTCCTTTCTATTAGCTCCAACAAAGACTTCGTCTCGTCCTTGGATAAGGGAACGCAAATAGGGGAGGGTACCCTCTCAAATAATTAGGTCAATATTCATCTATACTAATATTATAAAGAGGAAATGTTTGATTGTTTGTTTGCATTGAATAGGCTCCGAAACTACTGGACCGATTTGAATCGTAAAACCTGTTTTTGTAAAGTTATTTTCATATGACATATAAAAGGAAAACAAAAACATTATTAAGTTTTGCATAAAATGGAATGACCAAGAGGGAATGGATTTCCCGATATCTGTAGATTGAGTAAAACAAGGATTGTTTTTTTTTTTTCGTTTTAGTACTAGGATTGAAGATCGATCCATGGATCAGTACATATCTGCGATCGATTTATATCTTGGATTATGAATTGATTATTAATTTCGGGCGTTAGCAGTGCACGCCACTGGTTGTGGGGGAAGCCTATGTCCAGCAGTGGACGTCTTTCGGCTGAAATAATGATGATGACGGTGGTGATGAATTAATTGCAAAGCTCAGGAAATAGAATGCAAATAAAAGTGTTCTTTTTTTAAGTTGAATACTTGTAATTATACAGGATTATTTGTAAAATACCAACAATTTCGTAAACAACAACGTTTGATCTACTTTTTCGAAAACAGACAAAAAAATCTCCGTACAAAACTGGATGAACTTCGAACAGTTGGTTCGGATAAATGATGTTAGTAATCTACTCCAGCGAGGTTGTTGGTGTTTACACAAATAACCCTGTACTTATATTGAAAATTGACAATTTTTTTTTTAATATAATAGGCTAGTTGACTAAATGTTAGTTTTAAGTCCCTCATCTAGATTACAAGAAAATATTCCACACATATTTTTTCTTTTTTCACATAATCAAAAAATACATCGAGTCAGAACATCGCATGACGTCTCAATCCTATTCAGTTAATACCAGTTAATACTGAATAATGGCGTTACAAGCCCCCTCCTCCTCAACTTGAATGCGCTTAATCTAAGTAGGTTTCCATCAATTTTAAAACGAATAAAAATACTTGTATATGACTTTTAACCGACTTCAAAGGTACGTTTTTTTTTTTCGGCATTACTCCGCCATTTATGGACCGATTTTCAATTTTCTCAAAACATTCTTTTTTTATTTAATTTTTTTTTAAATTCTTAAATTAAAAAAAAAACGAAATACCATTAAACTTTCTAACCGACTTCCAAAAAAGGAGGAGGTTCGCAATTCGACGGTGTGTGTTTTTTTTTTGTGTTTGTTACGCGATTACTCCGCCATTTATGGACCGATTATCAAATTTCTTTTTTTACTTGATAAGGTACTACCAGGTTGGTCCCATTTGTATCAAACCTCAGATCTGATGATGGGATCCTTGAGGAATTGAGGGAACTCCTCAAAAAATATAGGTACACACGTACTGATTTTTACATTTTTAGTAACAAATCAAGCATTTTCATTCAGAAAGTATTATTTTGTGAAGAAGACTTGCGACGGAACTCTTCAACGCATAACAGCAAATTATTCGCGATTGCTATAGTCAGATGTCTATGCAGAGTTCTTTGTATTTACATAACATAACATTACGCCCTTCTATTTTAAAAGGGGCCCGGCAGAGATGTACAGATTAATGTCTAGAAAGTTCTTTAGCAATTGTTAACCAATTTCAATGATTCTTTTAAGTTTTAAAATACCTTCTTTCCATACGAAGAAACTAAAAAATGCAAAATAAAAACTTTTTTACAAAAAAAAACAACCGAATTCTGAAAAAAACACTAACAGGTGTAAAATAACTCCAGTTTCGGAAGTCGGTGGTTTTTTTTTTGTAAAAAAGTTTTTATTGTAACTAGCTTTTAAAAAGCGCGCCTCAATGTGTTTGATATAGGAGAAAATTGTTCCCTTTGACGGCTGGCTGGTCCAACCTGGTTGTTTTTTTTTTTTGTATAAATGTTTTTTTTTAATCTAACTGCATTATTGTATTTTGTTATTTATATCCTGTCAATATGTCTATTGATAAATAATTAATCAATAGGCATATTTACAGGATATGAATAA
This sequence comes from Euplexia lucipara, assembly GCA_921972225.1. Taxonomy (NCBI): domain Eukaryota; kingdom Metazoa; phylum Arthropoda; class Insecta; order Lepidoptera; family Noctuidae; genus Euplexia; species Euplexia lucipara. The sequence continues at coordinate 33,825,061 of OV179142.1, forward strand.
AGAGGAAGATGATTCTACTAATGAAGATGGTGATTAATTATTAATCATCATCTTCATCAGTAGAAATATCTTCCACTTCTGGCTCATAATAATATCATGCCACAAACGAGTTGTGTGATCAGCTGTAAGTAATAGATAGATTTTTGTTTACTTTGGCTTGTAGAATCGTCAGATCATATATTTTTCGTTATCCTTGAAATATTTCCTACAAAATAAATAAAATAATTGCCACGCTCGAGAATGTCAAATGAGGTTTTTTTACAACTTTGTAGCCCTCTCCTTTCTTTATGTCACTCTTAAATTGTCAGATTAGTGTATTATTCACTTTTTAGCATGATTTTAACTCACACGACCTTAATCTAACACGCTCGAATTTCTGAAGAACATTTTTTTTACTAATTGATCGTTTATCCTTGACGGGCGGCATTATGCGGGGTGTCTCATTCAAATCGGTCAGTATGGGAAAGTCTGAAACTATAAGACATACGAAGATCTGTTCTGAGGAACCATGTCATCGATTTTAATAACAAGAAAAACTGCATTCATACATTTTAAAAAACATCTGTACGCCGTTCGGGAATCGAACCCGGTTATTTTGAAAAAAGAAACCTACACTGTTTCTATTTTGAAATCGATTGTGTAGGTCTTAAGCAGTAAATGTCTGTATGAAACATGATGTCTAAAATTAATAAAATGCATTGTTTCCACATACTTTAATTTATTTTAGTAGGTGCTCGAAGTGACCACGTTTACAATATTCAACAAGTTCAGGTATTTAAAATAGTCTCTATGTTTGTTTGTACCTCTTTGCTGATGTTGCAACTTGAGACATACACCGCTTTACATATTTTAACGCAAATTCACCACATAAATATACAAAATGCAATTGTAAGATCGTCACCTAAACGTGTTGAATATTGTATTGAAAAAGGCAGTTGCAGATGTTTTTACAGATGTTTTTTAAAATGTATGAATGCAGTTTTTCTTGTTATTAAAATCGTTGACATGGTTCCTCAGAACAGATCTTCGTATGTCTTATAGTTTCAGACTTTCCCGTACTGTCCGATTTGAATGAGACACCCTGTATAAGGAAATATGAGCCCCTCATATTTGGTCGATGTACTTAACCGGGTACAAGGTAGCGACCTGTATATTAATCTGCCGCGCTTGAGTAAATCCCGAAATCCTCGCTTGGGCTCCCCTACTACAATACCTGACCATTGCATTGACTGTGTCACTGTGACAACAAAGACTTGTTGTAATTATTGCAATATCGGACCATTGCATTGACTGTGTCACTGTGACAACAAAGACTTGTTGTAATTATTGCAATATCGGACCATTGCATTGACTGTGTCACTGTGACAACAAAGACTTGTTGTAATTATTGCAATATCCGACCATTGCATTGACTATGTCATTGTGGCAACGAAGACTTGTTGTAATTATTGCAATATCGGACCATTGCATTGACTGTGTCACTGTGACAACAAAGACTTGTTGTAATTATTGCAATATCGGACCATTGCATTGACTGTGTCACTGTGACAACAAAGACTTGTTGTAATTATTGCAATATCGGACCATTGCATTGACTGTGTCACTGTGACAACAAAGACTTGTTGTAATTATTGCAATATCGGACCATTGCATTGACTGTGTCACTGTGACAACAAAGACTTGTTGTAATTATTGCAATATCGGACCATTGCATTGACTGTGTCACTGTGACAACAAAGACTTGTTGTAATTATTGCAATATCGGACCATTGCATTGACTGTGTCACTGTGACAACAAAGACTTGTTGTAATTATTGCAATATCGGACCATTGCATTGACTGTGTCACTGTGACAACAAAGACTTGTTGTAATTATTGCAATATCCGACCATTGCATTGACTATGTCATTGTGGCAACGAAGACTTGTTTTAATTACTTATGTCAATCTCTGACTATTACATTGCCTGTGTCACCCTAACACAAAAGACACTCATGTATTGGTGTTACCGCTTTAATTAACAATATATAAATATTAGATCTGCTGCCATTTCTATCATTCAGCTCAATAAGGGCGGGGAATAGAAACCCGGAATAAGCCTGTCTTTACACACCTGTGTGAGACAGTGATATTTTAGACGCCGCCGCCGTCATGAATTTGTCATGTTCTAAATGCTGCACACAGAGTAAACTTTTATTTGATTCATCATAATTAATTTTATTTTAAAAGAAAGTAGGTACTTAATTATTTTTAACTTAGCTTGAGGTACTTGAGGTGAAAAAAAAAACAAACCATATTTATATCAGTTTCAATATTTTATTCAATTCGTTTTAAATTACAATATTTAACAATGATGATTCAACCAGTAAAGATAACACTTAAAACCCGAAAAATAAATATGAATAAAAGTTTTTCGGATCTCCGGTTCAGCATCATTAAAAAAGCTTCAGCATGTTGACAGTCTCCAACAGCAGCCGAGCAGTCGTAACATTTCAACATACTTGTTTCATTTCCTTTGATTTCAATTTAAACTTGATAGTAAATATTTTGTAAACAAAATAAAAGGTTTGGATAACTATTCCGGAAATGTTTTGCTCTAGACAGGCGGACTGCATTTTAACTGCAAATTTACAGTTTTGTGTGCAGCTATGACTGCAACAAAACTGCCAAATGCTTTTTGTAGTAAACTGCATTCAAACAGCAAAGCTGCAGTCAGAGTGCAGTTGAAGTGCAGCCCCCGTCCGTCTAGAGCCTAATTGTCAATTTTAAAAAAAAATCTTGTTGTAGTTCTGCCGAGTCTCCAAAAATAAATCAGCGTCATCAGCAACCTCATGCCCCTATCCCAATTTATTTGGTGCCTGCCCAGTATGTCTTCTTCTTCTTCTTCCGTAAATCTTTATTTGCCGTCACCTCAATTAAATAGTCACCTCCTTCCTAGCCATATCTTTCTTTTATACAATCAATAAATAAATATTTTTTTCTCTTTAAACACACTACTGAAGTACTGACTCACCCCGGTGGTTTTATATTTAAAGTAATCATATTAATAATTAACTCATTTAAAAAAATATTCGCAATTAGTTCTCAAAATGTGTATGATGTTATAAGGCATCCAAAAAGTCCATGAAGCCGGCCATTTTGACATAAATGTCAATATAACCGACTCTGGCATAAATCACCACGAACAGTAGGTGCAATTCATTGGCAGCCCACCGCGTGCTTTTTATAATGAGCCTGTTACGAAAACGGGATGACGGATAAGTAAAATTTATTTACCAGCGATCCCTACTCCTCCAGTGGACCATCTTTATAATTTCTTTGTAACACAGTCACATGATACACGAACACTTGCTATCACGAACACGTCTAAAAGTGTACTGTGCTACCCGAGTCCCGACTACGCCGCAGATCGATCGGACGTGGCGACGCCCCTGTACAGGGGCGTGGCTAGGGGGCTCGTTTCCCTCCTACCCCTACACTAAGGGAGATGTGCTGCCACCCTGACATCGGGCCCGTTCGCGTCATACTAATGATATTATAGGCATCCGACAACGAGGGGATGGGGAAGGGGGATGAAAAAACACCCGTATGCTTGCTTGATCACTAATTAGCGTTGCTAGGCTACAGGCTATTTGAGCTGTCGACCACCTACGAACGTGTTTTTAGAGTACCGTCGTCAAAAAGGAACCTTTATAGTTTCGCTATGTCCGTCCGGCTGCAGCTTGCCTCGTAGAATCTTAGTACTAGAAGGATTATAATAATTCAACATGCTATAATTTAGCAATATACATGTCATATTCACCACGCCGAAATGACAAAATAAAACCAATAAAGACATTTTGTAACGGTGCGTCCTGTACCCACATGTTAAGTGGGCATGTTATTTTTTAATATATCCGATCAAAAAAAAAAACAAACTGTTAATAAAATGTCTAGTGGCCATCCCCCCTTCATGGAGCAACTATTTAGCTCACAGGACGTCTAAGATCCCCTTAAGAACGACCTTCACCGAGCTGGTTGAATGAAACCTATTTTATATTCAGGACAGTAACAGGCTGGTATTATTATTATTATAATTTAAGGCTGACCCCACATTTGGCGTGCGCGATCCTCGGGCGTGCGAGTACCGCGAGCGCCACGAGCGCGTCGCGCGCGCGCTGCGTGTGCGTTGGGTGTTGCCGGCGTGTGACGAGTGTGAGGCGCGGGGCTCGTCTTGGCGTTTAACGGGGATAGTGGGCGAAGGAATAAGAACGCGACTCGAGCGTCGCGAGCGCGCCGCGCGCACGCTGCACGCACGTCACACGGCAGAACACCCGACGCTCACGCAGCACACGCACGACGCGCTCGCGGCGCTCGCGGTACTCGCACGCCCGAGGATCGCGCACGCCAAATGTGGGGTCAGCCTAATAATAATAATACCAGCCTGTTACTGTCCCACTGCAGGGCAAAGGCCTCTTCTCATACAGAGAAGGCTCGAGCATTGATCACCATGCTTGCTCAAGGCGGATTGGCGATTTCAAACTTATAGTCCTGGTTTCCTCACGATGTTTTCCTTCACCGATGTCAATGATGTCTAAGACAAACTTAGGAAGTACATATGAATTGAAAAAGTCACATTGGTACTTGCCCGGATTTGAACCACAACCTCGTGCATGAAAGTTGGCGCCTTAACCTCTGGGCCATCACGAATAAATATAATTATTGCATAATATGCAATAATTATATTTATGGGTTCTCTAAAAAAATACAGTCCAGGATAAAATTAATTAATCATTTAAAAAAAAATTGTTCACCGGTTTGGTTAAGGGACAAATTCCATAGGTACCAATTTTCGATTGGTATGGAATTTGTCTGAAATCTTAATTTTCATTTAACTTTCATTCATTAACCAGACCGGTGCAAGTTACTAGTATCCATTTACCAGTTTATACCTGCCTACCCGAGAGTTGTGACGGGAAAAAAATAGACAACCTAACGTTTGCATATTCTATGGACTTCATACTTTCGATTGGAAAGGAATTTGTCTAGTCCAAACCGCTGAATTAATAATAAAAAAAAATATCCTGGACTGAAATTTTTAAGACAACCCATCTATACATATAATAAGACTGTAAAAAAACTGTGTCTGTACATTGAATATATTTAAAAAATAATAATTGAGGGGGGTTTAGAAACAGTAACAAAGCACGAATCCAAAAAAAAAAGTCTGTCTGTTTGTCTGTTTGTCTGTTTGTCTGTTTGTCTGTTTGTTTGCACACGCTAATCTTCGGAACTACTGGACGGATTTGAATGATTTTTTTTTTGTTGTATAGATATTAAGTCTGGTCAACACATAGGCTATAATTTATCTTGGAAACTGGAACACCTGATGCAGAACCGCAACAGACCAGCTAAACTATAGGCGATACAAAAATGGTCCCATAGCAAAAATTGTTCCACGTGATGAGCATTTTCTGCTGAGAGAATAAATTTGAAGATCCGGAACACCTGATGCAGAACCGCAACAGACCAGCTAAACTATAGGAGATACAAAAATGGCCCCATAGCAAAAATTGTTCCACGTGATGAGCATTTTCTGCTGAGAGAATAAATTTGAAGATCCGGAACACCTGATGCAGAACCGCAACAGACCAGCTAAACTATAGGAGATACAAAAATGGTCCCATAGCAAAAATTGTTCCACGTTATGAGCATTTTCTGCTGAGAGAATAAATTTGAAGATCCGGAACACCTGATGCAGAACCGCAACAGACCATCTAAACTATAGGAGATACAAAAATGGTACCATAGCAAAAATTGTTCCACGTTATGAGCATTTTCTGCTGAGAGAATAAATTTGAAGATCCGGAACACCTGATGTGGAACTTCAAGAGCCCAGCTACACTATAACATATATTGGAATGACGTCTTAGCAAGAGTTGTTCAGCCTTATGAGCACTCGCTGTTGACGTATAAAAATCGAAGATCTGGAACACCTGTTGTGGAACTCCAAGAGCCCAGCTACACCATAACTCAAATAGGAATGACGTCTTAGCAAAAGTTGTTCGGTCTGATAGGCATTTCCTGTTGACTTATAAAAATCGAAGATCAGAAACATTTGATATAGAAATTAAAACTATCACTAATTTCATTGCATAATTATAAAATAACATAAGTAGGAGGTACTACGCGGTGAAGGCGGGAACAGTTCAGGACTGATTTTCGATGACGATGGAATATCGTTGAAAATTAGACTCTACTGGCTAAAACTCTCATTTTTTTTATCGTATGCCTTCGGACTTATGTTATTTTAGTGTTTAATTTCCTTTTCCATTTATCTTCGTTACACGGTAGCTTACCCGGTAACGCAGGGTAGCAGCCACTTAGATTTTAATTGATCAGGTATCATCACAATAAAACTATAACCATGCCTAGAAAGAGGTCAAATTTTTCCCAATGTTCCAAAGGTGCTAAATGATTAAAGACCATAAGATCCCAACAATCTACCGAAGAGCGTTAGGAGAGACTTGATGCTGTTCGAGAACATAAGGCTGCAACTCGCTCCGTGGAAACTTCTTGGGATCGCGAAGCACGCCTGCATTCTCAGAGTATTTACGCATCTACATCCAGGTCTCTAGAGACCAGTGAAGAATATGTGCGCGACTGACCGCTGATCGTTAACATCATGCACTGTCTCGCGAGTTGGAGACGTTCACGGAAAAAGCATGACGCTTGAGTTTTCAGCGTATATACGCATCGACTCTAGAGATAAGTGGGGGAAGGAGATGCGCGACTGACCGCTGATCGTGAACGTCACGCAACATATTATAGGCTATAATTTATTTTGGAAAATGGAACACCTAAAGTGAAAGAGGTATAAAAATGGTGCCATTGCAAAAACTATTACACGTGAAGAGTGTTTTCTGCTGTGAGACTAAATTTGAAGATCTGGAGCACCTGTAGGGGAACTCCAAAGCCCAGAGACAATATAACATATACATAATAGAAATGGCGTCTTAGCAAAAGTTGTTAAGTCTGACGGCATTTCCTGTTGACCAACAAAAATAAAAAATCTGGAACATCTTGAATCGTCTCGCGCATCCCATTGATTTCCCGTCCCCGGGCTTATAGAATTCGACATCAGATGTTTCAGATCTTTGATTTTGACGACCCCGTTGTCGCTGGCATAAGCAACAGGATCCGCGTACGAAGTCGCGGGCAGAAGCTAGTACGTAATAATTATATTTATTGACATATTGAATTACATATAAAATTGGTTTCATCCATTAACCAGCTCGGTGAAGGTCGCTTCTTAACGGGATCCTATACTATTAGATATGTGAAAAAATACAATTATTCTTGTCTCAATATTACGATTTTATATAATAGTCCACACGGCACGGCTGACCGCAGTGGCTGAACGATTGACTGTCATACATGACGCGGGTTCGATTCCCACACGGAAGTCATGGAACAAATAATATTATGATCTAGTTAGTTGTTCAGAGTCTGGCTGTTTGTATTTGTGTTGAAATGTTTATATACGTACTTACGACACGGAAGAAATTCCTAGTGAGAAGTACAGCTTTTCAAAAAAAAAGTGATTATTTAAAACATACAGCCATTATTTCTTTTAGGGTTCAGTTCTCCAATAGCATCAAATTGAATAATTATATTTTGTTGTATTTGTGTTGGGCCCTAGATAGTTAAGATTCACAATAGGGAATGTGCATGTAATTTAAATATGGTTCGAATATTTTTTTCCGAATCATTAATGGCAGAAAATATGAACTAAATCATTATTTTACTTTTTAATAGCGTCATAATTATTTAACATTAAAAATAAAAGTGCGAATTAAGCGCGGGAAATTCAAATTTGTAAAACGCATCACCATTGGTTATAACGAAAAGTGACGTCAAATACTACGACAACAACTCAACGTCTACAAAACATACAATGTGTAAGTATGACATTAAGTATTGGAATGGACTTTTTATTGGAAAACATAATTATTGGCGTGTATGTTGTGAACTGATTTAATGTTCAAGTGTAATTTTAGCTTCATAGTTTTTCTTTCTGTTGTTCTTGTTGTTCTTCATTTTAGGTTATAAAACATTTAAGAAAAATGACTGAAAGTTGTTTTGTAAAAGCACAATCTGATAATGTTTATTGCATTCGGGTTACAAGCAATTCCGGTAAACTGGTTTTTGAGTTTTTTTCATGGTGAAATGGCTAGAGGAACGAAAACACCCAAAGTCATAGTAATAGGATCATAGTAAATGACGTAATCGAAATGGCGCGCGAAAATGGCGGCGTATAAACAGCTCAAATTTATTCTAAATATTTTTTTAAGCTTCATTACTGCATTTTTAAATATGTTCATATTTTTTTACTATGTTAAAACGTTGTAAAAAAAAATATATACATATACCCTATTGTATCCGGTAAGTTGTGCTGCGATCGGGTTTGTAACCTACGTCCGGACAGGATATTTAAAATATTTAACTTTAATTTGGTTAATTTTAAAACATGGGTAAGTAAAATAAACTTCCCGTTAAAAAAATAACTTTATTCATGTTAAATTGTAAGTTTTTGAATGTTAATTGATCCAGAATTCTCGAGTACCGCAAATAAATATAAGTCGAGAAACCAAAAATCCTATTATCAACTGTAGTTAGCCGTCAACTTACAAGAGTGGATAATAAGTGGATACACCGACTGTGATTTCCAAGATCCAAAGGTTTGCACAGGTGTATTTATTTATTTAGTAATCGTAAACGAAGCAAAATAAATTTTAGAATCGTGACAGGTGACGGCTCTGTAGTTTTTGACTTCCATTAATATATTAATATAAAAGAATAAAGATGTTGATGCCATATTATTGTAGTTATTACATTTCGAATAATTCTCCTTCAACTTATTTACCGAAATAAGTTTGGCCAGATACCGACCGAATATCCGTCGCTGTTTGATTTGGTAGCCCGTCGGATACTGTATTAGAAAATCACCATTATCATCACGTCACTCGTATGATGTCAACAGGTGAACATTGGCCTACCCTATATTAATTTTCAATAGGACCGGTTGTGAGCGGGTGACGGTGGCATCCACTGGTCTAAACCAAATTGTCTGTCTACCTTGCGGGGTGACGTCCTACGCGGAGCTAGCCGGTGCGTGGTCTCCATTAGTTGAGGAAATACTGAATACCCTTGAGGTATATGTATGACGACAACCATCAGTGATAAAGGCGGGAATACCGATCGATGGTCGCGAATGCACATCGTTCTTTAAGTGCACAAAGAACGCAATTCCCGAGTAATTAACTGATTTAAATCGAAAATAATCACCTTCTCTTCCAAAAACAAAGCGCCGCAGTCAAGTCTTTGCTCTTGCTGTTAGGCTCTCCATCAACCTAGAATAACCAACCGAAGGCTTACGAAGAGGGAAGGGCAGGGGGAGGGGACAGCGGCTATCAAGCGATGGTCGTGGTTTCCAATCCCGAGCTGCAATACCGAAACGTGACAAAACCCTAAATATCAAGAATGAAGAACAAAGCACCTTGTTACAGCAGCTAACCACCTTCTGCCTATAAAAAAGAAACGTGCTAATCTCGCACGCTAGAATAGGTATTGATATTGAAGCTCAACGCTGCCCACATCGTATGCAAAAAGAACGCTTCCCTTGTGATAAACAATGGTTCAAATAGACACAAGAAATTAAATCGAAAATAAGCATTGTCTATTCCATAAAAATGATCCGCGGTCCAGTCTTTGTTCTTGCTATTGCCTCTCTACCAACCTAGATTAAGCAAACGGCATTCAAAGGGGGGAAGGCATGGGTTCAAATCCCGCGCTGCAATACCGAAACGTGACACGAGCCTATATACCACGCACGAAGAAGAACAGAGCGTTGCGGCCGTTTACCCGCTGCCTATATTAAAAAGTGACGTGCTAATGTCCTTTCTTTAAATCTCTTTCAATCATCAATCTCAATTATGATAAAGCGCACTACACACCCGGCGGCATATGTTGGCAACATTTTGCCGGCGGGATAGGTTAGCGGCTTCAGTCATTGCAAGTCGTAAAACTTTGCCGGCGGCATTTCAGCGGCTCGACATCAGAAACTTATTTGGCAGTTAGTAATTGTGTCGCCGGGCAACTGAGCGCTTGCGTACGCTAGCCTACGGCAAGCCGCCGACACCGCGCGCGAATGTTGCCGACATGATGCTTTCAATATAAGCCGCCGGGTTGTGTCGGAGGGCTGTGTCGGCGGGTCGGCGGCTTTGGTGTGTAGAGCGCTTAACAAGGACTAACCTTTTAGCCATCTTCGGTGGCGGCCCAACACATCAGGATCTGCAATAATGCTTCGGTTGCGCGACACCGATACCGATAACGGCACGTGTAAGTACGATGAAGACTAGCTCAAGACTGGGGTGTGGCTGCGAGCCAGGACGCAGTTGCATAAAGCACTAAGCTGCGCGCGCACCTGTGGTGGGGGACCGGGAGTGGCAGTTGCAACCTTATAGAATGCACTCGGTGTGCTAATTACAGAACTTCCCCGGCGGGCTGGCCGGGGTAGGGGGCATCGTTGCTAGGCTACCAGCTCACCCTCTAGCTTCCTAGAAACGGTGCCCAGACAGAGCTATGTACCTGATTCAATTATTGATTTATCTACCTGAGGGGAAATACACGCCCGTTACACTCTTGTTTGATATTTGTAGCGCAGCTGTGTCGCGCGTTGAAAAACTAAACACGGAAAAGTATGTGTTGGGCTAATGTTTCTTTCTTGAAGACGCTGATAGGTTGTGTAAAAGATAATATGACTAGAAAAATGTGACGGCATAAAAGAAGAACACACGCGGATGATAATAATGTTTCTTGAACACAATAACTAGATGAATGTTACAGACTGTTAGGACATAAATGTATAAACCAAAAAGTACTTGAGTACTGTATTTTAAACGGCACTGGCGCGGGCGGCGCCACCTTAGCATAGTTTTCTCTTCCGGTGATGTCTGTCTTCTGTTTATGTATTCTGATACAATTCACTAATATACCTAATCTGTATGGTTCACGTATGATTTGACTAAGATAATGTCTCGACTTTAAAAGAGACCTCTGAGTTTGGGTCGATCGAAGGTTAAGCTACGCTTGACGACTTGATTGGGTAACGAATTGACAGCAACAGATTGGGGCTGGAACAACATCAACGTGGCATTATGCCCAAATTGACAGAAAAGGATTTAATTTCAGAAGTATTACTCAAAACTATTTGCTGCAGCTGTGAAACTGGATGTACCCCAGCTTAAAATGTGGCTGCCGAGAACATGGTTTAAAATGCACAATTTTTTGCACTAATTGTCAAGGTTCTGAAAATTGCTCTAATATGCAAGAAAAAATCTACGAGGAAGTAAATGATTCAGATGAAATTCTGGATGAAGAACCAATGCAGACTGGAAATAACATTGGAGACGAAGATGGTGGTCTTAAAGATTTCAACGATCAACTAGATTTGGAAAGGTTTGTCGAATCTAATGATGAAGAAATGCCTTCAAAGAGACCAAAACTAATGAATAACTGATTAGAATTTCAGATAAGGTATTTATAAATAACATAATTACCGTTTTTGAAAAAAAATATAATGAACAATGTAATCAGAATTAAGTATCTAAATTAAATATTACGATTTACATGTACATTTATATTTTATGAGGACTTCTATGACATGAATGTAATTCGAGTTTAATAAATAGACTTTTTAACCAAACATTTTTTTTGCAAAAACTAAAACCGACTTAAAAAAAACACTAACCGGTGTAAAATAACTCTAAATTAGGAAGTCTGTGGCTTTGGTGGTGTTGTCTTATTCATGATGGGCCACCGACTTCCGAATTTAGAGTTATTTTACACCGGTTAGTGTTTTTTTAAGTCGGTTTTAGTTTTTGCAAAAAAGTTTTTTCTTTTCCATTTTTAGTTGTTCCCATACAAATATTTGCCATGAATTTATTTTATATTGTTAATTGGTAACAATAAATTGGTAATAGGGTTATCCACTTATCCCTAATAAATGAAACTTAACATACCTAACTTTCAAAATCTAGGTATTTTGTACACATCTGCGTACCCCTCAGAGCATACAGGCGTGATGATACGTCATGATGTTGTATAAACAATAATCATCCAAGCGATTCCAGCAATCACGACAGATTTGCCGTCTATTTTTGAAGAGTTTCTTTGTATATCTCCGAAGATCAGCACCAGATCTTCACCAAATTAAAATGGGACCACCTCAGGACTATACTCTTTCAAATAAAAAAAGAATTTTGAGAATCGGTTCACAAATGGCGGAGAAATCAGGTAACATACATAAAAAAAAAAGAAATACATACACACGAACATAGAACCTCCTCCTTTTTTGAAGTCGGTTAACAAAAATTGCAGCAATCCCATTTTTTTGATGAAATTGTACAAAGTAATTAAAAAAAAATCGAATTTCAGTCAATATTTCGCATTTTCTGAGAACATTTACTACAGTTATGTATTTTTTTTTTACTCCATCAGAAAGTAGAGATTTCAACGAACAAAAAGCCTCCAGACTTTTTGGAAATTAGGGTGCTTTTTTGATATTAAGAGAAGGCGAAAAAATAAATATTACCAAAAACTTGGTTATTTGAATTTTTCACCTAAGATTTGAGATTATGTGAAAAAATTGTAAATACAAAAGTTGTAGATCTTTTTATTACCTACAACTTTGCCATTTAACTTTTTTCCATAGGACTTGTAATTTTGCCCGAAATCAAGATAAACCATTTTTAGGGTTCCGTAGTCAACAAGGCGTTACGATGGCGCTGACAAGTAAACATTACAAGTGATTGTGCTCGTAATTAAATAATTCCTAAAAATAGTAAACCTAGTATTGCAACAGTGTTTTCTCTATTAAAGTGAAACTAGACTCGTAATCAATCAGTGAGAGTGACATCATCGATTAAAACCACCGAGGGACTATATAAACTTTGATTGTAAAACTTGTACCAATTTTGGCCTAAAAACTATAAAATCTCAGTGCTGCAGTGATACCAGTATATATATCAAACGGTTAAATCAACAGCCTACAAAAACAAGCATATCATAAACTATTTCTAGACAGTAATGATAAAAAACAGTGATCATAACAAAAATTGGTACTGGCAAAAAATCGTTTTTTATTCAAACACAAACTATAAAATCTCAGTGCTGCAGTGATACCAGTATATATATCAAACTGTTAAATCAACAGCCTACAAAAACAAGCATATTATAAACTATTTCTAGACAGTGATGTTATAAAACAGTGATCATAACAAAAATTGGTACTGGCAAAAAATCGTTTTTTATTCAAATACCGCGCACCTGCACGTTATTAAGAAGTTAAGACAACCCAGCGCCATCTAACTGACACTTCGTAAACCACTTCTGTTGTCACTGTGCTAACATAAACAGCAAATTGTAGACAAATCAATATTGCTAATAGCGACATCTAGCGCAAAACCAAGGATTTACAGTATAAAACACCATTACATCGCAAAATTAGGAGTGTCGTTCAACAGCGCAGGTGGCTAAGCGGCGTAAGAACTGTCCCGTCGTACCGTGTGATCGTACACTCGAATCACACATCTGCCGAGTCTCTTTGTAAGAATTTGAATCTATATTTCATCATGAACTTCCTAGAAAACATCACATTTCGTAGGACACGTACTATATCGGAACCAAATGTCGACACAAGTGAAATTATTTCTCAAACATTAGATGAGACCATAAACAGTATGCCAGGAATGTCTGAAGACGAGGAGGATAAGCAAATAAACATTTTAAAAACTGAGATTGAAAACATTAGGTCTCAATTAAACAGCGCTAACCAAGAAATTGAAATATTATCACTAGAAAATAGTTCCCTGAAGCTAAAAAACGCCGATTTACTAAAGAAAAATGAAATGCTTAAAAAAGTCACCAGTAGCCCCATAAAGAAGAACACACCAACACCAAAGAGAAATAAAATTAGTTCTACAGATAAGAAGACCAGTAAATCACAGACTTTAGTTTCTGAGTGCTGTGCCTCTATAAACAAACAGAAACAAAATTTACTGAATACAGAAAAAGAAATTAATGCCAACCTAATTATCTCGAATGCTACCAATAAAATGTCACAAGATAGTCATCAAAACAATCCAAAACCGGTGCCGCCGTCGTCTCCAAAGCGCAAAGTACACATGATAAGTAGTGAAACTTCCAGTAGGTTATATGACATAATTGAAAGGACACATTTACATAGTAGTGAAATATGCCATTACCGTATGCCTAAATGTGGTTTGAAAGTTTTATTGGACGGTATTGGTAAAAAAGTAGCAAACTTCACATACTCTGACTACTGTATCATTTATATTGGTGAAGAAGACTTTAAAAGAACACATAATTATATAGAACTTGTTACGTATATCCGCGAAATACTTATGCCATTACAACACACTAATTTTATAATATGCTTACCGACATTTAAATATATGGAGAACGCAAATGTAATGTTTAATAGCCGAGTGGATATCTTTAACAACTTGTTATTTCTGGATGTGGAAACATATAATTATGCCTATGTTTTAGACTCCAATTATAATTTGCCATACACTCATGATACATATAATGTATCTGGAAATCTAAATTATAAGGGCTTAAGAATCGTACTATCAGAGTTAGTTGATCTTATTTTGTATGTAAGCACATTGAAAACAGATCCAATAGGGGTTGACTGCTTCCAAAAAGACCAATCACTTTATTTATCAGACACCCAAACACAAGAAGAATCTCGGTTTTTTCTATAATTATCTCAATATTTTGCATCAAAACATTGCAGGTCTAATTAATAAATCGGATGCCTTGTTAGTAAGGTTAGACGAGCTGTCACATAAAGGAATAAACGTAGATATTATCTGTATCACAGAACACTTTGTAGAATCAGGTTATGAACATCTACTAAACATACCCAATTATTGTCTAGCAGCCCACTTCTCAAGAAATGTAAAACGAGGGGGTACATGTATTTTTGTCAGGGCGGGTTGTATGTATAAAGAAATATCTGATATATCAAAACAATCAGTTTCAGGAGTGTTTGAATGCTGTGCAATAGAAATAATACCGCATAAAATTATTATTATTTGTATGTACAGGGTGCCTAAGCATAATTATTTCGTATTTTATGAAAAACTACATTTCATATTTCAAAAAATTAACTTCGCAAAGAAGAAAGTAATCTTAACCGGCGATTTCAATATTGATGTGCTAAAGAAAAACAAAATTACTTTAGAATTAGAATCTTTTCTTTTACAGTATAATTTAAAGTTAGCACTCTACATGCCCACTAGATTAAGCAGTAGTACGTGCATCGATAATTTTGCTCATAATTTTAAAAAGGGATGTGAAGCACAAATAATAGATTTAGTTCTTTCAGACCACACATCACAGTTACTTAAAATTCCCACAAAAAAAACTAGTATCTTAAAATCTTGGAAAATAGAAAAACAAGAAATTTCCCGCGAAAATTTAATAAAATTTAAATCTTATTTAGAATGTTTGTCATTTACCCAAGTATTCAACACCGACGATGCAAACAAATCTTATGACAACTTTATGGAGGATTTTCTGCTTTTATATAAACTGTGTTTCCCTAATAAAATCATAACTATCAAATGTAACAAACCGATAAAATGGATTTCTCGTGGCATAAAACTATGCAGCCAAAAGCAAAGGCAGCTACTTTGGACGTACCGTTTCAACCCTAATCGTAAAAATAAACAAGTTTTGAAAAATTACACTAAACTGTATAAAAAAATAATAAAATTGACTCAAAAAGCACAGAATAACCATTATATTACTACATCCGGAAATAAAGCTAAAGCTGCTTGGCAAATAATTAATAACTCTAAATCATGTTTCCCGCAAGAATCCATTTCGACAATAAAAATAAATGGTTTTCTCATTAAAAATCCTATCGACATTGCGAATGAATTTAACAATTATTTTATTGATGACATTGAAAGTAATATTCAGGTTGACATTCCACATAATAATAAACACCACCTTGATAATATAACATCACAATCATTGTTCATGTTCCCTGTATCACACCATGATATAATTAAAACGATTGATAGTCTTAAAAATACAAGTACCGTTGGTTACGACGGTGTGTCCACTAAAGTAATTAAATATGTAAAGGACGTAATGGCACCACCACTGACTTATATAATCAACCTGTGTATAGCCGAGGGCGTATTCCCAAATAGTCTTAAAAGTGTAATTATTAAGCCATTACACAAAAGAGATGATAAAACCAATATTAAAAACTATAGGCCAATTGCAAAGATCCCAATAATGTCAAAATTAATAGAGAAAATAATTTATCAGTCTCTTTACACTTATCTTGAAAAGTATAAATTATTCTGTAACGAACAAAAGGGATTTCGAAAAAATACAACAATTAATATGGCAATGTTTGAATTAATATCTAAAATTATTTCGTCAGTAGATAAAAGAAGTCCCATTTGCGCCATCTATACAGACATGACTAAGGCATTTGACTATGTAGACCATAAGATCTTACTACAAAAACTTCATAGCTATGGTATCAGAGGGAATGTCCTGAAACTATTGGAATCGTATCTAAGTGACAGATATCAGTGCACAGAGGTTACTAGAATTTGTCCGGAGACTAGACTGGTTACAACCTATAAATCTGAACCAAGACGTATAAATTATGGCGTGCCTCAAGGAAGCGTTTTAGGGCCGTTGCTATTTTTAATATACATCAATGATCTTCCAAAAGCCACAACTCAAAAAATGGTCCTTTTCGCAGACGACAGTACTGCCATAATTGAATGCGATAATCCACATAATTATCAAAACGATATTAACAATTCTCTTTCTGGAATCATTGACTGGCTTAATAATAACAATCTGATTATAAATCTAAATAAGACAAAAGTAATGCATTTTTATCAGCGGCGAGAAAACCCTACTGTAAATATTTCATACAGGTGTAATGAAATAAAAGAAGTAAGTCATGTCAAGTTCTTGGGTATTACGATTGACAATAAACTAACTTGGAAACCTCATACGGAAGAATTATGCAAACGACTTAGCCAATCTGCATATGCACTCTCCCAGTTGTCAAAAAAAGTAAATATTGAGACCTTATTAACAGCATATCATGGACTAGTCGGTTCAGTTTTACGATATGGGCTTGTTTTTTGGGGGCAGTCCGCTAATAGAGATCTGGTTTTCAAAATGCAAAAGCGATGCTTAAGGGTAATGTGTAATATTAAAGTAACTGATAGTTGTGTACCTTTCTTCAAATCTTTAAAACTGCTGACACTGCCCTCATTGTACATTTTGGAAACAGCTTTATTTGTGAAGAACAATTTACACTTATTTGTTAAATTATCGGATGTTAGAAAAACTCCTATGCGTACTAAATACCTAAATCAATTATGTCACACAAAATGTAAAACAGCTCTAATGAATAAAAGCTTCTTTGGCATCGCTCCAAGGATATATAATAAAATACCAGATGAGATAAAAAAATTACCTGTTCACATGTTCAAGAAAACTTTGCAAAAAATTTTAATTGAAAAATGTTATTACACGATGGACGAGTTTTTGAATGATCAAGTTTGTAACATTAAGTAATTTCGGTGGTGTTTTATATATATATTATTTTTTTTTTGTGTTTTCTCTTTCTATAATATTTATGAATCTTTTGACATCTGTAGTTTTTATTTTTTAATTTTTTTTTTACTGTTTACTTTAAAACTACCCATATTTGTATGTCGTACTATAGACAAAACATAGCGCACTGTATTTACTTTTAAGATCTGTATCTTCTGTTACCTATGTTTTACAAATAATAAATGATTGATTGATTGATTGATTGATTGATTGATTGAAGGAACCCTTATAGTTTCGCCATGTCTGTCTGTCAGTTAGTCTGTCCGTCCTCGCTTAATCTCTGCGACCGTTACCACTAGAAAGCTGAAATTTGGTACCAATATGTGTATCAATCACGCCGACAAAGTGGTAAAATAAAAATTGGAAAAAAATGTTTTATTAAGGTGGGCTACCTTAATAAAACATTTTTTTCCAATTTTTATTTAATCCCTAAATCAATGTAAAGTAGGAAATATTTTTTTTTAAATTGCAACCGTAACGTGGGATATATTGTTGGAAAGGTATTTAAAAATGAATAGGGGTTTACTAAAATCATTTTTTAATAATGTCAAGAATTTTGGAACCCCCCCCCCCCCCGCCCCTCTAACTTTTGAACCATAAGTTTAGAAAATATGAAAAAAACTGAAAAGTCTAACTTTAGAAGGACTTTCTAGGGAAAATCATTTTGAACTTGGATGGAAACATATTCGTCATTTTATGAGTGCACAATCTAATAGTCGTCGGAGTTTGATTAAATTAGATTGTGGGTAAAATTAACTTATTTTGCGGATAGTGTTCATATTAAATTTGTATGTACGCACAGTACGCAGTTACTTGATACGTACAACTCCTAGCTAATTACGATTTGAAGTAGGCTGGATACCCCCCTTTAAACTCATAAGTGGGAACACTTATTGTGACGGACGGGAAACTACAGAACCCTACACTGAGCGTGGCCCGACACGCTCTTGGCCGGTTTTTTTTTTTAACCTTAAAACTCACCCCCTCCCACTTCTCGAACTCTGATCGACTGTAATTTATTTTTCCTTTCATTTTATCATATTTCCCTCATTTTCTAATGGGTTTCATCCTACTGTATTTTTTTTTGGTTTCCAAGTTTCCATAATTATCGACCCTGGTCTATTACGATAGACGGCGAATTTATTTTAATATATTTTTACAGCAGCAACAATTTATTTGAAGAAATTATGTGAATTTCATTTAGTTACTTACATTATTTCATTTTAATTGAAAATTGTAGTGTCAATGATAAAAACCTCAAAGAATCTGGGATGAACAATACATGAACACGTTCTTCGTTTCACTTTTATTATTTTAAAGAACAATGTCAGATGTCCATATAGTAACTTTGGCTAAATATTAATTTGTCATGGACAGTGAATATTCTTACGTTTTATGTGTTGTTTAATGTCTGAAGCATTTCTGTGATTTCCACTTTTACAATGAACTTCTTTTTTACAGAGAGTAAATTTTATTGATCAACATTTATATACAGTTGAATAGTTTTATTATTTTTACCATCATCAATTTCGTTAAATTCAATCAACAATTCATCAAGAAAATGTGCAAAGAAAAAGGGGCTCAATATTGTTTTGGTGCCGAGCCCAACCTAAATACCGTAAAATGGTCATAATGTGGGAACAGCATCCTACAGTTCGTTTACCTACCTTACAATTGCAATAACATTGACTAATAGCACAGTCTAAAAACATACAGTCGTCCGACGAAGCCGTCTAGACAGGGCAAACGTGCGGGGTGCGAGGGCGAGACGCGGGAAAGCTGCTCCCGCACTGCGAACAAAACGATGTTCGTAGTGCGGGAGGTATTGTTCAGGGCTAGAGTTGGGTAAATAGCCGGCTGCTTTGAGTTATTAGCGATTATAATCCATAAGTATCCATTAATAGCCATGCAATGGCTAATAACCCTGCTATTAATGTATTGTTAAAAAAATAAAAGGTTTTCTTTTGTTTAGTGTAAAATCTGTAGTGTGATTAAATGTATTGTAATTCTTTTTATTTATTTTCACTTTTTGTATATGATAAAGTGTTTTGGGAAATTCAGTTTTGGTGATTTAGAGACCCAAAACTATAAAACCACAATTACTATTGACAAATCGCTTTGTAATTTAACAAAGTGAGCTAAATATGTAAGTGTACTTATGTACCTATACCTACAAATACAAATAAATTTTAACCGATACGTAAAAATGTAAAGTAGGTACAATAAGTAAGTTCTTATTAGGTATTTTCTGTGAATACGACGACGTAGGTAAATTAAAAACAATGGAAAATACCCGAGCGGTTAGTAGGTAACATGTGCGGCCCCGAACCCCCGTTTTCGAGCTATCTCTTTCTGGCGCTAATTAAATTCGTGCCTGAAAGAGATGCATGAACTGCACTACATAGCTACAGCGAAATTAATAAATAATAATTATAATAAATATAAAAAAATATAACATAATTATCTATACTTACTTATAATAAATCTGTAAAAGTAAAAATTCTGCACATTGAAAATATCAAAAAAATAAATGACAGGGGGTTACTTGACCGACACCGAACCCAAAAATGTGATTAAAAATTTTTGTCTGTCTGTCTGTCTATATGTTCAGGCATCACGCAAAGAACTTGGTATAATTATTCTTTAATATCTTGGGCACCACACTGGGTATTTTTTATACTGGAAAAGTATATACAATAAAAAACAAACTTAATTTTGCGGTTCGATCCCTAGGCCCGATTACTGTACCAACCGAAAATAATAAGTTTGTCGTAGATTACGTCACCCGCAGTGGAGTTCACTAAGGGGCGCTGCACACGGCTGAGATACTATAATATTTTATCTTAAGATACAATATCGGTCGTCATAAAATTCAATGGACACTACGAAGATTTTTAGTTATTTTAAAACTATGGTAAAGATCTCTCAAGATATTATTTAAATCAAAAAATGTCAATATCAATTTAAATTCTTGTTAATATTTAATGTTATTACAAAATAAGGTAAAAGTAAGTTATCTATAAAATCATCAATCAATTAATCTTCTTAAGAAGTCTGTTTTGTAATTTTACCTATGCAAGCAATAAAAGGCTTTTTATTTTATTTATTTATATATTGTATCTTTAGATAAAATATTATAGTTTGTATCTTAGCCGTGTGCAGCGCCCCTTGGTGAACTCCAGTTCACCAAGGGGCGCTGCACACGGCTAAGACTAAGACCACCACTGCGGGTGACGTAACCTACGACACACTTATTATTTGCGGTTGGTACAGTAGTCGGGTCTAAGGATCGAACCGCAAAATTAAGTTTGTTTTTTTTATTGTATATACTTTTCCGGGATAAAAAGTTACTTTTTACCAAGTAAGTGTACCAAGTTTCATTGTAATCAAACCGGTAGTTTTTGCGTGATACGTGAACATACAGCCAGACCGACAAAAAAATTTATTATCACATTTTTGGGTTCGGTTACGGTCTAGTAACACCCCCTGCCATTTAGTTTTTTGATATTTTCAATGTACAGAATTCTTACTTCTACAGATTTATTATAAGTAAAGTATATAGATATGCAAAATTTATTTACGACAAAGAAAGATGATGAAAATGAAGTTTAGAATGAAGTCTAAACCTGAAAACCATGAAGGGAAATTTTCAATCACTAAAATAACATTAACAGCAGGGTTATCATCCATAATGGCTATTAATGGCTATTAACTGAGTTTTAATCGATTATTAGCCAAATGCTATTAACCGGATTATTATCATTGCCCATCACTATTCAGGGCTAACGCGTGTAGAATTTGAGGGCATTTTTCCAGAGATCAAAGGCGTCATCCTATTGTATTAATATTTATACTGTGCTAATAGACTCTCTCCCATTCGAGCTGTTATCAATCAAAACATACACAAAATATGCTTTGCTACTGATATTTTGAATTTTGTCAAACAAAGGAAACAAACAATGTATCAATGTTAAATTAAGCGCGCGATCTTTTTTTTAAATTATTTATTTCATGACCATGGAATCCATGGTCATGAAATAAATAATTTAAAACGCGCGCTATCTTGACTGCAGGGTTGAACAAAGCGATTAAGTTATCGATCATAGATTAAGAAAATAGATTTCTTTAATTTCGTATTTTTAAAATATATTTTACAAATCTGGGGGCACGGACGTGCCCCCGCCAAGACGAGCCTAGCGGACCGCAAGGGTACACTACCTACCTACCTACCTTTTCTCGAAGTGTTTCGTCGTTTTTTTAACCCTCAAAGAGTTGGTTTCCGATGTACCACAGAGTGCATATTCTCAGGATATGATGTCATTAAAAGACTTACTAAACATACAAAGCATTACCTACTAACTAAATAATGTGCTGGACTAGGACAGACCCCAACTCGTAAAACCATACAATAATACTATCTTAAGATCTGATGTGTCCCAACCGGTTTAAGAGTTTATTTAATGCAGATATCCACAGAGCTCCCAGATAAAATCAATAAGTGTAGTGTACCACAGTGAGGGGAAGACTGGTACCTATGTAGAATGTTATATTGAATAAGGGGCCACGCGGAGCCCTACACTGGATAATTATTAGTAGTGCTTCAAAGGGAGACTCATCTCAACTGAACAATACTCATATTCAAAAGCTTGAAGCCTTACAATAAATACTCCCGCAATATCTTTTGATACATACTGTCAGTGTTCAATACCTTTTTTTAACTGACTGGCCTGTTGGTCTAGTAGTTAGTGACCCTGACTGCTATGCCGGAGGTTGTCGGTTTGATTCACACCCAGGACAAACGTTTGTGTGATGAGCATGATCATTTGTTCTGTGTCTGGGTGTAATTTATCTATAACTAGCTGCCCCGGCAAACTTCGTTGTGCCTTAGAGTCAATTTATTGCTCTTATTATTATTTTTTTATATTAGATATACATATGTTGAATAAGACGACAACAAATAAATCCAAACCAATAATAACTACTACTACTTTTAAATTACAACATGTATATATACCCTAACCTAACTGACCATACCTATCCTATAGCTAACCCAACTATCTAACCTAACTACCTTACTAAAAAATACTAAATACATCATTTTAATCTGAACTATTGCCTCTTTGTTACATACAATAATTTATGCCTATAGTTTTCCCGGTCTACTTTAATTAAAGTCCTAACAGTAAAATAAGTTCTATTTGCAAAGAATTATTAAAGTTCGTCTCTGTCATCATTGCTAGTTACGTAAATTGATTTCTGAAATATAAGACTTTTTTATGCTACATAAAACCTCTAAGTTTAGTAACAAAATAAATTTCAGAACGTAGGTGCGTATTATAAATTGACAACCTTACCTTCTTGGGTTTAGCTTAAGACTTGTCAATTTCAAATTGTCACCTGATAATGAACTGGGAAGTTTGACTCCTGTCATGTCATCCAAGATGGCGCTGCGTTTGAAAAATGTTTGAGACAACCGATATTCTTGATATTTATTTTTATGATGTCGAACGGGATGAAAAGTATCCTATGTCCTTCTCCTGGCTCTAAACTACCTCCCTGCCAATTTTCAGCTAAATCGGTTCAGCCGTTCTTGAGTTATAAGTGAAGTAACTAACACGACTTTCTTTTATATATATAGATATGTATGTATGTATTTAGAAATATACAAGTATGTTTATCAGCTGTTTAGTAGCCATAACACAAGTAGCTTTCCTATGGAGAAAGAATTTTTCAAGTCCGTCCAGTAGACCAGTTGGAGCCTATTCAATGCAAACAAACAATCAAACTTTTCCTCTTTATAATATTAGTATAGAAGTATAGATATAATTATATTATACCTATTTATAATGTACATGTTTAAGTATTTATACTCAAAATATATATATAAGTATTGTTTTGAATGCTTTTATTTTCATTTTTAACCCGTTGAATGCCGAAGTTGGCTATACGGCCAAAGTTGGTTGCCGCTATACATTTGTCTATTAACGGATATATACGTATATGGCATCAGCGAAAAAAAACCAGCCTGGGTGCCGGTATACGTATAAGTACGTATACTTACATTCTCAAATGCTTCAAAATATATCACACAGATCCTAAATTAATGTAGCCTGATTTTTTTAGTTCTTTTTTATGTATTAGTAGAGTCCCAAAATACACCTTACGAGTATTACAAAAGGCTGATTAGAAGTTACGATTATGATAAATATTTCTGAGTTACTAAGATGTACGACTGATTTCGTTTTGTTCGTAAAAATAATTATGTAAGGTTTAATTTTTTTTATTTTATTTTTGTGTTTGCGCCAATAATCAGCAAATGCCAAGGCGTTATTTGATTTTCAGACCAAAAATTGAGGTTCTAAATTACAAGAATAAGTATTACTATTAGGTCTAAAAATTACCAAAAAAGGCTTTGAATTTTGTGTTTTTTTCTTACTTATAGTCATTTAAACTTTGTTTTATTTGAGATGCCATCCTATATAAAAATACCTTATTGGTGAGGCCAGCTACTGTATATTTTATTGAAACTCGTATAGAAGTCCTACGTATCTATCCATAGTCGGCATCCTGCATAGAAACCATATATGGATATATCCGCAGTCGGCATTCAATGTGTTAATTGCACCTACCACTGCTTTTCTCTGCATCACCTAAAGGTTGACTGGTAGAAAATGCCTATAAAATGCCTAAATAAATGCCTATGTATTGTCTATGGCATTAAGTCCACCTCTATACGTAAGTGTGCTTGAAGTATTAAATAAATAAATATTGGAGCGTCAGGGGCACATACTTATAAAACTCATAGACTTGTGTCCACTAGCAAGTTTTGCATGAAAATTTTGTTTGTGATGTCCCGTCTGCAATCCGCCCATAAGACTTCCCACTGACCTTTATTATTGGATGTCTTTAATTGGAATGAATGTAATCCATAATATTACTCACACTTGAATAAAGTTTTTGTTATTATTAAAAAAGCATATGTGGGTGCCATGATAGCACAGCCATGTTGTCTGGAATCATTCTTTGCCTAGCAAGTTACAGTATGCCTATAAAATAAGTACGTATTTGGAGGAGTTGATAAAGTTACAACTTTCTAGCCTAATATAATTTGAGGAAAACATTTACGTTTTGAGCTATGTAAAATAATAAGTTCAGTTCATTGTAAATGCCTTTGCATAATTATAAATAAACCAGCGCGCAAAGCATCGTACTTGAAGGTCTAAGTCTACATAAACATGATTAAATTGCGTTTGTAGAAATGGTATGGGTTGTCCACCGGTTGTAGGTAAATGCGCAAACAAAATATTGTTGATGACTGAAATATTCCGAAAATGAAATAAAAATATGTCAATAAAGTACAAAGAAGTACTCCGGTAATTCATTTTACTGTGTGTATTCAATTGAGTCCAACTTAGAGATGAATAAACCACAATGTTGATAATAAAGTACAAAATGGCAGAAGCGTCCAAACAAAGGGACAAAATACGCAAAATCTGTAAAAATCGCTGCAATGGTTACCGTAAATGGCACAGAACTTAGTATTGAAGCAATATAAGTACTCACGGACGCATCTTGTTTGATATTTCTTCGTCGAGGCAAAGTTTTCTATGTAATTAAAGTTCAGAGCGAATTTCTGGCGTCTCTTCTATGGCGGCTATCTTTAAATATTATTGACACCAAATGACAGTTGACACTATAAACTTGACAGTAATATTATGGACAACACAGTTTGTTTACATTTGTCTTTGAAAGTAGAGATGCGATAGAAAATGAGCAATAGAGTACAAGAGTTTCGATAAAGTCGAATACAACTAAATTATACAATGTATAGTATACAGAATGGAAAAAAAGAGTAGAAAAGAATGGAGGCGCCACTGTGCTGTTCGAATGGCAACCTGATGCAACCGAATAGCGTACAGCTTGGCAAAAAAGAGTGTGGAATAAATGAGGTCGCTAGTATCGCGCATGTGGCCACCCTGAATACTACGACTTAACAGGTTTGATACTTGTTATTTTTAAGAACAATAAACCCAAAGGTAAGTGGGTGGTTCTGTCTGTCGGATGCTACGCAAACACCATGGAATGCTTCAATGTCCAGTATTAACACTATTAATAGTGGGCAAATGTGTATAACAACATGTTAAAATGTATTCGAACCAAAAGAAGTATGTAAGAATCGTAGCATATGGCGCTCTGTAGTTTCTGCCTACCAGCGTGGGAAAGAGGCGTGAGTTAATGTACCTATGTATGTTATAGTGGGCACTGAAGCCTTGCACGAAAGTGGTGCATTAGGTATCCACAGACAGATATAATCATGCCTCGAGAGCAACAGGGATAATGAAAGAACACGTTTTTTTTAGTTTTATTTTAATACCAAAAATTTAATCAGACGAATCGAACACACTGCCATCAAACATTCGATCCCGGAAAAGCTTGCATGTTGGCCAGAGCTTCTTGCAACTTTTGAAACACTAGTATTTTCTAATGCGGATAAATCACTACTACTGTCATCTGTGAGATTTATTACTGTCATGATATTATTTTTCTATTTTCATTACAATATCCTTGCATGAATTTTTCCAATCTTAGTAATGTTTGCAAATGCTTGTTCAGTAGCCACCTTTAAAAACAAAAAATAATCATAAACAATGGTTCTAACATAGCAATTTTAAATATGCACATATAAAAAACCACCTGCAATAATTTTTTTTACTATTAATTATTATTATTACTATAAACTAGGCTACATACCTTTATATCAATGGATCCAAAATTGACTGCAGCAATTTAATGTTTTGCAATTGCCCATATTAATTCAATTGGATTTACGTCACAATGATAAGGTGGTAACTTTCTTCAGGTGACCTTTGAAATGTTTTCCCGGTGTTGAAAAAATATCTTATTTTTTATCTTCCTTAAACATTTTTCTTACTGTGTTGACAGATTTACCTTAAACAAAAAAGATACAGTACTTTATTATTAATTCCCTATTCTTTATCATCAACCATCAAATATGGGTATACGAGGCTCTTCCAAGTACAAAACAACCTTAAATTTCAATTTCTGTAAACAAGACAAATAGTTACCTACTTAAATCTGTATATCAACCAAACTGCATTGAATACATTTAGAAAAACTTATTTAATGTACAATTATTTAATTAGGGTAGATACCTGTCCTAGCGGCAGTTCTTCGATAAACATTCCCGATATCAGACAAAACTTGTCCCGCTTCAGATTTGGCCAAACACCATTAAAAGACGTGGTAAATCACTGCTCTGATAAAACTAGGAATGGTTTTATTAATTTTTAATCGTTAATTTTGCAACGAAACTTAATAACTTTGTTAAATCTATGAAAAACGACGAGGATTTACGCACTTTTGACATATGATGTACTAGCAGTTGACAAATAAAACAATGTTGACACAATCATCCATTTTTAGTTTCAACTGTCACCGCGTCAGACTCTTTTTTGCCAAGTTGTACCAACTTAATCTTGATACTTAGCTGTTCTTTTTTTCGACATAAAATTATTAATAATCTATTTATGTATTATTAATTCAAATCACACAAATTGACTGGCCTGTTGGTCTAGTAGTTAGTGACCCTGACTGCTATGCTGGAGGTCGTGGGTTCGTTTCCCACCCAGGACAAATATTTGTGTGATGAACACGATCATTTGTTCTGTGTCTGGGTGTAATTTATCTATAATGTGTATGTATTTAGAAATAAATATATATAAGTATGTTTATTAGCTGTTTAGTACCCATAACCCAAGCTCTTAGATTAGCTTGAGACTAGATGGTGTTGTATGAAAAAATTGTGGAATATTTATTTATTTTTATTTATCAGTAAGTAGTCAGCAGTTTAATGAACTAGGACGTGATCTCGACACAACTAATTAAATCACTAACCTAAAAAATATTTGGGTAAATACTCCTGGGTTCACAGCATTGTTTAGGAATTATAATAAAAGAAAACATTACAGCTTGGCAAAAAAGTGTAGAAACGGAACTAAATTTTTGACTGTTGGCAACAATTCCAAAATAATGACATCTCGTAGTAAACAAAGTTCACGATTTCGTAAAATTTTAATTTCGACCACCAAACGTTGATTGATAAACGTAAAAAGTGAAGAATAATGAATAAAACCATTCGGAGTGCTGGCAGGGAGGTTATTTATAAGGTGTACAGGCGATGTCTGGTGGAACATGAGGCTCAAACTATTCTTTTTGAACTTCACAATGTTTACCAAAGAACCGCTGTTAAGACAGGTATGTAAGAGTTTGTTTTGTTGATTTTATGTAAATCAAGTGTTATTGATGAATACAAAGCTATATTAATTAGCTTGTATAAGAAATATTTGAAACAATAAATGTCGAGCACATAGGTTATGTTTACATTTTTTCTGCATTACTCTGGTATAGCGCGCTGAGATAAATTGATACTTTGGTGACTTTACTTTTAACTGAATAAAAATTCAATTTCTACGTAAATTGTACTTTAAGTGCGATATCAAGGGAGAGAATTATTTGTTCTAGCGTTTGCATTAGAAATGTAAAAGAAATTGTCGTGCCATAGTCTAAATCTATTATTTAATTCAGGGAAATCTGTTCTAAGCAAAATCGTGCTGGAAGGAGATAAACAAAAGGGTAATTTCTACATCCGGCTTATTAACAGTATATGATAAAAATGTTTTACTTTTATTATTGTTAGGGATAAATAAAATATTTCGTCTTTACAGGAAGCAGCTGAACGTGAATTCCAAGCTATTACCGAGGAGGATTGGAAGAAATCGTGCTAACATGTAATAAAAATAGAAAAGGATTACTGAAAAAAAAACTATGAACGTGGAAATAGAGCAATTAGTAATAAATCTAGAAGATGATAGCAGCATCACCTCTGAAACCGAACATGACTCAGATGAGTTTGCGGCCTACGTGTTCGGGGTAGAATATTTAGAGGAAGATTTACTGGAATAAAATATAGAAATTATGTTATACAATGTAATGTTTTCTTTTTTTATAATTCCTAAACAATGTTGTGAACTCAAGAGTATTTACCCAATTTGTTATTTTTAGGTAAGTAATCAGTTGCGTGTCGAGAACACGTCCTTGTTCAATTAATTCATTTCACCCCAAGAGGACACCAGTGTCCACGCTGACATTGTCTTTCTATTGTGTCTCTAATTGACAAGATTAAAAGTGATTCCTTACTGATTTAAAAAAATAATACATATAAACTCTTTTGCAAAAAAAACGGGCACTTTAGATTTTTTTCTCTACTTCAATGAAGAAGAACAAGAAATAGGTTTTGTTAATTTGACAATGTATTGACATGTTTTTTGAAGCATCCTGGCATGATTCTTTACGTTCCAAATTTAAAATTTGAAATTATTATAAGAAAAATAATGATTATTGTGGATTATTCTAAAATTGCTTTACTAATGGCGCGAATTGCTGAAACGATTTTTAACTGATTACGATATTTTAAAACTTTTTGGATATTTTCTGCAAATTAAACAATTTAATCTTTCTTTTTACATTAATTACCACTTTTTGATATGAGTGATAAAGCGATAAGGGCCGGTAAAATTATAGCCCTACTTGAAGAAGGTTGTTCGCAAACTTACGTGTCTCAGCGGCTCAATGTGAGTCGTTTAACTGTCCAGAGGACTTGGCAACGGTATCAAGAGACTGGTTCGGTCAAAAGAAGACCGGGTTCGGGAAGAAAACGATGCACAGAACCAAGAGATGACCGCTTTTTGGTGAGTCAGGCGTTGCGTAATCGTAAGGCGTCAAGTGTGGACCTGAAGAAGAGCCTTGAAGAAGTAAGAGGAGTAGAAGTTAGCTTGTGGACGGTCAGGAGGAGGCTTTTGGCTGCCAATATCAAGAGTTACCGCCCAGCTCGGGGCCCTAAATTACTCCGTGAGCACCGTGTTGCTCGACTTCAGTTTGCTCGGAACTGTGCTTCATGGACTCTGGTGGACTGGAATAAAGTATTGTTTTCTGATGAAGCTAAAATCTCTTTGTGTGGAGAGGACCGACGCCGGCGAGTGCTGCGAAGACCACGGGAACGCTATGCGAAAGTGTGTTTCGAAGAAATCACTCCTTATGGCGGAGGCTCCGTTATGTTTTGGGCAGCAATTAATTCGACGGAGCGTACGGAGTTAGTTTTCATAGAAAATGGAACATTAAATGCATACCGGTACATAATGGAAGTCCTAATTCCATATGCACAACCCACATTGACTGCACTTGGGGAAGATTCCATTTTTATGGACGGTAATGCTCGCCCGCACCGTTCTGGCGACGTGGAAGCGTACATGCAAGAAGTTGGGATCCGTCGTTTAGATTGGCCAGCTCGAAGTCCTGACCTCAATCCAATTGAGCATGTGTGGGATGTTCTAAAGAGACGGGTAAGATCAGAGCAACCTGCTCCACAAAACATCAGGGAGCTAAAAAGAGTCATTGCATAAGAGTGGGAACGTATTCCTCAAAACATTATTAAAAACATCGTGGAAAGCATGCCCAGAAGGATTCAAGCTGTGATTTTGGCAAGATTTGGTCACACTCGTTATTAGGTTTTTACATTTGTAACTTTATTTAATCAAAAAAAGTAAAAAAAACTTGTCTTTATTGCCGACCACTTCATATTGTTTGGGCGTGTACATCGATTTTAAAGAATCCATCGTTTTTTTTTGTTTTAATTGCTCGAATTCACTTCACGCGCATGAATTTACACGATTATAAGTATACAGACTACGTCAAAGAAATCAATTTCATTTAATTAACTAAAATCGACCTTAGAACGTAAATTTCCTTAGGTGCCCGTTTTTTTTGCAAAAGAGTGTATATGTATTAAAAAAAAATAATACGTTATAGATTAATTTGTCTAAAAAACAGCTAAGTATCAAGACTAGGTTGGTACGCTATGCGGTTGAAACGGGTTGCCATACGAAGAGCACAGTGGCGCCTCCATTATTTTCTACTCTTTTTTGCCAAGCTGTATATTGTATAACATAATTCTATATTCCATATTTTATTCTAGAAAATCTTCCTCTAAATATGATATCCTGATAACGTCCAGGACTTCATTCATTTATTTATTTGAAGTCTTGGCGAGAGGTGGCCGCAAACTTATCTGAGTCATGTTCGGATTCAGAGGTGCTGCTGATATCATCTTCTACATTAATGAATGACTAATCGCTTTATGTCCTCGTACATAGTTAGTTTTTTTTTTATCCCAGTAATCCTTTTCTATTTTTATTACAGTCATGTTGATACGAGCTATTTCGATCCCACTCGATAATAGCTTGGAATGCACGTTCAGCTGCTTCCTGTAAGGACGAAATATTTCATTTACAAAATTAAATCTATAATATTTGAGTATTTAGAAAAAAAATGTCTCCCTATCAACTTCCGTTCGTCTCGACCGATCACACTTTTCGTAACGCTCTCGTCATGCATTCGTCAGCTTAAACCCCAAGTCAAAATGCATGATAGTCTAAAAAGACATTATAATGAGCAACAGAAGTTATACATTATAGAACATGTTCATCATAATGCGCGAGAAATAACACTGCATCGAACTCAGCTGAAGATAGCAGGTGGCAACTGGCACACGACCCCGAACTCACCCGAAGTCTGTCCGACAACAGGAACGTAGAGTTTCGGTTCGGCCGTAGGTTCGGCAGGTCTAAACTGAAACCAAACCTTCGGTCGGTCTCGTCGGTCTCGATCTTTTACGTTCCGTCCTGCGAGAAAGCGCTTCGATTTTACGTTTCATTTTACGCAAACAACGCAACGTTAACTATGAAATTTTAAAATATGAAACACAAAACCAAACAATACAGTAGTATTATATTACATAGTCAGTCACACAGATTTCATGATTATAACAAAAATATAACAAATATAATATTTATTTCGACACAATGTTTGGATATTGTCTTAGTCTATGGATGTCTTTGTTGGAATGTGCTACTATTCCTTGGTCTCAAGTAGTCTCAAACTCTCAACGTTATTTATAACGTAAAAAAAAACGTCAGTGGCAATGGTCGTAGTTGCAACTTGCAATAGAAGGGGAGTGTTTTTTTAATTTCTAGTGTTTTCAGGTCAGTATAGTTGTAATATACCACGGTTTGATAAAATCGTGTATTATTTTAACAATACAATATGTGGACAAAGTATACGAATAGTGTAACGATGATTTGATAATTAAGGACGATGGACAGTGTATGTTTATTTGATCGGATTTTTAGAAATTAAGTGTCGAGTACCTACCGAAAACGAATTACTCATTTTGAAGACCTTTTTTTAGGTAAGTTTTCTTGAAATGGTTATGTGGTAAGGGATTTCGATAACTTTGTGTTTAAAGAGTTTATCAAAGCAGTTTAGTGTTGTTGAAATATTTTTTTTTCTATTATTACTCTTCGCGTACCTATCATAATATGTGTAAGTGTAACACTTTCTGTTTCTGTTGTCCTAAATACCAATTTAGATATATAAATGCGATTATTTCTCTTCATTAGCATATTTGTCTGGATATGTGATACTTGTTTGACATTATTTACAAAATTCTTAAATGACACTTACTGGCGAGTATAATGCTCAATCAAATGTCAACAAATGTATGTATTTTCCTTCTCTTCACAATTTCCAGGTAAGTATTTGGTCAATAATGTGTGTAATGTCGGATTTGAAAATACCATATATCTTCCAAAATAACGTTGATGAAAATATAATAAAAGTCATTTGAATACTCACATTCAATGAACACAAATGTTTCAGTATTGAGATGAGCTCTGTGGTCGAAATTGAGAATGGGTGATTGGAAGACACCAACAGTCAGGTTCTATGCAAGGGAGAAGTTAGAAATTAAAACTGTTTTACATAGTGATGTTGTTATCATTTTCCCCACCTGTTGGAAATATAGATCCTTTTGCTATAACACTTGTTGAGTAGCAGTAGGTGTGTAGGTTTACCCTAGTAGGGTTCTGGCTAGTGAAGACCCTTACATGACCCTATAATTTTTATGAGGGTTGTTCCTTTATAAGCTGTTAAGTTAATTATGGGGCAAGGCCACTAATATAGGCATTTTTTACTGGTTTTAGCCTGCAACTGTTCTTGTAAAGTAGTTGTATTTATGGCTGGCAAATCTGTGTAGTAATTATGAGAATGAAAAAAAAAACTGAAATTGCACTAATAAAAAATACTTTGGGTTTGACCATGGTAAGGGGAAGAGCGGGAAAGGAACTAAACTAGGTACTATCAACCATCTTAGAACCTCTTTAGGAGTTTTTAGTGACTTGGCTTTTTATTTTAATACTGACTTGCAGGCTGCAGCACAAGGCCTAGTGCCATTTGAAAATTTCCTTTTCATTGTGGCTTTCTAGTGCTTTAAACACACTCAATACTCAATACTTTTATTGCATTCCATATTTATTCTTAGGTGGTAAAACTTAAAATAAGATCATAACATGGACCCTGTCGGGTTCAGCAAAATAAGTGAGTTTAGGAAAGACTCAGTTAGGCTCTTGGTGAGATATCCAATAGATAAATAATTCCTAATCATGTAATGGTAGATTCAGCCTCTCCGACGTAGAGGCTCTGGCTTAATACCACATCTTAAAACCCTATAATAATCTTTAGCTTAAGTGTCCCTGTAACTGAGATATCTGTGTTCTCTATAAACAGTAGAACAAGCCTATTTTTATTGTAGAATAAAATCAAATATGAACGAACTTTACAGAATGTGATATTCATGTTCAATTCCTAAGGTGTTAATTTTTTTCATTCCATATTCAATTCCCAAGGTGTTTGTGAGTGTTAGAGAGTAAGTGAAGTTGTGTCCATGTGTGTATCTGTATTTGAGGCCATGTGTGTGAGTGAATTTAAAGGTTGCCTAAAAGAAGATCCTCAGTATTTTTATAGTTTAATTATGATATTAATTGTTTAATCTGGGTTTGCTTGTTTGTAAGTTTTTCCCATTTGTGTATCTGTTTGGTTCATATTTTATTTTTACAAACAATAAAAAATAAATTATTACTTAATAGTTTTAATTCCATTTGAACATTTTACATTATGCAAAATGTTCTGTAAGATTTTCTGGAAAAGTTTTTTAGTATAACCAGCAAAAAAGCATCAGAAAAAAGAATTCAACCATAAGGCGACGAAAAAATTCCAGTATCATTCACTAATCTCCAAAGAGTTCAGTGCATGATACTAAAATTGGAGACACATAGTGGAAGGGATATTGATTATTATAATAACCATTATCATATCAGCGGTAAGACATACACACTATCCTCCGCTATAGATTTACATTAAGACCAATTGAATTGTATCCAGCGCAATCCTGTGGTTTTGTTTTATTATTGACCAAAATCACCCACAAGTTTGGACCGGTCCGGACCGGACCGGGTTGTTTTTAGTATTTATTTTAGACTTCTCAATCTTTTTCATGCATTTCAATTTGGCTTGTCATTGCTATATAAAAGATATTATTTCAACTAGGTATACACATCAACATGTTCTATTGACTCGTGTTTCAATAATTGCGCTTAAATGGGAGTGACATCATCTCCCTAGCTAATGTTGAGGTTAGCTTGCAGTCTAACTAAATGCAGAAGGCCTTAGACAAGTTGATAGACTTTCGGGACTTCTGGCCACCCAAAACTACTGTTAAAGATCTACAAATTTTAATGATAGCTGAGCCCAAGAACTTAACATGCTTCGAACGTTTGTGTGTGGTTGTAACTAATTGTGACACTGCATGCTTACGATTTGTAGTGGTGTTCTTGGTGGATATTGTGGTTTTAGTTTTTACAAAATTGGGAGTATCTAGTTACTACATTTTTCACTATGATTAGCCGACTGTGGGTGACAATTCTATTTTCGCTCAGTTCGTCCAAACTTTTCCAGGGAGATTTCTATAGAGACGACCAGCTGGATTGCTTTCAGTGTTATGAAAGTTTCAATATTATAAAAATCGCAAAAACGTACCTACTCAATACAAAAACGTAACAAGTAGGTAATACTTCTCTTGTAAGCAGAGATCGGAATAGTTAAAGTTTATTTACCAAAACTTTCGGGAACTAACTAACATGGAGTGAATAAAACCTCTTCTGAAATCCCAATATATCAATAGTCGTTTAAATCCCCAGATTTAAGATTCACATTTTTAACGGGTGTTGAACATATAGGTAGGTACCAATACGGAATATGCATGTAATTTAAATATGGTTCGAATATTTTTTTCCGAATCTTTAATGGCAGAAAATATGAACTAAGCCATTATTTTACTTTTTAATAGTGTCATAATTATTTAAAATCAAAAATAAAAGTGCGAATTAAGCGCAGGAAATTCAAATTCGTGAAACGCATCACCATTGGTTATAACGAAACGTGACGTCAAATACTACGACAACAACTCAACGCCTACAAAACATACTATGTGTAAGTATGACATTAAGTATCGGAATGGAATTTTTATTGGAAAACATAATTATTGCCGTGTGTAGTGAACTAATTTAATGTTCAAGTGTAATTTTAGCTTCATAGTGAGGTTATAAATTATAACCTCACGGTTATAAATTATTTAAGAAAAATGACTGAGAGTAGTTTTGTATTAGCACAATCTGATAATGTTTATTGCATTCAGGTACAAGCAATGCCGGTAAACTGGTTTTTGAGTTTTTTTCATGGTGAAATGGCTAGAAGAACGAAAACACCCAAAGTAATAGTAATAGGATCATAGTAAATGACGTATTCGAAATGGCGCGTGAACATGGCGGCGTTTAAACAGCTCAAATTTGTTCTGGATTTTAATTTTTTTTTTAAGCTTTATTACTGCATTTTTAAATATGTTTATATTTTGGTACTATGTTAAAACGTTGTAAACAGTGAATTAAAAATATAAAAAAAAAATACATGCATATATACCCTATTGAGGGGAACCATTTTTAATTGAATTTTAACAGGGTTAATTGACCTGTATAACATTTAAGGAAATGTTTTAATTTGATACAATAGGTAAATAAATTTTAGTTTTTAGTTCCCCATCTAGATTACTAGAAAATATGAGACACATTTTTTTCCTTTTTTACGTAATAAAATATAAACGGCCATACCTACAATAAGTCAAAATGTTGCATGACGTCACGATTACAGTTTATACTGAATTATGACGTCACAAGACCCCCTCTCCTTAATTTTAGTGCGCTTATTTTAAGTAGTTTTCCCACAATTTGAAAACAAAAACTTCTATTATGTTTTATTATCTAACTGATGGATGGACTAAATAGAATTTAGATAATAGAAATTTGATATAGGACGAGTATATAGGTATTTGTCTGAAACAATGATTGTTTCCCAAGTATTCAAACTGTAACACAAAAATGTGATTTCAACATTCTTGTATTAAAATGTTACGATAATCTAATAGGAATTAGTGAGGAGGTTTTATCCACTCTCTGTTTTTTCTTCCTCGAAGTTTAGGTAAATATGCACTTTTAATTTCTATCTATGCTCATAAAGGGCTTATTACACTCAATTTGTAGGGAACCTAACTAGGAAAGTAGTAGATTTAATCGCAGATTGTATCTGATTTAGGGTACCCACAGCTTGGTTGCTTCCTTACTGTTCCTAGTCAGGATCCTACAAATTGAATAGTGTAATAAGCCCTTAAGATTGGTCTCTGTTTTATTCCGAAACTCTTTGAGCTAGCTAGTATTGCAGGTGGGGTATATCGATGCTTGGGTTCTATCTACGAATTGTTCTCAATATCGCAAGGGGCTTGGCAGCAGGCCAAGTTGCTCGTTCACACTTCGCGCAGCAAATAAAATATCATATTTTTGGGATGCTTACTATTGTTCTATATTTAATAGAGTTCATTGTACGTCTGAAAAATAATTAAGAAATAGAAGAGTAAATAAATAGTAGGTTCACTATCTAGACTAAGTATTCCTGATAACTCCTGTTAAAAAGCGCTATTGTCTATTTCAGTCACTTGGCTCGCTTTGCCAGATCTTCGATCTATTTCTAATTAAATCGATTAGATTAATTCTTAATCAACTACGCCTACGGCTTTGTTCGCGTGGGCTTATATTTGCTAAAACAACCTAATTATTGTGAAAATCGCAACATAATTGTTTGTGTGGTTTGGAAGCATTAAGCGAACACCCTGACAGATTTAACATGAAAGGCTATCTTGTTTTAAACCGAATTCAAAAAAAAGGAGGAGGTTCTCTATTCGACGGTATGTTTTTTTTTTGTGTTTGTTACGCGATTACTCCGCCATTTATGGACCGATTTTCAAATTTCTTTTTTTATTTGATAAGGTATACTACCAGGTTGGTCCCATTTGTATCAAACCTCAGATCTGATGATGGGATCCTTGAGGAATTGAGGGAACTCCTCAAATAATATAGGTACACACGTACTGATTTTTACATTTTTAGTAACAAATCAAGCATTTTCATTCAGAAAGTATTATTTTGTGAAGAAGACTTGCGACGGAACTCTTCAATGCATAACAGCAAATTATTCGCGATTGCTATAGTCAGATGTCTATGCAGAGTTCTTTGTATTTACATAACATAACATTACGCCCTTCTATTTTAAAAGGGGCCCGGCAGAGATGTACAGATTAATGTTTAGAAAGTTCTTTAGTAATTGTTAACCAATTTCAATGATTCTTTTAAGTTTTAAAATACCTTCTTTCCATACGATGAAACTAAAAAATGCAAAATAAAAACTTTTTACAAAAAAAAAACAACCGAATTCTGAAAAAAACACTAACAGGTGAAAAATAACTCCAGTTTCGGAATACCGATTTTTACATTTTTGGCAACAAATCAAGCATTTTCATTTAGAAAGTTTCATTTGGTGAAGAATAATTTGCTGTTATGCGTTGAAGAGTTCCGCTGCCTGTCTTCTTTATCAGTTTTTCTTCACCAAATGATACTTTCCAAATGAAAATGCTTGATTCGTTACTGAAAATGTTAAAATCGGGGCGTGTGTATCTATATTTTTTGAGGAGTTCCCTCAATTCCTCGAGGATCCCTTATCGAATATGAGTTTTGATACAAATGGGACCAATCTGTTCGTGTAGCCTATCAAATAAAAGAATAATTTTGAAAATCGGTCCATAAATGACGGAGTACTGAGGTAACAAACCCTAAAGAAAAAAAAATATACAACCAAATAGAGAACCTCCTCCTTTTTTTGAAGTCGGTTAAAAATAGAAGTAATAGGACCTCGATTTTACACCACCGCTTACTGTCATTATGCCGAACGCCGCACCGCACTGATTATTTTGGACTATTTACTACTTGAGAAGGCCATATTATAGAGTTTCGTTCACTCGTTACATTCTCGACTTAGGTTAATAAACTAATTATTGATCTAATACTAGCACTTTGCTCGCTGCTTTGTGCGCGTGAATTTCGTATTGTCCCCTCAAACTTTAACATTCCCTAAAGCCATTCGTAGCTTTGAAAACAAAATGTAGCCTATGTTACTCGGTAGGCTTCTAATAATTGTAAAAAAAAATATAAATCAGATTAGTAGTTTTAAAGTTAAATCCTAACAAACATAACATTAAATGTTTCCGTGTTACTATATTAATATGGATAATTTCATCCCACTTTTCGCTTAGACTCACATTGCCGCTTTAATTTTGCGACTTTCCTTCTGTTAGTTTTTTCTATTAAATGTAACAACAAGTTCGATAATCCCGACCATGAGTCAATGGGTAGCCTTGACGCCCAATGTCTGTTCAACGTCAAACACATTATGGTGTTTTCACTACGGACTACACTTTTAGCAGGCTCGGCCCAAGGGCAAACGCATTCCAGCTTAAAGAAGGTCACTCAACACATTTTCTATCAAAATTAACAATAAACCGTAACGGGCTTAGGTACTGCTATATTTACCTGATATAAAGTGCTACCATCATAATCCTTTGCCGCTTAGTGCCCCTTATCTTATACACACAAATCTTTTAAGATGCCAGCATGTTCAACTATCGTTTATTACCAAATTTGTCTACTTCCTTCCTTATTTACCTCTCTGTTCATATGCCGTTTCTCACACTAGTTTATCAGGCCCTGCGATAATATTCAGGAGGTTTAATAACATATAGGCATTGTGTTCGAAGTACTATTTTAACTTGTGCGTACAAGAGGCATCACGCATCATGTGAGCTGCATTGGAGATTGCACACTTCCTCCTTATTGAACCCTGACAAGTACTCGAGCGTCAAGTTAACAAGAAAATTGGCGACACACTGTCTGTGTTAGCGTTTTATTAAATCATCTGTAATCGTGCCATCCTGATGAGAGATACTTAAATCAACTCTTAGTCTTTGTAATGCAGGAAGCAGAATTTTTCACAAATGCATCGATACAATCCAGGCTACCAGGCTATCTGTATCACGATGCGGTCTTTATCTCTGTCTTCATTAGACTGCTATGGTTCTTGCTTTAGTTTGTAGCTAGATCGTAATGTAGGCGGAAAACGGACATTGCTATTAATGTATCTATAATGCAATGACACATTTTCTACGATACAATCCCAGCTTTTTGTTTTCCTAAGTAAGAAGCTCCAATCACCACACTGGCTCCAGGCGGGTTGGGGATTTCGCCAATGGCGCCAGAGAGGATAGAACAGTGACAAACGGATTGCCACCCTTGCAGGTAGACCCATCAGATTGGTGTGACCGGTCTTAGTCCTTATTCATTCACGGAACTTGAGTACCAGTTGGTTAAATCCACTTTATTACACACGCACCTTATTATCCGCATACGGCACTAACCGCCTGCGCACCTTCCTTACTCAACATAATATTGCAATAATGTTATAGTATGAGCGAATTCTTTGTCAGTGTATAAGGAGCCGTGTGAATATTATCTTGGGTTAAATAATAAGCTGTTGTTTTTTATTATCTTTGTTGTTGTGTAATGATCTTATTTCAATGTCTTTGTAATAGTAATTAGTTGGCTTTTGTGAGAATATAATTACGAGTTTAATAATGTCATAGTCTCAATGCAATGTTCAGCGTTATTTACCTTGTCAATGTCTGACCATCCTTTTACCTTCTTTTTACATGGAGCGAGTGCCTTTCTGACCTCCACCACCCAGTTACTGGGTAACACGACACTACGATACTTACGTAAACCTATAAAGTGTGTAAATCTTGCAATTCGGCCATAATACATTCTGTAATAAAACCAGCAGTCTGGCATACCTGGCCCTTTACGTTAAATACATAAAAGCCTAATAAAAAGCCGTTCCTAAGGTCATGTACAGTACGTATAAAGAATATTAATTTCTTCCCTGCCGAAGAAAGTTATTGAAATCTTATTGTAATTCCGTACGGATCGTGGGATGCCTTACTTTCTTATTGCCCTTGACTTTTCGGACTTAAAGAATTCCGTTACTGGTTTCTTACCTGAACAGACATAAGCTCCCTTATTAAACAATAAATGCTTGTAAAGTTATACCATACTTAATCCAGTAAAGTAACCACTAGTTCAACCTGCGCATTACCCATATATCTGTTAAGGTTTAACTGGACTCTAACTTAACTCCGCGGTTGTTAATATCTTAGTGGGAAAACGCGTCGCGTGTCGCGGTTGGTGTTTATTGACCCTTAAAATAATGTCTCAATATCTTCGTTTGTAACTAAGTATATAAATTATAATACATATAAATATATGATGAACGACGTCGCCAGCTCATCACAATACACAGAATAAGTTACGAGAGACCATTATTCTGACAATGCATCTGCTCATAGTCTGATTGCACGATAAAACTAGATAATGCAATAAAAATACTTTGGTCTCGTAACTTAATATTTGACTTTTAGTTTATGGCAAAATATCTGTGTATGTATATCATGCTACAGTCAAAGCTTACAAATATTAATTGTGCTGGTGTAATGTTTTCTGCTAATGAGTTAATATAAATTTCACTTTATATTAACTCATTAGCAGAAAACATTAAATTTCACAAGATTTCTTTCTTGTTGATTTAGTTCTTCAAGATTTTTCCCGAGTCAGTGCTATATTCGAATCACTTGAAAATTCAGATGCAAACTCTTACTACGTTTCGATAGCTCATTTGGCGCGCTCGGTGACCCAAATTGCGAAGCGGCCAGCTTATCTACGCTTCGGGGGATTGATTCCCTATATTAGAGAGTCTGGATGCTCCTAGAGATAGGAGGACATAGAAAGCGCTTCGTGCAATTGTGTCCGGTTTTGCACGATATGATTGGCAACATAGGAGGTTCCTAAGTATCTCAACGATGCGATGTCGTGAGTCCGATGATCAAGATGTCTAGTGATGATGCTGAGTTTCAGCCAGCGTTAGGTAGGCGACAGAATATTACGAGATTTTTTATCTACCACGTTTGAGATAAGTAGGTACTTATTTTACCTCCGTGTGTAAAAGACACGGGTCATCTCAGAATAATCAGTAGTGTTTTAATTTGCTCATCATCAGATAATGATGAGCAAATTAACTGCCTAGCCTTCTCCCAACTATGTTGGAGTCGGCTTCCAGTCTAGGCGGATGCAGCTAAATGACAGTGTTTTACATGGAGCAATTGCATAACAGCATACCTCTTGGTTAAACTAGTTGTCAGACTTTCGGGCCTTTTCTGACTACCCAAAACGACTGTCAAGGATCTACAAATGACAGCCGGGACTAACAGTTTAACGGAGGGGTCTTGATTTGAAATGAATGGTCATCCATCTGAAGATCAATACCTACAAGCGTAGCCTAATCTTCAGTCATCCCGTGCGGGTGTTATTATTTACCCTCAAGTCCGTCGTGTGTTAATTATGATATTCAATTAGTTTCCCAGACAACGACGCTAAATTCCGTGCTTCATTACCATCCACATGCTTGTTCCCGAAAGTAGAAGAACAAGGATCATAATACCTTTGGACACCAGCAAAATGGCAGCAGATGATTTGCCGTGCTGCAGTAGTAAAGAGCGCACGCGATGATGAAACGGCAAAAACACTAAATGAAAACTGTAATATTCCGGCGTCGATATACATATTAGCCTGTCGATTACTGTCGAATCGCTTGTATAGGAAGTTTCGCAACACCGTATAATTAATAATTATGTACGTTCCCAGCAAGAGAGTGTCGTTGCATAATGTGAAAATATGGGGAAGTACGGGCCGGACGGGCGCGAGGCGTCTTAGAAATACGGGGCGTTTTTTCATCACTTACCAGATTTTCATAAAGTTGGATGTGCTAATCTACGACTACGACCAACTCTGTAATCACGAACAAATATCTGCTGTTTTATACTAAAGTTTAATACTAGCTGTTTTTTTCCTGAGTTGGTCCCTATGTGAAAGGTGTTCATGTTTATATACAGCACACTGTTTTTTTACTATGATATAAAAATTGCCCCTTCAAAAATTTTAACCCATTGCGGTAAGCGTATCTCATGACAAGTTGTACGATCTGATTAAGCTGGTATTTAAACCGGCTAAAAGTAAAATATAATGAGTATCATATTAAGTGACTATGTGGGACTTTTGTCTCTATATATAAATTATTGTAGCTGATGAGATGATTCATCTTAACGAGCGTAGATTAATTAAACCTGTTGCTTTGAGGCAGCTCGTATGTAGTCTTGTTCCTAAATAAAAACGCCGCGGCCGCCGCGCCGGTTAAAATCATTCTGTACATTAAGAATTGAAGATTCGCAAAATTGCTGGATGAATTTTGATACAGTTCAAGACGAAACGCACTTTAAACGCGTTGGGAGTCGTACAATAACAATAACATCGGTCGGGTGTGCTGTTTTGAAGTAGACGGTTACATTATTTTTGGATTCAGGCCAATTTTTTTTTTGTTTGACATTTATTCGAGTAATTCGATTGAAATGATAAGTTTGTGTAATGTGTTCGTTCTATGCCTCTACTGGTAATTAGATAGATTAGTAGATGAAATGGTCTCCGTTAGCAAAACTTAAACCATAGAAAGAAGTATGGATAAGGGTGAGACTTCCCCAAAGTGGAGATGAGAAACGATGTGATGTACAAGTACAACCAATAAGCTTGCGTCATTTTGACAACTCAGCGGTTAGCTTCAGCACACTACGAAATCCTATTGGTTAATAGCGAGACATATCCTCTCGTTTTGGTAAACTCTCGCCCTAACTGGCATGAGT
The DNA here is from genome assembly GCA_921972225.1 of Euplexia lucipara. NCBI lineage: Eukaryota > Metazoa > Arthropoda > Insecta > Lepidoptera > Noctuidae > Euplexia > Euplexia lucipara. The sequence goes on from OV179142.1 coordinate 33,867,997, forward strand.
GAGTTAGTGAGATAAACATGAACTTTTAATCATATCACCTAAACAACCATGCTGTTAAAATGCTTATCCGTACCAGAATTCTTTCCATCGAAAAGGAAAGTACCTACAATACTGGTAATGAAAAGACGATTTGAAATATAACCTATTAATTGTACACACAACGTAAAAACTGAAATTTTCTTTTGGTTCACGTCTCAAATTTTATGTTAATAGAAGAGCTGGTCTCTTCTACAATAAAACAAAACATAAAAATAAAGCTAATAAGTACTGGAGTTTTAGTAATAAATAAATATTAAAACTATTAGTGGCCTTTTTGCAATTAGAAGATAAACACGTGGGTTGTGACGCCAACGCGAAAATGCGTGAATCATTTTTACACTCATCTTTGTATTCGTCCGCTGCCGTCCACCATACATACGTCATCAATAAACACGGGTATATAACTAGCAGAGCTCCGCGGGTCCACTCACTCCAAACCAGCTCTCGGAATCAAGCTACAAATCTCCTTTAAATTCGTCCTGTAGTTGTGACGTGTGGAGTGGTGGGCACATTGGCTTACCATCGATACATGGCTGCACAATAAAAAAAAACCTTAATTGAAAACTATTCTTTTAAAGGTAAAACAAAATAAAATATGTTGATTAGCCACCAGTTTAAAGGTCAGTTTTGTAATATGTGGTCGTCTGGATGCACCAACACGCCATGCTGTCCTGTCACTCAAGACACCGTTTAAATGAAAATGGAATAGAACATGCAATGAACTTAATGGGATTCGATTTATTAAAAGACGAAAGACAATTTGCTTATTTTCCACTGAAACACGTACCTTCACATGGTTACATATCAAGCTATACATTTCCAGTATAAACTGATCTCGCAACTTACAGGATTTCCGCACATTTGAGAGGTATATACCGGAAATGTATAGCTGGATATGAAGCCTACCTACCTGTATAAAATACTAACTGTGTTAAAAAAAGTAAAAAATAACGGCCGACTTGCCATAATGTCTTACATTTCTATAATGTGCTCGAAGAACTTATCGGCTAGGTTGCCTAATTAATCATTATTAAGCAAGTTATTTAAGAGTCATTTGATCTGAGTATTATAATTTGGAGTAATGACTCTTTAGTTTTCCAAATATTTGTGACTCATTAATATTTTAACGTGTTACTCCGCTAAGAATATAAATAGATCAGTTTGGTGACCCCACGCGACTGTATCTGCGTGGAACTATTAAAATACCGACACATTTTCTACAAACAACTGTTTCATGTGAGATTACTTATCAATCGGATAACTATTTTTCATATCTTTGCTCGATTTACCTACTAACACAATAAATAAGTAGGTTTTGTACCAGAACTAATAAAAAGTTTTTTTTTTGTGAAATCTGTCGCTATTATAAAACTTTGTTATCACCGAGTAACATTTTTAAAATTACGATACGGTAAAGGGATGTTAGAGATCGAAGGGAATGACACTACATTCAAGCTGATGAAGTCGCGAGCGAAGTACACATATACATAAAAACAGAAAAACCGATTTCAAATTGTGAAATGTTTCAACCTGACCGCGCGCTCGCACCAATTCTTGGTTCTTATGTTTTCGCACTAATCCAATCACTCGCTGAAAAGTAAAACGTGTGAAAAACACACCTTTTCAGTGCGCAGTCGGGTAAAAAGTAACCGTTAACACTTCCTATTAGTAATGCGTTATTAAACCATACATAACCGCGTCTTGCTGGTATTGCAACAACAGTTTTGGTGACTATGGCTGTCAGAAGACAGTGGTAGATTTTTCTAGTGAGATACAATAGTTACTTCAAAAAAAGGAGTCATAAAGTCACGCCTTTTCCTCATGAGGATATGGGTATTCAGAAACTATAGTCCGCCATGATATGGAACGATTCTACATACTTTGTTTACTTCGTTAACGTTCATACATGTAGTCATACACGCACGCCGGTTGCGAGTATTAAGCACATGATGTTTCTGAATAACATTACCAATAAGGTCTAAGGACTAAGACACAAGGGTTTACCAGATCCGATTACAGATACCTGAGATACCCCTACGCGGAAATCAAGAACTATTTTGTTATAAATTATTATTGTAAATTACATCTTTTAAGATACAGCAAAAACCAAAACCTAAAAATATTTTAGCTATGAACCTAAATAACTGAACTCATACCTATAAGACGATAATTTGAACATCAACCATGGTGAAAGCTTCGCATTGCACTTCTAATTTTATACGATTGGCTTGTAAATAGTAGTAAATACGTACTTATAATCCATGCCTAACACGCCACATTAGAATTTAAATGTGTGAAATTCATCACGAATTCACGATGTTCAAATCAATTGGCTATGTGAGATGTTATATCAAGAAATGGTGATATGTTTCTTAGAACTTCGCTCATATCAACATTGTTCTTCATTCTTATTGATAATATAAAATGTGATCATGTCCGATACTGTCATCGCTAAGGTACAGGCGATTTTAAAACAAATATAATTCGAAAAACTATCGCTTGTGTTACAAATATGTAATATCAGCAGTCTTTGCCTTCATAATTACGTGAATTTAAGAATAGCAGATTTCTTCTACATATTTTTACTATTATAATCGTAGTGCCTATTCATTATTTGGTTTATTGCAGGGCACCCAGGTTGCAAATCGTATTTACAGTCAGTGATAACTCTGTATAGTTGTTCTATAATTAAGCTGGGTGATGGAAACATTCTTTTTGCGCTACTTATATCTGCGCCTCTCGCATAATTCTACACCTTCCCAGTAGTACTGTTATAATATAAGCTTAAAAGCGCTCGTTTAAATATTAAGATTTGCCTTCGAGAAACTTAACCATCGAAGGATTTAGCTCTCACTATTGGACGTATTTGATTATTTACGGCCCAAATGGTTTTATTTTAGTGCTCCCACTTTTCTACCTGAAATGAGTCTTACTTCCATAAATAGTTGGACATTTCTCGTGGGCAGATATAATATATGTACAGTACATGCTGAGTCACATGCTTATCCGGTGCACATAAAATGCAACGCTTATGTCTACTGGTCATATATTATGAGTAAGTAGTTTTATTGCTGAGACTATACTGTACGTACGACTTCTGTCTGCTCTGGGATCAAAATGTGGTGATGTCGGACTTTCGATACAAAATTTTGCCTTTAACCTCTCAAGGTCAATTGTTCTAGAAGACAGACATAGTCAGACCCTCTTCTGTCTTGTTGTCTTTGACCAATATGTTTAGGTATATCTTTTAACGCTTTCTTCAACACAATCTTCTTGGTTTTTTCAAGTCTTGTTTACCTTACTTATATAGTTTTTTTTTTCTTGATGGTTTCTAGTATATCAAAAAGATATTGCGTGTAACAACTATTATCTATTTGGTGCCTCGTCTCGTAACTATGCCATTTATGACATTATAATATATTTATTTATAATTAATGTGTGTTAAGTAACAGGATATGGAATCAGTAACTTAATGATAGTAATATCATTTAAGTTCTTATATGTAAAGGAATGTTACTTACGTAAGCACCAGCAGGTGGTTAGTTGATCATTAGGATCGTCAAGAAAATCCGCGTCATTAAAGAACGCATACGTTTTAATTCCGAAGAAAAACCATCTTCCGTTGCATGTTGGTGGAACTTCGAGCATAGTTTATATTTTTTATTTTGCATGTCGGGGGTAGGGAATGCAATCTCGTACGAGATTTCCGCCTAGCGAGATCTCGCGAGACTCAAAACCCAGTCTCGCGAGATCTCGCAAATTACGGGATCTCGCGAGATTGGGAGAATCGCAATTAAAACATATGCAAATGCTTGTTTTAAGAACTAGTAATTGACATGATATGTAATTAAATAGAAACTGCGTTGCTGAGTTATAAAAATAATGTAAGTTTTATTTTAAAAATCAACAGAGTACTTATTATTTTGTCTCTAACTCTAATAACATTTGTTTATGTCTATAATTATTATACCTACTGTAGCTAATCAGTTCAAATTCTTAGATTACAATATTGGTAACATAACAATAATTATCTATATTTAGTATTTTGTAAATTATTACTTTAGTTTCAATAATTAAGAGTAATAGGAACATTACTTATGGTAAATAAATACAACAAAACAAAAACTTAACTTCACAAGTTCTTAAATAAATGTTGTGAGATCGTATTAATCAAATAAAAGAAGTTTAAAGTAGAAGTCAGATGAAGTTATCAAGGTACGGAAAGGCAAGTTAGTTTGTCTGAAAATGGCTTCTCAAAAATCATATCATGTCGAGAGTATCATCTGACAGACGACTTCTGATTTTGCATGCAAAATCAGAAGTCGTCTGTCAGATGCGCCAGGCGCGGCCGCACGGCCGGCCAGGATTCAGTTCGCGCGCAGCCGCGCTATGAAATACACATCGTCACGCTGCATTTGTCGATCTCGTTATCTCGCGAGATCTCGTACGAAATTTGACGAGATCCAATCTCGTAAAATATGGCCGGGATCTCGCGAGATCGGGATCTCGGCGAGACGAGATTGCATTCCCTAGTCGGGGGTGTGAAAGAGTATTTTCTGTCTGACTTCTGCCTTTTTTAAAGGATCATGTTTGCTAATAAGATTTTGAACCTTTTGATTAAACCTATCGATCGGTGCCATAAAAATCGGATCGGTGGATAAGGTTTGAAACCGCTGCATAGGTACATTAAACAAGCCATTCTTGTGTAAATTTAATCTGAATCTCAGATTTTCATGATTTCAAGGTACCACCATCGATGAATCTAGGATTGGTAAAATCCATAAAAATATAGGTACTTCAACACGTGACCACAAACTTCGTGGATAATAAAACAATAACTTTTGAACCCAGTCAGCCTTTTGGAAAAATAATTCTCGTCAAGGTCTCGTTGTGGACCGAGTCTCTGCATTGCCCGATTGTGAGTAGGCGGTCACCTTTACTGTGACGTCATCAAATTTACATTAGATTATTTTGATATCACGAATGCCAAGATTAGACAAGATTTAGACACTAATTTAAAAAATATCATAACGTCGGTTTAATTATTTATTGTTATTATTATCCAAGATGCAACGGACTTTATTTTTTAACGGATTTTAAATTTTTTGTCGGAGGTTCCATATTTCAAAGCTTTTCTGAAGTTCTATTTAACCGACTTCTAAAAAAGAAGGAGGTTATCAATTCGGATGTTTGTTTTTTTATGTTTGTTCGCGCATAACTTCGTCGTTTGCTATCCGATTTGAAAAAAATTCGAAAAAAAGGTGACTAAGTTGGGATCTGATGATGGAATCTTGGCGAAATCGAGGGAACTCTTCAAATTTTATAGGAAAACGTACAGCGATTTTGGTATTTTATATCCGTGTGTAGTGAAGCATTTGCGTTCAATAAGAACCATTCTACCATCAGATTTGATGATGAAGCCAAGAGACAGGCACCGGAACTCCATAATAAGACAATCCTATCCTAGCCGTGTTTGGGCTTGTTGGAATTGTAACGGTATGCACTTTTCAGGTGTAGGTACCTAACTTATAGTTCCTGTGATCACAATGTTATTGTGATCACAGGAACTGAACACAGAACTGCGAACAGTCTAACATTGTCGTTCAGAACCACGAACATTCTTACATTGTCATTTTTCCGTTCAGCTGGTCGATTCTGCAAAAGTCACCCAATGAAAACTTGAGTGAATTAAACTGTCAATGCCTAGCATTGGTATGGTATGGTATGTCAGCTCGATTGGCCTCCACTTCGCCTACATTTTCACATGGTGATTTTTACAGAATGCTGACGAATGAAAATGAATATAAGAACGTTATCAAACCAGTTCAAACAGATTCTGATTATTGGATTACCAGCATGTGGACACAACAAACATTGTTCTAATATTCGCAGCAGTAAATGGTTTAGAGCGAAATGTTTCACGAGTTTTCCTTGAGAAACTATCGGTAAACTGTCAGATGCAGAAGATGGGCTTCTTGCGTACGCTTAGTACGCATTGTGAGGAGATTCCTGACTCTGAACCCTTATCACCGTTAGTTTGGGGGCCTTACCACTTACCAACCGACTGCGGACAGAGCTCTTATACTATTTATTGTTAATTCAGAGTAAAGCACAGTATAAATATTAATACAGTAGGACGACGCATTGATCTCTGGAAAAATGCCAACAACGTCTACACGCGTTAGCCCTGAATAATACCTCCCGAACTACTAACATCGATTCGTTCGCAGTTCGGGAGCGGCTTTCCCGCGTCTCGCCCCTCACACCCCGCACGATTGCCCTGTCTAGACGGCTTCGTCGGACGACTGTAGGTTTTTAGACTGTTGTATAAGTATTGTAGCGACATCTATCTCGCCACATTTGAACTTAAGGCTGACATCTTAATTATCCGCGCGCTTGAACCTACACAAGTTTCCGACAATAACCGTAGGGCAGTAGTAGCCCACAGGACACTACACTCTTCTGATCGGAGGAATCTCCCTTTTCTCCATAAATAAGGGAGTATACTCCAACCAGAAGGGTATAAGGGGTGTAAAGTTCCTTATACCCTATGGGATGAGGAACATTATACTTTGTTCCTCCTCATACCTCTAAAGTATTAGGTCAATATAAACACAACAGAAATAATCTAGGTTAGTTATGAATTCTTTGATCTTCGCAACCACAACACTTTCTATTATTTATTAAAGTAAGAGATAGCAAATATGCAGAGTTGGGGTACTTCGTTATACTTGGCATCCCTTGGCCCTTTCACAATCATGGTTACCGCGTTCGTTGGCATCGCGTCGTAATTGTAACATCACACAATCGTGTGTCACAGCACTCACATCTAGTAGTGTGTGATTACTATATTATCATCATCGTCAGACGATATAAATTGACGATACGACCATCTTACTGGACTGTATCATACGAATGCGTTTTCGACGCTGCTACATTGTGACAAGCGATCGTCTTGCTTGATTATAATTATCGGTAAACAATATGATTGGAATGTGTTTAAATCATAATCATTATTAGAAAACGAAATGAACAGTCATCTATACTTCTATACTAATATTATAAAGAGGAAAAGTTTGTATGTTTGTTTGTTTGCATTGAATAGGCTCCGACCCTACTGGACCGATATAAAAAATTCTTTCACCGTTGGGAAGCTACGCTATCCCCGGGTGACATAGGCTACATTTTATCCCTGTATTCCCACGGGAACGGAAACTACGCGGCTGAAACCGCGTAACGTCTGCTAGTTTAACTATACTTCACTAAAGGGACGAATTTTGAAACAGGATAGTAGTAAATCTTATGTAACGATCAAACTTTCACCAAGTTCCTTCTATAATACTTTCTTAAAATGTACACTCCGTAATAATATGTGTACATGTTAATTGGACTCAAAAAACTCTAATTAGAAGTTTTTGAACGCAAATAGCATATTGCACCTTACGTAGAATACTCCAAAGTAAAATGGTACTAATTACATCCAAAAGAGGGCACAATTTAGAATTTAAATGATTGGACTAATAGGCCCAGTGTAACGGTCGGCGCACATTATACGGTTAATTACTGCGTTTTGCATAATCATATTAATATAACGATTCAATTTCTCTAACATTGCAATACAATATTTCATACGGTTATTAGGATGTTTCATTATTTTTGACATAATTGGTCTGTCTTATTGCGAACTTCTTTCCTAGAAGTATACTTGATCTTTGACAGAAGATGTCTGCACGTAATCCTAGAAAGCCCGTAAATATAGGCAGAGGAGTAGGTAGGTACCAAGTGCCCAGTTGATGGCCCTTTAGCACATCGGACTTAACATAAATGGCGAAATGTGGGTCACTAACAGGTGAAAAATAACTCGAGTTTCGGAAGTCTGTAGCTTTGGTGGTTTTGTTGCGTTCATTATAAGTAAAACTCAAATAAAAAAAATGTTTTGAGAATCGGTCCTTAAGTAAATGCCGGGAGTACTGAGGTAACAAAACCTTTAAAAAAAATACAGTCGGTTAAAACATCATGATTTGCAAGTGAATACCTACCTCGGGTCAAAGATGAAAGATGCATCTGTGACGACTGTGACGCGTAAGACTATGTTGAACACAATTGTTCACACAATTAACATAAGACGCCACACAACATCATACTAAGATAAGACATGTGACATATGATATTATGTCTTATGTATGATGACGCATATCATTTGGTTTCTTTCTTCAAAGTACTTAACTTAGTAAGTATTCTGAAAGTATTTCAAAAACCATAATATCCTTAAGGACATGCTTTGTAAAGAATGTTGTCTTGACAATTTCCTTTAAAGCATTTTCTTGGAAAATTTGCCGGAGGCAATAAAAAATAATCACGTTACATTATTAAATTGTGTTAAAATCTAAACTAATTTAATGAAGCTTTTATTTTGAACACGTAATATCAGAACAGCCAGTTGAATTGTAATAATTCTTTTAGAACTTTAAAGCTATATTGTTGAAGAAGGCAATTCACTTCTTGCAAAGTAAGTGATGGAACCTCGGGGGCACAGGTACTTGTAAACAGAAACGGCAATTCAAAAGCCACTCCCCGAGTACACTAGCGAAGGAGTTCGAAGTAGTTCGTTGCACTGACTTGCAGATAATGTTTAGTTGGTGTGTGTACAGCATGCTGACCCAGATAGGGAGAAGAGGGCTCGGTAGGTGTATTGTTTCAATTACTGTATCCGGTCTGAGGTCGTGATGTCGATGACATAGACTCTGTCGTGTCAGCGTGCACCCTGCACACTAAATTTTATAAACCGACCTGTTGCCCAGAACCACTGCACTTTTGGTCCATTAGACGAGTCAAAGTGTTATCTATACTTTTATACGAAAATAGAGGAATATTTTGTTTGTTTGCATTGAATATACTGGCTCCGAAAATACTGGACCGTATTAAAAAATTCTTTCACCGTTGGGAAACTACACCATCCCCAGGTGACATTGGCTACTTTTTATCCCTGTACTCCCACGGGAACAGGACCAACGCGGGTGAAACCGCGTATTATATGTATAACACTGACTCGTCTCCTAATATTCATATTCGTATGAAGCACTTGCTAAAATTTAGAAAGCACTCATAATCAGCTCACATATTAGTCCCTCAGCTGGGACACAGAAGAAGAGAAGAGTGATCCGTAGCCATCTACCACGCGGGCCTAGTGCGGTTTCATTCCTAACATTCGTTTGGACATACATATATGACAGTGGCTAGGAGTCAATTTTCTTAAGAGGGGAGCTGACAAAAAAAAACTATTTGTTGTCTGTCTTGAAGTCATCGGTCTACCCAACACCCTGTATACCGATGCCGTAAATATCTTTAGAATATCTGACAATACTAGTCTGGTTACTGTTATTCTATAGCGGTTGAGTTGCTTTTCCGCACATCCAAAGGGAAGCCGATAGAAATCGAGCTGTATGGAGTTGGACACTTCGCGACAGAATATGGACATTAGTGTGTTGTGGTTCAATTTCTTGGGAAAAAACTTTTACGAGTACTTACATTTCATTTTTTAACTAAAAGGTAAGGTCGGTGTTTCACTATTTGACTACTCTGAGAAGCAACACCGAAAGAAACTCGGAGGTCACTGTTCCTTTTAAAGTCCCCACATTATCTTGGTCAGATCATGTAAGATCCATGCAGATTAGTGTCTGAGATAGTCTTTTGAGGAAAGAACCACACAGAATGAGGGGACCAGATCAGTCAGTGCAAGCATTTGTCAGAAATCGTGAGCTCAACTCGGAACTTGAGGAGCTCCACGTTCTGACGAACAATTCCAAAGAAATAACATTTGGGTTTGTCGGACGTAATCGCGTAATGTGTAGTGCACCTTAGTCCCGTGGTTTGGCACGAAATGTTCTAGCTATCAAAAATAGAAAGGGTGATTTTCGTGGCTTGGGTTCACTGATTTCAGACGCAGTTCAGATTTACACGCCTCAATTTAGACGCTACGTATAATTATGTTTTGAACTTAAGTATTAATAGTAACGGTGTCATGTATTTATTGTGTATTCGACCCGGAACAATTACTATTCAACTTTCATTCAACTTAGATTTTAATTAAAATAGCCAAGAGTTACGTTTCAACAATAATGTTTTTTTTTTGTTATAAGTAGGTAAGTAAGTATGTATTTATTTTTATGTGACACTTTTTTCTGTATTTTTTCTTTACCCTGTTGTTGTACACGAATATCAAAGATTTACAAATGACACGTCATGTTATAAATGGCCACCTACCCACGGACTGGCCTCGGCAATTGCAGCTTAACCTTCTATCGAACTAGACGATAAGCTCAAAAATGTAAACACTTATTTCTGAAAAACTAATGTTATGGTAATTATCACCATGCCTAATGTTATCTTAAACCTGCGATTAACAAGATTAGACGATACGGAGCAAAACTGGCTAAATTAAAAACGACAGCACATTGCCAATCTGATATATGATTTCACGTGAAATAGACAGGATCTTGATTAAAACATCAAGAATATCATACTATATATACGCTAATCGTAAATTTTTGAATTCCTTTTTAAGAACATACAGACGCGAAGGAGTGTGAAATTGGCATAGTATAGTGAAGAAGATAGTATAGTACACATAGCAAAAACGGTCGCATTTTGACCAGTAGGCGATGGTGGTGATGACATTCGCCACCATCGTCGGATAAAGGCGCCTTATGGACTCCTGGAACTTAGCTCTATACTAATGTAAATTCACTTTCAAATTTGCTTGGATACCTTAGTCTATCTTCGAGTGAACGTTTGATTTTAGAAAACTTGAAAGATGCTAGATGACGTCATTTGTCGCTTCATAGGATTTTATCTCTGAATTGTCCATGTAGTTTTGCCTCTACTCTCATAACCTCGACATTCATAATCAACTTTTCTTGCAACACGAACTCTTATTTCTTGTATTATTTTTATAGATATCAAAATATACCGAAAGCCGTTACATACGAACAAATTCTTCAGATCAATCCTGTCAGCAGTGTCAGCGTATCACGCTCCAATACACATGAATCCTATCTTCATTCCTTCTTCATACAATTTACTCGTTCTATCTATGATGTATCTACTGTTTCATACAAGAGTCAATATTTATCCAATGAAAATGTATGAAACGGTTGAGCTTTTACATTATTGTGTACTTACGATATTTTACAAAGAACCATTACAATTTCACGGTGTATTTTACACCATTGGAAAGTCAAAATCATGTATTCCAACGTCGTTCTCAACGTCAAAGCTCTTTCAAAGGATAGTTTTGTACTCGTATGGAGACGAATGGGCAAAAAGTCGAAAGGTGCGGACAGCAGTAAGTGTCATTGTTATAATCATATTATGTGCGTCTTTTTAAAAGTAGATTTTTACAATATTTTGTATTCATTATTCAGATATTATTATCTAAGCGTAAGAGATGGGGTACCTAGAATAAAAATTACTACGTTGATCGACACGGTGCTCATTTAGTTACAATTTTCTCAAACAGACGTACCTTACTCTTAAAAAAAACAAGAATTACTTCCCAAGAAAAGTATGATTAATAGTAAGTAATTAGACTAGTTGAGGACTAAGGAGCCCTAAAAAAGCGTTAATGAGTGTTTCCTTAGTCTCAAGTCAGTGTAACCCAGGTAAAAGTTACTAATGTACTGACGCCAGCAAATCTAGTTACCCCAATGTGTCAAATTTTCCCAATTGAATATGAACCTTATTCTGTTTGGCTTAAAGTTGAAAAACCATCAAAGAAACTTGACGCATTGGGATAACTTGACGTGCTGGCGTCTGTACAACCAGAAGCCGTTACGTTACCTGCATGATAATGATCACCTATCATTATGCCTAATCACTCACTTGGTTACTTATGATATTCACAAGAAATGTATGAGTAGGTATGTGTTTGATATCCGAATAACATCACATTTCTTTTTTATTAATCATAATGTTTTGTTTCTATTTATCATAATGTCATTGAATCATATTATTGGACTACTGTTTCATTTCGTAAACATACAACCGAAATATTTTTATCAAAGACTAGCAAACGTCACGCTGTTTCATCCGCGTAGTTCCCGTTCCTGTGGGAATACAGGGATAAAAAGTAGTTTATGTCACCCGGGGATAGTGTAGAGCGCTTCCCAACGGTGAAATATTTTTTCTAAATCGGTTCAGTAGTTTTCGAGCCATTCAATGCAAACAAACAATCAAATCTTTCGTCTTAATAATATTAGAATAGATGAAAGATTTATTTGGTACACACACAGGAAATTTTAAAACAAGAACTAAAATTTTAAAATGTTACTGTCACAGGAAGAAGCCTTTGTACAGCAGTGACTAGACTAACGTCTAGTCACTGCTGTACAAAGGCTTCTTCCGATGACTTCCAGTTGTTTGTTTTGTCAACCTCGTCCTGCCATCTAAGCTAGCTAAATAGACTCGTATCTCATCACGATGCTATGGTATTTAGAGCAAAAACTGCCTTCACCACAACCCTGCAACCACAGCCCTGCTATTCTGATACTCTCCATGGTCCACTGGACAAAGGCCTACCTCAAGTATTTCCACCATCTCCTATTTTGTGCTTGCCGCGACCATAATCCTTGGCCTTAGTGCGGTTTTATTTTTACTTATTCGAGCGCGGTAACGTAAACTTCAATTTTTTAAACCGATTAAGCGCCACCTAGTTACAATAATGGGAAACGCAATTGGGGTAAAACTAGGATAGAAGCCATAGGGGTTTAGGGGATGCGGGTGGCGCGGTTCCTATAATGAGAAAAACTATAACGACTATTAGTAAGTAGATTGACATCGTCACATTGTGTACAAAAATCCCTTAAATAAAACCTACTAATAGTTCTGTCTTTTATGCTTTTGTGCGGTTACATGACAATGGAAGCAAGATGGAATCAAAATTGTCACGAAACATTTTGCCATTTAAGCACCCCTCAAGGTTCATTGGAAGACCAGCGTCAGACAGCATCACCTGTCTGGCATGAATGCTGAAAAAAACCTTTTTGGCGCAAATTATTGTGTGTGTGTTTTAATGACTGATGTTAAATAAATATTTTTATTTCTTATTTTTTTCCATTTTTTTCTGAAGGTCATCTATCCTAAACCTAATTTAAATGGATTTGGCTACTGTCCCATCCCATATTAGGAGAATGCTAATATGCAGAGGGCCAAAGAAATCGCTCTTTGAATACTCTGGTAATATCATAGATATAATTCACAATAAAGTATGAACCTTTTGGTTTTGATAAATGAAAAGCCAAAATGCCTGTCCAGATTTACAAATAAAGTATTTATCTTTTTGTTTTAATAGATATACAAATACCTAAAGTGATTTCTGGAGTGAATTAGTTAACGTGATCGAATAAGGATACAGACTCGAACTACGTCATACAGATATGTATGAACTATGATTGTAAACCAACATAAATAATCCAGCAGCTACTGAAAATGTATCAATGACAAGCTTTTCATTGCGTATGTAGGTACATCTTGCTTACAGTATAGTAACAACCACGGGTCGTTGATATGTGAATGAACCCACTGTGTTACCAGTGCACTTTGCACTATTATGAGCACGTAATAAGTTTATAATAACTAATTATAGCCCATGCGACCGCCAGCGTCTTACTCATGATACAATTATATCGGTACGACGCACTTATATTCCTAATATATTACGTTAGCGCATCTAGCGTTGTGATATCGCCATGTTGTCTCTGAACCCTAAGGGTGACGACTGACGATACTATCGTCAGTGTCTTTGCCGCGTCGGTGGGAACTGTTGTTCAGTGTTTACTATCAGTGTTGTGTTTCATAAAGTTTCTGCTTGAAATCGACCTAAGCGTCACATATTCTGTATTGTTCTGATGAGATAATGTAGTGTGTTTTATTCATCATTGGACAAGTAGCCGGATTGTGTGGGTTCCCTTTGCCAATAGGTTCGTAATGTTCGTTTAGTACTGCTGGTTGTGTACCTTTAAGAAGTACAGGATCACTGGTAAGACATCTATACATTTACAATAATTAAGTCTCCATGCGGCCTAGATGACTATCATTTTGGAGGTCAAGAGTTGCTTACTTATTGTAAATTTTCTAGTTAAGTGTATTTTTACAGGTGGATCTTTTCTATGTAATTTGCATGCCCAATGTCATTATTAAACTTCCGAGGTAGATTTTACGAAATAATCTCCGAAATAGTGTGCAGCTTTTTACTTTATATATTTTGTAATCTCAGTTGTTACTTGTTATTGTAAAGTTACAGTACCTTCGTCGTATAAGGCCTTTATGCATTTCGATTCTTATGACCGTTTGTCGGTGACCTCCTAACAATCCTCAAAGAATCTTTCAAGGGTTGTCTAAGGGCGCCTTCAAATTAGCCGCAAAGAGCCGCGCGGTTACAGCGCTGCCGCCGCGTTGCAACCGCTAGGTTCGAGCATCATAGTGTTGTACATTTAGTTTCAACCTCATCGATAAATTGATCAAGCTGATTTTCGTTCATGTCTGAATAAACACACGTGTGTTTATTCAGACATTAACGTGATGATGCGTACGTGTACGCATCATCACTAGTCGATTGATGAACCGGTGCGCGGCCACAGCTCGGGTGTAGCGCTGCAGTCGCGCGTTTTTTATTTATATGGATTAACAATGCAGCGCGACGGTAGCGATGCAGCCGCGCTGCCGCCACGTGGCACTTGGCGGCAAATTTGAAGGCGCCCTTAATCCGTACAAACTACCCTTCTAATTAAACACGTGTCCACACAAATAAAAGAGTGAGGAGAGGACAAAAGGTAATCTTTTGACGAATATTCCTATGCTTAGTAGCTCATTTCCTGTTAATGAATTCAAGCTTTTACATCGTTTAAAAGATAACCGAAAACTTTTTTATGTAAACCATCTTTTGTATTTACGCTTGGGCTAGTGAGACAGTCCGTCACAAAATATGTGAATACGGAAGAGGACTCTGATCACTGGAACTCCTCGCGGATGCGCTGAGGAGTTTGGGAGATTTAATTTATTTCTAGAAAATTGCTATAATAAAAACATTTTTACTTGAACTGAAAGCCCAGAAGAAGTATATTATGTTTAGGGTTCATTGCAATGAAAAAATCTCCATAAAGTACGTATCTATAACTTTTTATCTGTTTGTCATAATCGCCCTTCTGACGGTAGGGTGGGACTGATTCAGGTTGTTATATTCATCCAGCGAGTCAATGGAGTCTTGCCTTTTGTTAGTGTAAACAAAAGGTAAAAGTCCATTTAACATTTTGACAATAAGCGTCATGGAATTTAGCATGGCTTCAATTGTACTGCGTCTTATCTACATATGATTAGGGTATTATAGTATGTACCAATCTATCGATCTTCTATTTTCTTCTTGAAGATAAATAAAAAATCGAAATACTAAATACTCGCCTAACTTTCGAACGATTGCTCCAAATTTGTTGTATTTGTGTTGGGCCATGGATAATATACAACGTGTTTTTTTTATATCCCATAACGCTATGGTATGATTGAGAACATATCAAAGAATCAATTGGTATATGAATTATGTTTCAATCATCCCTATTTTTTTTTAATTGGTCATACTAAATAATTCGACAAAGTCACGATTATTAATGTAAAAAAACACTCTTACGTGAAAGAAAAGTGACGTTAAAAGGAAGATTTATCGTACGGCTGACAATTTTTGAACTAATTAATAAAATTAATATTAACAAAAATAATATTCTGACTATTCACACAACTCCATCTAGTCCCGAACTAAGCAGAGCTTGTGTTATGGGTACTAAACAACTGATAATCTTTAATTATGATTGATGAATAGATGAATATCTCCGAAACTATGCATTTTTGGACCACCTATTCTAGGAGTTTTAGTATTATTTTTTACCTACAGAATATAACCCTAGAGTTATGGGATATAAAAAAAAAACACCTTGTATAGATTTAAGATTGGCGCAGCGTTTGAATCGAATTCTAAATTTTAAATACTAATGAAACCTTTTCTTCTTTACAGCCCCTTCAGAATGAACAGGGGCGCCCGCGTGGAGCCGACGCCGCCAGAATGCGCGCTGGCGGCCGAAATGTTCGACCACTTCTGTTCGGCTGGCACCATGAAGCAGATCCTCGCGTTACACCGGGAGATCTGCAACACGCTCAACCTTAAGCCTAACAGACTTCCAGACTTTTACCCTAAGCTCAAGGTACGTCTTTAACTTATGACGAGTTCAACGACGAAGAGGTACGCTAGGAAATAGGTGTACCCCTTCTTATGGACACTATTACTAATGGAATGTCACTTATGTAACTCTGTCTACTCCTCGAACAATACAGGAATTCAGCATTAATAATTATACTACCGTCGTAAGTTCAGTAAGTGGGGCAATTGCTGTATTTTAAGGAACGTTAAAACTCTAATCTCTGTCTCCATCTGTCCAGAATACAGCCATTCACATATTGATAGGTTACTGACATTAACTGAGATGATATATATAGCGACAAGGTAAAAGTCGTCGTATTTTCTAACGCTCGTTTCTACTTTCAATATTCTAGCATTCCCCCTTAGGCTAATTCTATTTCTGTAAACGTATTGATCCGTACTTCGATACTTAGCTCGCCGCTCTTGAACAAAATGCTGTTTCAATTCCAACGAAATTCAGTCATACATTACTCTAAATTTCAATATATAACGGAGCAGTTTGTAAAATTAAATACCGCTGCTGACCAATCCCTAACCTTATTCTAAAGGAGTAAAGCTTATATTTGTTGGTACGATGTTAATATTTCGCAATGCACTTTTAACTTAGAAAGTGATATTTTAATAATATTGTAGACGAAAGTTTACCAGACCGAGACGTTTGCGAAGCGTGGAGTTACTTTGGTATATCGTAGGTACCGGTCACACTGCTTTCCATTGCGGTATAAGCAGGGAGACCGGAGATAGTGTTTCTTGTGTACTTTCATGGGATAAAATGACCGCACATTTGCAAGTGATGAATACTTACATAGATGAATAAACATTTTATTTTATAACTTTGACTGCTTCGTTGGTCTCGTGATCGCAAATGCTACTGATGAACTGAGGATCCTCGGGTCGGGTAATGTGTAATTGAGTTTTTCCATCTCGAATTTCCCAGTAGCAGCCCGTAGACTGGATTCGTACCCGATTAATGGCAATAGGCCCGATTAAGGCTAGCCCCCGATTACTTGGGTCATAAACATCCCTGCTCCTCGGGGATTACAGGCGTGATGTTGTGTTGTGGTTTGTTAACCCCCGACGTAAAAAGAGGTTTCGTTGTAATAGTACCTACAACTCAACAACGAGCTCACCTATCGAAACCAAACGTTTAGGCTTTTTTCGGACTATTTAGTAGATGGTTTATGTGAAGTTTGCACAAAATCGGTCGCGCGGTTCTTCATTTATCACATTTTTTGTAACAAATGAATTCAATAAATGGCGGATCATTTTGTTAATGGGGATTTTGCTGCCAAATTGAAACTTTTTTCAGGTGGGGATTGTGTAAAATATGTAGTTAGCAATTAATAAAATATTTTTTTGTATCGTTACAATGCATGGAAAAGTCTCTTCGTCAATTGCCGTTCAAAATAGCTGACAACATCCCGCATCTTCGCTCGAATATAATATTGTCAACAAATCGAATCGTGCTTACCTACCCCAAAACTGTCAAAGCGATCCAACTCCACGTGACACACCGATTTAACACTTAGTACGTAGAATTTTATCTAGAACGTCCGCGTTTCAGTGGCACGGAGCCAAAACGTATGCAACTCACCGTTCCCTGTTTATTACTCTTTCCACCCAGGAATTCGGATATTGTACCGGGAAACCGAGAAATACGACGCAACATAAAGCTTTTTCACCGCTGAGATGTCACACCTAGTCTTACACTAGGAGTCGATGTTGGCATAATATGTATAGCATATAACTTTCAACGCGAAGCTGTAGCTTGCTTTTGATTTTTCTTTTTCAATAAATTTGCCCCACCTTAGGAATTCCGCCTATGTATCGTAGACGCAATTAATGCTGACGTACATAAACCCGGAACAAATACCTGTAGGCCATAAATGAAATGAAATGATATTTATTTCTGTAAGTAGGTAGATCTTCCTAGATACATGTAATTTTTTTTAAACTAAATGGCATTTCCAAAGTGACTCCCTGAGAAGAAATGCTGAAAGACACTCAGGGGTCATGGTCTCTTTTAATGTCCAGATAAAAGATTGTATTAATTTATTATACGAGTCTCACGATGCAGGGTAAAGTATGGAAAAGCCTTTTGAAGAAAGAATCAATTCAGCTTTGTGTTGACCTGTCCCAACAGACGGCATGCATGCTTCAGTCATCGTGTAGCTCAAACCTATTTCAGGGAGCTCGACGACCCACCAGTCACCACACGACGCTATCTGCCGGTCATTTGCGGAGGCCACGTAAGAGTACTTAAAACCGCCAGACAGTTACGGACTCATGTATTTTATCTAGCCTGCATTGTAATATTTGCAGGAATCGAATCCACGAGAAGCAGCGCAGCAGCCAATCGTTCAGACACCGTATTTCATAATGTTGACTGCCTCGTTGGTTAAGTGGTCGCGAGCGCTACTGCTGAGCTGAGGTCCCAGGTTTCATCCCGGGTCGGGCAAAATGATATTGAGGTTTTCCATCTGGCATTTTTCAGTAGCAGCCCAGAGTCTGGCGCCCGATTGATGGCAATAGGCTCGCCCCCTATTACAAGGGACTTAAATATAATCGTAGATATGCCGTGCTGTACAATTGATATTTCATTACATTTTTTTGGAAAAGATTTTTGATTTCCCTTACTTAAAGTTATTTATTATTCATGTTTATACAGAACCCTCTGTGTTTTTTTCCCCTGATAAAAAAAATCAACCTGTATGACACCTCCCGCTGCTATACTTTTCAACACTCAGAGCGCTGGAGCGAGGAAACGAAGACAGTTCTGAAAGTTTATTGAACATAATTCAAATGTAACGCCGTCTGTAGCATTAAGTGGTTATTAGACCCTGAAGTGACGTAGAATGGAGGGAAATTTAAGCAATACCGAAAACATAATCTGTAAATGTACTCATTGCAGAAGACAACAAATAAAAAATTTGGCTGTCGAAAATTACATAAGTCAAAATTCCCACTGTTTTTTGCTGGGAAGAAGAAGTGGCGGAATAAACTCCCCAGCAACACATTTCGCTGAGAAGTTGGATAAACTTGAAATGCTTAGTAATTAACATATAATAAAAAGGCCTTTGTCTCTTCAGAGGAAGAGAGGGAGAGGAAAAGTTACTCGTAAAATACACTTGAGAGTAAATAAATCGATTCACCTTCTTTTTCCACAATTGTTCAATAATTTTGGTAATATGGAACATATCAATTTGAACCTCCTGTGTCCTTAAAGTTAATTTAATAGCTTTTACAACCAGGGTAGCCTCATCGTAAAGGCTATAAAATAATCTTGTAGACGCTAGGTATTTGTCGAATCGCTGCGCATATTAAAAACCAGCACCTCGCTCGCGACTTCGTCCGTGCATACATTTCGTACTTTAACAGCCCCTCCACCGGGTCTTAGTTATGAAAATAAAATATAGCCAATGACATTCACAAATAATGGGGCTTTCTACTAATGAAAGAATTTTTAAGCCGGTCCAAAGATCCATAGAGTACCCCCTACAACGTGACAAACTCACAAACAACACCTCTTTAGACACTATAATTCATCCAAAAAGTAAGTGGCTCGATTTGTTTGCTCCCAAGTGTACATACTATGTTCTGTAGTACAGAAGTCGTTAGCTCGTCGTTGTTAAGATGACTCCATTTAAATTCGTCGCGTTTGAATTGGAAGTACGTCGACTCTGAGTCTGCCCCTCGGGTCAAACATCTTAATCCAATGACATGATCCTGCAGCCAAATACAATGACCTGTAATTACAATAAAACCGACCAACACCGTACAGAAAGAATGAAAATAAAAACAGTAGAATTTATTTGCCGCGCCGTGCGTGGGTGCAACGCTCTGACACAAAACTTCTAATCCATTATAAAATGTTTGGTGTAAACAAAGAGATTTAAAATACTATATATAATAGAAGAAATGCGAGGTAATGTCATAGAACAAATTTTGATCCTATGTTCAGTAACGCCATCTACAATAATATAGCAGTATCGGAGCGGCAGCGGAGCGTACTAAACTAAACTAAACTCATAGACTTGTTTCCACTAGGACACAAGTATCGGATGAACATTTTGTTCGTGATGTCCCATAGTATTGAATGTCTTTGGGTGAAAACAAAGAGGTTAGGTAGGATTTATCGTCAAGTTTATTGCATAGAGAAAACAGCAACACAGACACACAGATTTGGTTAAAACCAATCTGTAAAGCCTTGAGCATAGTCGTAGGATAGCTAGCCTTTCGGTTTTCTATAGGATACATTTTGGAGAGTGTGCACGGGCATTACATGACGTGATACCGCCATCACCTTTCTACCATCGGACAACCCGGCGTACGGCGAGTGTCCACCCTTACATCGTTGGCACTCCCACGATTCGGACAAAGCGTTTCGCTTCGTCGTTTATACCGCGTACAGCGAAGGACTGGAACAACTTGCCTGCTGCGGTCTTCCCGTCGGATTATAATTTAGGTGTCTTCAAGGCTAGAGGCTGAGTGAATAGGCTCTTAATAAACTAGTGCGCTTCACCATCACTGATTGCATCACTGCTTACCATCAGGTGGGATTGCAGTCAAGCACTAATTTATAATATTGAAAAAAAAAAAATCGACTGCTTTAGCTTTCTATATAAAAGTAATCTTTTAAAGTACTATACCAAATCTCAGAATCACCCGCGCCGGGAGTTGTTCGTGGTCCACTTACGTTAGTTCACCTGGTTGACCACGGGTATTTTTTTTTCGTGGTCTACCTCAGTTCACCGAGCTGTACAAAAGGTTTGTTTCTTTACCCGTGTTTTATCTGTTTTATGATAACATACAAAGAATACATTTACTTAGCCTAAGCGTTATATAATAACATTAATAACACTACCAGTAGTCACGCGGTTTTAGCCGCGTAGTTCCCGTTCCCGAGGAAATACAGAAATAATAAGTCGGTTGTATTTTTTGTAAAAAAGTTTTAAGCAAGTAAATAATTCTTTATTTAACATTTCTTTTAATATTGCAATCAAATAAACAAACAGATTTCGATGAAACGAAAAAGAAAAAATCATGAACAAAAATATTCATAAAATGAAAACTAACAAGGCCAAACTATGTTAAATTTTTATGGGCAACTATTCCGCATCGAACTAAAAAGAATCACGTAAATCGGATCATTAATCTCGGAGTAATCGGTGTACATAATACCGATCGAATTGAGAACCTCCTCCTGAAGTCGGTTAAAAAGTAACCTATGTCATCCGGGGATACATTTTTTTTTTGGTAATTCTAGCCTTGGGAAGCTATACTTCCCAACGCTAGAATTATCAAAAAAAAATCAAAACGGTCCAGTAATTTCGGTGCCTATTCAATGCAAACAAAAAAAAACAAACAATCAGAGCTTTCCTCTTTATAGAAATTTGTATAAATGTGGCGTGAAGTGAACTGACAATGCTTAGCATTATTATGGAATGCCAACTCAATATGCCTTCACTTCATCTACATAACACTGCTGAAATAAAAGCCAAGTTTCGCACTCCTCCGTGGCGCTTTATACGAGTATGTAAAATGTCCTTCGATCCTGTGTATGCAGTTTATTTCATCATGATTTCATCCTGCTGCTGAGTCACCGACATTCTTTCCTCTAAATCATGATCAGAGGAGCATATCTGTCCTATCATGACCTGAGGAAACTTTTCTATCCAAATGAATCGTTAGGTGAAAACAGTTTTGATACCGTATGTGTGCCGAACCTCGCAGCGTAAGAGAGCGTGAAGATAAGATGCGTATGATAACACGAACAATGTCAAGTGCTTATCTTACTGTATCTTACTGAGGAAGTTAGTTGGTTAGCGGACGTTTAGGAGTAACACAGTCATGCCTTGGTAGTTTCAGCTAAACGATCCTTACTTAGGTTTAAAGAAACTTTATTCTCAATAAAAACGTAACGTGTCATTCTCAAGTAGAACAATATTTAATATTTATACTCGACAACATATAAATTTTTACTGACTCATCTGGTCCCCTCATATCTGTGTTATTTTTTCACTTTTACTTAAAACTGTAAAGAAGAATGAAAAATCATCGGCCCTGTCTAACCCTAATATGTTTTACAGTTTTGTCAAAAAGTAAATTATTTGCTTCTTTTATTTTAACTTTAACTCTCATTGGTTAGAACAGAGATCACGATTTTGTACACTTTGAAGGAAAAATTTCCTCAGAAAAATCTTGAAAATAAAGAAAAGCAGCTCCTAGCCTTTTCTGTGCCCACATAAACCTACCACCTAAGAATACATATGGAAAGCAATAAAGATATTGAGTATCTTGGGGGGTTTATCATCATGAGCTAAACTCATGGTGTTCGGATTAGCCACGATATCCCCTTTCCACCCAGTATGTATATATATATATATATCCAGCAAGAATTGAATCATTGCTTACGCATATACCCATACCTAAAGCAACCAGCATAAGCATACTCTTCTTGATTCGATTCGTATCGTATGTAAACTACGAACATACGTCAGAATCGATTTTATTTTTGGTCTGCTACATCTCTGCTATCGAAATCTAGAAATAAGTGTTGCGTGAACAGTAGCGTTGAATTATTCAGTGCAGAAATATGCTTCATCTCTTCTCAGTCAGTTCATACATGGCCATCTGAATTTAGAAGTTGAATCGAAGCTTGTGAATATTTGGTCTTGTACCTGTTTATGTGTGTCGGTCACAGATATCCTGGCATTTAATATCTTCTATCACAACAAACGACACCAAAACCTCTTTCTTTCTTAAATTCGGGTTTTTTCTGTCTGTTGTGTGTACTGAATTCACTCTTTACAACAATTCAATTGATTAACAATTTTGTCCACCCGCATCACTTTAATTATTATTTTTAAGTTTTTATGGCGTGCAGTCATATGCTTACTTTACCTTTGCAATTTGGTAATTTTTGTAAATTTGTCATTGTCAGGACAAGTTTTTTTTTAAAGTACCGATTAATTCGGAAGTTGGGTGGTAATTAAGGAAGCCGGGTAGTAGATAACAATGAATAAGTAGAAGATTGGTGAACAATCACGTAAAGTAGTCCAATCTTCAAACAACTTCGTTTGAAGGTCTGCCTGACTGATTTACATGATAATATATGCAGTTATTGACTTGAAACTAGGTACTAAAACAGGTAGCAGATTACTAACCAGTGTTCACACCTAAGTACAGTCTACATTGATTTGTAGTCTGCATGTGTTGTGCACTTGCCTATATGTATAGATACTACTATATCTTTAGACATGATACATAGCTGTCAAAAAGGGTAAGGAATTCTCGTATGATTGATTGTGCGCCAATGGACTATAACTCATCCTTAGCACTCTAGTCAGTTGCTGCGAAAGCCAAAAGAGTATTAACGCCATCCATTACTTTGTCACGACAGTCCCAAGAGAGACTAAACTTATTTACAGGACTATTTCATTTAGCAACAGCCATTTCCACTCGTCTGTTTTGAAAGTTTTCCATGGCAAAAGTGTATCAACTATCCTCAATACTAGGCAACATTATGCTTTTAAACGTCTCCTTAACTCAAACAATAATTAATTATTTCTATGCACATGACTGACTTATCCTGTGCAGCAATGGAATGTGCTAAATAAGACTTTATCTTCAAGTCTTAAGGTTCAAGCTTTGGCGTCTTAGACATAGCGGATCACAGTCCTTATGCGTGTATGCAATGCCCCTTGCTAGCGTCACTTACCTTATTATATTCAAATGATTCTAACCTAACCGTGTATGTATGTATGCTAATCGATTGCTTTGCGAATATCTTTTAGTTTGTATGCACTTGCTTTACAATGCTTAATGTTTAGCAAGGAACCTCTGCGTTGACAAGATATTATAATCTGTGGACTAATGCCGTTAGTAGGCGTACTGGTATAGACATACCTAAATGTTAATCACGACGTAATAAATTAAATGGGAAATTATTACACAATACAAGAGCACGCGTAGGTACAAGTGCTGAGCGTAGACTTCTGACTTTGATACTCAAGACGCACAAAGTATTATTATTATTTATTTTCGTAGCATCCACCCGTCTGGAATAGTCTGGACTAGTGCAATAACAATATACCTGTCGAAATGTGGGTGTACTGTATGCCCCTAGCTCTGTAGTCCTTATGCAAACGCGATGATGTTATGAAGTGTCTGATAAGTTTAAATCACGCTTGACAACATTTTTCTAGTTGACCATAAAAAATAAGACCGGAAGTATTGGCAGTTCTTCAATAAAAAATATGCCTATGTATAGCGCAATCTCACTAAATAAATATGCCTATGCAATTGCAATTGTTGTTATTTTGTTTATATACCTCTTCGTTTGGATTTGTTTATCTATAATCATAATCACGTTGCGAATTTCCCAAGAACTGTCTGTGTACCAATTTGATTGTAATGCTATCGCTAATTAGTGGCTTATCTGTAAGATACTGGCTGATACACGTTGGTTGATTGGACTCGCAAATAAGGGCGAAAGTTTTGACGTATGGGCTGGCGTGGTGATGTCATGCTGGTGACTGTTCAAAAAGTCAGTAATGAAAAGTTTAATTTTAATAGTCAATTCTTGAACACACTTGTTAGGAATTAAATGATTATTTAATTCCTAACAAGAGATTCCGAGGTTTGAAGTAGAGGCAGTGATAATAATATGATACGCCAAGCAACCTAATAATATATCTTTAGTAATATTTATAAAGAGATAAAGTTTGTGAGGTTGAAGGAATATTCTGTAGATCTACCGAACCGACTTTTCGCCATAATCATAGTCCATGTCCATTTCGCTACAATAAATTATCTCACGCACGTTTCTCATGGAATTGGTACCGCCGCCAGCCACCAGCTACTGCTATTATAATTCCCCATAACCTGGCTGCTAACAAAAATCACGTTGCCTCATAATAAATAATGTTGTAATCCCGTTTTATTTTAAATGAACACATGATTGCTCATAATCTCTTTGTGGGTCTGGTGGAACATGCATAAAAATATCAAGGTGCAAAAAAAAAAACGATACAGGGATCAAAATGTACAAAATATCATGCTTGGTTAGGTCTCATTACTGTAATTGGCCAGCTGGCCCGTTTCGTATAACAGTTAGCAAAAAACGTTGGGGTGGGTATTATTAAAACATTTGCAAAGCACGACCCCTAGTTAGACTTCACTGTTGTGAATATTATTGTTATACAAATTTAGGGATAACGACAAAGCAGTTTGTTGAGTGTTTTGTAAGCTGCACAGTTCGTGACTCAAGTCTCACTCGATAGACAGTCGTTGTAGTCGTTGCAGGCGACCGACCGTCGTAAAACTGCATAATTGCACATTAATCTTTACGTAATTACTTTTAGATAGTTCCACAACTAATATACTGCTTTATAGTAACAGTTTATAAACAACTTGTTTATTTATGATATCGTAATCGAGATAATTGTTTATTTTATACTCGAACAATATTATATTCTAGTCCTCACTAATGGCCCCGACTAAATATATTTGTTATTATGTACTTCGGGTGACTTTGTTTACCCTTCGCTGTTTTGGGTTGATTTAAATTAATTGTGTGAATGTATGAATCAGGCGTTTGCCCTTCAGGCAGTAGAGGCGTGTCGGCAATTACTTCAAATAGAATTAAAACTATTCTAGCTACTGCCGTATGATAAATAAAACATATTTTGAATTGCTTTGTTATCTTTGTCTTCGGGCGTTCATATTTAGACAGGAGAGGAAGAAAACCGGTCCATCCAAATATGATCAGCTCAATTAAATTGTATCCAAAGACTTCGGGCCGGACAGTTTGACACACATACGGGTAACGCAGGAGTAAAGACAGTTATGTTTTGCCCCCTGCTACCAGCTACTCAATCAAAGTTACGCTATCGTCATTTCTGACTAACAACAGTCATCGTAATTAGCAATAATTATAGGTAGCACTTGACAGCATTTTCTTGCTGATACCAACCATATTCACCATTCTATTCTTGTTCGTTTCTACGAAAGTGTAATAAGGTACACATATTGGTAATTTAAGTACCCCCTTCGTTAATGTGTGGGGGTATGCATGAAGCATGTGACGAAGGGGGAGCCAATAGTCACAAAGCAAACGACGACGCTCCGTCGCATCATTTCGTATGCACATCGATTGTAAACTGTCTGGCTATATTAGGAAAAACCGATGAGTGTACTGTGAGGCTATATAGTGAGTGTAGTGGCTGTGGCGGGGGTGGTGCTGGACCTATACATAAGTTATGGGGCTTGCATCCTCCCTTTATGCCCCCCTATGTAGACGGGGGGTAAATCAATACTGTACTGCACTTACGAGTATAAGCGGGTAGTTATGTATGAGACTAGATACACCTGCCACCCTCTTGCCTCCTCCTACATAGTTAGGACTTAAATATGGCTGAAATGTAAGTTTACTGTAGAGGTACCTCTGCTGTTACTCGTATGTGACTAGAAAATGCATTCATTCTTAGTAATTAGTGAGTAAATACACATCTATTATTCCGTCTAATTCTTATCAGTAAATATTTTGAGCCTTTCTGTTATTTCATGAGCATTTTATTGCAGACTCATGTTCTTGTAACGATTCAGACATACGTGTTGCTGGGAAAGTTTGTTCCTCCACTTCTTCTTCCTAAGAAAAAACACTCTGGTGATGGGCGTTTTGGGGGACTGCATGTCTCTTATATTTTTGACGATCAAAAAGGTTGTGATTCTTAGCCCAATTTGAAAATGAGTTTTGATTTTGATTCCTTTAGCTTTTCAACTAGTCACCAATCCATGCTCTTGACTGTTACTGGAAATGCCCAAGTCTGCTGGATGCAGCTTAATACCAGTATTTTACATGGAGCGACTAGCAATCTAACCTAAACAACCCAGCGGCTTGGTTAGACTGGTTTTCAAACTTCGGCGTGGTAGGATTTTATGTACGTTCACCGATCCGCGGAACAAAGTGTATTTCTTTTTTAGGGGGCGGAAAATCCTCATGGATGTCTCCCGCTCCGGGGAGGGCGGAGGGGTCTGTCAGACTCTTATTGACTAAAACCACCCCTTGTTCCTTCTTACACCTGCGCCGGGGGTCACAGGAACAGAAGATACTTCCGCGACCTCCGACTGGTGCCGGCCCCACGGGCCTCGCCTGGGGAGTGAAGTGTTAGACTCCCCTTGCGTGTGAACACGACGCGCCGCCACCTCGGGTCCATGTTCGTGGGGGGCGGTGGAAGTCCCCGAGGCCGTCGCCCCTGAACCCATTTAGGGAGGCTGGAAGATGGCGTGGTCCGCCCTCCGCCTGCGCCCGGGGTGTCTGCTGCGGGTCGGGTGAGTGGAGTTAATCTCCCTCTCCCTTTCCGCTTTTTTAAATATTTATTGATCAACTGCGAGTTACAAACATATCAATCGGTTTACATACCAGCACAAACCATCGCGGGTTTAACAGCAGTATGAAAAAACACTCTGGTATGTGGTTTATCAGCAGTATGTCAGAAGCGACAAACTCGGTGTCAAAAACATATTATTCGGCGAGTAACAAATAATTAAAACATACCTACCAAGTTAAATTCATTCAATTCATTAAACAAGAAGACACTTTCTATGTCGTTCTCGTAATACGACCTAAAAAGTATCCCCTCAGAACTCTTGAACAATTCTTTGCATTTATTTCCTTAAAGATTTCTAGAGGTAAATCGTTCAAAACAAGCTTCTTTAAAAATTCGTTGCCAGCTCTACTTGTATTGCCTGTTGTCGTAATGCCACGTACCTACTTGTTCACATTTGGTGACATGAAATAGGAACACCGGACGTTCACTAAGGATTCACACTTCACTGACTATGTGAACTCTTATCCCGTGCAAGTTGCGCAAGGGCACGATATTGTAAACATATCTACTGTCTCGGTTTTGTGACTGACTGCTATCCGGTGTCAGGTCTTGTTGTTCTTATTACTCGACCTTGACCGAAATTGGCTATATTTTTAGCGAGATTTTTATGACGAACGTCTTATGTATGAGATAGAAAGTAGAGAAGTACTGGCTAGTCGAGAAAGGCGACTTTCAGGCCATATTTGTAGTCGGCGACTGAACGGCGAAAAGCGCCGACTGGTATATGCTTAAAAATGGCATATAAATGGTTAAACTAAAAAAAAATACACACTGCTGATTGGCTGCTTTGTTGTGTGACGCGGGCTCTATTCCGACACGAAACAAATGTTTGTATGGCCTAGGTACCTAGTTGTTGCGGGTCAGGCTGTGTATGTGACTTTAAATGTTGTAAACACTCTCACGACACATGTGAAATTCATAGCGTTCAAAAAATCTAGGCACCGGGCGATACTGAGCATTAGACTTAACTCGATAGCTCTGTCATGCACGACCTGGAAAACATTCTTGGTGGTGAAAGAGGTTTAATATAGTACCTACTAGTTTTTGCTGCTTGGGTAGGCCAAGCAGCAAAAACTAATAGGTACTATTATAAAAAAAAAACCATAGAACGTTTTCGAAAAAACTGTCCTTGGTCCTATAAAACTCCAAAGAACGTATCTCTTATTCGGAATTGGCGCATTTATACCTCTGAGAAAATTCAGTGAGAAAATTAACTGTATTGCAGTATTCCACATATGACGAAAGAGTCTAATAAAATATTTGTAACAGTGATGCAGGTCTCAAAATAATGTTGTTCTGGCTACTGTAGGACGCTTTATAGTACCTACATACTATACAAGAGTTTAGTTTCTTTTTTCACCAATAGCACTAGCATTCCCATCTAGTAGGGTAACTATCGCAAAATGTCCGTGGACCTCTACCTACTTAGTAAATTCAATCTTCTTAGCGTGTATTTATTGACTAACCTTTTTTCAAAGTTTGTGCCGACAATGGACTCTGTCTTGCCTGCACGTGGTTTCGGAATATCACGAATTCATTAAATGCAGTGAATTCTTAGTCAGAGCAACCATACCGTGATGCATTTTTCACCTAGATCAAAAAAGAAGTTTGAATAACAAGAAGTGTATATCAATTACTTTCAGGCAAAACTGGCAAGTTCATGGAAAGCGCAAGCCCTGTTTAAGAAGTTCGACGCCCGAGCAAACCACAAAGTATACGCCAAAGGAAGATCTTGCGCGTCCGGGAAAGTCCTGATCATAGGCGCAGGCCCCTGCGGCCTACGAGCAGCTATAGAATGCCAACTTCTAGGAGCCAAAGTCGTAAGTATATTACTAATTCTTTTACCTATAATAACTCAAGGTTTTCCAAGGTGCCATATCGCGCAGTATTCCTGGTGTCAATTGTCAGACCATATCCAATGCGCTCCTTAACACAAATCACCGACGCTCAATAAGCCAATAAGCCGAAGTGGCACTGGTCTGGCAACGTCTGCCATAAGCCTAATGAGCTGCGTGGGGGTGTATGTTTCTCATCATTTTATGAGGTTTTTATCTAAAAATTCTCATACATGATGAATGTTCCTGTAAATTACTTAATAATAATGTAATTTATCAGGTTGGTGTTTCTTAGGCGACTAATTTGCGAACAAAGTTCTTTTAAAGTATTAAAAGCTTCGGCCAGGCATTGATATTGTTAAGTGATTGCATTACTATTCTCCTTCAGGTGGTGATCGAGAAACGCGACCGCATGTCCCGCAACAACGTCCTGCATCTGTGGCCCTTTGTCATCCAGGACCTGAAAGCCCTCGGAGCCAAGAAGTTCTTCGGCAAGTTCTGTGCCGGCTCCATAGATCACATCAGCATCCGCCAGCTACAGTGTATACTAATGAAGGTGAGGTTGTGTGGGATTTAATGCTGTATGTCCATTAGTATCGCGTCACGGTGTTTTTCCTAAAAAAATAATATTGTAAGTTAGTTCAACTTGTAGCGTCATCTATCTTGCCACAGACGAACTAACGACTGTTCGCGATGTTAAAGTTTACCGCGCGATTGAATGTATACAAGATCCCGATAACAACAGTCGGGAATTAGTAGCCCACCAGACACAACACCCTTCTGGTTGGACGATCCTACCTTTTTTATGGGGTATGCGGGACTTAACATTCTGTTCTCATTACGAGTCGTGTTAAAAAAAAAAATGTTTAAGTAAAGAATATTTATTAAACATTAATAGATACTTCAAGCACCATAAGGTTTAGTTATCATTGTTACTTCAAATGTGTTTTGATACTAAATTAGATAAATAATGACCTTCATCACGTTTGTGTAAGTTTAAGCGTTATGACAATAAACACATTTCTAAGATTTATTTGGGATTTTTGAATATTCCAGGTGGCGTTACTACTAGGCGTCGAATTACATGAAGGAGTTAGTTTTGAAGAACTATTAGAGCCTACGGTTGCCGAAAATTCAGAAAGTAAGTGACAACTAAGTTTGTGTTGAGATTATTATTGAAAATTAATAGAAAAGTGTTTATGTGCAGTCATGATTTAAAAAGTTTTATAAATACTCCATTTATTAACAATAACTATTAGAAAAAAAAGGGTAGTACAAGCAGAAATGCAAAACATTTTATTTTTAAGATAATAGAAAAACTTTTTAAATTTGGAAGGATTAAAGTGAAACGAATAAATTTTAAGGTACTGTTTGTTTATCCCATGCTTCTTTTAGGTTTTTATCATTAACCCCCGACGCAAAAAGAGGGGTGTTATAAGTTTCACCGCTATGTGTGTGTGTCTGTCTGTCTGTCTGTCTGTCTGTCTGTCTGTCTGTCTGTCTGTCTGTGGCACCGTAGCGCCCAAACGGGTGAACCGATTTAAATGCGGTTTTTTTATTTGAAAGCAGGGTTTCTTGCGATGGTTCTTAGACATATTTCATCAAAATCTGTTCAGCCGTTTCAAGGTTAACAGCTCTTTTGTGTTAGCTACCGTTGCTATTTTAGACGTCTATGGGTATTAACTTTGCTTACAAACATATGTGTGTCTTAAAATTTCAAACACCCATGTGTGTAATATTAATAAGCAACATTGTGGTGTATTTGGTCTGATGCAGCCAGGATATCTAGCAGACTAATACACTCTTGGAAAAATAACAGCAGATATGTCGTGTTTGGATTCATTTTAACCTGCATTTGATTCTGCACACAATGCACTGATGGCAACTGGATGAGCTGATGCTGCAGCCAGGCTATCCAGCACACCAGTAGGTAGACTCTTGACAAAATAAAAGCAGATATGTCGTGTTTGGATTCATTTCAACCAGCATTTGATTGTAAACACAATGCACTGATGGCAACAGGATGAGCTGATGCTGCAGCCAGGCTATCCAGCAAACCAGTAGGTAACCCTTGACAAAATAATAGCAGATATGTCGTGTTTGGATTCGTTTTAACCAGCATTTGACTCTACATACAATACACTGAAAAAATCCCATAACTGTAAACTCTATAAAACAAAATTAATGCCTTTAAAAAAACTAAAATAAAAATTAAATTAAAAATTTAAAAAACCCCCATCGCAAAAAGTAAAACATTTAAAAAGTTAAAAATAACACTTAAGCTATGAAATTTTACGTAACATCGGGGTACCGAGTACCTACATACCTACAAGTACTAGGAACATTTCTTACTTAAGCGGTACCCCGACGTGAAGTAAAATTTCATAGCTTAAGTGTTATTTTTAACTTTTTAAATGTTTTACTTTTTGCGATGGGGGTTTTTTAAATTTTTAATTTAATTTTTTTGACACTGTAGTTATAAATTTGAATAAAATAATATAACTTAAAGAAAGCCACGTAATTTCATAAAATCAATTGTTGGAATGGTTACAATTAAGTGTGACAATTGCTGTAAAAATAGATTATATTAAATTTGGGGTCTATCGTAATTGTGACATGCTTATAGGTAGTATTATCGTTACAAAGTGTGCATTATATTATTATATTATTATTACTAGCCTGTGTTTTCCCACTGCAGGGCAAAGGCCTCCCTACTTTCCTTCCACCTCTCTCTGTCAAGGGCTTTTTGGGACCAGTCCTTATCGAAGGAGTCCAGCTCGTCTCGCCATCTTTGCTTGGGCCTACCGCTATGTCGTTTGCCATGTAAAGGAACCCATTGGGTCGTGAGATTGGCCCACTGATCGTCTGACATGCGGCAGATGTGTCCAGCCCAGTTCCATTTTGGCGTGACAGTTTTTTGAGCATGGTTTTTTGGTTTTTTGTGCATTCAATATTACCTTTTTTAACTTCTGTCTAATGCTATTGTAAGTGGAGTATAGTTCAGTTGACAATATTAGACCTACACGCTGGTCTATTCCACAGAAGTATTGCTGGCGATCGTACTAAATTATATGGAGAAATTTATGTATTTTCGTCAACTCACATCCAACAACTCGACAACTTAACTATTCTCCGTTTCCAATAGCATTAGACAGAAGTTAAAAAAGTTTATTTAATGCACACTTTTTAACGAAAGCACAATTCAAGCATGTTAAAATTACGATAGACTCCGAGTTTGTTATACTAAATCTATTTTCTCAGCAGTTGTCACACTTAATTGTAACCATTGCAACACTTTATTTGAAAGAATGAATGAAGATTTCATTTAGTTATACTAACTTCATTTTAGTTGTAAATTAGAGTGTCAATGATAAAAACCTCAAAGAATCAGGGATGAACAATACTTGGACACGTTCTTCTTTTCACTTTTATTCTTCTACATTTAAAATAAAAGAATTTGATTAAAAATTGTTTTCACTTATCTTTAAACTAAAATGTTTTGCATTCCTGCTTCTAGTAGCTTTTTTTCTAATGCTATTATAAATGTAGTTTAACTACCTAAACCACCACCTATTACATTCATGAATGTAATAGGTGGTGGTATTAATTAATTATTATTATTAATTATTATATTAATTCATAATAATAACATGTGTCTCTCGTTAGCCCTAGGCTGGCGCGCGCGCGTGCTCCCCTCAGACCATGTGGTGGCTCAGTACGAGTTCGGCGCCCTACTCGGGGCTGACGGCAAGCGCAACACGCTGCAGGGCTTCAAGCGCAAGGAGTTCCGCGGCAAGCTTGCCATGGCCATCACCGCCAACTTTATCAACAGGCACTCCGAGCAGGAGGCATCGGTTAGTATCCGAAAAAGATAGGAAAGCATTCAATTATACGAACAGGAAATAAAACATAAAAAAGTTGTATGTCTGTACGGATGATAGTTTAACGTGATTACGTCTCTGCTCTCGCTCCGATCGTAACGTTACAATGATTAATACTTTTTCGGGCGTTCATCTTATAATGAGACGTTCTAACGTCAAAAAACAAAAGAAAATAGTCAACACCCGATTAAATAAAAAAAAGCAGTTATAGCAACAGCTCATAGACGGTCTGGACACATGCCGCAATAATTTTGGATTTTTAATAAAAAAAACTAACCCTAACATTGTAGGGAAAAGCCTAGGTAGATAATGATCAATACGATGATTTAGTCGTCAAGTCAGTCTCCATAAAAATCAAAAGGAACGGTGCACTATAAGGAGAAAATACGCGAGCCCATTCCACAAAATAATCGTTACAAAATTGTATGTTTTGTGATTTGTTGTCTTCGTCTTGCAATTGTATTTGAACGCGTTGTTATTCAAGGAGCAGTTTCTCAACCGAACCTTCAATAAATAATCTTTATTCACATAAAAATTAACAGACTAACTTGACACCTCAAAGTGACTTCCTGGCCCGGACTAACGGGACAAGCGAAGGGACCTATACTCCATCTGATTAGGTAGTTAACAAAAGGTAAACAATTTTGACATGTATTTTTAGTTAATAACACAGTTTAAAAATAAAATGCAGCTGTAAACAAATTTAGATACAACAAAAACGATTACATGATCAATTAAACAATTTGTTGAAAAAGTAGTTGTATTTAATTAATAAGCGGTGTAAAGACTTGTCAAGATTGTTTACCTTTAGTTAACTACCTACTCGGATGGAGTATAGAAGAAGATAAAAAGTTACAAAATATTAAAAAGTGTTTGATTTCTGTGCTAGGTTTAAAGATCCTTGGACCTTGGAACTGCCTCGTTCTTCTAGTGGTCGCAAGCTCTACTACTGAGCATGAGGTTCCGGGTTCGATCCCCGGGTCAGGCCAAGTGTTATTGAGTTTTTCCATAGGAAATTTCTCAGTAGCAGCCCGGAGTCTGGATTTGTGCACGTTTGATGACCATAGGCTCACCCGCCATTACATTGGACTTCAAAATAACAGGCGAAACGTGGGTGTACTTGATAATACACCCACGTTTCGCCTGTACACCTCTGCCTAGCCCTTCGGGGATTACAGGCGTGAAGTTATGTTATGTTTTTACCTGTGTTGACCTTCAACTCACGTCATACCATTCCATATTAAATCTGTGTGTTTTTTTATCATCAGGTGCCGGAAATAAGCGGAGTAGCGTTTATTTTCAACCAAAAGTTCTTCAAGGAGCTGTACGAAGTCACGGGCATCGACTTGGAGAACATCGTATACTATAAGGACGACACACACTATTTCGTCATGACGGCTAAGAAGCACAGTCTACTGGATAAAGGGGTGCTGCTCAACGTAAGTGTGACTGTGATGAAATAGCTATTGAAACTGTCTTACGGTTTTATCGTCCTCCTGCCCTCTTCATCTTAGTAGTCAGAGCCTAATCCCCAATTTGTCGTAGTCTAAAGGCGCTGAATGCCCTTCTTGATGCCAACCCTGATTGTGACGTGTTTGCGGATGAATGGATATGGATAAAATTATGCGTGTATAGAAAGAAGAAAGAAAGTCAATACTTTATTTGGACACATAGAACTTAAAACAAAATAAGATTAAAAAACTAAAGGCATAAAATAATACTTGAGAGGTGTCAAGAGACAACGGAAGGAATAGTAAGTTACATTATTTATTATGTACAAAAAACCAGTATACACTCGTCGCGACACCACACTGTTCAATGCGAAATAGGAAGACGAAACGAGAATAACTGGCTAGCTTTCTATGAGAGTGAGAGAGAGAGAGAGACAGACAGAGAAACATAAATTTATGTCATAGAAGTTACAACTCCCGGTCTTAATCCTCTCTCTCTCTCTATATCCCTCCCTCTCAAATGTAAAGAAAATAATTTGTGCATTTTTATTCTAATTCGAACTGAAAAGTGCTAATTTTTTGCCAAATTTTAATAAAGGTTAATCCTATTTTTGTGGTTTTTGCATGGTATCGGGATGACTTAGTTTTACAACTGGGCCCGGTAGGTGGCGTTTGAAACCCATGTTCGGGCAGGACAATGACTGTTGAGTTCGCTAGTATAACGGTTGTAAAAAGACCCATCCCATAGCCAATAACTACACATTCTGTACACATAATTTAGTAACTTTAACCAAAAAGTATTGCTGGGAAAATACTTTTTTTTCCATCTTTAAAAAAGAGATGCTTTTTATTGCGCGCAATGAAAAGCGGAACAACGCAACGCAACTTTCGATCAGCTGAGCTGAGCTGAACTGTGGCTGGCCGTGGCCACTCGTGCTTGGTCGTTGATCCGATAGCCCGCTTGTGTTTAGTATCTATTGCAGTTTTGTAACTTCAAATGCGTAATTTGTTTTGGAAAATCGATAATATTGATAATGTTTGTTCGGAGGAAAGTTTACTAATGATACTTGGAAAACGATTTTGTTAAAATACGAAAAAAAAATTACTTTGACCTTCAATATCTTCAAAACCAGTGAATTTCCAGGTATGTTCTCGAAGAAAAAAACTATCCCAGTGATGAGTAGGTGATTAGGCATAATAATAGCTGATCATTATCATGCAGATAACGTAACGGCTTCTGTCTGTACATTGGTAACTTTCTCCAGGACTTCAACGAGGTGTCCCGCCTCCTCAGCGTGGAGAACGTAGACCGCGCCGCCCTCATGCGGTACGCTCAAGAAGCCGCCCGCTTCTCTACGGACGGCCGCCTGCCGCTGCGGGACTTCGCTCTCAACCACTATGGGGAGCCCGACGTCGCACTCTTTGATTTCACCTCCATGTACGCGGCGGAAAATGCTAGTTTGGTAAGTCATAATATCTCTTAACACCGTCCATCTTAGTTCTGTTTATCTACGTATACGTTCTATTAAAAAAAAAATCTTCTCTACAAATAAATAAGTCTCTACGTAATGTCAAAATTATAGCATTATACATAATACATATTGGCAGATTTTATGGTAGATAATATATACCAATTATTTTTGTTTGGTTTGGTTTTTCTTTGTGCTCTTTTCATTAACTCAGAAATTACTGGCCCGTGTTAATCCAAATTATGATTACTATAATTAATTGCAAATAAATTTGACCATGTAACACGTATGTATAATTTCTGTTTTGTTTTGTTATTTCAATTTATGTAAAAATTTGCACAGCGTCAGGTTCTTATTAATTTATGTAAGTACAATACCTTATTCCTGTACTATCAGTCCAAGATCCATAGCAAATATAGTTCGGATTCTGATTGAAGTAGCGTTCCGCGTAGCGTTCTGATTGAAGTAACTTGATAGATTTCGCGTGACTGAAGCTAGTATTTCTTAAACTTTCCACTTATACGACACCACCATGACATAACAAACTGAGTGTCTATGATGACAATAATGATTAATAACCTTATGAAGTTTTGTGTGTATAGTATACTAGCTGACGTCCCGCCGTTTTCACCCGCGTAGGTTCCGTTTCCGTGAGAATACAGGGATAAAAAGTAGCCTATGTGATAATCCAGGGTGTCAACTCCATACCAAATTTGAATAAAATCTATTCAGTAGTTTTTACGCGAAAGAGTAACAAATATCTATCCATTCATCCATCCATCTATCCATACTCACAAACTTTACCGTTTATAATATTTGTAGGAAGAAGGATGTGAAGAAGGGCAGAGAATAGGTTGTAAACTACTTTTTCTTTTAATTGGAATTTATTCTAGTGCAGTTTCTAAATATGAAACTATGTATTTCTAGGTGTAATTAATCTATAATATGTATGTATTTACAAATATATAAGTACTATGTTTAACAGTATAGTTTAGTACCCATAACACAAGCTCTGCTTGGCTTGGGACTAGATGGCGTTGTGTGAATGTTGTGGAATTTATTATTATTGTTTTTCCAGGTATACGAACGCTATGGACGTCGCCTGCTCTGCCAGCTGGTGGGTGACAGTCTACTGGAACCCTTCTGGCCGACGGGCTCGGGTTGTGCGCGTGGCTTCCTGTCCGCGCTCGACGCTGCCTGGGCCGTGCGCGCCTGGGGACAGAGCCCTGCGCCGCACCCTCTCGAGGTCATTGCTGAACGCGAGTCTATCTACAGGCTGTTAGGTGAGTTAACTACTCTTCTACTTCCAACATCATGCTGCGCGCGCTGGCAGATCGGTGGGACTCGATACTGCATCGGTGAATACGGTTGCATGCAATCGTAGCATCAGCGAGTAATCGGGGAATCCACCTGGACTTGCCACTTTGACACTGTGCGT
This sequence comes from Euplexia lucipara, assembly GCA_921972225.1. Classification (NCBI taxonomy): domain Eukaryota; kingdom Metazoa; phylum Arthropoda; class Insecta; order Lepidoptera; family Noctuidae; genus Euplexia; species Euplexia lucipara. The sequence goes on from OV179142.1 coordinate 33,905,743, forward strand.
TTACTTTTATTACTAAAACTAACACTACTTTTCTGATCCCTATTGTCATCGTTATCTGACTGGAATGCTTCCGTTCCTTCGAGCACGTTTTCTCTTGCAAATCTCCACTCTAACCGGCAAAGCATGTGATTCCTGACATTACATTTGACTGGCCTGTTGGGCTATCAGTTAGTGGCCCTAACGGCCATGCCAGAGGTTGTCGGCTCGATTCCCACCCAAGATAAATGTTTTTGTAATGAGCACGATCATTTGTTCTGTATCTGGGTGCAATTTATCTATAAAATGTATTTTGAATATATAAATATATTTATTATTTTCTTGCAATACTTGACATTATATTTTACCATATGCTTATACGCTTCAACATATGACCGGTTCCTTGTCGGCACCGGCTTACGTAGTAGCTACGGACCTCCCATATTAAGCAACTGTGTAGCATAACACAAGCTCTGCTTAGCTTGGGTCTAAATAGAGTTGTGTGTAAGTAGTGGAATATTTATTTATTTATATTTAACTAAGGCAAGTTGGAGGTGGGAATTCCGTTCCTCGTTAAAGTTCACTCTGACCGGCCAATAAAGGCAAGCCATAGATGAGGAACAAGACTTCACCCGGAAGATCGGGTCCGTGGGGTCGATACTACCCAATAGCTCGCCACAAGCTGCCCTGCAGGGATAAAAATAAATTATTGTATTATTACGTCTGTTATTTGCCATCCCATTGGGCTGTCGCGTTTATCTAGTGGTGACAAGTGCTACGAAGCAAGAAGTTGTGGGAAATGTAGGTACTATAGGTATACCTCTACATATACTTTTGGAACACAGGCGTGACGTTATGTAATGTTTTTGCCATCTCAGTATGTGCCCCCGCCAAGACGAGCCAAGCGAAGCGCAAGGGCACTACCTACCTTAGTTACGTACTTCAGAAACTAAATATTCGCATCACCTCCACGACGGTAGCGAAACGGCGAAGTCATGATACATTTATACTGATATGTAGAATTTGTGAAGTTAGGGTCTGTAGGTTAGGCCGTGTAGATTCAGAAGCTTGGCTCTACATGAGATTTTTCACAGGGCAAACCTTGTGTAGTCGTCTTGGAAACATTTTACATGAAATGTTTTGGTGGGTTTGGTTTCAAGTTCTCTTTTTACCAGCTGCATCGAATCTTTTTCATGATTTACGTCATCACATAACACCCAATTTGTTTAAGATTACTATTCTGCCCTCATAAGCCAAAAAGCGTCATCTCAAAAAAGTGAGACTCGAGAAAATTCATGTTCTAGTTTTTTTGATTTCGCGTCAACTTAGTAAAGTAGTTTTAAAATTATTTATTCATAATATTAAATACTCATACCCATATTTCTTATTGATGTTTTTAAAAAAAGGAAAAATATGTTTTTTTACCTCATTTTTGAGATACCGCTATTGGGCTTCGAATAATACGTTTATTAATATGAGTTACCGCTTTTAATTATAGAGTGTGCATAGGAATTTTCATACAAATGTTTTTCTGTACATTTTTGCTAAAAATCCATGTAAAAGAAAATAAAACACGAAAAAAGTGCATTTGGAAATAATTTTAATAAACTTTAGATTAACATAATTAGAAAATTTCAAATTTTGAAAATAGGCATCTATGTCACAAATCACTCAGAAGTAGGGAGCTCCCTCCCTCCTCGGAGAAGGACAGTCTATTGCCTGGTATTATATTTTGAAGGGATTTCAAAATATTGTTCTTCTTGGCTTGCAAAATTCCGTTAAGCATGGTTTTCTTCTTTGGAGGTGGAAGAGCACTTGTTTTTAAAATCTTGTTTCCAATAATACTAGCAGTTATATACTCACTATCAAAGGATGTCTTGTAACTAAAATCGAAACTACCTCTCGTAGCTTCCACTTGCACTATATCGCAGATATAAGGACGTGGATTAAGGCGAGACAGTTTGTACTGCGTTGTGTAATCTTGCCATTCATAAAAGTCATTGTGGTCCATTTTTTTTGGAATCACATTTTGTAAATATACGGCCATTGTGTTTAAAAATAATGATATACCTCTCAGCTCCTTAGTAATATCGTATAAATTTGAGATATGCAATATTTTCTTAGTAGGTTCAATACTCTATACTCAATACTCAAATCTTTATTGCATTCCATATGTATTACATAGATGGTGTTATCAAAATAATAGACATCAATATGGACCCTGTCGGGCACAACAACATTAGGAGAGAGGAAGAGGGCTAAGAAGCAATTCAATAATATTATTTTATGTTAGGTGTAAAAATTATGAATAATTATGCAAATATATTTTAAAATTATTAGGTCTGTGTATTAGGTATAATAAATTATCTTAATAATTTAAATTGTGTATTGTATTAAAATAATCTAGATAATTATTATTTATGCAATTATTAGAACTATGTTTCATTATTATTAAATTATATTATTATTTATGTATTTATAATTTTATATTTTCATATTTATATTTTGTTTCCTACATTTAATGTGAGCGAATAATTTTATTTTGCAATACATTTGTCATCCATAAACTCCTTTACTGAGTAATAAGCCTTGGATTCTAGAAATTGTTTCAATTTATTAATAAATACATTTGTTTTGTTTAGTTCTCGTATGTCATTTGGCAATTTATTATACATTTTTGTTGACATAACTAAAGGGCCGGTTGAGTGCATTTTAAGTCGGGATTGGGGTATGTTTACTTTGTTTTTATTGTGTCGAAAGGTGTACCTAGTTTGTGTTGTTTCACAAGTGGTGTAAAAATCCGGGTATTTTCGGACAAATTTACATAATTCAAAAATATATAAACAGGGAAGTGTGAGTATTTTGTGTTTTTGGAAGTATGGTTTGCAGCTATCTGTTTGTTCAATGTTTGTTAATATTCTAATTAACTTTTTTTGTAAGATAAATATGGTTTGCGAATCTGTACTGTTTCCCCACAGCATGACTCCATAGCTGAGCCATGCCTGAGCATATGCATAGTACGTGACAAGTGCCGTTTGATGGTTGGTAGTTTTTTTAATTTCGCGTAGGGCGTACGAAAATTGTGATAGTTTTGCCCTTATTTTCTGAATATGAGATTTCCAATTTATGTGGGTATCTATGGACAAACCGAGGAGAGTAAATTCATTTACTTGTTCCAATTTTGCTGTTTTAAATGTGAAATTTAGTTTTAAAGGGGATTTTTGAAGTGGGTTTTAAGTGGTTTCTGGTTGAGATAGCGCCATTTAATTTAATTTAACCTGTAGGGAATTTGTTAAGCTATCAAATGCAACAAAAATCAGAAATTTGCATTTTTTTGAGATACCGCTTTTTGGCTTATGAGGGCAGTATTTATAACAATAAAAGCTAGCAACACTCCTCATGAAACCCTCTCGCTTTACTTCTGACGTGCCAATTACATCTTCGTCTAGTCGTCCGCAAACAGATCTCCCGTTGAATTAGAATCCAAGAGATTATTATTTAGAGCGGAGGAATTATAACATTGTGGTTTATCATTTGTATGATTCACGTACACGCAAAATTACAACACACTTAAATCGTAAAGTCAACTTACCTACACTGCTCTTACTTTCTAGGCCCTACCTTAAGAAACGGACCTTCAAGCCGGATATTATATTTATGTGTTTAATCTGTTTATAGGTAGATCAGGTTAAAGGTGAGTGTCTTAATATCCTAAAATTAATTGTAATTCGTAACATTAAACCAGTCTGTTCTCACGTAATGTGAAACCGTTGACGTCCACATAATAATAATTCTAGTACATCCCTTATGTATTAAAAGTAATCACTAGGGAGAGCAGCCGAGCCTAGCGGCAATGTTGAGCTCATTGTATTTCCTTTTTATATGACTAAATAAAGCAGTTCTCATGTTAAAAATCAAAGCGAGATGTTTTTTTTGCGAACCGTAAACACTTAATTGTAATATTATTGTATTGTGTATTGTCCAATTCCCTTTATTAAACCCCTGCCGGCTGTCTGGCATGGTCACGCTTTCATCTCGACCACTGTTGCGAATAATACCCCTATGTAAATGCAATTTCTTTGAAGTACGTTTGATACGACGTGTGCTGACTGAGCTTTTGTAAATCCCAGTTCGCACCAATTATCTTGGGATTAAAATCTAGATGACGCAGCTGCAGCTCTGCACACGAGTGTTGCAAAATTAAATTTTAACAAACTGACCCTTTGTGATGCCTCTCTAGCCTCTTAGGGCAGATGGTACAGATATGCAAAAAACTGATATTCATTTATTATTACTTCAACTCTTCAATGTTTTGGCTTAAAGTAGAAGATGTCGGTGCTCACTCACTCCAGCCATTATCTTGAGCAGTGATAGATTATTATAGTACAAATTGTCTAGTGGTGTGACTTTCGGGCTGCTAATAGTCATAAGTCTCGAGTTTGTATCAAAGACACGCATCTATGGCTTTTCATATTCATGTGCGTATTGTATAATTATCACTTGCTTTAAAAACGGTAAAGGAAAACATAGACGACAATGATACTATCATAAACTAGGAAAAAACGTTGATGCCACGAGTTTAATTTGTTGATCACTGTACAGCATGTTATCAAACGTGACTCATGCCGTCCACCCTCTTCGTTTATTAAAAGCTTTTCAACGTTACCCTCGCTGAGGAAATTAGAAACAGGATGCCTTTGACGGACCTACGTCATACGCTCCCTAATGTAATCCAGTACTTCGACGATGCCAGACTATTACTATAGCTGATAATATAAGTAACGAGAGTTTGCCACCCACCACCCCGCCCTCGATCTGTTCATAAACAGATTATTGCATACACATTTCATATAGATATTGTACGCAAACACACACACGCGAAAGAGCTTATTTTGGAACTTACTCAGCTTCTCCCCTTATGTACCGAGGGAGATTTGTTTTTATATACCTCCAGTACAAATTAGTACATAGTTCACTTTGTTATTGAGCTTCCCTTTGACGAGGAGTGGTATTAATTCACTGTGCTTGTCGTCTGTCCGAAAGGGTTTGCAAAATTTGAATGGTATTCAAATTTCAATTTAGGGGAAGCTGGTTTGTTTACGTCTGGGGACTTAGTGCACGGTACAGATTCGGCTTCAGGGTCAGGGTTATTGCGATTATTGTAAATTTATTTATTATTTATTTATTTTAATACTTCAAGCACACTAATGTACAGACGCCAGCACATCAAGTTACCCCAATGTGCCAAATTTCTTTGAACGTTTTTCAACTTTATGTCAATTGTGTGTAATTTCACACATTGGGGTAACTTGATATGCTGGCGTTTGTACAACGGCGGACTAATGCAATAGGCATTAAATCATCTACATCATTTGACTGGCCGGTTGGTCTGCTATGGCGGAAGTCGTGGGTTCGATTGCCACCCAAGACAAATGTTTGTGTGATGGGCACGATCATTTATACTGTGTCTGGGTGTAATTTATCTATATTAATATACAGGGTGTCTCATTCAAATCGGTCAGTATGGGAAAGTCTGAAACTATAAGACATACGAAGATCTGTTCTGAGGAACCATGTCATCGACTTTAATAACAAGAAAAACTGCATTCATACATTTTAAAAAACATCTGTACTATTTTAGTAATATTGTAAACGTGCTCACTTCAAGCACCTACTAAAATAAATTAAAGTATGTGGAAACAATGCATTTTATTTATTTTAGACATCATGTTTCATACAGATATTTACTTCTTAGGACCTACACAATCGATATCTAAATAGAAATAGTGTAGGTTTTTTTTTTCAAAATAACCGGGTTCGATTCCCGAACGGAGTACAGATGTTTTTTAAGATGTATGAATGCAGTTTTTCTTGTTATTAAAATCGATGACATGGTTCCTCAGAACTGATCTTCGTATGTCTTATAGTTTCAGACTTTCCCATACTGACCGATTTGAATGAGACACCCTGTATATTATATGTATGGTCAGTTGTCTAGTACTCGTAGCACGAGTTCCTCTTAGTTTGGGATGAGATGGCCTTTTCCATACTATGATGTGGTCGTCTTTCAGTCTAACCGGATACAGCTAAATACTATACTCCATTTACAATAGAATTAGACAGAAGTTAAAAAAAAACATTTTTAATGCACACTTTAAATAAATTTAAAAAAAAATCACAATTCACACAACGCCATCTAGTCCCAAGCTAAACTAGTGGTAGCTTGTGTTATGCTATGCTAAACAGCTGATAAACATACTTACATATTTCTAAATACATACATATTATAGATAAATTACACCCAGACATAGAACAAATGATTGTGCTTATCACACAAACATTTGTACTGGGTGGGAATCGAACCCACGACCTCCGGTATAGCAGTGAGGGTCACTTACTACTAGACAAACAGGCCAGCCACTTTGCAACGAAAGTACAATAAACATACAGTTACAGTTACGATAGACGCCGAATTTATAATAATAATCTATTTTCACTGTAGCTGTCATAGTTATATTATTTCGTTTTAGTTGACATTTACAAAGTCAATGATAAAAAACTCAAAGAAGCAGGGATGAACAATACATGTACATGTTCTTCGTTTCATTTTTATTCTTCTAAATTTAAAATAATACAATTTGAATAAAAATAGTTTTCACTTATCTTTAAAATAAAATGTTCTGCATTTCTGCTGCTACGAGCGTCTTTTTGTTACTTGCTATTATTTTTTTTTTTTTTTTTTTTTTTTTTTTTTTTTTTTTTTTTTTTTTTTTTAAATATTATAAACTAGTACTTGACTGCAATCCCACCTGATGGTAAGCAGTGATGCAATCGTTGATGGTGAGGCGCACTAGTTTATTAGGAGCCTATTCACTCTTGCCTTGAAGACACCCAAATTATAATCGGACGGGAAGACCGCAGCAGGCAAATTGTTCCAGTCCCTTGATGTACGTGGTATAAACGACGAGGCGAACCGCTTGGTCCGGGTCGTAGAGGTTTCAACAACATAAGGGTGGATACTCGCCGTACGTCGGCTTGTCCGATGGTAGAAGTGAGATGGTGGAATCGAATCATGTAATTCCTGCGCACACTCTCCAAAATGCATCCTGTAAAACACCGAAAGGCTGGCTATCCTTCGCCTGTGCTCAAGACTCTGTAGATTGGACTCAACCATTATTATATTAATAGCAGAAATATTAATGCTATTTTAAATAGAGTATACTGTTTTCAAGAAATTAATGACCTCCACAGCTCTATAACTGAGTAACACGGTACTCCTGGCTGTATCTTTTGTAATATTGCAAGTTTAGTTGTATAGGTATCCTTTGTGGGAGATATCTAAATAAATAAAGTATTATTTCAGCTCAAACGACGCCAGAGAATCTTCACCGCGACTTCGGCGCTTACACCCTGGACCCGGGCACCCGGTATCCGAACCTGAACCGGACTGCAGTGTCGCCGCACCGAGTGACTTCGTTCTACAACTCGGATGATCCGCTGCCTCTAGATGCCGCGCCTACGGCTAGGAAAAGACGGAGAGGTTAGTAATAACATGCCTACAGTGAATCTATCCGGAACTTAAGGTCTGCCTCGGCAAACTTTGTTCCGCCCTAGAATCAGTTTATGTTATGTTTTACCTTCTTAGTGTGTTACTATCTTAGCTTAAGACTTGTCAAGTAAATTTTTAAGATGTGTCAATCCGTCTGAAGAACATGTCCTTTGAGATACTGAATTATCCTAGTTTAAAGGTTGGGGGCCTTGCTTATTTGTAATAAACTCCTTAGTATTAAAGATTAAAAACAACACTGATGTAACCTAGTCTAATTAACTCACTATTTTTAATTAACTTACTAGAGATAATGTTGGGTAGTGGAGCTTCCTAACCATAAAGTTGAGCTCACGATGGCTGGCACATACGTTTCGGTTTTTCTTTTTAGAGGTTGTCAGTTAGGAAATGCCGACATCAACTAGCTTAAAAGAAAAATTGACGAGTAAATGTGATTTTCATATCCTACTTACATAATGTAGCGACATCTATATCACCGGATAAGAACTAAAGACTGACATCTTAAATCGCGGTATCAAAGTTATACGCGCATTTTAAACGTATACAAGTTCCCGACAACATCCGTCGGGCAGTAGTAGCCCAAGAAACACAATACCCGTCCTCCCTTTTCTAAGGCGGATGAGAAATTTTACACCTTCATCCTCCTACCTCTAAAAATTATTAAATAATTTCATTAAACTTTTAGGGTAAACAAATGATTTCTTTATTTACTTACTACCGTCCGACGAAGCTGTCTAGACAGGGCAATCGTGCGGGGTGTGAGGGGCGAGACGCGGGAAAGCCGCTCCCGCACTGCGTACAAACCGATGTTCGTAGTGCGAGTTTTCGGCATTTTTACAGAGATCAAAGGCGTCGTCCTACTGTATTAATATTTATACTGTGCTACAACACTTTAATTTACAGAAGCGGAGGTGTCGGAAGAAGCCCTCGTGTCGTGGGTGGGGTGGTCCGAGCCGGGCATCCGGGCGGCGTCCAGCCCGGCCGCGCTCACGGAGCTGCTGCGCCGCTACCGGCCCGACCTGCTGCCCACCGCCACCGTGCCGCGCGCCGTCTACCACATACTGCAGCAGGAGTTTGGTAAGAAGCAATAGAATACTATTTATTGTTCAGACGCACATCAACCTACCCCGAACTGCCAAATTTTCCTAATTAAACATGAACCTTATTGTGTTTATAATTTGGAATAAAGTTGAAAACCTATCAAAGAAATTTGACACATTGGGGTAGGTTGTTGTGCTGGCGTCTGTACACCATAAAAACTTACAAGTAATAACTTTAAGGGTCGGTTCATACCTGACGGAAAATGCGCCGAGCGTATGCGATGTACCTCGAAGCACTAACTAATCATCAGTTGATTGTAAAAGGTTCAATGTTTTTATAAATTTGTCTGTTCTGGCGTTACGATACGCGACACATTATCCGTTAAATACGTACCGACCCTTACGGTTACATAGGGTGTTACGTGGCAGAAAGCCCCTACCTAACGCTGTTATTCTGATATGGCCCGCTGTAATGTCATGAACACACCTTCAATACTATACTGGAGACACAGTGATAAATTATTCAAAACGCACGTGAATCTGAAAAGTCAGACGTGAGTGCTTCGATTAGTTTGGCTGCCTACCAAAACATAGTTGAGGAAAAAGTTAGACAGACTGGTTTGGAACATCAAATTTATGGCCGAGTCACACCGGAATGTCAGCGAAGCGGCGAGCAGTTTCAGTGTCATATAATTTTAAACTTTATCTTGATTATTCTAAAACGTAGCATCGTTAGAGAAAACTGAAGAGGTCGCCGGCCACTCCGACGACTCTCACTTGCAAAAAAGTCTTAAACAATAATACGTTTTTTATTAATCAAGATAAAAGTCGCAAATCATATACCTGGCACTGAACGGCAAATTGCAAAAAACTCAAGAAAATTTGAATTTCACGGGGTACCGTGGCACATCCACCTTAAGTAAATAATAATAATAATCTATATGGTTTAATTTTTTTTATTGAATTTAAATATTCTAAAATATAATTTATATGTATCTTTAACGAAACAATAATAATAATAATCTTTATCCAAGAAGCCAAATACTTACATTTTTTTTTATTTCAATCGAACATAAAAAAGAGTTAACCACAATTAAATGGTGTGCAGTATTTGAGACAGAGTGGACGTCTGTGTTTCTGCTGGTATAAACTGTGTTACAGACACAGGCGTCTTCCTCTTTGAGTCCATTAAAAAAGAAGTCAAATAAACACTAACGTACGAAACGTACTTTGTTCACCAGGCATAGTCCCGTTCTCATCGGGCGGCACACTCCGCGACGTGCCGGACGCGAAGCTACGTTCGTACCTGACGCGCGTGTATAACGCCTTCAAGGGCGAGGTGCCACACGTGGTTCACGAGACTGACGTGTTCGATCAGGTAACAGTTGTCTGACAGATGTATTACCTAACAACATGGCCGCTTTTGCATATACGTACGGAAATCAGCAAGCCAGTTCGAGATCCAGTCGCAATATCAATTTCTTCCTCTTAGCGTGTCGATGGCAAACATTGACGTTAAATTTCTAAATTGTATGTTTAGCCCAGAATTCAGCTACGGCAACATCATTCACTAACGTAGTTAGTCATCAAGTGTGCTATGCAGGTGCAATTTCAACTCAGCAGCTGCTAATGCAATGGTAGTTTTTTGGCGGATTCGAAGTTCAAGTTAAATCATTTTATTTCAATTAGACCACAAAGAAGTAAATTTATGTGAATGCAGGGTTTTAGGGGTGGGGGATAGGGGAAGCTAGTTTGATGCCTGCTGTAATACTAGTCAGTTAGTGAGTTATTGGCAGTCTAGCAAGGCGTGTTGCCTTCTCTGCCTTTGCCCTTTAGTAGGAGGGGAAAATATTCTCGTATTATTTTATTTCGTTAGGATTTCATCGAGCCCGGCAAATTAATACTTATTTATTTATTTATTAAAGGTAAACCAACAGCTTCTGTATACAGCATTACATTAGAATAATAGTAATAAACATCAGACTTATACAGTCGCCAATAATATACTTGCAAATAAACAGTTTTAAACTTATATACAGTAATCAGTAGGTTTAAATCGTAAGCAGCACAAGGTTACTAAACTAACGAAGGATGTGATTTACCATCTCTAGTATTGCTGTTTGAAGTAAGAGTTGCCACTGGATTCGAACTCGCGAAAATTTGTCTGCCATAGTTATTAAGCTCTAGTACACGTCACATAAGTTGAACCAAAATGACAGTCGTTGCATTTCGATTGACACCTGATAATCTGAGGAGCTTGTGGCTAAATTATAACAGCCGCATGGGTCGATCGAAGGTTAAGCTACGCTTGACGAGGTCGGTCCGTGGATGGGTGACCATTTATTACATACCAAGACTCCTCCGTGCCTCGGAAAGCACGTTAAGCCGTTGGTCCCGGCTGTCATTTGTAGATCTTTGACAGTCGTTACAGTCACACAGTCGTTGTAGTCAGAAGCTCGAAAGTCTGACAACCAGTTTAACCAAGGGGTATCATGTTACCCAGTTACTGGGTTGTGGAGGTCAGACAGGCAGTCGCTCCATGTAAAACACTGGTATTCAGCTGCATCCGGTTAAACTGGAAGCCGACCCCAACATAGTTGGGAAAAGGCTAGGCAGATGATGACCCGATAATCTGTTACTGCGCATGGTTATAGTTCAACTTACGTGCCGCGATCTGTACGTTCCTTATAAGCAATGATTTATGACTAAGTGAAGTTTAAAAATAAACTATTGTCCTGTTATTTTTTATTTTATTCTATTAACTCTTTTAATATTAACATTTTTACTACACAATTACGTTCTAAGTTACAACAGGCTGCGTAGCTTACAATAATAACATTAGGTCAAATAATTTTGCTTGACTATTGTCAATGGACCAAAAGACTAAGGGTTAATCTGAAGAATAAATATGGTTATTTGACATATTCTCTATACAAAAGCTGTCAAACCGCCATTTGGATTCATAGATAAAACTTATCATACATTGAAAAATTGGCGCTTAAGATGTAAAACACAGATACATGGATAAATAGCCAGTAGGCTGAGTTCAGTGTTATCTTAACAATGTCATGTAATGTTCCACTGTATGTTATTAGATAAAACAGAGTATGCAGAAAGAGAAACACGTACGCAACATTGACCACCCGGTGTCAGTCTACACAAGTAAGTCTTGGGGTTGTACCAGACACGATACATTCTAGTATCGGCGATTAACGATTGGAATCCAATTCGCGACTAAAACTGGTATTCGATCATCTCCTTTTCTTGTGGTAAGTGAAATGTGGGTGTCGGGAGTTTTTATGCCGCACTTTCGTCACTATTTTCTCAGACGTGCTAGTTTCCTAACGATGTTTTTGAAGCAAGTGATAATTATACAATACGCACAAGAATCTGAAAAGTCAGAGGTGCGTGCCTTGGGTTCGAACTCGAGACCTATGACCTGGCAGCACTGCTACATTGTTTTCGATTGCATGTTGGTCTAAAAGCCGATCTCAACATCGTAGCGAATCGATTAAACATAATTTTCTACTTCACCTGGGAAAAGTTTCGTTAATCACCGATGCTAAAGGTGTCGTGTCTGCTCACCCCCTACATTTTATATTAGTTTAATGATCACGAGGCATTGACATGCCACCACCATCGATATTGTTACAATGTCAAGGTTGCATTTGAATAGTTTCCGTTACCAATGTTTGATTTTCATTTGAATATGCAACTTGGTTACAATCTTTAGTTAGTCAATTCATTCGTCACAAAAAAAAACTTTTGTGTGTTTTTAAATATTTTCTTATTTGAGTGTATACTCCTGCAGACGCGGCCGACGCCGACAAATCCCACTCGAGCTACAAGAAGAAACGTCGCTCTGTGCGTCCCCCACAAGTAAGTAATGACCCCGCCGAGTACATCCGCAAAAAGATCGGCAAACTAGACCTTAACGACATCACACAGCTCGCGCGCCTCATCGAGGGCCATGACGCCGCCGCCGACGATAATGTGCAGACAGACAAACAGAAAGACTTACAGGAACAGATACTAGCTCTGCTCGACCCTGAGGAGTCTCCGGACCCGCGGGTCCTGAGACAGTCTTTAGCACATCTCCTGCAAGGTTCATCAAAGATGAGGGTTCAACAACCACAGCAGTTAGCTCATTTCTTCCAAGAAGAAATAGCCAAACCTGTGAAGCCTCCGCGCCGGCTCAAGGGCCTTGATCTTAACAGTATGCGGGTTCCGGACTACTCCGACCTCTTCGACGATTCTGCAGATACAGACGCTACTGTTGTTAAAGTGGATCCTAAGAAAACATTCAGCAGGTCTCTTTCCACAGAGAGTGCGAAGGAACTTCTTTATCCGAGATCTTCGTCCATTGAAAGCGGCAACAAATTCAGCAGGTCGTCGGAAAGCCCGCTGCCGCAGAAGGGTAGGCGGCTGTCAGATATTGCAGATAGTCAGAGGCTGCGAAACTCGCAGAGTCCCGAAGTGAAGCTTCCGTTCAAGAGATCCAACTCCATAGGATCAACTGAAGTTAAGTTACCAAATACTAAGCGCATCGCTCAGCTGTTCGAGGGTAACAAACGCCGGCACACGCCGAGCCCTGAGTCCAGATCCGTACGCTCCGGCTCCATCACAAACCCCGAAATGACTTTACGCTTGCAACGCATGACGGAGATCATTGAAGGCAAGCGCCGAGATACGCCGAGTCCGGACAGATCCAAGAGAGAAATCATTGGCAACCCCGACATGGCAGTGTGCCGCCAGAAGGTCGTTGACCTAATCAAGCAAGGGCAAGGACTGGGCCAAGAGCGCAAACAACGTCAACCGGAGGTTCCTCAGAGACGGAACAGCGACGAAATGACGTTCAGGATGCAGCGAGTGTCTGATATGATGCAGAAGAGAACTGCCGAGTCCAAGAAACCAAAAACGGGGCGTCGAAAAGCTGCAAGAGAGATAATGAAGCAGCGATTTGAGAAGAGTCTTCAGATGTTGGCTGCGGAGCCTCGTTTAGACTTTGCGCCGTCCGCCGACCTGGAGAACGACTACGGACTACAGCAGTACCGCGCCAGTGCTCCCGACTTCGACGAGCGAGTCAAGAAGCTGGAGAAGAAGCTGCAGCACTATGTGAGGCGATTGCCGTTGTGTGTCGCATGGAATGCTCCGTTTGATGGGATGTTGGTGTTTTGCGGGCTGAGCGGTTGAGAGCTCACCGTTGTTGAAGTCATTACAAAGGTAGCTTAGATAACATTTACGGTTACGATAAACCTCTAAATAGTCATCATTACTGTGAATCTGATACTCACTCTCAATCGCTCTGGGCCCAGATCTTCAATTAAAAAGATAACCCGCACGTTTTTAAACAAACCATCGTTGGAGATGAAATATTTCAACGATAACGTTTTTTTGACTTACATAATAATAATGACTTGTAGCAAATAGTGTGTGCATGTTAAGGGTACTAATCAATTAGCGTTTGATATTATTCGTAGAAGGCATACAATTTAGTACAGGAGGCGTCGCTACATAATAATATGATCAAGTTTTTTTGGACCATGTAATATTTGGAACTCTGATAGTATCTTTGCAACACATCTCAATATTTAAATTCTAAAACCCTCCAAATGTTTCAAATATATTTATCGGTCGGGAGTCGGGGTCTTAAAGGTTAACAGATGCTGTGAATTAATTCTGAAAATGTCCTCATTCCTAGCTACTAACTATCTACCGTCTGAAAAGAATACGTTCGCATACAAATCTACAAATTAGGCACAAAAACATTAAAAATACTGAGGGTGGGCGCTGATACCTATAATTACAAGATATTAAGTTATTATAACTTAGGTATTGGCTGCAACTCTAACATAAAACTGTATTTACCTTATGGCTAATTTTACATTTTATTTTACTGTAAACTGTATTTTTTACCTGAGGGTGCAAATAAACTATTTTTTTTTTTAATGAACTTATTAATTTTGGACGGTAGATTGATTGATGTTTAATTTATTACATTTCATTCTTTTCTGGCTGGTATTTATGAGAATATGTTCATGTTTATTTCAATGGTATTATCATTCCTTCGCATTTTAAAATTATTATAATTTAAACGGTGACCAAGAACGTAGTAGAAAGTAGGAATCGGTATAAAATAAAGAAATAAATAAAATCTTTTTGAAATAAAAACTTTCAACATTGTCTACAGACTAGGTCACAAAAATTTCGATGAATTAAAGGTCATATACATACATACAGAGTAACCCTGACTTCCAAACTAGGAGATTCTGAGACTTAGGAGTGTTCTGCTGTTACTATATATACAAAAACTAAAAGTGTGTAAAACAAAATTTTGGCAAAATAAAAAAAAATATATTGTACAACTTTCACACAACCACTAAAATCACTTCGAAGACTCAAGCGATGCTTCCTGTACTATTAATATATCCAACACGTCATTGTATGATTGTGGAGTAGCTGATGACCCGATGATCGGATGCTCGACTTTCTACGGACGAAGAAGTTCTTCGTGTGAAGAAGGCTTATCCCGTCAAGCGCTGATGACATAGTGCCCTTAGAGTTATATTAACTTACCACTTGTGTTTTAAGTTTACACTGTGTTTTAACTAACTGAACTGTGTTGTCTTCAAACTAATCATTTAATTTGTTACGACTTTGAATTGAAATCGTACAACCACATTGATTGATTTTGTTCGTCATAGAAATATGGAAGCAGGTTACAGAATTCATACTTCCTTGAGACTTTATTGAAAAACTTGGACAAGGGAGGCTTGTGGTTACTTTTGAAGTTTATCTATAAAGTCTCAAGGCTTGAGATTGATGACTTTTATGGATGATAAAAGATTAATTCAAGATGGAATTCATGCCTAGTAAGCAAATCTAATGACAGATTTTTTTTTTGGTTAAAACATAATTATGAAACCATAAAACATAAATCGCATAAGTACTCGAAGACATTTAAACCAACCAATCACAATACAACAGCTTCAAATTTCAACCTATAGGAGGAGGGCCGAATCGTCGGCGGAGGCGGCCGAACTGCTGGCGGGGGCGCTAGAGTGGCGCGCCTTGCCGCTGAGCTTAGCGGCACCACCGCTAACTCTTCGAACGTCACCCCGCGGCCATCTTCCAAACCTAAGGACCTCATGCGCTCCGTCGGTAAAATAGAAAGAGATGACTGGAACATGAAGGAGATAGAACGGAAGATCATGGAGAATAGACTCGGCCGGCCCGAGCCGAAGACTGCCGAGCGAGTGCCGAAGTGGGATAGGGAACAGGTGAGAGGATTCCTGTGATTTTATTTTATTTATAACACGTAGACGTCACGCAGTTTGACCCGCGAAGTTCAGGGATATAAATTGGAAAAAAAATTATATATCACCCAGCCACCCGGCTATAGCCTATGTCACCCGGGTATAGTGTAGCTTTCCCACGGTGAAAGAATTTTTCAAATGGGTCCAGTAGTTTCGGAGCCTGTTCAATGCAAACAAACAAACTATCAAATCGTCTCTTTATCATATTAATATAGATGTTGCATTACTCTAGAACAAGAATCTGAGGAATCTTTTTCGATTCATGATTAATAATATACGAGGTGGCCTTTTGTGTTGCTTTAAATGTTCGTTGACTACTAAATGACTAAGTAATACCAACTTGTTACTGTCCCACTGCAGGACAAAGGCCTCACCTCCTAATGAGAAGGCACCTGCATTAATCATAATTTAATACTTCTAATATGTTAATAAATAAATAAATGAACCACAACGTCGACGTGCATGAGAGGTAGGTATATAACATCTAAACAAAACATGACTAAACATTCTTAATATTGATCTCTTTAAAGTCGTGATCCACTATTATTTTATATCATTTTTTTTCGTTCAGTTTTTGGGTCGCCAGCGTAAATTGAAAGAGGGCGAAGGCAACGAGGAGAAATGGGTGGAAATCGACGAGACCTTGCACAAGCTGGACCAGAAGCTGAAGGACTCTGGGAGACCTGACCAGGGAACGAAAAAGGTTTGTATTTTTAAGTTTATCTGTCTACTAGGTGATATAATAGTTAACAGTAAAGGCGAGACTCCACCGAAGTGGAGATGAGAGAAGCCTTGTAATTAACCAATAGGATTATTATATTGTGCTGAAGGTAAGCACTGAACGGTCAAAATGATGTAAGCTGATTGGTTGTAAGCCACATCTCTTCTCGTTTCCGCTTTGGTGGAGTCTCGCCCTAAGTCCTTATTGGTGAGGTTCTTCAGAAAAGTCAGGTGCGTAGTACTCGCAACCGGTGTTTGTGTATGACAATATGTATGAATGTAAACGAAGCTAAACAAGTATCTAAGAATCGTAGCATATGGCGCTCTGTAGTTTCGTTTCGCGTCAGTGTATGTATGTATGTAGTATGTATTGTATCGCAGTTTGATTTTACTCAACGCCTTATGTCGTGGGATTAAGAGCGTCCAACATAATCTAGTATTTACTTTATTAAATATACTCCATTAGAAATAAGAAAATAAATTTAAACAAACCGTTTTACAGTCCGATCAACCGATTTTAACTTCTATTTCGTAATTATAAGGATGACGTTTTGAGCAAAAACGATGATACAATACCAATTGTTTCCTGCAGCTGCCATTTGTCATGCTACCAACGTAATAGAACTCAAAATCGGTTGAAGGGACTGTAAAAAAGATTTATTAAAATTTCTTTTCTTTTTTCAAATTGGCTATAGTACTAAAGTGTAACTAGACACAAGGCAAGATAATAAAGGCGGCACGCGAGGCCTTATACTCCATCCGAGTAGGTAGTTAACTAAAGGTAAACAATCTTGGCAAGTCTTTTTACATAAACGCTTATTAATTAAATACAACTACTGTTTAAACAAATTGTTTAACTGATCATGTAATCGTTTTTGTTGTTTCTAAATTTGTTTTCAGCTGCATTTTATTTTTAAACTGTGTTATTAACTAAAAATACATGTCAAAATTGTTTACCTTTTGTTAACTACCTAATCGGATGGAGTATAGGTCGATCCGTGGATAGGTAGCATTAAACATGATGACATTTCAAGACACCTCCATGTCTCGGAAAGCATGTTAAGACTTTGGTCAGAAGTCAGAAGCCCGAAAGCCTGACAACCATTTTAACCAAGGGGTATCGTGTTACCCAGTAACTAGGTTGTGGAGGTCATATAGGTAGTCTCTCCATGCACAACTCTGGTGCTTAACGGCATCCGCTTAGACTTTCAACTGACTCCAATATAGTTGGAAAACGGATAGGCATGTGAAGATGACGTGCGTAACCGTAACCGTTCGTAATATTTCGTGCTTTATTTAAAATTCGTACTTTTTTTTAGGTTGCGAATCTGGCGACGAAGTTCGTCAAAAAAGAACCCGAAGCCGAACAATCAAAAACACCGCCACTTAAAGAAACGCCGAAGGAGGATGTATGTATACATTTTTCACATTACAATAACTTATAAAGGCTGCCTCGATGGTCTCGTGGTCGCAAACGCTACTGCTGAGCATGATGACCCGGGTTTGATCTCCGTGTCGAGCAAAGTGTTATTAAGTTTTTCCCTTTGGAATTTCTTAGTACAGGGCTGAGTCTGGATTTGTGTCCGATTGATGAAAATAGGCTCGCCCCCTATCACATGAGACTTAAACATAATTGGCGAAATGTGGGTGTACTACCAGGTACACCTCTGCCTAGCCCTTTGGTTTTTTTTAAATTATTGAAAGGCCCGTATTTAACTATCTCAACTGATAGTAAGCGATGATGTGATAACCTATTCACTCTTGACTTAAAGACTCCTAGGTTGTAGCTTTCAGGAAACACCTACTCCAGCAGGAAATTCCATTCCGTAGCTGTTCGCACAATGAATGTGTCTCAAAACGTTTAGTCCGCATGATTCTTAATCATCAGCAGTGCGGTTCTGGTCTAATCACCGCGTGAAAATGTAGTGAGGGCGAATTGAGCTGTCATTCCATACTAATGCTGGGAATAGACAGTTCACTTCACTCAAGTTTTCACGGAGTGACGTTTACTGAATCGACCGGCAGGACACCATGAGTTCCGTACACCATTTATTTATTAAAACTTTTTGCACAAGTAAAAAAAACTGTACAAAGGCGGACTTAATGCCTTAGGCATTTTCTACCAGTCTACCTTAACCCATTCTGAACCCATTCTTTTTATCGTATGGTAAGCTAGTAACCTAATGTCTAGAGTTTTAATGCCGCCCATAGGCCTCTGACGTGACATCACATGCCCTTGAGAAATATCTCTGAGACATGACGGTTCCCACACGAGGTTTTCCTTCACCGTTTTTTGAAGCAAGTGATAATAACAATACGTACATGAATCCGAAAAGTCAGAGGTACGCGTACCTTGGGTTCGTTCTCGAGATCTACGCTCTGGGGAGTTTGTTCCGACACTTCTTCTTCCCAGCAATAACACTTGTAAGTGGTGTTTTGTGGGACTATGTAATTTTTAACGTTAAAAAAGTGCTGATTTTCGGCCTATGAATGAATGACTTTTGATTTGTATGTCCGCCGATCACACTTATAGCACGGTAATATTATCATACAGTTTTACAACTTCATACAAACGGACGAAGCGCGAGTTATACCTACGCGCCTCGATCTCGGCCGGTGCTCGGCATGTAGACAGTCGCGACTGTGCCGCAGTGACAATCACAAAACTAAATGGAAACAAAGTAGGCAAATTTAATAAAAATTCTGAAGGCGGGCAGCCCTATCGCATGTTTACGTACCTACAGCGCGGCTGAAGGCATTTAGTTCAAAGATACGGCCGAGTTACAATACTGTATGATAATATTACCGTGCCTATAGGCTATTCCTGCTGAACCACACTAAACCCATTGAGTTGATTGTTCTATTTGATTATGTCATATAATTTTAAATACCCACTAAGTGTTTCTTTGTTTTTATTTGTGGAAGAGAAATAAATACATTTTTTTTTTATATTATCAGGCCAAGAAGAGCTGGCGCGGTCCCGCGTTCACGGGCATGCAGTGCGCGGCGTGCGGGACGCGCGTGTTCGCGGCCGAGGGCGTCACGGCCGACGGGCTACATCTACACCGCGCCTGCTTCCGATGTGCCGTCTGCAAGACCGTGCTCAGACCGGGGTAAGCAGATATCTTTTCTCTAATGTACAGTCAGCCTCAAAAGTCGATGACTATATCCATATTTTAGGAAATATAGATATTGTCATCGACTTTTGAGGCTTACACATTTGTCTTAACAAGATTAGTGCCAGAATTGAATGAACATCTCAGAAGTTCAAAATTACCTGAACAACACTTTGCATGAATTTACTTATGAAATGAAATGAAATGAAATTTATTTATTTGCCAGAATATAGGTACTTACATAGTAACATGGTAACACAATTTTAGTCTCACTGTATTCGACTTATCAGTCGTGCAAATATTTGTGGTACATGCATTTAATTGTAAGGACCATAGCTCATAAAAGGCAAACGTATAATTATACATTTTTGTAACTAATTTTAAATACACTAGAACGGGAACAATTGCCAGAAATAATCCTTTATATGGATTACTATAGAAAATAAAGCGTGTCGGTAATAATTAAAATCGAGACGCCTTATAGGCAGCAAAAAATTAGAGCCAATAATGAAAAGTTTTCATTATTTCCCAGGAACTACACAATGGAACGCTACGGCAGCCGGTTGGTCTGCCTGCGTCATTCGGGTGTCAGTGTGCCCGACGCGGTGGCAGCGGTGACCGCGCTAGCGCAGGCGCGTGCGCAGCCACCGCCAACGCCCGAACGTATCAGCCTGGAGCTGTCCGACAGCGGCGCCAGAGAGATCGACGAGGACGAGTGGACTGACAGGAACTTCCTTGCCTCGGAAACGTCGTGTGCCGGCTTGAGGTAACTTTTAATTAGTACAAAAAAAAATTGGCTGTAACCGTACCTGTTACTGATCATATTTGCGTAATCCTAAATAGGGGCACATTTAAAAATTGAATTCTGTTTTTGAATTCAATTTTTAAATGTGCCCCTATTTAGTTAAACTTAAATAACGAAAACAGCTGTTGGAGGCGGGGCATGCTTGAGCGAGATCACGCGAACGTCAGCGAGAGATGACGATTATTGAATACTACTGATACTACTATGTCATGAATGTATAGCCTGTACGACATTTCCAGAAATCGCGTGACTTTTTAAGATATAAACAAACGCTAATAACTTTGCGGTTTATGAATATTATTTATTGATACTTTACAAATATAATTAGAAGACCGTCTAGAATAAGCCCTTATTTGTACTAATTAAAAAATTGTGATGTATACTCCTATAAACCTTATGTTAAACATAACTGGCAAAATGTGGGTGTGCCTACTACTATTACACCACTGTCTAACCCTTCATGGATAACAGGCGTGATGTTATGTTAACTAGATTTTTGCTACTTTTCTTCAATTTGCAGTGACGAAGAAGAGTCCAGTTCGGAGGAGTACACGGACGCGGTTGACAGTGACGTGGAGGCGGCTGCATCTCCCGGGCCCCAGGACGCGGCCCCGCGCACCCCGCGCCCCACGCACAAGGAGCTGTACTTCTCCGACGACTCTTTCGGTTATGACGACTACTCGGATGACGGTGAGTGTATACTGGGGGGTAGTGTGACACTCACTGTTGGGGGGTAACTTCCAACCGTGAGAATGTCATATTCTTGTTATTAAACTTATACCTCGTTACGCGTGTTAGGGAAAAATAATGAGAGTATTTTTTTAAGATGCGCGCGCACGTCGTCAGTCACAATTTAGTTTTTTCGAATTATTAGTGTCGTTTTTTCTATTTATGTAAAATAACGCGAATGATATTTTTTTTAAATGTCACACCAAAGTGTGTATATAATTTGAAGTTATACTTATGTATAACTTCTAATTACACTTTTTATGACTCTTTTAAGGCAATATTACAAGTCTTTCCTCTTTATAATATTAGAATAGATAAATATTAGCATATGACGTTAGTGCCAGAGTTTTTTGTCCTCCGAGAACAAAGACAGACAAACCTTAATTTTTAAATTTATGATTTAAATCAAAATCTTAAGTAATTTATTCGAATTAGGCTGAGAAATAACTTTTTTTAAAAGTCAAAATGGCATAAGACAACCCTTCAAAAAGCCCGCATTTCGTTCATTCTTAAAATCAATGAAATCTCTTTCACACTTTCGCCCTTGTTTGTTTTACTGCAGTAGACCGCTTAGTCCGTTTCCCTCTAAGCTCCTTATTCAATTGATTGCAGGCGCCGAGTCGTCAGGCAACGAGTCGTGTTCGCGCATGCGCGCGGCCCGCGAGGCTCGGCGGCGCGAGGTGCCTGCGCCGGCGCGTGCGCCCACCGACAGCAGCGAGGTACCGCGCTGCGCAATCGCCTAGGCGCGTAGGGAGGTGCGGTATCGTACGCCGTCGCCCCACCAGCCCAATCCATGCATCGCTCTATCATGGCTTATAAATTACCAGAGAAGAAGAAGAAAGAGACACAAGACTGATTAATCACATCACTTTTATGATAGAAAAGGAAATAAGTGTAAAATACTCAGTTTAATGTGTAACATAGCCACATAGGTGTATTTTTTTTTATTTTAGAAGATTATTTTTTGTTAACTTGTTAGTAACGAAGATTTTGCAATGAATTTTATTTTATTGATTAACGAAGCGAGGTTATGATCTTGCAGAATTAGTCAATCATTTTGACTTGCTATAATGTAACAGAAGTACTCAAACATTTTGACTTGCTATGATGTAGCAGAAATACTCAAATATTTTAACTTGCTATGATGTAGCAGAAATACTCAAATATTTTGATTCCTATGATGTGGCAGAAATACTCAAATATTTTGACTTGCTATGATGTAGCAGAAATACTCAAATATTTTAACTTGCTATGATGTGGCAGAAATAATCAAATATTTTGACTCGCTATGTGGCAGAAATAATCAAATATTTTGACTTGCTATGATGTAGCAGAAATACTCAAATATTTTAACTTGCTATGATGTAGCAGAAATACTCAAATATTTTGATTCCTATGATGTGGCAGAAATACTCAAATATTTTGACTTGCTATGATGTAGCAGAAATACTCAAATATTTTAACTTGCTATGATGTGGCAGAAATAATCAAATATTTTGACTTGCTATGTGGCAGAAATAATCAAATATTTTGACTTGCTATGATGTGGCAGAAATACTCAAATATTTAGACTTGCTATGATGTAGCAGAAATACTCAAAGGTTTCGACTTGCTAAGATGTAGCAGAATAATTCGAACGTAACTTTCTTGTGTTTTCCCGCTAAGTTCTTCCTAGTTCTCATGTTAGGTTCGGTTAGTAGACGCATGCGTCATATTATCATTCGCTAGATAACAGGGGCGGCGGCTGAGGCGCGGTAAGCGTGTAGTTTGTCCACACTAACTTCCGTCAACGGCTTACTGTTTTTCTTTGACTTTGGTTGCTAAAAGATGCAAATACAGCCATCATTTTATAAAAGAGAAAAAATAATAATAATAATAAATGTTTGTTAAGCCAAAGAAATACAAATCAGTACATCTTTTTGGACATGCTACTTTTTTAACGAAAAATGTTCGTGTTGCTATCTGTACAAAAGTGATTATTCTACCTTTTAAACTACCATTCGCCCGAATCTTTACCTTTCGTACGATCGTGGATCCACGCCAGACACAATTGCATTTTATTTGTTTCTATAATTAAGGCATACGAGTTTTTAAGGGGCCAATAATATACAATTTAAGGAAAACAACAAAAACTTAACAAATGGACTGTGTCAAATGTAAACTAATAGGACTGCGTAAAATTTTCGCCCCGCTTTAGTGGACTATCCTATTGGGCAATATTTATCCGTTTCCCACTCCACAGTCTCGCTCCGCTTCAGCAAACAGGCAGCCTGAAAGTTTGTTTATCTGACAACTATTCTACTAGTCTACCATTTTCTTCACAAGTTAATATTTGACAAGTTCAAAGTAAAACAGTAAGTTCGTTCAATCGATGGCGCTTTTAAATGTGTTACATTTATGTATAATATTTATGTATTAATTCGTTATATTTACATATTAACATAGTATCCTATTTGTTTATTTTCTTATAACATATTATACAGTTATGTATTATAGCGCACTATATGTACATATATATTTATATCATATGTAAATAATGTGTTGTTTTTGTTTGTTTCGTTTCTTTATTATTTATTTGTTTTTTGTTTTACGTATCGTTTTGGCAACTATGTGACACTAAGGTTTATTTAGTTTGTTTTTAAATATTATACTTACTCGTACTGTAAAAGGGTAAAAAAAATCTTTTGATAAAAAAAGCAGTACGTACTTAACAAAAAGTTTAAATTGAGTTCAGTATCTTTTTTGTTTCCTCGATGGCCTGTTTGTCAACTAACAAATGATGGGGCGGATGAAATTGGCTTTGACCAACAGCAATAATAATTATAATAATGTTGCACAACTCTCATACAACGCCATCTAGTCCCAAGCTAAGCAGAGCTTGTGTTATGGGTACTAAACAGCGGATAAACATATTTATT
Organism: Euplexia lucipara; assembly: GCA_921972225.1. Taxonomy (NCBI): domain Eukaryota; kingdom Metazoa; phylum Arthropoda; class Insecta; order Lepidoptera; family Noctuidae; genus Euplexia; species Euplexia lucipara. The sequence continues at coordinate 33,929,930 of OV179142.1, forward strand.
CAGGGTGTAAAAAGAACCATCACGTAGCCGAAAACTACACATAATTAAGTAACCAAAAATTATTGCTGGGAAAAAACATTTAATCATCTTTAAAAGAGAGATGTTTTTTATTGCGCGCAATGAAAAGCGCGACAAAGCAACGCAACTTTCGATGAGATGAGCGTACGTACGGCCGCGGCAACTCGCGCTCGGTCGTTGACCCGACCTGAAGTTACAAAAATGCAATAGATACTAAACACAAGCGGACTGTTTACGATACCATTTATACTTATTTTGTTTATGGATGAAATGTTGTTCGAAAATTCCACATCCTCCTTTAGAACAGACTTTAGTTATAAGAGTCGTATACGGTCTTCTATTCTTGCTACCTACTGATATGTTGTTAATTTAACATTTTATAAAAATAGACTACGACATCAGTATTGCAGATTGCCCAAGTGTCACGTATATGCCAAAGGTACTTACACACTGTATATACATATGTAGCTATAGTCCTCTGTGACGTAGTTCCGCGACGTGATACCGCCATCACCGACGGTAAGTTAGTGTGGTTTGTTTGTGCACCTTTCTACGCAACCCCTGGAGGGCGCTCGCTTGTAACGCTCTAACAAGGCTCGGACACCTTGTAGACTTAGTACTATATTTAGCTTCAACACAGGTGGAATCTGAGGAGGAGAGCGAGTCCAGTGACGAGGAGGTTTCATCCGCCACCGAGGTGTCCACCGACAGCGAGTTCGCGCGCGAGGAGTCTGCGCCCGCGCCCTCCCCGCCCGCCATCCTCGTGACGGAGGCCACGCCCCCCGCGCCTCCCCCCGCCGCCGCCCCCGCCGTCCACCCCGCTGCGCACGAGTACCCGCTCAGCAGGACGCGCTCCGCGGGGGGGCTCGCCACCAAACGCGCTCTCGAGCTCAAGCGTCGATACCTGCTCGGCGAACCGTCTCCCCCAGCCGTCAGGAAGTCGGACTCCACCTCCCAAATAGACACCAAGTTTGAAGCGTTCAGATCTACTATTACAGAATTCCAAAAGATGTTACACCCCGCCCCCGCACCCACGCAGCAGCCGCAACCGCAGAAACCCGTAGTCACCTTTCAACTGTCCACCGAAGAGAAGAAAGCTCAGCCGATGCCCGACATCATAAAGAACCTTGTCGCCGACGCACCAGTCGATTTGCTCACCAAAGTAGACTCTCCTCTTATCAAAGACTGGAGTTCAGAACCCGCGAATGATGAAAAGGATCCGGACTTAGACTCAGACTCGCTGTCCGAAGACGATTCGTCTCACACCGAGACTGCTCCCAACCAATCAGTGCCTCGCCTTGAAGTGCACGACGAGGGAGGAGAACTGATTCAGTTGGACAGTCTGATGTTGATCAACAGCACGGAGGACGAGAAGGCATCGGGCACGGCCACTGCGACCGGCACCACTATAGTCGCCGCGGCCGAGTCTGAGTCATCCGAGTCCGGACGGGACGCCACCACCCTGGCGCTTACAGAGACTGAACTGTCTGACTGGGCGGCGGAGAGCGCCGTGCTGGACGACTGCGGCTTCGACGACAAAGAGGACAGGAAGAGAAGCAAGAACCCGCGAACGTTGAGTGGACCCAAGCTCATACACGACGCAAAGAACATTGCAGCTGTCGCGTCGCACGTGTGCGGCAGGACGAGCCCCCTGGAAGCAGTCGTCTACTCTAACGCACTCGAGCATTTCGAGTTTGCCGACGAAGGAGACCAAGATCCGTCGCTAGAGACCCCTGTCACTCCAAAAAACGAAGGCTACATGGAACTCGTGGACAACGACTACGATCCCTACTCGCCGGGAAACGACCGCTCGATGAACTTTATCGAAAGAAGTTTTTCCGAAACTGTATTCAAGCCAGTCAGCCAAGAAAACAGTTACAGGCAGAACCTGTGTCCCATCGACTTGGATGGGATAGAAGACATAGACGCAGACACGGAACCGTTAGATTTGAAGTCGCCTCAACTTTTAAAGTCAGTTGATAACGACAGTAGTGACAAATCTACGAGTGGTAGTTTGAACAAAAGTGACAGCCTCCTGAAAACTGACAGCATCCTGAAGACAGACACCACGAGCATTCAGAGGAGTGATAGTGTTCACAATGACAGCATACGAGTAGAAGATAGTCCCGAACCTAAGATAGAAAATAAAATAGAAACATTAAGTTTATCAGAAATGTCGCCGCCATTAGAGAAAGACAAAGTAGTTGAGACAGAAAGTTCTGAGATCTCGCCGCCACTAGTACCTGACACACCCAAAGTGAAGTACCCGACGCCGACCCCGTTCAGTGGGCCGTGCCCCATGCGCCTGTACTCGCCCGCCATCTGCCGCTCCGCCAGCGACTCCTTCAACCGCTCCACGTCGCGCAGCACCGACTCGCCCACGCGCAGCTTCGAGCTCTCCGTCTCCATCAACCTGAGCTCGGGCTCGCTGTCGCCGGTGAGCCCCACGCCCGCGCGCGACACCACGGACAAGGTGCAAGAAATCAAACGAGAGCGAGAGGAGCAGACCGAGGTTGTAAGAAGGCTGGTCCTCGAGAGGTTGGGTAGCGTGCCGAAACCCGGCCGGAAGTCGGTAAAGAGGTCGCGCGCGTCGCCGGGCGGGATCCCACCCCCTGTTCCACCCCCGCCGGCGCTACCGGAGCCGCCTCCCCCGCCTCCGCCTCCGCGACCCTCGCCCCCCCTGATGCCTCTCCCTGTGAAGCCTTCCTTCTCAGACCCTGAGCTCGCTCGAGAGAGGCGAAGCAAGAGCATCATGAAAAGCATTTCTAGTTACCTGAACCGGAGGCTGGGACCTCGAGCCAAGGTAGGCACACACTCAAATTGCCCGTAACACTGTGTTATTGCATATTAAATACAGAATGTTAAATTGTGTATAACGGTCGTGGCCACTGGTAAGAAATCATGAACTAAAAGTACAACATTTTCTTGTGATCTTGGATAAAGAAACTAAAATAATGTGTTGAAAATATTATAGTTAGCAGTGGATACGACCCTTCATTTACGACCCTTCATTTCATACTCATCCATCAGAACCATTTAATGTAAGATCAAAAGCCGTTACAAACATACTCATGGTACACGGCTAACAGTTGCATAAAATTGCATTTGGAACCGTATGTAAGCCTTTTGAGCACAATCGTAACAATTTGAATCGATCACATAGTGTTAAAACCTAGATCATGTTTGCACCAATGACTTTTAGTTGTACGAATGCTCGAATGTTTTAAGTCAGTCAGATGTTTAGTTCAGGGTTCCGAAATAAACTAGGTAGTAACCTAGTTGGACGGAACACAACCTGATAATGTATGGACATCTTTCCCGCCACATAAGAACTAAAATTGACATATCCTACATCGCGAAGTTAAAGTTATCCGCGCGATTGAACGTATGCAAGATCCGTAATCATGCAGTAGTTGCCCACCAGACAGAACAACTGTCTGGGCGGAGGATTCTCCTTTTTTCTATAGGGGATTTATAACTTCGCACATTCGAAATTTATTGTTGAATTTCCAAATGTTTGTTTTTAATTCATGGTACCCTCAAAGCCAAACACGATAGCTTAGGATCCATAGGTTAACTTAATATAAATTTATTTGTTTTTAAGTAGTCTTTTTATTTTAAATTATCTATATATTAATATAGTGTGACTGGTAATTAGTGACCGATACTTAAACACGTAATTGTACTCATGAATACGAATAACTGTCCCAAAGAAACTTTTTTCTATTTCCTACTGCACAACGAGAGCGGTGGGGGTGGCGGGGGAGCGTGTGACGCTACTACTACTGGTAGATTTTGTCCTTTCCGAGGTCAGAGTATCAGCTGATAGATCTTGCCGATTCGTGCCTACTGTGATCGATCACAGACTTTAAATAACAACAAAAAGTTTCTTTGGGAAAGTTTATTGAAATCATGAATACAATCACGTGTTTAAGTATCGGTCACTAATTACCAGTCACCGTATATATATAATATTGAATGTTTATTACGACAAACACTTTATTTAACGTTCATACCGTACAACAAAGGTCGTAAACGTGCCCAGAAATCATCAAATCAATTCATTTCATCACATCATCTCACAAATATGTGAATATTGTAAAAAACTAAAGTAGTTCTACAATTCGGGGTTGGTCGTAACATCTTTAGTAAGGGTGTCCACGATTTGGCAATATAACATGAGACACGGAAGGGGAAATAACTTGTTTTGGGCACTGTGTTTGTATTGTGTCGGGTTAAAGTGAACTCATGAAAAAATCTTCTAACCTTTGATGCTTCAAGTTTAAACCATAACATTCTCCTCATAAGGTCTTACAAAAGAATACTACAAAATAATCTGAATCATAACCGTGTTCAAAGATTGGTAATATCGCATTGATTTGCACCGTTGAAAACTTTCATTCCATTTAGGCTCTAGACAGACTGACTCCATTTCAACTGCACTCTGACTGCAAATTTGCTGTTGGAATGCAGTTTAGTAAAAACAGCAATTAGCAGTTTTAGGCAGCCTGCCCACTGAAGCGAGGTTGCGGAGCGGGGAAACGGAGGAATATTAATCAATAGGATTTTAGAAAATCTCCGGTCTGCTCTAGCGGACTGTCCTATTGGTTAAAATTACTCTGTTTCCCCGTTCCGCAGCCTCTTTCAGCTTCAGTGTACAGGCAGCCTTATTGCAGTCGTATAAACAGTACGAAAACTCCTAATTTGCCGTTGATATGCAGCCAATCTGTCTAGAGCCTTAACCTAAAAAAACAGTTACAGTAGCTGAGTAGCTCTAGTTTTGAAGAGCTATTTGCATTAAATTCAGCCACTCTACCCACTTGACACTTTAACCCGGCACACATAATTAATTTATCAAAATTTCGTTGTAGCCGGACACCTTTTAGTAGACTAACACACGTTGAATTTTCAGTCATTCTCGGATCCGGAGCTGCAGTTGCACGTAAGCAAATATTCGTACAGTGTCGTGAGTCGCATGCCGTGTACGTCTGTCACACTCACTTGTTCGTGTAGTGTGCGCCCTACCTTATTTGTGTGGCGTTGGATCTGGATGTAATAGATGCATGGCTCTCAGGGTTTGTGTCATGAGGATTATTATGTCTAGAGCTATCTGTAATGGGATTACTTTAATTTTAATATGAATACAATTTCCGTAATTATTATAGTCTTGATGAAGTATAATGTTCGAAAGTAAGCAACTTGTGATCTGAATCTGAGATGTACAAATCACAAAACACAATTTTGAATCAGATGATTTAAACAAGCTTGTTTATGATCAAATATTGTACTAACTGTAGTAAACGAATTACTTTGATCCAACGTCAACAATTCGTTCTGTGCATTTGTCTGTTTACGTGAATGTCTTCGCTTCACCTATCGCTCTACATTCTGCTTCTTTGGTACAATATGCAGCTTGGGTACATAACGCGTACGCGTCCTTTTTGCTGAACGGACGCGTACGCGGTTCATACAAAAATGGTGTTTGCTATGGACAAGAGTTGATAGGAGCTAAATACGTTTGAGTTGGCACTTACAGCCCGTTCACGACCTTGCCACTGTGGGCGAAGACTAAGCGCGGGGCGGGCGAGCGGTAAGATCGAAAGTATGAAAATGTACAAAGCACGCCACGAGTCTGTCGTGCGGCGACTTGTAGCGTTTTAATACTTTGAATCTTACCGCTCGCCGCCCCGCGCTTAACCGCCGCTCACTGCGGCAAGGTCGTGAACGGGCCGTTACACCGTAGTAGCCACAATCCGAAAAAATAACTCATTAAACTGTGTGTTGAAAAGCTATTGTGCCTGTCACCGTAAAACACTAAAGAATTTTTCTAAAAGGTCCCAGATGGTGAGTGTGTTACACAATTATCCCGCTAATCGGATACCAATATAAACATACATAACTTACGCTTTTTCCCCCAAGGAGGTAGGCAGAATCAGCTTACCTTCATGGCGTTGTGTAACGCCACCTGCTACGATTCACATCAGAAACTCATAGGCTAGAGGTCTCTTTTGACATTCGTAAAAACGTTTTTCTTATAGAATGTAGTTAAACACCTTACCTCTTAAATAAGAAGTGTTCTGGCAGGATGTCTGCCGTCAATACAAGCATCATATTTTTTTATCGCGGGTAAAGCAAGATATCTAGCTATGTGCTGTATATAGTACCGTCGAAGCAAGCGGTTTCCTCATGTAAAGGTATATAGTGGTATTTGTGCATTTTGTATGTAAATGAATGTGCATGATATCGCTACTTGTCGCATTTCCCGTAACATTTGCTTTGACAGTAAACTAGATTATTTTTCATAGTTTTTTTTATCAGTTTTCTAGTGTCTATGACATAAAGTTAAAAGTATTTCATGTGTTTAAGTAAAAAAAAAGCAAATGTTACTATCTCAATGTGAAGCTACAGTGTCGCATGCTTGTTTGACCTGTCATTGCTTGCCGATATACATATACCAATGAAATATAATACCAAAGAAATTAAACATCTTTGTGCTTACATTTCATACAACATACAAACTAGCCAAATATAATTAGCGATTTTGATTTTTATTTTAAAGGAATAAGAGTTTAAATGGCTTATTACTTTTGGTAGGCTTTTGAAGGTGCGTTATTTAACAATATTTTTAAATTCCCGATTTTAACTAGAAATATAATAATAGTTTAGAGATATTTTCTTATTCTATTTAAATATACTTTTTAACGATAGAAATCTGTTAATAATCTTTCACTATCAAATACAGTAATAATAACCTTTCTATGAAATATCTACAGCATTTTGCTTTTTATTAATTAATTGTAAGTAAGCTCCCTTAGTCGAATAACTTTCCAATCCGATTGTAACATTTTTAAAATGCGCCTAAAAGCAACAATTCAATTGGGGTCGGGGCAAATATGTACATGACAACAGAATACAATGTATATATCTACCTATTAAGTACAATCAATGACAAAACAGAATCAGTGCGCACCTACCGTAGAATGTAAAAACACAAGACGAAATACATGTACATAATAAGTTTAGGTACTGTTGGAGACTTCAATCCAGGGCTGACTGAACTGTTTTTATTAGGAGCCGCAGTCTTCGTCAGTCGCTCACAAGTCTACGAGCGCTCTGCAAGAACCGCCGCCAGTGCCCCCGCCCCCAGCCTTGTACATACCTCCTCCTGCCGCCGTCGTGATGCGGCAAAGACGAAGGCCAGGTCAGTACTGTCCACAATATCTTTCGATGTTTTCCTCACCCAACTAAACAGTACTCAATCACATACGTGAAGAAAACGTATCTCATTGGTAAAATGTCAACTAAAAATAATGCTTTAATCATAGTTTAATCCATCTGTTGCCGTAAGCTAAGCATAATTATCAAGGCATGCAACATTAGCATTTGTGTTTGTCTGGTAACATACTTCATTCAACATTCAGAGATATATTTTTGCTACTTGTATGTAACAGTCTCATTGAAAATATACATTGTAGGAACTGTTTCACTACGTTCGTATGAATAACATTAATAATTTTAAGAAACTGTGCCAAATTTTGGTCAATATAAACGAAGCTAAAGAAGTATGTAACTATCGAAGCATGCGGCGCTCTGAAGTTACTGCCTGGGAAGGAAACATGGTTTTTTAAAGTTTATAAACATTTTGATATTGTCGGAGCATTTTTTTTGTATAAATTCAAGTTCTTTAAACCAGTCTGACGTGTTGCTGGGGAGTTTGTGGTACCCATAAACAAAGAATTCATGTGAAGAGCGGGCGTTTTGCGACGTTTAAAACATGCTAATTTTCAGCCTAATTTGTATAAATGAGTTTAGATTCTAACTTTTTGTTTGTATGAAGCGAAGTTGGTGAAACAGGCCCTTAATATAACGTCCACTGCGTAGAGGTTAACACCAACATATCATGCCATTACACGATCATCTCACTTAGCACTAACAACAGATCACGCGCCGGGCAGTGCCGCCGACATGGAGCATCGAGACGCAATGCAGCTGTGGTTCGAAGCGAGGTGGGCCAGGCTTGTTGCTACGCGCAGAGCAAGGGACGAGGAGGATGAACCCATCTCCCGTCGACTCGCGAGACTCGAGCGGCGGTTAACGAGACCTCTATCTGGTAAACTGACTTGCTGATTCAACCGATAGTTGCGAGATGGAGCGGTATTTAAACCAGGCACAATTTATTATTGAACTTAGCCTCAGGATTACCTGCTCCTAAGAGCCTTAGCGTGATGTTAGTAAGCCTACACACATCCTCCATAATTGGGCTTTAAAGTACAAAAAAATGATTTCTTGTAGCTCAACTGGCAGTTCCAAGGAAAAGCACGTCCAACCAAACAAACTCTTGAACTTCATTACATTAAGATACATAGATTATTTAGATTTTTTATTGACCTCATTAGTTCATAACGCTATATGTTTGAAAACCACTTATGCGCTTTGTTATAATAGAAAATAATTAATATTATTAATTTTTATTTACATTAAAACTAATAATATTCAAAGGAAGAAGAAGGTAAGTGCTCGTTTTTTGTTAAGTAGCTCCTGCAAAATAGAATATAAAACTGCTAACATAATTGTGCATAATTGAATACATCCCTCACTGGCCATGCCACCATAGATATTGGATTAAATATGGGGGGATCGTATCGACGATATAGAAAAAATAAACGAGTGAGGCTTACCATAGTCGCATTTAATGTGTGACATCTGACATGTTATGGACCACCATAACATGTCAGATGTCACACATTAAATGCGACTATATACTATAAATAATATTATTTATGGCGGTGTATTTACCAAAATACGCCGCCTTAAAATAATAATAATAATAAATTTATTGATATAAAAATTATGTAGTTAACAAATTTTTGAAGCCCTCGGTCAGGAGCTAGGTAACAGTGGTGAAGGTTAAATTTTCATGAAAGAGAAGCCGACACAAACTCAGTATTCATGTCACTAAGGTCTACCTCCACCCTGTACACTTTTGGTGCAAAGACACAGTTTAGGTATTAGGCAATACTAGAGCTTGGCTGCCATTATTCAATAAACCTCCTGGGAAGCCGATTGGAATCGAGTTTTTGGACTCTTCTGCTAGCAACCTGTGTTACGGAAACCAGTGTCTCCACCCAGTTGCAAGTGGTACATGTGATCACATATTTATTCATGTTTGATAAAAAAAGAAAATAGAAAGAAAGAAAATACATTTATTGGCAACAGCTGGATACACGCACAGCAAAAACACAATAACATAAAAAAGATACCCAAAAATGGCATGTCTCACGGCTGCGCCAAAAGGTTCATTTCAGCGGTAATGCCAGACAGATGCTGACGCTGGTTTTCAAATGAACCTTTGGGGCATAGGACAGTGCAAATAAAGTGACAGTACCTACGTCGTGGTACAGTGGGTTGGTTCACACTTTCTCTCCCCTACTATGCCCGCTTATTGGTCAAATCAAATAGCGCGCTTCCCCGGTTTCCTGTAACACCTGTCGTGTTCATAATACAACCATTTGTCATAGGAGGGAATTGAACATACGACCTCTGGCATAGCAGTCAGGGTCACTAACCAAGACACAAACAAGGTAGCCATTGATGTGTGTATGTAAATGTTTCAGCCGAGCAGCAAGCGGCGACGGTGGCGGAGCTGGTGCAGGTGACTGCGCAGCGCGATGCTCACCGTGCTATGTTATTGGCTGATAGGTACGTACACGAAACAAACGCATACTACTGCCCAATTCATTTATCACTAACCAACTTCGTAGCTTGTCACCAAAGTCACGTTTTTGTTTTTTTGGCGTGACGGTCAAGAATTCAAGAATAAATAATTCTACTTTCTAAAAGAACCTTGTTTTCTCAAAGTCTTCACGAGTTTATAATAAGCTCCCAAGCAAGTAAGAGAAATTGAAAACATTAATTTATTTAAGAGAAAATAAAATGACTTCTTATTGAATAGGTATTTGAAATTTTGCCCGACAGATTCATGATGACTTAGTGCCAAATTATATAATAATTATATTACGTAAACTTACGGACAACAATTTGAAAACTATTTTATGCCTAACATGGTAGAGCAGTGCAAACGCAAACCAAATTAATAAGAAGTTAAGTTAATAAGAAGCCTTGAGCACTGGCGTAGGGTAGCTAGCATTTCGGTATTCAATAGGATACATTTTCGAGAGTGTGCACGGGAATTACATGAATCGATTCCGCCATCACCTTTCTATCATCGGAAAACCGGTACGGCGAGGGTCCACCCTTACATCGTTGGCACCTCAACGATCCGGACAAAGCGGTTTGCCTCGTCGTTTATACCGTGTACGTCGAAGGACTGGAACAACTTTCCTATTTTTGTGTGTATGTTTGTAATGAATAAACCAGAAACTCAAAAACTACTGTGCCGATTTTATAACTCAAAAAATCTTTCACTATTGGAAAGCTATTTTCACTCTAAGTAACATGGGCTACTTTGTATCCCTGTATTCCCATGGGAACGGGAATTACGCAGGTGAAACCGCGGGACGTCAGCAAGTAATTCATAATTTGCCACCGACTTCCAAAACTAGACATTTAATACACCTTTTGTTTTTTTTTTAATAAATATCTAATTGTATAGTACTTCTAAATTTTTTTAAGACACTTACTAACATAGCGGATCTTATGTTATCCTGGATAAAGATGTATTATTATTATTCTACATTATTATTCTAATAATTTAAAAATTGAAATACCATTGGGAAAATACCATGAGTATTTTTTTTTATGAAATCGGTTGTATTTTTTTTTGTACCTTTAAGATCTTACTTTTTTAATAAAGCCTTTTAATTACCGTCTTTAATATTGGTATTAATAATGTGGTTTTCAGAAGGCGGAGTGCAGGCAGCAGCGTCGCGGAATAATCCCCGGAGTCATCTCTACCAAACCAGGCGTCACTCCGCGTAATTTCTGAATTGTGTACTAAATACGAAGTCACAAGGTACAAGGATAGCTTTGTTTCTGTTTTTATTCAAATGTCTTTGAATAACTGTATAATCTGTCTCTTTGAAAAATATCTAGGCGCTAAAACTTTACGGTTTTTCTTTGACGCTGGATTTTTAAAGTCAAGTGTTCAAATCTTTGACAAATAACAATCAATACAGAACAATCTACTCAGAAGTTCTGCAAATTGGTTCTGCAATCGAAAAGGAATTAAGATACTAAAGGAATTGACGAAACCTACAACACCGCTTTATGTTAAATCTGTGTTGTAGGATTCAGTCTTCCCATTATAAGAAGCACCATGTAACTTCGTGTTTGGTACGCAATATTCTTTGCTACGATCGTTCGCATAGGTACCAATAAATTATTTAATATTCGACGTAAACCCACAATTTTAAACTGTATATAAGTGTATTAGAAAACCTTTTTATATTTACCTATGACGAATGATGTAACAATCGTGAAATGAAAACCTTTAGTTCATTATTTTAATTTTAATTAGAACAAATACCGTTTTGACTGGACTTTGCTGCTAATTTTAGGGACAAAATAATCACAATTATTATTTTTAGTAGTAATTATGCTGTAGCTTAAGTTGTGACTTTTTTTGTACTGTCGGCAAAATCGGCGCGGTTGCTGTCGTACCCTTTCTAGAGGACTGTGTTGGTTAATTAAATGTAAAACAGTGTAGAACTGTGCGGGCAGGAAAGTAAACCGGCATGCAGCTTAATTTTCACATCAAGAAGTGTTTTCGTTTGATTGATCAACACAGTGATCTCTTCGCGTATAATTGACACTTGTATTCAGAGCTTTATTTTAATATTAGTAGAACATTATTCTAAGGTCAGGTACCTTATTTGGGGTCGGTGGTAGACACGGTCACAAACACCATGTACACATTTATTTCTCATTTTACCAACAATTTCAATAGTAAAGGTAACAAAGCAAGCTTAGTTAAATACCCGACATTTTTGTAGGATTTCTTTTGTTCAAATTGTTGGTAAAATGAATGTAAATCGAGTACCGTCGAACGGGGTGAGTAGGAATGCAGGGGTGAATAGAAATAATACTTTGAAGTCGCTTCGAGATTATTTTTTACTACCAATTTAACGAAATTATTGATTTTAATTAATTAGAAATCTTAGGGTGGTTTTTTCAACAATCTGATATCTTTTAGCCGAAGAGCAAATATTGCGGTTTGACATATTATCCGTTGAAAAGTTTTCAAACAGCCATTTTTGTTCCTCAGTTATCAGTTGTTTGGCCATTGATAAATCGGCCTTTAGACTCCTTGCATGTAACAACAAACTTTTCACTAACGTAAAGTGTTCTAAACAGTTTTGTTTCTATCTACCCCTGCGTTACTATTAACCCCGTTAGACGGTATATATTATGGCCCATTATATGGGTATCAAAAGTGTGCTAGATATGCCAAATGTGTTAGGTACATGGAGATATTTTTTTATTGTATAGTAACGACTAAGTACCCGTAGTTATAAATGTATGGATTTATAAACGCTGTCTAACTTCTACACTGATTTTTGTACATGTTTAATGTAAATATATTTTTTTATCTGTAGACAGTGTAACATGTCGGCTTCGAAATCACCAATTGGGCATTAAATCTAAATATGTTTTCCTAGTGTAACCACAATTCGATTGCTTCTGCCTTTTTATAACCTTTTGAACGCCATTGTCACATATATGTGTCAAAATACACGTCGCACCATGTTATGAAATAAACAATTTAATAATTACTTTTGTGTTTTAGTTTACACAACAAAAGTGGCCTGGCGACAGGAGTACGGCGATACGTTTATACTCTGGCGTTCAAAAGGTTAAATAGTAAAAATCACAGTGTGCACAGTTGTTACAAATTGAATTTTACCTTTTTAGGAGCGTTTATAAAAATAGTATTAAATTTCGATGTAACAGAGCTATTTATGTACTTGCTGTCTCGCGTGCTGCCAAAATAATGTGCGCTCTGAAATTGTTATCAAAGTACCACATGTCACAGTAAGCTGCGTTCCACTTGTGTTCTGATCTCCCGCGCAAACCTCTTATACAAGCTACTAAAAATAAGCTTGTAAATGTGTAGGATTAAAGGTGGCTGGCATAGAAAAGACCGATAAAAATACAATTTGAAAAATCAGTTGTAAATAACATCTTTTACCATTCATGAGTTAAACATAATTATTACTTAATAATAATTTAAACAGAGAACTATGATTAATAAAAGAAAATACCTATACGGCTAATAGCACAACGATTTTTAGAACAAAAAAGTTTTTTTTTTTTTGTAGAATGTTGTCTCAGTCACTCGTTCATATACTGCCTTTAAGGTCAATTTTCACCTTAAATCTTTGATCCTACACGCCTACCGAATTCCGTCGTCCTTGCCCGTCTAAGCTGGGTCATTCATGATCGCAATAACACACTCGTGTAGCTTCTAATATAGGATGCAGGTTCAAATTCTCTTGGATATTTATATTTATTATTATGTAATTATTATAATTAAGATAGCATTGTCATGTTTATCATATTTTATGTGTGTATAGAGAGTTATAGTTAAATTTAAATTGTTCCTGCTGTTCCCACATTTATGTTCGTATAACTCGTCAAAATGTTGCGGTTGTTTTTTCGCGATTTCAGGTTTGGTCCCACAGTAAAGTTGTTCAGAATGATGATTACAATGACCCCTGCAGACGTCTAGAACGACTTAAATTTAAACTTGTATACAATTTTATCATGAATAGATATCTTGAAACTAAACACGAGAACATTATCAAGATGATTATTATGTAAAGGTCCTCTCATTAATATACTCCAGGTTTAAGTTAAGTTTACAACTACCATACTTGCGAGCAATTAAATCAAGCCACTTGTTGTTTACACTCGTTACAGTCATTATTTTAATATATTAAATAAAATCAAAATAAACAAAATCATATTTGTTAAATATTTTTCTTTATAACGTTTTTTTACTGATTACATGTGTGACGTATGATAAAATGACAATCACTAAGTTTGTTGAACTCTGTCGGCTTCGTATGTTGCTGTGCGAACAGCTCCTCTAGCACAGACTTGACTGACACACACACACCCTCACGCTAACCAACCGCTGTGATCGGCTGACTGAAAATAATAGCAACCGCCAATGAAGTGTTTTGTAAATTTATCAGTGAGGATTACGATTTTGGATGTCGGTTATATTTTATTATATATTTATGTAAAAAAGTCGATCGTATAAAGGTGAGTTTACACTAAAAGAGAGGTTTGTTCAAATACTCTTGCTTGTAAACGAAACGGTTTACAATCAAAGAACATACAAGGTTGAATGACAACTAAGAGCTAGATTTGTCGCAAAGCATTTAAGAGACTGCTTAAAGGAACAATCGCGTCCGAACACGAAATAATGCTCTAAACAAGTGTTCGCACGTTCTAGTACCGTTCCATCAGACAATAGCCTTCTTAGAATACAGCATATAATATGTACTCTTTGCGACTACAGACAACAATTAATGAAATCTCTACCTCTGTTTACACTCAAATAATTTCATAGAGTGACGGTCATTGAATTAGAAAAGATATGGAAACGTAATTCTCATACAACTAACGCTTCAATTTCGGGTCCATTGCGCTAACAAATTGACTTAAATTGCAACAAGGCACTCACACACTCTCATAAAACGAATCTAATGCGCGATTGGGTGCCTCAAGGTCGCGGGGCGGAGTCAACATGTCGCCGTAATCGCGGGCGAGCGCGAGGTTTTATTTGTTGGAAAAGTTATTCCTGTATCACTTTTCCTTTTATTGCATTTCCTGCGCCACTTTACTACACAAGAAGTATTTTTTCATAATTCAACCAATGTTTATAACCAAATAATGAAACGTCAAACGCTTTGATCAATGCGACCTTCCGTCACTGAGCGCGCGGTAGACCTAATTCGCGAAAAAAGTTACTTTTAAAGCCACGCCTACTCGGGGTTACTTTTCGTGGTGCTACTTAGGGAGTGCAATGCTGTTTCCATATCTTTTCTAAATCAATGGTGACGGTAGTATGTGGATCTCGTTTAGTGTAAATCAGCCTTAAATTTTGACAGCCGCGTCAAACATGAGCTTTTTCTTGAAGCATGGCGTGCTGGGCGCGTTTTGCTTTATCATGTACACATGAGTTAAGCGGTCAAAGTGTTATTATGTAAGTCTGTGCTAGGGGTTCCTGTCACCTTTGCCTTAGACAGCAGTACTTCATGTGTATTATATTATAAGTAGTTGCGAATATATTATAGTATATATTTGTATGTTATGGGACAATATGTATAAGTATTATATGAGATGGCGTCAACTTGACGCTGTTTCAACACTATTGCTGTAGGGCAACTTTTTCGCTGGTTGGACTCCCATTGACCATGGCAGTGTCATTAACGGAAATGTTGGACTACAGCGGTGCCAACTATGGTGCTGCTTTTAGACCTTAGACACGCATTAAATATGGAAATAATATATTTATTATGTATTTATTACTCAAATATCTTAATGTTACACACGTACCACACCGCCGTACATTCATCACAAAAAAGATCAAAATATTTTTTTACGTATTAGTAAATTAGTCTTCCTTGTAAACTTTTTTATTTATGTTTAAATTGATGAAGGATTTGACGTAATAAATAAAGAATAAAAATAACTAGCATTACGGTACTAGATCGCGTTCACAAAATAATATGCTTCGCTATGTTTTGATAATGTTTGATCATATACATATTGTGAATTTATTTGACGTGTTTTGATACCACATTTAAGCTCATAAAAAATACAATTCCATGTAAATGCTTATACAAAAGTAGTGTCACGTGACAAATATTTGAATCTCCTGTTGATTACTTTCTTTTTCATATTTCTTTTGTGGATATCTTTGTATCGAAAACTCGCAAAATACATTTGCATACTATGTGACAGAGTAAGATTAGTTACCTTTTTAAAACGAACTAATTCAACAAAGTCATTTTATATCCGGTTTGAAAATAATTCGATAGTGAAGACTTCTTCACTATCGAATTGTTTCACTATCGAATTTGTCAACAAATAATGTTGTTGAGATAGTTGTTTTATTTTTATACAAATGTTGAATAAGTACAGAAAAGACTAACTCAGAGAACATAATCAGATATAATTACTCATATACAATTTACTCATTAACAAAAGCAAATTACAAATATCACGCAATAAGTATACAATTAGAGGCACAATATATTGAAAAACCCAATTATGCAGTCAATTACTTAAACGCCGTCATAACCTAAAAAACTATAGTTCAAAACAAAGCAATATATAAGCTCATTAGTATAATAATATAGTTCCGTTTTGCTTTCTATCAAAAAATAAATACAAATTAAGATACTTCTTGACAATTGCTAAGATTGTAAGTGTAGATAAAAATTACAGAAGACAGGTTCGTACTATGACAAGTTTAAGTACTGTGTAAAAGAGATGGTGATATTCGTGCTGTATAGCTCCAACTCTGACTCACACTGGAATAGATACGGTTTTAACATCACACCAAATTTTATTAAAATCCATTCAGTAGTTTTTACGTGAAAGAGCAACAAACATCCATCCATCTATCCATACTCACAAACCTTCGCGTTTATAATATAATAATAATATAGTCGTGTTCATATAATAATCATAGTATTTATTATCGAGCTGTTTATTTATTGGTGCGAATTTCTTTCTATATACTTTCTTTGTTATTTTATGTATGTTGTTATTTTAGAGATTAATAATAAACTTCTTGTCCTGTCTTTAAGATTAATCAATGGTAATAATAGCAAAGTATCAGTTGTTATATGGAGACATCTCGATCTAAGGGCCCGAAAAATTCTAAGTCTAGCTTAGGATCGAATTTGTTACCTTACATTATCCTATGTCTATAAAATTTTTGATTATTTATATTTACTAGGATCACATGTTTGCAATTTATAGTTATCGTGGTGTTGAACAAGCGCTTTCAGTATACACATTTTGTATTATTTTTATTGACTCGCCTTACAGTGCCTGGTAGATTATAGAAAAATATAACTTATTCTCAATCATTTGTGAATTTGCAATAAGTCGATGTTGCTGTATGACGCAAGTACTCGAAATCTTATAAATGGGACGTTAAGATTCCGTCAACTCTCGCTGGCCTACACACTGGCTTTTAAAATATTATAGTCTAAACTAATTTTATACTTTGATTTAAAAAATTGAGACAAATACAATTTGCAATTACATACATGCATTACAAACCTAATATTACTTTTATAGTCAAATAACAACAGTTACTTTTGTAAGTCATATGTATTTTTATGTAGAAAGAATGAAGGGCCGTGGTTCGAAAATAGGTTTTCGCAGTCTATTGTACAGCCGGTAAGAAAATGATGAGGCGTCTTTGTTTTTAAATCTTGTATATTGAGCTGTGTTCGCAATATGTCAAGCTTTAATTTTTATTGTATTTTGGCAAACGCACTTGCAACGTATCTAGGTATTTTGAATCTTTTCTTAATTTAGATTTGGGATGCGCTGCGGTCAGATAAATTGAAGGAGCAACCATGTGTTATTACCTACATATTATGAAAAGCATTATCTATTTATATGTCCGTCCGTTAGCGCGCTTAGAACGCAAGAGAACACAAGGTACCGACTCAGTTTTACAAGTTATTTTGTTTAATAAATTGACAGCTAAGGTATTTTGTAATTGCACTCTGGAAATGTTACTAGGAAGTTTTTAAATATATCTGCACGTAACCATGTAATGATACCGCAGCCTGCCCAAATTTCACACTTATGTAAGGAATGCCTTTTATTTATATTTATGAACATAGTCAATCGTCTCTTGTTACAAATGTAAAATGATAACAAAAAAATGTATGAAAAATAAACAAAACCATTTGAAGAGAGTTTATAATATGTAGTAACTTGAAATGAAATATATATATAGATATATATATTTTAATAGCAATAGCAGATGACTTAACAATAGATAGTTGTAGCGTTACACCAATTTAGAACATATTCTTCTAATATTGTTACTTACATAGATAGAAGTTGATATTATATCCAATGCAAGGATCAAACACAAAGCAATGTACCTCCTTTTGTATGCGTAGTTAATTTGACAAACTAATAAAAAAGTAATATATAATTATTTTTGTTTTATTTCTTTGTTTTTTTTTAGGGCTTATTACACTCTGGTTTGTCCTAACTAGGATCCTAGTTGGAAGCAACCAAGCGGTAGTTACCATAAATTCAATCTGTCCTAACTGCAGTTGGAAGCAACCAAGCGATAGTTACCATAAATTCAATCTGTCCTAACTGCGATTACACCTTCCGATTTCCTAGTTAGGATGCTACAAATCAGATAGTGTAATAAGCCCTTAAGCCATACGAGATACAAGTAATTGGCAAACTATTGTACAAATAACTATTATTTATTTGTTGGGGCACTACAATGATATTTTTTTTATTTTAATGAATAGATTTATTAGTATGCACGCAGTGGTTAGACCTAGTTGGGGATGTGGATTCGATAGGCAATGAGTCATCAGGATAATCTCACCCATATGAGCTTGCTGAGAAATGATAAATTTCATGCCACGAGGGTGGATAAGTTTATATTAAATAAAACAAAGTAGTTTAAATTATCACAAAAGTTTAATACTAGCATGATTCGGAATTGATACAACTTTGAGCTTTAATATTGATGTGTATACAATGCTAATAAACTCTTACTCATATAATATGATTTCTAGTTTTCAACAAATAGTGGTGTTTGTTCCAAAACAATTTACTTCTAACGTTCAGTCTGACAGTGTTTTCCTGTAAAATCGATATATTGAGCAATCGTTTTTCAATGTTTGTGTTATATAATATTTACATAAATTTATAAAACCTAATTTATTTACTCGTAACTATATATAATAAATTAGAATAATAACCGAACTGTGAACTTCCTACCATAAGTCTGCCTCTGTAATGGCACATTGGATTACTTTTTCCATTTTAAGCACCCGTCGTTAGCGACTTGTACTGACGTTTTAGTGTTGTCGTATTTTTGTTTAAATTACTTTGTACCATACATAGTAGATTTTGTATTGGAGACATTTTAGACGGAGAGAATATTGGTTCGTCCTTAGAAACGAGAGAAACTTGTAAAACTTAGAAATTGGTTAGTTGCCTCCATGGAAGACGAGCCATTACAATCTCCACCAAAAATTATAATTGTATTGATACTACTAACGGACACATACTCACAGGTTCATAATTAACTACTTAAATAATTTATTGACAAACACGTTAATATTTAAACAGACGGGAAATTAGAGCAGCTAACAATGATTAACTTCAATCTTATCTTATGTAGGTAGGTGCTTACATTACTAATATATTTATGTACAAATTTATATCTGCTTACCAACTAAATTATGAATTTGAAATACGAAATAATACAATAAGTATGATTATTAAGAAAAGATCAAGGTAATCATAGTCCAAGCAGGAAAGATTATACGATTAAATACTGTATATACTTAAGTACCTATGTATATTATTTAACTTTAGAACGAGAAAATATAATTCTTTGTCAAAATATGGTGCTCAACTTTAGAGCTTATAAATATTTTAGCAACAACAAAAACTAGTTCTGAATTTGTTAAACAATGCTAAACAGTTTCTGTACAATTTTTAGAAAAAATATGAAGAGCTGTCTGACAGTTTAAGAATTCTCGTTGTTGTATCACTAATATACCTAGATGCCCATTATATTTGTGAACACATTACATAATATTTAAATATAAGAAATTACAAGTAAAGCTATTTGGTACATTTTGTTTCGCCCGAATAGGTGGTTACTTACGCTGCTACTCAACCGTTCACGTGACATATTTTGATAATAAGTACCTACACGTTATAATGCCAAATGGCTTACTTTATGATAAAGAATGGAAATTAAATAAATTATGTCATAATCATGATTAGGTATTGATAATACAACGGGTGACAGCTAAGAGCATTCAGATTTTGGCTTATGAGTTTGCCTAATCACAGTTTGCCTCTGATACAAGCACACGTCGGCATGTACCCTGTTAAAAGCGTTGGCATACACCATTGAGGACAGTCGCACGTTCTTGCCAAACTTGCACTCAAAATATGAAGTCCAATAAGTTCCGACGACGCGCAGCAGCTACAACATACAGCAGTCTTCATTAATACCTAGGCTTATGATTATGGTGGGGGCGATGGGGGGAGTGCCAGTCGGGGTGCCTGGGCTCGCGGTGGTGGTGGTGGTGGTGGTGGCGGCGCTTGTCGCGGGCGTGCGGTGCGGGGTACACGTCGGACACCACCAGCTCGGAGCCATCCTTGGGCGCCTCGCGGTCGTGGGCGCGGCGCTGGGCGTGCTTGGCGCCGGCCGCCTCGTGCAGCTCTTCCCAGGCCTGGCGGTAGTAACGGTTGAGGCCGCTGCGGGACTCGGACGAGGACGAGTCCAAAGAGCCCACGGTGTTGCAGTCAGGGGACACGTGGTGTCTGTACCGCTTGCCGTCGTTGTGCTTCCTGCTAATAATTATAGCATTTTGTTTAGTATATACTGTTCTAATTATAGTATTAGGTACCTGCTGAGTTGTACAAGAGCTGAGATCAATTTGTATACATCCAATGAGTTAGATGTGGTTGCAACAACACGTCAGCCAGACAGAACTGCTTTAGTGCTAGTTACCAACCAGGCTTTATTTTTGGATGAATAAGTTTCTAAACAATAATTAAGTACTGAAGAATATTTAACACGTAGGTATATTTGTTGAAGTAATAGAGCATTTATTATTTATTTATAGCATCGAGATGTACCTACTTATAAATAGGTAACGGAGTGAAACATGTTTTTCATCATAACTTGTTTTTTTTTAAATAATAATATATTACAATAAAATTGTGCTTTGTAGTTTTTGTGGTAAGTAGTATAACTGTGACGTAGGTAATACAAATTAAGTGTCTTAGAGTGAAGCGTTCCGTGTGCGTGTAGATAATACAGGTGGTACCCAGAGGAGCCAGGCAAAGGGCCGGGCAAGTGAAACATAAGACATGTTATTCAACACACTTCCTCGAAAAATGGATCTTATTGCACCGCATTTAGTTTTAAAAAGGGTGCTTTTTACATAGCATGCCCAATCAAATTGCCCGTCATAGTGCGGGAAAGTGCACCACAGAATGATGTATTAATTTTAAGTAGGTAAGTAGATATAAGATGCGAATTTTTAAATAAATGTCAGCAAAGGGGCTTCATAGCTGTTTATGCCTAAAATTGCGAATGCACTTATTATGTAGGTACCTAACTGTGATGATAATATATGATGAGTAAATAATACATATATATGTGTATATTTTTTATGTCATCTAAGTGTGGAATAGCGTAAGACGTGTCTTTGTATCTACATTTAGATCCTACAATAGATCAATCCACCGCAAGTGTGTTGAAAATGCGTGAGCACAATCAAATGTAATAATAAAGCATTGTTGGTGAGGAGTGAGTTTTTGATTACCCATCTTGCTAGGCGTGAAGCTGTGTAGTGATTAAGACATGTAATTAGAAAAACGATTTTCACGTTAATTTTATTTTCCAACATGGCGCGTGCTTTCCAAATCCCGGTGCGTGTAGCGATGACATGGTGGTTGGTTAAACACAACAGAGACATAATATACATTAAACAACACAACATACAATACACCTCATTCAATTGGTGTCATAAGATAAATGTGATCTGGCAACTCTATTTATTGCTTGTGGCGTCATCTTTGGCGCAGGTGGTCAACCACCATGTCAACGTAGTACCTTAAAACAACGCACTGGCTATAAGGGGTTGGAGAAGTGTCCGGCCCGATGCGTGTGGCGATGTGTTCGGACGAACTCGCGCCTGCCGACCTGCTGGTCGGGGAACGGGAGGGCCAAGAGTGTGTACCACCGGGATGGCAGCTCGCGGACCGCCGGCGGTGGGCGCTTTGGACCCCCGCTGCCGTACCAATCACTCATGTAGTGTGTCGCTTTAACATGATGCTCTTTGTCTCGCCTGATGGTAAGCGAGGGGCTAACCGGTTACTCACAGGAAGGGAGAGCTGATAAATACTTTGATTGTTGTATGAGGGTTGTATTCTTCACATTTTGTCAATGGCGAGTTAAACAAGGCAATGCGAAACTGACTATGAAACCTATCTATTAAAGGTATTGATTTAGAGAAGCACAATTTATTCGCCTTTAAATCAACCTCTAGCGCTGGCGTCGATCTCTAAAGTTTGCATGGAAGTCATAATAACAGCATGGAAATGTTAGCACAACGCTTCTGCGTACAAAAGTAGCTTGGTATAATTGGATGCTTTGTTTTGTTCAACAGGGTGTAAACGATTATTATGACATGTTATTTAGGTCCGTTTTGGCGTTGTGGACGCTGAGATGACCTCTTGGAAATATGACTTGGTATTGACGTGAGATATTCTCGTTAGATCTTGAACAAGATTTGAAGCTACCTACACTAAGGTACTACCTGACACGGGTTGCCATATTATCATCAACCCATACCTACATTTTAAAGAAACTTGATTACCCACCTATTTGGTTCTAACTAAATCACAAGCATCCTCGTTACCCCAGCCTACTAAATACTTCAAACAACTCAAATCGGCGAGCTCTCACCTCCGTACGAGGATGACGATGGTCGTGATGATGGCTATGAGGAATACCAGCGCCCCGAAGGCGCCCAGGGCGACCACGGCGCCTATGTTCAGTCTGGCGCCTACCGGGTCGCGTCTCTCTCCATCGACCGACTGCGGCACATTCACGCGAGGAGTTTGTTCTGCTCTGATGTTGTTGCCACTGCCGAGGATCTGGAAGTATAATTAAAGTTTGCTTTATGGATTACTGGGGACTAAAAAAAATCACGTAAATCAACTGTTGAAGCTAACAGCGTTTGCGCACAAACTACTTCTGCTGTCAACAAAGTGAATAGGTTACCTGGTTCTCCCTCGGATGGCTCGCCACAATAATATGGGGAATATGGCTTGTCGGTGAATCTTGGTTGTCGGGCACGGTCGTTTTTCTCTCAGGTGGGCGCTCATAAGTCCTTGTGGTAGGCCGCTCTGTGGTCGGCTTAGGCCTCAGTCTGCGTGGAGGCTCGGCTGTCACAGTCGCGAAGGGTGCAGGTGACGAAAGGGGGCGAGGGGACGTGCGTGCCCGCGTTGGCAGGATGAGCCGAGGGCTGGTAGGAGATGGAGCGGGCGCCGAAGTGGTGGTTGCAGGGGGATTCGCGGTCGTCGATGGTATTGTGGTTGTCAGACGTTCTTCCACTAAAAAGATAGAGAATTTAATTGTCAGAGGTTCAAAATTGCAAGGCAAAGGCCTCTTCTCAAACAGAGAAGACTCAATCACAATCGACAAACATAAAAAGTACCTATTTAGGGTATTATGAATTGAAAAACGCCATATTGGACTGGCCTGGTTGCCCGTGATAGGCCAGTGTTTGAAACCGCAAGCTGAGCTAACTATCACGACATTTTCGTGATGCGGCTATCACGACTCTATTACGGTGTTTTGGTTTTCTGGTACTTAGGTACCAGAAAACCGTAATACCGTAATAGTACAAACAAAAATAGCATTTACAACTTATTAAACGACTACATAAAAGTTAAAAATAGCATTGCGCAATACTTGTGAAGTTGTGACCTATTTATTTGTTGTGCGCCTTACATTTACTGTATGCGATGGCGAACACAAATAGGGGAGGCCACGTAACTTTTGTTTTTCTTGCTCTTTATTTAGCTCATAAACCTTTCAATCGTGTCTTATTATAGACACAATAGAAAGACAATAACAGCTCGGATGCCGGTTTCCGGGGTTTAATGAATTAAGACAGTTACCCATATGCCTGCTGTCACGTTAAGCTGTCTCTTAAGCAATCCACTAAAGCAGCGGAACATTCACTCGCTGGCAGCTAACGCTTGTAGCGATTGATTGAGCGAAAGTCCGTCATTTACGTTGTTTTCCTGCTTGTTCAGTAATATTTTTATGTTAAGTATATACAAATTAAACGTTGTAAGATAGCGCACTTAGTAGGTAATTAACATTAATGAACATATCGTTACGATCAATTATGGCTTATTTTGGGAGGGTATCAAAATTAACTTTAGCATCAACTTTTGAAACTAAGCAATTGATCACGTGTAAAAAGATGATGATGATGTGATGATGATGATGATGATGATGGATAAAGCGGTACTTCAAATAATTACATATCATGTGTAAAAAGTCTCCGATGGCGAGGTCGCGTGGTGTGAACCATTCCTAACAAAAGTAGGTCAAGAATAATTTTATTCGGATTCAGTTAAGTTTTTATAAACATCAACGACACGTAATCGGGAACGACTCAGAAATAAACATAGTTCATGTAGGTGTCTAGATCAATAAAGTAGACTAAGGGTTGAGGAGAAGGGCGCTCCCCTGTAACGGACGCCTGCGCGTTGGGATGTCAAGACAGCATACCGCCGCGGACCGCCTCCCAGAGCTGACGCCTCGACTTGCTCCTCACACTACACGGTGAAGGCATTTTCTCGGTTTAAAAACGTAGTGTATCGTTGCTGACCACCGTTCAAGATGACCGGCCGGAGTCCGTGTGGAAAATTTAAGTTACCTGGCACGCCTCCCAGCGTGCGTCGCCTACGGAAACCAGTGAGACCTGTCTCGGGCGTTACCATGTATCGTACCTCGCATGAGCGCAATAATAACGACTACACGACATCGCCTGGAAGCGTCCCTGTCGGAACTTCATCGGACAACATTACACCTATATTACAGCACCAGGAGTCTGAAGTGGATTCCCAAGATTCTAACTATGATTCTGCCGATGATTTTTGCGATGATTATCTCGACTATTTCGACGACGATTTTGGCGAAGATTTTGACCCTGAATTTTACTCTGAACCTGACGAGTATTTATCAGACGTCGATTCGGAAGATGACGAAGCAGATTCTAATGAGCCAGAGCGGAAGTGTCCCTCTGCCGGTGGAAGTGATGGCGCTGAAGAAGATTCCGCCGCTCAAAGACACGGTACTCTACAAATCGTTTCAGTAGAGGCCGAGGAATATGATGGAGACGTTCCGGATTAAATCTAAATAGTTCCTAATATCTCGGTGTTGTTTCTGAAATTGTTAAGTCTGAGACTCTCCCAACATTACCGGCCTACACCAGCTAGACATTTTTCGTTACTGTTACGCCAGTTGACGGTTATATAACCAGCTTTTCAAGACGACTTCGCCCCTTGCCTATCCTGAGGATGTCATACCTTGATCCAACCTGCAATCGAAGATGACACCGGCAAAAACACGCTTCTACCAAGTTACTTCGAGACAACGCCCAGATTAAGACTATTTATCTAAGTGTTGTGAAAAAGTGTGACCTTCCCGAATGTATGTAATAATAGAAGAAGCAGCTGTAGTAGTGTATCCCGTTAATAATCTCAGGTTTGTGAAGTAATATTTCAATCGATGTATACCTGTTAAATGTGGTAAATGTGTGATTCGATCAAGCAGTCTTTTGTTTTATTTGTAGTGGCACCATCTTCTATACTCAATTAAATCTTTACCCAGAAAGAATAAAGTACGTGCATGTCGCCTCCCGACATACTTTTTCAGTCATCTAACATACACATGAACACTCTCTTCAATTTATTAGATAACTTACGCTGACAGTTGGGCGCTGGGTTATCCCAGAGGCCATTGGCTAGGCAGGCAAGCCTCTTGGCTCCTTGCAGTCTGAATCCTGCAGCACATGAGTACTCGGCCACCGAGCCGAACACAGAAGAGTTGTGCGAGACGGAGACGCGGCCATTGGGAGTCGAAGGGGGCTCTTCGCAGTGCACCACTGGTGAAAAAACACGTTAAATATTTAGTAAGTTCATACTTCGAAAGGCAGTCGTTCGATTCATAGACCTACGAAGTTGGTCGATCAGTTTGATTTTCTGGAACCCGACGGGTTTATTTATGAGTCGTAAGTACAATTGGACTGGAGTGATTAAATTAGCTTGTGTGTCAGTGGTAGTAATCTGTACGTATTCCGAAAATAGGTCACACCCACACCCCTATTCTCCCACACGTTACTCAAAATATACACGAAATATCCCTGCAGTTTTTGTTTTCAAACTTAACTCAAACAAAAAATGACTTTTTAGGAGTCCGTAACGAAA
Organism: Euplexia lucipara; assembly: GCA_921972225.1. Lineage (NCBI taxonomy): Eukaryota > Metazoa > Arthropoda > Insecta > Lepidoptera > Noctuidae > Euplexia > Euplexia lucipara. Next base: position 33,956,183 of record OV179142.1, read on the forward strand.
GGGTGCTAGCAGAACCCTTACTATTTAGCCTCCAATTTCCATCTGTATATCTGTCAGCGGGCTGTTTCTAATAAACCTTATTAGATGATGGAAGATAAAGATAGACACTTGTTTGCACTTGTTTTTTTTTTCTTTTTTAGATTTTGCCCCATATACTAATAATGTCATTACCTTCTTTTACCTTGGAAAGGTAAAAAAGGTAACATTTTAACTTAAATAACATACAGTTTGCAAAGTATGGACATAAATGCTGGCGTCCCACAAGGCTCCGTACTATCTCCGACACTGTTCCTCCTGCATGGTCCAAATTTTATGTATTATCTACGCTGTTCCCCGTTATGGAAGCAGCCACACCTCTTGGAAAAAATTGACCAAATTATTCGCTCTTCATTAACATCGATTTTGAATGTGGTCTTAGACGACCGAGCGTGGTTGCAAGCCACTTTACCTATCCGCTTTGATGGTATCGGCGTTCGTAAAATTACCAGTATTAGCATACCAGCGTTCCTGTCCTTAGCCCACAGCACTGAAAAGTTGACCAGCCTCCCCTTTGGTCCACTCTAAGGTGCCGTATTTGACCGATGCGGTGGACGCTTGGAAAGTGGCTTGCCCGGATACAGATCAGCCCGTGATCCCATCTTCCCAGAGACAGTGGGATGAGCCGCTCTGTAGTTTGGTACGAAATAATCTTATAAATACGTCCACCAATACCGCTGAGCGTGCCCGCCTGCTGGCTATAGGTGAGTGGGAGTCGGGCCTTTGGCTTCAGGCTTTACCGTCACTCAACATTGGCACTATGCTGGGTGACACTACCTTCCGGCTCGCTACATGTCTGCGTCTGGGCACTCCTTGCAGAGCTCCACATCGCTGTCAATACGGTGAAGCTGTCGACTGCTTCGGACACCATGGCCTGTCTTGCGGTAGAAGCGCTGGTGGCATTGCACGTCACGCCAGCATTAATGGCATCATCCGTCGTGATCTTGTCAGCGCTGGGGTGCCAGCTATTTTAGAACCCAACGGCTTAGCACGCGACGATGGGAAGAGACCAGACGGTGTAACCATAATGCTTTGGAAGTTGGGTAGGCCTTTGGTATGGGATGCAACATGTGTCGATACCCTTGCACCATCCCATCTTTCTAGTACGACGGGTTGTGCCGGTGCGGCTGCTGCAGGCGCTGAAAACCTCAAACGGCGAAAATATAACAACCTTATTGGAAGATATAAATATATTTTAACCGTTTGGGGTTGAAACACTCGGGCCTTGGGTCCGAATGCCCATATAGTTTTCCGGGACATCGACAAACGGTAGGTCGACTCTTCACGTGACCAGAGGGCTGGCCTTTATTTCGGTCAGAGAATCAGCATTGCCATACAACAAACGTGGCAATGCGGCCAGTCTTCTGGGCACTTTTCCCGTTGACAGCGATGCGGATTAGTTTTTTGATGCCCTATAATTGTTTTACAGTTTTTTTGTTTGTTTATTTTTTAGGTGTGTACATAATAGTAATTACATTACATAAATAATATCATATATCGACGATAGGATTATTGTTCAGAATAAAATCTACTTGTGTCTCAAATCGAGAGTACTTTATCGAAAGTCTCCGATTGGGGTCGGGACAATTTAGTCCGGTTTTATCCCTCCAAGACACAAGTTTGTGCGTTCACCGCTAAGAAAACTCCATTTACTGTGGCCCCACAATTCCAGGACACAACCCTTGCCATCAGCAAGAGTATAGGAATCTTTGAAATCGACATTTCCAGCGACGTTCAGTTCCGAGATCATTTGGAAGACAAGGACAAGCTGGCATCCAAAAAGCTCGGTGTGCTTAATAGAGCGAAGCAGTATTTCACACCGAGGCAAAGACTGCTGCTATACAAGTCGCAGATTCGGCCCCAGATGGAGTACTGCTGTCATCTCTGGGCGGGAGCACCTGGGTACCAGCTTGGGCCCCTTGACTCGGTTCAAAAGCGAGCTGTGAGATTCGTCGACGATCCCGTACTCACAAACGGTATTGAGCCCCTAAGTCTTAGGAAAGACTTTGCCTCCCTATGTGTGTTCTACCGCTTGTATAACGGGATGTGTGCCGAGGAATTATTTGATATGATGCCCGCGGCCTATTTCTATCATCGCACCGCTGCTGTTTACAGGGAGTTCATGCTCACACACTGCAGCCGAAATGTACAGTGCAGTTTCAGAGGAATTTCCTCCCGCGTACACTTGGATTGTGGAATGAGCTCCCAGCCGAGGTTTTATCAGAGGGCTACAGTATGGGGTTCCTCAAAAGCGGAGTCAATCGGTTTTTAAAGGGTCGGCAACGAGCGTGTGGCGCCCCTGATGTCGCAAGTGTCCATAGGCTACGGTAACCGCTTACCATTAGGCGGGCCGTAAGCTTGTTTGCCACCGTGATGGTATAAAAAAAAACTACAACAACAGGCCTGACCTGATCTGACCCAGTACAACTACCTAAACTTCGGCCAAACAAATATTTGTTCCGTACAAGAAGCAAAACTGCGACACACCGCTTATTCCGTTTATTTTTATAACCTACCAATTAGTCTATCCCTTTCTTAATTTTTTCGTTTTTTTTTTGCATCTTTCTTCGTAAAGTTTAGTTATTTCACACCTTCTAGTGTCTACAAAACACAACACGAAGTTGGTAGTATTTTATAAAAAAAAAAAATGAAAAAAAAATAGGTTTAAGTTCTTTTTATTTTAAGATCGAGATGAGCGAGTCTAACACCTATGATAACATCATCTACATATATTAAGCGTCAAAATACAAAGGGAAATCTGCTGTACCTACCTTGCTTGACACATTTTTCATTAAAATATTTTACTAAATAAAAATATGATGTCTCTGCGGACGTAAACATTTGCATCTTAAAAAGCAGCTAATTGTACTCAAAATATATAATTTTCTAAGGAAAAATCTCCTTTTAATAGGAAATTATATTTTGATCAAGGTGAAGGTGGCCTCGATCGCAGTGAGTATTAAGACAAAAGAGAATATAGAAATCCATCTATCATTATGTGCCTAGCCTTTTCTCAAATTAGTATGTTGGTATCGGCTTCCACTTTAACCGGAGGCAGCTGAATTCCAGTTTACATGGAGTGACTAACTGTCTAACCTGCACAACCCAGGTAATGGCTGACACAATACCCCTTGGTGAAACTGGTTGTCAGACTTTTGGGCGTCTGACTATTCCCGTAACAACTGCCAAGGTGACAGCCAAGACCTACGGCTTAACGTGCTTTCCGAGGCACGGAGAAGTTTTGCTAAGTACTGATTGGTCACCCATTCACAAACCAATCTCGTCAAACAAGCGCAGCTTATTTTATCATAACTTATACAGAGAATCGCATCTAACTATATATTTAATCTATATTTATTAGAATAGACCGATTAAAAGCTATATTTCACTACGCGAAAGCTATATTATCACCGAGTAACATAAATCATAGGCAAGCATAAGCTACATTTAATTTCCATTCAACGAGAAGTTCAAAAAGTTAAGTAGGTACGAATTCCACGTCCACGAAGTAGCGGGCGGAGCAATTGTTAATATCAAAATACAATTATTTCGCTACTTATTTATTATTATGAAATAAATCTAGATAGCCTTTGTAGTCACATAAACTGTGTATCATATATTATAGGGTCGAATGGACACTGTCTCACATCCGGTAATTAGGTCAGATCGGTGCAGCAGAACTAAACCACAAACATAAACTGTTACAGCCCGTTCACAGATGGTCTCCGTTTTACTGGTCCGTTTTATCGGATACGTTTTTTTCATCAATCGCGTATAGAGTTGAATGAGCGACTTCACCACAGTATGCAGTAAACCACAAATAGTCAGGTAGTTTTTCATTATACCGTAAATACGGAGACTATGTTTCAACTGGCTGATACGCAAATTGGTGGGAGTAATATATAAACATTGATACCTATAAACTAAATTGTTGGTCCACAATAAATGTTTTAGTGTTACCACCTTTACCGTTTTATTATTAAAAACGGAAAAGGTTATGTTTAGCTAAAATCTAAATCGCACACCTGCTTTTCCCCATTTATAAAAATTACCTACGTCTAAAAATTGGCTCCTGCAACTAACTTCATGTGGATAACACTTCCCTAAAACGTGAACCCATTCATCCGTTAAAATGTCAGGATCAATTATATTTACAAGTATCAAGACCTAGCAGTATTCTTTATTATACGGATAACTACAAAAATTCTAACTACTTAGACCATAATTTAATGGGACCGAGTTACTTCGAAAACAATTGGTACTCATATCGCAATAGTATCTTTAACATTCCTAAGGTTTGGATTTCTTATTCAGTTGTAGGCAATGACACCACCTGGTAAGTATACTTTTTGAAACATTAAAAGAATTTTCCAAATCGGCTATCTTGCTCCTTATTTTAAAGCAGATTAAATATCATTTGGTAATTTTACAGTAGTAGCATCGTAAAATTATTTTACTTAGAACGTTCAAGCTACTGAATACGATTTATAGTCCCTATAAATCGGACCTACCGTCCGTACCGTAATATACGCGGACCTTATTGATAATGTCCTTTAAAGGTCAGATGCACTGCACTCTCTACCGGCGTGCGTGTATAATCCAGATGAACGTAAACACAGCACAATCAAACCATTATCTAATGTAACTCTCGTAGCAGGTGACGTTTCTACCCACCCCCACGGGAACAAGGCGAGAGTTTATGTACCTATGTATGTAGTGCCATGTTTATTTAATAAACTTGAGCGGTTTCAAAACTTTTCTATAGCAAAATATGAATAGTTCGCTTACGGAAATGATAGACGATATTTATTTCTGTAAATTAGTTATTAAAAACTCTTTACACGTCAAACGGAGAGGTCTGTGTTTCATTGTCTGACTAATGACTGACGTGCCTAAATATCACCACATAGGTACCTAGTATTCTGTTAAATTCCAATACCTTCGCTTATCCTAAGAATGGTTCAAGACCATTCATTCACACACATTGTAAGTACCTACTGGATATGAAAGTCATCCAAAAACTCGAAGTTAGATTCAGATGGATATCAATAGTATTTATGGTTCCTACCAAAGAGATTTAAAAGACTATAGAGCGGGCATGTCAAGGAAATGTCATAGAAAAACTTTGATCCCATGTCTCAGTAACGCCATCTAGAATAATATATGAATATTGAAGCGGCAGCGGAGGAGGAGGGAAAATACATGAATGAATACTTATTATTTAAGTATTCATTCATGTATTTTAATATTAAATCGATGGTAGATTTTATATCAGATAGTTATGTATTGTACCTATATTCTTATGTAAATAGCGTCGTACCAAACTATCTATACATATATCCACCCACATATCCTCCTACCCCATCAAGTCCATAATAATAAAAAAAGGAGAGGTTCATGCAAAAGGTGGTTAGGATGATAGATCGCTTTCAACGGTAAAACCATTGTTACTTACACCGTAGCTCTTTAATTTATTATTTGTAATATAATTTAATGGTGTACAATAAAGAGAGTATTCCATTCTATTCTGTGTCGGGTATAAGTTCAGTAACACAATATGTATCCAGGTATTATATACGCAAGGTAAACCAACCGTCACATCGGGGCGGAGGCCCGTTCCATCGTTCGTCGATATCGCACACCAGACGAGAGCGCCCCACCATCTCGTAGCCCGCCGAGCAGGAGTACTGGACATGTGAGAGGTAGGACACCGAGCCATTGATGAGCTCGTAGGAGCCATGAGGGATCTCCGCCGGGAATCCGCACTCGATTCCTGCAGAACAGACGAAAATTATGTGTGACAACAGTGGCGGTCCCACAGGAAGGAGCTTCCGGCCGTAAGGCTCCCGACTCCTCCCACGCAAACACGTCACGTTCGTATGTAGGTACCTACACAACGAATTGACAAACCTCTGAAAATAGGTACTATATAAATAAATATTCACTTCAAAAGGTATAATAGAAAAGTCTTCGATGAAAAATAAACGTTTTCACCACACCACAAAGTCTAAATATTTATTTCCTTAGCTTATTTACCTTTTGAACGTCAGACTCAAAACAAAGCACAATTGAACGTCAAACCTACAAAATAAAATAATAATATTTTTCCCAACATTGTCATTCTCACTGAATTACAGATGTTTAAAAAAGTATAAACCTTTTCAAATCTAAGATATCACCCGTCCGGAATCGGCATGTCATAACTCGTCCTACACGTGAATGTTAACGGTATAGTAGGTAGGTACGACACTCGTCAAGTTTAATTTACGTGACGTGGGGGGCGCACGCAACCCAATATTTTGACCTTGAGTTGTTCTAGGTCTAGAATAGATTCAGGGGTCGCGGAAGTATCTTCTGTTCCCGTGTACCCCGGCGCAGGTGTAAGACGGAACACCGGGGTGGTTTTTGGTCAGTAAGAGTCTGTCAGACCCCTCCGGGCTCCTCAGGAGAACATCCACGAGGATTCGACCCGCGCCAAAAAAAAAGGTCTAGGGTGGATCAAAGTTTCAGTATAATGTAAGGGCAGCTTATAGGTACAGGGATACCGTCCTCTCTCAATGTGCTAATGTGGCCCCAGTTCCTGCTGAGAGAAACCCCAATAACACTTTGCCGGACCTGGCAATTAAACCCAGAACCAGAGCATGCATATTTGTTTTATTTACTTATACGCATCTCATACAGAGAAGGCACGAGCTTTGATCACCACGCTTGCTCAAGGCGGATTACAATTATCATATTTAATTCAGACTTTCAATTATTAAGTTTTACAAATGTATGAAATTTTAATTTATGTTCTTTTAAACTATTTATCATGTAATTTTTGTGCCATTAAATTGCTTTTCTGGATATTTTCAATGTCTTAGAATACGCGAATCAAGTGTTGGGACTTGTAGCCTTAATACAAGTTATCCTGATAACTTAGCAAGGGTGCTAGTAACGACAACACTCCTTATAGGTACTTCTTTTATAACTAAGTAACAACCATAACAAAACGCCTCTTATCCCCGAAGGCCTGCTACCACATTTCACCAGTAAGTATAACCCAGACTAAATTATAACAGCCGCTATAATTTAGTTTCAAGCTGCTCCCCAAGTCCAAGCTCCAAGATATATTGTTATTTACTTACGTAGGTTAACTTAAAAGAAACGCCCGTCCTCTACTCACTTTTACAAACCGGAGGGAACTCATCATAGAAGCCGGTGTCGAGGCAGGTCCTCACCGTGGGCCCCACAAGCAGGTGTCCGTCATCGCAGGAGTACTCCACTGACGCGCCCACTTCGAAGCTGTCCGCTGACATCGTCGAGTTAGGTGGCTGCTCAGGTCGCCCGCAAGCCTTCGGTTCTGAACAGAAGAATATTGAAAGTGAGTCAAGTGTTGGCGACACCTCGAGGTCATATGATCAGTAAAGTATAAAGTAGGTATCATCTATTTAGTAAAAAAAAGTTTGCAATTACTATCAAGCCTTAGCTTCCTATTTACAGTCTGTAACGTAATGCTAGCTTTTCTCAGCCAAGTTAAATCAAACTTTAGTTCTGTAAACAAGTTTACTTGGAACGATTCTTTTTATGTAAGTTCAATACCGCCAGCACAATAGTAACTTTTAAAAGTTATGCAATGGGAAAATAATAGATTGTTATAACAAATAAAGTGACAAAGGGACTAACTTCGGCATTGATACAAAGAGCGCGTGGTGTTGACGATTTTATGTAGGTATAAATCTATTTATATAAAAATGAACCCCTGTTTCTTGTGGTCTTGATATAACTTGAGTAGGCGGTTATACCGATGTAGTTAATGTTTTCTGAAAGGTAGGTATTAAGAAAGTTAAGAGAAACATTTGAAAATTTAGGAAAGCATAACGACAATTTTTTTTTTCAAATGCATCGCTATCTACTCCCACGCGGACACGCGGACAAGCGGTAGCGTGTCAAGCTAAGTTTAAGCTAGCACCGTGGGTAATTTTACACAAACCATTTAGAGCCACTTTTGACCCCTTCGTAACACATGTTAAATTTGGGTCATGTATTGACGTTGGCGAGATACATAAGATGTGCTCCAAATTTCATAAAAACACCTTAAACGGTTATTAAGATATTAACGTCCAAAAATTGTCACTACAACGCATTTTTATTTATTTATTCTAACTCTGTTCCAGATGACCTTTAAAGTATAAATTCAGTAATCAAATAGGTAGTTAGGTGATGACAAAGAAATAAATCAGAAATTAGAAAAGAAATATCAGTTTATTATAACGGTCTAGTTCTCGAATACGATAAATATTTTTTCGAAAGAATCAAATAAGAACTCACAGGTTTAGAACTTGCGAACTTTTTTTAAATAGCCCGATCAGACAGCCGGCTCGGCTTCAATATATTATCCTAAGTGATAATAAAAATTATAGGACTTTATAAATTATAGGACTGACCAATGAACTTGACACCTATTAAGATTACACTTTTTTGTCGTTGAAATCAACAACCAATGCATAAGTGACGTTGGTTGTTGAACGTTGAACTTGGCTCTCATTTTGCATTTATTATTTTGATGGGATATGTATAATACTGCTTACCTACATTACAATACGGTCACAAGTAGGTACTAGTTGATTAATAATAAATAATGGTATTACAGCTCTCAAATAAAAAAAAACTCTGTAAGTACCTATCTAAATCTCGGCTTCCAGGACTATCAGGTTCTGAATACTGAGGGAGAGTTATGGTAGGAACTGCTTTATCTTACTACTACGCAACTGTCTCCCCACGCGAAGAACCTCAATAATAAAAATCTATTCATCCTCCTGCTCTTATCCGAATTTACTTGGGCTCAGTGTATTATGTCTTCTTCTTTGCTTTTATCTCAAAAGTTACCTCTTTCTAAGCCAAATCATTTTTTACAAATCCATACATATTCGTATTAGGTAATGTGGTCTCTCTAAACTCTTGTAGGTAACCATTATACTCAAGCCTTTCCTATCAACAACACGAATTTTATTTCCTTATACTGGCTTATAGGATTTCTCATCATGTTTAACAGATATTACCTGACTTGGCTACCCCCACTTAAATTGGCTATTTGACAATATGAAAAATACTAAAGTATTGGATTTAAAAATCTTACGACATTCGAACATTCACACCAAGGAACTTAAAATAAAATCAGTTATAGAACGCTATAACATGATCGCAAAATTGTTTTGATTGTCCTTTTAACTGTTACGTCACTTGTGTATAAACATTCATTTATCATCCCTCAATTCAACGTGCTCCTAAGTGTTGATTTAAAAAAAAAAACAATGTTGCGACACTCGATTGACTAAACGCCTTATTGTTAAAGAAACTTTTGGCAGCTTAAATAAATCGGAATATTTTGTAAAGGTTTCTAACGAAATATTAAAAGTACATATTATTTATACGGTCCATTTACACAACTTAATAATGTGAGATGGTTTTAAAGAACTAGAAATAGCTTATTCGACGTGGAACATTCTAACAGATACAGCTCTGTGCCTAGCCCTAATAAAGTATTTTATATATCCAAAAGCGGGGTGTATTAAAAGGTAAGGGCGTTTGGTGCGCGGCGCCCACAGCCGACATCAAAGTTGCCATGTCACTTAATTAAATATAGCTTACGAGATTTAAACACGGACAAAGCATTTACAGATTTATTAATACAAAGATGGACAGTACTCGTTTGTTATAAGAATGTGTGTTTATAAAAGAAAAGTCTTTGTCAGTTTTTTATTTTATTATTCTTCGAACGCGACATTCTTAACCGTTGGTTTAGGTTGCGCTAAAACAACTAGATGGCGTGGTGAGGCAGAACGCGAGCATTTTAGATACTTTACTAATTCAATTACTTAAGCCGGTGAGAAAACAGTTCAGCTTCAAGTTAACTTGAAGCCTTGAGGCTTGGCTTGTTCTTGAGTGAAGTAAGTACTAAATACGTGGACACAATAAAAACCCTACTTAGATTATACGTAATAGATAGATTATATCGCAAAGGCTCCTTAAAAACAGTATAAAATAAAAACGCCAGCATAAAATAAAACAATTTGCCATAAAACAGTTGGAAAAGATCGCTGTGCAGGGATCGCCTTCATGGCTTGTTGTGAACAGATTACCAGGAACACGATAAGAAATCACAAATTCGCAAGGAAACACATCTCATAGGTTACACGGAAAAAGTCCTACCTAAGGAAAAGTTCAGGGTACAATTGCTAGTGGTAAACAAAATAGAACTTACGATGTTGACAGATATAGTTGAGTCTGGCTTGGCAATCGGTGTCTGCCCACAGCCAGCCCTTGCTGCCGTCGAAGCGGGCACATCCGTCACCACCTCCAGGCGCATTCCAGAAGGAAACGGTGACGTCATTCCCGTTCACCCACTTCCAGTTGGCAGGGTCTTGAGGGTCTCGAACTGCTCCGATCCAGTACTGGCTACTGCTGTCACTCCTGCACAAAACAAACGCTGGTTTGAGGTGGGATCCTTAGTTTGGCAGTCGCCAGTAGGTTGGCCTTCTCCTCAGGACTCGACTTCAAAGATTTTTTTCAAATTTATTTATAACCATATTATCTACATACAAGTTATTGGTTATATTGCTTTCATATGAGAACTTAGGAGCTCACACAAAATAATGTTTACCTTCTGCCACCTTTCTTATCACACGCTGTTGTCATTTAGGTACTCGTACATGGCTAGACTAAATTACAATATATCTTCTCTAAATATAAAATTCACAGTGTTTAGTACCAAACTTCTCCGAAACGGCTACATCGATTATTTTGTAAGTTTGTGTGTAAATTCGGTAGATTTGAGAATAGATCGTAATACAAACTGTTTTTTTAGAGGCAGAACAAAGTTTGTCGGGGCCGCTAGTCTAATCACGGATATCGAGTCTAATATATAAAATTCTCATGTCACTGTGTTTGGAACCAATTTCCTCCGAAACGGTTTCACTGATTCTTATGAAATTTTGTGTGCACATTCAGTAGGTCTATGAATAGGACGAAAACTAATAAAAACGAAGACTAGGCCAACAAGCTAAACTTTTGTAATTTATTTTACTAGTAAGAGGTTATGATGTAAATCAAATCCGGGCAAGTACCAATGTGGCTTTTTCAAATCATATGTACTTTCTAAGAATATCTTAGACGTCATTGACATCGGTGAAGGAAAACATCGTGAGGATACCTGAACTTATAGTTAATATAAGTTTGAAATCGCCAAGCCGCCTGGAGCAAGCGTGGTGATCGATGCTCGTCCTTCTCTGCAAGAGAAGAGGCCTTTGCCAGTTGGAGTAACAGGTATAATTTACTTGTAACGACGTTAAATAATGCCCTTTACAATGGACTAATTTAAGTTAATTATTTCTGTTGGTAACTACTTAGTAAGTTTATTTATTTTATTGTATTTTGGTAACCAGAGCAAGAAAGCTTGAATTTGCCATTGGGGTGATAGGAATAGCTAACCGACAGAACTTGGTTGTTGAGGGTGCACCAGACGTAACGGAGGTCGGAGAGTGCGTCGCTCAGGAAGCCTGGAAGGATGAAAGTAAAGGGTAGTTACTTTCATCCGAGTTTATCGAAATAATACATTACAGTTGTAACATATAAACAACTTGTAATTTTTAGTTCCACATATCTCTCTTTTACACACGCGTTAGTACACTTAGTTAGCAATAAACGATGTCTTTGACTTTAATTTGAAGGTTCAATAATTTTAAACTGGCCTTACAAGTTCTATACTTACGTAAGTACTATTTATTTTTAATTAACAAACACTAATACTTATAAATGTAGGGGTATGGACCACCGTAATAAAAATGGAAATATCTTTAAACTTCTTTATTAAAAATATTATAACTTCTTATAGTAATAAAAAACGTCTTCACTTCTTGACACTCGCTCGTCATCCTTTTTTCCTTCTTCCTTATTTAAAATATTCAAATCTTCCTCTTTCTCCTTCCCACATTCATACTCTCTCATTCATCCATCACTGCGTTCATATTACTACATTCCATCTAATAATCATGCATTCTAAATTAACATCCCACATAAATTAAACTTTATTCACATTTAAATAGTTCGACAGGAACAAATAAAGGAAACGACGAACATTATTCTCTAAATATTGGGTAAACTTTCGCAGCTTCGTTAACGCCAGCAAATTTCATAGGTACATTTGTAGATAAAATATTAAACTAGAAAATTGCAGAAAAATCGCAAAGCACACAGCAGATTCGCAAGCAGAGTTAATTAGTGATGCACCTCATCGTATCATAAAATACCAACCAAATGAGTTAACCAAATCATAGAGAGGGCTTAACATTGCAGTTACACAGATACCATAGTAATCTACTGTATCATCATATTGCTATCAACAAACGTAGCCGCCATGGGGTGGCTGTCTGGCAGCGCCCCCATCAGATGGGAGGCTGTACCGAGAGGCATAATGGAACCATATTAAATTCCCTGCATTCCTCACCCCACGCCCCGCACCCTACGTCCCTCTACCTGTCTGGAACGGCTAATTATTGAGTTGGATTCAAAGGGGAAATTTACACAGGTGTGCCGAACCTTTTCATGATTCATAATTATGTTCTGTGTATTGATAGGCTCACGTTTGTCCACTATCTCACTTGATGGTGAGCGATGGTCAACGATGAAGCACGCTTGCCTAGAAGTAACCTACCCTCTTGACGTGAAGATACCCCTAGGTTGTAGCTATCTGGAAACACCGACTGCGGCAAGGAATTCCACTCCCTAGCGATGCTCAAAATAATGGTTCTGTTAAATTAATCTTCCAAGTTTCAATCGAATCTTATCATGTCCCAAATTTATAGAATTTTAGTTCCAGCAGAAAAATAAAAACTATTCTTTTTTATTTATAGTTTTACGCGTGGGTAGAACAAACGCGCGCAGACGTTGGTACTGGGATGTCGTAACTACTATTTTCTTTTTATATGATGTTCCTTCGCCCTTCAACCTACGCAGTATAACTTATATAAAGTAGAAAAATATTAATTTTCGAAGAAAAAATGCTCACTATACCGAATTGAAGCCGAAAAAATGTTCAAAGCAAATCTAAAAGCGGTTGGTGGCGAGATGAAAAGGCTATTTTAGAAATAACAGCCTACGTGCTACCCTCATGACATGCGACATAAAATGATTTGCGTAATGCAGAAAGTTTTTGATTTTAAAGAAAGTTGACATCGGTTTTTCGGTGAGAAGCCGTGTAAAAAGTTTTATGCAAGAAATTTTTGGTAATGATAGATCACTTAAAACGCACTTTAAGGAAATTTTAGGAAACAAATTTAAGAAGGGTTCATTCAAATCAATCAATAATCATCAGCACTTTTTGTACGTCAACATTACATAAGTCAGTCCCACAAAAAGCACGCAAGCCACTTCCTGGTGTTTTTGCTGGGAAGAAGTGGTATTTAAAAAAAAATAAGGTAACATTGCAACAAAAACTCCCACCCTCATCCCATGAGTCATACTGTGAGTACTGTGACTTACGTAAAGGTAGATTTATTTTCATTTTAAATAAAATTAAAAAAAAACTCTCATTCAAAGAGAATCCGGATTATTTTTACTATTAGGAAAATGTTCACAATACAGATGAGTTAATTGCTTTTCAAAAATTAACAATATCACAATAAAGACTTTCACCCTCGTTCAACGACTTACATAAAACAGGATCCTAATAATCTCGAAGAAAACTTCGTCACTTTTCCAAAGTTAGGCCGAACAAAATAAAGAATTTTGCGTAAAAAAACATCAGTTAAGATGTTTGTGTGAGACATAAAAAGCTATTTTAGCAAATTTATATAACGGAAAGGTTAAATGTTTTAGAAAAACAAAATAAATTGGAAACAAAGACTCTCACCCTCTTTCCATTCGTCATACAATGACTTACGTAAAATTGGATATATTTAATTTCAAAGAAAAATTGGTCGCTTTTCGAAGTCAGGCCAAACAAGTGCAGGAAGAAAAATTAAAAATATTTGTGTTAAACATAAACAGTTAATTTAGGAACAAATTCATGGAAATGTTAGGTAATTGTTTTCCAAAAATATATATTTTTTCTTTAAGGCCTCCCACGTCCTCACTCCATGCGTCAGAGTATGACTTACGTAAACTGGATATATTTAATTTCAAAGAAAAGTTGGTCGCTTTTCGAAGTCAGGCCAAACAAGTGTAGGAAAAAAATCCAAAATATTTGTGTTAAACATAAACAGTTATTTTAGGAACAAATTCATGGAAATGTTAGGTAATTGTTTTTCAAAAATATATTTTTTTTCTTTAAAGCCTCCCACCTCCTCACTCCATGCGTCAGAGTATGACTTACGTAAACTGGATATATTTAATTTTAAAGAGAAGTTTGACATTTTTTCGAATTATACCGGACCGGTTGTTTTTAGAGTTTTATGAAAGAAAAAATTCGAAATGTTTGTGTAACACGTAAAAAGCTATTTTAGCAATTTTTTTACATTACGGAAGGGTTAATTATTTTTGAAAACCAAATCCCACCAAAACATTTAATGTAAAATGTTGCCAAGACGACCACATAAGGTTTGCTCTGTGAAGAAGATATCAGATCTCACGTAGAGCCAAGCTTTTGATTCTACACGGCCTAACCTACCGACCATAAATTCACAAATTCTACATAAGATTAGTAAAAATGTATGGCTTCGCCGTTTCGCTACCGTCGTGGAGGTGATGCGAGTATTTAGTTTCCGAAGTAAGTAACGAAACAGCCTATTTTCTTTGATGGTTTACTGATTTTCATAAGCAATAAATCAGGGCGATATTTCGCTCTTAAGCGGTTATGTTATCTCATACAAACTTTCACCCCCCATTTTAGGGGAAGGGGGGCGACAGTTATGAGTTTATGTTTTTTTTATGCTTGTATACTAAACTTAGATTACATACCAAATTTCGGCTGTCTAGCACTTCAGGAAGTACCCAAACATTTTGATGATCATCAGTGTGTCAGTGACAAAAACGCTATTCAAATGAGACTTTGTATTTTTAATTAGTCTATTATGACATCATATCCTGAGAATATGAACTCTCAGCACCTTCAAGATGAGCTATTTGTTCGGGAATATGCTTTGAAGGAAATCTTTTGTAAATATGAGGCTGCTCAACTAGATCTGAGCAAGCGCATGCTGGAGGCCAATGAGTTAGTGGACTTGGTTACTTACAATGCAGAGATGTATGAGTCTCTTACAAATAACTTATCTTGTAGATGTGCCTACTCCCAGGCTGTTCAGCTCCAGCATCATTTACCCACTCACTCGGTGTCTCAACCAGCCAGTAGCTGTTTTGCTAATGTTAATGATAATATTAATAATTTAATTAAGACCACTTATGTATTTTCTGACAAATTTGGTCAAGGTTTTGGTAGTATATTTAATCAGTGTTCGCAACATTATATTATTAATCATTGTTTACCCGGTGCCAGTTTTAGCCAATTACTTAGGAACATTAAATTGACAAAATTAAACCCCAATTCAACTGTTATATTACTATATGGGGATAGTTTAGCAGTAAGGAAAAAGGACCTTATTAAATGTGTTGACTTGATGTTACATTTAAAAGACACTAATAACTGTAAATTTATTTTCTGTGCATTGCCATATTCTCATTATTTGTCGGATGAGCAAAATAGGCACATTTATAATTTGAATTTGTTAGTCTTTAATAGGACTAGTCGTCATAATGATGATATTTTGTATTTTGATTGTAATCAGTTTATCACTGATTATAAATTGACAAGTAATACAATGTATTTGCCACCTAGATGTAGGAGACAAATTGCTAATCTTTTAGCATATAATATACACAATAACATTGATTTCTGTAATGTACCAACTTTTACGGTTAGTAATGATGTTAACACTATTACTGATTCCCCTCTTAGTTTAAACTATTAGGTGCGACAACGGGTAAGCTGCATATGTTGAATGTTGTACATCAAAATATGCAGGGGCTGTCCGGCAAAGAACTAGAGTTAAGTTTATTTTTAGAAAACTATAATGTTCAGGTGTTATGTTTAACTGAACATTGGTTGAAAGAACATGAAGTAGAATTTTTCAACGATGATTACTTTACCGTACAAAGTGCGTTCGTAAGAAAAAGTGCAATACGCGGTGGTTCTTTAATTCTAGTTTCAAACGAGTTAAAGTGTAAACAGCGTTTAGATCTAGTTAGCCTTTCTATCGAGCGCACTATTGAGTTGTCTTGTGTTGAATTCGAGCGCTACGTAGTAATTTGCGTTTATCGACCCCCTTCTGGTGATTTTGTGCTTTTCGAATCGGTAATGGAGGATTCACTTAATAAGCTAAAAACAAGCAATAAATCTATTATTCTATGTGGAGATTTTAATGTTAATATTTTAGATGTTACCACATTAAGTATCAGACTTCTTAATCTGTTTAGATCATATAATTTAGTTAACTTGTTTTTTGAACCTACTAGGATCACGGCATCCTCGTCGACTTGCCTTGATAATATATTTAGTGATTGTGATGCAAAAAACAGATTAGTGTTGAGTGACCTAACGTCTGATCACTGTGGATTACTAGCTAGTTTCCCTATGCCTCTAAGTAAAAAGCCACAACAAATAGAATGTAGGCCCTATACAACTAGTCGTTGTAACAAATTTAAAGATAAAGTAGCCCTTAAAATCACACCTGCAATAGTACAACAAGATAACCCAAACGATATATACGGAGCACTTTTTGATGTTGTCCACGCAGAGTACCAATCCGTTTTTAAAACCAAAACCGTAAATGTTACTGGAACCTCTGTTGGGTTCAACCAATGGGCTACTCCAGGTATTTATAAAAGTAGAGCGAGACTGTACGAGTTGTATGGTTTGAAAAGATACAGGTTTGATACTCCCTTTCTAGATTATGTTAAAAATTATTCTAAATTGTTTAAAAAGATTTGCCTTATAGCTAAGTCTAAGTATCTAAGCGAAACTATTAAAAATTCTAATAACAAAGTAAAAACCACATGGAAAATTATTAAAAATGAAACTGGTAAGTCAGTACGCCAAGAAAATCAATTTGAAATTATAGTCGACAACAAATTAGTTAGTAAAACGGCTGATGTAGCTCAAGCATTTAATGAGTTTTTTGTAAGCATACCAACTATTACGACTCACGCCTTAAGTTCCTCCCCGTCTAAAGCTGAGAACCTTTTACATGGTAGTGTGCCTAAATGTAGTCGCTTATTCAATTTCGAACATGTGACACCGCGTGATGTAGTTAATGCTTTTAACACACTGAAGTCTAAAACCACTGGTGATTATTGGGGCATCTCCATTAAACTTCTGAGTAATATAATAGATGTTGTAGCCCCCTATCTTGCTGTTACTTTTAATAAATGCGTAGATCTAGGGACTTTTCCGGATCTCATGAAGAGTAGTAAAGTCATTCCGTTATTTAAATCTGGTAGTAAAAAAGATATTGGCAATTTCAGACCTATCTCGATCTTACCGGCATTTAGCAAAATATTTGAAAAGTTAATACTCAAGCAGTTGCTAAGACATTTTAATTTAAATAGCCTCCTTCATTCTGAACAGTATGGTTTTACAAAAGGTCGTTCAACTACTGATGCGGGCATAGCTTTATTAAAACATATATTTAACGCGTGGGAGAACTCGCAAAACGCAATTGGAGTTTTTTGTGACCTTTCAAAAGCTTTTGATTGCGTACACCATGACACACTTCTGCGTAAGCTACATCACTACGGTGTCCAAAACGAGGCTCTCAATATTATAGATTCATATTTAAATAATAGGTTCCAATGTGTTGATGTTAATGGTGCAAAATCTTCCGGACTACCAGTTCAGTTAGGTGTACCTCAAGGCTCAATTCTGGGTCCATTCTTATTTTTGGTATATATTAACGATTTACCATTTTACCTGAACGGTATCTGTGATGTTGTACTATTTGCAGATGACACATCTCTTATTTTTAAAGTAAATAGAAATAGACAAGATTTTGACGAAGTAAATGGTGCACTTTCTAAAGTCACAGATTGGTTTACCACTAATAACCTAGTTCTCAATGCAAAAAAAACGAAATGTATAAAGTTTGCCTTGCCTAATGTTAGAAACCTTGGACCTAATCTCGTCATAAGTAATGAAGTGCTGGATACTGTAGACTCCGCAGTCTTTCTGGGCATAACCGTTGACTCCAAACTTCAATGGAGCCCACATATATCAACTTTAGCAGGAAGACTCAGCTCTGCCGCCTATGCTGTTAGGAAAGTTAGACAATATACTGATGTTGACACAGCTCGGTTGGTCTACTTTAGTTATTTCCACAGTGTTATGTCATACGGTATGCTGTTATGGGGAAAAGCTGCAGACATCCAAAACATATTTGTGCTTCAAAAACGAGCAGTTCGTGCAATTTATCAGTTAGGTTCTAGAGACTCCTTAAAAGAACTTTTTAAAGAGATTGGTATACTCACAGTGGCATCGCAATACATTTTTGCCAACATATTATACGTTAGACAAAATATGCATTTATACACCAAAAACAGTGACATCCACAATTTTAATACCAGAAATAAGCACAAAATATATGCACCTCACCACCGTCTTCATAAAGTCCATAGTTCATTTGTGGGGCTCGGTATTCGCTTTTACAACAAGTTACCACGTTCTTTCTTGGATTTGCCATTTAATACTTTTAAATCAAAAATTAAATCGAACCTTTGTTCTAGAGCATATTATTCTATTAACGACTACTTAGATGATAAGAATAGTTGGTCGCTTTGTTGAACGCAAGACACTTATGTTCTTTCACTGAAATTAATTTATTACTCGTTGAAACTTATTGTTTGTGTGTGCCACTCTTCATTTTCATTTTTATTATATTTTTTTTTGTTGACATAATCTTCTCAGGACATTGTATTAAATGAGATGTATTTGCTTTATGTGGTGAACTAGAGACTCCTATTTATTGGTTAATTTTTACTTAAATAACCGGTAGCAAGTTCGTCATGCTCCCTCAGATGTTACTGCTTGTGGTAGCGTCGAGGGTCGGGTTACCACCTTCCCTCTAATATGGCGAGGGGGGTAATGGCTGATCTTTGCGTTATGCTCGTGAACGGGTGCTGCTTGTGGTAACTGGTCGTCTTGCTGGCTTTGGTTTTGCTATTGTTTTAACTATTACCTGTTTTTTAATTTTTTGTTTTATTTAATTTCCACAGTTCTAGTTTATCATTTTGTTACATTGTGTTCTGCAGATCTATGGATTTGATCCAACTCTGCACATGCAAGCTGGCACACCCTTTTTACCTGGAGGATTCTTATTAGTCAGTTGTTTTTGCTTGAGTTAAGTTAGTTTTATTGTCGGTAGCTATATATATTACGGTATTCTGTATGTTGAGTGTGCTAGCTAACATGTAGTGAACTAATTTTAATTATTTTGTAATTATAACTAATTGTACTGTGTAAATTCAAGTTCTTCTAACTTATCAGACAGATGTGTTGCTGGGGAGTTTGTTCCGCCACTTCTTCTTCCCAGCAAAAACACTAGGAAGTGGCGAAGGGTGGGCTTTTTGGGGGACTGTCTTCTGTAATTTCGACGTTCAAAAAGTGCTGATCCTCAGCCTAATTTGAATAAATGACTTTTGATTTTGATTTTGATTTGATTCTGGTACATCGGAAACCAACTCTATGAGAGTTAAAAAAAAACGAAACATTTCGAGAAAAGGTAGATAGTGCCCTTGCGCTTCGCTTGGCTCGTCTTGGCGGTGGCACTCCCGTGCCCCCAGATAAATTCGCAACGAACTCCCCTAATTACATGCGTCAGAGTAGGTAAGACTAGCGGAAAACTGGATATTTTTAATTTCAAGGAAAATGTGTCGCTTTTTTAAACTGAAGCCGAGAAAAAGCATTTGCGTAAGAGAAGTTGGAAATGTTTGTGGTAGAGCGAAACGATGTTTAAGAATGAATTTCGTAAAGCTGGATATTTTTAATTTCAATGAAAACTCGTCGTTTTTTAAAGCTGATTCGAACAAATGTTTTATGTAAGAAAAATTCGAAAAGTTTGTATGAGACTTAAAAAGTTATTTCAGGAAATTGTTAACACTGCTGAGGGGTTAATTGTTTTCGTAAAATAAATGTTTTCATGACATAGACTCGCACCCCCATTCCATGCTTCAGAGTATGACTTGTATGAAATTAGATATTTTTAATTTCAAAGTACATTCCATCACTTTTCTTAAAGAAAAGCCGAGAAAAAGGGTTTGTGTAAGAAAAGTTGGGAATGGTTGTGGTAGAGCGAAAACGCTCTGTAATTGTGACTTATTTTAAGCTGGTTATTTTTAATTTCGTTCGTGCGTCATTGTATGACTTATGTAAAAGGGATGTTTAAAATTACTAAACAAAATTCTTAGCAAAAATAAAAACCATAATGGAAGAAAATGTTTTACGTAAAAAGTTGGAAATGTTTGCGGCAATATAAAATTTTATTTTGCTTTACGAAAATAAATAAACTCGCAACACAGACTTCCACCCTTATTTCATGCGTCATAGTGTCACTTACTTACTTAAAGCGGGATTATTTTAATTTCAAAGAAAACTTCGTCGCTTTTTTTAAATATCCGATGAAAGGTAGGTATTTTGTAAGCAAAGTTATAAATGTTTGTGAATCCGAACGTAATTTTAGATTTTATTTATTGTTTTCTCAATAAAATATATTATTTCACAACATCGATTGCTACCCTCATCGCTCGCGTCAGAATATGACTTACCTACGTAATTCTTAAAATTATTTACTGTCGCAAATAAGCTCGACGATTGTACAAATTAGTGAAGCCGTGCAAACACTGGTATGAAAGAAAAGTTGGTTATGTTTTAATTAAAGTATTTGGAAATGAGATGGGCAATTTAAACTAAGAAAGGAACAGTTATTTCGCAATTAATGATTAATTAACTTTGTGACTTCTTTGGTTTTGCGACAGATTGCCATTTAAAGGTTAATGGGGTGTAAGGTAATGCTGTACGAACACGAGGAAAAGTTTATGTATACGTTTTTATGCTGTCATTTGATGGTTCGTTCCATAAGACATGCTTGAGACCTTTGCTAAGTTCTACAAGAGTTAAACAATAAAATGAGAGGATTTTTGACTATTTTTACCTATAATGTGTCAAGACAAGTAAGCTAGTAAAGCAGTAGCAGTAGTAACTATGCTAAGCTGAGGCCCTTTTGCATCATAGTTTATGTATTTTATAATTTTAAAGTGTATTTTGCGGTAATGCCAATAAACGCTTCTTTCTTTCTTTCCAAAGGGAAAATAAATACGATTCAATTCTAAACATCGAAAGGGTTGCCAAACCCTGCCACCTGGAGAAATAGCCATAGCAACATGCATAGTCCCGTGTTTTGATTGAAAACGAGGACCGCGGCAGACAGGGGGGCTGTGTGGGGTGCCGGGTGGGTCCAGCCGATGCAATTATCCAGAACCCCCTGGTAAAGTCTGGACCGTTATATTAGTGTTTACTCACACGCTTGCACAGGATTAAATTCGGATGTTGTGTTTTGGTTCGAGGACAGACGCTATGCTATATTGCTGCAAGATAATAGCTTTTTAAGTACCTACTGTTACAACATGATGTATTAAAAGTCACCAGAATTCTTTACAAATTCTTTAGAATACTATTTTATTATTTATTGGTACCTACTTAACTATTCCCAAACTAACCAAAAACCGTTAATTTCGAATATTGAAATAAGAATGACAACTTTTTTATCGCTCGTTGTTGTGAACTGAATGTAAATTAAACTTTTACGGTAGTTCATGTCAGATAATATTATTCAAATTCAAATTCAAATTCAAATATATTTATTTGTGACACATAGGTATAATGTATAATTACATGGTGTTAAATATTAGGAGTATCGCTATGCGCTGCCTTGCAAGGCGTACAAAATATTTCCTTTACAGGTGAAAAAAACTTAATTCTACGTACTTAAATGTCTAGGCAAAGTTTAAAAATACAAAATAAAACATATATATCAAATAATGATAGCTATAAAACATAAAACAATAACAATGAAATGTAAAATAATCGATAATAAAGGAAAATGGGGTATTTGTTGGGGTCTTAAGTCTTTTTTTAAAAATATAAAGGTTTTTTGAGGATGTTATAAATTTGGGTAGTTTGTTAAATATTTTTGGATCCATTCCTAGAAAACTTTTTGAAAATAGTGAGGTTTGATGGGTTTTTGACTTTAATTCACCTTTACGAGTTTAAGTAGTTCCTGAAGTGAGCAGGTGAGTCTGACAGAAGTCATGAACATGGGTTTAAAATACTTTGAATCGTTAAATAGCAAGTTTTTAAGTGTAGACTAGGGAAACATTAGGTAGGTTATCTAGGTACAAGTTAAGTAAAAGTCTTAACAAACACTACCTAGTAGCACAGTATAAATATTAATACAGTAGGACGACGCCTTTGATCTCTGGAAAAATGCCGACAATTTCGACACGCGTTAGACTTGAATAATACCTCCCGCACTACGAACATCGTTTTGTTCGCAGTGCGGGAGCGGCTTTCCCGCGTCTCGCCCCTCACACCCCGCACGATTGCCCTGTCTAGACGGCTTCGTTGGACGACTGTATGTTTTTAGACTGTGCTAGTAGTGTTTGTTTAGACTTTTACTTAATTGTCTTTTACATTGTGTTCAAATGCAACCCACGTCTGAATAAATTGTAAAAGACTATTAAATTTTTGTTAGTGTACCTACCTACTTAGTAAAATAGTGTTTTTTTATAATTGTTTCTATTAAAATACCTACGGAGACTCGATCCTGCTGTTAAACTTATCAGAGTTTTGTAGGCCAAAGTCTTTAATTATTGTATGAACTCAGTGCATGTGTTATATCACAATAATATTTAATGATAAAAAAAATAGTGTTCGATCACCTAAACATGTCATGTTTATTTATTTAATTACTAAGCACGCAGTTACTTGACAAAGAAGCCTCTTAATTCACAGTTCTCGTACCGCAAACATATTTTTCTTACATACCACGGAGAAAAACACATAAATAAAGAAAATTGACTCTGTTACCGGACGTGCATAACCGCATCCATTTGATATAAACTTCCAATCACAGCACATAGACTGCCTCCCTTTGCCAGACACATAGCGGAGCGTCCTATGTACAGGGGAATTAATATCCTGTCCTTTTGAGCGTGCAACGCAGACACATAGCCTGTACATAAGGCCCTTTGTAATGCTACTATTGATTTTGGGGTGGT
Organism: Euplexia lucipara; assembly: GCA_921972225.1. NCBI lineage: Eukaryota > Metazoa > Arthropoda > Insecta > Lepidoptera > Noctuidae > Euplexia > Euplexia lucipara. The sequence continues at coordinate 33,979,514 of OV179142.1, forward strand.
AGCTATCAGCATCAAAGAGAAATCTGATGGCAAACACAGACGGCAGCTAGTTGATCAAGTTGATTAACTTGCTTTGTTTACTTTAATTTGGTATCACATAGCAATTTTATGACATAAAGTAAGAATAAAAATGATATTGATTTGTTTAAAACATGGCATAATAGTTGTTGGCGACCAGCTACCAAACTCTTTTGGTAAATTTTAATTTCTTTTTAATTGCTTAAAATTTTGTTTTGTTTTTACTGAAAAGACAGCCTGTAAAAAATATGTGCTGCGACAATAAACGAAAAGCGGAACTTGTAGTTTCTTTGCTTTAAAATCGATCCTGTTCTCAACAATAGTTGTTAAAAATAAATATAAATACTCATACATGTTTTGGTGTTAGACATAGCATGCAAATATTTGTTATTTTGTAAAATGTCTCTCGGCCAAAACATCTTTTACACTGTAAAAAATATTAATAACTAACCATTTGTGTAGTTTAACTTTAAATAGTCTTAAATCTAAAACCTTAAAACCATGGTGACATGGCTAAACAGCTTTAATTATATTTTGTCAGTCTTAAAAACTCATTTAATACAAGTAAAAAATGGTATGGAGTTAGCTGACAGCCTGTATTAACTCATAGGGTACTTTTTATTCCTGACTTTCCACGGAACGGGACCTACGCGGGTGACACCGCGGGACCGCGGGACGTCTGCAGACGTTAAGACGGGGTCGATAAATATTTATAAATAGCAAATTATAAATATTTATCGACTCCGTCTTAACAATCAGTGTCGCTATATAATTAAGGCATAAAATATTTTTCCAAAAGTCCTGAATTATTGTGTAAAAGATTTTATGAAGGTTTAATTTGATTTGATTCCCAATGACGCATTCATAGCTTGGTACAAAACTTAGCCATTAACGACTGCGGTCACACAGAAAATAGACCGTCTTACGATGCTCAGACAAGCGCATTAATTGCGTAATAGGTAATGCTGCTTTATATAATCTGTGCCTTATGGCAACATGAGCCTACAAAGATCTAGCACCGTTAATGCACAGTGAGTGAACACACGCCCTATAATCTCTATCGGTCACTTCACTTCCTACACCATGCATTATGTATGTGTTAAATGCTGGTTGGCGGGCTTCACTTAAAACTGTTTTTTTTCTAGTTCTGATTGTGGTAAGTTCTAGCTGAAATTGTCAACGATGGCATCCAAAGACTGCCTTGTTTATCTAGTGATAGTGGTCGCAAACTCACTATCGCTACAGCATGCCATCATCACCGTAAAGTAAATACGAGTAAGTATGTCGATGGAAAAATCGACAACACATTTCTTCTCTTCATCTTGACATTGACTCAAAACAAAATAAGTGTTTCTACAATGTTGTCGATTCTTCTATAGACAAAATCTGTTTCTTCAATGATCATACTACGCATTCTGCTGCTGCATTCGATCGAAGTCTTTATCAAGTTTTTCCATATAGAATTTCTCAGTAGTTTAGTCGCATTCGTGGCCTATTGATGACAAAAGGCTCGAAACAAAAACCACAAAACAAAAATCCCTCTTCAAATTCTTCTTTTCTTTCATCTAATCAAATTCTAAGAGTTATATGGAAATATTTTGAAGCGTGTTTTTATCAATTTAAATGTCTTGGTTATACAAGGTGTTTTTTTTATATCCCATAACTCTAGGGTTATATTCTGTAGGTAAAAATAAAACTAAAACTCCTAGAATAGATGGTCCAAAAATGCATAGCTTCGGAGATATCATCAATCATAATTAAATTATCAGTTGTTTAGTACCCGTAACACAAGCTCTGCTTAGCTTGGGACTAGATGGCGTTGTGTGAACTGTCGTGGAATATTATTATTAAATATTATTTTTATTACCTAATTAGTTCAAAAATTGTCACCAGTACGACGAATTTTATTTCTAACGTTACTTTTCTTTCACGTAAGGGTGGTTTACATTAATCATCGTGACTTTGTCGATTTATTTTGTATGGTAGATAAAAAAAAAAGGTTGATTGAAACATAATTCAAATGCCAGTTGATTCTTTGATATGATCTCAATCATAACCTAGAGTTATGGGATATAAAAAAAACACGTTGTATAGTGACTGCTGATAGTAGGAATGATCTAGATGTAGAGAGGAAACGAAGAGCACTGATGGCTTCGCAGTGATCACCTTTTACATGGGACTTAAACGTATCTGGCATAATGTTGGTGTAGGTACTACCTATGTTGTATATTGGCATCTATAGGTTCCCTAAACCTGTGTGTTTTATGGCGCCTACTGTGCCGCGCGGAGATAGATATAGATTTCGTGCCTAGTTTCTAATTAGTAGGTATAACTTAGGTATGTCAAGACATTTTAATGATGTATATACCTATGGTTTAAGTTACTACAATATAAAATATTCATCAATAGCAAAACTATAAAAATATAGGTATACAGGTTGTAAAAAGACCGATCACATAGCCTATAACTACACATTCTATACACATAATTCAGTAACTTTAACCAAAAAATATTGCAAGGAAAGTATCGGTCACTAATTACCAGTCACATACACGTAAGGTGTATGTGACTGGTAACCTAGACTACTAGACTAGACCCTAGACTCCGCACAAAGCCTAATAACAAAGACGCTTGTGTTTTGGTTATAATGTGAACACAATGCATCATCGCTGGATCCGACAAATAGATATTGATAGTCGTAAGAGGACGAGTCCGAGATAAGATCAGTCTGATGTTTTTGTCAAAATAATTGATGGATGGATTGTTGGATGGAAGGGGAAGGGGTGACCACTCGGGTCACCCCTTCCCCGGGTCGCTAATGGATATGTCTGGACGTGGATGACGTCATGCGACACCTATCAAGCGCAGTGCCAATTTAGTACTTAAAAGGGTAGAAGGATAATGCATCACTGCACGAATGCTTGACAGTAATGCAAACGCAAAGTCTGCAAAAAATAAGTAAGTATTTGAAAACACTGGCGACTGGCCAGTTGGTCTAGTAGTTAGTGATCCTGACTGGTATGTCGGAGGTCGTGCGTTCGATTCCCACCCAGGACAAATGTTTATGCATTTGTTCTGTGTCTGGGTGTTATTTATCTATAATAATATGTCTGAATTTAGAAATACATAAGTATGTTTATCAGCTGTTTAGTACCCATAACACAAGCTCTCAAGTTTAACTTGGGACTAAATGGCGTTGTGTGAAAAAAAAGTTGTGGAATATTTATTATTTGTTATTATTATTAAAACACTCTTCTCGAGAGTGTGTATAAGGTTAGTTTTTATGCTTTTTTCATATCTGTGGGCAACACTCATTGTCTTGCCTCATTAATTTAAAACTAGACGTGTGGGGTAGTTATATTTTCAATCGACTTAAAAATAGGAGGAATTTCTCAATTTGGCTGTTATTACTAGGTTACACCCAAATACTCCATGCCCCAAGTCTCGGTACCAATTAAGATATGATTTTTGTTAACTTTCAAGTTCTTACTAAACCTAAGTAAACGATTTTCAAAAACAGGAATCAGATTATTTGATATCACCTACGTAAGCACTAAGTACCATGTTATAGGGGGCAAGCATACAGCTGGGCACATTTCCTCATCATCAGAACCCGGTTAGTTACTAAAACAATCTGGACGGAAAAACCTAAATACACTGCCCTGGAATCAAACCCAGGCTCTCATACTCTATGAGAATACCTACTTTACTTTGGTATTGCAATGGTAGTGTCGATCGATTTAGTAAAACACCGTGGAAACTTGAGTGAAGTGAACTGACAATGCCGAACAATAGTATGGAATGGCAGCTCAATTCTGCCGTGGTATAACTAAAATGCCGTTATCCAACATCTGGTCGATTTTCAACTTTTGATGCTACATTAATGAGAAAAAAAAAATCTATTGATCTGTGTTTGCGAATTTTCAATATCTTGAATAGTTTTGGAAATAATTATTTTAAAAATGCCGTTAAGTACATATTTCTCACGTGTGAAATATGCAAAAACAACAACATGTCGCAGCTAATGCTGAGACAGGCGCCTTTTTGGTCTCGCACAGGTCTTTTATTTTTTATTTTTGTCTTTAGTTTTTTAATCTTTTCTTTTTTATCTGTTTTGCTGTTCTTTTGTTTTATGTTCTGAGCGTCCAAATAAATTATTTTCTTTCTTTTTCTTTCTTTTCTTTCTTTACTTATGTAATAGAGAGCGAATTTATTGCCATGGATTTGTGCCTCCGGGAAAAATGAAAAACCACTTTGTATGTCTCAGGAATCGAACCCATAAGCTCATGTTAGGCAGTAGCAAATTAATGAAGGACTAGTTTTAACGAATCCACATCCACAGTAGAAATACGGTTTACCCGAAGTCCCGAAGACACAAACCTTGCGCCGGCGCGGCGCCGTCGCGTCGCCGTTACTTCAAATTGATGAAACCGAGACATACCGCCGTGTAGCGTTCGACATACGGACCGTATCGGATCGGAGCCGGCGGCGCGTACGGGATTCAGCCCGTTGTCTTAAATATACTCGTTTTGAACCGTTACATGGCTCTGAGAATGGTTTCTAGTGGTTTAGAGTACTGTATACGAAGTGTCATTGAAGTCATAAGATCCGTTGAATGTCCATTGTTTCCTACCCCCAGAATTCAGAAGAAAAACGACCAAAATGCACCTCTTGCACAAATTTCTTGCGGAAAGTATTCGACTGGTAATCGGTAACCATTCCATTAACATTTGCAATAGTAACAGCTCTTCTATATTCTGTATGAAGAACTAATTCAAATACAAATTGTTACCGATTCGAATCGACCGACTGGTCATCAGTAGGTACCCCAACCACGAATAGGCATGTGGACGGTGTGTGAATATAAAAAATAGTTAAATTTAGTCCATCAGTTACTTATAGTTTTTATAAATTATTCACAAGTATTTTTTTGCTAAATCAAATTGATGGAAAACTCCTTCAATTAAGCGCATTCAAATTAAGGAGACGGGGCTGGTGGTGTCATTATTCAGTATAAATTCTACCGAATACTGACGTCATGCATGCGATATTTTAACTCGATGTATCGATGTCATTTGTTGATTATGTTTAAAAAAAATATGTGTCGAATATTTTCTAATTTAATCTAGATGAGGGACTAAAACTATTTTTTTTTCAACTAGCCTATAATTCTCGACATAAAAGCATATCGTAATTTCGATCTGTTTTAAAAACAACTAACTACCCTTCAGCAGTTAGGCTAAAACTAGTGAGATAAGCACACTCATGCGCACGTTGACTATTTCTATTTGTGTTGTAATGTGGGGCCTGCAGTTCTAAAATACAGGCCTAGGCTTAGTTTAGACTCCAGATCTCCCACAAATTACTTATGCTTTTTGTTTTTATCATACTTGTCAACTAATTAATTTATTATTATTATTAATTAGTTTCCTTCGTAGAAGTAAATGAAGTCTTATAACCAACTTTATAGTAAATTCGAAACTGGTACTTATTTTAGTTTTTAAAGTCGTATGTTTTGCGTCAAGCATTTGTGCTAGAGGTACAGGTCGCCATTATCAAAATCAAAGACAAAATGTTATTTTAATTGGACCAATAAAAGGCACTTTTGAACTCAAGTTCAACTTACTTTTTCCTAAAAGTGTGGGTATTTTGGGGGACTGTATTGATTATTTTAAACGTTTAAAATTAATTCTGATTTTCAGCCTCGTTTAAATAAATTACTTAAGTTTTTTATTTTAAATTTTGTATGTCTAGACAATAGATCTAATATGCCTTCCAAAATATCTTTTCGTATGAAGAAGAATGAAAATGAAACTCCGTACCTACTTACTGTTAGCGACCAGCTACCCAACTCTTTAATAAATTTTTCTTTTTTATTGTTTTGCTTAAAAGTTTTGTTGTTTTGTTTTTTGATGAAAAATCAGTATGTAAAAATATGTGCTGCGATAATAAACCAAAAAGCAAAACTTGTAAATTTTTACTTTAAAATTGATCCTGTTCTCAACACTTACTCTCCCTATTTCTATAAAGGATAGGTACAACTGTTTACATAGGTACTTAGTAATTAGTAATCCACAAGTACCGTCGACTTTGCTTCACTAATTACTATGTCCTTACATAGTTATTTGAAAACACTTTGCTTTCTCCTTGCCTTGAGAGATATGTACAATTTTCTCAGTTATTGCATGCGTTTAAAACTACCACACTCGTAATTTGTAACAGTAATATCTGTGCTTAGAGACCCGTTTTCGATAAACAAAATAAGCACATGAACTAAGGTACAGACGTCAGCACGTCAAGTTACCCCAATGTGTCAAATTTCTTTGATCGTTTTTCAATTTTATGCCAAATAGAATAAGGTTGATATTCAATTGGGAAAATTTGAAACATTGGGGTAACTTGATGTACTGGCGTCTGTACATTGGCACAGTGTCTCAGGTTCGATTTACACTTGGAAAAAATATTTGTATGGCCTACTTACAGGCCGTTCAGGGTGTGGTTATTTGTGTAGGTATGTGAGTTTAAATGTTTATTAGGACACACCCATGAAGCAGGAAAAATTATAGAGTGGTGTTTTTTAAAAGAAAACCTGTGAAGCGTACAAATTATATGTATAAGTATAGTTTATTTTTCAGAAAGCTTTCGGCATCACCTTCAAGTCGTCAATCATCGTTTAATAACATTCAATACGAAGCGGAGCCACCTTCTTTAATCTTCCAGACAACTGGTAACTTGTGTAGTAGGAACTAACTACGTCGCCATAATGTTAGCCGAGATGTGTGTATGGGGACCAGATCCCTAGTCCTACTTAATCAAAGTGGGGACATATTACAATTAGTCGGAGTTGACAAACCATAGAGTTGTTAATTGTTATTGAGCAAGAACGATTATGAATTAGCCACATTCGGATGTCTATGGTCACATTCGTAACGGCTAAGAATAACAAATGATATGAGAAATGTTTAGCTATGATATTTTAAGGTTAGACGCATTATATACACGTGGTTTTCTAGTAGTTGTACCTACATGTAATTATTGGCTCGCCACAAAAAAGTTTTTTAAGTAACTAAGAGCCTTAGGGTTGGTACATATCTGACGGAAGATGCGCCGAGCGTATGCGACGCTGTATACCTCGACGCACTAACGCATCATCGGTTGATTGTGAAAGGTTGAATGTTTTATTACATATTTGTCTGTTCTGGCATTACACGGCCAATACAACACTATCAGATATGTACAGACCCCAAGCTGCCAAAAGTTAAACAAGAGCTCACTAACCGGTGTCGCCTCCAGAGTTCCCAGCTGATGAATCCCTGCAGCGCCGGGTTGCTCTCGTCCACCAGCGTGCCGCCCCGCGAGCGGCAGAATCCCAGCGCGTCGCGGAACGACGCCGGCTGCCGGTCGTAGAAGATGTAGCACTTCCCGTTGTACGTCGCTGTGCTGCCTGGCGGCTGATCCCGGAACTGCGGGCACCTCTCTATAGGCAGCGCCTGGTCTGTGTAAACAAACGCTTCGCAAATGGACAGCTGGGACGGCGCTGAGGACTCCAGGTGCACACTGACGAAAGCTCCAGGCATGGGGGGGTTGCAGGGCAGGAATAGCGGCTGCCCCTCCTCGATGTAGCCGCTGAACCGGTTGCAGACCGGGTTGGTCCCCAGGTCGGGGCGGTTGTTCCCCACTCGGACTACGATCACTGGCTTGTTTGCACCTAGAAGTATAAAAAATAAAACATTTTTCAAACAAGCTGTGCTTCTAAAAGAAGAAAATAAACTTTTAAAGAAAAATTATAAACAAATATTCCACAATTTTCACACTACACCATCTAGTCCCAAGCTAAGCAGCGCTTGTGTAATGCTGATAAACATACATAAATAGGTATTTCTAAATAGTAATTATTTGATAAACTAAAGAGGTAAAATTTGTTTGTTTGTTTATAAGTTTGTATGTTTGTAAGTTTGTATGTAGGGGGTAATCTTCGGAACTAATGATCCAATTTAAAAAAAATGTACTGGTGGAAAGCTACACTATTCCCGCATGACAGCGGCTACTTTTTATCCCTGTAATCCCACGGGAACAGGAACTACGCGGGTGAAACCGCGTGACGACTGCTAGTTATAGATAAATTACAACCACACACAACAAATGATCGTGCTCATCACACAAACATTTGTCCTATGTGGGAATTGAACCCACGACCTCGGACATAGCAATCAGGGCCATTCACCTAGTCAAATATTAATCAGAAGTTTTATAACTTATCACGATATTATAATATGACATAAAACCTTGTACCTGGTCGCCCTATGCATTAAAATGTCAAATTATCGATTATATGTATAGGGTATAGGTAGGTAGTCAATGCAAACAACAATATGCATCTATTATTTTTAGAACCAACTGCAATTATTCTCTACGTTTCTTGTGCAACTGGCGACGTGAGACCATCTTGCAAGTTACACAATAACCTCATTACAGTGCTTGTGCTTTACACATCTTTTAAAATGGGGCACAGTTGCAAAACCGATGAATTGTCTTCGCTTTTCAAATAAACAGCTACAGTTTCCTTATGTTTCAAGTTAGAAAACATTATTTATTGCAGTTTTATTTTTATCAAATTTTAATACGAAAAGTTGCAAGTCTGTTTTGACTTCTATTGGCAGTCCCAATAACTGCCAATATTATTTTATTAAGGAAAAACAACGGCGGAACGAAGTTTGCCGGGGCAGATAGATTCTTCTATTAGGTATATTTTATACGCTAAGTTAAATAATTTAGGGATGCCTTTTAAATAAACTTGCGCCCAAGGAAGAGCGTGAGATTTGGCATTGAAAGTTGATGTGGAGGAGAAGTGCAGGAACTTAATAGTTATATATTCATGTGAAAAAATATAAAATTAAATTAGATTAAATATTCATCAATTCTGTCAACATTAAGTTTATAACGTAACCGTAGTGCAACGTTTGGAAAGTCCATAGACATAGAGAATGGACTCAGCAATACCCGCACAAAATTTACCATCCCTAGAAAAAGACAGAGGGACTGTGCGACCAACACCTGTCTCTTTCTTTCTCTTTTAATCAGAATTCTAGCAAGAGACAACTATTGCTCGCAAGTTCGCTTTATCTCTCTCACACTTTACTTCACAGCTGGTTATGGAACTCTCAGTCCATTCTCTATCACGGGGCCATTCGACCAGTGGCCGATCATTAGTAATTATATTCGCTTTGAAAATACCTATCATTTATAACTAATTTAGCATTACGTTCTTATGGCACAAAAAATATAAGTTCCTATGACGGTTTTATCAAGAACACCTCACACACACATTCAACGCATAGCATAGAACAGCGTGCGTTCTTGCGCTTTCTAACAATCATTTAATATAAGACGACCCTTTACACTATGATTATGGCTTTGACAACCACTGTCGACAGGCACCGCCGGGCGCAAATCACTAGTCTCAAGAGAAAGTTATCTGACTAAATTGCAGGAAAGTTGCTAAGATAATGCGGAATGATGATTTGACAATAAGTGGCAATTTTAAAATAGCAGCTTTATGTTCAATAAAAGTATTTTATTTAAATCTTATTTTATACAATTCTCTGAACCCTGAGGTCCTGGACCTTTGAAAGGGGTACGAGGCGGGTCCGAAACCTATATACTCGCAGAGGCCGTTTGTCACTTTTAATAAAATAAGGCACCAACCGCAGATTCTCCCTGTGTGCATTATGCAGGTGCACCCAAGGAAAACCTACGACTGGTGCTGGCTATGGATAAAAATGGCTATGGGTCAGGGTGGCAAAGGTGAACTGGTTATCTAGTACCTACTATGAAAAGACTATGGCCCTTACCTCATCAATGTTTTAATATTATATGTACGGATAAAATGGTAGGGGTTGACTTGCACACTCTGTAATGGGCCCTCTGAAGCGGCCGCTAGCATATAGTGTACTTGAGTGAGTAAGTAAGTAAGTTTAACAAATAAGTATTTTAATTTATTATTAACATATAAACAACACGTCTCTATCCCCGGAAAGCCTGTACACGCACATTTCACCTGTTATGTTTAATTCAGTCCTATGTAATAGGAAAGACACCGAGTTGCTAGCCTGTCGATTTCCTATCGCTTACATTTCGGGGAGTGTGCATCGGAATTGAACAATATTTAATTCCGCCATGCGCCACCGTTAGCTACATGGTGGACATCCAGATTATTTTAAGATCTTTTATACTTTGTGGAATGCAAATAAATAACAAGAATATGAATATATCCCACCCATACGTACCTACCTACTAAACGTTTTGGGAACACATTAAATTTGCGTACCGGTCGAGTCAGTAAAAATCAAACTGAGTGAAAACTTGAGTGAAGTGAACTGTCAATTAAAGCATAGTATGACAGCTCAATTCGTCTTCACTTCATCTACAAATTCACGGGGTGATTTTTACAGAATTTAATTAGTAAGTATTATTATACACCCCTAATTTTTAATTAGTACAAATACTTAAAACCCTTATTCTAGACGGTCTTCTCATTGTATTTTTTATGTGTCAATAAAAAATATTCAAAAACAGCAAAGTTATTAGCGTTTGTTTATATCCCAAAAAGTCACCCAATTTATGGAATTATTGTACAGGCTATTCATGACATAGTAGTATTCATTAATCGTCATTTCTCGCTCGCGTTCGCGTGATCTCTCTCAAGCATGCCCCGCCTCCAACAACTGTTTTCGTTATTTAAGTTTAACTAAATAGTGGCATATTTAAAAATTGAATTTCGTTTTTTTATGATCAGGAACAGGTACGGATACAGCCCAATTTTATTTTGTACTAATTAAAAAATAAGTGGTGTATTAACTTCTATTCATCCAGTGTCTGAAAGTCTAACTGAGTTACGAACATACATAAACTCATGACTTTTTCTCATGGGACTAGGCAGAAACAACAAACCGCCTTCTGCTAAGATTCTTACTTGTACTTATTTTGCTTCGTTGACGTAAATTAGCCGAATATTTATCAAACTCATCCTAATTAGTAGAAGATGAGATAAAAGAGATAAAAGTTTGACCACCTGTCACTTATTCTTAAGTAGACAGTCATTAGGTTGACCAGGAAAAATAATCCGGTTTTTTCCGTTCCCACCATTGTCAATACAATCGAGAATGAATCTATTACGTAAATCATAATCTAGGGGTAATTTAATGTTAACTAGAAAGCGTTACGGAACTCCTTCAGTCAATCATCTGGTAAATTATCGACGAAAAATTGCGGATAATTGAAATGCTATAGAAAAGTGAGCTGTTTCACTTTTGTTAAGCGAGATTTATTTTCACTATTAAAAATACTTAAACATAACATATCTACGAACGTACAACTATTACGTCAAAAATAACAAACAAAAGGATAAGTAAAACAATTATAGGGCATAAAAAAATTCATCCGCATCGCAGTCACCGGGAAAAGTGTCCAAAAGACTAGAGGCAATGCTGATTATCTGACCGAAATAAAGGCCTGCCTTCTGGTCACGTGAAGATTCGACCAGCCGTATAGCCATGTCCCAATAAACTAGATGGGCACTCGGACCCCATGCCCCGAGTGTGTCAGCCCCAAACGGTTCAAAAATATAATTTGAATAAGGTTGTTAGTTATGCTTTCGGCGTTCGAGGTTTTTAAATATTTTTTTTTGTTTAACTGATTTATTTAATATACCAGTTGTCGCCTAGTGAGTGGTCTAAAATTTGTCAGTTTTAGCTCTCTATAGTTCTTCTCCACGGTTTAGCTGTACTAAATCCCACTCTACCGCTTGACAACATCGAACTGGTTGGTAATCTAATAATGAAATGAAATGAAATGAAATGATATTTATTTCTGTAAGTAGATCTTCTCAGATACTTTTACATGTCTTTTTTTTTAACTAAACTAAATGGCATTTCCAAAGTGACTGATCCCTGAGAAGAAATGCCGAAAGAAACTCAGGGGTCATGGTCTCTTTTAAAGTCCAGACATAAGATTATATTCATTTACTATGCGAGTCTGACGATGCAGGGCAATGTACTTATGTATTGTTTTTTTTCTCACAAATGTTATAACATTAAATAAAACTTAATGGGTGTATTACATTTGTAAATTTGTGAACACAATGTTTCTATCGACGTAATAATTTAAATTCAATCCATTGCTTATTTTTATTTTTTAAACCTATCTCAGGGTAGAATTTGTTATTCTAGGTGCCTCGTCCTCACATATAATCTGATTAATGTATAAGTACAAAGTATTGTAAAACCTATTTTAAAAGAGGAAATATGGAGTTTCTTGCCCATTCTTCTCCATACGAAACTACCTAATTATTTCTTACATAATCGGTTCCCCGACATAAAATTACATGGTTCAACGATAGGAAATTGTTATTTCTAACTTTTTAAATAACTATGAGCCATACTTTTTGGCGTTGGGAGTTTTTTATGTTTAAGTTAACTTAACTTTGACGTTCAAAGTGTCTTAAATAACGGCCTAATTGAAATAAATGGTTTGACTTTGACTTAGACCGCGTGCGCACAAAATTCATAAAAAAGCACGCTCTAAAACGTATGAAAAAGGAAAATATGCTCTTATGACGATATTCTTTAGAAGAAAGCTACTGTAGTTTGCCCTTTTGCCCTAAAGCTTACGATCGCTTACTACTGATAAAATGTATTGTTTTGAAAGGGTCAATAGCTAATATAACAGCCGCATCACAACATCTGATACACGAATCTCAGGTCAAGTTAACACAAGGTTAATGAATGTTTACCAAGATCAAGAGATTAACCATACGTCCTTTTGTGTACACCGAAGTTCCGTGCGACTTCGGAAGTCCACCTATTGTCTCTTAAACTATTCTTTACATGTCCGTGATGAATTACTAATTACGTTGTGAATCTAGTGGCTATAACTTTTGACACTTCCTTGTTCCTCTGGGAATGTAGGAACTGATTAATGTGACGCTGATTCTAAGCACCAATGTGACTTTATCTACTTACATAATGTACGCAGTGATGTGACCGGCGGATTGCCGAATCATCATCGAGTTCAAGCGTGCACCTTTTTTAACTTTTCGGATTCATGACATGTGGGTATTGTATTATTATCACTTGCTTCAAAAACGGTGAAGGAAAGCATAGAGAGAAAAGCGGCATGCCTGAGAGATATTTCTTGAGTTATTTTACTTCTGAAGTTATTCAATAGATGGCACTACCTTAATGTTTGCATGTTTTTTAATCAATCATCGGAATTTGATAAAATTGAATCGTGTAAAAGTAACTTCTTAGGCCGGCGAAGCAGCGGGTATAAGCTACTTAGTAGTTAATGTAAGTCTGTAATAGCCAATCCGCACTGAGCAAGATTTGAATTCAATGAAGAAGAGGCTTTTGGTAGTAGAAACAGTAATTAAATTTTATTTTACTGGCTTCTATTGATTCAACGACAGTAAAGGAATACACAGTGAGGAAAGCGGCATGGCTGAGAGATATTTATCGACGGTTTGTCAAAGTCAAAGTCAAATCATTTCATTCAATTAGACCGTTTTATGGCACTTTGAACGCCAGACTTACCTATAGGTACTCGTAATAAAGAAAACGATTTATATTTGCCTTTCTCGAAATGTAGGTAGTTTCAAATAGGGTTTACTATTTTTTATAAAGGTCTGGTTAATGCAAAATCTAATTAGATTAGGTAATTTGAATTTGTTACACTATTTTTAAATTATATACTTTCTAATTACAAAAAAAAAGTTACCAGACGAATAAAAGAAAACGAGAAACATAATTTTAAAGAAAGAATAAAGACAGCGAGAGTGACAGCTGCTGTCTCTTGCGCATAGAAGTCAATGAGGGAAAGCTGCGCCTGCGACTGTTATGACGAGATCTTTAGGTCTTTCCATTGTACTGTTATATTATATCTAGTTAATGGTGACGACTCCTTTGTGGGCGAGCTAAACTGAAGTTGAGAGAAATCGTTAGGGATCATCGCGAAGTATAATTAGTGTGTACTTTAGCTTTCCAGATAAATAAAATAGTTACATAATATGATAAAATAGTTACATAATATGATTGTCAAATATACTTAGTGTATTATGTATATTTGACAATTTTTTTCAAAAAAAAAAAAAAAAAAACAAAAATTTCGAGAATAATAATAGCGTTGGGTTACAAAACATTTAATAAAAGGGTGACGCAGCTGGCGGCTGGCAGCTGGCTGTGACGGAAACACTTCCATTGGGTTGGGTTATGCTTAACAAAGTTTATGAAAATAAGCAAAATTCAAGTGGGGTGGCAAATAAATTTTCTTATTTTCAAAAAGTCACAACAGCTGGCAGTTTCAGAAATACCTGCATCAGTCCTCCTAGGTTTTCTTATTAATGGAGACTTTGTTTGGCTCTACCCAAAGTAAGAAGCTTTTAATAAACGTGTTATGTCTTGATATCAAAGTGTTGGGTTTCACTACGTTTAAAAAAACCTTCCACTTTACAATATGACGTTAATACCATCGTCAATCCTTCTAATTTTTAACCGACTTCAAAAAAAGGAGGAGGTTCTATGTTCGTGTGTATGTATTTTTTTTTTTTTTTTTTTTTTTATGTATGTTACCTGATTTCTCCGCCATTTGTGGACCGATTCTCGAAATTCTTTTTTTGTTTGAAAGAGTAGACTCCTGAGGTGGTCCCATTTTAATTTGGTGAAGATCTGATGCTGATCTTCGGAGATATACAACGGAACTCTTCAAAAATAGACGGCAAATCTATCGTGATTGCTGGAATCGCTTGGATGTTTATTGTTTATACAACATCATGACGGATACGTCAATAATCAAGCCTGTATGCTCAGAGGGGTAGGTAGATGTGTTCAATATACCTAGATTTCGACAGTTAGGTATGTTAAGTTTCATTTATTAGGGTTAGGTGGATAACCCTATTATAATGACATGTATTGTTAACAATTAACAATGTAAAATGAATTCATGGCAAATGTTTGTATGGGAACAACTAAAAATGGAAAAATAAAAAACTTTTTTACAAAAAATAAAACCGACTTCAAAAATAACACTAAACGGTGTAAAATAACTCTAAATTCGGAAGTCGGTGGCCCATCAAGAATAAGACAAAAGTACCAAAGCCACAGACTTCCTAATTTAGAGTTATTTTACACCGTTTAGTGTTATTTTTGAAGTCGGTTTTATTTTTTGTAAAAAAGTTTTTTTTATATAAGTATTCTTTAAGAAAATTTGGTTGGGTTTTTCCTAAGTTGCAAAGTTTTCAATGAGGATCAATAATTAAAATAAAATTAATGCATATTCTACAATTTTCACATCACGCCATCTAGTCCCAAGAAAGCATAACTTGTGCTATGAGTACAATGGAGTAAGCAGTGATAGCCTAGTGGTGTGACCGGCAGATTGCCAAATCACAGGTCTCGAGTTCGAACCCAAGGCACGCACCTCTGACTTTTCGGATTTATGTGCGTATTGTATAATTATCACTTGCTTTAAAAACGGTGAAGGAAAACATCGTGAGGAAACCGGCATGCCTGAGAGATATTTCTCGAGGGCATGTGATGCCAAGTCAGAGGCCCATGGGCGGCATTAAAACTCTGACACCAGGTTAGTTACTAACCACACGATAAGAAGAAGAAGTACAATGGAGGGTTGAAGTGTTACATAACTTTTTAATTTTCTAGTGTGTGTGGAAAATCCTCTCACAACTGCGCCGGGGGTCACGGAAACAGAACCCAAACCTTCTTTAGCTGGTTTTTAATAGCGTTGAGTTACCAAACGTTAAGAACTCTCCAGTTCACTGATGACGTACAATTTATAGCAAAATATAAGGTGGCTGTGATGTTAATTAACCACCGTCAACCGTCCTTAAGTATTTTTATTTAAATTCACATTTTTTTGGCTTTAACAGATTTCTAAAAAGCGTCATAAGTATAGGTAGCCGGATTTAACAGCGTAGGGTTATAAAACGTTTTATGAAAAGGTACACAATAGCTGGCTGTGACGGAAATACCTCCATTCATCTCACTTGAAGTTTTCTTATTTTCGTAAATTTTGTTAGGCTTCCCTCAAGTTATTTTTCTTATGGACGTCAATTGTGGCTGAGCGTTACGTAACTCATCCCAACTCGCACTTGGCCTGCTTCTAAAAGCGTAGGTTACACAAACTTCAGGTTTTAGACGACGCACGATTTTTAAATGGTTACAAAAGCTGGCTGTGACGGAAATACCTCCATCAATCCTCTTAAAGTTTTCTCATTTATGTACATTTTGTTGGGCTTCACCTAAATTGCAAAGATTTCTGTAAAGTCCAATGAAGGGTTGGAGTGTTGTACAACTTAATACAACCCTTCTTTAGCTGGTTTTAAATAGCGTTGGGTTACGAAACGTAAAGGTCTCTCCAGTTAACAGACGACGTACCATTAATACAGAACAATAGATGGCTGTAAAGTTAATCAATCAATCAATAAATCAATCAATTAATCAATCAATCGTCTTTATTTGTGAACATAGGTTACAACAGTGTGCAAGATGTTACAATATTGTCATACATATAATAGTTTCTCTATGTTTTGCCATTCGGCGTACAAATATGCGTTTAATTTGGCCATTTAACAAAATTAATTTCTAGGATACAATATTAAAAGAAAAAATAAGAACATTTAAATATTCGTCAATTGGAATAATCAAAAACAATTTTAATACGTATTTTATTGAGATGCTTCAGGTAACGTCAGGTAATGTCAATATTTAATGAATATGTTAATACCAATAATAAATTATTAAGTACGACGTGGAAAAGTAATAAATTAATGAAAATAATTGAGTTAAATAATCTTCTTATATATAAAATTCTCGTGTCACAATGTTCGTTTCCATACTCCTCCGAAACGGCTTGACCGATTCTCATGAAATTTTTTATGCATATTCAGTAAGCCTGAGAATCGGCTACTATCTATTTTTCTAACCTCTAAGTGATAAGGGGTGTTCACCCCAAATTTTATTTTTTTATTTTTTTGGTATTTTTTTTTTATTTTATTTTTTTATTATGTGGCATCAAAGAATACATATAACTCTAAATTTGCACTTTTTTATCACCAACCCTTGCTTTTTAATAGTCATAGCAGAACTTTTAATGACTTTTTGAAATATCACGAGGAGACGGAAGAGGGAGGGGAGTGGGAGGGGCAGAGGGAGAGGGGAGTCGGAGTGAGGATCGTGAGAGGGGGAGGGGGGAGATTGTGAGAGGGGAGGGGGGAGATTGTGTGAGGGGCGAAATTGTGTGAGGGGGGGGGGAGATTGTGAGAGGGGAGGGCCAGGGGAGGGGAGGGAGAGGGGCAGCGATGGGGAGGAGGTGGGGGAGGGATGGGTAGGGGAGTGGGGGAGGGATGGAAAGGGGTGGGGAGGGGTGGTCAGGACAAAGAGAGGGGGTGGAGAACGAGGGAATGAGGGGTGGAGAAGGAGGGAATGAGAGGGGGAGAAGATGGGAGGGGTAGGGGAAGGGTGAGGTGAGAGGGGAAGGGAAAGGGGGAGGGGAAGAGGCAGGAGCCGGGTGGGGGAGGGAGGAGAAAGTGAGGGAGGGGTGAGCGGAGGGAGATGGAGGGGTGTGGGAGGTGTGGGGAGAGGTAGGGAGAGGGGGAGGGGGAGGGGATGCGGAGAGGAGTTAAAAATGCTATGCAATAGCTTTACCGCGGCAGTCTCTGAGTGCCACACGTCATTTTCTCTTTTTTTTAACCATTCAATCACAATGTGCCACAGCGAAGCGTGGCAGGCTACAGCTAGTTATCTATAATAACACCAAGGAATTTAGTCATAGTTGCTGACTCTATCTTAGTCCCCAAGTAGTTAATATCAAGGTTCATACTAGGGATTCTTTGATAAAAGTGCATTATTTTAGTCTTTTCTAGATTTATGGCAAGATTATTATTATTTTAACCAAGTAATTATCTTATTCAATGTCAAATTTATCTCTGCTTCGTAGGTATTAGGATCGTCACATTTTACTACAACTGTGCTGTCGTCAGCAAATAACACCATTGGAAGCTTTATTTCTCTAGGTAATCATTTATGTAGATCAGGAACAGTAGAGGTCCTAACACACTGCCTTGTGAGGCTCCGTATCTAATGATCCTACCACTAGATCTACATCTTCTTTCATTACCAGTGCGTGGGCATATTTTACTTTTTTCTAAAATCTGCTTTCTGTTGTGTAAGTGAGAATTAATAAGGTTCAAAATCTTGCCTCTTAAACCAGTTTCTTTATTTCTCTAGTTTATTCAATAGTATTTTATAATCTACGTAGTCAAAAGCCTTTGTTGGTCCATATACTCGTATATTGCACATACGGCCTTTCTCTTAACTACATTTGATAGAACAGGGCGTATTAGATCATATATATAGCTATGTTGATTGTTGTGTACTTACGAAATCCTTTCTGTTCATCATGAAAAATGTTGAATTTGTATAGATAAGTATAGAGTGCTTTCTAAATAACCTTTTCAAATATTTTGGCAACTAAAGGTATCAAAGCAATCGGTTTATAAATAGTTTTTCATGAGACGATGTCACTTTTGTTTAGCAATCCGGTAATATTTTAGTGTAGGACATATATATTATTATAGACGAAAAAAGTTCGTTTTTTTCTTGAAGTTTGCGTTATGGTCGTTACTGTAGCTGTCGAAAGAACTGTCGGGTATGTTATTAAGTACTATCCTGTATGTTGTTCTCGCCAAATAAGTGTAAGTCATCTAGTATAGTAGTATCACACCGCTCGAAACGCCGTTCAAGCAACATCTCTGTCAATTTGCTCCGTAGTTTTTAATCTCAAAACTAAGTCTTATGTGAATAGTGTTTGATGTAACTTATGTTGAACGAAAGTTTATAAAGAGTGTAAAGTGTATGTGTTTACTTATTATTTAAACTCATCAAGGTTTGTGAGTATAAAGCAAAAACATTTTTATAACGCTGGCAAATCAGTGCTTTATTAGTGTGGTCGCTCAACGTGCGACGCAAACGCGTGTCCTTGACGATCCGTGACACACGCCCTCTCGCTTGCGCGCTGCTTCTCTCGCTCACACATTGTCAAAGCACGCAGAGACTGACGCGTTATCTGCTATTCGCTTGTTTTTGTACCTGGGAGCGCCGTGCGCTTTTCGTCACTACGCTTGCATAAACTCATCATAATATTATACACCTGTTGAACTCGTGTACACTGCAATAATGAACAGCAACGATAAGTGTAATGGCTGTAAGGCTTGCTTGGATACTAAAGAGAAAATTATTTGCTCAAATAGTTTATGTGGACAACAATATCATTACTTGTGTGTTAATCTAACCCCTGATAATCACAAAAAACAACGTAAATGGGAATGCCCCGACTGCACATTGATTACCCTTAAGACTCAACGTAAAGGAAACAATACCCCTGTCCAACCATGTCTTCACCCAAATTCGAGTTCCAACGATGAGGATAGCTTTGTTACCCGTAGACGTCCGTCATCCCAGAAGATTGATCTTTCGAAGTACATTCTTCGTTCTGAAATAGCTGAAACTATTCGTACGGAAATTCGCTCTGCCATAAGCATGGAATTCACGCAGATTCGGAAGCAACTAACTAATTTCGAAACTTCCTTGCAATTTTTTAGCGACGAACATGACAGGATTAATACCACATTAAAAATGGTTGCTGATGAAAACACACGCATGCGCAATGAAAACATTTCCCTCCAGAATAAGATGAAGGACATGGAATCCAGACTCACACAAATGGAGCAGGAGGCCCGGCAGAATAACTTGGAAATAAATTGCTTACCCGAACACAAAAATGAAAATCTTATTAAAACAATTGTACAAATAGGCAACGCAGTTTCTTTTCCTATAGCGGAAAGTGATATAATATCATGTAGTCGCGTGCAAAAATCAAATCCTGCTTCCAAAAAACCTAAAGCAGTTGTATGCAAACTTTCCAGCAGAGCAAATCGTGATAATCTCTTGGGCGCTATTCTAATACACAATAGGAGGAACCCTATGAACAAATTGAATACCAAACTTATTGGTTATGGAGATACCGAGTCCCCAATATATGTCAGTGAACATCTTACGCCCGCGAATAAATCATTACATGCGGCTACAAGAATCGCCGCCAAGGAAAAGAACTATAAATTCGTATGGATTCGGAACGGGAAGATTTTCGTACGGAAGGATGAGACTGCTACATCTCAAATTATTACACATCGTGATACCTTAAAATCGTTAACTTAGGTTCATTTTGATTTTGTCTATTATTATTTTACTTTTCTTCTTACATCTCAATGCCAACTTAATGTTTAATAATAAAATTCAATAACCTAAATATATATTATCAAAATAGTAGAAGTATACGAGGTAAACTACAATCTGTATTTATAAATGTTTTGAACATAACATATGATGTGATAGTCTTAACGGAAACGTGGCTCAATGATAGAATATTAGATTCCGAAATCTTTGATGATCGGTACCAAATATTCAGGAGAGACAGACAGTCAGGCACGTTTTCTGAAGGTAAAGAGGGGGGAGGTGTACTTATTGCTGTTTTAAAAACCTATAGTGCTTTCAGGAATTTTTCGTTTGAATCCAAGTGTGAGGATTTGTGGGTGACTTTAGATTTGAGTAGTACACACACCAATGAATCAAATAGAATACATTTATGCGCCACATATCTCGCTCCACCAGTTAAATCTAGTATTATTACATATTATAGTGACAAGGTAGATAATGTTATTAATACTACATCAGAAGATGTTATTCTTATTGGCGATTTTAATTTGAGTTTCATTACCTGGACAAAGGTACCTTCAGCGTTATATGTAGAACCACAATCTTCTACGAACAATCTAGGCACTTCATTTATTGACTTTTTATCTAGTAATGATTTTAAACAATTTAATTATGTGAAAAACAAACATGGCATAATCCTAGATCTGGTGATCTCTAACTCAAATTATTCTATTGAAGTTTGTCCAGCTAAAGATATAATTTCAAATATTGACGACTTCCATCCTCCATTAGAAATTACACTGCAACTTAAACTTCCAACTTTGTTATGTATTAAAAATAAACCGACCTATAAATTTCATAAAACTGATTATCATAAGGTCAGAGACCGTCTTGCTGATGTAGACTGGGATAAAGAGCTATCCGGCTTACCTAATATCGACGTAGCAACAAATGAATTTTACGGCATTATTAACAAAATAATTCATGACCTAATTCCACTACATTCATCAAAAAAAAGTTCATACCCATGTTGGTATACAAAAAGTCTTATACAAATATTAAAAGAAAAAGAAAAATGCCGACTTAATATGAAAAAATATGAAAACAAACGCGATGAATACGAATACAATTTATTAAAAGAGAGAACAAATAAATTGATCAAACAATTATATTACAAATACATAGACAGCGTTCAAGAAAACGTGTTAAAAAACCCTAAATACTTCTGGTCTTATATAAAAAATAAGAGAGATAATAAAAGCGCAATACCAGAAAAAATGACTCTCAATAATAAAGTAGCAACTGATGGTGAAAGTATTGCTAATCTATTTGCTGAAAACTTTGCGTCTGTTTATAACCCTAGCTCTAATGACATTAATAACTCCTTTTCACCCATAAATAATCCTACAAACGTCTGTAACAGTTTACATAATATTCACTTGTTAGAATCTAAAATTAAGAAAAAATTACAGCAACTAGATATATCAAAAGGATCGGGCTGTGACGGTATACCGCCATTATTTATTAAAGAGTGTGCAACTCAACTGTCGAAACCACTTTATTTACTATATAATCAATCACTTAATGATGGAATATTTCCCGAATGTTGGAAGGAAACCATTATAACACCCATTCCCAAGTCTGGAGACAAAACCGATACCCGCAACTATAGACCCATTAGCAAACTACCTATTTTTGCTAAGGTGTTTGAGTCTTTGGTGTGTCCTTTTGTTAAGTGGCATATTAAAGGTACAATAACAGAACATCAGCATGGTTTTACTCAAAATAAGTCTACATTAACTAATCTGGTAAGTTTTGTTGAAAGAACGTTAACTGATGTTAGTAATGGTAACGAAATCGATGCTATATACAGCGATTTTAGTAAAGCATTTGATAAAGTCGATCATTTCCTTTTGCTTCAGAAACTTTATAGTACCTTTAATATTCATGGCTCTCTCTGGCTTTGGTTTAAATCATATTTAAAGGATCGTAAAGCGAAAGTGGTAGTAAATGGACACTCATCTCGTTCCTTTATACCTACATCTGGAGTTCCGCAAGGATCTCATTTGGGTCCAATACTTTTTATAATATTTATAGACGACTTAAAATACTGCATTCATCACTCTTATTTTGAAATGTACGCTGATGACCTCAAAATTTCAAAGATCGTTAATTCTGATTATGACTTAAATCTCCTACAGGATGATATAAATAGAATTTGTCAATGGTGTGAAACTAATGCTATGGAACTTAATATCAACAAGTGCTATCACATAAAGTTTTCACGTAAAAAACATAAATTCATTACAATTTACACAATGAAGGGACAGGCTTTAAAAAGTGTAGCACAAGTCAGAGATTTAGGGATTATTCTTGATTCGGAAATGCGTTTTACTGCACATATAGATAAAATGATTGACAAATCAAATAGAATGTTAGCATTTATAAACCGGAATACTAGACAATTTAAATCTATAACTGCATTAAAAGTACTATACTATGCTTTGGTACGAAGTAACATTGAATACTGTTCCATAGTGTGGTATCCTATGTATCAAAATAGCATTCAGCGAATTGAAAAAATACAGAAGAAATTCCTAAGAAGATTGTCCATTATCTGCGGTATACGGCATAGTGTAAAAGAATACAACGATAGGCTCGAGCATTTTAAAATGAAATCCTTGCATTGGCGCAGAGACTATTTAGGATTAATATTCTTACACAAAATGTTGAACTGTAGAACAGATTGTCCATCTCTGTTGTCTCAGGTTAAAATAAAAGTTCCAAGATCTTCAGCTAGGCTAGTAAATTATATTCCTTTCGCCACTAAATACACTCGAAATAAGTATGGCAGTAATGCACCTCTCACCTATATTCTCAGAAAATGTAATGACATATATAATAAACATGACATAGATATACTTTCAGGTAAATTTAATGTATTTAAAAGAGCCATTTATAGCATATCAAGTTTTTAGATTACGTTTTTTATGTTTGTAGTTTCTGTGTTTTTCGTTGCCTGGTATGTTTACCTTTATTCATCTTTGTGAATAACCTTGCTAGTTGTAGTTAGTTTCAAATATTTGCTTGAGCAGTGTCTAAAAATAATGTTGAGCCTACCTGTAATTTAAGAGCATACATTAACTGTTACTTGTATTATTTCTAAGATTGTCTGTATGTGTCTTAGTTGGTAAGCCTTTATAAATAAATAAATAAATAAAATAAATATTCCTCATAATATTCTCGTAGATATTTCTCATTCCGTGTTTATTTATTTGGCCTGCAGAGTAGGAGAACATCTCATGTGATAAGTTACGATTACTGTCGAAGATGTATATATAATTTCAACCTTGAAATTGTAGATTGGTGCTCCTGTTATATATGTAGGGAGACAAATAATTATGTTGGTGTGTGAGACTTTACTTAGAGATTCCTTGATTGTATTTATTAGATTTATGTAGTTGCTCTCCTCTTTTATATGATTTTCTCCAATGAAAATCAGGCAATAGTCGTTAAAAGTAAAGTCTTTTGTTTTTTGTTCGATATTATTTAGGAGCTGTTTTATGGTGCTATTGCGCATAATATAATGACAGTAGTTAAAAAAATCGAAGAAAACGTCTTCAATTGCTGACGAAGCTCCTTTTATTCTCCTACAACTTAGAATACACAGTTTATTCTTTTGTTTAGGTTTGGGTACCATGATCGAAAACTGTTTATTAGCATCCTCTTTTACATTATTAGGAGTCTGAGTACAGCTATCAGTCGTTTGAGATTCTTTATGTGTTGACACCTCTTTTATTATATTTGACGTCTGTGCACGGCTGTTAGTTGCTTGAGTCTCTTTGTTAAGTTCGCATTCCTGATTCTGAAAACCGGGTGAATTTAATTGGTGCAGTGTTTTTTTATTTTTGCGTGTCGATGCCATACTTTTATGTTGTAATAATTGCACCTGTAATAGTTGTTATTTACACACACATGCACAGTTTACGTAGTTTAGTCACAAAAAGTTTGCTGGACTTCGAAAATGTTCACAGTTTTTTTATATTCATTAAAACTTCACTTCTGGTAAATAGTTTTCCTTAATAATATTGTCACATATGTACGGGAGTGTCCTTTCACTAAATCACTTTGTTAAAGCACTATAATATTGTTTATTAATTTATGAAAGATTTTAAATTGCGGAACTGATGTTTACGTCGACGGTTACGTTCCGTTCATCATTAATAAATCACCTTCAACCATTCTACAGTTTCCTTATTAAAACAGACTTTGTTGTGCTTCAACAGATTTCA
Organism: Euplexia lucipara; assembly: GCA_921972225.1. Taxonomy (NCBI): domain Eukaryota; kingdom Metazoa; phylum Arthropoda; class Insecta; order Lepidoptera; family Noctuidae; genus Euplexia; species Euplexia lucipara. The sequence continues at coordinate 34,004,106 of OV179142.1, forward strand.
CAAAACGTCTATGGACAAATTTAAATAGCGTTGGATTACCAAACGTTTTATGAAAAGGTAACAACAACTGGCTGTGACAGAAATACCTCCATTCACCTCACTTGAAGTTTTCTTATTTTCGTAAACTTTATTATGCTTCTCCCATGTTATTTTTTTTCAAAGAACGTCAATAATGGGTTGCGTAAGTCATCCCAACTCGCGCTTGGCCCGTTTCTAAAAGGGTGCGTTTACAAAGCTTCAGAAACCAATCAGATTTTAGATGACTACTTTGTTAGGCTTCTTCTCAGAAAAGAAGCTATCGAAAGACTTCAATGAAGGGTTGGTTGTGAATAGAGATGGGATTTTACCGGGAAAAAACCCAACAGTGGGAAAATATGGGGAAAGTTTCCGGGACCGTTCCCGATTTGGGAAAATATAGGGGTTTTTTCAATTTAGCCTATGTAACATCCTGGTAATATGTATATGTTAAACAGTACATGGTATTTAAGTTTAACTACTGCGAGTTAGAGTTTATTTGAGGTGAAATGTGTTATTTTAAGGTTCAGAATTTACTTTTATAAACAAATACTTAATACTCAGTTCAATTTATATGTATAAAATTAAAACATTAGAGCTTGTTTTTTGGTTATTTATGTAACATGTACTGTCCATGCCGCTTCTAGCGACCAGTAACCCGCTCAAAACTAACTACGCGGAGGGGGTTGGTAGTTACCTGTCGAATACGCTGTAGGTACGCGTTTGTGATCTACAAGTATCACATGCTGCTTTCGCTTCGAACCATGCGTACTTGTAATAGTTTGTTTGTTCTATTGACGACCTGGATTTTGTTTTGTGAACTTTTGATTGCCTATTGATCAAAAACGTTTACTTTCGATCGACGACTTCGACTACTGCTAGCCTTACAGACTTCGGTAGCTATATCTTCTTATCAACGTTACTTTACAGCACAGGTAAGTTTCAGAATAATAGATAACATGATTTTTTTTTTAAATAGGGTCTTAAAAATTGCTACATTGTTGGCGTTTTTTGGTGGAGGCCTGATATGACCATAATGAATTATTCTATACGACTAAAGAGTATAAGTATATTTTAGAATACCTTGGAAACTATGTACTTTTTAGTAATTAAAATTGATGTATTTTGGTTTCAGCTAGATTTCTGTACAAAATAGTTATTGTACAAAAATTGTAATGAGTCAAGTAGCCTATTCTATAAATATAGAATACTTTAAAATAGCAACTATGCATTTCTACTGTTCCTATAATTGTTTTTTTCTTCTAAGATCCCAGATGAAGGGCCTCTTAGAAGATGGCCAGCTATCTGTTGAAATGTTATAGATACGAGTTTATTATTATTAAATTATATTTGTGTAGATTTAGAAAATTATAGAGCTAAACAGGGTTTATGGGGCAGCCCATTTATATGGAACAAATAGACGCCGAAAACGATCCAGTTGTTTAGTGAAGAGGACTCTGCAGTTCCAAATAGCTGAGTAGGATTGTAGTACGCTCTCTGACTGATGCCTGTACTTCGGCAGCCACTGAAAGGTCATTTAGCACACAAGCGTATATTCACAATCACAAAAGAAACAGATTAATTACAGATAGAGCAGCAAAGACAGCATTTATATCCTGTAACTGGAAACTGGAGATTTATTTTTATCATGACTAAGGATGAAAAACCAGACAAGTGCGAGTCGGACTCGCCCACCGAGGGTTCCGTACGTTGATAAATATAACAAAAAACATTGTTCAGAATCGAAATGCGCGCTTTTTCTAAAAAAATGACGGTTTCTCTTATATTTTTCAATATAAATAACTAGCAGACGTCCCGCGGTTTCACCCACGCTGTTCCCGTTCCTGTGGGAATACAGGGATAAAAAGTAGCCTATGTCGACCGGGGATAGTGTAGCTTCCCAACAGTGAAAGATTTTTCCAAATCAGTCCAGTAGTTTCGGAGCCGATTCAATGCAAACAAACAATCAAACATTTCCTCTTTATATATTAGTATAGATAAATAAGTCGTCCGAAAAAAGAAATATAACATATTTTGCAATGTGCTCATCAAGCCATTTCATATGATACCCCATTTGAACTAGAAGCTTTAATTTGAAATCGGCCCTCCATTAACATTTTGACCCCCTATTTCGTTAAGATTTAATAAGAAATGTACGGTTTTGAGACTTTTTCTTGGACGTATGGTTTATAACAATGGAGGAGCTGGGGAACAAAAGCGGACTTGTCCACTGTACTCGAATTTTTTATTTTTATTTTTTTGCACTCTTTAAGCTCATATCTATCGAACCCCGGAGTATTGTGTATCAAAAGCGGTCCGATCTTAGAGAAAAAAATTGTTAAAAATGATGATTTCGTTCAAAAGCGGACTTGTCCTGTTAGAAATTTATTAAAATTCTAAGGGATTTTTTCTCCAATCAAAACCGGACAAAAACGTAAGGAGAATTGCCGTTAGTACGAAAAATGTCAAACAAAACCGGACAAGTCTAAAAAAAATCATTGTTTTTTTGTTATGATATCCCTAAATCAGTTGTGGCAACACTGCTAAATTAAAAAAAAGATAATCAGCTGTGTGACGGTCATTGCTTTCGTAATTTTGAGAAGAATTTTCCTAGAAAACCGACAAAATTATGGACGGAATCGAAGAAATAGTGGCCAATATAAATGACGGCTCACGTAAACGAAAAAAAACAGGACGGCAAGCGCAAAACAACAGGGAATCGAAGTGAGTGTAAAATTATACCTACCGGTGCGTGTTTGTTATTATTCTAACCTATGATGAATTTAAAATTGCTATTATTTTGTTTTAGGTACGCAGATAAAGACCCCCTTGCTTTGAATTTCGTGTCTGCGTGTGAACATAACAAGGGAAAATTTAAGTGCCAGACTTTGACATTAAACGAAATTGTTTACAACCGCAAACTACTATATGAAAAAATTGGCAAAAAATTACAGGATATTTACTTGTCACGGCTCATATCACCATGCCCCATAGAAAGAGAAAGATCGAGAGAGGAATCTCGCAAACCGCAGAGGAATAAGTACTTTGTGACATACTTTCTCTTCCGTGATTCAAAAAGGTTAGTAAAAGTATGCAAATCTTTTTTTTTGGCTGCTCTTGGGCTCAGTAAGCACAGGGTAAACTTAATTGCGAGCAAATTATATGAAGGCAAAACGCCACTTGACGGCAGAGGAGGAGACAGGAAAAGTTTCAAAAGTATTGATAAAAAGGAATCTGTAAGAAAATTTCTCGGTGGTTTGCCAGCAAAGGAGTCACATTACAATCGAAATAAATCAAAAAGAGTGTACCTGTCATACGAGCTAAACGTAAAAAAGTTGTGGGAGTTGTACAATAATTCAGCGACTGATGATTTGAAAGTCTCACAAACGATGTTCCGAAATGTTTTTGAGAACGATTTTAATATTGGGTTTGCGTCACCATCTTCCGACAAATGTAGTACCTGCGAACTGCTGAAAAATAGGCAGAAGACTGAAAATAATCCTGAAGAACTTCAATCATTGAAACTTCAACTCCGAGTTCATAAAGCTAGAGCCAAAGCGTTATTTTCCCTTACCAAAGAAAAACCTGAAAATTCTATGACAATATGTTTTGATCTCCAACAAATTCAATCCCTTCCTAAAACGCCAATCCAGGAATGTTTTTATTTACGACAAGTTGGACTTTATTCTTTCTGCATTACTGATATGCCTACAAAGGAGCCACATTTCTTCATATGGACAGAAAACCAAGCTAAAAAAGGCGCCACCGAAATTGCGTCTGCCCTTTTAACATACCTGATGTTTACTGATTTTTCTGAAGTGGAAGTTTTACGCCTTTTTTCGGACGGGTGTGGAGGTCAAAATAAAAATGCACATGTCGTCCACACTTTGATTTTCTGGTTGAAAAACTACGCCCCTCAAAATGTCGCCAAAATCGTACTAACCTTTCCTGTACGCGGTCACAGCTTCTTGCCGGCGGATCGAGTGTTCGGGAGGGTCGAAAAGGATTTGCGGAAGATGCCTTTCATTTTGGATCCAAAAAAATATCATGAGGTTTACGCAAAGCATGGCAAAGTTCATATTTTAGCTGAAAACTGGAACCTTTACAACGTCAAAAACCTTGAAGACTATTACAAGAAAGTGGAAAGTATTCGTGATGCAAAGAGAATAATAATAGAAAGAAAGTCAACCATCATCCAAACAGAAACTCCTAGTCAATCTCAACAATCAACACGAAGAAGTCAGGGCCGTAGTCGTGGCAGAGCACGTGGCCGGGGCACTGCAAACATACGAAGAGATCCTACTGCACGTTTAAATCACGTAAACTTTGGTGTGAAAGTCTTAAACACCTATTATGGAGATGAATCATCAGAAAATGCTGTATCATTGTTAAAAATGACAAAAACCATCCGAGTTTACTACAAAGATTTTCAATGGTTAATGAACTAAAACCAAACAAGAAAAAAGATGTTGAAACACTCTTAAAGAAACAATTCGGAGATAATTGGATGGATAATCAAGAGCTTGATTGGTTTAAAAACAATATATTCCATACCTCACCAGTGGCAATTGCTGAAACAAGTCAAATAAATGACGAAGACGACGACCACAGTGACGATTGTGACTGTTGCGAACCAGATGTGGGAGAGTTCATATAATTTTTAAATAAAAAAATACAATAATAGAATCTAGTTTTCTTTCATAACCGGACATGTCCATAACTCTTTCAATCATAACCGGAGTTGTCCACCTTTTGTAATCAAAACCGGACTTGTCCATTACAAAAAAAAAAAAAAAAAATTGAAAACGCATAGTTTTATGACCAACAAGCAGGCTATTAGTTATGTTGTATTAAATACTAATTATACTGAAATGCACAAAATTACAGCCCATATGCATATACCTATTTCAGTTTTTTTGCTCTAGTGTAAAATTTGATTAATTGGACAAGTCCGCTTTTGTTCCCCAGCTCCTCGGAGGGGGGAGAGAGGGAGGGGGAAAAGGGAGGAAGGGTGAGGGAAGCGACAGAAAGCGAGGGGAGGGGAGCTGGAGGGGGAGGGGAGAGGGACGGGTATGGGGAGAGGGTGGGTAGAGGGAGGGAGGGAGAGAGAGAGAGGATTAGACTCCCCTCGCGACGTCTAAGAGGGGTGGAAGTGAACACGACGCGCCGCCATCTCGGGTCCATGTACGTGGGGGGCGGCAGACGTCCCCAAGTCCGTTGACCCTGAACCCACTCAGTGGGGCTAGAAGAGGGCTTTGTCCACCCTCCGCCTGCACCCGGTGCGTCTGCTGCGGGCCGGGTGAGTGGAAGTGATCTCCCTCTCCCTTTCCGCAGCCTCCTTCTGCGAGATGACCGTTTCGCAGAAGGATACCACCGCGTCCCAGGACTCGACGCTGCCGACCATCCTCTTGACCACGGCCGGCAGCGACAGGTCACTGTCTACTCCAGAGACGAGGGCACGGCGCGGCTCCTCCCAAAGCCTCCTTCTTAACTTAACCCAACCTTCTTTAACTGGTTTAAAATTAGAGTTGGGTTACGAAACATTAAGGTCTCTCCAGTCTGTTAACTGATGGTTTACTATTTATAACCACACAAAAGATGGCTGTGAAGTTAATTAACCAACTGCAACCGTCCTAAAGTTTTCTTATTCATCATAGTGAACATTTTTTGGCTTCTACAGATTTCAAAAAACGTCTCGTAGCCGGATTTACTTAATGCGTTTAGTTACAAAACGTTTTATGAAATAAATAGCTGGCTGTGACGGAAATACGTTCATCAACCCTTCTAAAGTTTTCTGTACACTTTTTAAGGCTTTTCCTAAGTTATTGTTGTATGGACGCCAATGGTGGGTGAGCGTTGCGTCACTCATCGCAACTCGAACTTAGCATGTTTCTAAAAGAGTGGGTTACGCAAAGCTTCAGAAATCCTTCTGTTTTCAGATGACGCACGGTTTATAAAAGGTCACAACAGCTTTAATGAAACGTTGCGAAATTCACGCAAACTCGCACTTGGCCTATTTCTAAAAGCAGTAAAAATATCTACTCTCTCAAAGTTTATACAGTCTTTGCTAGGCTTCACCTACGTTAAGAAACATTAAGTGAAAACGTCAATGGCTGGTATAAGCGTTGCGTAACTAATCCCAACTCGCACTTGACCTGTTTCTAAAAGGTTACGCAAAGCTTCAGAAACTCTTTATTTTTCTCATGACGCACGACTCTGAAAAGGTCACAACAGCTGGTTGTTTCGGAAATACCACCATTAACCCTCCTAAAGTTTCATTTAAATAGACTTTGTTAGGCTTCGTCGAAGAAAAGTAGCTTTTTTAAGAGTTCAATAAAGGGTAGGAAGGTTGCGAAGCTCATTCGAACTTGAGTTTAGCTTGTTTCTAGAAGTGTTAGATTACGAAACGTTTTAAAGAAACTTATCAACATCTGGTTGTGTTGTAATTTTACCACCATCCTTCCTACAGTTTTCTTATTACTGTAAACTTTGTAAGGCTTAAACGAAGTTCAGAAGCTCAAAATAAGTTTTTATGGACGGATTTATTTGCGTTGGGTTACGAAACGTTCTATTAAGTGGTCACGTTAGCTGGTTGTGACGCCAATACCGCCATCAAACTCTATTGAAGTTTGCTTAATTTTGTAAACTTTGTGAGGCTTCTCCGTATTATTTTTTAAATAGATGTCAATGATGGGTAGGCGTTGCGTAAGGTACTTATCCCAACTCACACTTGGGATGTTTATAAAAGCGTGGGTTACACAAAACGTCAGGGACCCTTCAGGTTTCAGACGACGCACGATTTTTATAAGGTCGCAACAGCTGGCTTTGCGAGTATCTGAAATACCGCCGTCAACCTTTCAAAAGTTTTATACTTCAATAGACTTTGTTAGGCTTCGCCTACGTAAAGGACTTTTAAGAAGAGTTCAATGAAGGGTAGAAAGGTCGTGAAACTCATTTTTAACGTGAGCTTGGCCTGTTTATAAAAGCATTGGATTACAAAATGTGTTGAAGAAATTAATCGACAGCTGATTATGACGTACTTTCCAACTCCCACTTTCATACAGTTTTCTTTTAACTGTAGTTTGTTAGGCTTTAAAGTTTAGGAGCTTAAAATAAGCTTTTCTGGACGGGTTTATTAGCGTAAGGTTACGAAAAGGTCACAACAGCTCGATGTGACGGAAATACCTCCAATTCACCTTACTTGAAGTTTTCTCATTTTCATGAACTTTTAATAGATGACAACGTAAGTTTTTCTTCACAGAAGTATTTTAACAGAGTCAGAATTCGTCAATATTGAGCAAGTGTGGTGATTTGATTAATGCACGTGCTGGTTTTTGTTCTGCAGAGGGACAGTTTGTCACTGCCCCGCTTTAAAGCTACATAGTTACTAGAAATTTTGCTAAAACTCAAACCTATTTTTAATAACTCTTGTACATTTTGATGTACCTACACTTGTACGTCAAAATGTTCATAAACAATGAGGTTATAGCTTTATATATTAAATATCATAGCAAATTTTACGAAGATTGATGGTAGTAAGACGATGCACATAGTTACGGCGTTGTTAAGGTCTTAGTCATTCAAAGGGTTTCTTTCACCTTAACCTAACGCTATTCGAAACAGTGAAAGTGCCGATTTGGATGAATTTACGCAACTCTCTTCACCTCCAGTGACGTATATTTAAAATTTCCTTAGGTAAAGCTTAACAAAGTATTATTAAACACTTCGAGGGGATTGATATTTCTGATCACAATACAGCCAGTTGTTAATTTCTGAGGCCTAACAAAGTCTTCTGAAATACGGAAACTTCTGAGGGGTTGATGCTGGTATTTACGTAGAAATCAGCTTTTGTTATATAAAAAAAATGTACCTACGTCATATTTGAACTGGAAAGTTCCTGAAACGTTTTGTAATCCAACGTTTATAGAAACTGGCCAAGTGCGAGTTGGAATAAGCTACCCAACCCATCTACACAGTTTTCGTCCCAACTATGTTTAATAACTGGACTGCCTCGCTGGTCTAGTGGTCGCAAACGCTACTGTTGAGCATGAGGTCCCGACTTCGATTCCCGGGGCGGGCAAAGCGTTATTGAGTTTTTCTGTTTGGAATTCCTCAGTATCAGCCCGGAGCCTGGATTTGTGCCCGATGGATGGAAATAGGCTCGTTCCCTATTACATGAGACTTAAACATAACTGGGGAAATGTGGGTTTACTTACTACTGGTAAACCTGTGCTGATAACCCTTCGGAAATAACAGGCGTGAAGTTTTGTTGTTATTTTTATAGTCAAGGTCATAGGTATTTATTAAGTGTTGATTTTTAATAAAGTTCCAGTCCATAATAACACTTGTACTTATTACAAAAAACTTCATTTAAAAATAAAACGCTTATGCAGTTTAACCTTATTTATAAAACTTAGAAAAAAAGTCATGTGTTAATAACTTTTTTTTGTACAAAATAAAATAAATAAATAAATTAAGTTACTATCGTTCGATCGTATCTGCGTTGAAGAGAAGAGCATTATATACTGTTAAAATATTTTCTGTGAATAAACACTGTTAATTTATTCATTTATTAACCACCATTGAAAACTTCTGTACTTCGGTGAAGCCTAGCAAAGTCTAAATAAATAAGATAAGAAAACTTTTGGCGGGTTGATGGTGGTATTTTCGTCACAGCCAGCTGTTGTGACCTTTTTAGAACCGTACGTCATCAGAAAATTCAAGGGTTTCTGATGCTTTGCGTAACCCACGCTTTTAAAAACTGGCTAAGTGTGAGTTGAAATAATAAAAAATATAAAACGATATTTATTTCTGTAAATAGGTTCATACTTGACAAACACTTTTACACGTAATTTTTTAGCTAGATGAGGTCGGCGTTTCACTATCTGACTTCTCTGAGAAGAAACCTTTTAAAGAAACTCAGAGGTCAGTCTCTTTTAAAGTCCATACATTATCTTGGTCAGATCAAATAAGATCCATGCAGATAAGTGTCTGAAATGGTCTTTTGAGGAAAGAACCACACAGATATGAGAGGACCAGATCAGTCAGTGCAAGCATTTGTCAGTAATCGTAAGCTCAACTCAGAACATGAGGAGCTCCACGTGATGACGAACAATACCAAGGAAAGAACATATGAGTTGGTCCCATAAAGTAAGTACTTAAACTGCCAGCTGGTTGTAAGCAACGTCTTTAGCCGTCATTGACGTCTATTAAGAAGAATAAATATTTAGGGAGAAGCCTAAAAAGGTGTACGAATTGAAGAAAACTCCAAGCTGTGAAGGTATTTCGTCACAGCCACGTGTGACCTTTTAAGAATCGTGCGTCATCTGAAAACTGAAAGGTTTCTGTAGCTTTGCGTAACCCGACCACCCGCCATTGTCTTCTTCCACAAACATTTTAAACTTAGAAGAAACCTGACAAAGTTAACAAAATAAAAAAATCTTCAAGTGTGGTTGTTCGAGGTATTTTTGTCACAGCTGCTGTTAACCTTTTGAAATCGAACGTCATCATAAAATTTGAGAGTTCCTGGATCGTTGCGTAAACGAACGCTTTTTGAAACCGGCTAAAGGTGTGTAACCCAACGTGTGATTCCTAACAAAGATGACTTAGACCAGAAAATTTTAGAAACAATAATGGTGTTTTCATCACAGACAGTTGTTGTGACCTTTTTAGATCCAAAAGTCATCAGTAAACTATGGGTATATGTATGTCTACCCTCCACCTCGGAGAGAGCGAAGAAGTCTCCGTCTCACAACTGCGCCAGGGGTTACAGGAACAGAAGATACTTCTCCGACTGGTGTCGAACTTTCAGGGTTAGGTCAGCGGGCGAAGTAAGGTGTTTTACGACCCCCGCGACGTCGAATAAGGGCGCGCGTGTGACATTGCCACCTCGGATCCATATGCGTGGTATAAGTAAAATGAAAGATACTTCAAAACATCACGCCTGTAATCCCCGAAGGGTTACGAAGAGGTCAGGTACACCTCTTCGTAACCCTTCGGGGATTCGAATTCGAAGAGGTGTACCTGGTAGTACACCCATATTTCGCCAGTTATGTTTAAGTCTCATGATAGAGGGCGAGCCTATTGCCATAATTTTGCCTTTGCCCTGCATCGTGAGACTCGCATAGTAAATTAATTCAATCTTATGTCTGGACTTTAAAAGAGACCATGACCCTTGAGTTTCTTTCGGCATTTCTTCTCAGGGACCAGTCACTTTGGAAATGACATTTAGTTTAAAAAAAATGACATGCTAAAGTATCTGGGAAGATCTACTTACAGAAATAAACAATATTTAATTTCATTTCATCAATCAGGCACAAATCCAGATTCAGAGCTGCTACTGAGAAATTCCATATAGTCAAAATCAATCTAAAAGACGTTTATTTAAAGATTTGAACTTTTCAGAAGCCTAACAAAATCTAAATAGTTAAGAAAACTTATGGTGGGTTGATAGTATGCGTCATAAAAAAAGCGTAGTGAAAAGTTTCTAAAACCTCACCCAACAAGAGTATGTTGGAACGAGTTGCAAAACCCGTCGACCTTTAATTCAACTCTATTAAAAGCTTTTATTCTTAAGTGAAGCTAAACAAAGTCTACTTTAATAAGAAAACTTTGGAATATGGTCTTTCCGTCAAAGTCAATTGTTGTGACCTTTGTCCTTTGTAGAACGTGCGTCATTTGAAAACTGAAGGGTTTCTGATGATTTGCGTAACCCACGCTTTTAGGAACAGGCCAAGTGCGAGTTGGGATGACTTACGCAACGCCTCTACCCGTCATTCACGTCCATTCAAAGATTATTAACTCGAGAGAAGCCCAACAAAGTTTACAAACATTCAGAAGTTTATGCGACCTTTTTACCTTCCCTCCTTCCTACTCTTGATTGAACCCTATTAAAAGCTTCTATTCTTCGGTGAAGCTCAGTAAAGTCTACTCAAACTTTAAAAGACCTTGATGGTGGTATGTCGTTTACAGCCAGCTGTTGTCGCCTTTGTAGAACCGTGCGTCATTTTAAAACTGAAGGGTTTCTGTTTCATTGCGTAACACACACTTTTAGAAATAGGCCAAGTCTTACTGCGAGTTGGGATTATTGCGCAAAGCTAATACCAGCTACTGACGTCCATTTAAAGTTTCTTAATTCAAGTGAATCCTAGCAAAGTCTACTTAAATAGGAATAGGTACTTTAGGAGGATCAATGGTGGTATTTATGTTACAGCCAGCTGTTGTGACCTTTCCAGAGTCGTGCGTCATCGGAAAAAAAAGTTTCTGAAGCTTTGCGTAACCCATCCTTTCAGAAACAGGTCAAGTGCGAGTTGGGATCAGTTACGCAACGCTTATACCAAAGGTGATGCCTAGCAAAGACTGTATTTAAACTTTGAGAGAGTAGATAATTTTACTGTTTTAGAAATATGCCAAGTGCGAGTTCGCATGAAATAAAATGATAATTATTTCTGTAAGTAGATCTTCCCAGATACTTTTACATGTCATTTTTTTTAAACTAAATGGCATTTCCTAAATGACTGATCCCTGAGAAGAAATGCCGAAATAAACTCAGGGGTCATGGTCGCTTTTAAAGTCCAGATATAAGATTGTATTCATGTATTATGCGAGTCTCGCGATGCAGGGCATAGTCTGGAAAGCCCTTTTAAAGAAATAATCAATTCAGCTTTGAGTTGACCTGTCCCGACAGATGGCATGCATGCTTCAGTCATCGTGTAGCTCAAACCTATTTCAGGGAGCTCGACGGAATTATTTACGCAACGTTTCTAACTGGCATTGTAGTCCGTTAAAAGATTTTTAACTTGAGGGAGTCTTACAAAGTTTACGAAAATAAGAAAATTGCAATTGGGTTGATGAAGATATTTTCGTCGTAGCCAGCAATTGTGACTTTATAGAGCATTGTATTACACAACGCTTTTAGAAAATGCCAAGTGCGAGTTGAAATTACTTACGCAACGATAAATAAACAAATTTGTGGTTTTTCCACCACAGCCAGCTACTGCTTCCCTTGTAGTATTGCGCGTCTGCTAAAAACTGAAGGGATTCCGAATCTTTGCGTAACCCACGCTTTTAGAAACCGTCCAAATGCGAGTTGGGGTGACATGCGCAATACTTTTTTTACTCTCCATTGAAGTCAATTTGAGTTTTACTAGTCGAAGCTTAACAAAGCTTTTATGAAAAACATCAAGGAGGTAAACTAAATAATATTAGTAACTTTTATGTACCTACCCAAAAAATAAACAAAAAATAACAGTAAAATAATTATAGGACATCAAAAAATTCATCTGCATCAACGGTGCAGCGGTGTCAACGGGAAAAGTGCCCAGAAGACTGGTCGCATTGCAACATTTGCCAATGCATTTGTTGTAATGGCAATGCTGATACTCAGACCAAAATAAAGGCCAGACCTCTGGTTACGTGAAGAGTCGACCAACCGCTGGCGATGTCCCGGAAAACTAAATAGGCACTCGGACCCCAAGGTTCGATTGTTTCAACCCCAAACGGTTCAAATATATTACTTCTAATAAGGTTGTTATATTTTCGCCGTTGGAGGTTTTCAGCACCTGCAGCAGCCGCACCGGCACAATCCACCGTACTAGGTAGATGGCATGGCGCAAGGGTATCGACACATGTAGCATCGCACACCAAAGGCCTACCCAACTTCCAAGGCATTATGGTTACACCGTCTGGTCTCTTCCTATCGTCGCGTTGGGTTCTAAATTAGCTGGTACCCCAGCGGTGACAAGAGCACGACGGATGATGTAATTTCAAGGAGGTTGATATATTTTGGATTGTGACACTGCAACTTGATGCGCCATTGTGTTAACGTTGGTCAAGAGTAAACTGGAGAGTTTCGGGACAATTTGGTGCCCCAACGCTATTAAATCCCCGTCAGAAGACGTTTATTTCAAGTTTCTATATTTCATTGCCAAACAAAGTCTACATAATTAAGAAAGTTTTAGTCGCGTTGTAGGAGGTATTGACATCACAGAAAGTTGTCGTAAATGATTAAAGTCCATACCTAAACCATATCGTTCCTAAAACGTTTCATAACCTAATGTTATAAGAAACAGGCCAAGTGCATGTTGAAATGAGTTTCGCGGCCCAACGCTTCATTGACCTCTAATGATAGCTTCTTAACATACGCGAAGCCTAACAAAGTCTATTTAAATAAGACAACTTCAAAGAAGGCAACTTTTTGTAATTATACCATGACCCAAAGATGTTTATTTAAAGCTACTATACTTCGCTGAAGCCTTAAAAAATATACATCATTAAGAACATTTTATAAGGCGGTATTTACGTCACAGCTAGCTATTAGGACCTTTTTTGAATCGTGCGTCATCTGAAAATGAAGGGTTACTTAAAACCTTGCGTAACCCAACTCAAACCTTTAAGAATCACGCCAAGTGCGAGTTGGAATTGCTTTCGTAACATTCCTCCATTGACATCCATTTAGATTTTCTCAACTGAAATGAAGCCTAACAAAGACTAAATTAAAACTTTGAGAGGGTGTATTTTTAAATGCTTTAAATGTTTTTTCAAACAGAGAAGGCTGACAAAGTTTACGTAAATTGCGAAATTCTAGAAAGGTCGATTGTGGTATTTCTGGTACAGAGTCACAGCCAGTTTTTGATACATCGTTAAATCCTACGTCATAGGTAAGAGAGTTAGGTAGGGTAGGTGGGAGGGTTTCTGGAACGTTGCAAAACGTAACGCTTTTAGAAACAGATCAAATGCGAGTCTGGTTGGACTTACGCAACACCCGCCATTGACGTCATTCAAAGATCGGGAAAAACTTGGGAAAAGCCTTACAAAGTTGACAAGAGTGAGAAAACTTCGGAGGCGTTAATGGCAAACGGTAACGGTTACGGAAATACCACTATATTTTCATGACCGCCAGCTGTTGTGACCTTTTAAGAATCGTGCGTCATCAGGGTTTGAAGGGTTTCTGAAGCTTTGCGTGACCTTATGCTTTTAGAAACAGGTCAGGTGCGAGTAGGGATGGCTTACGCAACTGTGACTGCTATTGACATCCATTGAAAGAATTATTGGCGAAAGCCTTTCAAAACCTTGGAACTAAAGAGAGCGGATGGTGGTGTTTAAACCCAAGCCAGGTGAAGATTGATATTAATATCATTTAGGTATAATATTTATGATTTTATGCATTTTTATTAATTATTTAATAAATTGGTCGTCAGCAGCAAATTGATGAAAAGGTTGTTTGCGTTGTGCTACTCCTGAACCAGCCACTGACGTCCATTGAAAGCTTCCTGTCCGTGCATTACATGTGGTTAATGCATTTTTTGTCTGGCTGTGACGTTTTTACATTTAATCTTATGCATTAGCTAAAGGCAATAAACCGTGTTTCCTAGCCTGCATGGGTAAGCTAGAACATTGATTTTCAGCCCCTAACAATGAATTGTCAAATGTAAATCTCTAATGTCCCTTCGAATATTTTTCTTTTCTATTTTTTGTTTTAATCAGATGAACCTAAATGAATAAAAACCCTTGGAACGACCAAAATAAACGGGACAGTCAACGTGTTAAATTGGTAGAAGCCTAGGACGTGTACCTAAATTTGAAACTTTTATGACGGTTGATATTTAAGTTCCCATTACAGCCCAATAATACCTAGTAACGAATTAAGTAACATCAATGTTCTTACCACAACACTGCTTCCCGAAGTCCAGCCTCACGAGCTGTACCATGTAGGGCTCCAGCAGATTCACGTACCACCAGGGAACTCTCTCAGCCTTAGTGAGCGTGCAGGTCTCAGCATTGAAGGTGGCCGCTGTACTGCCATCCAGGGCCCTCTGGGGGACCCCACCATCTTCTGTCGACGCCTGCATCGGAGCTTTGCCTGCAGCCACGTTTAGGACTGCGAAAGAAATAGTGGAATTAGTTATGTTTTGAAATCAGAAAATAGAAGCCTGTGAAGGCCTAATTATTGTTATTTTGGTCCATAAATCATCACTAGCAGACGATAAGTTCACCCACGCAGTTCATGGGATTACAGGGATAAATTTCTAGCCTATATCACCCGGGGATAGTGTAGCTTTCCAAAGGTGAAAGAACTCACAATAAAACCTTTCCTCATATTTAATAGTACCTATTGGTATAGATTATTATAAACCAGCTTCACTTCTTGAGCTTATTAAAGATGGGGAATACCACAAACATACTCATCAGATTATGAAGCCAAAAGGCCTAGCTCAGATATTCTGTGTTTTAAGTTAGTGGATCTCAAATACTTAAGTACCCATATTTTATATGCACTAGGTACCTGTCTAACCTCCATAGCCCAGTGACTGGATGACGCAATACCCCTTAAGTAGGACCAGTTGCCAGACTATCGAGGTTCTTACTATTTGTAGATAATTAAATTTCTACGAATGGTAATTACCTACATTTCTACAACCTAGGGGTCTTCAAGTCAAGAGTGAACAGGTTGCTTCTAGGCAAGTGTGCTTCATCGTCGACCACAACATCGCTTACCATCAGGTGAGTTAGTGGTCAAACGCGTGCCTATCAGTAATAAAAAAAATAATGAAAGAAAGAAAGAAAAATATTTATTTGACATCAGACATTAAAAACACACATACACAAAATAATTATGAAACAATAGAAAATATTATAAAATAGTAGGTACACATCATGTGCTGTGTGCCTCACGGCTGCGCCAAAAATGTCCATTTCTGCATTTATGCCAGACAGGTGATGCTGTCTGACGCTGGTCTTCCAATGAACCTTGACAATGACAGTCGGAACCAACTAAATATTGGGATAGCTACAATGAATTGCCACCCATCATATCTGTCATTCCTCAAATCTGTCATTCCTCAAATCTGTCATTCCTCAAATCTGTCATTACTCAAATCTGTCATTCCTCAAATCTGTAATTCCTCATATCTATAATTCCCCATATTTGTGTGAATATTTCCTAAAAAGACCATGGTTCTTATATGATCTGACCAAGATAATGTCTGGTCTTTAAAAGAGACTATGTCCTTTGAGTTTCTTCTTAGAGGTCATAGTCAGATAGTGAAACGCCGACCTCACCTAGCCTAAAAATTACATGTAAAAGTGTTTGTACGACCATAATTATTACAGTTTTTTTATCATCCACGGAACTACGCTGTGTATCAACCCGTGCAGCTGGTATAGGAAACTACTCATCTTTTGATACGTCATCAAACTAGTATGTCTGAACACCGTTAGTTTATCGATCGCTATAATTGATTGCTACGTTTATAGCTTCGTTATTATTGGCGGTTATTACGGCGTCTTGTGTTCGAGTCCCGATGGGTGTGAGTTACTGATAACGGTTGTTAGCGCCACAGTGTTAAACAAAACACAGCATTAAGTAGTTGTTGTTACAATAGGCTACTGGCCTTAATTACAATTGCTATAAAGTATTTGACACATTATTTTCTTTTTGTTTATTTAATTTTAAAGAAAGCGCCACAGACTAATAACAATTTTAAATATCATGCATAATAATTAGAGTAATTTTTTTTACGAATACGAGTCAAAATTTCGCATGACGTCACTATCCTACTGAATAATGACGTCACAAGCCCACTCTTCTCAACTTAGTTTCCCTTCTAACTGATGGACTTATTGTATTTTGATATTCATATAAGGTCCACATGCCTATTGCGATACTAATGGCAACTGAAGATAGCTCGTTATTAACCAACTTACAAGAGAAAGAGGACATTCTTAATGTGGCTATACGTTTTCTTTTTCTTGAAGTTATAAAAAAAACATTAAAATTGTAAAATAATACTAGTTTCCGTTGTCTGTGTCACTATTTATTAATAATTTACTCTATTTACCACCGACTTCCAAACTATTTTATTTATCCCTAACCAACATTTTCACAGGTTGTAGGTACCTACTAGCCATAAATATTTATGAAATCATCAAATTCAAATGGTATCTATGAAACAGCTGTTTTTTCACGGTTTATAGTTAGCCCAGCTTGTGAAGACTTTGATACTGCAGTGCTATTAATTGATTTAATGGTTACGTAAAGGCGAGTTGAACTGTCACTCCATACTAAGATAAAGAAGAAGAAAAAGGCAAATGCTAGGCATAGACAGATCACTACACACAATTTTTAAAAGAGTGACTTTTACTGAAGCTGATAACAATATCACCTTATATTCTATCATAACATTCCACCACCTTCACACAACGCCATCTAGTCCCAAGCGAGCTAGCTTGTGTTATTGGTACTCATGATAAAAATAACACAAAGAAAATAAATACATATTAAAGACTAGCTTTTGCCCGCGGCTTCGCCCGCGTGGTTGTCGAACTTCCGTCCTCTATTTTTTGAATTTTGAATTTTCAAAAATTGTTTCTTAGTTGATACTTACTCTTCACAAAGAACACCCCTTCAAGTTTCATGTCTCTAATACCAGCGGTTTGGGCTGTGCGTTGATATATCAACGTAATAATTTTAGCATAAAGCTTCCGGATAGACTATATTATTCAAAGTTGACCATTCCAGTATGTATGCATAAAGATTTCTGGAACTACTGACTCGGGAAAGAGCGACAATCAATTATCAATGTACAGAATTTTTACTTCTACAGATCTGTTATAAGTATATACTTACACACATCAAAAGTGTCTAGGGATCAAGCATTTTTATGCGGATTTCTTGAGATTGTGATGTGGCTTTGTAATAAATTTATGATTTTATAAATTTATATGGATCCTTTTTGGTGCATTTCATAATTTGAATCAGGAACTGTGAATCAAATTCGAGTAAAAGATGAAAATCAGCTGTCAATATTTTCCCTATAAAAACATACAACGCATTGAAGACATTATTAGTGCTACTGTTTCCCTACTACTGATTAAAACCAACGTTATTATTGAGCGGCGACGTCATTTAAGCAGGGAAGAAATGCTCAGTGCCGTGGGAATGATAGAAGCTGGTTCCCGGCAACGTACTGCGGCTTTAGCTCTGAATACAAGTCAGAGTGTTATCAGTCGACTTTGGACACGTTACCGAAGCACTGGTACCGTGGCTGAGCGCCATGGAGGACGGTATCGCTGCACCACACGGAGACAAGACCGAAACATTCAAATCTTAACTCGAAGAGCTCCAACAATAACCGCCATGATGTTAGCCGTGAGGCTTCATCACTCTTCAGGGAACTTAATTAGCGACCAAACAGTCAGAAACCGCTTGCATGAAGTGAACCTTCATTCCCGAAGACCGCTACGGGTACCACCTATAGCAATGCACAATCGTAGGATTCGATATCAATGGGCTCTTGAACACAGAAATTGGGCAGAAGAACAATGGCGTTTCGTGTGCTTTTCTGATGAGTCTCGTTTTGGTATGAGACCGGATACAAGACGGTTACGACACTGGAGAACCCCTGGACGCCAACAGCGATTAAAATCCTGCCAGGAAGTCCATCCTTATAGTGGTGGAACCATCATGGTATGGGCGGGTATTTGGATCGGCGGAAGAACTGAGTTGATTTGGATCAGAGGCAACCTCAACGCTCAAATTTATGCTGAGACGATTGTATCAGACGTCATCGTTCCTCTACAAGTGCAAATCGGTCCCTTATTTCAGTTAATGCATGATAATGCACAACCGCACACCGCAAGAGTTGTAAGACAGACTCTCGCCGCAGCTAACATCAATGTCCTGCCCTGGCCTGCTCAGTCGCCAGACTTGAACCCGATTGAGCATGCATGGGATATGCTACAGAGAAGAGCTCTGCCGAATATGGAGGGTATCCAGTCGCAAGAAGACCTTTTTTTGTTGTTGCAACGAACATGGGCGGCCGTTCCACAGCGTGATTTGGATGAACTCATTTTGAGTATGCCAAACCGATGTTCTTGTGTTGTTAGTGTTCGCGGTAGAAACAAGGATTATTAATTGTTTAAGTTACCCAATAAAATTTTAAAGAAAACTGTTATTTCAGTCTTTTTTTCGAACTTTAATGTTAGTGTTTCAAATGTCAAAAGTCCCTTTATTAGGAAAATGGCAAATTTCTTTATTTATGCAAAGGTGACTTGGTTTATCGTTACTGTGACAAACGAAAACACTTTCTTTGATGAATCCTTAAAGAAAATTTTAATTAATATCAATCAGGAGAAAAATTATTGCAAAAATATATGTTGATCCCTAGACACTTTTGATGTGTGTATATAAAATACACCCAGACACAGAACAAATGACCGTGCTCATCACAAACATTTGTACTGGGTGGAAGTCGAATCCGGCATTGCAGTCAGGGTCACTAACTACGAGATAAACAGGTCAGTCGATTATAGATTTAAGATATCAGCTGCATATCCCAGCAGACGCCTATACACCCCTATTTTTTAATTAATACAAAAAAAATGGGCTGTAGCCGTACCTGTTACTGATCATATTTGCGTAATCAGAAGTAAAAAAAAAACAATTCTTAAATATGCCACTATTTAGTTCAACTTAAATAACGAAAACAGCTGTTGGAGGCGGGGCATGCTTGAGCGAGATCACGCGAATGTGAGCGTGAGATGACGATTAATGAATATGTGTCATAAAATAGCCTGTACAACATTTCCAGAAATTGGGTGAGTTTTTTGGATATAAACAAACACTAATAACTTTGCTGCTTATGAATATTATTAATTGATACTTTACAAATATAATGGGAAGACCGTCTAGAATAAGCCCTCTAACGCCCGTTATTTATATTCTATCTTAATCCAAATCCCGATCCTTTGTTTTTGACGGTTGCTTCTGATTGGACATCTTTAAGACTCGGATAGGCGAATTCGGTCGTTGATTGGTTACAGACAAAGATCGGGATCAAGATAGCAACCGAGATAGATTATTAATATCCAGCGTAAGTATTTGCACTAATTAAAAATTAGTGGTGTATGTATTTGTATATCCGTCTGCAATCCGTTAGTGCTGTCCACCAACTGTCTGTTGCTTGTCTGTTGTCACACAGACTCACAGACAACTAACGGAACTAGGGCTGCGTGGATTAAATTAACATGTCTCGGTCTAGTGATATGTTGTCGATAACTGTCGATAATTACGCAAACCATCGACACACGCTGCCCTAACGGTATTCAGTTAGTTATACGATATAATATTACTATTTTAGATTACGGTTCTGGGCCGACGACTCGTCATTCTCTTAATTTTGGTAGTCGTGGGTTTGTGCCACTTTATCTATTTGTTATCCTGTTCTAAGTATGAACACAAATATATTTAATAAGTACAATACCTAAAATTTGTTAGAATGTCTATGTCCAACACCATGCGGGCGACTGTACACCTGATATAATTTACTTTTAATCGTGCGAGACTTCTCACGATGCAATCTAGGCAGCTGAATATTTCACTTCGAGTTACTTCATGCTTACATTGCAAAAGGGTGGGCAGAGGAGCCATTAAGGCCTTTCAAAAAGTCTTTCGGAAAGTCATTAAAGCCTTACAGAAGTAAAAGTAAAGAAAGATATTAAGAAAATGAATTTATATGGGACACGCACACGAATTTAACAGCTCAAAAGTAACAAACTAAACATGACCTAATATTAAATAACGAAAAGACCTGTGCGAGGCCCCGGTGATGATGATGATGCACGATGCCAAGATATTCAAAGAAAATAATTAGTTACGTAGTATTAATATAGGTACTTACTATGTTCTTAAACCTGAAACCTAGAAAAAATCGCTCCGTGCCAGTGGTAGGTACAGTTACGACAATAGTTGAAAAGTTTTACGTGAAATAAAATTAGGTCGAATAGTTTTCGAACTTACGATTATAAGTAACCGGTTATCGAGCGTTCTACCGGACCGTAAAGACGTTCAAAAAACACTTATTACGGTTAATATTATAAATATTAACCGTAATATTATATAATAAATGTATGAATCTGTATTATGTATGTCTCTGTGTATTTTTTTTTTTAGTCACTTGTTTGTCCTTTTTTTTTACTCTGTTGCACCTACCTTGTTCCATCTCTGTACCACCTTAAGGTAGACTGGTAGAAAATGCCAAAGGCCGCCGTTGTACAGTTTTTTTTACTTGTGCTTAAAACTTTAATAAATAAATAAATAAACGTAAAGATAAATAGATTTATTTTCTGATTTTATAACATTAGTATGGATGGTATGATAGTATTGGACGAACATGTGACTTTGTCTAGGCCACCAGGTCTCCAATCACGCGAATAGACGAAGATCCCACTTTCCTCAATTAATAACTTTCAATTCCCTCCTATTAAACTAAGTGCACGCCATCAAAGCATGTCTTGTCACAAAAGACTTCCGGTGCAAGTAAGGTGTCAATTAGCATTGAATGGCAGATGTTGATGCATGTCTTTGTAACAGAATCGTATGTTGGTGTCAAACCGCGGCCATTGTCCCAGATTCCTAATGGTTATCATTTGTAAGGTAGACACGTAATAGACGATATATCACGGTAAAGCGGAGTGATTTGTCAAGAAAGTATGTTTGAAGGCGCGGTACATAGAGTTTTTTTGCGCTGCGTGTCGTTAGTTTGATTCCCGTACGAAACTATTTTTTATTGCGGGTAGTTTTACGGGTCTGGCTGTTTGTCTATATTTTTTACTGTGCTTAATGTCAATTTTATTTGCTTTCTGTGTAGTATCACAGTCTAAAAACATACAGTCGTCCGACGAAGCCGTCTAGGCAGGGCAATCGTGCGGGGTGTGAGGGGCGAGACGCGGGAAGCCGCTCCCGCACTGCGAACAAAACGATGTTCGTAGTGCGGAAGATATTATTCAAGTCGTGTAAAAGTTGTAGGTATTTTTCCAGATCAAAGGCGTCGTCCTACTGTATTAATATTTATACTGTGGTAGTATTACTGCAGCTTGACACGAGAACTTTATATTAGACTTACCTACCTATAGGTTATTTTATAATGGTAAATTATGTTTTGCTAAAGATACGTTAAAGATAAATTAATTGGGTTGTAAAATCGTTTTGGTATTGTAGCCTCTCTTTTCGTGGATGTAAAACATAATACCGTAAAACGGGGTGGATAGAAACTCAAGGGTGAATAGAAACAAAACTTTGAGAAGGATTTTTGCGCTACTTTAATATTGTTTGATACTAACAAGGTGGCGAAACTATTTATCTCAATTATTTAAAAGCATTACAGTCCTCGAATATAAGTAACAACTTTGTACTTACGTGAGTATCCTCCTCAAAGTTTTGTTTCTATTCACCCTTGAGTTACTATCCACCCCGTTTTACCCGGTATATAAGATACACAGAACGTGATTCCTCGAAGATCATTATTTTAAAGTGTCTAGAAAAGAAGCCTAGCGTGTGACCTAAAAATTAAAAAAAGAAACTAAACAGTTCTAGAAACACGAAGGCAACTGACTTATTTAAATTAGACACGAAACGAATTACCTGGGGCCTGGTGTGTTAAAAATGCATGGAAGACGGCGCCAGGCGTCGTCGATCGATCGGCACTCTATCGTTAGAACTCCTCAGACACATTATGCGGTTGTTCAAAGCATTCAATGTAGATTTAGGTCGCATGTTAAATGTTTTGAAGAACGAATGCATAGTGATTTTTTTCACTTCAGTAGCTCAAACATGTAGGTTTTGCTACCTGACTCAACCCAGTAACTGGGTAACGCACCCCTTGGTAAAACTCTGGTTGCCAGACTTTCGGGCTTCTGACAACCCGTAACGTTTGTTAAAGATCTACAAATGACAGCCGGGACCAACGGCTTAACTTGCTTTCCGTGGCACGGAGAAGTTTTGATACGTTATAGATGGTCACCCATCCACACTTGACCTTATCAAGCGTAGCTTAACCTTCGATCGTCTCGTGCGCCTGTTATTTATTTAGCCACAAGTTCATGCACCTTTTTCTATCCTTAGATATCAATTTTAAATGTTTCGATAAAATAAAGCCGTTAGGAACCTATAACTTATGCATATGATTAGGTATTTGATTTGTTGGATTTGGCGCCGCCCTCAATAGCAGAATAACTAATACAAAATACAAAAATAAATTAAAGATTTTTTTTTCTTGTATACATTTTGCGTAAGCAGCGTCACCTCCGTTGACATTACTGGTGACAAATGACATTGACTTGACAAAACTTTTCGCAGTTCACAATCAAACGCCATTAAAAGAAGAGTTGAAGTTGAAGTTAGTCAAATGACAATTTGGCTTTTGTCAAGTCTACAAACTATTGGCTTTGTTCGTTCTACCATCACTGTCTTACAAAACGAAACGTACTATCTCAAAGTACCTACTAAGGAAGGGAATCGACCTATCTATCGATTTCGATAAAAATACAACATAGATTCTAAGAAAGAACAAAGTGGCCGGGTCAGTTATTATAATAAAATATGTAGGGTTATTTGTAAAACGCTAACAACCGTTCAGGGGGTAAAAGCATCTATGATTATAGACCACTTTCCAACAGACAGACGGGGGACACCACCGCGGCGCCACCACGTGACTCCCTCGTTTTACTAAGAAAACAAACGGAAATAGCAACTGCGCTGTACAATTTTCCCATTAAATATTCCTTTGGCTGGATTTAAAATGACCTGCATTGAAATTATTTCCTTGCAACGGAACCATTAGACATCCAACCGCCGTCCATTTCAGCCGTTGAATTCACATGAAACCATACGTAAATAGACGTTTATAAGGTACGCCCACCGGTAGCCAGGGTTCGCCAAGTAAACAGTTCTACAGGGTGGACACATCGACGAAAATTCAGTCACCAAGATCACAGTACATTGTATGTTCCTAGATAGACTTCTGGGCGTTGGATTTTAGTAATTCCTGAATTTTCTTAATGTCCTATTATCTTTAAATTGTAATAAATCTTGATTTATATCTATTGGAAAAGTTTCATCACCCAACTGTTTACTCCATTTGTTAACGGATTGTGTACAAAAAAAAGATAAGAGAGAATCATTAATCGCTGAGTTTAAATTGAATTTTCTAGATGTTGTGTTGAAAGGATGGATGAAAGGCGACTAACGAAAGGTATGTACAAGGCAGATGTACGTGGGAACGCCGGGAGGGGATGCCCTAGAAGGACATACATAAATGATAGACCTTATTGGTGAGGTTCTTCAGAAAGGTCAGGTGCGTAGTACTCGCAACCGGCGTATGTGTATGACAACATGTATGAATGTAAACGAAGCAAAAGAAGTATGTAAGAATCGTAGCGTATGGCGCT
This sequence comes from Euplexia lucipara, assembly GCA_921972225.1. Taxonomy (NCBI): domain Eukaryota; kingdom Metazoa; phylum Arthropoda; class Insecta; order Lepidoptera; family Noctuidae; genus Euplexia; species Euplexia lucipara. Next base: position 34,028,346 of record OV179142.1, read on the forward strand.
CTGTAGTTTCTGCCTACCCCCATGGAAAAAAGGCGTGAGTTTATGTATGTAGGTATGTATGTTGTGTTAAAAGTAAAACAAACATCACAATAAACGATAAAAAAAGTGGAAGAAATCAGTCAAGTGCAAAGATGTCTCTTCCACCCTGTATACAAATGTTTGTGTGTGTGTGTGTGTCTATGTCTATGACTGAGTGTGTGAGGGGGTTTTTCCAGTACTATGTGCATTATTAACATCTGTAGACTTCCCAGGACTTGGATTGCTGTGTGCATAGCGTTGACCAGTTTGAACTCACCACGTATATAGAACACGGTACTGTGTGTGTGTGAGTAAAATATTGATCCTAGTTCGAGGAATGACAAAGTAATTGGATGTTCACACAGGGTATAATGCAGTGGCCTTATTTGCATGTCTTTTTCACTGTACGTAATATTTTTCAACAGGGTATCAGTAGAAATTACTGCCTTGTTGGTATTTTGGTTTCGTAAGCACGATTGTCGAGGGAGATGATAATCAATAATCATTTGTATTTGTATAACATAGGTAATAAATACAGTTCTTAAATTAAAGTTCATAGGTCGCTATATTATGCCAAGACGCGTTCAAAAATGGCTGCATGAGAAAGTAAGAATTAGAATAGAATAGAATACTTTTTATTGTACACCAAAATTAATGCTCACCACCAGAACCACCAGAATTGCACCAGAATTATTGCTCATGATAAGGCCCCACTGGGTCTAATTCTTAGGCCGCGGAAATCTTTTTATCTATTTAATAAGAATTAATTAAGGACAAACATTCCATAGGTAAGTTAGTCAATACTTTAACTATGTGAGATTAGTACACCCTGACTTAGACATGGACACAAAGATAATACAGAAAACACAATACAATGCGAACAATATTAAGCAACAAGCGACTACCATATTTGGGATCCGCTTGCCAACAACACAGACATGTGCAAAGGCTGATGCCCCATGATAGAATCATATTTATTTATGTAAATAGGTCCATACTCCTCATCAAGCGTAGCTTAACTTCTGAATATTTCAACTAAAGAGTAAGTAATGTTTCACGTTAAATAAAGTAAGGGTAAGCAATCCTCGAATGTTTGGAGAAACAGTTATTGTTTTGTTTAATTTATCATTGTTCTTGTTGCGCAATTTTTTTTTTGTTACAATGTGGATAAAGGCGGTTACATGTTTGAAAAATTTTAAAAATATATACGTGTAAACATCTACTCACATATAAATAAAATTAATCTTAGTTTAAGTCTTTTTCTGTTTTAAGGCTATTTTTGTCTAAGTATAAAATAGGCCTACTAGATAGAACAGATGATCGAAGAGGCCGATAAATGAAATGAAATTGAAATTATTTTATTATGCAAGTAGAGGAAATCACTTTTACACTTCATTTTTTTCTTTTATGCTAGTAGAAATCGGCATTTCCTAACTTACTACCTCTGAGAAGAAAAGCAGAAACAAACACAGGGATCATCGTCTCTTTTAAGTCCAGACATTAAGACGGCTCCGAGCGTCCGGCAAATAATATTTAACTAGAAAATATTTCTTTTTTTTGCTTCGGAATAATTGTAAACACATTCTTTGCAGTGTTCTTAGCATTTCTTTTTGGTTAATTATTGTAAAAGTATTGATCACATCAACTTAATCGTGCCGGCCGTTTTGGACTGTTTTGGTCGGTGCCGTCTTAAAAATATTACCAAAACTTTCGTGTAACTAACCATGCAGCGCAGTGTCCGGTTTAGCTTTTTGAGGAAAGTGCCAGAAACAATTTGGGAATGCAGCAAATAAGTTCAAGAGTTGCGACTGCGTACTTAAAGACGTTTCGTTAGAAGGTGTTCCACAAGGTAGACTGATGACCTGGTGAAGGTCTTCGGAAGAAGCGGTAGCCGATGGATCCGAGATGCCGACAGGACCAGTTGTGTAATAACATTGAGGGGAGGCTATTTCCAGCATCTATCTGCTGATATGATGAAGAAGTTTTATCACGATATAAACAGTTTTATGATCTCACAAGTTTGAAGTTCTGGACTGTAGAACAGACTGGTCAGATAGTGCCGCTTGAGACGAGAGTGTAAGACAAGTGTTAAGTGGAACAAAATGAGTTGCCGCCATTGACGCGGACCGTTCATAGTAAACACCGGAGGCTGCGCACGCGCATAGGGCTGGCGAAAGTAGTGGGAACTTGTTAGTGATAAGCATAATAGCTTCAATGTAGTCCACGAACTTGGTTACGTTTTTTGTGATGCTTTTTTATGTTGCATGTTTATTAATGGTTTTTTGTTATATTTAAATCTATTTACAACATTATTTTTAGTCTCAAATTACATTACATTAGTTTAGTAGGGGTTGTAGTAGCCCTTAGACTGATAGTCAGATATTATTTATAAAAAAAATAAATATGGCGGTTTGACATATTATCCATAGAAAATCTGTCAGGTATTAGTTATTTGATCTTTGAAAAATCGGCCCTAATTATTTTATAGATAATAATGTAAAATTAATACTTAATATCAATGTAAGTTTAATTATTTTCAACTCTATTTCTACCTGCACAAGGTTGGTAATTATTTACCAGTGAAAACCCCGCTGAAATGCACCTCGCCAGATAAACGCTGGCCCTAAGAGTTTCATTTCATGTATTTACTCGTATTATTGCCGGTTTCCGGTCCATAGTGGTGAAGTTCTTCAGAGTGGTCAAGTGCGTAAGTAGGTACTCGCGACTGGTTTTTATATATTTGAAAGCAGGGTTTCTTGCGATGGTTTTTAGATATGATAAATCAAAATCTGTTCAGCCGTTTTAATGTTATCAGCTCTTTTGTGTTAATAAACTATTAGCAGATTATGTCGTGTTTGGATTCGTTTTGATCATCATTTGATTACATCAATTTCACTAAAACAATCTCATAACTGTAACTCTATTAAACAAAATTAATTCAAGATTATAAATAAAAAAAATAATTACAAATTTATTAACCCCTAACGCCAAAAAGTAAAGCTCACATTTAAAGGGTTAAAAATAACTCTTTCCTATCGTTGAGCTATGTAATATTTATGTCACGTCGGGGTACCGCTTAAGTATCTTCCCAGTAGGTATGTAAATACTACCCTACACTCACTATCGACAAATCTATTCGAAGCAAGATAAAGCAACGATAAAAAAAAATGTCTAGATACAGCCTGCCAGCGGACTGTTAAGTCGAGGTCTCGAGTTCACCTGACTTGCTTTTCTACTGTTGACTTATTGTATTGAATGAACACTTGTTTTGAAAACGGTAAAGGAAAACATCGTGAGGACACATGTGATGCCACATGCCAGAGAGATATGTATTTCATAACGCCCGCGGCATGCCAAGCCAAGTCAAAATAGTAAGTCCTAGTTTTATTATAACTTTTACATAAATGTATGGTGACATCTCTTGCAAAATCAAAATCAAACGTCATTTATTCAAATTATGCTGAGGATCTGCACTTTTTGAACGTCAAAATTTATATAAGACAGTCCCCCAAAACGCCCGCCCTTCGCCACTTCCTAGTATTTTTCTGGGAAGCAGAAGTGGCGTAACGAACTCCCCAGCAACACGTCTGTCTGATCTGTCAGAAGAACAGGTCAAACAGCATTAATAATTAATAAGCAATATAATTAAATAAATTAAATAATTTGCTACAAGCTAGCACACACCGATATACAAGATAGTAGTAGATAATAAGAATAGTAGGTACCGATGTTGACAACTAAACTCAAGCAAAAAAATTACAACTCACTGAATAAATAGAAGCGAGTTGCGTGCGAGTGTAACTATTGAACACGTTGAAACCAAATAACGCGGGCGGACGTTTTGGGGGACTGTCGTATGAATGACGTTCAAAAAGTGCTGAATTTTAGCCTAATTTTAATAAAAAGTTCTAATTTTGATTTGATTATATGTCAATTTTTTATTTTTCTCTATCGAGCCCAAAGACATTCAATACCTATAATAGACCAGACATCACGAACAAAATTTTCGTCCGAAAACGTGTGTCCTGCTGGATACAAGTCTATGAGTTTTTTGTAGTACGCTCCGCTGCCGCTTCAATATTCATATATTATTCTAGATGGCGTTACTGAGACATGGGATCAAAGTTTTTCTATGAAATTTCCTTGATATGACATGCCCGCTCTACTTATAGTATTTTAAATCTCTTTGATCGAGCCAAACGTTTCTTATTTCACAAATGCTTTTGTCATTATAATTATGTTTAATTAATATTAAATAATATGTATTTTTTGCGGATTATTTACATTTGAGAAGAAACACAGATTTACAAATACTTGGATAATTAAAAAACGAATGGAACCTCGCCTTAAAGAAACAAAAATATGGCTGGCACTGCGCATCCGGCAGCCCTGCGAGTAACGGAGAACAGAAGTGTGCCGCAAGTTGTCACTAACGGTGTCGACAGAGAGCTAGCCTGCCGGTGCGGCGCCGGCGCAGGGCTCGCACCGACACCGGGGTACAGTAGACCACACGTCAGCTGATTCGTTGGTTTAGAGTAGTACTGAGTTTCGATGGAACTGGAGCCTAGCTTTAATACTGTTTTGGTTTGTTACCTCGAAAAGTAGTAGACAATCCTCATCGTAAACTATCGATAAATCATAATAAATAAATCCTACTAATATTATAAACGCGAAAGTTTGTGAGGATGTTTGTTACCTACTCTTTCACGTAATAACTACTGAATGGATTTTAATAAAATTTGGTATAGAGTTAGCCGAGACCCTGGATTAACACATAGGCTACTTTTATCCCTGTATTCCCACGAGAGCGGGACCTACGCGGGTGAAACCGCGGGACGTAATAATGTAAGAAAATAATAATGTAAGATAATTCATAATGAGTGTTTGTTTCGACGACTGGCCTGTTGGTCTAGTAGTTAGGTGGCCCTGATTGCTATGCTGGAGGTCATGGGTTCGATTCCTACCCAGCACACATGTTTGTATGTTAAGCGCGATCATTTGTTCAGTGTCTAGGTAATTTATCTATAATAAAATGTATGTATTTAGAAATTAATAAGTAAGTTTTAGTACCCATAACACAAGCTCTGCTTAGCTTGGGACTTGTTGGCGTTGTGTGAAAGTTGTGGAATATTAATATTTCGTTTATTCAATTAAATTTCTTTTAAATTACATTTTTAAATATTACTAACTTAAATTGACTGCCTCGTTGGTCTAGTGGTCGCAACCGCTACTGCTGAGCATGAGGTCTCGGGTTCGACCCCTGGGTCGGGCAAAGTGTTATTGAGTTTTTCCATCTGGGATTTCTCAGTAGCAGCCCGGAGTCTGGATTCGTGCCCGATTGATGGCAATAGGCTCGCCCCCTATTACATAGGACTTAAAAACATAACTGGCGAAATGTGGGTGTAGGTACACCTCTGCCTAGCCCTTCGGGGATTACAGGCGTGACGTTATGTTATGTTATGTTATGTTACTAACTTAAATACAATAATTATAAAAAATAAAAAGTAGTAGGCCACCGATGCCGGGAGCAGGGTTCGGGTTATTATTATTGACCTCTGGCCAACATAAGGAAACAACCAAAAATGTTACAAACACAAAAACGCATAGACACAATGTGAAATTAAGTGACGAACGTCGGCCTTAGAAACCAAGAGCGTGACACCATAATATCTCAGTTGAAAGTGCAAATGTTTTGACACACTCATTTGTCACTACTGTCCCTTTCTGTCGGCAATTTAATCTACATTACCCCGAATATGTTGTGTTGGTTCCACACCACGGATGAGGGCCATGCTCACTTTCATTTGCTAAACTGAATCTACATCATAACGCAAATTATAGCAATACTAGCAGAAATCACGTGGTTTTACCTGCATAGTTCCCGTTCCCGTGAGAATACAAGGATAAAAAGTAGCCCATGGATAGTGTAGCTTTCCAACGGTGAAAGAATTTTTCAAATCGGTCCAGCACTTTCGGAGTCCATTCAATGCAAACAAACAAACAATTAAATCTTTCCTCTTTAAAATATTAGTAACTATAGATAAAGTACATTCCTGTGAGTGAATAATATTTAAGCTGGGTGTTGGTGGGTTTCTCGCAAAATACATTTTTTTTTTGCAATTTACGGTTCAGTTTAAGGTTGTATATTGAATAAAATATGATTAGCGACCGTTACAAATATGATTTACCTGAGTCATAACAATAAAAAATCACCAAAACAACTCTAAGGTAATTTAATCCCATTAAATTTTCTTGAAATAATCATTCGATGGGATTATTATAGGGTGACTGGTAATTAGTGACCGATACTTAAACGCGTGAATGTTTTCATGATTTCAATACACTTTCCCAAAGAAACTTTTTTTATATACACAATAATTTATAACACAATAAAATAACAAAAACGCTGTTTATAATTCCCGCGCGCTTGTGATCGATCACAGTAGGCACGAATCGGCACGATCTATCAGCCGATAGTCTGTCCTCGGGAAGGGCAGTCTACTAGTAGTAGCGTCACACGCTCCCCGCCACCCCCACCGCTCCCGTTGTGCAGTTTTGTCGTAATTGAATAAATTGAAGCTAATGAGTATAAAAAAAAGTTTATTTGGGAAAGTTATTAGTATTCATGAGTACAATCACGTGTTTAAGTATCGGTCACTAATTACCAGTCACCCTATATGAACTTAGAGGGTTGTCTTAATGATTTTAATGATTATATTTCTGTGAACACATACGTGTTACGGTCGAATCATGTTTTGTTCAACATATAGCTTGACGATGAAAATAGAAAATTGCAAAAAATTAAATTATTAAAAAAAATCAAAATATGAAAACTACCGGGCCAACCTATGTTAAATTTTTATGGGATCTAAATGTCAACTATTCCGCATTGATCTAAAAAAGAATCACGTAAATCGGATCATTAATCTCAGAGTACTCAAAGTACCTACGTACAAAAAAAAATAAAGATCGAATTAAGAACCTCCTCCTGAATACGGTTAAAAACAAAATGAAATTTAAATTTCTTGGGATACCTCTGCACATCCTCCTTGACCTCTCGATTTTATATCAATTTTCGTGCCCCCAGCTCCCAACATATAAATCGTCAATACATTAAATTTATCATGTTGCCTATTTTTAGATAGAATGTCCCAATTAACCAAATTGGACAAACAGGTTTTTTTGGTTGCTGGGAAAGTTTATTGAAATCATGAATAAAATCACGTGTTTAAGTATCGGTCACTAATTCCAGAACCAGTCACCCTATATACCTAAATGCGACTCGAGCGGAATGGTTCCGAAAATAGTAGTAGGATAAATCCGACTTGACTGTTCATTAACAAATTAAATGAGAGTAGATTTGAAACGTGTTTATAACCCATTGGTTAAAAACGTTTCAAATCTACTCTCATTTTATCTAAAAACTTGTCTATAAGACGTAGTTTTGACAGATTAAGACGCAAACGTCATCTGTCAGGCCTGCATGGCAATATGTGAAGTGAAGGCTCATTTTTTTAAATATTTTATCTTAAACGTAGGATATTTTGTATAGGAAGGCTAATATTTTTAATTTCCCTACATTCCAAGATAAATATGCGACCTACATTACAACCATAATAAAATAAAATTTACCAAAAAACAACCGTGAAATCTTGAACGTGGTCTGAACTGAGTGCGACCGCGAAAACAGTGAACTTAATCGCGGTCCATTTAGTACTAACGCGAAAAAAATTGGCGTCGATTAGATTATTTGGTTCGGCACAGCGAATTTGTTTATTTTTTAACATTATTAATTAATACATGGTATGGTAGGTACTTGTACAAATGTCTCCGTCAACGTTCAACAATTATTTTTTTCACAAGATTAAATAAATTAACTACAAATTGTTTACGACGAAAAGGTGAATTTGGAATTCACGCTCTACGCGGTAGGCTTATCGAATCTTATCATTATTATTTAAAATGAAGATTATCGAATACATTCCAAAAACGAGGAACGGACAAAAACATCTCAGTTTAGGCAGGAGTTCAGATCCATATAAAGAATAGGTACAACATTTTAAAAACAAAATAAAATTATTTGCTGACGAAACTTAGCAAGCACTTATTATGTAGTGTAGTTACAGAAAACAGTTTAATTGTAAAACAAAAAATAAAAAGCTATAAATTCAGTACTTTTAACGATAGGTATCGATACTTTTTAAAACCTAAAGTCACTCTCTCTACGTCGCGTGCGTCCCACTTCCCACAGACCCTGTTACGTGCATTACATTCTAGGATATAAACGCCCTGAAGTCCACACTTAAAGCGGTTGCTTTAGAACTTATTGGTCGCGTTCCGCTTCGACTGGCACTTTCCATCTCTACCGCGCGGGACTTATGCTTCTATCCACTGGGATATAATTGTTATAGTAAATAAATAAATTCAATATTTTGGACAACAAAAATACAAACAATAAAAACAAAAATTAAGTAAAAATTAAAAACACAGGTCTTTTTTACTTATCAGTTTTAACTTAATTTTTGTTTTGTTTGACTCCCATCTCAGCAATAGCTGCGACTTTTGCGACCGCAGCGCTGTTGTTCTGATAGGGCTCGCTGTGATGCCACGGACACACGCACGAAATCAAAGTTTTTACAATAAGATAACAATTAATAAGTGACATATAATACCTACACCAAATTATTTACCTAAAAACCAATTTTGTACCTGAAGAATTGAGTTATTGACGTCGCGTAGGCAAGATGTTGTGAGTTGTGACCGAGCGATTGTTTATTTTAAAGTTCAGTGATGTGTCTATGATTTGAAACTAACACCATCTTCTGATCGATCGATTTTTTATTATATTTATACCTGAACATAATATTATTATTGTTTGCTTTCTGTTTTTTCGTTTATTTTTTTTTTCTTTCATTTTTGTGCGGACAAATATTAATCTTTGTAAGTTGATGCTGTGTGTGTAAGTTGTTAATTAGTTGCTTACCATTACCATACAGTATTCGGTATCGGTATCGGTATCGGTACCCATACTGGTAACCGTACCGGTTTCGGTCTCGGAATCGGTATCGGAATCAGTGTAAAAATAGATAATTATCAATATCTAATAATGACAGTCTTAAAAAGGTGTTTTTAATTCCATAAAGTCATCGCTGTTCGCGCGTCTCGCGGCCGTTGACCTCCTAGTCAGCAGTATATTTAAGTATAATTATTATCATACCTATCATAAATTCGAGAAAAAATTTTGACCGAATTTCATTTCACCGAATACATATTACTTTTCAACTATTATCTCTATCTCCGTATTGAATTTTGAACTTTTATCCTTTTTGTTAGCCGGTTGGAAATGGAACTCGAGCAAAAAAAGTCAGTAAAGTAATTGTTTTCTCCCGAAAACCAGACTATCCAAGAGATCAGTTTCCTCCATGTAATATACCGGTATTCAGCTGCGGTTGCAATTTTATTGAGAAAAGGTTAAGCTGAGGTTTGACAAAAGTCTTGGGAGGAGCCGCGCCGTGCCCTCGTCTCTGGAGTAGGCAGTGACTTGTCGCTGCCGGCCGTGGTCGAGAGGATGGTCGGCAGCGTCGAGTCCTGGGACGCGGTGGTGTCCTTCTGCGAAACTGTCATCTCGCAGAAAGAGGCTGCGGAAAGGGAGAGGGAGATCACTTCCACTCACCCTGCCCGCAGCAGGCGCACCGGAAGTATCTTTTGTTCCCGTGACCCCCGGCGCAGGTGTGAGAAGGAACACGGGGTGGTTTTTAGTCAGTAAGAGTCTGACAGACCCCTCCGCGGGCGGGGGACATCCATGAGGATTTTCCACACCTCAATAAAAAAAAGAGGTTCGACAAAGGTGAAGACCACGCAGTTGCGTATATAACTCAAACTATAACAATAAAATTATGACTAATATAAATAACGCTATTTCTTTCACCGTTACCACTTGTGTTAAATACACCCACACAATAATTATATCTGAGGTCTTCGATATTCATTAGTAAACACAGAGATTCCGTTGCCAAGAAAAAAAAATACGCATATTTTTTCTGGCAACACCATCGATTATAATTATTAATCACATGTCATTTGTTTGTAGGTTGTAGACCCCATTTTAAGTATTGGGGTCACAGGTGAGTCATGTACGCGAATCGCATATAAATTAAGTGATCATCGTTTGGTTTGACTGTCCCGCGTGAATTTTATTGTCTATGACCTATTTTGCTTAATAGGCAAACAATAATAAACTTTGCGTGTCAATAAAATAGTCACAACAAGCTATTTATGGTAATCAGCCAATAATTGGCCACTCCAACTGCCATTGTGTATTTATACAAGTCAATAAAACTGAGCCGCAGAAATGTATGTACAAATGGCACGACTACACATCAAGCTTTACAATTCCAGTATAAGCTGATCTCGTATTGTATAGGATTTCCGTACAATGTAAGGTCAGCTTAAACTGGAAATGTATAATTTGATGTGTAGCCCTGTGTACGCGCATATCTAGCGGATGACTAGGTACCTATACCTGCATCAAATTCTTTTTATTTCATTTGTTTTAGATCTTTGATGGTTTAGATTCACAAGTAGCTGTGGTAGGGGTACATTAGATCATATGGTTATTTTATTATTATTAATATTGTTTGTATTTTTATTTTAAATATGTTCTGTGAGTCCAAATAAATGATTTTCGTTACTATCTCTAGATATAATTAACTATACAACAAAGCAACGGCCTAATCAACTTTGGAATCCCACAAGGCAGTATACTTGGACCAACATTGTTTACAATATACATGGACGACATTCTCAAAATTACCATCCCAAACGCCGACTTACTTTGTTACGCAGACGACACTGTTGTACTGTTCCACGGAACCGATTGGAAAGATGCCTACAAGAAAGCAGAATCAGGAATGTCCAGGATATCAAATTGGCTAGATACGAACCTACTGACTCTAAATGTTAAAAAGACAAAATACATTGCTTTTAGAAAGACAATGGCTTCCAAATTGCCACTATGGCAATTGAAAATTCACGGGGGCTTAGGCTGCAACTCCTCCAACTTCGACACTCAATGCTTATGCAGTAATATTGACAGAGTAGATGAAATAAGATACCTAGGAGTTATCATCGACCAACACCTATCATTCAAACCACAAATCCGGGAACTTGCGAAACGTGTCCGGAGGCAAATCTACATTATGAAACTGATACGAGATAGTGCATCTGTGGATATAAAAAGACTTGTTTATATGGCCCTATGTCAGTCGCTGATACAATATTGCATTGTGGTTTGGGGAGGAGCGGCCAAATCTCATTTAATTACCATTGAAAGAGCCCAACGCGCCGTCCTCAAAACACTGTTACATAAGCCATTCCGTTTCCCTACAGAAACTCTGTACGCAGAGGCCTCCTTGTTGAGTGTCAGAAAATTATTCATACTGAATGTTACTGCAAAGTCCCACATCGAAATTTCAAAAAGGAGTGACTTGTGCAGTCTGCAGGCAAAACGCAATTTCAGAGTTCCAACTCCCGCAGTCAAATCTGCTTTCGCGCAAAGACTTCCACATTTTCTACATCTCCACGTCTATAATGCGGTAATCAAACAGTGCAATATAAGAAACTGTACTCGTAAACAAATTAAAAATAAACTAACATCCTGGTTACTAAACCTTTCATACTACGAGGCAGAAGAAGTAATTAATGTGGCAAAATAATTTCTGCATAAACCTGCCACTCTCGTGTCTCTCTCTTGCACACCCTAGAACTCATTCCTACCCACACGACACATCCACAGTCACCTCACACTCACTCTCATCTCACACTCACACTCAGACTCACTTCACACTTACACCATCAAAACACAGATTTTTCTCAAACACAAACACTTTCCCTTACCATTACATACAGCCAGGCGTTTTATTTATATACCATTTCTTTTTAATTTGTAATTTTTGTAATTGCTTTTTTTTATTATTACTTTTATATTATATTTTATTTTTGTTGCTCTATGTAAAGTCTAAATTCCTACGAACAAAGTTTAATCAAATTGTGTAAGGACCATCCGTACTGGTACCCAAGATACAGGCTTGCCTAGTTTGGGGCCAGTGTTAAAGACTGTATGTAACTTTACTGCAATAAAAAATTTTATTTTATTTTTTTATTTTATTTTTTTTATAATCCAAAAAGGGACATAAAAATCAGGTACTTATTAAAAATTATTTGATTTGTTGAACCTCGTTCAGAGCCATAACCATTCCAGTCCTGCCTCCCATGCTGTGGCCGACAATAATACTTTTATCTATTGCAAATTTGGACATTAATTGTGAGACATCAGCAGCTAATGAAAAGTAGTCGTGCGTTTTAATGTGGGGGCTGTCCCCATGGTTACGAGCATCCACTGCTATCACAGTTTTTTTAGGGGGGGGGGGAACATTAGATCTCTGAGACTCGCGTATATACAAACAGGGGTCTTAAAATTTAGCGCGTGTTTAAGAATAAGTTACAGAGTAATTACACCTTGCAAACATTTTGGTTCTTTTTAGAAAATTAACACTTTTGGCAACTTGAAACGACTTCCTCCACTAGGCATTAAAAAAACGTAGCCAACAGGCTTTTTTGTGATACCTTCGGCAAATCAAAAATGGTGTTAACATTCGTGTGATTGATGAAGCTCGATTGTGGTTTAAGAAAACTAAGGACATAGCTGCACCTTCCTTACGTTTTTGAAAGTTTGTATTTGGCTGTAAATATGGTACGCACCACGACGCCTCTAATGGCAAATACATTTTTCTTCTTTCTTTTTCTTAAGAAAAGTAGGTACCTACGATTCGCTACGTCCACATGATTCTCCAAGCCATAGGCGGTATCATTGAATGGTACAGATGAGCATAACGTAACGGTACACTGAGAGTAATAAGTAATAACTATCTCAGCAGGTGTGACCGTTAGTGGAGCAGCGAGGTACCTGCAGGCACCGAGCACGAGATACGGAATGCCATTCAATAACACTCATAGATTTTGTTTGTCGCAGTCTTAGAGTAATAACGTGTAACGCGTACGGGTGCAAAAAGTGTGGCAACTAAAACTGAGCCAAAATTGGCTTCTTTAATCGGCGAACCGTGTCAGTAAATGATAAATGATATTTATTTTTGTAAATAGGTTTTTACAAACACTTTTACACGTCGCCTTTTTTACTAAATGAGACCGGTATTTCACTATTTGACTACTCTGAGAAGAAACTCCGAAAGAAACTCAGAGGTCATAGTCTCTTTTAGAGTCCAGACATTATCTTGGTCAAATCATGTAAGATCCATGCAGATTAGTGTCTGAGATGGTCTTTTGAGGAAAGAACCACACAGAATGAGGGGTCCAGATCAGTCAGTGCAAGCATTTGTTAGGAATCGTGAGCTCAACTTGGAACTTGAGGAGCTCCACGTGCCGACGAACAATACCAAAGAAAGAACATTTGGGTTGGTCCCATAAAGAACTCAAACTGCCAGACAAAATTAGTAGTAGATACTCAAAGTCACGTTCCGTCGAACACTGCTCGCGAATCGCGATTTAACACATTTGGCTCACGCACACAAACATAATAAATTAGACACACGATTACGCCCGTGTTTTGAACTAAACGCGGCTTCTGTTCTTTTAAGCGCAACGCCAAACCGGAGGATTTTATTATTACTTAAATTACAACTATACCCAGCAGCATTTACATTAAAATTAATGCGGAAAACACAATAAAGCATCACTCATAAATATGAATAAAGTTTTTAAACATAAATATACCTATTCGTAATCAGTGTAACTTAGGTTTCAATTTTAAATTGGCACGTTCAGACTTTACTTTTGAGACAAACTTTCGTGATCAGGGTGGAAACGTTAATTAATAAGGGTTGTGGCTACGCTTGTCGAGGTCAATCGATGGATAAGTGAACATCTATTAGAGACAAACTTAAATACCCAATATGCACAGGTTTCGCAATCCATATTCAACGCACGCGCCGCTTACGAGGCTAGGGTTACCAGTATTTTATTCCTATTTTTGTGTAGACATCGCAATGGCAACACAAAAAGAAAATTGGTTTTAAAACCGACAAATTAAAAAAAAAACTACTGTTTAAGGAAAAATCTCGGAGTTGGAGTCCAGAATACTACTGTTTATTTTTATTATTTTATTAAAACGCTGCTCCACGTTAGGAATTTTTACTGTGTCGTAAGTGCGTTTACAAACATTAAACTCACATAAACAAATACCCGTTGGCCATACACATATTTGTTATGTGCGGGAATCGAACCTGAGACACGCAACGTAGCAGCCAATCGCTCAGCCGCTACACCTAACATCCTCACTCACTGTACTGGACTCATGATATAAGTATATGCTACAATGTCCTTTCTACCCAGTAGGTATCATATTTCCTACTATAATTATAAACGCGAAAGTTTGTGAGGATGTTTGTTACTCTTTCACGTAAAAACTACTAAATGGATTTTAATAAAATTTGGTATGGAGTTAGCCGAGACCCTGGATTAACACATAGGCTATCCTGTATTCCCACGGAAACGGGACCTACGCGGGGTGGGTTACGTCTGCTAGTAAGAAATACAAAGACATTCAATACCTACTATTAGACGGGAAATCACGAACAAAATTTTCATCCGATACCCACGTGTGTCCTAGTGGACAAAAGTTCATTCTAGATGGCGTTACTGAGACATGGGATCACAGTTTTTCAATGACATTATTTTCTTCGCATGTCATCTCTAATAGTACTTATCTTGAGAATCTCTTTGAAGAACTACCACATAGAACTTTAAGCATCGTAAATTTTTCCAACAAAATTTCAAATATAAAATGTTAATAGATCTCAACAATGCACAATACGTTAAATTAAATTACAATAACGCACAACCCTGCTCGCTACCCATGACCGACTCTTACTTTCTTCGTGAAAACACTTCACATGATTGTGAATGGCATCTAAAAAGCGGAAGATTCTTTGTCATGGAGTCCCACAGCTCTCGGGCCTTAAAGAAAGTATACTCTTATACCCTTTGTGATTTTTACTCTATTGAAACATATACGATTTCGTCACGTTTTTTAGTTGATTATGATTCATTTAAATGTACGCACG
Source organism: Euplexia lucipara (assembly GCA_921972225.1). Lineage (NCBI taxonomy): Eukaryota > Metazoa > Arthropoda > Insecta > Lepidoptera > Noctuidae > Euplexia > Euplexia lucipara. Next base: position 34,043,501 of record OV179142.1, read on the forward strand.
GCTGCGTTTTGTGTATGTATATTATAAATTGTGCGTAATGTTACCTGTGTTACTGTTTAGTTCGCTTCGTGAGCTGGTGTTCTTTGGGGATCAGTACCTTACTTATAATCACTTTGTCAACCGACTTAAAAAATGGAGGAGGTTACATCATTTTATTTGATTTATGGTATTTTAATCGTTGCTGTGGATACTGTAGTGTATAAAGATCTTTAGGTATGTCCATTGCCCATAGAGGTAAGTTTCGTAGTAAAATAATTTAGTCATAATTTATTTTGGCCATGCGTGACTTGTACAACCATGCGGTGCGCTACCATAAGGTCCTGGATTCGATTCCTGAGCCAGTAGCAGCCCAAAGTGCCATCAAACGTTTGAAAGTCCTGCTTTCAAACGTTTGATGGCAAAAGGGTCGCTCCCTATAACATGGGAACTTAAACATACTTATATTGGCAAAATGTAGTTCTACGCGTAGTTTATGAAAATTAACTTGAAAGTTGTTGTTAGTCTAATCTCTCGGGGACCTACAGTCACTCAGACACGGGTCCATTCCCTATAAAAGTCTGACTACGGACGGATGGGCGAAGCAGACTTTTTACAAGACCTTGTACAGACGCTAGCACGTCAAGTTACCCCAATGTGTCAAATTTCTTTGATCGTTATTCAACTTTATGTCACACAGAATAAGGTTCATATTCAATTGGGAAAATTTGACACATTGGGGTAACTTGATGTGCTGGCGTCTGTACAAGTCCATGCGGGTAAAGTTGCAGGACTATACTTTTAGCGCTGTATTCCAAAGCAAGCACGGTTCACAGATTTTCTATTAAGACATTGGATATAACATTAGGCTATCGACTTCAATTAGGCATGTCCACTGCGCCCATAACGGTGGATACGCGCTTGCACCCATTCTGCTATCTGCCTATTATGTAGGCAGGTAGTATTACTCACCACAAAAAGGAATGCCATCAGGGGTCCACTTTCCGTTGGCTCCACATACCCTCCTGGTGGGGCCCAGGAGTTCGAACCCTCGCTCGCACTCGTAGGTGGCGACGGTGCCTTCATTCAAAGTCTCGTCGGAAAACGTCACTCTCGAGTGCGCCGGAGCACCAGGGAAGTGACATGTCGTTGCTGATAATCCTGGAAGAAATAGAAGAAAAAACGTTAATAAGAAAGAAAAAAATAGGTGTTTCTTCTCAGACACTGGGAAGAGGTGAAGGGCGTGCTTTTTAGGGGACTGTCTCATGTAACTCCTCAGCCTAATTTGAATAAATGACTCTTGATTTTGATTTTCAGAGTACTTAGAGAGTGAAGCACTGTCCTCACCTCATTGTTTTTGTAAAAACCAATTTAGTTACAAATAAAAGGATGATGTAATGATATATTTTTATTTCTAAATAAGTACCTACTTAGATCTTTCCGGATACTTTTACATGTTAATATTTTTAAAATTGAATGCGTAACTCAGGGGTATTAATATTACGCGAGTCTTACGATGAAGGGCAAAGTCAGGAAAAGCCTTCTGAAGAAAGAACCAATTCAGCTTTGATCTTAATTTCATTCTAATAATTATGTAAACTGTAATACCGGTAATACCTAGTCGCTATCATTAAAAGACGCACATAATTTTTAATTCAAATCGTTCTAAAAGTATTTCAAACTAAGCCATGGTTTATGGTTGACATCTCAAACCAGTCTCGTACCCAAAGAGTAAAATCTGTCTGCAAAAACGTCTTGCTCTAGTGGATATTCAGCATTCTCTATGGATTATGTCTGTCATATCATCACGTCCGATATTGGATGTAGATGGACAATAAACGGCTCAATTACTGCCGATAATCTCTGCAAATGAGTGTGAGAACCGGACATGAATCCCCAAGCAGTTGGTATTTGTAATATAAATGTAATATTGTAGCATAAACTAAGTTCACATGACAGTAGTAAGTTTGGATCCAACATACCTACACCACACAACACTTGTAAAGATACATCAATACCTTCGTCGGGACCACGACAGCTAAAAGCCTCCCTAGGATGCTTGAGGATGAGATAATGATTATCATCATCAAAGTGTGTATTTTTTCTTAAATGTAAATAGTGTACAATTTTTTAATGGAAATTGATCATCCGGCCAAGAATGCCTGTCATTCTAAAGACAATGCTAACTTGAAATCACGATTTGAAAGCGTTAACAAAATATCCATATGCTACTTATTAATTAGGATTCAGTGAAGAATACTTTGTAATTTCGTCCTTATTTTTCTTTGTGATCAAAAAAATACACAAACAAGCCTGCGCCCGTACCAGCTAGAGAGTAATTTTCGTGATTTATGTGACTTTTTTTTTAGCACACACCGCTAATAGACAATCAGGATATAGCAAATCGTAATGCACAGAAGACTTCAATCCTGGCCCTGCGCTTGACCGCCATGATGCTGTTAGTGGCTGTGCTGACCATGCACGTGAGATCCTTGAGGGTGTTCCGATGGGAGCAGACGGTGTCAGGAGGAGTGCTAGTGACGTATCTGGTAGCAGTCATTGGCTTGGCACTGTGTGCGGGGAGCAACAGCTGCAACGCCGTGGCTTTGCAGGTATTACGGTATATCTTTCCGCTAAAAGCTGCGTGAAGTGAGCGTCAGTATCTAATACCTATTGCAATGGTATTGGATAGTGTATGGGAAAGGAGTCTTCCCGAACGACGTAGTCTCGACTACAGTCAATTGGGCAAATTTTTTGCCATGATTGCAAATTGAAGCTTTAATGTCAGTGCCTATGTTCTCAAAAAGAAGGTTTGGGATGGCTGAAAACTCACTACCTACATCTTCACCTACATTTTCACGGTGTGGACAAGACAGATTAGCGCTGCTAAACTTTAAGGCTAGCACCACAGATGCTTTTGTTGTACAATTAATTAAAATTTCTACAAAATTTACAAAACCCCACCGCAACCTCTTGGCCGATTGTTATGAAATGTTGTGTGTATATTATTATATTCAGCAGGTCTGCGAATAGGACGTAAACTAATAAAAACGAAATATGACTAATAGATCAATTCTAAAGCGGAACGAAGTTTGCCGAGGCAGCTAGAATTCTAAAATATTAATCAACTGATAGATCTTGACTCGGTGTAAGTACTATAAAGTACAGTAGATTTATCTGCGTACACGCATCTTTGTAAATTATAACCTTTGTGTAGCTACTGAGAGTTTAAAGTCCATTCCGCAGGTTTTCCGTGAAAGAGTAGCAAACATTCAATCATCATCAAGAAGTTCCACGCCTGTGCTGATCGTGTTAATCTTCTTCCAGGCTTACTTATGCAGCTCTGGTGCCGCTCTTCTCCTGGTCAATGCAGGAGCCATCTGGCATCGCTGGAATAATTCTGGTGAGGCAACCATGGCGATGGCCGAGCTCCTGTTCGTGTTAGGCGTGCCGCTAAAACGACAGATCATGATGAAAGTATTTCTATGTTCAGCTGCCGCGGTCGCCTTGATGCTGGATCTGGCTACGGTTCCTATTCTAACAGCTATGAATAAATATTACGGCTACATCGTTTTTTTTTTATTTTGATGATACTATACAAATTATTCAGAAAGAACCGGTTGTATGGCGGTTTCATCTGTGTTTTATTTTAGAAAATAACTGATGCCTGCGACTTCATCTGCACGGAAATAAACAATTCATCGACATGTTGAACATCAAAGAAAAAGAACGATGGATTGTGCGAGAAATGATATGAAGGAGACAGGTCTAAATGATAGTATGACGAATGACCGAGGAGAACGGAAGATAAATGGGTTGCGCCGACCCCAAATAACATGGGGCAAGGGCAAGAAGATGTTGTCAGAGGTAGTCAGTTAGGAAATGCCGACTTCAACTAGCTTTAAAGGAAAAAATTACGTGTAAAAGTGATTTCCATATCCTACTTGCATAATAAATAATTTCATTTCATTTCATTTCATTTGACATCTTCTATTTCTATAATCAAATCTTCCATCTTTATTTTCAAGACATACCTAGCATTTTTAGAATTTAATGGAATTGAAATTTCGGTTATACTTAATAGCTTTTTCACCATGCCTATTTACATACTTATGAAGCAAACAATATTGTTATGTTCACTGCAATAGAAGCTGAGTGGGGCGAGAAGATCACTACGTGACATTCTGTTATTTTTTGCCTTTACTGACTATTTTGCTCGCGTTAGCAGCATCATCCCGCTCTCAAGTAAAGTTAGTCATCTAAATCCTTTGTTGCTCTAGTTACTACCAATCTTACTACCGGCTGCAATACCGTTATTTTGATTACCCTTCCTACTACTCCAGTATTGAGCTGTTAGTAGGGAAAAAATAAATAGCCCGTGTTACTACTATGTATTTTTTTTAAATAAACTCATTTAATTTCTAGGTTTTTTTTTTAAAGTTTACATGAAACTTGGACAAATCTTTTTTGATTCTGGATAACGTTAGTAAGTACTTAGGTATTAAATACATTCTTCTTCCTTTTCTTTTTCTTATTTTAGAAAAAAATGTTTAATGTTCATCTTAAGTACAAAGAAAAAAATAATTAGTTTAAAAATGAGTTTTTTTAAAGTAGGTACTTAGGTAGGTAATTTTAAGGTAAGTAGTTATTTTTACACGGGCTATTTATTTTTACTCTTTTAACAGCTCAATACTGGAGTAATAAGAAGGGTAATCAAACTCAACGGCATTACAACTGGTAGTAAGATTGGTAGTAAAAAGGGAAACAAAGGTTCTAAATTAGGAGCCTAACTAAGAGACAAAATCAACTACATATTTTTATACTTAAAAGATATTGATGTCTCTACTTGAGACATATTGATTGTGATAACTGCCGTCACGTTTTCATTTTATCCTTGCAAGATTATCTATTAGGTACTTGCTGGACTCTATTTCTTGAGAACTTAAGCCATGTCTAGCAATGACGTAACGTGACAACTTAGTGAGTTAATACCATCATCTATTAACAGCCCAGTTAGAAGCTTCGAGTTACAAAATCCTCTAATATAATAGTAGGTGTCATTTGTTTTTATTGTAACTAGAAGATTCGAAAGCCGTTTGACATGGTACATTGTGACGAATTGTGTTTGTCCGTAAAGCATTACGAATAGAGCGATCCGAAGTCGGCGAAAGCGGACTAATTCGATCACGAGCCATATTTTGCGAGGTGTTTTGAAGGCTGCGGTGCAAGAACTTTGCACCGGTTTACCTACTTACCTACGGGAACGGAAATGGGACGATCCCCAAAAAAACACGTGAGCATACATCCAGCTTTTGAGTTGTGTCTTGCTGTCACCAAATTACCAAAGCTTAAAAAGTCCTATTTGGAAAAAACCAAAGAGATTTAAAATACAATAGAGCGGGCATGTCAAAGAAATGTCATAGAAAAACTTTGATCCTATGTCTCAGTAACGCCATCTAGAATAATATATGAATATTGGAGCGGCAGCGGAGCGTACTACAAAAAACTCATAGACTTGTATCCAGCAGGACACACTTTTTCGGACGAAAATTTTGTTCGTGATGTTCGGTCTATAGGTATTGAATGTCTTTGGACAAAACATAATTCTAGCACTGACTGGCTATTATCTCTTTGTTAAAAACTTAAATACGGAATGTCATACAATAATTTAGTATCTACATACGTCCGATCGCAGAATAATGCTGCTTTTACCATTTTAACAGTAAGTAACTTGCGTTTCATTAGAAGCCAATAAAAAAATTACCTGAGGAAGACAAATAAATGGACACTTCCGTCCAACCAATATCGTGTCGTGTTTTTCTACTTATCGATGCTTGCGTGGTGCGTGATGCGTTATGTCAGACTATAACGCCACCTGCGTTTGTAAATAACAACGTTGTCCTCTTATCTCAAGGAACGTAAGACCAGGTCCATTGCGTAACTGTATTAACACACCTAAGTACTTACAATTGATAACATAACATGGTCCATTCGTGCCTCAGAAAGCATGGCTGTCATTTATAGACTGTTCATAGTCGTCACGACCTCACTAGTGTCAGAATCTCGAAAGCCTTAAAACCAGTCCAACCATTGAGTATCTTGTTACCCATTCCCTAAGTTGTGGAGGTCAGGATAAGCAGTCACTCTATGTAAAGCACTGGTATTAGTAGTTGAAAAGAGGCTAGGCAAATCAAACCGATCGCGCCCAATGTCGAGACAATACCTACGATACACAAAGAAAATAATTAACTTTGCGTAAAATGAATACATCGAGAACCTCAAAGAATATCATCAGCAATAAATTGTACATGCAAGCTGTGAGAAGCTCACGTAGCCGCGCCCAATCAATCAATAGCCAGAAAGAGATGCAGCTAGACAGTTATGGCGGCGGCTGGGTTCCCAGTTGCCATGGATACAGGGAGGCTCGGGCCCCGTACTGCACCGGTACATATCTAGCCAGCTAGACTAAGCCTGGTCCAGGGTGACGAGATCAAGCGGGCGCGGGCCTTAAAACATCCCGTCATATGCGTCCATATACTGAAGTAACTGGGCGCTGCGAAGTAGTGTAACTTTATTGAATGACCTAGCTGATGAGCAATCGTTTACTGAATTACGACCCGTTCACGACCTTACCGCTGTGAGTGGCGGTTAAGCGCGGGGCGGCGAACAGTAAGATTCAAAAGTATGAAAGTGTTTAAAGCACGTCACAAGTCGCCGCTCGACCGACGACGGCATCTGATCTACGGATCTGCTGCTTTCTTCGAAAGTCAATCCTTGATGCGCTGTGGCTATCAAATCGCGTCCGCCACCGCTTACGCTATCATGTCTCCTACCGCATTCAGTCACAACCCCCGTCAGCGCGCTCGCCCTGGACGAGAGCTAAAGGTTTCCATGTAAATGGGGAGACGGGAGCTGGCGGTGGGAGGGTTATTTATTTATAAACCCCCCACTTCTGCATTTCCTCGTACCCTTTGTAATTACTCTCCTACAGCAAAGCTTTGAGTCTGCAGACGGATCAAGTTATATTGTGTTCCTGGAATTTGAGCTTTTGAAATGAAGACCCGTTTATCGGTGCTTCTCGCCAGTTCTCTTAGTTTGAACTCTACCGCGTGTCTAGATAGGTCTAAAATCATGATTTCTGTAAAACCCGTTGAGAGTTTTAATGTACAAAACGACGTTAAACTTTTAAAGAAAACGAAATAGTGTCATGGTTTTAGATTGCGATTAAAAATATTGTTCGCAAAACCGAAAAATTTTTACGCTGAAGTCCAGTATCTGTGTCTATATCATGATATTAGATACAAGATGCTGCACCACCCTGAACAAAATTATGGTTTTCATTCTTGGTTCTACTCAAGCCGAGCCGATCCGAACTTATGCCCTGAACTACAAGGGATACAAAAACCGGCCAATGAAGAATCAGAAAATTATAAATAATAAAAAATTTAAACAGTAAAACTTTTATTCTGTTCACTGTAAAGTTCTTCGTCAATGGTTGAGCCCCATCTACGAGCTAGTGGGTTCAAGGCCAGAGAAATAATATTGTGACTTTGCAATTTATTAAAAATACGTACTTTCCAAGTCTACCTTGGACGTAGATGACATACTTCAATAAAATAAAGGAAATCTAGTTTAGTAAATAAAATAGCCTGTAGGTACTTGTCTGTAGCAGCGTTGGAAGGCCTCCCACAAGGTGGACCAACGACTTGGTGAGGGTCACGGGAATCCGATGGATGCGAGACGCACAGGACCGGTCCTTGTGGCGACACCTTGTGGGAGGCCTATCTCTAGCTATGGAAGTCTTTTGGCTGAATTGATGATGATGATGATGATGATGTCTGTATGAAATCGCTGTGGTAATAAATAATCAAGCCTTCATGTATGAATAGCAATTGTCCAGCAGGAAACCAGTAAAATACTGATATTATTACATATTAAATTACTTAATAATCATCGTCAACCGTCTTTGAAGAATGCTTCAAAAAAAGGTAATGGGTATTTTCTATACTTTTCTAAAAAAAATACAGACGGTCTTTGACATAGAACTTTGCACTGCGTAACGTTAAATCAGGAAGTGGAAAATTAACGGCAGATCATGTTATTATGACGCGGAGACAGTTGTCTCCGAAACTATTAGCTTGATTAAGAAAGCGTGCCTGACCCGGCAGTGTGCTCGGATTGCGATGTCGCTATGACATAGAAAATAATCTTCTTTAGCTCCGAGCACGCACATAAAACTGTGACGACAGATTTTTTTCGATTTTTTTTTTATGTGCGGTGTGCACTAAAGTTTGGAAACAGTACCTACTTATCTTGCCAGCAATAAACTGTTTATCTCTAACACTTAGTTCAGTTTGCAATAAACATTTGGACTTTGACTTCAGAATTCTATATAAATAAAAATAAATAGCCGAAATGTATGTACGCGAATAACTTCCGAACGACTGCAACAAATTGGATAATTCTTTATTAATTTTTTTATGTTGCCCTGGCTGGATGGTAAGATTCACAATTGCACCCGGTAGATGGCGCTACGATTGTGTTTGAAACTAACTTTCGGGCGGGTCCGCTAGTATACCTACTCGCGAACAACTTCCAAACACGTCAACGTCGGCACCAAATGGGATTTTTTTTGTTGTAATTTTGTTGGTCCCTGGATGGTTTACAATTGAATCCGGGAGGTGGCGCTGCGATCGGGGGCAGAATAACGTCGTTGGGTCTGTAAGATTTTTTATGAAAATAAAATATCCGTGAAGCATATACGCAATATGTAAAAACGGATCATTGTACTACTTTTATTACGGAGCCAACACTGAAATCGCAAAAAAAAATCCTCTGTCCCATACATTTCTGCACGCATAACTCAAAAAAATGTATGAACAGCTACTCTCCTAGTAGAACATAATGGTCAAATGGGTACAATGATCCTTTTACAGATATTACGATTATTCTGTTGCATGTTTTAAAACATAGGATTACTAAAATATTTTACTAAAACTAGCTGCCCGGAAAACTTCGTTTCCGCTTAAAATAAATTTATTAGTTTTATTTAGTCGTTATTAATTTTATTTACATTTTATTCTCAGACCCACTGAATGTACCTACTTACACACAAAATGTCATAAGTATCGTTTAAGCCCGTTTCGGGAGAGTTTTGTGACAAACACTGTGACATTTTTTTTTATTAGATTATAAGTATTAAGTTCCATCTGGTTACAATGGTAACCGTCCCTGACATAGTTGTTTATAAACAGGCAGATGATGTCAAATTTTTCATTCATCCGCAAGAAGTCTGTACAATACAAAGGAGTCGACGACATAATTATGTAATTTAGCCGTTGTATAAAATAGGCACAATGTAGGAGACGGCGCGTGGAACTAAATTGCTGTGGACCTTAACCATAGTTATCTGAGCCCACAACAGCTGAAGAGACAGATCAGAGAGATTTTCTTATAGTACATAGTCATCTGCTGCACTACACACACACTCTCTTACATACTAATATTTGCAACCTGTCAGTTGTATTTTTTTATATTTTTCTGTATGTTTTTATATTTTAAATATTGTTTTTGTGGGTTGGTCTATGTCTTTTGTACGTCTCAATACATGTTTTATCTATCTCTATCTAGCTGCCTACCCTTTTCCCAACAATGTTGTGGTCGACTTTCACTCAAACTATACTCCATTTACAATAGCATTAGACAGAAATTAGAAGAAAGTTATTTATACTGCACACTTTGTACCGAAAGTACAATCAAGCATATTACTATTACGTTCAAAGAGATTTAAAAGACTATAGAGCGGGCATGTCAAGGAAATGTCATAGAAAAACTTTGATCCCATGTCTCAGTAACGCCATCTAGAATAATATATGAATATTGGAGCGGCAGCGGAGCGTACTACAAAAAACTCATAGACTTGTATCCAGCAGCACTTTTTCGGACGAAAATTCTGTGATGATGTCCGGTCTATAGGTATTAAATGTCTTTGATTACGATAGACGCTGAATTAATGAAAATCTATTTTCACAGCAGCTGTCACACTTAATTGTGACCATTGCAACAATTTACTATTGCAATGTTATAATTATTTTACGGAATAATGTGGATTTCATTGAGTTATATTATTTTATTTTAGTTAAAAATTACAGTGTCAATGACATAAACCTCAAAGAAGCAGAGATCAACACACAGACACATTCTTCGTTTCGTCTGGCCTTACCATTAATGAGTGAGCCTTTTGCTTTTTTTTATTTTTTTTTTAATCCATGTTTTACAGTGCGTAGGTACATGTTTTACCAGTTGCCAACAAATTTAATTATTTTTGAAGTTATACTTCTTTTGGCGCGTTAGGGAAAAATGAGGAGAGTTAATTTTTACGATGCAAGCGCACACCGTCACAAAAACCTACACCCTGAAGTTAGCCATATCAACATATTGATCGACCTTTTGAAAATAAACAAAATGTGACAGCAAAGACTGGCCTGTTGGTCTAGTAGTTAGTGACCCTGACTGCTAAGCCGGAGGTCGTGGGTTCGATTCCCACCCAGGACAAATGTTTGTGTGTTGAGCACGATCATTTGTTCTGTGTCTGGGTGTAATTTGTCTATAATATGTATGTAGGTACTTAGATAAGTATGTTTATCAGCTGTTTAGTACCCATAACACAAGCTCTCAAGCTGAACTTGGGACTAAATGGCGGTGTGTGAAAAGTTGTGGAATATTTATTATTTATTTATTTATTTAAAATGTACGTGAGTTGACATTGACACTAAAATGTAAAGCCAAGTTATAATTTTCTACAATAAATACAGAGGTTTAGTGAAAAGAGTTTTAACGCGAAAGATATTCTTTTTAACCCCCGACGCAAAAAGAGGGGTGTTATTTTCTTTCTTATTTCTGCGATAAGTTCTTGGCACTATAAGCAAATTTGGTGAGCGCGTTATGTCGGTTAGAGTGCGTCCTCCAGTGAGGGCGTCTCCTCATCGTCTATCCTCTATTGTATTTTATAATGTCCTTCCGCTTGAGCGCTTCATGTAGGTACGTATCGTGAGCTGTGTTGCCAATGCGTTGGGGTGTTTCATTAGCTTCTCTCGGTATTTTAATGAGACGGATTTCGTCCGTTATTGTGGGCATATTCAGATGGCTTATTCCCAGGCGCTCCATAATTTTATTCCCGACGGCTCCAAATTAAAAAAGCAATATAATAGTAATAATTAAAATCTTTCCCATGAGCTCCAAAAATTTTCAAGTACAGATTGCACATACTTAGCTAAGATAAGATTGATTTGTGACTGCCTATGTACTGAAACTACTTACCTCTAAATTATATTATTGATGGACGCAATTTGTGTTTTGTTGACCTTACGCAATTTGGTTTGGAGCCGCTGGGAAAAAAAATAGTATTTTATTATTTAACTAATAAAATTATGGAGCTGTTGGGAATCAATGTATGGAGAGAAATCGTTTGGAGAACAATAGATTTGGAGCTCTTGGGAATAAGCCATTCAGATGTTCATGAGTATCTTGGTTTGTAATGTAGGTACCATGGTACTCTGCTAATTGTTCGCAGTATTATGTTATGCATTCTCTGCAAGTATGAGATGGTTTAATTGCTGGCGCTAAAAGCTATGCTTGGTTACAATAAAAAAGATTAATATTTTGTTACGCCAAACAGGTATAACTTCTAATGCGTGTAGGTACATATTTTCTTTCTTTCTGATTATTAAGCTACAAGCTTCTCGAGATTAGCATTTACCTAGATTGTTATTGCAATGACATCCGCCTCTCTCTCCTGACAACGTGAGCTTAAAATATTTCACATTAATAGTTTGAATTAAGTTGGTATAGAAATGAAATATTTATTTAAATGAATAAACACGCCTTCAACATTCTTCGCGACAAGGTCACCGCGAGCACCTTTCTCAAAAAACTTTCTACCCTGCGGCCGACGGAACAAAAACTTAGTGGGTCATACCGCAGGTGGGGTCGATGACACCGTGACTCATCAAGATTAGATCATTTTCATCTTAACAGGGGACCGTACGTGTGTAGCAAACACTACTGTGGGCCACAGTCTGTGGCCCGCGGTGTCACCCGATCCTCAGACTCTTGTTGTGAAGCTATCCTTCCTTAAGGATTGTGTTAACTCAACTTCTTCCATCACAACAGACAGACGTGTTGCTGGGGAATTTGTTCCACCACTTCTTCTTCCCAGCAAAAATACTAGGAAGTGGTGAAGAGCGGGCATTTTGGGGGACTGTCTTTTATAATTTTGGGCGTTCAAAGAGTGCTGATCCCCAGCCTAATTCGAATATACAACTTTTTCATTGTGAAAATTATGATCAAAAAGTTGTTGATTTAATTTTTGATTGAACTACAATTTGGATGTTTTTAAAATCTAACTAGTCAAAGTCAAACTCAAATTATTTATTTCAATTAATAAAATTTAAATAAGTCAGGCCCAAAACGCCCGCTCTTCACCGCTTCCTCATGTTTTTGGTGGGAATAAATGTAGAACAAACTTCCCAGCGATCCCTAAGAAACCATAAAAACTATTATATTTATAACTTGTAAGTAATCCATTGTTAAACATAAAACATCAAAATGACAACAGATTTGAACAGATAGCTTATCTTTAAGCTCCTCTTATGAAACAAAGTAAAACAGTTGTTCGTGCAGTTTGTATTACAATCGTTCGTTCACCTTCAAGCCTCCCATCTCTTACCAAAGATGCGTGTTGTGAAACCAACTTGGTATAAAAACTAGTAAAAACATGCTTAACGTGATAAGATAAAGGATCCATTGACTGGCCTGTTCGTCTAGTAGTTAGTGACCCTGACTGCTATGCCGGAGGTCGTGGGTTCGATTCCCACCCAGGACAAATGTTTGTGTGATGAGCGCGATGTGGTCTGTGTCTGGGTGTCATTTATCTATAATATGTATGTATTTAGAAAGATATAAGTATGTTTATCAGCTGTTTAGTACCCTTAACACAAGCTCTCAAGCTTAACTTGGGACTAAACGGCGTTGTGTGAAAAGAAGACTGTAAGTAACGTGGCAGGTATTGGTATTTGCTCCGATTAAAAAACATGAAAACCGTCATGATCTGCCTAGCCTTTTCCAACCATGTTGGAGTCGGCTTTTAGTTCAACCGGATGCAACTGCATACCAGTATTTTACATAGAACGACTGTACGTCTGACCCCCACAACCTAGATCCTGTGTACTCGTAATACCGATCCCCCACCCCTTAGTTAAGCTGGTTGTCAGACTTTCGTCCTTCTAACTATCTGTAACGAACGACTGTGTCAATCATGGAAATTTCATATTTCCTTTTTCCAACGTCTCTCATAAGCCTTTAACTTTCATTTAAATTTAACTTTTATTATAATGTTTGTAAGCCAGACGGCAGACTGACACAGTCCATTTGTTAAGTTTTTTTTGTTTCCCTAAATTGTATTTATTGGCCGAATACTACCTTTTAAGATACAGGTGAACCCTAGTTTAAGTGTTAGAATAATCATTTTTGTACAGATTGCAACACAAACTCTTTTACTGTAAAATAATATACATATGTACCGATCGTCTTTCTTTGGCTTAATAAACATTTATTATTATTGTTATTACTGTCTACAAATGATCTAGATCGATCAAGTGATCGAGACCTACAAATGACAGCGGCACCAACGGCTTTGCGTGTTTTCTGGGGCACGGGGGAGTTTTTATGTGACATAATATAATGAAGTCACATTGTCGGACCTCATCAAGCGTAGCTTACTTAACCTTGGATCAACCAGTTTTTATAATTTAGCAAAACAAACTCCTCAAGAACTTGAACACCAAAAAACATTATAAGATCTATCTTAAGTGTTATCCAAATGATTGTTTTATAAGTCATTTTGTAAAAATAACTCCATGAAACTGTACTTACTTACATTTATGAATTCATTCATAAATTTTTAACTACGACAACGCGGTTACTACACTCGCGAATACAGATCTTTCAAGTATTCTTGACATAGATGACCCAAATAAGGCAACTGACAGTTTGATAAAGTACATTAAAGATGCCATAGATATAAACACTAGAGTTCGGAAAGTTCCTAACAGGAAGCAAATAATTAAGCCATGGATTACTACCGGCTTACTCAGATGTATCACACACCGCGACGCCCTACACAAAAAACTGAAGGCTTCTCCTTCTGACGAAGTTCTGAAGACGTCCTATCATAGGTACAGAAATTTTTGTAATGAAGTTCTAAACAAGGTTAGAGAGAAATATGAAACCTCGACGATTGATAATTGTAAGAATCCAAAACAAACTTGGAAAATGATACGAAAAATCACTAGCACTACCAAAAACAAAAATCCAGCGGATGAATTATTAACTATTGAACCACTCGAAGCTCAGCAATCCGTTGACAAGATAAATCAGTACTTTGTAAGTACTGGTCGAACACTTGTAGACAGTATTGCTAAATCCTCCGTTACATCTGAAACAATGTGCAATATTAAAACCCATCGTAGATTAAAATCCATTGTACTGCTGGAAACAGATAATACCGAAGTTGAGGTTATAATTCAAAATCTTAAAAATGACTCTGCTACTGGATATGATGGCATACCTACCATATTTTTAAAACGAATAAAAAGTTTAATAAGCCCCTCACTGACTCATATTTTCAACTTATGCTTAAACAAGGGTATTTTCCCAAACAGCTTCAAACATTCACTAATTCATCCTATTCATAAAAGTGGGTCTAGGAGTAGTGTCGAGAACTATCGTCCAATTTCGGTCTTGCCTGCAATGTCCAAGATATTTGAAAAGCTTATCAACAAACGCCTAATGGGTTTTCTAAAACAAGAACATATTCTATCAGATTCCCAATATGGTTTCCAAACTAATAAATCTGCAGAAGATGCGGCGATACAGCTTACCAATTTTGTAGCAAGTAACTTGGACAAGGGTCGGAAATGTGTCGGAGTGTTTCTTGATCTCGCCAAGGCCTTCGATACTATTTCAATCGACCTACTTCTGACAAAACTCGAAGCGATCGGCATACGCGGCCTACCTCTACAACTCGTCAAAGATTTTCTTAGCAATAGGTATCAGTCTGTAAAGATAGGCGATTACATTAGCTGTCCCCTCCCCATCACCTGTGGTGTTCCCCAGGGAAGTGTTCTTGGCCCAGGACTCTTCCTGATATATATTAACGAACTCTGCCAATATGAACCATCAAATGGAAAAATATTTTCATATGCAGATGACACTGCGCTCATATTTCAGGGAGATTCCTGGGCTGAGGCACAGTGCCTTGCCGAAAAAGGTCTTCGTCAGGTATCACTGTGGTTAAATAAAAATCTTCTAGCATTAAATATCAATAAAACAAAATATATAACATTTTCAATAAATAAAACAACACAACCGAATAACTTCACTTTAAAAGCACACATCTGTAAAAATACCCAGTCAACAACATGCTCCTGCGCACCACTAGTAAAAACTACTAATATAAGATATCTCGGTACTCAAATAGACGACACCCTTTCGTGGCATGCACAACTAGATCTTCTGTCTGCACGCACACGTAAAATGATTTGGATTTTTAGAAAGCTCAGAAACGTGCTTAAATTGAAGATGTTAAAAACGGTCTACTTTGCCTTGGTTCAGTCAATCTTGGGTTACTGTATCCCGTTATGGGGTGGAACCTGCAAGACTAAAATTATAAAAGTTGAACGCGCTCAAAGGTCATTACTCAAAGTAATGCTCAGAAAACCCTTTCGTTATCCCACAAATATTCTATATAAGGACTGCAATGTCTTGACAGTGAGACAACTATTCATACTACAGACTACACTACGCAAGCATAAAGAACTCACTTATGATGCCAAGTTAACATATCCTACACGAAGAAATAACAGAATATGCAAGGCAACTAAACACAACACTGCTTTTTTCAGGAGACACTCATGCTTCCTTGCTCCTTATTTATATAATAAACTCAACTCGCTTTTAAATATATTTCCAAATCTTGCGTGACTGTAAAGCTGTTATCCAAAAATATCTTCTTAATTTAAATTACAATGACACGGAATCCTTACTTGTAATTTCTAAATAACTTCTCATGATTAATAATCGTCATCCATAACAACACTGTGCGCTCACTCATCACATACACCACACACTTACACGCACACACACGAATACACGCACATATATTAACACACTCGCAATACACACACGCTCTCACACAAAAACACACAATACTTACATGTTAATTACATCTCTAGTTGTAATTCATTAATATTATACAAACTCACTCGCCGTGGGAGAAGGACCTGGAGTCCTGAAATACAGGGCTGCCCTAGTTTAGGCTCCAGTCCACTCCATTTATTTGATAATTACTGTACTGTTTTCAATTAGTGTGGAAAATAAATGAATTTTTACTTTACTTTACTTATGAAAGTCACAACAAAGTCTTGTATTAAGTACCTATTAAAAAAAAACAGTACCCACGTTAGGTATTTCCCCTGTATCGCTAAGTAGTGCATTAACAAACTTTTTATTTAAAGCTCACATAATATGAATATCCAGATTAGAATCAAGCCGTAAGCCATACATATATTTATTCTGTGCGAAAATGTAACCTGGAACTGCAGCACGCATCGTAGCAGTCAATCGCTTATCCACTGTGCCAACCTTTTCAAGTATTTACAAATTTCAAATTGCGTTACGAACGTTTAGTATGTTTCTCCCATGCTAGGCACGTTTTTGTAGGGTTAACGTCTCAAAGCCATGCCAATACTGGTTCGAGCTGTTGAATGCTGGCATGGTGCCAAGAACGACCCAGATTGAGAAGGAACAAGCTGTTGCACATTCTTTAGTTGATATAATCCTACATTTGTTATAGGTTCTATCCCGATTGGGTTTACCTTGTTGGTCTATAAGTTCTAAGTTCAATCCTGGATCGAGTCCATCGTTATTGGAGTTTCTTAGTTGGTAGTTGCAACGCCATGTATTGTGTAATCCCTTCTGTTATCAGCAGAAGCTTATGTCGTAAACTTTCTTGGCTACGTATGGAATGGAAAGGATCCACGCTCCCCAGACCTCTAGTCCTCTCAAGCTGGACTCAATACTTCTGTGAGACCACATCATCCCTATGATACGCAAAGGCCTCTCCCTCCCCTTAACTTTCAGTGCTTTCTTTCCAGGGCTAATGTGAGCCACTGGTCGTTAATTTTCAAAATCAAAGTCAAAGGTTAAACCAGGTATTTTTTTGTCAGGACATCCTGCCATCTTTTTGGAGGTCTGCTATGACCCCTTTTAGTCGTATTAGGGCTCCACGTGGTGATTATTTTGGCCCACAGCGCATTGGGCATACCTACGGCAGACATGGCCCAGTCCCACGCTGTATTGACGCTAGAAAATATTACCTACCTTAGTAGTACTTGCATTCCAATTTATAATTTATGTTGAACCATAAAAATTATAAGTTATTTGCGTAGGTATCTAAAGTGCCAAGTGTCTAGTTTCTCCCGGACTATGATCTAGGCATTCTAGGCGCACGCGCATAATAAACATAAACACAAGTTTAGTGCTCAATAATTATGTTTCTGAGCTGAGGTTCTCAGTCGTATTCTAAGCAATGCGACGCCGCGACGGTCGCGGGTTTTGCGACCGTTGTTTGGTTTCGTCTAATGGCGACTGTGTGGCATGTACACGTTCATTATTGATACCCTAGAGAGTTAAAACGGAATAAATTTACGACTAGGAGATAGTGCTAGGAGCGGCAATAGACGCCAGCACGCGTAATATGGTCAGCGTAGAAACGAATGTGTCGTAGGAAGAATAGACAAAGTGTCAGATGGCAGAAACATTTCCGCCGATTATAGAAGTAATAATGCTCGATTTTGTAGACCACTAAAGAATCTACAACATTAATTTATTTTCTACATTCTTGACATTCTACAATCTGTCACTTTCTCTATTCTTTTTATGGTAATCATATATAGGGTGACTGGTAATTAGTGACCGATACTTTATACACGTGATTGTTCTCATGAATACGAATAACTTTTCCAAGGAAACTTATTTTGACACTCATAAACTTTTAACAATTAATTCAATTACGTCAGTAGTACTGCACAACGGAAAAGGCGCGTAGCGGGGGTGGCGGGGGAGCGTGACGCTACTACTAGTAATTTAGCCCTTCCCGGGGTCAGACTAATAGCTGATAGATCGTGCCGATTCGTGCCTACCCTGATCGATCATAGGCGCGCACGCGGGAATATCAAATAGCGTTTTTGTTATTTTATTGTGTTATAAGTTAATGAGTATAAAAAAAAGATTCTTTGGGAAAGTTTATTGTAATCATGAATACAAACACGTGTTTAAGTATCGGTCACTAATTCCCAGTCACCCTATAGGTATATACTACGCGTGCAGTAACGAATGTTCGCTTTGGTTAAGCCACGACGGAGGTTCCGAGTTCGACCAGCCGACCTAACCCTGCTCTTACGCGAACCGGTCGCAATGACCTCGTTACAATCACAGTTAATATTAATATGCTTTTAGGTTAAATTCAAATGTACCTACGGTTTATCTTCAGATTGGTATGGTATTGGTTTCATATTAAAATAGTATCTCTCGTCCTAAAACGGTTCAGATTGGACCTATCTATAACATTCTTAACATTCAAGCTCAGGCTACACCAAACTGACTAGCAATTAAACATGAAACTTTTTTATTTATTTATTTAAGTTTTTTTTTAAATATCTATTTATCGTATATTACAAGTGTCCAACTTATTAGCGGATGAAATCTTCAATGGTCTGAAATGTTGTAGGTACTTGTCACCTGCACACCAAGTGAAAAGGTATTTTTACGACATAAAGCATAATTATATGGGTACTTATCACGCCAAGTCAGCCACACTATGAACCAGGCCGCCATGAAAACTAAACACAAGACAACGACGCTTCCGTACGCCTTCTGAGAAAACTTTCATAGCATGAGTAAGATAATCTTGACGCAATCCCATCAGCAATGTGAAAGCTTGCAGACTGATATAGCAGTAACAGCCTTATGACTCAACAGTTAGGGTTGATATTCGTTCAGTTGGAATGTGTCGTGGTATTATGAGAAACCTTAGATTTTCCCAATGAAGTCATTCGGGTCGGATCGGCCGGGCCTAGCGATGCTGCAGAGATAGGGTTCATTGTTGGTTTCTCAATTTAGACATTACTAAAAGACGAAGCGAAGTGTTTTGGTACCCTAGAAATAGGAAAAGGAAACGAGGCAGACAGGTTCGAAGGTGGGAAGACGATAGCCAGAAAACTATGGACAAGGAAAGCCCTAAACCGAGTAGAGTGGCAAGAAATGGAGGAGGCCTTTGCCATAGTGAGGCAAACAGACGAAGTTATAAAGTTGAATAAAGGCTTTTATCATAGATATAATAAAGAAGGAGATATGCCCGTTAGACGAAAATGTATCGGAACCATGTGTCTCCACTTTGCCCCTACCACACGGCAACTACTACACATGCAGTTCAGTAAAAGCAATAGATACGCAGTCCCGCACATACCCGCATTTCTTAAAACAGAACGTACTACACAATCAATTATAAACCTTATGCTGTCAAACACAGCGTGTATTTACCATGCACCATACAACTTACGCACACAAAAACAACGGTCGCTATTACTTCGTCGCATGAAGCAGCGGCCGTACTACGCGATGCATCCGCTCAATGAAGTATCGTTGTGTTATTTTTACATTGCTCGTCCAGTCACTTAGCGACAAACTTAGGTAGTGGTTACGGAGCAATGTATTTATTGCAACAATAGTACAGTCGCTGTGATATTTGAAAACAAAAATAACATAGTAAAAGCAAGAAATATATTACGTTTTGTTGTTTTGCATGATTAGATAGACAAATATAGTAAAATACGTGTACTTACATGTGATAAGAAATTCCGTGATTTACATAGTTTTGATTTGTGCTTCGGATTTTACAAAAAAAACACTGAACAACACGGAATTGCTATAAAATGTCACAATCGCGGTCGAAAGCACACAAGTTCGCGCAGACGGCTTACGACGTGATCAATTTTAGCATGTCGCGGAGACACCCACACGCCCCCATGCCACTTCTCCTATTATTTAGATTTCTATGGCTTTTATACTTATTATTATTATTATAAAATTATCCATAGTTAAGTTTACTTTTTAACGGTAGACGATATAACTATTTTCCGGCCTTGCGCAAGTTTCTGACAATGAAACTGTTTGTTGGAAATAATCGCTCTCGTAACAATGTTTCGTTGAAGCTTATGTGGCGGATTTTCAAAACCGCTACAGATTCCGTTCATATAGTACCTCTACGTACATATTTTCAAACGGGTTTATTTTACTTTAAACGTACAGGTATATTATGACGATATGATACTGAGTTTTCTTACTCTGTTCTACGTGGATAGGTGGCTATTTATTAACCGACTTCAAAAAAAGGAGGAAGTTCTCAATTCGGTTGTAGGTATATTTTTTTTTTAGGGTTTGTACAGTACCTACTCCTTCATTTGTGGACCGATTTTCAAAATTCTTTTTTTATTTGATAGCCTATACTAGCAGATTAGTCCCATTTTTATCAAAACTCAGATCTGATGATGCTCATTAGTGTGCTTGAAGTATTAAATGTACCTATAAATAAATAAATGATGGGATCCTCGAGGAATTGAAGGAAACCGTAAAAAATATAGGTACACACGTACCGATTTTTACATTTTTAGTAACATATCCCCTCATCAGATATGAGTTTTGCACCCATCAAATAATAAAAAGATTTTGAAAATCGGTCCATAAATGACGGAGTACCTAGGTACTGTACAAACCCTAAAAAAAAACAAAAAATAATACAACCGAATTGAGAACCTCCTCCTTTTTTTGAATCCGGTTAAAAAAACAACCGACTTCTTAATAAAACACTAACAGGTGTAAAATAAGTAAGTATCCAATAATAAATTAATCAAAACCACCAAAGCCACATACTTCCGAAACTAGAGTTAAGTTAAGAAGTCGGTTGTTTTTACATATTAAGACTTATCGGTGCCTGGCAAAGAACGTGAAGTTGTGCCCTGTCCTCATTTGCAGATCTTT
This sequence comes from Euplexia lucipara, assembly GCA_921972225.1. Lineage (NCBI taxonomy): Eukaryota > Metazoa > Arthropoda > Insecta > Lepidoptera > Noctuidae > Euplexia > Euplexia lucipara. Next base: position 34,064,633 of record OV179142.1, read on the forward strand.
GACAGTAAGAAGTTAGGAGCAGTATGACAACAAGTTTTGAAGAGAGGTACCGTAGTACCAAGTCACTTATAGTATAGTAAGTATTGGAGGTCAGGGGCCCTAGACAAAGACACATTTTCATAAACGATAACGTAAGTCGATAAATTCGATATGTATGTAATTGGCATCCTAAGCTTTCGAAATGCTGAATTCCAAACATTACTAACATATTATAAGACAAATTCCTCAGCCGCATCTGTTCGCGATAAACTCTAAATCTACTGCACCGATTTAAATGCTGTTTTCACCAATAGATAAAATGGTTCTTCAGGAAGGTTTAAGTTTATAATTAATCAAGCTAAATCCACGCGGGAGAAGCCGCGGGCATCAGTCAATCTTTTACAGTTACTGAAAATTTGCCTTTGTCTGGCCCCTTTGGTCACACTGGAATTTAGTGCATCTGATAAAACTGGAAGCCGACCCCAACAGCTTATGTAGTTGGGAGAAGTTTAGAAGATGACGTATATTAGCGATAAGCTAAATAAAATGTCACCTTATTCGTGGACTGATTACTACCCAGACGGGTTGAAGAAGATATATTTTGTTCATTATGGCGGCAATATTAAAATCCCTACATCGTCCTTACAAATCCAAGACCCTTTCTATCTTCGGATTCGTTAACAGGTAAAGCGATCTCAAAGGAGGATTCGACCCGACGTGTTTTTATACACATACTTTTAACACGTCCATAAATAACATTATTTATTGGTGAGAGACCAGGAAGTGTGTAACTACTTACTTTATGATGTTTTTTTTCTATGAGACCACACCGGTGTGATTCATTCGGCGAAAGTGAATAGGAGTGAACAGCCAAAACAAGATCCGTGTTAAAATCGTGGAAGTGAGATGGACCTTAACCTGTGTCCTTTTTAGGGTTCCGTGCCTCCAAAAGACAAAACGAAACCCGAAAAAGATCACTTTGATGTCCGTCTATCTCCGTTGGTCAAGACCCTTTATTTTAGGAATGCGTAGAGGTATCTAGTTGAAATTTAAGGCCTAACCTCCGGCCACATAAAGTTGTGAAAAATCAAAATTATTCAGCAAAATACGCATTTTTCGACTCTGTCAAGGGAATCAAAATTCATAGTGTACTTCCCCTAAACCAAGGGATATGAAATTTGGCAAATAACATCAATATAAACCATACGCACAGGAAAACATCTCAAAACTATACTTTTGTAGTTAAATTCACTAAGGAAAAGCTCGGAAAAAAAAGCGGTTCAAGTTCTGTACTATATTTACGTATCCTACGTACGGAACCCTCGGTGGGCGAGTCCGATTCGCACGTGTCCGGTTATTTTATGGTGTGGACCTTTTATGGACTATCTCCCGCCTGGGAAAGTTAGGGAAGGGTGGGTTGGACTCTTAGCGAGAATAAGCGACTAGAGCCAACACTGTGTTTGCCGACCACCCTATAAGCGGGGGGTAAGATATTCGCCAACGCCGTAGCCCGTGTCTCGAGATATTGGTAGGAAAAGCTGCCTTTATGCTCCTCTCTAAATCAGAGTAAGGTTAAGTATATAAAAGGAGTTGCCCATTCTTCTCCATACAAAAGTACCTTTTGGACGGGGAAACTAGAATCGTTTTCATATTTCTTTAACGTTTAAGTAACAATAAAATACCTACGCGATTAAGGTTTCGTTGCAGGCCGTACTTTTCAAGCGAAATTTGACAGATAGAGATCATTGACGTTCCAATTCTTATTTGAAACGCATTGTACACCTCTGCCTAAGCCTTCGGCAAAGAGGCATGCTTCACGCCATTATTAGTGCTTACCTAATTAGCTTTTCTCACATATTTAGAACATCAAGAAAACACACAAGACAGAAATATTTTTCGGACCGCGCTTAATAATAATAATATACTTAATAATACTAGCCTGTTACTGTCCCACTGCAGGGCAAAGGCCTCTTCTCATACAGAGAAGGCTCGAGCATTGATCACCTCGCTTGCTCAAGGCGGATTGGCAATTTCAAACTTATATTAACTATAAGTCCAGGTTTCCTCACGATGTTTTTCCTTCACCGATGTCAATGATGTCTAAGATAAACTTAGAAAGTACATATGAATTGAAAAAGTCACATTGGTACTTGCCCGGATTTGAACCACAACCTCGTGCATGAAGGTAGGCGTCTTAACCTCTGGGCTATCACGGCACTAACCGCGAACCGCGCTTGTCTAATTTAATTGACTGCCTCTTTGTTTTAGTGGTCGCAAGCGATGCTGCTAAGCATGAGGTCCCGGATTCGATCCCCGGGTCGGGCAGGGCGTTATTGAGATTTTCCAACTGGAATTTCTTAGTATCAGCCCGGAGTCTGGATCTGTGCCCGATTGATGGCAATAGGCTCGCCCCCTATTACATGGGACTTAAAACATAACTGGCAAAATGTGGGTGTACTACTGCTACACTTCTGCCGACCCTTCCAGAGATAACAGACGTGATCTTATATGTTACTCTAATTGTTAATGCACTGTTTATTATGATATGATCTACGCACGTCCCTTTGGCAAATATTTTATCTTTCTTTCTTTCTTTAAAACCACATTTTTAACGTAAACAGTTACAATAAAAACGGCCTGTCTGTACAGAAACATCCGCAGTATCTAACAACAGTTGTAACTTGTAACATTAGACGTCCCATTTAAATAAATTCCGAAATCCGTAGTATGTGAGGTGTTGGCCGGCGGGCGGGGCCGCATTCTTGAACCGTTATGAGTCCAATGCGCAGTTAGTTGGGTCGTAATCGGGTCGTTGGCGAACTTGCGCGCCGGTGGAGAGCGAGCGACGCGATTGATTTGTGTTACATCGACGTATTGATGAGACTTGTTACCGGGGTATCGAATGCACGGTAATATTACCGTGTCGAATGTGTCGATTCCGGTACTATGAATGTAACACAGATGGATGCGTAGCTGCAGTTCCACATTCGATTTTGTTTAAATAAAGAAATAATTATAGTATTACATACTAATGATTATGGGTCACTAAAATTCCAATCAAATCGCCATAAGAGATGAGGCTCCGAAACAAATAGTTAGACAGATAGACAGACAGTCCACAGCCGCACGATAGTTAAGCAACGCTTGAAGAGGTCGGTCTGTCGATGGGTGACTGACTGACTGTTTATTAAGTACATAAGTATCAAGACTCTCGTGTGTTGCTGAGGAGTTTGTTGCGACAATTCCCAGCAAAACACAACATAGTGGTGAAGGGTAAGTGCAGCTTTGGGGGACTCTCTTATATAATTTCAACGTTCAAAAAGTGCTGATTCTTAGCCTAATTTGAACAGATGAGTTTTGATTTTGATGTTATTCAAAGGACCCATAGTTAATTCAACAGTATTAAAAGCATCGTTCTATAATAAATATTAATATTGCACAACTTTTACCCAACGCCATCTAGCCCCAAGCTAAGCAGAGCTTGTTTTATGGGTACTAAACAACAGATAAAAATACTTTAAATATATTTCTAAATACATGCATAATTATTATAGATAAATCACAGAACGAATGACCGTGTTCATCACACAAACATTTGTCTTGTGTGGGAATCGAATCTACGGCTTCGGCATAGCAGTCAGAGCCACTAACTACTAGACTAACAGGCCAGTCAATCATTATAGCCTAGTATTAAGTCAAGAGTTTGCTTCTAGGCAAGCGTGCTTCTGGGCAAGCGTGCTTCTAAGCAAGCGTGCTTGAGGGCAAGCGTGCTTCTAGGCAAGCGTGCTTCTGGGCAAACGTGCTTCTAGGCAAGCGTGCTTCTGAGCAAGCGTGCTTCTAGGCAAGCGTGCTTCATCGTCGACCACATCATCGCTTACCGTCCGGTAAGATAGAGTGGTCAAACGCGTGCCTTTCAATGAAAAAAAAAATCAATATCGAAAGTTTTTATTCAAACTTGGCTGAGAATCAGCACTCTTCCGGGGTACTATGATGCCATAGTTCCATAATATATGATAGGGTTAGTTGGGAAAGTAAGCTGTAAAATACAGTGTAACAGCAGTGATTGTAGGCTTGCAATATCCCGTCAACGAATGACAATGATTTCCGCACTCTGCTACGTAACATGAGCATGTCCGTTGTTAAGGCCAACAATCCCCTCAGGACTATTTCCTATTCGGATATTAATTAGGACTGTACCTACTATTATATTGATTTACAAAGTGTATAAACCTTCATGCTATTTATTGAGCATTTCATTGTATAGATTTAAGTTTTACCAACGAATCAGACAGACGTGTTGCTGGGAAGATTGCTCGGGCCACTTCTTCTTCCCAGCAAAAACACTAGGTAGTGGTAGAAGGGTGGGCGTTTTAGGGGACTGTCTTATGTATTATTTTTGACGTTCATAAAGGGTTGATCGACTGCCTAATTTGGATAAATGAGCTTTGTTTTTGATTAGGTTTTTTTTTTCGTGATAAGTAAGTAGATACTAGATACATACTACTAGATACATGTTATGTTTCGTTAAACTACCGTTTCATTTGATCCTTTTAAGTTAATAATCTAAAAAATATTGTATCGATGAATCAAAAACTAATGAACGAATCAAACGGGTCATTCACCCAAACGTAAATAAATTACTTCAAAAAGTAAAAACACGTTTTTCACGCGCCACTGAAAGCCCGTGGGCAAATACTTACTTTCGTTGATAACTATTCGCGTACATTACCTAAAAAATGTTAAGTTCAAACAATGAGTTTCACATAACGGACTGTAGGTGGCGTCACGACTTACAAAATAACAGATAAGTAACTTAACTTAATTATGATACTTTCACTTTGTATCTTAACAAAAATTACTTTTACTTGTGCTGCGCTCGCGGCGGAAACGCCACGGTTTTAAAATGGCGTAAGAAACACTTCTTTGTGGCTTTTTTCTAAGTAATTTTTGTCTTATTTAACTAAGTTATTATTAGGAATGTAAACATTGGAAATGACCAGGTTAGAATTATGTAGGTAGGTATGTGATTATATCTGCTCTTTTAAATTCAACAGTATTTTGTCACATACTTAGCTTCTCGTTTGATCAATATAATTTACCTAATTCTGTACTTATACAAAATATTCAATTATTTTAAAAAGGCAGGTGCGTAATGAGTGTCTCACCCATTGTTCTCCATACTTATTATTATAACACTGCACTTTGGGAAGAGCAACTAGAAAATGGGACTAGAATATTTTTTGTGTTTCATTTTAGTCTCAATTAGTATCTACGATCAGAAGTGCTTTTTTAAATGGTTATTTCTAATAAATAAAAAATAAAAAAATAAAATAAATATTCCACAACTTTTTCACACAACGCCATTTAGTCCCAAGTTAAACTTGAGAGCTTGTGTTTTGGGTACTAAACAGCTGATAAACATACTTACCTATGTATTACTAAATAAATACATATTATAGATAAATTACACCCAGTCACAGAACAAATGATCGTGCTCATCACACAAACATTTGTCCTGGATGGGAATCGAACCCACGACCTCCGGCATAGCAGTCAGGGTCACTAACTACTAGACCAACTGGCCCGACATTTAAGTAAACAAATGATTTGACAGTCAGTACAGTCAGTACGGTGGTTTTCATGTCTCATTTGCAACTATGGGGTACTTTTAACACTCTACTAAGTGTTGTGGGGCGGATAAGAAGTAGCGTATCCATAAATGAGTCGGAGGTACCTATCTAAAATTCCCCATTTAAGTACCCAAATTATTTTGTAGCGGACCTACTTGTGCGCGTAATCGATTGAGTGCCCTAGCAGTTAAAATGAACAAAAATAAAAGCAAAAAGAAGAATAATAAATTAAAAGAAATAGAATAGAAAAGAATAGAACAAAAAACAAGCAAAAAAAAACGAAAAAAAAAACACAAGTAAACAAAAAAAAACAAAAACAAAAAACAAACAAAATGAAAAAACGAAATGAACCAAATGTAACAAGTTTACAATTTCTAGATCAAAATTGTGTGACTTGTGGCTGGGACTGTAATAGGTCCAGTTCAGCAAAAAGCCAACTAGTGTCTGGTGCTGGTTTTCAACTCGACCTGTGGTTGTGTGCATACGTACGTTTGCCTTGCAAATGTTCTTGGGGTTAAAAGGGACATAGATTTAGCCTTCACCAGCATCTCACCGTAGGTACGAAACGTAATGGATGGCCTTCATACAGCAAAGGAAATAATTTTGGCTCTAAAGTTGTACCTGGCTATTGTGTATTCGTACCTACGTATCTTTTAAATCAGAAATCCTTCTCAAGCGGAACTGAATACGAAATTTCCGAAGCACAATTTCGATATAAAAGATTTAGAAGTTGATTAACTTCCACTCGCACGGTATAAAAAGGTAAGTATGAATAATATAATCAAAATTTAAAAAAAATAGAAAATACATTATGTACTTATATAAAAGAAAAAATATATAATACAGTAGGTACCTAAATAATTGCTCATTAAAAACAAAAAAAAGATGACCCTTAATGACTTCCACTTAGTATAAGTTCTCATCCTAGAGCTGACCAAAGGCCTATAATATTGGCTTAATATATTTGACTAGGTTAATTTAATTTCAGAAACATGAAACAATCAAAACGTAATAAAATTCTGTATTGTATTAAATAATTAAACTCACAGGAGCAATTTTATTTAACTGAATTTGTTCTATACATTTAGCGATCGGTAATAAGTAGATGCCACAAAAACGGTAATAGGAACAAACCCATACTTTGAAGCGGTGATAGGGGCACAACCCTTTTTATTAAATTATATTTTATTTTAAATATTTTGGTAAAATTTTCTAATTAGGTAGGTATATATCTAAATATAAAAAGCTCGATAATTAACGAACTTCAAAAAAAAGGCACATGTGCTTATTTTTTGCACATCAATCTTAACTTGGCTTAAACTGTCAGTAATGGATGCGTTTGGGTCATTGTCAAACCTGGGTATTTTTTTCGTAAAAAAATGAAACGCGTGATTTATAAAGTTCAAAGCCATATTATTACTCATAACTTACTTAAAAACAAAAATGAGTATCAGTCAGAGATCAATAATTTGTAAAAAAGCTATTTATAAGGAAATAACGATATTTCGGTTCAACCGAAAAGACTCATTTGTCCACCGAGTGGACTAAAATGTTAAATAAAGTCAAAAATACTAAACAAAATGCGATTAAAATCGAGACCAAAAGTAGTGTTAATGCTATATTCACATAATCACTAACAATCGGTCTCGTATAGGCAATCAAAAAGTAAATAAAAAATATTTTGAGTCTGTCTACCGAAAAGACAATTCGTTTCGGTGGACAAAATATGTCTTCGTCGTCAAGACCACCAGACGTTGAATGCGTTCACTCATATTTATGAGGATTGCTGGCTCTTTTAATTTGGACATTGACGTATATTAGCTGTTAGAATACACGTCCAAAACACGTGTTCGTTTAAAAACATCTCCAATCAGGAGTGATGGACTGCACTTTCCAAAATTCAGTGGTTGCTGCATCAAGCCACTCGGAAATGGAAGATTAGTTGGTATAATTCCGGAATTATGCAGTCCGGTCGACTCCTCTGCAAAGTCCTACCCGGGTAGGATTTTGCAGAGGAGTCGACCGGACTGGACTTGGTAGAGTAAGGACATTATTTTAGAGTGGTCTGGGATATGGTGCTTTGCCAAGTTTTATGCAACCTAAACCGTAATTTATACAAGTATTATCAACAACTCAACCTAAAAAACTGAAGAACTATTGGCTCTGTGTAATCGCATCCTATACTTAGCAACTTTACTTTCTAAACCCATCAACATCTTTTTTTTTCTGTAATCTGTTCTCTACTTTTAATCTTCTGTTTCTCACTGCAATACGGGCACCAATTTCAGCTCTTGGTGATACTGAAGTTACCAGACTCGAGGGAGGTGTTTCGCATACTATGTTCTTTTCAGCTTCTTCTTGTTTCATAACTTTTTGTCTTGTATTCTCAATCCATTTCTTCGTCAAAAGGTTTTTATGCACATCTGGTAAATCTTGTGCAGTTTTTATTTTCCTTTTGGCTTACGATGATAATAATATTCTCCGTTCTTTCTTTGATCTTTCCAATGCTTCTAGATCTTAAGTGTCTTAACCTAAAGCAACAGGAACTGCTTCCCTAACGCTTTACTATACCATGTTGACCAACATATTCGTATTATTTTTTACATAAAAACTAAGCGAGAATGAAACAAAAATAGGTCATTAATCCTTTTCTGATAAAAATAACAGTAATCAGAAGCACTTTTACCAGTCATTACATATAAACATTCAAGAAAACATTGCACTCGGTGGACATTTGTCGTTTCGGTGGACCAAAGTTCCACCGAAAAGATGTCCATCGAATGGACTTTTTTCAAAAAATCACTCACACCTCCCGCCGTTTATGGGTTATGTTAAAAGCTAAGGTATATTTGTAAAGTTTAATTGGTTAACTAGTTAATCAGAATGTTTAAATAATTTGTAGTGATTTATTTACCAAAATACAGCAGTAACCGAAAAGACAACTCAACTTTGACACACCAAAAAAAAATGCTTAATAGAACAATATCGTGTTCTGTGTACGAGTCATGACAAAATGACCGCTGCAAGGGATAGTGCGATATTGGAAGCGTTCAATTTTACTTCTTTACATATGCCTTTGACATTTCCTTTATTTTAGTCAAGATCGAAAGTAACGTCCACCAAAAAGACTAAAAATATTGTAACAAGATTCAATTATATGCAAAAAGTGTGTTTATTTTTTATCTATTTTTTTAATACTGATAAAGTTAAAAGAATAACTTACGTAGATTAAGAAAATAATTCATTTTAGTTTAAAAAAACAAAAGACACATTTTTTAAAGGCTCCATTCTATTAAAAGGTAGATCCCGAACAGTCCACCGAAGTGGACTTTCACTTGAATTTCGATGATATAAAGTAAAAAATAAATAAATTTATAGTAAATCTGTTACAGTATGGTGAAGTATGTTTTGTTTACTTTACTATTATGATGTTAAATTTAAAAAAAAGTTAAAAGTTTCTTTACTGATCCATATGAACAGTTTTTTTTAGGGTTATGACAATGACCCGTTTACGTTATTAACTATGTTAAGAATAAACAGACCATGCATTTTAAACCATTATAGTGTGTACAGTACATGTATCAGTTTGTTCCCATAGGTACAAAACCTTCGCCTTCAACAATCTTACAAGCATTCGTAGATCTTATAAACACGAGAATAACGTCTAGCGAATTAATGCCAGCATTGAACAGTTGAGTGCAGAACTCATCGGAGCATAATGCTGTCTTCCTCAGGCATTTCGCTCAATGCACAATGTTCCAACTGAGCGGAAACTGTTGAAGGTTCTGAAGGTAAAATAGCAAATAAATAAGCTTGTTGACAAGATATTGACTTAACGCATGAATAAATGTCGCAGGTATTTATAAGAAAACTAGTGTTTTACGTAAAAAGCTAGTTTGGATAGTGTATAAATGTTGCAAACTTGCGACGATTACATGTATTTATGAACGTGTCTGTCCTAGGCTTGTTCCCAAAAGCGTTATTTTGTTTGCAATTCGAAATTTAACAATGGTGTCATATTAATGTTGCTGGGGAATTTAGTGATCATTGTATTATCTTAATTCTGAATCTGAGAGTAGGTACAGCTTTCTCAAGTAAATTCTGACTTTAAAATAGCCGATGCTCACTGTTTTTAACAATTAGTTTATAAGTCACTAAATTAGCCTCTGTATGTAGTGTAGATACATTAGTGTGCTTGAAGTATCCAAAAAAAAATTGAGTAAGTAAATGTTTTTGATTTATTGATTATGCAAGGCTGACAGATCACCCCCTAGTAAAAATCCTAGATTTTTCGCCAAACAGTTTTTTCTTTTTTAACTCAACGACATGTATGACGCGAGTGATCCGAACTTACCTACTGAACTTGATTTGTGATCATTGCCGTAAACAAATGTAACGTTTGTGATCTCTGATTTTTCTTATTGGTTACCAGGGGTGTTATGCTCTTAGATACACTCCTCTAAAGAACTCCGTGCCATTACGAAGGTACTGTAACGAGAGGCATTATTTTTGTATAGATTCAAGTTCTTCAAACGATTTAGACAGACGCGAGACGTGAAGCTGCGAAGTTTGTTCCGCTATTTCCCAGCAAAAATATTGATTTGATAAATGAGTTTTAATTTTGATTTTGAGAGGTCGAAATTGTATAAATAACTAGAATAGAATAGGTACCTACTTTTTATTTTACAACATCCAAGCATCCAATGATAACTACCTAGACATGAAATGAGATAGATTTTATTTTGATGTAGGTACCGCGTTAGCCTACTGTTCATAAGCACTACCGCCGGACGTGAGGTCCTGGGTTAGTTTCCCGAGTAGGGCAGTATTATTGAGTGTTTCCATATAACTTTTCAGTAGGAACCCCGAGTCTCACCAAGGCCAGGGTAACTACGGCTTAACTTTCACCCCAGAACATAATTGTTTGCAAACAAAGGAAATGACGCAACAGCAACATGTTGATCTCACGTCGAGGTGACTGCCGATCCTTAAATTATTAAAAGGGATGTTAATTACCTTGCAACTAAATGAAATTCTGATTCTAAATATCATAGAAAAATGTTAGAGTTGTCGAGAGCAAACTGGAAAATTTTATTTACAAAGGAAAATGCCAATTTGCTGAGGGAACTAAGGCCAAGTGATGCACATGAGATAAACAAATCAAAGGCTTTAGGATTGACTGAACAGATAAAGAAACAACGCCTTTTTCTCACATAGAACTATGTAGGACTTTTTGTTATTATGAATTGTAATCCCTACTTTGAAAGTGCTGACCACCGAACGGAATATAAGAATGAAATAAAAAGTGTCATAAAAAATCAGCTTTAGATACTTTTGTGGGTACTCATTACAAATTGTATTGGTAATAGCAAAATTTAAGATTCAAAATTAGCACATTTTTAGTATTTTATTACATAGATGAGAATAACATACCCAGAAAAAGTCAAAGTCAAATAATTTATTTCAATGAGACCCATAACAGACACTTTTGAGCGTTATACTTACAAATTACATAAATTAAGCGAATGATTCTAGTTGCACATTCCAAATGGAAGTTTCATTAATGGGCACTTCTGTTTGCAGTTTGCGTGCAGCTCGTACGACTGCTATAAAACTGCCAACTGCTGTTTGTACTAAACTGCATTTAAACAGAAAATTTTCATTAGAGTACGGTTGAAATGCAGTCTACTCAGAGCCTAAGACGTTGCAACTTTTTAAGGCACTTGAAAACATACCAATAATTACCTGATTTTTACACAAAAAAAATAAATACTAAAGCTGGTACTTCCTCAGACACACGTCTAAGATTCACGAATGAATTGAATAATCAGAAAATTGTTCAATCCTCAAGACTGGAGTCAAGATCGTTCGTGTGTTGTAAATTGTACAACATTATTATGTAAAACTTTTTCTGTAAATACCAACATTACCAAGTTTCAAGAACAAAGAAATTGTTCTAGAAAGAAATTGTCTTCTCAGAAATTTTGACAGAATTTGAATGAGATTAAAGCCCCTATGCAATTTTAGTAGACTGGCACGGTAATCTCAGACTATTATTATACAAAAGATTTTGAACGCGTATTTGTGATATCAAAGGTTTTCACGGCCAGAATCCGAAAAACATGGTAGAATAACTAAAACTTAAGTCACTGCCAAGCCAATCTTTTAAAAGAATATTTGGGGTAGGGTACCTAAGAAAGAAAAATATATACGGTCTGAATGAAAAGTTAGAAACTGTCTAATAAAATAAAGTTCGCTAAGTTTTTGGAAGACTTATTACCATTCATGTTGTCTTAGAAGATAAATAAGCACCCTAGGCCTAAATCATCCCCCAAAATTCTAAGTGCAGACAAAATAAATACAGTTCAGAAACGAGTCGTATACCTTTAAGACTCTTAATTTTGTCAAAATCCGTTGGAAATTGACAAGGAAAACATAATTAAGGAGATTCAGCTAGAAAAGACTAAGTGGAAACTTAATTTCTTCCATAACCACCACAGTTTGATGGATGGAGAACAAAGGAAAAATCCAAACATAATATGGCATTTATCTCTACAATGGAGCCTTTTAGAACGAAAGTTGTAGCTAAAAAGACATTTCAGGAGGTCGAAGGAGATATCTAAATGCAAATTCTGGCCTAAAACTGTCTAAAAACCACATTTTTGGAGACAAAGGAATTCCTAGAACCCGGGCTGGGCCGGCTAGCCTTAGTCCTTAAATAGTTAATCGATGGAGTTTGCAACTGCGCAGTGAGTGCAGCCTGCAGGTCTTTGTCCTAGGCGAGGCTAGGCCATACGTCATGCGCACTAGTGCTTCGACAACCGATCGATGGGACCGATGTCCTGAGGTCGCCGGTTCGAGAGCCTTCGAACTGAGCTACATGAATTTACCGGGCGAAAGGTGGGCGGAAAATTCTGTTTAACTGCGATACTTTTATGTTTGATGGATATGATGTGAGAGAATGATAAATGATATAATTCATACTAACATTATAAGATGCCATTTTTAACTAGAAGGTGAGGTCGTTGTTTCACTATCTTACTACTATGAGAAGAATCATCGAAAGAAACTCAGAGGTCCAAGTCTCTTTTAAAGACCCGACATTCTTGGTAAGATCATGTAAGAACCTTGCAGATTAGTGTTTGAAATGATATTTTGAGAGCAAGACCAGACTCATTATAATCATAAAGATACATTATCTAACATAGTATAGTGTAAGGCAAAGTTGTACACCATACATTTTTATGAGAAACCACCGGGCGTAAACTTTGGATCAACTTTTAAGAACATTGCGCTCCTGGAGGAGTGTGAGATTAGCTGTACAGAATTCATTCTCGCGTCCATCCTAGTTCAGATTACTACCAACTTGATTGTACTCTGATTTGTGGAGTGAAGGAGCCAAAGCCTAGATGTGGAATCTTTGTTATTGAAATTTACCAAATATTGAAATTACTGTTTTAACTACTGTACTATGTTTCCAGATATGAGATGAGACGGGGACGAGTACTTGATTCTCTTAAAAATTAATTTAGGTCCCTTTTCTTTCTAATTTTCGTCTCTCTGTCTGGCTCATGAACTTATATCCACATGAATTATTCCCCCTTTACGAGAGTGTCCAGGGTTGTGAAGGGCTGCAGTGATGAAATTGATTTGCACTTCGAAAGTTTGGGTAAATTGAAAGTTAACTGTTTTAAACATCATGCTAGATAGTTTTCTTTATTATTTTATCCTCTTATTGGTATCTTGTCATTTGTATTGTATCTAATAATCAAATAAGGAATAGAATAAAATAAAAAAAAACTGTAACTTCTAACTTTTTCCTTTTTCTTTTTGAATCTATCAAAACTAATTAACTTTGTGAACTAGCATTTCTGAAAGAAATAATAGGCTTTTTTTATATTTTTATTTATTTATCTAAGCAATCTAATTAATTATTTAAGATTAATATTAAACTGTACAACTTCTTTATGCATGCGGAGTTTACCTTTAAGTGATTGTTGCACTGTAGCACTTACATTTGTTTTTTGTTATTTTTTATTTTGTTATTTTTAGTATAGGTACACTGTGTAAATAATTGTTCGTTAACCAATAAATAAATAAATAAAAATATTACGGCCATGAGTTAGACAGTCAGGGATAAGGAGACCGTTGAAATTTATTCACAGAGTATGTATTTACACAGTGTCGCTACTCTCTAACAAAAAAAAATTAAAGAAAAACAAAAACTATACTTTTTCGGCGTCTTTTCGTCGACATGTTCGAAACGTTATATGTCGATTGGCACTCGGCTGGTTATTTTTTTGCTCATCAAAATCTGCCTATTTTTCCCGACTCTGCTGGGGTCAGCTTTCAGATTAACCAGATGAAGCTGAACACCATTGTTTTACATAGATAAACTGCCTCTCAAACCTCCACAACCCAATTAATGGGTAGCACGATATCCCTTGGTTAAACTGGTTGTCAGGCTTATCTACAAATAGACCTACAAATGAAAGCCGGGACCAATGGACCAATGGTTGGTATTTAAGAGTGGTCATCCATCCAAGGATTCGTTACCTCTGTATTTTTTTTTCACATTACAAAACGAAAAGAATACCTAGAAATAAAGAAAAGAAAGAAAATATTTTATTTGGACGCACAGAACATAAAACAAAAGAACAACCATACAGATGATAAAAAAAACAAGAAAATATTAAAAAACTACAGACAAAAATAATAATAAATAGACCTGTGCGAGACCAAAAAGGCGCCTATCTCAGCATTAGCTGCGGCCTGCGACATTACCACGCACACGACGCGCGTTTTTGCATTACTACGTCTTACACGACGTAAAATAAACGTTTAAAATCAACATTGGTTACGTTAGCTATTTCAGGGACATTTACGAACCGTGCAACGGTGCCTTGGCATCACTTAATTATACGTTACTAAGTTTCAACAGTTAACGTTTTCTAAGGGAAGTTGCCCAAGTTCGGCGGCGGCTGACATTCGATCGCGCCTTGATTGTGGTTACGCTCCTATTATGATTTATGATAGGCACATGTAGGTAACGTGTGTTCGCAATTAAAATAAAAAAAACCGCTTGTCAGAACTTGTCCGAAACTCTATGGGACTAACTAGCTCAATACTATTAACCAACAATCAAGTTTAGTACCTGCCTACTTTTAAAAAGGCAATTAGGGAGATTTCTCGATGATAAGATGGGTAGTTGTGTTCCGACAATTTATCTTCCCAACAAAAGCACTAGAAAATGGCATTTTGGGGGACAGTCTTATGTAAATCTTGACCGCCAATTGTGAATTTGTTTTTTTTTGGTTCTCCAAGATCCTGACCTTGGATCTTGTCCCCATTGCACCTGGGGAGACAGGACGCCCTACACTAAGATGTTATAATAAATTTTAGATTGGTAGTGTAGTTGTAGTAGATTAGCATGAAAAGTTGGAAAAAGCTGGTTAGTTATATGATGAGTAAAAATTATGGATTTTTATTAAATTTAGTTAAATTTAGTAGTTAAGTATGCAGTAAAGGGCCTTTTAAAAAATCCATGTCCAGCCGTCTTCGAGACCAAGCAAAATTTGTCGCGTTGAATTCTTTCGTTACAAGGAACTCTGAATTTGAAATAGTGAAATGTGGAAATCCAGTGTTGCACTGTTTGGTTTTAGGCGTCAATTCGACGGTTCAGATAACTAAATAATTATCTATCGATATAACAATCTGAGGTAAGTATATTAGCAATCAGAGCACGTCTATTTCCTTTTAACTATGGTGTACAGTTCTTAGGAAGCAATTTAGTGTAAAAACCATTCTGTATCACGAAAACCCAACAACGTGATTTAACGTTTCTACCGCCAAACGTCAAGCAGTCAATAGTCAGACAAGTGACGTCACATGTTTATATATTAGGCATAGACATCATATTTTGGAGACAGACATAGGCTATGTTTTGTCTCAAAAAATAATGTGAAGAAAATTCGTTTTCATAAACATTTTTCTAATGCAGCGCCATCTTGATGACATGGCACACGGTGACAAGTGTCTTTCCAGTCCATTATCCAGGTGACAATTTGACATTTGACAAGTCAGCTAAAACTAAGAATGAAACACCACCTAAAGTTTGCCGAGGCAGCTAGTTTTTCATATTTTGAAAAAGCCAATTGTAATAAATTAAGTCTACATAGTCAAAAACCTACTTCACTTTCATGCAGACAATAATGCTTTAGGTACACGTCGTAAAAATAAAGCACGTATACGTTTAATAGCTACTAAAACCCGCAGTCGTTACCCCGATGACCTTCCGATCTTTTACTTGACGCTTTATAATACGCGTGTCTACGAAGTGTATCAAAACATGCCATTAAAATAAGTCTAGTTCTCTAGTGAGATAGTGAAAGTAGCGCTGTGGCTACCACGTACCGGGTCACTCTTCAACTGTTACAGAAACGAAAATATTTGCCTAGATTCGTCAGGTATATGTCTAAACATATCGTTATCTGTCTAGCCTTTTACGAGTACTACCTAAGTATGTTGGGGTTGTCATGGAGCTCTACCGTTTGTAGACAAATATTAGTTAATATTGTAACAGATCCTAGCACTTCAAGGTACTCCAAAATGTATTTTTCCCCGATTGAACATGAACCTTATTCTATAATATTTGGAATAATTATAAAGAGGTTTTTTTTATTGTTTGTTGGCATTGAATAGGTTCCGAAACTACTGGACTGATTTGAAAACGTCTTTCCCAATGTGACGGTTATTACAGAAATGATACAGAAAAATATATGGGTTTATGAGCTAGTGTAATATCAATTATTTTCAAATAGACTTACATATTCGTTCGACCCACTAAATAAGCAAAAGAAATTCTCCAATTCCTATAAATATTACGCCATTACAACATAGGAAACAAAATGGCAACGTCACTGACGTTTTTGTAGCCATCAACAGAAAGGAATCCCGGGGACTTACTTACTAGGCGGCAAAAAACACATTCTTGCCCAGACACACTGGTTTACGATAATCTATCTTTTGTCATGAAAGTGCCATCGTTTTTTGTCAAAGACATTCAATACGTATAGACCGGACATCACGAGCAAAATTTTCGTCCGAAAAAGTGTGTCCTGCCGGACACAAGTCTATGAGTTTTTTGTAGTACGCTCCGCTGCCGCTCCAATATTCATATATTTTTCTAGATGGCGTTACTGAGACATGGGATCAAAGTTTTTCTATGACATTTCCTTGACATGCCCGCTCTATTGTATTTTAAATCTCTTTGTTTTTTGTACAGAAATATGTCAGAAATGTTTAGTTACAAAAGGAATTTTGTTAAGGATAATGTTACACTTAGACTATGGTTTTGAACCAAAATATGTGGAAAAGCGGCTCAGTGTTATTGAGTTTTTCCATGTGGAATTTCTCAGTAGCAACCCGGAGTCTGGATTAGCAGCAATAACCTTTCACCCAATTACATAGGACTTTAACATAACTGGTGATACTGTGGTGTACTATTACAGGTACGCCTCTGCCCTAACCATTCGGAGATTATAGGCCTGGTGTTATGTTTTAATTGAAACACGGTTTCAATTTGTTTCAAACGGTTAAACACTAATTTAAAGCGGGGTTTAAGCCACAGATTTTGGTTAAAACGGCTTATTTGCAACCGTAGATATTACTATGACAATTCTTGTCGATGCTCTATGTCAGTCGAAAACGAGATGTAAGTATGATGACACATAGCCTAGTAGGCCTACCCAAGAGATTTAAAATACTATAGAGCGGGCATGTCAAGGAAACGTCATAGAAAAATTTTGTCTCAGTAACGCCTGGATCTAGAATAATACATAGGACATAGTCCACGAGGACAGAAGTTTGGGATGAAAATTTTGTACGTAATGTCCCGTCTATTTGTACGTAGATATCACAAATATCTCATGTAGGCGCGAGATTATGACTAAGCCAAAATTCCGACGCAGGCGCTAGTTATCTCTTCTGGGTAAAAATAATACTTACTTAAAATTTCATCTAGCTTGTTGTGCTAAGAATTTGCATGTTAACAGCGTCAATCTCTTCAACTTTATAAAGTACTAGCAGACGTCACGTCATCACGTGGTTTCACTCGCGTACTTCTCGTAGGTACCCGTGGGAGTATTGGGATAAAAAGTAGCATATTATTATGTCAAAGTCAACGACAAACCATTTATTGACATAAATGGTTTGACTTGACTGTGTACTTTTTGGGCCGATAAAGGGCACTATTTAACGTCAAAGTTAAGTTACCTTAAATAGATATAAAAAAATATTATAGTTGCTCCTTCCAAAAAATAGATAATAAGTCACCCGGGAATAGTGTAACTTCACGACAGTGAGATTTTCTTTTAAATAGGGCCTGTAGTTTCGGAGCAAATTCAATGCAAACAATCAAACAACAACAATCGAATCTTTACTGTTTTTATAGTATTGACTATTAATAAACTTATCAATTAATGGACCAATTTGAAAAAGTTACTAAAATAAAAAAATATCCTCTTTATAATATTAGTTAGTGCAGAAGAATAGAAAAAAACGGTATTTATAAAATTACAAACGAATATTCAAGCTGCTATCCCGAAATTATGGAGCTCTGGCCCGAAATTATTCTGTTACAACGGGTCAGTTGTCTCCACCGGAAGCGAGGGTGTCGTGCACTTCCTGCGCAGGCGCAAGGAACATGGGGAGGACGACACAGTTACGTGTATAAATAAAATGTACTCGTATTATAACGGTTCCACTACGATTTAGTATTTACTAATAAAAATACCGGTATCAAAAACAAAGTCAGTGCTCAAGGGAAAAGGACTTCCTATGTATTTGTGTATTAAACATAATTCAATTACAGAAATAGTTTTAAAAATGTGTATATGTACATACATTCATATTACTAATTTTAAAACAAAAAACATCGTAAAAATCTCTGTAATTCAAAACACAATTATTTAGCAACAAAAAAAAACAACTCCATAATCGCCTATTCTATTCAATCCTAATTCCTAATTCTATTCTCCATAATCTAATTCTATTCAATTGAATATTGAGAATTATCTTTAAATTTAGGTTCAACGACAGGCAGCCACAACAAGATAAAGTTACACGCGACGATTCTTTCGAAAACTTGTCTGTCAACCGGGAAATATTAGTTAGCATAGTGTTAAACGACGACGCGCTGACAGTTCCACAGTTACTTACACACACACCGCGACCGCTTCATGCTCTAGTTACCGCAAAGGCAAGGTTTAAAGATGGCAGTTAAAACACATTGATAACCCTACCTACGTGATTCGAAAGGAAAGAATAGGTACATAACCTACTCTAAGAGAAATAGAGGTCAGAAAATCTAAATACAGACGACAAATACTACTTAGCTGCCCCGGCAAACTTAAGGTTTTATTAGTTTGCGTCCTATTCTCAGACGTACCGAAAATACACGCAATAAGAATCGGTCAACTCATTTCGGAGGAGTTTCGTAAAAAGGCTGTGACACCAGAATTTTAAACTTATACCCTACCTATACCTATTTTGTACATTGGTATTAAAAGATTAAAAAGAGACAGAATTTGTTCTATAACCGACTTTATTTTATTATAATATGTAAGGATTTAACGCAAGAAATGCTCATCGGATTTTTTAAATGATTTCATTAGGAAGCTATGTAAACACCAAATTATGCTACTTATATCTTATTTTAAAACTACAAGGTGGTGGTGGGGATGGTAAACTTAGAAGAGAGATATATGAAATTCACGCGGACGCAGAAGCGGGAGCGCGGAAGCGCGGGCGCAGTGCTAGTGAGAAATAATTTTGATAAGAAAATCTTCGGCCTAACTAACAATTACAATTTACAAATGGTTATTTCTACAGTATAAAGAACTAGGTGTCAAATTTAAATCCATCCTACATAATTATTGTGTTGGGAAATTTTTGTGTATGAAAATGGTCTAATGACCTAATAATATCCTTAAAAAGTTTTTGACCGACAACGATATGAGCCTCCATACCTTAAATATGGTGGATATTTGAGTTAGGAATGGAATAATGTCAGACTGTTTGCGGTACTGTGAGAAGGCAGAACTGCAGGCTTAACTCAATTTAGTTTTAATGTATGTTCACTGTCGGGACTAATAAAGGTACTTCTGTATGAAAAAAAATTGTGGGGGAGTCACTGTGAACATAAAACGAGTACTTAAATGATCATGTCATTATGTAAAAACTTCCTGGTAATGCTTAAATATTATATATATTCTAGCGGGTCATGGTTTACACTGAAACACACACTGAACACGGAATGTACAGATGGGGTAGCCCATCAAACTACCCCAATCTGTCAAATTTGTTTCAACGCTATTGCAAATAGAATAAAGTTCATGTTCAATTTGGAAAAAGTTAGGGGTAGCTTCATGTGCTGACGTCTGTACACACAAATATCATAAGAATCGGTCAAGCTATTTAGGAGTAGTTTGGTAACAAACACTGTGGCACGAGAATTTTACATATAAGATTATAAACTAGTATATTTCATTTTTGTGAATTACGATATTTAAATTTTTAAGAGAAAGATACAGTTAACATTGTCGGACTTCATCCACGAGGTTTGGATTATATATCCACCCTCTTATGAACAGAGTACCTACCTACTGAAAGGGTCGAATTTGATCACATTCTGTTAGTTATAGCTATATCGCCGCTACATAATTTCAACTTTTGGTTAGGATCTGAATAACTCCATACTGTAATCGCTATTGACTTCACTTTCATACATAGCCAGTACATAAATTCAATGCTAATTACTTACATAATTATTGACAGTTTACTGACAATGCTGAACTCAGACGCATAACGTATTCATTTTGTCACGGCTCAAAGCGGCTTAATAAACGGTTATCATCGCGTCTTGTAAATCTACCCGCTCAACGATGACGCGTGCGCATATAGCGGGAGATTTCTTGTTTAGATCTACATAATGGAGCAAAACAACGTAACATGGAAGAAGGGAACTGGGTTAGTGAAGTGCTTTTGCTTGATTTTATGCAACATGGCGGTTAAGAGCATGGTTTAATTAATATTAACAACAAGAAAAGTCGAAATAGATATTTGTAAACATCTGTAGATATAAAAGTCTAGATTTACGAAGGTTAATCAGAAATACAAAAGACGACGACTAGTGTTAGCAAAAGGTACCTAAATTGAAAAAAACATTATATGAAAAAATGATATTTATTTTTGTAAATAGGTTTTCACAAACACTTTTACATGTCATTTTTTAACTAGTAAATGAGATCGGAGTTTCACTATCTACTACTCTGAGAAGAAACACCGAAAGAAACTCAGAGGTCATAGTCTCTTTTAAAGTCCAGACATTTCTTGGTCCAATCATGTAAAACATGTGAATCATGTAAAAGATGGTCTTTTGGTGTAAATGTTAACAACTGCGGCCATCCTGCAGTTGTTAACATTTACACCAAAAGACCATCTCATCCGATCATCCATCTCGTCCGATGACAATTTTATTTATGTCTTCTTTCGGTCTTGTAAATAGGCTCTTAATAAACTAGTGCGCTTCGCCATCTTTAAATGCATTACTGCTTTCCATCAGGTGGGATCACAGCGAATCACTAGTTTATACCATTAAAAAAAGGGTATATTATACTCAGTTACTGGATTTTGAAATATGTGGGAGAACTCCGCGTTAAATTATATATTCTTCTGCATAAATAGGGTAAAGGTTAGCAGGTAAGGTTTATAGTTTATGAATCCTAAAGATATGTTATAAAGATTTTTGTTGATTAGTTAGTTTTTTATTGGTTAGTAGTTGTTTTTTTAGCTCAGCTGTGATAAGTAAATTATCTTTAGACATCTAACAGTCTCCAAAGAGAAAGCACGTTAGCAGACGAGTTTGACTTGTAAATAAGGAAATGATATGCTAAACTTACATTAGCTATTAATATATTTATAAGACCAGTCAACATTTCAGATATCAAATTTGCAATAAAATATACATATTCTGAAATCTTTCCAATGTGATATACCTATCCTCCTTTTCACAAAACTGATTGCTTTCAATTTAAGATCTCTTATCTTCGGTGTTGACTGGTTAATAAACTTATTATTTTTAAGCTTTTTAATATTAAATTCGTTGATTTGAATCAATTGAAACGCAAACGCGATATTCTCATTTCTCTCAGACACAATCTAAGCAATTTAAAAAGAGAGACGTGAAACAATATTTGACCTACATTACTCGGAAACGAAAGACGGAAAGAAAGCAGACTAAAAGCCAATATATAGAGAATCGTTTGATGAAAAATTATAGTCGTGTGGACCCTTGTAGGACCAAAGGGTTCTTAAGACTAAAGGCATAAACTGAAATATTAGTAGGTATAGAGGTAGACATTATATCAGAACTATCGAGTAGTTCTAAACTGTGAGTTTCCTTGCTAATAACTGTTATATATTGTAAAATAATTTTATACAATGGTTGTAATATTGTTTAATTATGGCGGTGTACTCTCGTTTGACCGGATAACAAATTTTATGTATTCGTACCTTTTTACAATTTATTGACACCGTTATTGCTTGGAACTAAGTGATAGCAGATCATGTAATCATGTAACACACAGATTAGACTAACAGTAAGAAAACACGATATGAAAACTGAGCCTACCGCAATCATCGAACCCACGTCCCATGAAGTTTGAGACACAAACCGCAGACAGTCACCTGTGACAGGCATCATGGCGACCTCAATATCCATAGAAAATTACCCCACATTCACCATCAACCGAGCGGAAAACTATTGCAAATAAAAACCAAATACAAACAATAGTATAACCAAGAAGAACACACAAAAAAGTAGAGAAATCTCATCACAACACAACTCTTCCCAAGAAAGTAGTACAGTGAACACTATGGATATTGTGATAGTTATAGAAAAAAATAGAAACTAACCTTGAAGGAGAGACAGGATAACACAGATATATAGAACATCCATTTTGATAATTCACACTGTAATAATATTAAACACTCGCGGCGTTTTCGTAAAGCGCGCGGTCATGGCGCGTGCAGCGTGGCAGGCTGTCGGAAAGCGACTGAGCGAGCGTCGCTACAACAGGTGCGCGCGCGCACGCAGGTACTTTCTTCCCCCTCTCTCACGCCGTGGAGCTTTCGCGCGCTGAATAACCAATTTCTGGCGCTCCAGGGTATTCCATACGTGTTTTGAATGAAACACAAAATAATTGGGTTAGTAGGCGTAACTTGGTATTCAAATTACGGTGGCTTAAGTTGTATTATATGGCGATCGTCGCAGCCGGTGTATTTGTCATACCTACATAGCATAGCTGTATCGGAAGTTATTGGTTTAATGGTTGGCGTAAGATAAAATTTTGAACCTCTGATAGTGCGATTCAATAAAATGATGCGCAGTTGTTCAGTATCTTAGAATAAGCTTTTAGGTTTATTATTATAATTGGTATGTTTTAATAACTGATCACACACCAAATAAAATTTTGGTATTTTGATTAATATCGTAACGTAATTTTATGAAAAAAATACTCTGAGAGTAAAATCTTTTTAGAATTTAACTTTGTTCAAAAGTTAGCATTGATGTCTTTTGTATGAAGCTACGAACTTCGAGTCCGAGTGCTACGATAAATAGTTACTGTTCTACGCTTCTTATAAAGTTCTTTGTAGAATAGGTAACTATTTTCTACACGCGGACTTGTAATTTTTTTGGCTTTCTATTGACTGCGATCAATTTTTTTTGTATAAAGTTTTTACGCTGAAAGTCTTCCCCTTGTTTTGAATTAAAAAATAATTATTTTAATCGTCTGTTCCATTATTTTAAGCAATTTTCTTCGACTTACCTTTCCCGTCGGAGTACGGCTGGCTTGTTGTTCTAGTAGTTAGTGACCCTATGCTATACCAAAGGTCGTGGGTTCGATTCTCACCCAAGACAAATGTGTGTGTGAAGAGCACCATCATTTTGTTCTGTGTCGGTGTAAATTTAGCTGTAATGTTATGTAACTATGCTTATCAGTTATATCTAGTACTCATACTCATAGCACAAGTTCTGCTTAGTTTGAGTCTAGATGGCGTTGTGTGAAAAAGGTAGAATATAATTATATTTATTTATTTACTATCACCACTTTCTTACTTAAGCCGCAAAGCTGCACAGCCTTTTCTGAGATTTATAGCAAATAGAATGAGTGCAGGTGACGTTTCACATGAGACATTTCAACTTTATCTCTGAGGTTAAAATGTTTTTAGATGCTTTTAGTATTGTAAATCTAATAGGTAGATAAAATTCTCATGTCACAGTATTTGTTACCAAACTCCTCCGAAACGGCTTGAACGATTCTTATTGAACGACGATACGATACGATTACGATTCTTCTTTGTGTTTGTGTTCAGTAGGTCTGAGAATAGGACTAGATACCTACAGTTGTTTTTTGGAAAAATTGTGAAACGAAGTTTGCCGGGTCAATTCTTATTTTATAAATTTACAGTCACTTCTTAATCCTTCTTAGGCCTTCTTAATCAGATCTTACGTAACAGACCTCTAACAAAAAAAAAAGCCAAGGAAAGCAAAATCAAAAATCCATTAGAATAATTTAAAAATCAAAATACATTATTCTCGCAAAACAGTTAGCTCATTAACCCACAAACTGTATCAAAGAAATTTCTTTAAAGTAGAAACCAAATTGAAACGAGAATCGATATTAATTCACTTTCTCGAGAGAATCGATTCGACAGAGTTGCGTAACTAGAGATCGTGATGGCAGCCGTTTGAGCTCCTATTATTTAAAAGTGGAGTACCATCACGCTAGTCCTAAGCATCGATGATATGAAGATAACAATAAAACCATCGGCCTTACAATATTATTACTGATAGAACACCCTGAGCTATTCCATGAGAGGGTAAGGGATCCACCACGCAGGATCATTGGGTTGGGAATGCTCAGTGGAATGGATGGTAGATGTCACACGGCATGGTAAATTATAACCAGTTGATATTAATCGTTTAGTGGGTCAACAGTTTTGTCAGGGCAAGTTTCCGGATAACAGCGATGTGGAGGAACACTTGGACGTTTTCCTTGGTTTCATTTAGCACTCCTGTTTTTTATTCTGTTTGTTAATTAGTTGTATAGTCGTAATAGTTGGGTGGAAGGGAAATCGCCGCAAAACCATATATCGTAAGTACAGCGTATATGAATCTGGTGCTTAAATTCAAATTTAACGTCAATTTTTTTCTTATCATACAACATGAGAAAATTATAACTTAAAGTACAAACATGCGAAGAAATGTGATAGAAAAACTGTGAACACCCATATTACAAATTCTATTTCTATTAACGTAATCGATAAGGCGACAATAGAAAGAAAATGGCGTACTTATATGGAATCAGCTGTTTGTCAACTGTCAAGTGTTTGAAAATGAAATACACTTGACAGTTGACATGTAACAGCTGATTTACGCCATTTTCTTTCTATAATAGTAATATAATTTGTAATATGGCTAGGCCTGCAGTATTATTAGAGCGGTAGGGAGCGTAATAAATTCACCGTCATCGACTTGTGACCACTAGGACACAAGTGTCGTATAAAAATTTACTTCGTGAAGTCCCTTCTATAGTAAGTACAGAATGTCTTTGCATAATATTGAACCTTAGTAAAGGCAAAATAAGCTGCCATTCTATACAGTCATGCCAGTCAAGTCATTCCAGTTTTGACGAGGTGACTTTTACTAAATTGACCTGCTGGTTGTACGTCGATGTTACCTTTCAGCTTATACAGAGTTATTTGTAAAACACCAACAACCTCGGAGGACCGGATAGCTAACATCCTTACCAAGAACTTTTGTTCTACGAGTTTTAATAATTTGGTTTACTTTATTTTCATGCAAAAAATAATAATAATACAATTGCCCGATTTAATGTTAATAACTCTACGCGCATCGCAAAGATTAGGTGTAAACAAACCCCTACGAAGGGCGGGGAAGTCGTGGAGCGGGGCGCGTGACTTAGAAATGTTATGACAGTACAATAAAAACTTGAAATAATAATATCATTTTTGTTCCACGTATTTGTGATATGTCAGGACTCATTGAACAAAAGTTGTTGCTTATGATGTTAACTATCTGTTCCTGCGAGGTTGTAGGTGTTTTACAAATAACCCTGTATATTTAGTGGCCACCACAGTTTTCCAAGACCACTGCAACTCCTGAAAGCCAACCAAAAGGTGATCACCAGAATAATAGCGCCGAGTGAAAGAAGCTGTACGAGTCTGTATCATCTATCTATTTAGACTTTTCCCCACTATTTCGGGGTCACCTTCCAGTCTAACCAGATGCAGCAGAGTAGGTACCCGTGTTTTACATGGAACGACTGCTATCTGACCTCCACAATCCTGAGGTTGGGTAACACGATACCCCTTGATTAAACTGGTTGTCAGACATTCGGGACGCTGACTAGCCGTAACGACTGTCAAACCTACAAATGATAGTCAGGACCGACAGCTTAGCGTGCTTTTGGACCAACATCTTCTTAATATCTGAACTCATAGTGAATTCTCCAAAACAAATAATTATTTCTGTACTTTAGATCCATAGGTCGCTGGTTCATATCCGGCTCGAAGGACCAATGTGGACGATTCACCTTGATTCAAACGACTTGTATAAATAATAAACACTTTATTGCACACTGTGACACACGCACGTTAGAATGACGATCGGAAGAGAGAGAAAAACATAGACAATCTTTACCAAAGACTAAAAACTATAATAATTTTGTATAAACACAGAAGATGTTAATGATTAATGGTTTCCCATCCTCGGACTGACCTCGCTAAGCGCAGCTTAAACTTTGATCGACCTATGCAGCTGCTATTACTTAGCCACTCGTTCTGACGAGCCACGAGCCTGTATAGTTTATTTAATATTCATCCCCTTCAACATGATTAAAATCTAAATAGTAACAGTCTTCAGCTATTCCTAGCACGCCAGACGCATATTCTGACAAGATCTACGATTAATTTATCAAATGTAGGACTTTCTGCCCATAAATGTCTGGAAAGCCCACACTTGAGAAACAATATTTCATATTGTTATTTAGTTCTCTGTTGGTCTAAAATATAAATTCATTTAAACAGAAGGAAAGTTAACAAGTTTTATCTTTCGTAACATCGGTAAAATATTGTGAGGAAACCTGCACATATCATCTAATGTATAAAATTCTCGTGCCACAGTATTTATGACAACACTCCTCCGAAACGGCTTCACCGATTCTTAGAAAACGTTGTGTGTGTAATTCAGTAGCTCAGAGACAGGACGTTAACTATTTTTTTTTTTTTCTTATCCCTAAGTGATAAGGGTTGTCCTGCCCAATTTAAATTGATTCTAATGCAGAACGAAGTTTTCTAGTTCTGTAAGTAATTAAAATAAAAAGTGTTCGCATCGTAGATAGGTATCCGTGGTTTTAATTTTTTGCACTCTCTTACACTCCACCGTTCACGCAACACGTAGGTATTTTAAAAATGACAGCAGTCTATGACAACATTACTACCGTCATAAGGGCAACACTCCTAAAGTTTCCATATTTATAAAGACTTTTTTAGGCTTCACGAAAATTAAGAAGCTGGCTGGCTGGCTAGATTTGAAAAGCGTTAGGTTGCGAAATGCTCCAGGAACCTTCCATTCAACTAAAGACGCACGTTACGATTCTAATTAGGTAGGACATTTGGTTTTGACGTAGATCCAACATCAATCCTTCGTCATCACCGGAGAAACGGGTTAAATCGACAAAGTGGCAGATTGTAGAAATAATTCTGCCGATTATCGTAGGTAGCACATCAAGTTACTCCAATGTGTCCAATTTTCCCAATTGAATATGAATCTTATTCTGTTTGTCATAAAGTAGAAAAACGATCAAAGAAATTTGACAAATTGGGGTAACTTGATGTGTTGGCGTCTGTACTATAATCATGCCCACACAATTCTTCGGTCAGGGCGGAAATGTTTCTACAATTTTCCATTTGTCTCAATCAGGCTAAAGTGAATACTTAGACTTTTAATAAAGTAGTGCTCTGTACCATTAATGATTGCATCACTGCTTACGATCAGGATCGAGATCACAGTCAAGCACTAGCAAAAGAAAATAAAAAGCTTTGTCGATTCTTCTTTCTACAAAATCCGTGATCATGCTACGCGTGTTGGTCGATAAATGATAGTTGTTTCTGTGAATTTGTTTTTTAATAGGTACTCTTTTAATCTTCGAACAAGTAAAATATGTTTTTTTTAACTAGGTGATTGTTGAGAACAGGATCAATTTAGAATAAAAAACCACAAGTACAGCTTTTTGGTTTATTATAGCAGCACATATTTTTCAGACTGATTTTTTCATAAAAAACAAAACAACAAGACTTAGCAAAACAAAGAAAAAGAAGAATTTATTAAAGAGTTTGGTAGCTGGTCGCCAACAGTGATGTCTTTCACTGTTTGACTAGGA
This sequence comes from Euplexia lucipara, assembly GCA_921972225.1. Lineage (NCBI taxonomy): Eukaryota > Metazoa > Arthropoda > Insecta > Lepidoptera > Noctuidae > Euplexia > Euplexia lucipara. Next base: position 34,092,768 of record OV179142.1, read on the forward strand.
AGAAAGACCGCAATAAACTCAGAGATCACAGTATCTTTTAAAGTCCACATATTATCTTGGTCATATCATTTGAGTACCATTCTGTGTCTGTGTCTCTGTGATGCCCTTCAAAGAAAAGCTCTACACAGATATTAGTGGCTCTGTCCAGTCCAGTCAGTGTACGCATTTGCCAATAATCGTGAGCTCAATGACTTGACAAACAATACCAAAGCAGAACATTTGGTTTGGCTGCAAAAAATACTCAAAATACCAGACAAAATTATAAAAAGAGAAATTTGTTTATTTCTAAGGCTTCTTAACATAATTGCTGGTCAATTGATGCACTCAGCACCACGTCATCGCGTCGTCGGATTGATTTTTCACAGGTTTATAAAACAGTTCATGAATATTCTGAACAACTTTTACTATGTGACCAACTCAGATGGAATCTAATACCTAATGTAAATAAATTGTGTAACACATTTGCTCGTAAATTCAGGTATCTTATTCCGCTAAATTCAGTATCGTAATGTATCTCATTACGCACTTGTGCGTTATGGTAATGTAAAACGCACGGTTTCCAGATGCTCCGACTAAAACGAACGGTTCCTTTTTTAAAATCTCAGCAAAGAGTTTTTATGTCAGAAAAGCGGTCAATATTTTATGAATAAAATTAACTTAGTAAAATAAAAAAAATAAAATAAAAAATAAACTTAATAAAATTAATTAATTTTGACAATACATTAGATACAACCATCTGTAACAAAAACAAAAAATATTAAGTAATGTACTTTATTAGTAATACTGGCTGGTTTTGAGCCTATGACTTAAAATAAAAAGTGCTGATGTGCGCGTATCGCTAATTTGTTATCAAGTAAAAATTATTCCGCGCGCTTTTTTTTCGCTGTATTGTTTTTATTTGAAAATTTCAGTCCAAGATTTATTTATTTCCTCGCAAATATGTTATAAAACTTCGCGTCGTATGACATACGCGTGTGCGCTTTGATAATTACAGCCTCTGCTTTCTTGTAGCCTTCGCCTGCGGCTCGGGCTAGTAATATTGCCTCGGCTGTAATTATCAACTTACCGCACTTATATCATAATGTGCTATTATAACACATTTGCTCGTAAAGGGTCTCTTATTTCACCAATTCAGTATCGTAATGTTTCTCATTACGGACTTGTGTGTGTGTGTACCTAAATTGTGTAAGAATTTATGTATTTAATATGAATTTTAACAGAATCAATAATATTGACATACATGATCTATATAATATACTAGCTGCCCCGGCAAACTTCGTTGCGCCTTAGAGTCAATTTATTACTCTTATCATTTTTTTGTATTAGATATACATACGTTGAATAAGACGACAACAAATAAATCCAAACCAATAATAACTACTACTACACACATCAAAAGTGTCTAGGGATCAAGCATTTTTATGCGGATTTCTTGAGATTGAGATGTGGCTTTGTAATAAATTTATGATTTTATAAATTTATATGGATCCTTTTTGGTGCATTTCATAATTTGAATCAGAAACTGTGAATCAAATTCGAGTAAAAGATGAAAATCAGCTGTCAATATTTTCCCTATAAAAACATACAACGCATTGAAGACATTATTAGTGCTACTGTTTCCCTACTACTGATTAAAACCAACGTTATTATGGAGCGGCGACGTCATTTAAGCAGGGAAGAAATGCTCAGAGCCGTGGGAATGATAGAGGCTGGTTCCCGGCAACGTACTGTGGCTTTAGCTCTGAATACAAGTCAGAGTGTTATCAGTCGACTTTGGACACGTTACCGAAGCACTGGTACCGTGGCTGAGCGCCATGGAGGACGGTATCGCTGCACCACACGGAGACAAGACCGATACATTCAAATCTTAACTCGAAGAGCTCCAACAATAACCACCATGATGTTAGCCGTGAGGCTTCATCACTCTTCAGGGAACTTAATTAGCGACCAAACAGTCAGAAACCGCTTGCATGAAGTGAACCTTCATTCCCGAAGACCGCTACGGGTACCACCTATAGCAATGCACAATCGTAGGATTCGATATCAATGGGCTCTTGAACACAGAAATTGGGCAGAAGAACAATGGCGTTTCGTGTGCTTTTCTGATGAGTCTCGTTTTGGTATGAGACCGGATACAAGACGCATACGACACTGGAGAACCCCTGGACGCCAACAGCGATTAAAATCCTGCCAGGAAGTCCATCCTTATAGTGGTGGAACCATCATGGTATGGGCGGGTATTTGGATCGGCGGAAGAACTGAGTTGATTTGGATCAGAGGCAACCTCAACGCTCAAATTTATGCTGAGACGATTGTATCAGACGTCATCGTTCCTCTACAAGTGCAAATCGGTCCCTTATTTCAGTTAATGCATGATAATGCACGACCGCACACCGCAAGAGTTGTAAGACAGACTCTCGCCGCAGCTAACATCAATGTCCTGCCCTGGCCTGCTCAGTCGCCAGACTTGAACCCGATTGAGCATGCATGGGATATGCTACAGAGAAGAGCTCTGCCGAATATGGAGGGTATCCAGTCGCAAGAAGACCTTTTTTTGTTGTTGCAACGAACATGCAGGGCGGCCATTCCACAGCGTGATTTGGATGAACTCATTTTGAGTATGCCAAACCGATGTTCTTGTGTTGTTAGTGTTCGCGGTAGAAACACGGATTATTAATTGTTTAAGTTACCCAATAACATTTTAAAGAAAACTGTTATTTCAGTCTTTTTTTCGAACTTTAATGTTAGTGGTTCAAATGTCAAAAATCCCTATATTAGGAAAATGGCAAATTTCTTTATTAATGCAAAGGTGACTTGGTTTATCGTTACTGTGACAAACGAAAACACTTTATTTGATGAATCCTTAAAGAAAATTTTAATTAATATCAATCAGGAGAAAAGTTATTGCAAAAATATATGTTGATCCCTAGACACTTTTGATGTGTGTACTTTTAAATTACAACATGTATATATACCCTAACCTAACTGACCATACCTATCCTATAGCTAACCCAACTATCTAACCTAACTACCTTACTAAAAAATACTAAATTCATAATTTTAATCTGAACTATTGCCTCTATGTTACATACAGTAATTTATGCCTATAGTTTTCCCGGTCTACTTTAATTAAAGTCCTAACAGTAAAATAAGTTCTATTTGCAAAGAATTATTAAAGTTCGTCTCTGTCATCATTGCTAGTTACGTAAATTGATTTCTGAAATATAAGACTTTTTTTATGCTACATAAAACCTCTAAGTTTAGTAACAAAATAAATTTCAGAACGTTAGGTGCGTATTATAAATTGACAACCTTACTTTCTTGGGTTTAGCTTATGACTTGTCAATTTCAAATTGTCACCTGATAATGAACTGGGAAGTTTGACTCCTGTCATGTCATCCAAGATGGCGCTGCGTTTGAAAAATGTTTGAGACAACCGATATTCTTGATATTTATTTTTATGATGTCGAACGGGATAAAAATCCTATGTCCTTCTCCTGGCTCTAAACTACCTCCCTGCCAATTTTCAGCTAAATCGGTTCAGCCGTTCTTGAGTTATAAGCGAAGTAACTAACACGACTTTCTTTTATATATATAGATGTATAATATATACTGTATAAAAGAAAGTAGTGTTAGTTACATCATTTATAACTTAGAAACGGCTGGTACAAATTAAAGAACGTATTTAAAAAAGGATATTAAATCGACAACATATATTATCATTATGTAAAATATTGGGATTACTACGTATTTAGATTTAAAAAAATACGAAAAGTTAAATAGTGTCACCATGACAACGGATCAACAGAATTATTTTTGGTTGTCAATTTATGCGTGTGTTCTGAAATTTATTTTGCTGCTAGGTAACTACAGAAAGAGGTTATATGAAGCATAAACAAGTCTTATATTTCAGAAATCAATTTACGTAATTAATAATGATGACAGGGACGAATTTCAATAATTCTTTGCAATAAGGACGTTTTTTTACTGTTTGGACTTTAATTAAAGTACACCGGGAAAACTATATAAATTGTATGTAACCAATATGTAACATAGAGGCACGCAGCGCAGTTGTTCAGTTTAAAATTATGAATTTAGTATTTTTTAATTCAGTGCATTTCAGTAAGTTAGTTAGGTTAGGTAGTTAGGTTAGCTATAGGATAGGTATGGTAAGTTAGGTTAGGTTATATATACATGTTGTAATTTTAATTCTATCGAACACAAAATGTTTAAATAAGATCACAGTAGAGACTCGCTTAATAAAAAGTCGTAGTACTTAGTTATTATTGGTTTGGATCTATTTGTTGTCATATTATGAAACGTATTATGTATATCCAATCCAATAATACACCACTATTTTTTTATTAGTACAAATAAAATTGGGCTGTATCCGTACCTGTTACTGATCATATTTGCGTAATCAAAAGTAAAACAAACTAAATATACCACTATTTAGTTAAACTTAAATAACGAAAGCAGCTGTTGGAGGTGGGGCATGTCTGAGCGAGATCACGCGAACGTGAGCAAGAGATGACGATTAATGAATACTAATGTCATGAATAGCCTGTACAATATTTCCAGAAATCTGGTGACTTTTTGGGATATAAACAAACGCTAAAAACTGTGCTGTTTATGAATATTATTTATTGATGCTTTACAAATACATATAATGAGAGAACCGTCTAGATAAGCCCTTTAAGTATTTGTACTAATTAAAAATTAGTGGTGTTTAAAATTGTGTTTATATTCAGTAGGACTGAGGATAGGATGTAAACTAATAAAAACTAAATAAGGCTAATAAATTGATTCTAAGGCGAAACGAAGTTTGCCTGGGCAGCTAGTTAAATATAAAATTTTGTACACCCCATGGGTATGTTACAATAGGGAATATGCATGTAATTTAAATATGGTTCAAATATTTTTTTTCCGAATCTTTAGTGGCAGAAAATATGAACTGAATCATTATTTCACTTCTTAATAGCGTCATAATTATTTAAAATTAAAAATTTAAGTGCGAATTAAGCGCGGGAAATTCAAATTTGTGAAACGCATCACCATTGGTTATAACGAAACTTCACGTCAAATACTACGACAACAACTCAACGCCTACAAAACATACAATGTGTAAGTATGACATTAAGTATTGGAATGGACTTTTTATTGAAAAACATAATGATTGCCGTGTGTGTGTTGTGAACTAATTTAACGTTCAAGTGTAATTTTAGCTTCATAGTGAGGTTAAAAAATATTTAAGAAAAATGACTTAAAATAGTTTTGTAAAAGCACAATCTGATAATGTTTATTGCATTCGGGTACAAGCAATACTGGTAAACTGGTTTTTGAGCGTTTTTCATGGTGAAATGGTTAGAAGAACGAAAACACCCAAAGTAATAGATAGTGATAGGATTATAGTAAATGACGTAATCGAAATGGCGCGCGAAAATGGCGGCGCTTAAACAGCTCAAATTTATTCTGTATTTTAAATATTTTTTAAGCTTTTTTACTGTATTTTTAAATATGTTTATATTTTTTTACTATGTTAAAACGTTGTAAACAGTGAATTAAAAATATAAAAAAATACATGCAAATACCCTATTATATAATAACACTAGTTGTAATAATATCTCAAGGGGTATCATGTTACCCAGTTACTGGGTTGTGGAGGTCAGACAGGCAGTCGCTCCATGTAAAACACTGGTATTCAGCTGCATCCGGTTAAACTGGAAGCCGACCCCAACATAGTTGGGAAAAGGCTAGGCAGATGAGTTGTAATAATATCTTCTGTTTACCTGTGACAAACAATACATAAATGAATTATATTTTACGAATTTTGTTTTTGTTCCACAAAATAGGAGAAATGGCTAAAAAGACGCAAAGCTTTAGTACCTATACAGATGCTTTAGTTATGGTAACAGCTAAAGTGTCACAAGTTCAATGGCTTTTCCCATCTCAAAAATGCCCAACGCGCCTAAAAGTTTCAACTTCAAAAAGAAGTTGAGCTTAACAAAAACAGAAGATATTTTTATGAGTAGGTCACTTATGAAAATATCTTCTAATTTTGTTAAGCTTATTTTTTTACGATCTTCTATTTTAGTTTCAAACAGTTTAAATTGCATTCTACGTACCTTCTTAACTTAAAGTATCAATCAACCTCTTTTTAATTGAATTCTCCCTTTCATTAAGATAATGCTACTCAAGGCTTAAAATAACAGTGCCACCTGAGTGGTATTCCAATCGCGACGGCCATCTTGACGCTATCATGGCACTACGCACCAAAAGTGATGCGAGTAAAAGTCACTGACATCCGGCACTAAAAGGATAAAAGAAATGTCTGACTCACTTTTAAAATGTAGGAGTACTTAATATAATACTACAAAATATAATTCGTCCTTTTGTCTGTATTGTTTTTATGTTAACATCCTCCCCTTTCAACCGAAAGGGGACGATTTAACTGGCTGGAGTGATTTAAAAGGGACGGAAATGTGTTACAGGAAACGAGGTATGCGCGCGCTATTTGATTTAACGAAGACATTGGCTTGCACTCATTCAAGGTGCCAAGGTGCCATTTTGCGTAGGGTTGTTACCACGTCGTACCGTCATTTTATTTTATGGCGGCTTATTTATGACTATTACACAGCTCAGACGTTACACATCATATAAAAAATGTGACTACTGTAAGGCTAGCTCGTTTTTTGATTTGTGCATAAGGTTCAGACAATTGCTTGGGCACTTGGTCAAGACTGACCTTTTAGTGACCCAAGAATCAGCATTGCTATTGAACCTGGAATGCTACCAAACTTTTAGGCACTTTTTCCGTTGAAGCGATGCGAATGTTTTTTTGCGCTGTTAAGTGCGTGATACTGTGAAAGGTGCTTAATGTCAGGAGCAAATCTTTCATGTCTATGTTAAATATTTTACCCTAAATCTCTAAACTGGTACGAATCGTTTATTCTATTCTTTTGCGACACTCGAATCTCTCTACTGCAGAAAAAATGCGAGCACCGATTTTTCATAATATAAGGCGCTGGGATTGTCTCGATGACTCAAGTAAGTATATATCTGGCTTGACAAAATTGGGCGTCGTCTATGGTGAAAAAATGTTGATGGTGACCAAAGACATTCAATGCTTAGGTAGACAGGACATCACAAACAAAATTTTCATCCGAAACGTCTTGTGTCCTAATGCACACAAGTTGTATATAATTTAGTCTAGTTTAGTATGCTCTGCTGACGCTCCAATATTGCTATATTATGCTTGATGGCTTTACTGAGCCATGGGATCACAGGTTTTCCATGACATTTATTCGCAAGACCTCTCTATTGTATCTTTGTTAAATCTCTTTGATGGTCAATTTGTATCTAGCAATTTGTATCTAGCAATTTGTATCTAGCAATTTGTATCTAGCAATTTGTATCTAGCAATTTGTATCTAGTAATTTGTATCTAGCAATTTGTATCTAGCAATTTGTAACTGTTTACTTATTTGGTCGTTTTAAGATGTCATGTCTTTTTTATAAAACCGCTTCTTAGGTGTTAAATACAGTTTATTGAAAGGGAGTTGTTGGTAGAACTATGTTAGGTTAAATATTAAACAGAGCTGTTAAAATGAATTGCACTTAGAGCAAAACCTGGCTTCAAAACAAGCGACCGTCGAACTAAATTATGAAAAACATTTAAGGCTAACAATTGTCCATCACGCCATTAGGGACCATAAACCTTCCCATATCAACCAATACCAAATACCATTTTTATTTAGTCTTTCACTTAATACTTAACACGACTGCATACAGCTTATTTTTGATTGATTTTTACGTAAGACCATGGGTCATCCTAGAACACCTGAAGTAACTTATAGGTAGCTGCATTTTCAATTTATCTTTATTACAATTGCATGAAGTCTTTTTTTGTTTGTTCAAACCACTGGGTATCACGACCGCACTTCTTAATGCAGTCGTAACGATTCTTATTACAATAAAATAAAGTTTATAATAGTGTTTCGAACTATGAATGGATGGATGTAATATTGTGGGTTAAAAGTTTCCTATCGTAAATTGAGGTGCTGGAATGTAAGAAGCACTTTCCCTTATCCTTTTTATGGGATGGGTGGCTAATGTCATTCCATAAAAACGTTACAGGGGACTCAGAACTTTCCATGGATATCTAATGCTGGGCTTCTGGCTTCTTCTATTTTCCATTATTGACGTCATTGATATTTTGTCCTCCCCTTACGAAGAAAAAAAAGCGCCGAAAAGCTTCCAAAAATATTTTGCGATCAAATTATATTTTTGCTGTTGTTGTTGAAGTAAATACTTACTCGTGTAAGTATGATGACGGTTGAACTACTTAGTATTTTTGTACCGCCTACCCAAAACGTGGGTTGACAAAGAGAAAAAGTCGGTAGGTAGGTCCCATTTGTTTTATGGAACATGACGTAAAAGAAAAAAATGAGAAAATATTGTCCATATTATTGTACGATAGAACAGTTTGTACTTTTTGTCTCAAATTGTTCCATAGAACAAACTAAATTTATTTTATTATTTTATTTTATTGCTTTTATTTTTCAACATAAAAATTTTGTGTAGCGAGTAGTTTAATTTTTTTGATAGTGAACCTACCTAGTATTAACGTCAGTGATTAATGTCATTCACTTCTTATATATCTCATGAAATAGGTATATGTATATCTCATCATCATGGAAGAATTTGGGAAAGGCGATTCCCATTTAGTTCTGTGCATTCACAGACAAATAAAAACAGGAGCAAAAGCTAGTATGTAATTCTATAGTACTAATAGGAACAATGTTTTCTCAAATTGTTCTATTACGTCATGTTCCATAGAACAAATGGGACCTACCGGAAAGAGTAGGTAATTTAGAAACGTTGATCCTAAAATTTACTTTTTCTCTAACTCTGATGATGCAATTGTTGTCTCTGGATTTCCCACCCCTAACGGGAACAACAACAGTGATTGTGACAGAGGGAAGGGGGAATGTGAGAGGGGTCGGAGGGGCAGGGGAGGAATGTGGAGGGGGAGGGGAAAGGGAATGGGAAGGATGAGGTGAGAGGGGAGCGGAGAGGGGGAGGGGAAAAGGCAAGGAACAGGAGGGGAAGGGAGGGGTGAGGGAAGGGGAAAGAGCGGTGAGGGGAGGGGTGTGGGAGGTGTGGGGGAGGGGAGGATTGGGGAGGGGGAGAGGAGAGGAGTTGATAAAAAATGCTATGCAATAGCTTTACCGTGGCAGTCTCCGAGTGCAACACGTCATTTTTTTTTTTTATTCTTTTACTATAATTACTTAGCCTGAACTATCCCACTGTTCGGCAAAGGCCTCCCTCCATTCCTCCCACCAGTCGCGGTTCTATGCCACTTCTCTCCAATTCCCAAGGAAGACATCCAGGATGGCCCTGCCATCTCCTCCGTGGTCTGCCGCGGTCTCTTGTCACTGTTGTAAGGCCAATTCTGTGTTTTACGAGCAGACGTATCCTGCCCAGTACCATTTTAGTTGGGCATCATTTCGTGCACAGTAAACTATTTGTGTTTTGGAGCGCAGTGTGTGTTTTGAACACGATATTTGAGTTTGACACCCGCAATACGCTCCATACCACGTTGGTTTAAATAAAGTATAGTAGGTATACAGGGTGTCTCATTCAAATCGGTCAGTATGGGAAAGTCTGAAACTATAAGACATACGAAGATCTGTTCTGAGGAACCATGTCATCGATTTTGATAAAAAGAGAAACTGCATTCATACATTTTAAAAAACATCTTTACTCCGTTCGGGAATCGAACCCGGTTATTTTGAAAAAAAACCTACACTATTTCTATTTAGATATCGATTGTGTACCTAGGTCTTAAGCAGTAAATGGCTGTATGAAACATGATGTCTAAAATGAATAAAATGCATTGTTTCCACATACTTTAATTTACTTTAGTAGGTGCTCGAATTGACCACCGCCTTTTTTAACCCCCGACGCAAAAAGAGGGGTGTTATAAGTTTCACCGCTATGTGTGTGTGTCTGTCTGTCTGTCTGTCTGTCTGTCTGTCTGTCTGTCTGTCTGTCTGTCTGTCTGTCTGTCTGTCTGTGGCACCGTAGCGCCCAAACGGGTGAACCGATTTAGATGCGGTTTTTTTTATTTGAAAGCAGGGTTTCTTGCAATGGTTCTTAGACATAATTCATCAAAATCGGTTCAGCCGTTTCAAGGTTATCAGCTCTTTTGTGTTAGTTACCGATGCTTTTTTAGACGTCTATGGGTATTAACTTTACTTACAAACATATGTGTGTCTTAAAATTTCAAACACTCATGTGTGTTATATTAATAAGCAACATTATGGTGTATTTGGTCTGATGCAGCCAGGATATCTTGCAGACAAATACACTCTTGGGAAAATAACAGCAGATATGTCGTGTTTGGATTCATTTTAACCAGCATTTGATTCTGCACACAATGCACTGATGGCAACTGGATGAGCTGATGCTGCAGCCAGGCTATCCAACACACCAGTAGGTAGACTCTTGACAAAATAATAGCAGATATGTCGTGTTTGGATTCATTTCAACCAGCATTTGATTCTAAACACAATGCACTGATGGCAACAGGATGAGCTGATGCTGCACCCAGGCTATCCAGCACACCAGTAGGTATACTCTTGACAAAATAATAGCGGATATGTCGTGTTTGGATTCGTTTTAACCAGCATTTGAGCCTACGTAAAATGCACTGAAAAATTCTCATAACTATACGCTCTATAAAACAAAATTAATGCGTTTAAAAAATTTAAAATAAAATTTAAATTAAAAATTTAAAAAACCCCCACCGCAAAAAAGTAAAACATTTAAAAAGTTAAAAATAATACTTTAGCCATGAAATTTTACGTAACGTCGGGGTACCGTTTAAATAAGTACCTACATACCTACAAGTACTAGGAACATTCCTTACTGAAGCGGTACCCCGACGTGAAGTAAAATTTCATGGCTAAAGTATTATTTTTAACTTTTTAAATGTTTTACTTTTTTGCGGTGGGGGTTTTTTAAATTTTTAATTTAAATTTTCAATACAATATTCAACACGTTTAGGTAACGATCTTACAATTGCATTTTGTATCTTCATGTGGTGAATTTGCGTTAAAATTGTCTCTATGGCTACTTTTAGGTCTACAACGGTGTCATAGCTTGTTTTGTACACTTCATCCTTAACGTAGGTAACCCCACAAGAAATAGTCCAGAGGCGGTATTGAAAAAGGCGGTAGTCACTTCGAGCACCTACTAAAGTAAATTAAAGTATGTGGAAACAATGCATTTTATTCATTTTAGACATCACGTTTCATACAGACATTTACTGCTTAAGACCTACACAATCGATATCTAAATAGAAATAGTGTAGGTTTTTTTTTTTCAAAATAACCGGGTTCGATTCCCGAACGGAGTACAGATGTTTTTTAAAATGTATGAATGCAGTTTCTCTTTTTATTAAATCGATGACATGGTTCCTCAGAACAGATCTTCGTATGTCTTATAGTTTCAGACTTTCCCATACTGACCCATTTGAATGAGACACCCTGTATATTAGTTCGATAGTCTCGCAGTCACGCTAACATACATAATAATTTTATTATCTGCTATTATTTATTAGGTAATAGTAATACCTAATTAGATATAATAGCGGAATATTGCTGTTTCCGAAGTTATTTCATGCCGATTTTAGCAGGTAAGACGAAAAGAGTAAGGAAGGCGATAGGTGCGCCATCTATTGAATGAATATAAAGCCCTTGACGAAAAGTTAAGTGCGATATCAAATTATTATTTGAACGATTTTGATAGTTTATATACATATATTTTAGATTATGTCATTTTCCTTTTCATTATTTTACAGAAGCTATACACACTTCATAGCTCTTCATAGTGTTACAATTACAATGACACCATTGACAAAGCATTGACATTATTACAAACAGCCTTATATTGATCAAGCCTTCACAGATGTAAACTTATGTCATAATTATTCCTTTTTTTAATGTCTTGTAAGAAGTTACGTGATTATTTGATCAATTTACAAAAATACTTATCATTTCTTATTTACTGATATTGTGTTTGTGTGTTAGTGTCATTAGTGCAGATTTTTAAGTTTTACCGTTGTAAATTTGTTTCTGTGACTGTATTAAGTTATATCGATATATTTTGTGGTGTACGGCCCTATACACAATGGCCCATGCTGGCTCATGTTCGGCAGCTCATACTCAAATTACTCAAACTTACAATAACTTTTAAAATATAAGAGTATTGAATTGCAACTATTATGTGTGGCTATTGGGTGCTGTCGAATACAGAATATCTATAGTAGGTACTGAAAGTACAGCATACAACATATTGTGTTTTATAGTTATTTATAGTTGTGTCCTTCATGCCCCTCCTCGTACTGAGCATGCGTACAACGAATGACCTATGCGTAGAACGAAACGGTTACAAAACGCGCAGTTGTCAGAAATCAATATTTTGGTGTAGCGGGGAGTTGGGGTAGCCGGCCGCATTATTTTGTCCCTCCGCAGCCCGGTCTTCGAGCTTCAGTCTTCATTCGGCGCCCCAGCTAGCTGGTCGTGTTCTCTTGAAGCTCCCGTGAGCTCCCAGCTCTCAGATTTTTCCTGCTAAGTGATAAATTCAAGAGCTCGTATTAGAAGATGGATAGTGCAATGTTCTACTATTATCTTGCGAAAATGATAAGAACCTGATGCAAGATGGACCGCGATGGCCTACCAGAAGATCCCGCAAAACAATGGGAGGTTCTTCTATGCATCATCGCCTTCGAGGAGAAGAAAATAGATCGCAGACCAGACGGTGCGATTGAAACGCTGACTTACATCTTCAACCATAAAGGAATCCGGTGAGTACATAATTACAGGGCTGTTCATAATCTCGGCGCAGTTCTACGTATGGCGACGGCGATCGATGCGAGCTTCGCGCAGGTCATCTAGACTTTAGACCTCTAACTAGTGCTTATAGGACAACAGTTGGTGCGAAGGAGAGTTGAAGCTGCCACTAACTTCCTGAAAGGTTTTAAGTGACTTAAGGTTAAACAATTAGTATGTATCATAATTTAAATAGTATTTATGTTATTATTTGAGAAGATTTAAAAGAAATATGCTTCTTTATGGCAACATAGGATTATACTGTGAAACTTAGATCATAATTGGTACTCTGCTGAACGGAGTCCAGGTGCACCGAAAGCCGATAGCTAGTAGGTATGTTGGGGAAGACAAGACTAACAATGATGGTTGTGAATTCTATTTAAAATAAGAAGACTGGTCTGATAGAATATAAACAATAAAATTCTAACTCAATATTCTATCTCTTAACTTCAATTTGGTTAACATAAATACAGTTAATTTGCTGCCAGCGCTTCTTAAGTTCATAATTGCATTGCTATAATATGCTGAGCACTGTAAGGGTACATTCTTCTTTTCCCGTATGCTGGGCACTTGTCAGTGTTAGGGCAGCTATATTTTAGAACTAGGATCCCCAGCATTATGGCCACCAAGGCTCACACACAAAGGTTCAATCTGGGATTGAGAGCAGAAACCAAACCTTTTAGATAAACTGTGATTAAACAAAAACCAATAATTTTACTACATACATACATACATAATTCACGCCTTTTTCCCATGGGGGTGGGCAGAAACTACAGAGAGCTATATGCTACGATTCTTACATACTTCTTTTGCTTCATTTACATTCATACATGTTGTATAATTTTACTAGTTTCTTAAAATACGAAATGCGACATGGTAGTATTAGTTTAATAGCGTAAGCATAGTCAGGCAAAATGGCGAATGAGCACCAGTGCTGAGCTTCTGCGCAATGGTTAGTGGCTTCAATTGCTGCACAGCGAAAAAGGTTTGTGCGGTTTATAGATTTAAAGTGCGAGCTGGCTGGAGTTTTCATATTTAATAGATTGCAACATATTTTTCAATTAACCATGTAAGTCACTTCAGCTGCTTCAACTGCCCCATTGGTCTAGTGGTTGCAAGTACTACTGCTGATCATAAAGTACCGGGTTCGATCCCGGGGTCTGGAGAAGCATTTTTCCATCTGGAACTTGTTAGTAGCTGCACTGAGACTGGAATCGAGAATTCGAGACTGATTGATGGCAATAAGCTCATCCCCTATTACATGGGAGATTAACATACAGGCAAAATGTCATTTCATTATGAATTATAGAATTCAAGTTGTGATTCTAACTAACAGACACTTAAATTATAAGTCAGTTAGCCAACTGGGTCCTGCGGGTTAATATTAAAGCATAGTTTATGCTTGCTGGGTTCTGTCCTTAAATGGGCTAAACATTCATTGCATATTAAGAACAATTGGTGCCTGGGAAAGCACATTTTTACAGCGGTTATGAGTAGTAAGAACCCTGAAAGTCTGACAACTTAACCAAGGAAAGGTAATAAATAAATAAATAAAAATATTCCACAACTTTTTCACACAACGCCATTTAGTCCCAAGTTAAGCTTGAGAGCTTGTGTCATGGGTACTAAATAACTGATAAACATACTTATACATTTCTAAATACATACATATTATAGATAAATTACACCCAGACACAGAGCAAATGATCGTGCTCATCACACAAATATTTGTCCTGGGTGGGAATCGAACCCACGACCTCCGGCATAGCAGTCAGGGTCACTAACTACTAGACCAACAGGCCAGTCAATAAATAACATTGTCTCTGAACTGTGGACGTCGGACAGGCAGTTGCTCCATGTAAAGCACTGGTATTCAGCTGTACCTAGTAAGACTGGATGCTACTATGAACATTTTAGGCTTTATAGATGATTGGCTGCTGCGCTTACGTTTCGCGGGTTCGATTCCCGTGCGGAAAAATCTTTTAAAATTATTGGGCCTATGGGTAGTTGTTTCGGGTCGTCTGTGTATGCGAATTTAAATGATTGTAAATGTACCCATGTTACAGGAGAAATTCCTTGTGTGTGTGGTTTTTTTTTTATTTAGAAAGATATAGAAAGGAAGGAATATACTGAATCATGGAAATTGATGATTAATTAGCTAACCATTAATTTTTTCCGACTATCAAATACAAAATGAAAATCATGTTAGTCTCACATGCACTGACATACAAAATGGCATGTCACTTTTAAATGTCATACTCTTATGCAATTTCGTACGAAAATGCTATATCCAAAATATCCATTTTCAGACTTCTTACAAACGCACACAACAGTATCACGCCACACAGTCCAGTATCAATCATAAGAAAATTGTTGATGACACTTGACAGTTACAATATCACATGCATTTTTTATGGCAATGCGAAATCTATTTTTTTATAACACATGACAAATTACAATGTGATAACATAATAGGCACAATTATAAGACAATGCGAAATCAACCTTTTACATGACAATGCGTCATCCGCGTTTATAATAACCAGACATTCAATATTAGTAT
This sequence comes from Euplexia lucipara, assembly GCA_921972225.1. NCBI lineage: Eukaryota > Metazoa > Arthropoda > Insecta > Lepidoptera > Noctuidae > Euplexia > Euplexia lucipara. The sequence continues at coordinate 34,108,225 of OV179142.1, forward strand.
TTTAAATCTCTTTGATAATAACAGATAATAATGATCCATATAAAAATAAATTAGCAATCAATGCGAAATCTAAGTTATAAAAAAACATGTAACAATTACAACATAATTCATCACATTCACAATCATATGACATAGCGACATGCGCATTTTATTCGTCGTCCCATTATGCTATTGTATGTATAATGACTGTGTCCAAAGGCATTGCGAATTTAATAACATAACTTCAGTTAGACATGACAATGTGACATACCACTGTAGTAGTCGAGAACAATTTATCCAAGGATGCTTTTTGTCCATCAGACACATCTTCACGGAATGGATACGCCAGATGAAAAAATGCTACGACAAACAACTGTCTGATGATGACACCTCGCGGAAGAACGATGAGGTGGCGATGCTGTGGCGTCAGCGAGGAAACATCAAGTTTAGAGCCGAACTGTATGATGAGAGCCACAAGTTATACACGAAGAGTGTGCTGTTTGCGAACAAAGAAAGCCCTCTATACTCAGTAGCTCTCGCTAATAGATCCGCTGCATCTTTGAGATTGAAACGATATAAGGTAGGTGGCAATCAAAGACATTCAATACCTATAGACCGGACATCACGAACAAAATTTTCGTCCGAAAAAGTGTGTCCTGCTGGATACAAGTCTATGAGTTTTTTCTAGTACGCTCCGCTGCCGCTCCAATATTCATATATTATTCAAGATGGCGTTACTGAGACATGGGATCAAAGTTTTTCTATGACATTTCCTTGACATGCCCGCTCTATAATAATAGTATTTTAAATCTCTTTGGTGGCAATGCTTAATTACACCCTTAATTTAACAGTCACTTAACCGGTCAAAGCGCTGAAAAATAAAAAACAATGGTCGCAATTCACCGGTGAGTCGGCCGGGGCCCAACCGGTTAAAAAACTTGCAAACTTGAGGAGCTTGTGGCTAAATAATAACACCCGCTCGGGTCAATTTAAGGATAAGCTACGCTAGCCGAACTCGGTCCCTGGATGGGTGTGACCATTGATTACATATCAAGACCACCGTGCATCAAAAAGCACGTGATCTGTTGGTCCCGGCTGTCATTTGCAGATCTTTGGCAGTCGTTACAGGTAGTCGGCCCAAAAGTCTGACATCCAGTTTATTCAAGGGGTATTGAGTTACCCAGTCCAGTGACTGGGTGGGGTTATGGAGATCAGATAAGCAGTCGCTCGATGTAAAATACTCGTATTCAGCTGCATCCAGTTATATTGGAGCCCGACCCCAACATAGTTGGGAAAAGGCTAGTAGTCCACTTAAAAAAAAACTTGCAGTAACACAGGAGTCATTTTCAGGACAGTCTGCGTGACGTGCAGCGCGCTTTGAACCACAGGTACCCACCAGATCTTCAGCACAAACTGTACCTACGTCGCGCTGAATGCTTCTATGAAATGGGCCTAAGGCAACCTTGCGTTGAGGCCATGAAACAAGCTGTTAGGCACAACGAAAAAGTTCAACTGCGAGGCATATCTAAAGGTAAAAACAGCGACAATTAGCCAAGATTGAATATCTACTCGCTAAATATTCATACAAGCATATGTTTACAGTTGAGTTTGACAAATCCTACCATTTGCTGGAAGAAAAATTGCTTAGACTCCGCTTTGAAGCTACAGCGGACGAGCTGAATTTGCCGGAACTGTATATGGGAGAAAATCCTCAGTTCAGAGATGCTTCCAACGCTGTTGAGCTAGTGTAAGTTTGAAAGCTTGTACTCGTATTTCAGCCAATCACTCACCGCACGAAAAATGATAAAAAACGTTTTAGAACGTTGACGTCACGGTTTACGGGTGGCTATAGTTGTTTGTCGTTACTTAAAAAGGGACTGCGCTTACGTGGACACTTTTGTGTCTTATGCAGGATACAAGCTACTAATGAATATTTCATTACTATACAGGGTGTTTTGGGGATGAGTGTAGGCATTTTGCAGATGGATAGGGTCGGTCCATACGATTATTTTATAGTATGGGAACTATGGTCCGATATCCTTTAGTTTTTAAGTTATGGGCAAAAAAAAATCTATGAAAGTCACTAAGATTTGTTTTATGCTTATTTTCTTTTCTTCACTATTTGATTGTTTTTGCTACCGGAATAGTTGTAAGACTTTTAATTTATCGTGTGTTATGTGTTTAAATCGACAAATAATAAAAAAACTGTATTTAATATGAAATTGTGTTTATTTTTAGCTTCATAACCCAAAAAGTGCATGTGTGTGTGTGGCATTAAGTCCGCCTATGTACATTTGTGTGCTTGAAGTATTAAATAAATAAATAAATAATAAATAAATAAAGTGTAAAGTATTCATAAAAAACAATTTTTGCCCATAACTTAAAAACTAAAGGATATCGGACCATAGTTCCCATACTATAAAATAATCGTATGGACCGACCCTATCCATCTGCAAAATGCCTACACTCATCCCCAAAACACCCTGTATAAGCAATTTGAAATCAGCCACTCCCTGCGCAGACGTAAACATTAAACATCCTGAACAATGATGAACATTTGGTGATGGTGTGCAGTGTCGGTAACAAAACGTGTCTACGTTTGTTCAGCCCCTAAATGTTTCCACAGTCAATCATAGTGTGGGGCAAAAATACAATTGCAATAGAAAATAGTAGTTTGACCAGTTGTTATTACACATGATTGACATGCAGTGGCATTTCCGGCTCCACACGGTTAATGCCATGATTATTAGGTATGATTCAACCAGGTCTTTTATCCTCAATATCCGGTGTCTATAGAATTATCTAGGTTACACCTACTTACTGAAACCTACTTGCAATGTCTCTTCATTGACTATTTATTAGACGTGGACCACATCAATAGAATGTATATTTTTGTATACAAAATATTCCATATTCGTTTGTGTTCAGAACATATCTGTACAATGATATTATTGTTTAAAATACTCAACTCTAAAATTTAAAAACACCTTTTAAGAAACATTTGGATTTAAATCTTTAACCAGTGTCATTTAATCTTAATACTCAATTGACATACGAGTGCAAACCTTTATCCACAATATACGTTCTAAATATTGTGTTCGTGTAAAGATGATGAAAAGAGATATTCAACTAATTTTAAACTAAAAAGTCTAGCGTCTACTAACCTTGAATTATGGGTGTTTTTTCGCAACACAGACAATGGTTTGCATTCACAGTGTTGTCATATGACGACTAACGGGGTGAACAGGAACGCTGTTTTCGAATTGAAACAACTTTGTGGGATATTTCCACGTGAATTCGTTATTATTCGAAAACATAAGATGAATATAACAATGCTTTAACCCATGTGAAAATTCCCTACAATGTTTTGTTCGTATTTAGCCCTCCGTTCCTATTCATCCCGTTTGACTGTACTGGGTTTCTTTAACTAGCATTTCAAGAAAAAGTGAAGAATAATGGAAATTTCGAAGAAAGAAGACAAAAAACCTCACCTACTAATAGGTGGACGTCCCACTTCATCCATTTTCATTGCTTTAAAAGATTATCATATGAAAATGGATGGAAGGGGACGTTTGGGGGCTTACATCGATTCGGCGTGTTCGGGTGTTGGCGTCGTGATATGTCCACCCCACTCTCCCCCTTTAAGGTGGCGGTTACCTAATAGGTAAATCACCACCTTTAAGGGGGTGAGTGGGGCGTCATCAGGACGAGTCGTCGCATCGTCGACATCAATAATTACACCATGATTTTGAGATTGTTCTTTTTGGGTATCTAACCCTCAACCTTCGAGTTCAATACGAGATTCTTGATTCTCCAGCATTTCGAGCTCTTACACACGGGCGCCATATTGCCTACGGCAGAGGTAATTGGCGGCAGTTGACATTCCAACTTGAAAATGTAAAAATCTAACATTGGACCAAACAAAATTTAAATTTATAGTAAAATTTTACAAAAAAAACAAACAATATATCAAATGCTGGAGGTCCAAAATCAATATACTGAACTTATGGATGGTACGAGTATTAGGGATTGCGTCAATACTCATGTGACTGTGTACTTCATGACGTCTAACAAAAATAGGATCAAAATGTCAAAAATAGTCACGGTAGCACCCAAGTCTGATAAATAAATCGCCTGCTCCATACACTAACTGAACAGCACTACCAAAATGAATGAAACTCATATTTTTGTTGGACGTTGTCGATTTAGTTTTTCACCTGCCTTACATTTGTATGTGGTCTTCGTCTAATTGTAGTTAAGCAAAACTTAAATCTCAGAATTATACCTCCTGGATAAAGGAGCTGGTATCCACCAGCTAAAGAACTACTCAAATCACATCCAAGGGTTGTCTGTAAGAGATCGCTTTTAGCGATAAGGCCGCCCATTGTATCTTTTTTTTTTATTACTGATAGGCACGCGTTTGACCACTACCTCACCTGATGGTAAGCGATGATGTGGTCGACGATGAAGCACGCTTGCCTAGAAGCAACCTGTTCACTCTTGACTTGAAGACCCCTAGTTTGTAGCTATCAGGAAACACCGACACCGGCAGGGAATTCCACTCTTTGGCTGTTCGCACAATGAATGTGTTTCCATAGCGTTTAGTACGTATGGTTGAAAATATCACCCTATGTAGCCTTTAAAGTTATAATTTGTAAGTTTTTATGGTGTACAATAAAGAGTATTCTATTCTAACCACTATTCTGGGCCATTTGTGTACAAAAGCTACTGTCCTTCTGCCTTTCTGCCTTTGTCCAATTTTTTTTTTATAAATAAGTTTTCACAAACACTTTTACACGTCATTTTTTAACTAATAGATCAGATCGGAGTTTCACAACTTGACTACTCTGAGAAGAAACACCAAAAGAAACTCAGAGTCTCTCTAATGGAATTCCAAGAAATATATACAACATAGATGTTATGTCACAACTGCAGTAATGATAGCCTATAGTAGTAGTTACCGGCGGACTATAAAGTTATAGGTCTCAAATTTGAACCCAATTCACGCACCTCTGACTTGCCTAGTTCATGTGCGAATTGCATAATTCACTTAAAAAACGGTGAAGAATGCCTGAGAGATATATCTCGATGGCATGTAAAGCCAAGTCCATAAGCGGCTTGGAAACCCGACACTAGGTTAGTCAAGAACAACGCGAACAAGATTTAACAACTTCTTCGAAGGTTTTTGAAGCCACTTTTAAGTCTCTCCGAATGCTTATTACACATAGAGAATGGACTGAGTGTTCCACTTCCAGCCGTTAAGTAAATACTAGTAAGAAAGTGTGTGAGAGATCAAGCAAACTTGCGGCCAATAGTTGTCTCTTTCTAGAATTCAGATTAAAAGTGAAAGAAAGAGACAGGTGTTAGCCGAACAGTCCCCCTGTCTTTTTCTAGGGAGTGGTCAATTTTGTGCGGGCATTGTCAGTCTCAGTCCGTTCTCTATGTCTATGGCTTTTACTTACAATGACCTGACTTCTGTTTTTTTTTTTGCTTTATTAAGCAGTTGTAACTTGTAACTGGCCTTCTTCACGAAAGTTTTTACTCTTATGTGTCCCTGCTATGCTGCTGCTATGGTAGTCAGTCTTATGTAATTTTTGACGTTCAAAACGTACCTCTTCAAGCCTATCTTCACCTACCCCTCTCCGCTGAACTTAGTTATTTTACAGCCGTAACGAGGAATTCGGACGTCATGTCCTCGTGAAAGAGCCAGTGAAAAGAGGCGATGTTATTTTCGTCGAGCAACCTTTTGCTAATGTCAACTTGCCGAAGCAAGATCTGCCACATCCCTACTACTGCGACTACTGCTGCAGCAGTGACCTGGCCATGATTGGGTAAGTCTAAGAAATCAACCTTTAAAGTTGTGACAATCTAAAAAGTACGATTTGACAGCTATCAAAACACTTTGTGAGAAGAAAAAAAAATCGGTTGTATGTAATAAAATCCCACTATAATTAACTATTGTATTAATACAATTGCTTAAAACTGTTTTTTTTAGGAATATCGATTTTGTTCGGTTAAAAACAGACTTTTAACGATCACAACACTACGATAACCAACAAACCAACCCAAATATATATTGTATTATAGTCCTGTCTGAATACTAACGATGAATTCCTGTTTTTGAGACCATTTTTTTCAATATAAAGTTAAACTTAAATCTTACAAATCATAGGATTAATTGGGATTATGAATTTGGTTTTTAAATTTCTTACGCAGACGCACATACAAAGCTATCGCGAGACAAACACAGAAACGTCAAATCTTTCTTCTTAGATTGTCCCGAATATTAACTGCCATCTGTTAGAAGTTACTTATCATAGGAAAACAGTCTTCGGTCATCGGTATATAACTTGTGAAAATTTTCGCAGATGCAACGTTTGCACCCGCATCGTATATTGCGATGAGGCTTGCCACTATCTCAGCAAGAACAGTTTCCATCGCTGGGAATGTGCTGGAGTAAGATTTAATATATTCCCTATCATAGGGATTGCACACCTTGCATTCAGGTAAGATAAAACTATAAGCTTCTGTGACGACGGGAAAACAAAAAGTGGAGAAAAATTTAATGTAAATTGGTTGTTTTTATCCAGTTCCTAGAATGACACTTAAGAAAATTTTCAGGGTTATGTTGAGATACACTAATATGGGCTTTCCGCGTCTGCCTACAAACGTTACTACGCCGACGACCGCAGCCGGTCTTATGACAGAATTAGGCAAGTTAGACAACATCGGAATCTACAGCAAAGATTACGATGAATTCTTCAGCATGTACAATCTTGCATCAACCTTGGACACTTCTGCTAACACTGATAGCATCCAGTATGCGCTGGTAAGTGTTCTACAAAAGCGGTAGCACATCAAGCTGTCCCTAAACTGACAAATTATACTAATTGAATATGAACCTTATCCTTTTGCAATAAAGTTAAACTAATTAAAGAATTTGACGGATTAGGGAAGCGTGATGTGGCTAAATAGCAGCATGTTGGCATTGCATTAGTGACTTCATATACCTAATCCGCGTTAAAATATTTCATCGGTTATTATTTCTATGAAAACCAATGAGATTTTAAATATAAAAAGTTCCCGCGTTTGCATCGATACAGCCACGATACTGTAGCGCGTTAGTAGCATGTTGGCATCGCTTCTGTAGCGCGTTGCAAATGCAACTAACGCGCGTTAGCAGCGATGCTATTGTATCGCTACAAAAACTCGAGGGGTTTAAGTTAATAATATCTCATTGTGTTATATATAAATGATATTTTTCCGCCGTAAAAAAGTATTAAAATACCGGCGACGCGTGAGACATGGTGTTCAGAATCATGTAGGTACAAAACTCATGGTATGTAAACCCTACATAGTGTTTTTCCCTTTCAGTCGTCCACAATGCTTACGTTGTATCTCGAGCACCACACAAGCTTCTTCGATTATTTCCCTGATCAGGTGGGCTATCCCCTGCCGATGAGCGAAATGAAGTTACTATGTGCTGGCTTGATATTCCGTACCTTAGGCCAGCTGGTCACCAACGCTCATACCATCATGGAGCTTAATACTGGGCCCAGGCGTGAAACACCAAGTAAGTTAAACTCTTGCACTTTTTCCAAAGTCTCTAAATAAAAAATAAGCTGTTTCATATAAAAGTGTGATACCTATTCGATCATAATGTTTAAAACTGCTGATTTTTTTTTAAAGATTTTCGCTTTGGTCTGAAATTGGTGTTAATTTATGGGTAGAACACCCCGTGAAAATTATTCCCATCATTTAAAAAGACTGCATTGTGAAATTAAAGTCGAATGCAATTTCTCATAAAAATCATTGAAGCTGAACTGAAATATTACCATTTCTCAAATACTGACAACTATGTTTTTCTAATAGGTTGTTTCTTAGTGCCTAGCACAGTAAGCCCTTTGCGTAGAGTCGGAACTGGCGTTTACCCAACAGCCTCAATGATGAATCACTCTTGCGAACCGAATATCACCAACGTGTAAGTATTTATGACAGAATTCAAAATTCCTTTTGAATGGGCAACATTCATCAACGCGTATTCACTGCACAGGTTTTACAAGAACCTCTTGATCGTAAAAGTGATCCGCGAACTCCCGAAGGGGGGCGAAATTCTGAACTGCTATGGACCGCATTATGCACGACAGAGCACTGACGAGCGTCGCGAAGCACTCCGCAGTCAATACGGGTTCCACTGCATGTGCCCCGCCTGCGCTGACGACTCCAGGAAAGAATTTGTGGTAAGTATTACTGCACTTACTGCTCCAGACAGCTAGGTAGATAGAGTAAACACACTAAATTGAACCCTTACAACATTTATTTAGTTGCCAATTACACTTAACCAGTAAAACAAAGTGTGCATTCTAGGTAGGCACCTGTAGTGTTAGACTTGCTGACCACGCGTATGTAAGATGAAGCCAAAGTATTGTAGACCAATTATCTAGAATCGCACAGCCCTTTACATGTATGGTGTATCTGACCCCCTGACTCGCGTTCTCCACCAGTCGCTGTTCTCTGCGTACGCATGCTCTTCATGCAAAGGTCCTGTGACATGGGTGGGGACTCGCATGTCTTGCCACCAATGTCCAAATGAGTTCCCGCTACAGAGAGCCCAGAATGCTGCTGAAACCGCAGATGCCATGCACGCAATAGGTAATGTATATATTTTAATATAACGCGCCTTAAAACACGCCTGGCGTTTACCCGGTTTTAGTACAAAGACATGGTGTCATATAGAGCTAGTAGACTAGGTACTTTTCAGGAGCAGTGAACAGTCGCGCGCGTTTTATTAGTATTTTACTTATTAGCTTACTCAAAATTCTTTCGCTGTAAAAATTGGCTATTTTTTTCGGTCCACGTTCGTTACAGCTAGGCGTGTTTTTATTCGTAATGTTGCTTGGCCAACCTGTGAACGCCTTAATAGTGTCAGGTCTCAGATTGGTCGGTGCAACGTCTCAATCATTTGAACTAAGGTTCGTACTACCATTTGATTCTCTTTTGAAGTATATTAACTGCTTCTAGTCGAGTGCAATTAACCAAAAACGTGTTAATAAATAACAGTAGTTTGGTTTTCTTGTATTTATATCGAGACGTTTTCTAAATTTACAAAAGAAATGTATTTTCCTTCATGTGAACAAGTAGCACAATCCTGTTACAAGTCCGGGTTTCTTTTGCCCCGTTTAATTCATTAAACCCCGAGAGGACACCGGTGTCCGCCTGTCATTGTGTTTCTATTGTGTCTCTAATTACCTCAGTTGAAAGATTATAACTCAACTTTCTTCAACTTCAAGTTTCGGCCATTTTTGGTTAGTTGCAGTCGACTATCTGGTTATACAGAAAGATTGCTGTACAAGCCACTGTACTCTGATGTGGCCGCTTTCTGATAATATTTTTCTACTTATATTTACATAATAATACTGTCCCTCTGCTGGGAAAAGGCTTTTAGGAATAGTAATAAAATATGTACTCAATAGATTTAAGATATATCGGAACATATAAGAGAGGTAGGTGATCACTAAATGATAGGCAGAAGAACATTAATTCCTGGCTGATGTTATGTGTGTGATTCGAGTCGATGTAAAAGGTTTAAAAACGACGGTAGTTGATAGAGATATATGTACTGAAAGTTCAAATGAAAATAGGTCGCTACACTTGTAAAACTTCGTCCATAAGAAAAACATCTGTACATCTAATGAAAGAAACCTGCGTTGAACATGCTCTATATATATTAACTACCTAGTTCAGTTCCAGGATTCTGTCCTGAAATTGAAATAGGCAATCCGTATGAACACGTTGACTGTGGAAAGCACTCATTTGTAACAGCGGTAGATGCGACGTCAAAATTACATGTTTAGAAGGGATTATTAGTACGAAAAATCAACACAAATTGGCAATAGTAGGGACCATCCGGCACCGCAACGCGTCAAAAAATTTATTGAAACAGAAAAATTTGAATCTGTTTAAATACCCAATTGGATGTGATGAGAGAGGCGACGGTGTCGGCGCCGCCATTTTGTTCAAATGAGTTAAGAACCCGCCGTGTGTGGTCGACTCGCGGCGCTCTGCACTCATCGTGTTATTGCTATAGTGTTCTGTTTACTCTGCTGGCAACATTCCAGTCTTATACAATTTCTACTCTCTCTTATATGTTCTGTGTTAGCTAAATGCAAGCGGTGCCATTCGGACGTCAGCGTTGCTGGTATTATAAACAAGTTCAACTGTGGTCTCGAAATCGTGCACGCAGGTACGGTGTCACAATAATATTATACATATTAACGTGAATGTCTTCCCATTTCCTGTTGCAACTGCTGTTGTCTGCGCAAAGGTACCAAAGTAAAGGGGGAAGGTACCACGATATTATCTGTGCAAGTTCTTACAAACTGAGGGTACTGGTACCTTCTCCTGGGCTAGAATGGTAATCAACCGGTATCTTATGATCATCAGCTTTTTAAATGTATACAGGATTGCTTTTAATACTGTTTTTTTTTTGTTTTGTTTCACGTTATGTATGTACATTTTTTTTTGTATAAGCTTTGTGCTCATTTGCGTTTTCTTACAATTTTTTTTGTATGATTTGATTTGGTTTCTAAGCGAAGTAAAGTGCCATTTTTTTAGAAAATACTTCCGGTTGTTTTTTTTTGTATTTATACCTACGCTAGCGCAAAGCTTTGTATTTAGAAAAACCTATCTACTGTCCTATTTATTACTGTCGTGTTGGATCTAAGGTGTCTACATAAAAGCTGTTACTCTTGTACAATCACGCCCTATCTTTTTTAATCTGTGGACACCTCAGAACAAAATTGTATAATGTCAAAATCATTTTAAATTCCAGATCCGTAAATCTCACTTACCTACAAAATTCAAATCAATCTTTTTCAATGAATGATAAGAAAAAGCGAGCTTGAGTTCCCAACAACACCTAAACGATATAAACAGAAGCTCGAAGCGTATTTAATTTAATAGTGTTCAAACTAAAAAGTGCTCTTGATCAGTTGGCCATGTAAGATTTGGAATTACATTTTCGTCTACGCCCATTCTCCTACTAAACTAGATATTTGTTCTGTAGCTATGCGAGCTAGATCCAAGGAAGAACGATGCGACCGTATGGTGCGATCCTATCGTTTGATGCAGCAGGTCTTGTACCGACATCATAACATACTGCGCAAGGCATCCGACGATCTGGCCATGTTATACGCAGCTATCGGTAAGACCACATTATATCTCCAAGAAAACTTTTTACTTATATTTAAAACAAAGTGAATGTTGCTAATCATTGTTGCGCAACTTTGGTTTAGCAATAATGCTTAGATCTATATTACTAGCGGCACTACGCCACTTCTTGTTCACATACACAACACTTACTTACATTCAATACTTAGGTACCTACTATATACCTACATCACGAACAAAATTTTCATCCGATACTTGTGTCCTACTGGCTATATTATTCTAGATGGCGTTACTGAGACCCCATGTCTCTTAATCACATTTTTTCTATGACTTTTCTCGAAAGTCCTCTCTGTAGTTTCTGAAATTTCTTTGTTCTCATATTCATGTTTATCTTAACACAAGAATATGTTTCTTAAACATAGTTGTGCAACTTTGAGTTCTATCAATACACGACAAAATGATACGGCCTCTTAAGTCAAAATCAAAGATTCATTTGCAGATAAATATGGTTACATACGTTCTTAAAATAATAGTACAAGTTGCATAACATATTCAATCATAACATAATGACATGCAAATTTTAGAATATAATTAATTAATTAATTGATAGAATTATAGAATTTATAGTCCAGGAATTTCTTTTATGTCATAGAACGGATTCTCAATCAACCATCCGTGAATAGGCCCTTCTGAATAGGACCATTGGGAGTTCTTTAATCTGGTTTGGAATCTTGTTATACATCTAGGATAGCAACATCTAGAATACACATAGGATAGCAACTTCGCCCGTAAAGTTCAGTTTTTATTTTATACTTAATATATGTATTATTTATAGGGGAATACTCCAAAAGCATCGACTTGATAAAACAAAACATACAGAGTTTTGAGTACCAGTATGGTTCGTTTAGCGTCGAGGTATGTGTACATAATATTTACATAATCATCACATTCTCAATACATTTCGCATATACTTATTTTATATTTTTTATCTGTGACAGGTAACAAACGAAATCAGGAAGATGGCGAACCTAATGCTTGGTCGCATCATGAAATATTTGGACAATCCGGAGATAGAGTAAGTTAACATTCGTACACTATAATATCAAATTCAACGTCTGTACTTAACCCTGTGTATGTTATGTGCATTCATACTTAGTTTTTGTAGATATGTAGTTTACTAGTCCCCAGAGCGGATGCTTCTACAAAGGGATTTGATTGATTTAAGTATTGGTTGTTTCCTGCACTTTAGAGAAAATGGCGCGGGTCGCTCTCTTGATTGGTCCCGATCCCCCTATGGACACCGGAATTGCGCATATAGGTACTTACCTACGTTTATAGCTGGGGCTCAGCGCACACCGAAAGCAGAACACAGCGAACTCTTCTATTTGCAAACTAAATGATCTCGTTAAACAGTACTTCTTCTTCTACTCCTTTACTGTACCCTACAAGCTCTTTAATGGTCTCATTTTTAATGTTACCTCCTGAATATAATAGAACATGGAAAGCAATAAGCAGTAAAAAGTACTTGTAAGGCTTTTGCATACAGTGCAAAATTAAATACATGTCTAAACTTGAACCTTGATCGAACTTACAAGGTGCGTGTGGCACGGTATGCATTTTTGTTCTGTTTTCTTCGTTTTTCTCTCGCTCTCGGTGTGCGCTGAGCCTAAGTATTGGAATAATGTTTTAGTCAAGGCATCTTCAACTTTAAATGTTGACGATGTTTTTTATCAAATTAGTATCTGAATAAATAATAACGACAGCATATTTTCAAAAACAAACAAATTGTAGTCGCTTGTTAGATATATTCTGAAAAGTATATTTATTTCGTAGTGAACGCCAACCGATGACCATCAAAGAGTGGATCCGTGAGACTCTAAAGATAGCTAGGAAAGCTAATCAGCTGATGGAGCTAAACTTCGGCACCTGGCAGCCGATGTACAAGGCTCTCAGAGACAACGAGGATGTGTTGGAGAGCATGCTCGCCGCGCCGCGCTTCAGCGACGAGCCTCCCGCTCCCCCAGCGCATAGCCTAAACTTTATGTAGCGCGTCTTCTGCACGATTTTGTAAGTAGGTCTCGCCGCAAGGCCTGGAATAGACAAACTACTGTATTATACAAAAACGTGCAGTATAAATGCAACTCTTTACAGCCAGATATACTTTCGTAGCATGTGTATCCCAGGCCTTACACGTGCACGTGAAGTATGGACTATATTACCTGATGGAACTCTGTGAAAATCCTAAAGGAAATTATGTTAAAATGCGTGACTACACAGGGTGTGTTCTAATGAAAGGTTTTAGATTTATGAGGAAGGACTCTTAACTATTTCGTGATGTTGGTGGGCGTTTTTCTACGGAACCTATTTTTAAACAATCTTGTAAATTTTGATTTCAACTTCCTTGACCGCCGCTTTCTAAAAAAATCGTTAAGACGGAAAAAATCGGCGTTAATAACCACTGTGGCATCTCAACGAACTCTTAAGAATATTATAACAACTGTCTTTTCTTTTAATCATCAAGTAAACAAATTTGTGTTTTGTTGCTAAGAAAATAAATGCGATTTGAATACGGAAAAGTTTTCTCGAAGAACACTCTGCATGTAGAAATTAGAATAAATATTTACGTAGATAAATTGAACACCAAACTCTCATCCACTGATACCGTGTACTATTAAAAAGTGATTAACGTGAGGATACGCCTAGTTTTCCCGGCAACGTCGCACGGCCAGTTCACTGCATGAACGTTTTGTGTTTTAGCGATGATGAAGCCGTGTGGTCCCCGGCTAAGAATAGGACCAACCCGTACATTACCATGGGTGTCGTAAAAGGCGACTTAAGGGAATCTAGGAGGATGGGCAGCAGCATCCTCTTGTGTATTATAATAACCTACTGCGATCACCAACACGTCTAAAAGATTTGGTGATTATGTCGAAAATATATCTGGCCTCAAAATTCAAAAACAATTATTATATGTGGCAAAGAAATGTCTTTCGACTATCAACTAAAGATTTCGCATACGAATTATATCTGTAAAAATCTTTTTCGACCATCAATTCAAAATTACGTATACGAATAACATCTGTAATAATCTTTTTCGACATTCAACTAATGATTTCGAATACGAATAACATCTATCAAAATCTTTTTCGGCTATCAACTATAGATTTCGAATACGAATAACATCTGTATGAATCTTTTTCGACTATCAACTAAAGATTTCGAATACGAAAAATATCAGTAAAAATCTTTTTCGACTATCAACTATAAATTTCGAATACGAACAACATCTGTAAAAATCTTTTTCGACTATCAACTAAAGATTTTGAATACGAATAACATCTGTATGAATCTTTTTCGACTATCAACTAAACATTTCGAATACGAATAACATCTGTAAAAATCTTTTTCGACTATCAATTAAAGATTTCGAATACTAATAACATCTGTCGAGACGACAACATCTGAGTGATCTTTTCATTGAAATTGCGCTTTTATGACCTATTAGTCCCGTCATGGGAAAAATCCTGGTGACGAAAAGGACAGAGTGATATTAACAACTACTAATGAATCTTACGTGAAAGAGTAACAAACATCCATACTCAAATACATTCATCTTTTGAAACATTCAATATTTAATAATATAATGATTAATGTGCCCCTCTTTCTCACTTTCTAAATTAAGAATGTCTCCTCTTCGCGAACTAAACTCTTGCAAAAATCTTTCCACGTACTTATCACAATTCTCGAGTCGTGAATGTTGTAAATGTGAACCTTTATCGGAACAATTATTACATCAATACTATAAACTCCGAATCCCCTTCGCAGATTTATGATGGTCAGAACAGTACAGCTTCTGAATGAAAACCCATACGCGTTGACCGCAAGAACCAACTGGTCACTTGAGAGATACGGTTCTTATTTACAACGTCACTACCTACTTCGCTCCTCTTATAACTATAGACTCCTATCGCTCTCTTTTCCTTAACTAAGACTCTTAAAGTCTCATATATTCTCTTTCACCCTTTCCTTGCACCTTCATTAC
This sequence comes from Euplexia lucipara, assembly GCA_921972225.1. Taxonomy (NCBI): domain Eukaryota; kingdom Metazoa; phylum Arthropoda; class Insecta; order Lepidoptera; family Noctuidae; genus Euplexia; species Euplexia lucipara. The sequence continues at coordinate 34,123,415 of OV179142.1, forward strand.
ATTTCGGACTCCAAAATTCATGTCTTCCAAAATCTTCGACTTCACATTCGGAGCGTAGTACCTAAAAATAATACCTTTTACATATACTCTGTATCCACGGTGTATTAAACGCGCTGGCTGAAACTTAATGGTTAAAACATATTCAAACACATGACAAAACATGTTCAAAGCATCTGAATGAACGCCTCACGCGTTTAATACACTGATGATGCGAGAACTGGTTATTAAAAGACAACGGTTCTTGGTGATTGCATCACGACCTACTTGCCCCCCTTCTTTACTATACCGGAGTACCTCTATAACTCTCTTCAGCCATCAACAAAGACATATGTCTTCAAGTGGGAGAGCCTAGCTGTTGTCACTCGTTGACGGCAGCTCGTAAATGGGCTGGCTCGACCGGGGAAGTACCACGCTCTCACAGGATACCGGCGTGAAATAGTGGCGTTTTGCCGCTGTGTTTCGTGCGGTGAGTGACGAGTACCGGAAGCCCAAGTCTTCCATTTCTTTCAACCCTTCTTTGCACCTTCTTTATATTCTGTCTTCCAAGACTGCGACACCACTTTCGGAACGTTAACGTTATAAGTACCCATTCCAAAAAATAATAACATCTAAACATATACTCTGTATCCACGGTGTATTAAAGGCGTTGGCTGAAACTTGATGGTCAATACACGATCAAGACCAAATCACAGCTCCTAAATAAACACGCCTTTCGCGTTTATTACAGTGTTGATGCAAGAACTGGTCACATAAAGAATGCGGTTCTTATTAAAGATTCATAAATAAAACCCAGAAAGTATCATCATCTGTCTATCATCCCTACCTTGTACCTGCCTATTTAATGTCTTCCAAGTTTTATAATCTTCGACAACACTTTCGGAGCGTAACCGCTTAAACCACCCAAACCTTAACATTAAAAACATCTATTACATATACTTTGTATCCGCGGTGTATTAAAGGCGTTGGCTGAAACTTAATGATCTAAACTTGATTAGGACCAAATTACAGTTGGACTTAATGAACACGCCTTACGCGTTTATTACACTGATGATGCAAGAACTGGACATTTGAGAAGCGCGGTTCTTAGTCATTACGCCATGACTAACTTGACCTCTTCTTCACTATATCGGAGTACTTCTATCACTCTCTTTTGCCATTAACAAAGACATAAGTCTTCAAGTGGGAGAGCCTAGCTGTAGTCACTCGATGTCTGCAGCTCGTAAATGGGCTGGCTCGACCGGGGAAGTACCACACTCTCACAGGATACCGGCGTGAAGTAGCGGCATCGTGCCGCTGTGTTTCGTTCGGTGAGTGACGAGTACCGGAAGCCCAAGTCTTCCATCTCTTTCATCCCTTCCTTGCACCTGCTTTATATTCAATGTCTTCCACGTTGTGAATTCCCATCCTTAAATAATAATAACATCTATTATATACACTCTGTATCCGCGATGTATTAGAGGCGTAGGCTGAAACTTAATGGTCAAATCATGATCAGGACCAAAATTACTGCTTCTCAGTGCACACGTCTCAGGCGTTTATTACATTGATGATGCAAGAACTGGTCACTTAAGGAGTGCGGTTCTCATTATAGAAGTCACAACCTACTTGTATCCGCTTCACTCATTTCCCACTCCTTTTTCATCAAAAAAGACTCTTTAAGTCGTTTCGTCCTCAACCTTTCGCTTTCCTTATCTTCTTTATCTTCCATTTCTGAAAGTAATGTCAAACATTATAATCTTTGACACCACTTTCAGAACGTACACGTTGTGAATACCCATCCTTAAATAATAATGGCATCTATTACAAATACTCTGTATCCGCGGTGTATTAAAGGCGTAGGCTGAAACTTAATAGTCCAATTATGATCTAAGGACCAAAATCACTGCCTCTCAGTGCACACGCCTCACGCGTTTATTACACTGATGATGTAAGAACTGGTCACTTAAGGAGTGCGGTTCTTATTAAAGAAGTCACAACCTACTTGTATCCTCTTCAGTCTCTCTCTCTACCCTTCCCACTTCTAATTAATCAACTAGGACTCTAAGTCTCATAGTACCCTGTCGTTTCGCTCCCCCCCCTCCCCCTCTCCCACAACCTCACCTTTCGCTCTTATAACATCTATTACAAACACTCCGTATCCACGATGTATTAAAAGCATAGGCTGAAACTTTTTGCTAACCACAATCACAGCTTCTGAACGAACACGCCTGTTGCGTTTATTACACTGAGGATACAAGAACTGGTAATTTAAGAAGTGCGCTTCTTATTTTCAAGTCACAACATTCCTAATTCCCTTTAGCCCTCTACCCTTCACTCTCCCTTTCCATCAAAAAAGACTCTTGAAGTCTCATCATACCTTGACAACCCCCCTTCACCTCCTTCAACTTTCACTTTTCCTTTTTTCATATTTAACATCTTCTTGTCTGACAATCTTCGACACCACTTTCGGAGCGTAAGCGTTATGAGTACCCACACCCAAATAATAAAAAGATCAATTACATATACTCTGTATCCGCAATGTAGTGAAGGCGTTGGCTGAAACTTAATATCAAAATATGATCAGGACTAAAATCAGAGCTTCGGAGTGAATACGCCTTACGCGTTTTTTACACTGATGATGCGAGAACTGGTATCTTGAGGCATGTGGTTCTCATTCATGACGTCACGAAAATATGTCTCCCTCCCCCCTCCCACACCTTAATTTTTCCTCTATCGCTGTCCAAGTCCTTGTACATTTACCCCTTCCTTGCACCTTCATTACATCCAATGTCTTCCACGTCAAATAATCTTCTGCACTACTTTCGGAGCGTAATCGCTTAAAACACCCATGCCTAAACAATAATAATATCTATTACATATACTCTGTATCCGCGGTGTATTAAAGGCGTAGGCTGAAACTTAACGGTCAATACTCGATCAGGATCAAATCACTGCTTCTAAATGAAGACGCCTGACGCGTTTATTACACTGATGTTGCAAGAACTGGTCATTTGATGAGCTCGGTTTTTAGTGATTACGTCACGACTTACCCTTGCCACTCCCCCCCCCCTCCCCTCTTCTTCCCTATACTAGGGTACCTTTTTCACTCTTTTGCCATCAACAAAGACATTAGTCTTCAAGTGGGAGAGCCTAGCTGTTGTCACTTGTTGACAGCAGCTCGTAAATGGGCTGGCTCGACCGGGGAAGTACCACGCTCTCACAGAATACCGGCGTGAAATAGCGGCATCGTGCCGCTGTGTTTCGTTCGGTGAGTGACGAGTACCGGAAGCCCAAGTCTTCCATCTCTTTCACCCCTTCCTTGCACCTTCTTTACATTCTATGCCTTCCAAGTCTTTCAAGACACGACTTTCAGATCATTAGCGTTGTGAATACCCATCCTTAAATAATAATAACATCTATTACAAATACTCTGTATCCGCGGTGTATTAAAGGCGTAGGCTGAAACTTAATAGTCCAATTATGATCAAAGGACCAAAATCACTACTTCTTAGTGGACACGCCTTTCGCGTTTATTACATTGATGATGCAAGAACTGGTATCTTAAGGAGTGCTGTTTCTATTAAAGAAGTCACAACTAACTTGTCTTCCCTTCACTTCCCCCTCTACCTCTTCCACTCCTTTTTCATCAACAATGACTCTGAAAGTCCTCTCATATCCTATCATTCACCCCCCCCCCCCCCCCCCCCCTTTTTCGCCTTCCTTATATTCTATATCTTCCATATCTTATAATCTTCGACACCACTTCATTACGAGTACGCATTCTTCAATAATAAAAACATCTATTGCATAATAAAATCTGTATCCGCGGTGTACTAAAGGCGTAGGCTGAAACTTGGGAAAAAAATATAATCCGGAGCAAAATCACAGCTTCTTAATGAAAACGCCTTCTCGTTTATTACACTGATGATGCGAGAACTGGTCAATCGAGGAATGCGGTATTTAATAATCCCCCCTTCACTATACCCGTTTGCCCCTATCACCATCCTTTTCCTCAACAGAGACTCTCAAAGTCCCATCTATTCTCTTTCTCGTCTTCCTTGCATCTTCATTATCCTTGTCTTCCCAAACTTTTGATCTTAGACACCACTTTCGAAGCGTACACGTTGTGAATACCATTCCTTTAATCATAATAACATCTATTACATATACTCTGTATCCGCGGTGTATTAAAGGCGTAGGCTGAAACTTAATGATCAAAACATGATCCGCATTCAACACACAAACATGCACACAGCATGAACACGCCTTACGCGTTTATTACACTGAAGATGCGAGGACACAACCTACTTGTCCCGCCTTCTACACTTTACTCCTCTTCTCCTCACACTTCTTTTACCATCTAAAAAGCTTTACCTTCCACTCCTACCTCGGACCTTTATTATAATCAATGTCTTCCAAAATATTTAATCTACTTACGACAACTATTTCAGAATGTTAACGTTGTGAACATCCGCCCTTTAATAATAATTAATGACATCTACTTTACTTATACTGTAGCCGCGGTGTATTAAAGGCGTTGGCTGAAACTTAATGGTCGAAAAATGAACTGGACCAAAAATCACTGCTTCTCAGTGGATAGAGATACGCCTATCGCGTTTATTACACTGCTTAAGCAAGAACCGATCATTTAACGAGTGCGGTTCTTATAAAAAAAAAATACAACCCATCTTGTCCCTGCACTCCCCCTTTCCCCGCTCACTCCTTTATCATTAAAAATACTCTGAAAGTTTCATCACCCCCCCCCCCCCCCCTCATACCTTGCACTTACATTATATTCAATGTCTTCCAAATCTTAAAATTTTCGACACCACTTTATGAATAGCCATTCCTGAATAATAAAAAACATCTATTTCATGCTATACTCTGTATCCGCGGTGTATTAAAGTCGTAGGCTGAAACTTAATGGTCAATACACAATCAGGACCAAATCATAGCTTCTAAATGAACAGATTGCGCGTTTATTACACTGATTATGCAAGAACTGGACATTAGTTCAGCGCGGTTTTTAGTCATTACGTCTTGACTAACTTGTCCCCCTTTTTCACTATACCGGAGTACCTCTATCACTCACTTTTGCCATCAACAAAGACATAAGTCTTCAAGTGGGAGAGCCTAGCTGTTGTCACTCGTTGACGGCAGCTCGTAAATGGGCTGGCTCGACCGGGGAAGTACCACGCTCTCACAGGATACCGGCGTGAAATAGTGGCATTGTGCTGCTGTGTTTCGTGCGGTGAGTGACGAGTACCGGAAGCCCAAGTCTTCCATCTCTTTCACCTCTTCCTTGCACCTTCTTTACACTCAATGTCTTCCAAGTCTTTTATCTTTAACACCACTTTCGGAGCGTAAACGTTATAAATACCCATTCTTAAATAATAATAACATCTATTACATACACTCTGTATCCGCGGTGTATTTAAGGCGTAAGCTGAAACTTAATGGTCAAAACATTATCAGGACCAAAATTGGAGCTGGACTGAATGGACACGCTTTACGTGTTTTTTACACTGAGAATGCGAGCACTGGTCATTTAAGGTGCGGTTCTAATTTATGACGTTACATCGTTCTGTTGTTACTTCGCTTCATTGATCATCGCTTTTGAGATTTAAGTCTTTTTGTAGTCGCTAGTTGTCTGCAGCTTGAATGGGCTGGCTCGACCGGGGAAGTACCACGCTCTCACAGGATACCGGCGTGAAGTAGCTGCATTTTGCTGCTGTGTTTCGTTCGGTAAGTGACGAGTGCCGGAAGCCCATATCTTCTATCACCTCCCCTCCCCCTTTCATGACCCTTTCAGCTCTTCTTACTCCTCTGTCGTTCCCTTTCCCCCCATCTCATAAACCCTTTCCTATTACTCACTTCAATGTCCTTTACTTATCGTGGGAGAGCCTCGCTGCAGGCACTAGTTGACTCCAGAATGTCTTTTTTCTCTCACTATCTTCGTTGTAAATCTTGAACCATGCCCATATAATGAAAACATCCATTCAATCTACTCAGTATCCACGGTGAAGTGAATGCGTAAGCTTAAAATTAATGGTCAGGTCATTAATGAGACGTTGTTAAGGAGCGGAAACACCGTTTTTGAATAAACACGCCTTACGCGTTCATTACGCTAAGTATACTTGAGAACTGGTCACGTAAGGAGTATGGATCTCATTTACAACGTCACGGCATTCAATTTCTATTAAGATACACATATCCCCCCGCTCGCTTCTCACCTCCCCACTCGTAAATCTCTAAATTCTTCCAATTGAATATTTCAATGCACGAAGTGGTGAAAAAGGGGCGTAGAAAAAAAGTACAAATTTTATTACATTTTAAAAAACATGGGTTCGTTACAGGCGCAATTACTTTGATTAGAGAGAGGTGAAATTATCATCTATTTTTATTCGAACGATGAGACATGGGTGAAATAAACATGAGGAAGTCATCTTTAAAGATATTGTGGAGAGAATGTAGGAGATAACATCATGCGTAGTCTATGCGGCTATGCCTTGTCGACACTATTAAACCGGGTAGTCTTCATCAGTCTGTATGACTTTTTGTCACTTTGGTGGCAAACAGTTTTTGACTTGAATTTGACTACTCTGTTCCGACAAGGCTACCAAAATGCAAAGTGGTAAATAAGAGAAAAGCGGCGGTCTGGGACGTTGCTGTGTTAGAAATTAAGTATATCACTGTAGGCTCGTAATATTATAGTAACTACATTGTTAATCGAATATTAAGTGTTAGATGTTCACTGTGGAATACCCAGTAGTGTTAAGATTAAGATACCTTTGAAACAATCAGTGTTCCAAGAAAGCTAAAAACATTAAAGAATATTGAAGAGGTGATCTTCAAAATTAGCTGCTATTATTGTGCTTAGTGGCTATGTGGTATTACTTGCAATAGTCCTGGGACCTTCCGTCAAAGACTTTCTTAACTTAAATACACACTGTATTTGTATTTGGCAAAACGGGCACTTGGACACTGATTTTTCTTACATACCTCATAAGCAAGTTTTTCTATGATGTAACTATTCCAATCCCATCTGCAGTAGTACCTTTGCTTTGGTCCGATCACTGAAGAGTTACGGAATTCCGGTCTACCACTCCTACTTTTGTCTCTATGAATGTTAGGTAGTCGTTTGAATGTCATGTTTTGGGTTTTAATTTTTTATTTCAATGTATCTATTCGAAAGAACACTTGGAGAAATTGGCTGCAATACTTATAAGAGGTTTAGGAGATGAAAAATGTTATAAGAATGTTTGGGGCGAAGTCAACACAGAGGCCACATGCGCAATAGTTTCGATTGATTCGGGGATACATTTTTATTATATTGCTAAGATACATAGAGTGAAGTAAATATCGGAAAATATTAAAATCATTTAGCAAAATAAGCATGAAAATTTTAATGACGAAATTATTGTGAGAAAAAACATCAATCTAAATCCAGTCGGCAATAGCTCACTGATACATTAAGACGGGTTCTAGGTAGAAATATAGACAAGATTACTTTTTGTCACTCCGGTGGCAAAAAGTTTTAACTTAGACGGGAGCCCTCTATGTCTCTTAAGGAAGAGAACAAAAGAGTTCAAGGATAAGTCAAAGTGCATACGATTGGAAATGTATAGAAACGTGGCGGACAAGAACGTTGAACTGGTCAAGAATGTCATATTATCTATGTAGTAATAGATAATATGACATTCTTGATATTAAGTATCTATTTCTACATATTAACCGTATATTAAGTGTTAGATTTAAACCACCATATATATCCGTATATAATGTTAGAATATTTGAAGATATCAGTGTTTAAAAAAAAAGTTAAAAATAATATCAAAGAACTACTTTAAACATTTTTAGGAGCTCTTAAAACAACTTATAAAAATGAACAAAAAATTAAATACTTAGAACTGTTTGGAGTACTGGAATTTCGATTAACAAATTTATGTCATCTAAATTGTAGCACTGATATCTTGCTGCAAGTGGCATTCGTCACTTGCAATAGATAATGGACCTACGGGTCAACGTATTTACCATCTTGAAACATCGAGCAATGACGACTCATGTTACTATATACATGTATCTAGTTATACTATAATTGGGCCACTTCTGTTTTCTTAACCTCCTGAAAAAGCAATGTTTCGTTTCTGTACTGTAAATTTCTAAACCGTACGATCGTATCATCGGCTATGTCTCTAGGCATTTTTCAAAATAGGAAAGGAGAAGAAGAATTTGGTATTGTTTTTCTTATAATTTTATAGAAAAAAAGTACTTTCGTATAAAGCTCGGTGTATGTAACAACTGGCTGTGTTTGGTGAATGGCTATCTAATCTAAAAGTGACCCAATTAACCAATAGTTTTAAGTGAACTCTAATTTTTCACTACTTAGCAATAGTACGGTTTTTATTTTTGCGTGGTAAGCAGATGTCGGGGGCTTTGAATGTCGTCGCATACAATTGTCCTGAAAAGTACAACGATTAATGAAAAAAAAATATTCTAAAAGGTAATTGTTAAGAGTAATTCTAAAGTGTAATCCTAAAATATGACTCGAAAAAAATAATTCTAAATTAGTACTTAGAGACTATTTGTTAAGGAATATTTGTCTATTATTGGTGTACCTATTTACATATAGGGCAAAAAATTGCATCACGGCTTTTGGAAAAAAAAAATGTAAGCCGATTCATAGTAATTAAAATTATTGATGTCTATGTGTATACAGTTAACATTCTGAATCAACTAGCTGGACCGTTGTGTAAACACTGCCAAGTGTACTAAGTAGGTAATATTAGAATTTTTAAACCAATTGTTCTGTTTTCCCGTCCTCTCTGCTTACTCATTAGAAAAGTTAATGTGTGTCGTAATATTGTCGCGGGACATTGCGGAATTTATTTGTATTTAATGTTTAATTTAAATTTTCGGGTAATGCTCGGTTCCTCTAATATCAATGCTGAACCAAATGCGAGCGGTTGACTACCGACGCTAACACTTACCCACGTCTATTGTTAATTTTATCCAAATTTATATCCTACTTCTAGTTATAATTTCGCTGTTAAGCGCATATTGTCATCAACCGAGCCGGTCCCAAATTTAAAATTCTATACAGAGAATAAATATTCTTCTGTAGGTATGTCCGGACCCAAATATCGTGTACAACATAACTTCACAGCACGGTCCGTGCCTTCTCTGATCGGATTCGGACGTCGTGTCACATCACATTACAACTTAACACAAGACGGCATTATAACGTGCTGTGACAGTTATCTAAGGACTTTTATCTCGTTATGAGTTTACGTGAGTCCGGTAGGTTTAGAAGGACCTTCGAGGACAAGGAGACTATTTTCCTATGTTTCTTCCCATTCACCAATGAATACTCTACAAAAGCTGTACCGCTGTGATATGCTCTAATTGAGCGCAAGGTAACCACAATATTTATTCACAGTTCTCGTTTTAGGTCTCCGGTTTTATGTATAACCTTTTCCCATTAAGTGAATTTATTTATCTTTTTAAATAATATATTTTTGAAAAAATATACGACGATGTTGTTTTCAAAACTATCCTGCGGCAAATAAGTTTATCATAGTATTTGTCTGTATCAGTGTATAATTAGATTGATAATTATAGTGTGTAAGAAAGTATTGATTAAGGAATCGTGTGTAATTGTTTTTTATAAATAAAATCACAAAAATGTATATTTTCTTTTTATTTCAGTAGTTTGATCCACCGATGAAGAAGTTAGTTTCTTACATACCTACTCACGAATAATCTATTAAAGTTGAAACACACTGATATGTAGGTAGTAGTAACACTAAATTATGCAAATAATAACATTATTCTTTGTCATTGTACATTGCAAGCGAAACTTGTGCAGGCTAATAAATGAAATCTTTTATTAAGAACACATAGTCCATTTGCTAAGTTTATTGCCTTGCTTAAAACGCAAAAGCGGCCGTAAAACGAGGTTAGATTGATTAAAGGAATTATTTAATTTGAAGCTCATGTATTTATTAAAATTGGAAAATAAAGAATTGAAAAAAAATAACATAGTGACGACACATTAAATGATAACTAAGTAACGATTCTTTAATAAAAATTTATTACTATTTCCGCGGAAAGAAAAGTTAATGCCGTTAAATAAATGGCTATTGGAAATGTGACTACTTTGATAACTCCCAATTAAACATTGCTCTCTAAAGTCACCCTTATCTAAAATGCATTTTAGACAGAAATTCAGGGTTAACATTGCAATGACTTTTAGTCCACTCAGTGCTAGCTGTTAAAGCTAAAACATTGGCGAACCATAGTCTAATAACTAGAATTCCTAGTAGGGGGTATAAATAATCAGCTACGTTAATTTTACGGGTAAAACAGTTAAAAAACATTGTACAATGTGTAACTATCAAAGTTACCCAAAGATTCAAAGTAACCTCGGTTACTTTGAGTCCGCGTAGCATGAACATCGAGGAAACGGCTTTTCCTACGGAAAAATCGACATAGTGACAGATTGTACAGACAGTTCTTCCGTCTCGAGCACAACAATGTCAAGACAGATGAGAAGTAGGTAATATGTCGATTCTTCAGTAAACAAGAGTCAATAATGCCGAGCAAAGCTAGTTTCGAGGATGTTATAGGGAGCGAGCCTTTTGCCATCAATCGGGCACAAATCCAGAGTCAAGGCTGCTACTGAGAAATTCTAGCAAGATGATGTATTTTTCTTTAACCTATTGAGATTAGCACAACAATAGGTATAGGAGATAAACAATAGTATTTATCTCTAAATAGAAGTAACTCATTTCCTACTAATAGGATTACAAATGTGAGTTTGACGTGATGGCGTTTCGATGTTTGTTAATCAGGTGTCACATATTGTAAGCCGTTGAGCAAATTGATACCTATATGTGAGAATTTCGTGGTACCTACTGACATTATATGGTCGACGACTATTAGCAGCGCTCGCATCGAATTCCGAGCTTTTATGTTCGCGAAGGATGGTTTGGAGCACGAAGTTTATAGCATGTTATGATGTAGGATAGATAAAGATTATTTTTATTTTGAAATAATAGGCTATTCAAATTATAAAGGAAACCAAACAAGAATTTATTGTATACTCCTGAGGTGGTCCCATTTTAATTTGGTGAAGGTCTGGTGCTGATCTTCGGAGATAAACAATGGAACTGTTCAAAAATAGACGGCAAATCTATCGTGATTGCTGGAATCGCTTGGATGTTTATTGTTTATGCAACATCATGACGTATCATCACGCCTGTATGCTCTGAGGGATACGCAGATGTGTACCATATACCTACCTAGATTTCGACAGTTAGGTATGTAAAGTTTCATAGGTATAATAGGGATAAGTGAATAACCCTATATTATCAATATAAAAAAAAACATTGCTAATATTTGTATAGGAACAACTAAAAATTAAAAAAATATTAAACTTTTATGCAAAAAATAAAAGAGTCTTCAAAAAAAACACTAACCGGAGTAAAATAACTCTAAATTCGGGAGTCGGTGGCCCATCATGAAAAAGACAAAGCCACAGACTTCCTAATTTAGATTAATTTTACACCGGTTAGTGTTTTTTTAAGTCGTTTTTTTTGCAAAAAAGTTTTTTTTGTTCATTATTTATCTACGTAACCCACGGTGGGCGAGTCCAACTCGCAATTGTCCGGTTTTTTTTTTGTCTTTGGGTCCATAAGCTGCTTAAATAGGTAATTTAAAGTAACTTCGTTTCGCCGTACTAACAAGAGGTGTCGAAATTATTATAATAATAATAATAATAAATCATTTTATTTCGGACAACTAAGAGATCCATAATTTGTTAGTAACAGGTTTGCACTTAAACTATTGTTAGTAACTTAACTAAAGACGAGTTAATGAGAAGACCACCCACAGCTACACACACACATAACTACTAAGCAATAAAATGCTAAGGTATTAGTCTTCTCACTAATTGCCTTATTATGGTGGAAGAAGAATCAGACGCTATCGCTTTCAGGATACTATTGCGACTGCCCCTTATTCTGCTCAGGAGTGAGGCCGTTTTCTTACGGATGATTGCATGAAACCCATCGGTATGGTTTACCGCGAACATTCCAGAGGCACTGCAAAAACGAGGCAATCGCAACAGCATCCTAAAAACGTTATTGTATTGGACGCGCAGGACATCCAGCGATCTTTTCGAATAGCTGACCCAAAGATTACCGGTGTAAAAGCTCTGACAATACGCTTTGAAAAGCGTTACCTTTACTTGGTCAGTACACCGAGCAAATCTTCGTGCCAACATTATTACCCCTGACCGCCAGAGCCCTACGCTCCCGTTCAATGTCAACATGGTCACTGAGGTCGTCGGTAAGAAAATGCCCAAGATACTTAAACATTTTCACTCTACGAATTGACGTTCCATTTATAGCGAGTTCAAATGTACTTTCCCGACACTTACCAGCGACCCCAAAGACCATGTATTCACACTTATTGGCATTATAGACAAGTCCATGTGAAGCAGCGAAGGTCTCGCATACATGAAGTAACTCCACGATCGCCCCCGGTGACGGTCCCAGCAGCACCATGTCATCCGCATAACTGATGTTGTTACAACTAACACCATTTACCCTGCATCCGACACGCATGCTGCTGAGCTCGACTCTGATTATATTAACTCGCGGGCCAACAGACGTTGTTCTGCCCGAAAGTTGTAAACCAGATCACAGCGCCACCTACCGGACTCAATTTTGAATCTAAACTATCCAAGACCCAACTCAAATACAACAAATAAAGAATTATCCAATTTTGCTCGTACTATATACCTACATTTTAACAGCGATTCATTATATTTTAATAGATTCATTAAAAATGTAGTACCCTGTAAAAAAAATCGCTGCCTTAATTCAAAAGGGTCATTATATCGAAAAGTCACTTTTGTAAAGGAGTTTTTTGATAGGCTATCAAAAAACTTTTATTTTATTACATATAGGTATGTATTATATACTTACGGTGTATATTTAAAGCCTTTATTAGTATCTATAAAATCTGAATACTAGGTGTCTCCTTTCACATAAAAATATAAAGAGAAGTGATACGAATTTTGCAATAAAAAATATATAAATTGATTATTTTGATTCGTGGCCCTTTTAAATTTAAGCAGCGAAATATTCAAATAACGTGAAAATCCCCTTCTTCTTTGGGTTTAGGCCTGCGTTTCATTTCACTCCGTCCGGTCTCCGGAGCGCCATCTATTTACCAGGACATGAGCTAAAAATATCAGTGTTGCTAGCTATTTTTAGCAAATACTAACCGGTAAAATTAATCTTAATTATAGATTATTATTAGTTCCAAGAAGCTATTATATTTGAATATAAGTGGAAGCATAATTTGATTTTGATCTTTATTATTTTTCGTATGTTTCTTAGCATTTGTAAAAGTTTTCTGTGTAAAGTAGTATGACCTAGTAACTAGATGGCGCTGCCTAAGTAATTCAAATGTTGCCGTTCTATCTCTGAAACCGTCCTCAAAACGATACATGCTACGATTTCTATATACCTACTTTGTTCATATATCTGATCATACACACACGCCGATTGAGAGTACTAAGTAGGTACCTGACCTTTCTGAAGAACATCATCAAGGTACGTGGTACATGTCCTTAAACTTAGGGCGACCCCTCCCGACGCTTTCAGTTATATTTGCCCATATTTGCCTTAAAAATACCTTTTGCAGTGCAGTCGTAGATTTCCATTCTTGCAAAGTTGCCTAACCATCTAAATACACTCTTCAATTTTTTGCCAGTTTTTACACATAGCATTCCGCCCTTTATTCCCCAAAGGGAAAGTCGAGAGATAAGAACGACCACATTTGAGAGTCAAATATAAATCCCATTCACTATACCTATTAATTAGAGCACAACTTTATTAATCACATTATTCTATCATTCATAGTGACACCACAAACAAATCGTAACGCACCCACCCTACAGTATTTTTGACACGCCCATGTCCGTGACTACCGCCGGACTACGAACGCCAATCGCTTCCATATTTGGTCAATAGTTAGTGCTCAATTGGTACCCATTAGTACCCGAACAACAAAATTGGTACCTTAGCAGTTTTCGAGAAAATCGACTTTGAAGGTGGTAGTCACGATCCCTTCAGCAGGACCACCATGAGCGCCGAAAAAGGGGGCATTCTACAGCTATTCTAAGTATAATAGTAGATTGTTTATCTAGGGAGCAAACAACTATTTTAAAGGCGAGAGTGTTTTTTTAATCCAGAGCGGAGCTAAGGATTCTAGAGTAGAATCCCGAGCGGAGCGAGGGATTCTTAAGTAGAATCCTGAGCGCAGCAAGGGATTAAAAGTATGTAACTCGAGCTTAAAATAGTGTTGCTCCCGAGGTGGACACTCTACTTTTTATCACCCTCTATGAGAAAATAAGTAAGTGCAACTTATGAACAAGAATTTATTTACGTACAATTCAGAACCATAAGACATAAAAATAATATAAATAATTAGAGGCTGATGTTTATATTTGAACAATAAAATTATGGAAGTGTATCGTAACAATTTTTGCTCTTCTTGCATTTTTCCAAAGGATGAAATTGTTGTATGCTTTGACATATTGTTCACGGGATTTTGTAGGTAAAAGACTTTCCATCACATTTTTAGCGTCCGATACAATATTCTCTGGAGTCAATATAATACTTTCACTTGAAGAAGACGCACTCATTTTTTATAATTCTAAAATCTGAATATGAATCAACTACGAACGAAAGCAGATTGCATTTAATTTCGCGCGTTGTATATTTTTCATCAACTTTTTTTAAACTTGCCGCGCTCGCAGTTTTTCAGCCAGTCACATATTCAATACATTGTTCCCGCATGGTTTGTGATTCACCTCTTTGCTGATTGAAACATTTACTAACAATATCCACATTCCAAATTCAAATCAATTTTGGTCCCTAGGGATTAATGAGCTATTTTGGTCCCTGTTTTCGAGGAATAAACTATCTCTTTTTGAATAGATGTGATGAAATAGTAGATTGTTTATCTAGGGAGCAAACAACTATTTTAAAGGCGAGAGTGTTTTTTTTAATCCAGAGCGGAGCGAAGGATTCTAGAGTAGAATCCCGAGCGGAGCGAGGGATTCTTAACTAGAATCCTGAGCGCAGCAAGGGATTAAAAGTATGTCACTCGAGCTTAAAATAGTGTTGCTCCCGAGGTGGACACTCTACTTTTTATCACCCTCTATGAGAAAATAAGTAAGTGCAACTTATGAACAAGAATTTATTTACGTACAATTCAGAACCATTAGACATAAAATATACACATTTTCCGAAAAAGATTTTGATCTTCTTGCATTGTTCACGAGATTTTGTAGGTAAAAGACTTTCCATCGCATTTTTAGCGTCCGATACAATATTCTCTGGAGTCAATATAATACTTTCACTTGAGGAAGACGCACTCACTTTTATAATTCTAAAATCTGAATATGAATCAACTACGAACGAAAGCAGAATGCATTTAATTCCGCGCGTTGTTTATTTTTCATCAACTTTTCTTAAATTTTGCGTGCTCGCAGTTTTTCAGCCAGTCACATATTCAATACATTGTTCCCGCATGGTTTGTGATTCACCTCTTTGCTGATTGAAACATTTACTAACAATATCCACATTCCAAATTCAAATCAATTTTGGTCCCTAGGGATTAATGAGCTATTTTGGTCCCTGTTTACGAGGAATAAACTAGCTCTTTTTGAATAGATGTGATAAAAAAATAATTAGTACCTATAAATGTGATTCATTTCGTAAAAAAAAACAGAACTGAAACATTTATATTTACCGAGAAATCATCGATGATAACTTCGTGCGCTCGTTCAGCAGGACCACAAATTTGAATGTTAATTCCAAGTTTCAGGAACTTGTCGCTTTCCTCACACCTACATAGAAAGTTAGTACCCTGGAAAATAAAATTAGTACCCAAAATTCAAAATGCGTAGGTACTTCAGTAGTTTACGAGATATACCATGCCATTGGTGGGGTGGCGGTAGTCACGGTGTTAAATTTTCATTTCAAGATTTCCCTATTAAAAACTCTTGTGATTTCTTTCCAAATTGATACAAAAGTTAGTACCCATGAAGAAGTTATAGTGAGCAAAAATTTAGGTTCCCAAATGTTGTATTTTAAGAGAAATTAGCTTTCATTACTTTTCCATACTAAATCTCCGCGTATAATCCGACCAAATTAAGTTGTCATTGTCAATGGTATTGAGCTGATTATGAGATGTACACTCGTGCACATAAATTTACAATCTACAATTTATATACAAACTGTGTACCTAGACCTGTGTAGGTACATGTTCAACTAGTTATGTACAACTTCTTTTGTTGAAGATCGGGCAAAGTGCAGGAAGCTCAGTCGGAAGGCGGACCCTGGCAATAGCCGGGATTAACGCCTGGTGGAAGGAGACCTGTGTACATGTACAACTAATTATGTATACCTAACTTCTTTAGTGGTTAGGTAAGGATCAAGGAAATAAAGCAAATATACATATAGTTATCCATTTATTAAGAGAATATTCATACATTGATCAGACACAAATAATAATACTTAGAATTACACAGAAAATTATAAAACCAACATTGGATTGATGACTTGTTGTTGTTGTCACTCATTTACGTAAGAAAACCACGATGTCTTTGGTCCAGCATTCCTTACAATAACATTTCTACATAACACAATTTTTTGACTAAAAAGAAGTAAATGACTGATAATATAATAATTCACACAAAACATTTACTTAATACGTAAGTGTAAACATGTAATTTAAACTTCTCTACGACATTTTTTTTTTAAACTAATGCTGAACCCTATTTTATTTTATTTATGATACTATTACTATTTTGCGACTTTTCGTGACAGTGCCATCGTATCGATTCCAACTCTTTGAAAGGGGTGGTTTGATTTTCAGAATATCGGTTTCTTTAAGTTTTTTTTTTCTCCTGTGCAATAAAGAGAACCGATAGGATGGCCCCACTGGGAAAAGTCACACTAACTACATAATATCGATTTTTCCTGTAATTGTATTACATGAATAAAACACATTTAACTACACATAAAGAGATTTAAGACATCAAACATAGAGTGTAACTACTTTGAACAGGAAAGCCGACAATCATCATAAACTATATTTTGACTGTTATGTTTTACATTAGTTAGGTACTACATATAAGACGCAGCTACATAAATATCTACCACTAAGCGTTAATAATGTGAAACGGTAAATTGGAATTGTTATCGACACAGAAAACACGAAATACACTCATAAATATAGCAACACACATAAATAACATATAATAACACACTTACTTATTTATCTGAATTCTTAGTTTACTACAACTGTATTTTTTTTTTCAATAACTTAACATGAAGCTCTGTATTCTAAAATGACACTCAAGCATTACTCTCTACTCAATTACAGAAATACAGTGAATATATTAATAAACTATTAAATGTGTACCATCTATGGAATAATAATCAAGAAAAATATGTTTAATCTTTTCTGTTTTTTTTTTCATACCGATGCATCCGCTCTACCCTATTGTAGGTACATACCAAACAGCTGTTGGAAGCTGATCCCAGTAAAAGTTCTGAACTTAATATGCCAATTAAAACAAAAGTAAAGATTCACCGTCAGCACTAGTGACTGATACCGCAACATGATTTTCTACTCTCCAGGTCAACCGGTTGTTAACATTATTACACACAAAAATTTATAACGAAATAAGACTTAACTTATTGAACAAGAGTACCCAAAATCGAAAATTTTGCTTGTGCAACTATATCGATATAAATAAAACAATCTAATTCTAGTTGGGCTACTTGATTTGTAGGTAATAGGAACAATATTCCAAATCGGTGCTATATCTCAGCTTTTTATTTACTGAACCAGATATTTAATTTTGATTTTTAATCATTTGTTTTTAAACTAACTTTAAATCCGAATAGTGATAAGACAGAAAAATGAAGCAAATCGGTTGCTAAACATTAGAAAAATCGATCCTTGAGCTCAAGGGGAACCTACATCTCCAGAACATGACCACCTAGCGAACATTTGATTGCTTCCCAACTTTAGTCGTTAGTTATTACAATCCTGCCTTTCTACACATTTTACGACTAGTTAGGTACCTGGCATTACTTCTGTCCAATCAGGTTTAAGATCCAATTATGCTGGCCCTGCCAGAAAGAGCAACACAGCGCTGAGTATAAGTTATTCAATATGCTCATGTAGCGGTAGCCAAAAGTATTACGTGTCACAGCGCGCGAATTCTCGATCTGACAAGGTCTCGCTCGATATAACTCAAACGTCGTCCTGTCAGAAAGATATTCTAACTCAATAAAGATTTTTCAAGGAGTGAAATGCTTTAGTATTTTAAAATAGTTAATTAATGAACGGGTGACCTGCAGCTTTGCGATAACAGCGGCCCCACATTCACAACGGGAGTCGCTGAAGTGTTGCCGACCATTTACAGAGAAAAATCTTCTTGCGGGGGCTGTACCGCAGCGCGTTTTCGTGAAATATACGTTTTAAGTTTAGAGGGCAGAATCTGAAAATATAAAATGCATCACATGAGTAAACTTGACGCCTGTATCCCCTGAAAGAGGCCGGCGAAGGACACCCTTAGCCCACGACGTTAGTAAGCCCTATTTCGTTGTGAGCAGCCCTTTCGCAATGTATTTATAAACTCGATAGGAAACGCGGTGTTAAACTGGGGACCGCACGCTCATCAAACATTAACTAAAAAGGCCTATCTGCTCTGAAGATGTAGGATATTATGTAACTTATCACACGGATAAATAAATAAATAAATTAAATAAGAGATATTTCAACGGTGGGGTAATTCATGGCATCATCGTCCAGGTCAGGGAGCGATGCTGCACGAAATGGAGCCGGCCGTACGACGACTTTCGCCGCATACTTACGCACCTGAGGGGGCGTGGATTTCACCAGAGGTGATTGAAGTCCTTTGCCGACGGCCCTTGCTGCTTGATATCCTCCATTCTAAAATAAGCAGGTACATGTAATGCTATTAGGTAAGACTTAACTAGTAATTATGTGAAAAAGGGGGAATATGCGACTACCTCCCCAAGCTTGGTTCTTGGTCTCTCTTTCTACATACCATACTCGCATGTCAAAGGTCCACTTTACCTCAAACATTATTAACCCACCAATCAACTGCATGTCGGTAAAGTGAACCTACCTTAGGTTCTTGATCTGCAAATGTTATATAATTACGCTTCTGCCAGTACACTTAATTTACGAACCTTTTTTAGCGTCGACGAAAAGCAAATATATGTTCAGAGCGGAAAGGACGGCGACTCATAACTGGATTTAGCACTTTACTTACGATCCTGAACCCCGACGAAGACTTGTTTCCTAATTATGACGTTCCTTCCACTCTGTTTAAAGCAACCACAAGCGCTTGAAACTTTGCGAATTTTGCAGCAGCAGTTTTGACTTTAACACAAACCTAAGTCCGCCGCATACTTACGCACCTGAGGTGTGGTAGCGTGCACCAGAGGCGACCGAAGTCCTACGGAGCCAAGTTCATCAACCTCTTCTTCATTATCGTCATCCTAAAATAGGCAGGTACGTAAAACTATTAGATAGGTCTGGACTTAAATTGCTGAGAATTAAGGGGGAGTATCCGACTAGCTCTCCCCAAGCCTCGTTTGTTGACTACACTTTCGTCACTACATTTTATTGCGCACGTGTGACTTTTATCTACGTGACGTTTTTGTTGTTTTTCATGGCTTTCTGCGCTCAATGGACAAGAATGTCACACGAAAAAGTTACAGAGACAAAGTTCACACGAGCGCGCTAGCTCTTACTGTAAATCTAAAAATAGTTACCCATCGCATACAAATTCTTATTCTTACCCTCAGTACAGCTCAGTCTCAATGTAGCCAAAATGCAGAGGCCGAGCAATTGCATGTTATGTTTTTCTTCTGGACATCTTTGGGGAGAGGCGAAGCAAAATGGTTCATAATATAATGTGTTCCGGTGACCTACCTCATTTTTTCTGCATTATCTAGTTCGTATAATTATGTCGCTAAAATATATTCCCGAAACGTTCTCAATAAATAATGTCGCTATAACTAAATATTTTGCTATAACTAAATGTATTGTTGTAAATGGGTTTGTAAATAAGTCGTTGGTGTGCCTAAATAAATAAATTTGTTTTTTTTTTTCTTCAGAACTAGATTTTCTATCATCGATGGCTAAGTTACTTTTCTAGGCGGTCAATAGACACTACTCAAAGCCAATACAAATCTTAATGTATTTACTGAAACATTTTGAGAAATTAAAAATGTCTTGTATCACCAGGATACTTTACGTTAAGTAAGTTGGCAGTTTGTAGTGCTTTTGACATTTTTAAAGATCTCTCAGATTTACTTCATATTACACAAAGAAATGTATTTACGAGTCTAGATTGTTTGGGTTTATATTTATTAGGATTTAGGAGAGTGGCATTTTATTCGCGTAAAAACAGACCTCGTCTTAATAATAATTATCTGGATCACTAACGATGTGCGCTTAAGAAAACTGTCATTTTTTTTAGCAGACAGTCCAAAGCCAGTGATTTCGAGTTCACATAAATAAAAATAAAATAAAACAAAAAAAATAAGTTGCGATTTGCCATTTATCCAGAGTGTTTTTACAGTACTTAGACTATACAACGGTCAGTTTAGCATAATATTTGACTTTAGAATGGGAAATGGAGCTAAAGAGAAGGTATGGTACAACACAAATGGTTAAATCAATAGACGTTAAACTTACTGAAAAGCAAAGTAAAAATACACAAGATTGAAAATTGATCAAGTATTGGGAAGTGGGTGGTGAAGTCTGCGAACAAGATTGGTTTGTTCCGATGGCAGGCTCCCGACCACCGGTTCGCCCACGTGTCCAGCCCAGCCTTTTCCCGCACCACCCACCCCGTCGCCTTAACTGCTAACTATCCATCATAACTGCGTTATCCTTCTTTACATCTTATATAACCTAAAACTATAGTTAAGTTAAACTAATAACATTATTAAAGATTTACCGGAGCAACGCAATCTGTACTCCTTCATAAATTATAAAGAAACCACGTTCAAAAAATCGAAGTTCGTGCACTAAATTTGCAAATAAGAAATAATAGTAAATAAAGATAATTTTTATTCCTTAATGACTAACGACTTCATTTATATCGATAGATATTTTCAAATTGGAACTACGATTACTCCAAGCTACTTTACAGTTACAGTTAATACTTTTTAAAGTGTTTCCTTCATAATTATGATGACAACATTGAATGTTTGGGCCTACTGCGAGCTTTCGAACAGGTATTGAAGACAAGCAAATCTTAGCAACACTGAAGGTAATTTCAATATACTCAAACATTCACTGTTTATAACAATAGTAGTACAAGAAGCTAGCGGCTGTGTGTTCTTTGTCCGTTAGATCTTCCGAAACCAATCAATGGTACGCCCCAATTTAAATTTAGACACGTATTTTTTCTGGGGACGTAGTGCAATTTGCATACAAACATGTAGCAACACAATCTAGTGCACGAATTGCATTGCAGAGATATGACAATTTAGTCAAACAACACAGCTTAAAATAATTAAATAACACAAATAATAATACAGTAAGCCGCTAGCTTCGAGTTCTTCACTTCAAATTTTTATTTCCGTATTCAAACGGAATGTAATGTTCATGATATTTGTTTAAATAACTGTACATTGATGAGACAACGAAAGTGCGTAACCGTATCGTTGGATTGCGGGGTAAGTACGTTTGGAGATGGCAACGAAGTAACAATACCCTGTATTATTATTACTATTTGTAACGCATGTCACAATGTCGCACTAAAGCACACTACAATGTGTATGTGCATGTACTATTACCGCGCAATGCACAAACTTTCTCACAGGGGTTACTAATATAGCTATTAAATAAATTAAACATAATTCCATAATTCTAGTTACGTACTTTCGTCAATGGCCTCAATTTTTATAATAATAATCGATTGCGATTTAATTTATTTGGTACAATCGATGCGGAGACCGATCTACCGGCATGGCCTAGGAGAATTAAGAATGACTTATAGTTAGGGTGTAGTGTAAGGCTATGCGGCTCGCCGTGTTTGTGGCCGCCTGGTTTCTGATAGATTTGCTCACTGGTGGCGGTGGCATTTATGAGAGACAGGAGACGAGCCTTGCGGTTTACGAAGCGATGCAAATATTATCAAAAGATAAAAGGAAAATACTGGGTGGAAGGGATATGAACGCTGGCCTTGTAAAAAACTTGATTTATACGTAATTAAATGTTTTTTTTTTGGTAAAGTTGTGGTATTATTATCTTCTTTTTTTCTATTTGTCACTGCGTTAGTCGAAATGATGAATTTCATGAGTTTAAAAGTAAACATACGTCAGGAAAAAACGAAAAAGTAGTAAACCGGTTAAAAATTACAACTGTAGGTGGTCCAAAATCCTGTAGGAAACTTCAACAGGTATCAAGTTGCGAAAATATCCGTTCTACCCTGAATACTACACTATAATAACGGTCAGCTATAGGTACTTATACCGACTGGGTAATGTAGGCAGTCGGCATGTCACCTACACAAGTTACAATCCATTCGGACAGTCAATATCATGAAACGATACAATAAACTTATACTGCTGATACACAGTAAACACACGCTGCTTAATAGTACACACACGTTAAGCCAGCTTTAAACATTCATTCAATATCAAATCAAAAAATAATCATCCATGTCATTGTTCTTAACTAGAAATAATAACTATTTATCAATTGTAGGGCAAAAAAAGTACAAATAATAATGTCCTATACATGAAGACTGCAGTGTTAAATGAGAAGTAAATTTGAAATATTTGACTTTCTTTTACATGAACGTAAGCTGGGTACGCCCATGAATGCATCATAATGATGACTGTTCGTGCCGAAAAGTTCTCTAGGATTAATGTATAGTATACATTAAATTGAAATACCTAATTAAAGGGCGGCAAAATTGTCTTCCGCCCCGGGCAGCCGATACGCCGCTACGCCACTGTGAACGGTACCCATTCTTCAGTTTAGTTGTTGCAATTAGGTTACATTAAGTTGTCATCATATTTTATAACATTAAACTGTTACATTTTTATGTTTACGGTTACAGAATCATGTACTAAACTCATGTTTGCAGGTTGTCTTTCAATGACTTTCCCCTCCACTCATTCGACTTTTATCTAAATAAGTGCTGCACGATTGTTTAATCAAAAGGACAATAACGTTTGGCAAGAAAACGTTTAAACAATAACTTGCTTACCAACTGGTGCAAGCACCAATTTTAATAAAGTCAAATATTTCCGTTGATATAACATAATAAAATTATTAGGTTGAATAAAATAATTCAGTTTTCTACACTTCCTATGTCTATGTTTATGTTTCAAAGTTGATATCAAATTAATCTATACTATTATTATAGAGAAAAAAGCATTTCGTATGCATAAGCATTCGCATTTTTTATTTGAAGAATAAACTTAAAAAGTAATGGACCGTTTTGAAAAACTCTTTCGCCATTAGGAAGCTACACTATCCCCGGGTGACATAGGCTGGATTTTATACCTGTATTCCCATGGGAACGGGAATAACGCGGGTGGAACCGCGTCATATCCGCTAGTTAAATATAAAATTGGTAAATGTACTAGTTGAAACGTTTGATAACTCTTGTTAATTGTGCTGGAAAAATTATATTGATCTCATTTGTCTACTTCTACATTTAACAGAAACCCTGAGCAGTCATAGTGAAATAAAAAAAACCCATACTGAAGTAAAAAACGTGGAAACACACACATAAAACACACACACGTAATAATGGGGAGATCCTACAAACTATGTACCAAGTTCTCGCCTCCTGTTACCAGACCAGAGGTTGCCCAGCCCGCGTGGAAAAAGATGAATGAAAATTGAATGGACTAAAGTCCGCACCGTTTGGTGCCTTTCCATGCCGATAGCCTGTCCGACATACATACAACACTAAACTAAACGCAACACTACTTTATCAGTATAATTAACATCGTCGGGGTCTTCCTCCTCCTCCTGAAATAGGTAAATGGAAATAAAAATAAAAAAGGGTAATCAAAAACAAAACATAAATAGACTTTACATAAATCGTAAGTAAACTTGATTATCAGTATAAAAGGGAATATTAAAAAAAGGATGTATTTTAGATGATATAAAATAAGTTAGTATAGGTACGGAATGAATGATAAAATAAAGTGTAAATATGAAAAAAAGGATAATTCGTGCAAGATTTAGGAAGATAAGGTCCGTTTCGATCAAAATTTAATAGAAATGTTAACAGTTTTGTTGAAATACAAAAACAATAACTTATTAGTTACTTAGCTAGATGTTTTCTGGTAATATTTTCAAACTGTAGTTACAAATCGTCCATCATTATACTGCCCATATCCCAATAGATGTAGGACCGGCACAGCACGACTTTTTCTTACACACTTCTCTATCGACCGTCATCAAAATAGCCTTCCCAGCTAAATCATCTTTCCTACAATCAATACATCTTTCTTTCCTACCTTTACTCTTGTAACCCTTGTAATTTAGATCATTTTCATTCATTCATTTAGTTCATTTCTTCGCATCAAATGCATGTAAGAACCAAGTGTACAGCTTTTGTAAATTCCACGGCGCTGCGCCCGCCGTAGGAAAACGCTCGCAAACTGTATTATTTTAATAAATAAATATTCCACAACTTTCACACAACGCCATTTAGTTCCTAACTATGCAAAGCTTGGGTTTTGAGTACTAGACAACAGAGTATATTTCTAAATACTTACATATTCTTCTGTTCTTTTCTGTAAGTAATGAGGCGCTTAGACTTAATTTAGAAATGTACAGATTAAAATGAATAAGCGTACTGTTGAAAAGCCGAATAATAAATAAATAAATGTATAAATAAATAAATAAATAAATATTAAAGATAAATTACACCCACACACAGAACAAATGATCAGTCAGGGCCACTAACCATTAGACCAACAGGCCAGTTTAATATTCATAATCCCCTCAAAGTTAGAACTTCATTAGTGTTATTTAGTATCAAATACTTAAAACCTTGATAACTGATTTCCACAAAAAAATTCGGTCACCGGCGCCACATTTAGACTTCTTACATACTCATTTCTTATTCTATCCAATCGCGTAAAACCAGACATCCTTCTAAACAGTCTCATCTCGGCTGCATGCCTTTCATTGCCATACTCGAAAATTATTCACATTTATAAATCAAATAGAATTATATCACAATACAAGGCAATTCTTTTGTTATTAGTTCGTTTTCATTTCTATTAAATTTGGCTTGAAATATGGATAAGTTATAATAGTCAGCGATATTGAACCTGAAGCTATTCGTGGCTAGCCGTTAAAAGAAACATAATCCACTAGACGTGGACACTGATCGGATCAGCATTCGCTTTGTAAAAGATTGACATCGAGCTTTACATTCGCTATGCATGTATTGGACAAGAGAACATTTCTATGGTAATCAAGCAAGCAACATGTCAATTCAAGTGACTAATATTTAAAAATCTGATATTGTCATTACGAGTAATTCCAGCTTCCTAACCCCTCAAAAATCCCCCTCAGCTAAGGACGAGTCATGTAAATGCAAATCGGATAACTCAAATTCCTACAATAAGAAACTGAACATTTACAACTCTACTGGTTGCGTTAACGGCATTTCAATATACTATCACTAATTATTTGTCTATAACCATTGGGCCCGACAGACATTTTCCTGCCCAATCGTTCGCTTTGAACCCAATCACAGCGCCACCTACCGGGTCCAATTGTTAATATAAATCCAGGTACTAACATACATAACAAAATAAGAATGTGCCAAATCAGACAAGCCGTTTCCGAATTTAAGCGAGACTAACGAAAAGTAAAGTATTATGAAATACTAATATTATCTTTATTGACATATAACTGTGGATTCAGGTTTTTGTGAAGCCTCTGGCTCCCAATGAAGATATAATCCTGTATGTCAGGAGACAGCGCCTTTTCACATGTGCATTAGGTTTTTTATTGTCAAATGAATGCTGAGTAACAAAACGAGAACTAAATCTAATAAACTAAGTGAAAGTGTATGCGTGTGTGTAAGTATGTACGTATTTGTGTGCGTGTAAATGTACGTGTATGTTAGCGTGTATGTGTGCGTGAGTTTGTGTGTGTGCTTTGTATGTGAGGGTGTGTGTCTGCTTTGTGTGTCTGCTTTGTGTGCTTCTGCTTTGTGCGTGTGTTTTGTGTGCGTGTGCTTTGAGTGTGTGTACGAGTATGTTTGTGAGTGAATGTTGGTAAGCCCTTAACTAATGAAATTATCTGATTCTTCATAGTAAAGTGTCACAAAACGATTCATTACATAGACGCACCGAAAAACACATCTTTGGCGTCTTACTAATTGCGGTACAATATCTTACAGAGTCAATAAAATTAATAGTGATTGTAAGTACATAATGTACACTTCTGTTGAACTCCTTGACTCAGGGGTATTTTTTTAGACGGACAACTGGAATATAACACGTCTGATGCTCGACTTGATGTAGTCACCGATGCGATGCTTTAATCCCGACAGTGACACCGTAAACAAAATCAACAACATAATAATAGGAGTAAAAATACCTATCACAAAGCAGAGAGTTACAAGGAGTGACAGAGACATGATTCAGTTCAGGACAAGATCCTGAACCCACAGCCCACAGCCTTGAATTTTTTCTTCGGCTTTTCGTATTTTCCATGTTTTGGCGGATATTCTTTTCGCTTGTAAACTGCATAAAATCGTAACTTCTTTCCAAAACAATGAGATTTGAAAAGGCATAAATATCAAAATTATATCCAGTCCAGTTGGATAATAAAGGTGGGGGTTTGTGACATCACAATTTAGTATAAACTGTACGAAATTGTGCCGCTATAATTATTTTGATTCCATGTAAAAAGGAAAAAATATCTGTCTAATATCTTTAAGTACCTAATCTAGATGAGGGACTAAAAATTAAAATGTAGTCTTATCAGAATCTCCATTTTCTGCTTTGTGATAAGTTTTAATACACCTTGTGTGAAACGCTGAATATCAAAGGCATAAACATCTTATCTATGCATCTCCATCCATCCATTTATCCATTCATACTTGTGAATTTAATAAGCTTAGTTGAATATCGCTGACTAGGACCGTAGTTGCCAGGCACGCTTTGTTCTTCCTTCGTCACGGTATCCAGATGAAACTTAGCCTTCCTAATAGATGATCTTGGAGTACAACAGTCAATAAGGTGTACAGGCTGAGTTTATAAATAAAGAACTAACCGCAGCTGTGATAATCGATGGATATAAGTATAACTATCGTTCGACTTCGTTTTTATGGAGTACAATAGAGTATTCTATTTTATTCTATTCAACACTAACTTGAGAGCGAAATCAAATTATAACAAAAAAAAAACAAATCTTACATTTTTTATTTTACCAAGAGGTGGTATAAGGATAATCTAAATTGAATGGCTTTATAAGCAAACTTTATAATTGCTTTTAAAAACTCAATATACTCAAAAAAAAATGAAAAATTAGTTAATTAATTAGTTTTTTGTTCTGTTTCTATTTCAATAATCAGAATGATAACTTTTATCTGACGAATAAACATGGCGGTTTGACATATTGTCTATACAAAAGCTGTCAAACCGCAATTTTTATTCCGTGGATCAAAGAACTTATCTGATGATTAAAAAATCGACGCTTAGAAGAAAATTAAAAAATAAAATTTCTTTTCGATTAACAATTATTCATTTGGAACTAAACTGTAACAAATATTTTTTCTATTATTACTGATCATAGGTGATTTCGCTACTTCGGAGCGGTTATTCCTATACTTAACATCTTCGAAGAAGTAGTTAGTAGATAGACATTAGTATCTTCATTTGCCACATAGCTTGTTACAGTAGACTATACAACCTACATTTTCATACAAACAAAACATATTAGACTAGACTGACACCATCACTTGTTACTAAAATTAACTACATAGTGGAGCTGCCATATCTTTATAAACACAGCCTGTACATTGGACAAGAAACACAAACACTCACATCTTAAAGGTGTTTATAGAGGTTAAGTTAGTTCAAGGTTTCTTGTTAAACTAAAATAAGAATGGGAAAAGGTTATTTAGTTTTCAGGTTGGCCTAAGAACAAGCGGAGAAATTTTGCCTGAAACATATTTAGCTTCGAATATGGTTTGGTGATTGTTAGTCAATGTTATTGATGACCACATGTTAATATATTAGCAATTAGTCGGCATTCCGTAGTAAGAAGTAGTTACGTTTGCTTGCACACAGTCCACAGAATGCTCTTTCGGTTTTCGTAAACTTCTTATATGTAAACAAGTAGCAGGCACTGTTAGTATACTAGCATAATTGTTACCTATATCGGTAACGACGGTGGACGTCCGCACAGAATTTCAAAATTAAAAATTAAATTTAATCTAATCGAAATAAGGTATATTCGCAAAGCTCGGAGCAATGCAGCGCTTGCCGACTATTAAAATACATACCTTATTTTGATTGGATAAGTGTTAAATTCAATTGACAATTTTAATATCGTCTGCCGCCTCGCTCGCCATTGGATCATGATTATATAATATGTCGTATCGTGATTTGCGAGTTCCTTGTTTGTCGGAATTACATATAAGCTAGCTAAGTAGTCTAAATTCTGGCCGATACAGGCGAATATCGCAAAGTGGTACCATGTTGAATTAGACATTCGCTTTTGTTACCGGGCCCGTTTTCATAATTAGATGAACTTAAAATTAGTCCTAGATTGATTTTTCTCCCTTCACTTCGCCTATTCTGCTTAACTAAGCACAAAAGCGGTATCTCAGTGGAAGAGAGTCTAGAGATAATTTCAGAACAGTTATGTTTGTAATTTAAGGCATAGCTATAGCTGAGATTTCTCAAGGTTTCATGTTTTAAGCAAGGCAAGACTCCGGTAATATGCTAAGTTCATAAGATGCGGTTTTTATTAAGCTATCCACCATCGGCCTAGCCTGCCTGCCTTTTTCCAAATGTGTTGGGGTCGGCTTTCAGCTTAACCAGATGCAGTTAAATACCAGTGTTTTACATGAGCGACTGCCTGTCTGATCATCCCTTTGGTTAAACTGGTTGTCAGACTTTCGGACTTTTGACTATGCGTAACGACTGTCAAAGGATCTACAAACGACAGCTGGGACCAACGGCTTAACGTGCTTCACTGAAGAATCTTGTAATAAATCGTCAAGCGTAAACTTCTATCAACCCGTGTGGCTAATATTGTTTTGCACAATTCTATTTGAGATACCGTTATTGCTCTTAGTTCGGCAGTATTATATGTGTTAATATACCTCTGATGCAAAGAACGTCTATCTATCAGGTTTGGTTTACACTTTCAGTCTTCAATTGGACCATTGTGCGTGTGCCATGGTGGCCGTTTAATGCAAAGAAGAACGTAGCAACTATAGTAACTGTTGTTATTATAGATCATTTCCTTTCAAAGAACGTAGGAAATGATTTATAGTATGTATGGCTGTCACGTAAGTAGTGGAATGGTACTCACATCGAATCCGAAGCATGTGTCAACCTCCTTCTCAAGTTTGATGTTTTGTGTGGAGACGGGTGTGCTCTTGGCTACGAAGTTGCGTTCTTCACCTTCCTCTTCCTCCTCTTCCTCTTCCTCTTCCTCCTCTTCCTCTTCTTCTTCTTCTGGAAAGCACGTTGATATAATTATGAATACTAGCGATCGCCCAGTGTTTGAAAGTCGACCGCGTCATAGGGTATTATTAGCATAAAAAATAATATTCTTATCTCTTTTAACTAAACTTCTTGATGTATAATAGAAACTTACAATTCTGCTTTGCATATTTTTGTTTGTTTCCAAAAGGTTGATTACTACGATAGTGTTATTGACTAGAATTGAAAAAAATAAACTCTATTTCAGGGTTCCGGTGCTTATTTTGGCCCTCAGATATTTGGGCATACAGCAAACGTGGCCGGAATAGCCCATGTAGGGATACAAATACTAAACAAAAACAACAAAAAAAAACAAAATACTATAAGTACTTTAGTTACCTGAGAACCAGAGAGGAGAATAACAACCTAATAACATGATTTTTAAAAGTCAGGGATCACGATTGGTGCGCTGTTTGAGCCATCGACTACTGCCCTACGCTACTATCGAGTGTGATTCCCATGGTTGTTTTGTCTACAGATAGTTGTTCCTGGTATTTATGTGAGTTGAGGTGTTTGGAAACGCACCCACAGTACAGGAGATCTTTTACTACACATCATTCCCTACCAAATGTCTGTTTGTACTTATAATGTATTTTTTGGAAAAGTATTTAGCACGGTCTACATTTAAAGTTCACTTTTTTCATAACATGTAATGCAAATTGCTCAATTTTTATGACTTTTCAATAGTACTTAAGTAAAACATAGCCTTATTCCGCTGCCTCTGTGGTATTTTCTGTAGAATGCAGTTAAAAATCTATTGAAAAATTATGTTTTTTAGAGATAAGTGTCAGCGCCTGCAATTTAACAGTAGTAATGTCAGTGTAAGAACTAAAGTTCTACCTAAAGCTAACAATGCTTAATCCAATGCCCCCCTGCACATACGGTTTAGCGACTAGTCATCTTCCTTGCACCGTAGTATTAACTAGTATAGGCTATGGTCATGAACTATGTAAGAGACGCCACAGTGTGTAATCATTATGGTCCTCAGTCAATAGACTTAATGTGACCTTCTCCAACCACAATAACGAGGGACCTTAGTATTTGTTTAAGTAAATAGTAATAGTAGTTTAAGTTAGTGTATAGTCATATGGAAAATGTCATTTTCCTGCTGGTTGTTGATGATGTCAGAACTGAATGTAGCTCACCAGGCTCATCTTCGTCCATGAAATCTGGTGCTACGACCGCCACCTGCTGTTCAGTGCCGTCCTCAAGTTGAATGACCTCCAGCACCACGTACTGCTGGCCGTTGCCATCAGCCACGGTCACAAGCTCTCCGCGCTTCAGCTCGTTGGTCAGACCCAACTTCATCATGTTCTCCGCATCCGTAGAGTCCAGGACGCGAAGATCTTGCTGAAATTTATAATTTTCATTATATAAATGTTTATATGCTTATTGGTATGTTAAACTTCAACAACTTACTCACTAAAACTTGCGCTTAATTAATAAGAGATAGTCTTCTTGAAGATAAAACAATAATGATGTGCAGCCAGGAGAAATCGCTAAGCATATTCACTTACTATCCGTATTTCGATTCCCCATGACATAGCTGTTTCACACGACTGTCGAAAATAACAGAACTTGTGTTGTTTGTATTTATGGACCACTTACATATCTTTAACAGTCATTACGGGTTAGCATCCGAAAGTCTTACGAGTCCTACTATGGGGTATTTGTTACCCAGTAAATAGGTTGTAGTGATCAGATAAACTAAACTAACCTAGTTTAGATAATCCTGCATCTATTCAGACTGGAAACCGACCCCAACGTAGTAGTCAATTCAAGATAACGGATATTGATATGTATTTACGTACTATTAAAGTTGATATTTAATTTGCCAAAAAACATTAAATATTTCTTGACTGCACATGGAAAATGTTCGCCTGTTTGCTGACGTTGTCGTAACACGGATTTTGAAAAAAATATCGCTTATTTTATAAGTAAGTCGCATGTACTGAAGAGGTGTGTATAAATAATCCTTACGTTTAGTTTTAGCTTTGCCGCTATCCAATAGATCTTCGCTTGGCGTAACCGGCTTAGTTACAATTCAAAAACATAGTGCCTAGTTAGCGTACAGTCGCGCGAATAGCAATTATCTATGCAGAATTAATTGTTAGTACAATATAAGCAATATTATCACAGACGCGAGAGCATACAACAAAACATGAAATCACAAAAATCCTATTAATTAAAATAATTCGCTATTCGTCGAAGACGCAGTGAAGTTATTTTTGGCTTAAAATGTCATTGGGTAACTAGAGTGTTTGTTAGAATGAGGTGAAGCCTACCTTTAACTTTTAAGTTTTTTAGCAATAAAATTGTTTGTTGTTACAATTAAAATGAAATATTCACTGAAAGATTGACTGTTAGTGTCTTGTGATATTTGTCCGCCAATGTGCGACTACAGTACATCAAGTTTATATAAATACCTACATATTATTTCAGATTTCAATGCCAAACCAGTTTCACCAAGTGATATCGTGGTCATATGCAGTCGTTCTCAGTAAAACACTGGTGTTCAGCTGCATCCTGTTAGGACTGGGAGCCGATACTTAACATAGTTAGGAAAAAGGTTTGGTAGTTTATGATTTGATAGTCCGATACTTGAGGAAAGGAGTCGCGGAGCACAGCTAGTAATCCATAAAGCGCAGACGGTAACCAACTGCTGTAATGTCGAGTCATGAACATAGACATCTCCGAAGCTACCATAACACCCCTTAGGATTGATAACGTTTAACGTATATTGTCAGGGTTACAAAGCAGCAATGCATACAAATAAAAAAAAACGTCGCGCTAATGCAGATGCACATGACATAAAAAGTAGGATCGCAATGTTTTCTACTTGCATAACTCGCATTATTCTAATAAAAAAAACAACAAATGCCTCAGGCAAATTCAGCAATGCAACATTTGGATTATACTTAAAATAATAAAGACATAATTAAAAAAATAACTCATTATAGTTTAAATTAAACATATTTTGAGCTAGGTAAAGTTACTGTATGAATAGAAATAGCTAAATAGCAAGCAAAGTGACAATTCCATGCACCAACAGAAGTAGAAAGTATAAATGAAATGAACATCTATATATATAAAAGAAAGTCGTGTTAGTTACTTCGCTTATAACTCACGAACGGCTGAACCGATTTAGCTGAAAATTGGCAGGGAGGTAGTTTAGAAGAAGGACATAGGATACTTTTTATCCCGTTCGACATCATAAAAATAAATAAATCAAGAATATCGGTTGTCTCAAACATTTTTCAAACGCAGCGCCATCTTGGATGACATGACAGGAGTCAAACTTCCCAGTTCATTATCAGGTGACAATTTGAAATTGACAAGTCTTAAGCTAAACCCAAGAAGGTAAGGTTGTCAATTTATAATACGCACCTACGTCCTGAAATTTATTTTGTTACTAAACTTAGAGGTTCTATGTAGCATAAAAAAGTCTTATATTTCAGAAATCAATTTACGTAAGCAATGATGACAGAGACAAACTTTAATAATTCTTTGCAAATAGAACTTATTTTACTGTTAGGACTTTAATTAAAGTAGACCGGGAAAACTATAGGCATAAATTGTATGTAACATAGAGGCAATAGTTCAGATTAAAATTATGAATTTAGTATTTTTTAAATCAATGCATTTTAGTAAGGGAGTTAGGTTAGATAGTTGGGTTAGCTATAGGATAGGTATGGTCAGTTAGGTTAGGTTATATATATGTTGTAATTTAAAAGTAGTAGTAGTTATTATTGGTTTGGATTTATTTGTTGTCGTCTTATTCAACGTATGTATAAATAATATTAAAAAAAAAAATAAGAGCAATAAATTGACTCTAAGGCACAACGAAGTTTGCCGGGGCAGCTAGTAATAAATAAGAATGCATTGGATATAATAAATAAGATTTAAACTGGTCCTTAGCTGAATAGCAAACTAATTACAAAAACTAAAAATTCTGCACTATAATTCGGAAGACTACAATCAATTATATTTGCTATTATTATTAAATAGGTCTGGGAGTCGTGATGGGCCAGTGGTCAAGGCGCCTGCTCGTCTGTCATTCACTCATCCGAATACCAATATTATGCCTTTTTCCATACATTATACTCTTTTTAAGTTTATCTTAAAACAGTATTGACATACAGTAAGGATTGTAGCTGATAGTATTTTATGGAGCATAGTAGTAGACTGATTACTATCATTAACGCCCTGGCTACCAGTCTGCACATGATTAACTTTCTTGTGGGAGGTACGAAGTGCTTAGTGACGTTATTATGAGGTTGGTAGATTTATTGTTTTGTGGGCAAGACGACACAGCCACAGCCCATCACCACAATACAATCATCACATTTAAAACTGGCAAGAACTCAAAAAGGATACATAAAATAATCAATAATAACTTTATTTATTTTTACTACCTATTATACTAATATCACATAGCTGTAATTTGTAACGCCTAAAAGCGGCGCACAGTTAGTGTATTATAAATAAAGCATTTCATCCTTATTAAGTCTGAGTGCACCTACCCTAATGGCCTCCCGTTCTCCATCAATGAATCGCACCTTCCTCTGGCGGCCGATCTTGAGGGCGAGAGCTCGCTCATGGTGGCCGGACTCCGGGTCGTGCACGGCCAAGTGGCGGATCAGATTGCCCTTGTGGGCAAACATACGCTGGCACTCATGGCACGAGTGAGTCTTTTCCTTCGGCGGCTTGGCCACGTAGTTCGGGTTGTGGTACAGGTTCTCGTGGCGACGGAGCAACTGCTTCTGCCTAAAATAGCGAGTCATATGACTTATGAGTTTCGGTATAGAATAGAATACTCTTTATTGTACACCATAAAAACTTACAAATAATAACTTTCAAGGGGTACATAAGGTGTTACAATGGGCGGCCTTATCGCTAAAAGCGATGATGTATATTTATTGTCTTTTGTAATATTATTAATTTATGAATTGCTCTCACATCCTGTAAGTAGGGAACATCTAAATGAACGCCAATTTAGACCAGCTTGGAGAGGCACTCACACATTTCTCAGTTACAACCCGTAAGGTGACATTTTCAAACCATATGTCATACCATCATTGATAACAATGAACGAAAACATGGTGACAAAACCTGAACTGGAAGTTAATATAAGTTTGAAATAGCCAATTCCCCTCATGCCTTCTCCGTATGAGAAGAGGGACACTTGCACAGTGGGAAAGTAACAGGCAGGTACTATGAACCCGTAAACTACCCGTAAACCCGTACCCGTACCCGTAAACTAGATGGTTGATGACATTAGGCTGTGTGTGTACCTACCTCTGCCTAAGTAAAGAGTATTCTATGTATTTGTTAAGTAGGGGGTATAAAAGCTGTGAAACGTACCTGAAGGACTGATCGCAGAGATCGCAGAGGAACGGCTTCTCATCCGTGTGCTTGAGCATGTGCGTCTTGAGGTGACGCTGCGTGGTGGACGCGTACGGGCACAGGTCGCACTTGAAGCACTTCTCGCCCTCGTGGGTCTGTCATAAATGCGCCATGTATTAAAAAGACGAGCTAGTTCAAATGTTAAGTTCCTATGGGATATCAGCACGCCTACCACAAACACGGGAGAAACGTATTTTGACACCTTAGCCATTGGGCTATCACGGCTTTTTAAATGTACAATCATAAATAACTTCGCGTACCTTGTTGTGAACCTTGCAGGAATAGCGGTCCGGGAAGGACTTGCCGCAGCGGCGGCACTTCAGCGGCGTCTCAGACGTGTGCAGCTTCTGCACGTGGATGCGCAGGTCAGTCTTGCGGCCGCACTTGGCCGGGCACAGCTCGCACGAGTACACCGGCTTCTCGGATACTAAGCACATTAAACACACGTTAAAGCAAAGATGGATAAATTATGTGAAAGATGATTTATACCTAGAATCCTCGCAACACTACGACTACGGCCGCTATCACGATTTTAGAAATAAAGAAAAACACACCTTAAACTATAAAACACACTAAAGACAAAGATTGTAATACCAAAAGGGCCTCAGCTAAGCATAATGTCGGATGGGAACACAGGGTGGAGTTTCTTCCAATATTATTTATTACTATTCCGAATTGTCCCATGTACCATTCT
This sequence comes from Euplexia lucipara, assembly GCA_921972225.1. NCBI lineage: Eukaryota > Metazoa > Arthropoda > Insecta > Lepidoptera > Noctuidae > Euplexia > Euplexia lucipara. Next base: position 34,159,346 of record OV179142.1, read on the forward strand.
ATGTAAAGCTTCCGTATTTAACGCCACTTGCTGACTCTACATTAATTTTATTCTGCACTGTGTTGACCTACAATTCTCGATTTTGATGATATCTGCTTCCCGGATCGTGTTTTAAGCAAAATTGACATTTACTCCTTTTTTCTGCTGACGTAAAACATAGATAGCAAAAATATGTGCTAAGTGCAAATAAATAAACGTTTTATAACTTAGCTATATAACTTAGCTTATGTTAAATAGATTCAATTTTATAATGTTATCAATACCTCTAATGTTAAATGCTGTTAACGATTTTTTTGTACTTAATTAACTGTACTGAATGAGCTTCAATTGCCTGTGATACAGGATTTTCTAACTTAATACAGGCATCTATAGTCATATTGAATAATAAGATTTTTGTATTTATATTTTACCTTTCAATAAATATTTATTGAAAGGTAAAATATAAATACAAAAATCTCTGTTAACTATAACTTATTCACTGTTTATTCATTGGAACGAGGAACAGCTAATAAATAAATATTTATTTATTAGCTGTTAAATAAATATTTATTTATTAGCTGTTAAATAAATATTTATTTATTAGCTGTTAAATAAATATTTATTTATTAGCTGTTCCTCGTTCCAATGAATAAACAGTGAGTAAGTTTCCATATAAACCAGTGACCGCCTCGTTGATCTTGGGGGTCACAAGCGCACTCACCCGGGTAAGTGTTATTGAGTTTTTTAATCTGGAAATTCTCAGTAGCAAGTCTGGATTTGTGCCCGATTGTTGGCAATAGGCTCGCCTCTGGGACTTAAACATAACTGGCGATATGTGGCTGTACTACAGGTTCACCTCGACCTAACCAGGCACAGGTGAGGCTGTTATAAACCTGGTCTTGGTATGGAAACCTGACAATACCTAATCTAGCAACAGCTGTCGTGTCTACGTGCTGTGAGAAGGAATGTTGATAGATTTGGCTCACCATTGTGGATCAGACGATGCGCCTTCAGCGAGTTAGACTGCGTGAAGCACATGTTGCAGTTCTCGCACTTGTAGGGCTTCTCCCCGGTGTGCGTGCGCAGGTGGCGCTTCAGCTTGAACGTGTCCGGAGACGCGTAGGTGCAGTGGGGGCACTGGGAATATCAACTCAGGGATTATATTACAATTTAATATTTTTCCTGGACGTATAACGGCATCAGAGCCAAACTTTACACGTCATAAAATGCCACATCGTTTGGTACTAAATCATTAGCAGGTATTGTAGTCGGGAGTTGGAGCTCAAAACCAGGTTCTTCTAAATTTACCTTCTACGTACATATGCTGGGGATTTAAGTTCTTTCCAGGGTGGAAAGGACCTCGACCGACATAGAAATTAATCGTTTTTATTAATTAAACCTCGCGTTGTATTTCTTTACATACATTTTCCTGTTTATTTTTTTAATATTGAGTGTAGAATCATTGATATCAGATTAGGTGGAGTTCTTCAACAAATTGTGCTTATAGTATATGACTGGAAATTATTTTAATAATGTATGTGTGTAATGAGAAAAAATATAATAGAGGTGAGTATGTATATTGGTGCTTGCGCCATCTATATTCCTTTAGCTGTGTGAGCATTGTCAAAAATACATACTTATGAATGAAAATGTTTTCATAAAGATATCAACTAACAGGTATCACAGTGCCTGTAGAAGTAATTCGTACTTAATATCGATGTTTACCTGGTAGGGTCTCTCGCCAGTGTGGCAGCGGACGTGGCGACGCAGCTTGGACAGCTCAACAGAGGCGTAGTCGCACTCCGAGCACTTATGGGGCTTCTCATGGGTGTGCTTGTAGCGCACGTGACGGACCAACTCGCCTGCGAACAAAGAGATTAAAGATACTTAAAGATAGAGAGAAGACATGTGAAGAAAAACTGCATCCCAAAAATCTCTCGTCTCAGTAACGCCATTTAGCATAAATACCAAGATTTGACTGGCCTGTAGGTCTAGTAGTTAGTGACCCTGACTGCTATGCCGGAGGTCGTGGGTTCGATTCCCACCCAGGACAAATGTTTGTGTGATGAGCACGATCATTTGCTCTGTGTCTGAGTGTAATTTATCTATAATATGTATGTATCTATAACATGTATGTATTTAGAAATATATAAGTATGTTTATCAGCTATTTAGCTTAACTTGGGACTAAATGGCGTTGTGTGAAAAGTTGTGGAATAATTATTTATTTATTGGAGCGGCAGCGGAGTTTATTAAACTAGACTTATCGACTACTAGGATGCAATATTGGATGCAAATTTTGTTCGTGATATTCTGTTTATAGTAATTTATTGAATGTATTTGCCTGCAAACATACAACAACATTAGATATCTCTGGTGTATCGTTACGTGACCAACGGGTTAAGCAGACTACGACTATTTCAAGATTTTTTTGTGATGGGAGAGTTCAGTCAATGTCCGTTAATTTATTGGGAGAGAGACTAAGAACAGTAAGCGTTGCTGGGGTGCTTAAGTAGACGTGTTAGTGCATTTTGTGGTGCGTCGTTTGAAACGCAATTGTGTGATTAATTTACATTGGCTTGACTACTAGACCGTAGTTTGTGCCGTGACTGTTATATCAGAGGTCGTAGACTCGATTCTTACTTAGGGTAAATGTTTGTGTTATGGATACGAAAATTCATTTTGGGCTGGGCGTATTTAAAACATGTATTTAAAAATATATAAGTATGTTTATCAGCTGTTTAGTATCCATAACACAATTTGTGCTTAGCTTGTTACTAGATGGTGTTGTGTGGAAGTTGTGGAATATTTATGTGTAGTAGTTGTGAAATGTCTATAGATCTCGATTCCTGTTGAAAGACCAATTTTATCGTTATTGAATAATAGCCTTTAGTATTGCCAAATATGCTATAGGTACACAGGATGGTAGGACCGATAATTTGTAGAGAGACAACAAGTAGTGATATGAATAGTTAGTTTTTATCTTTCGCCACCTGGTAGTTGCATGTATTTATCCGCAGGTGCGCCATGGCGCTGTCATCGCGCGACGCTGTCTAGCAGCGCCGCGGTGAAGTGCCATATCTTCACGACACCTCGGCGGTCGGTACCCGCCAGGTGAGACCCCCGGTTACCCGGGGGAGGCCCAGCGAGCACGACCAGCGACAGAGGCGTCGACTTGGGGCGCTCCTGCGGAAAGAGAGTGAGTGGCGTCCGTCCGTCCCGCAAACAGGTCTAGCCGGTCAAATGGCAATAGAAAAATACCCTAACTACTAAGTGGGAAAATTGTTGTTATTAAACGATCATAATTCACTAATACATACATACATACATAAACTCACACCTTTTTCCCATGGGAATAGACAGAAACTACAAATTCTCTTACTAATTCTCTAATACAATCATTTTATCGTTTCTGATTTCCATGACAATTGTTTGAATCTGTCAATACAAAAAATGGAAATTAAACCATATGTCACGCTAATATTGATCAATTTAAAGAAAGATAAGAAAAAATAAAGAAAGAAAAATATGTTTATTTGGGACACGCACTTTTTAAGACATAACGCCGCCCATTGTAACACCCTATGTAACCCTTAAAGTTACAATTTGTAAATTTTATAATTTACAATAAAAAATATTCTATATAATATATATTTTATATACGATTGTTACATTCTATACATACACTATAAAAATAAGTAACATTTATAAACAATATATTTCACTCCATTTTTAAAACAATACGAATAATCCTACATAACCTGCTTTTTTCTACCAAATAATATCGTATCAGAAAATAAGCTACCATACTTGTTACACCTTAAAACCTATTCCCGTAATTACAAAACGTTCTACCTGCACTGCACAATTAGCCAAAAATTTTCAAAATTACCTAACAATTACTGTGTTACTGTGACGAACACTTCTTGCAACCAACTACAATCAAGTTTAAAGTATATTCCACGAAATAACTTACTGAGTAGTATATAATGTATTTAATAATATACCGCTAAAAAAACGCGTCTCGCATTTAAAACATAATCATAATCTCTCAACAGCAATCAATGTTCAAAATGTAAACAATCCAAACATTCTCAAAATTTCCAGAATTTTCTCTCTGTCTAGATTGACCTTTAAAATAATTATCATATAATTATATTCATGTTATCCTTGTACTTTCACTTATTTATATCTTTGTATAATTAATAATATATAAATAAATAATTAAACATAAATACAAATTAACCATAAAAATAAAATAATATTATCCAAATATTTTATTTTATCCTTCAGGGGAAGGTGTAGTGTTTTACCTATGTATGTTATTCGTGTAAGTATTTAAATACCAATCCTTATTAATTAATGAGTTAGTTATCAACAAGCAGTCAGAGTCTCCAATACTCCTTGCAAGATGAATGTATCCTATTATTAGAAAAAGTAGCTGGCTAACCTGCTACAATGACTCACCCGAGGTAGTGAAGGGGCTGTTGCAGTACTTGCAGACATGCGGCTTGACGCCGTTGTGCATGTTCACGTGGTTCTGCAGCGAAGCCATGGTCTTGAAGCCGCGCTCGCACACGCTGCACTTGTGGGGCCTGTCCTCCGAGTGAGACTTCATGTGGCGCAGAAGCAGATAGCTGGTGGAACGACAACATTATTAAATTTAAGCTTCTTTGGACCGATAACCTTGTTGCTGTTACTACGTTTCATTTATTTATATTATACTAGCTGTACCCTGCCACGCTTCGCTGTGGCACATTGTGATTGAATGGTTAAAAAAAAAGAAAAAAAAATTGATGCTGATTATATATCATGCTAAAATTTCAGCTCGATCGGTGCAGAACTTTTTGAGTTTTTGAAGCGTACACAAACAAACATAACATTTTTATATATATAGATACTAGCGGACCCGATAGACGTTGTCCTGCCCGAACATAGGTTTCGTCCTCGATCAAAGCGCCACCTACCGGGTCCACCTAAGCTACCGGTGTGAACCTAAACTATAAAAGGCCCAACTCAAACACAAAAAAAAATAATTTATAATAATAATTCAGACGTTCGGAAGTTATGTGCGTACATACATTTCGGCGATTCATTTTTATTTATAAAGAAGAAGATTTAGTACAGCAAATATCCAGTAAATCTTAATTAAGTTAACTCTACCATTCCCTATTATCATTTCAATTGCCAACATTCTGACATAATCGTCTTCCAGGCATAATGTTATGTTAGGCAAACTGCACTCCAACTGCAAATTCGCAATTAAAATGCATGAGCAGTGGTTCTTAACCAGTGGTCTGTGGTGCACTGAGGGTCCCTGAAAAGACCCAAAGTGGTCTACGAAGTCATCCTAAAAATAATAAATTGACTACAGTAGTCAATATGATGATGAAGATGGAAACTAAGTTAGATAGTAACTATCTAACTTTATTTCCATCGACTGTCTGTCATGCGAGCGGGGACTCACGGCGCTTCCGACACAAGCGTTTGGCTTTGAGTTGCACTGAAAAACAAGTTGCATTATAGAACACCAACTGGTAGTCCGTGGCAAGGCAAAGATTTTGCCATGTGGTCATCACTAAAAGGTTAAGAACTACTGGTCTAGAGACTCTAGAGCCTTAAAAAGGAGGTAGTGCTGATAGTTACCGGCGATGACTAGTGTAGGCGCAGAAGTTGCAGGTGAAGTGAGGCCGCACGTGCTTGTTACGTTTTTGCGGTACGATCTTGGGCCTGGTGCCGTCGGCCACCTCCACCTCTTCGTCTTCATCCTCCTCCCCGCCCTCCTCGTCGTCGAAGTTGTACACGTCCTCGTTGTTTTTCTCCTCAGCCTCCGACTAAAGTAAGTAGCATTATTAGTAAAGGGGAATGCCCATCAGCCACACAAAAAAATGCCTGAAATGAACAACAATGAAATATACGCCAAATTGCACTATAAATCGTAGGGAACCCATGACAATTTCAATAATTATCAAAAAACTTGGTAGAAGCCAGTTCCAAACATTTTTTCTAAAATATAGGTTAATCAAGGTTAAGGATACTACGTACTTCATCATTTTGCACTGATATGAGATTACATCTCATCGTTGCAATATCGAGATAGCAATGAATACAGTGTACGTTTCTATCCATTCTTAAATGTACACGGTGCACAAGTCCAAAACAACAGCAGAGTCGTATCCGTCGTCAAAAAGCCGAGTTGACGTTTAGGCGGGCCCAATCTAAGTCGTGTTCAAAAATGGGTAACGTGTGCAGAAGTAAAATCAAAATCCTTAAAAAATAGCCACAGCCGTCGTTATAATATAATATTAATTTACTCGAGCCGCAAACGCAAAAATGCGCAAAACCATGAATCGAAAAAATTAAAATGCATTCATGTCAAACTGTCAATAAGGCAAAGGACATGTGATGCATACAGCCTACGATACGATTTATAATTCGAGTTTTTTTATTTTGATAAATATTCATACGCATATACTATTTTAATTATATTTACGGTATTAATAGGTCAGATAATATTAAATGAATGATGACTATGCAATAATTCCATAAAATAGTTCGTTAAGGATTTTTTGACGATTTCTGTTTGGCTGAATGTCGATTACTCATGTCAAATAAACACTGACCGCCATTATAAATTAAGAATGACTATGAAGGATATCAAAATAAAAATTTTAATTATCGTTATGTTTTCACCCTAGGTAAACAAACTTGAGATACATTTCGTTATATATATTTTATTCTAAATAGAATTAAGGACTATTAGTAGTTTCTGTCTATTTCAGGCATTTTTTGGGCGTTTTCCTTTGGGCGACTGTCTTATGTAATTTTGACGTTCATAAATTCTAATTTGACTAAATTACTTTTGATTGACACAATTTTTTACCAATTTCTCCAAAGAGTTTAATTATAAACTCTAGCACGTGATTATTTTTATAGCCAAATACCAATCCAACTCTTATGTATTACTCATTTGTTGAAGTGGCAATAGACCACACTGCGAAATTTTCAGACTGACGGAGGGATGGACTGTGGAGGTACAGCCATAAAATTCTGTTGGCAGAGTGGGCAACCCTAAAGACAGTACATTAATAAAAATCATATGGGCTTGTATTTTTAAAGTCTTTTTTTTAAATGAGGGTTAAAAAGGTAAAACCCTATGCCTGTGACATGGTGCATGCATAACAGTGCCCTGTTGTCACCTTAATAATAGGTAATTAAACCTAGTAATCATATAAATAAAATTTAATGTTATAGTCACCTTGACTTGCCCTCGAGCTTGATCTACCTGCTCAAGGCTTACGCTTCCTTTCGGCTCGTCTTGCACCACCAGTACGTAGCTCACTTCTCCGTTGGTCTCAGAAGGGACGAAGGTAACCGTCTGGTAAGTTTCCTCCGGGTCGTTCATTATGGGATCCGAGGCTTCAGCAGCCCCCTGAATTAAAACTTAGTTAATACTTACACTGGAGTCATGATCAGAAGGAAGAACCTAGACGATACATAATATTGATTGTCATTGGTTGGTATTGAGGATATTGAGGATGCTATACGCAAAGGCTATCCAATGGCCTGCAGATCCTTTACAATGGGTTTAGAATGCTGATGGGGTTTGCCGCGATACTGTATTGCATCAGGGATGTTTGTAGAGGCCAACACCAACTGTTTTAGAGCAATAGTGCGTAACAGAGTGGCTTCCCTGATGTCTTGAGTGCGGGGCAGCTCCAGTGGCCTTTTAAACACCGTAACAGAAAGGGTTGAGTGCCCTATTGTGAGGCACTGGAATAAGATGCACAGCTCAGGTGGTGTCCTTTTTAATATAACGTAGATGTTAGATTGTTTGTATAAGGTACTAACATAGTTTTATGCGTTACTAACATTTTTACATAGAAATGTTTCGAAATAAAATGATTATTATTATTACGCAGTATATGGCGTATATGGTGTTTTGGCCTTAGTTAGTACTTACGCTAAAGCCAACCGCTTCGCTTATTTTAAGGTGTGATTGTGGTCAAATGAGAGTATCTTAATAATATGGTCAGTTTTTTTTTTAAAGCTTGGCTTTGTTAATCATATTCTAATTCATGTTAATTTTTTTGCAGATGCCTATGAATAATGATATAATTATTATTTATAGCTTCTATTTTCTATTAAGGCCATCACTTTAAAATTATTAATAAAGAAATATAATTTTAGAAGTAGAATAGCTTAAGCTATCAACATTATTATGTATTTCATGCTTTCTAAGAAAGAAGCTATTATTGTGCAAAAACTGGAGTATTGATCCACTGGGGAAAACTGCAGGCCAGTAATAGAGTTTTGACATCTGCTGGTTTCTCACAGCACATGACATGCAAAAGCAGTTAAAATAATGACACAAATCAATACAGTCTGCTATGGTTCTCAGAAACTTTCACCGCAACCGCCCTATAACTGCCACTTAGGTTAGGTTGAATATTTTATTAGACATTACATAGTACAAATGACAAAGGAACATTTCATTTCGATGCAAGCAATGTATATAGAATTGGAGTTCTGAACAAGTGATTATTTGTGCCTGTATTAGGTTCTTTTGGAAGCTTCATTCCTGCACCAGTTTATCACAAAGTTAACACCTGGTTTGTTAGGTATTTTTAAACTTGGTATTAAGAAAACTACAAGTACATATTTATGTCAACTAGAAGAAAATCATAGCAATGACAATGAAATGTTTTTTTTTTATGAGAAGTCATTTAGAAAATTTATAAATCTCGAATCTATACAACTAGAATTTTTCGTGTAACAATGCATTTATAATTAGGGGGCACTTACGTCAGTTTCACCATTGGCTTCCGAATCATTCAAGCCCTGTCCTTCGACCGCTGCCTGGTAGTAGTATTTGCCATCTTCATCTACGAAATACTCAACCAGCCCGGTGGGCAAGCCTTTTTCATCAGTAGTGGCATTCACTGAAAAATAATAAGAAATATGTTAACAACCCTTTATTCCACAGACAGACAGATTATTATGATTATTATAAAGAGTGTTTTCACAGGGAAATCCAAATCTAATAGACTTTATGAGGAAACTGTCTCCATTGTTCATTGATGTATTTGGAATTTTGTTCTAATGATATAGTTACCTGCAATGACTGCACCTTGTTTCAAGTATGTTTGGATGATCCCTTGCTTGCTCTTTTCCTTCTTATCTGGGGGTGGCATGGTGGGATTTACTATCACGCTTTGCCTATTATCTTCCTCAATGCGATCTTGGCAATCCAGGCTCTCTTGGCTGGATTCTTCTTCAATCACTTCTTCCTTCAGTTGTATCACTTGAATTACTTCTGGCTCATTTACTTGACTCGATCCTGGTTGTGGAACTATCACAACATTATTACGTATTGTAATGTTACTCTTGTCATGGACAGGTGCCTTTTCCAAATTTTCTTTAACTACGTGCCCTTCTGGGGTAATCAGGATATAAGGTTTCAGCTTAGGTTCGGTTAATTTTTCCGGGACAGCCGCGCTGCTCGCCTGGCTTGTCTGATTAACCACTACTCCCCTAGAGTTAGGTGATGGGAGTAACTTAACACCGTTTAGGGTTGCTAGGTCTTCCTGGCACTCCTCCTCTTCGTCAGGTTCCGACTTGATTCGGAGTTTATGGCCTCCCGGCCAGACTAAAACAAATAAATTGGAAATTGTAAAAAACGGTTCAATCAGGCACAGACGTACCGACAGGCGTCACGTGACCATTACCAATGTAGCAATAGTCCTTTTAACTAACTTAAACTTATTATGACACAGGATCAATTTGATTCTATAACAAAAAAATGTTAAGGACTTCAAAAGTACCTATCTCTTTTATAATATTTGGTTCAGTGGTGAAGAGAGGCCAATGTAGCAGTGTTGATGATATAAGTATCGGTATTTAAGCTGATTGATAAATTTAATTTAAAAAATGCTTATGATAGTAAAACTAGCAGACGTCCCGCGGTTTCACCCGCGTTGTGCCCGTTCCTGTGGGAATACAGGGATAAAAAGTAGCCTATGTCACCCGGGGATAGTGTAGCTTCCCAACAGTGAAAGAATTTTCCAAATCGGTCCAGTAGTTTCGTAGCCTATTCAATGCAAACAAACAATCAAACATTTCCTATTTATATATTAGTAGGTATAGACAAAAGAATTAGGTTGCCGGACCAACTTGACTAAAATGATTTAAGTAATAATATCTAACATATTAGGTTCCCAGTAAATGCTTTAGAGATATATTTATAGATGACTTTTTAACATTCCATGCATTAAACAACACAATGCCAGCAAAGATTTAAGTACAAAGTTAAGACCCGCTAAGTTCTTAGATCTTTTTACAAAGGAAAACAATTTTTAGTAAAATATCTTCAACATTTTAGTACCAAACTGCTACTTGACAGTTTGAACAAACAAGACCCTACAGTATAGGCCCACACTAGTAGTGTCCACAAAAATAGTAAAGCAAAATAAGAAGCTTAGTAGAATTCGAATTGAATTTGCATACCAAACTCAGAGCCCTCCATAACTACAATCGTCCACTAGCGCGTCCACGATGAAACTGACCAATGCATTATATAAGTAAGAACAATATAACGACAGGGGAGACAAGCCAGTACTATTATTCCATCTCAAAGGGTTGAATATTCGAATTGACGAATCACAGTCTTTAATCTCACCTTTTGATTGGCTGCTGCTTTTTAGGGAGACATGCGATCAATACTGGACAGGAGGGTGATTCAAGGTCACTACAATGTACTTGCAACATTGCAGTTTAGCATAGTTTGCAAGTCTGAGTGCAGCAGTAACATTGTAATAATTTGAATAATCGATTTATTTTAAAAACATGCGGTAGAACTTTTTAAACAGCAGAACTGATTCACTAATTAGTACATTATATACATTTATTTTTTATAGTATTAGCTATTTATTTGTAATTTAATTATTTTTTATGTTGTGAGTCAGTGTCAGTAGAACTGTATTGAAAGCATTGAGTTAAAAAACAAGGTATCTACCGGGATGTGATTTGTTGTTTCTTCAAATTATTAACAAAAGCTAAAGATAATCAGAAATTCGCAGGTATTTGTATTATATCAGTATGATTTAATATATATCTGATCCCTTTCAAAATACCTACTTGATTCATAAGTTTTAAGTGGGGTGTGTATTTTGTTAAGTTACAAACCGACAAAACCAATTAAATAAATATTAAAAAGCAGATCATTTATAATATTTAGATTATTCTTAGACTAGGGTTTGAAATTGGATTTGTGTTGTTTATTACGTTATTATTAATAATTTTAAATCCACTAAACATGTTAACTGGGATACAATTTGCCGTTACTGTAGTTTAAATTTATTTAAATCAAAAACTAAATTATCCATAACTCATGACCACACATTTTCAATACTTAACATTGATATTTCACAATAGATGCTACAATAAACAATCCTGAATAAAGGAGAAATCACTGCAGTTAAGACTGTCTGGCGATTTACAATTTATGTCTTTACTCACATGCAACAAAAATACTAGCCTGATCCAGCAAAGGACTTACTCGCTTCTTCTCATACAGAGTAGGCATCAATCACCACGGCATAATATTAGATGTTTTAAGACTTAGGTATATTGATTCCAAATCGAAGTTTTCTTACAATGCTTTCTTTTAAGGAATCAGTGATATAAGAAATACTTTCCCTGATTTGAACCACAACCTCGAACATGAAGGGCTAGGCTTTGGTCACATTTTGTTACAAAACCCAGAAAACATTACTATACTGGATTGCCTGATCAAAGAAATTTAAAACTTTATTTTATTAATTTCAGATTAAAGTCTGCTACCAAATAGAAACATTTGAAGCAGACATTGAAGCAGAAAGCAAAAACCTTTGGATGGATGCCCTGATGAGGTAACCAGTGTTTCATTTACTTCAAAACTAGACCACTTTTGATGTTTCCTAGCTAACTATAGAATTCAGTCTCTTACAAAGATGTGTAAAGTGCCTATGCCTAATGATAAAATAATGTTGTGGTATATTTTGATTATTATTTTGCATAAATGGTTTGGTCATGTTGAGAGAATGAATAAAAGGCGCCAACCAAAATGTTTTTCTGAGGCAGATGTAATCGAAAACACTGGGAGGCCTACCACTTATTAAAATCTTATTGGAGCAATCTAGGTCTGAGGTGGCCTCTTGATGTGAGTAAAACATACCTTGTTCATGTGAACCCATTATCCAGTCAGTTTAGTGTAGCACTATGTCTGTGTAGCTTACATACAACATGAGAGTTCACTGATTCAACAACAATAATTATCAAAGTACCGACTTTTTATCCAACTTATCTGCCTTCTACCCGCGACGCGCGTTTTATTATGTAGACAACAAAGACATCTCTTGTCAGAACTTTAGAATGATATTACGTTTCGTTATCAATACTAAGTTATGAAACCGTACAGACGTAACTCAGAGCAATAACGATAAGCGTTTCGTTATTGCTCTGAGTAAAAACGTAACGTTTTGTCAAATCAAGTCATATACAAAGTACGTTATTATTGAAATAAACTTAATAAACATGGTAAATAAATAAATGAACATTGGAAAAACGTAGTTTGTTGATTGTAGGTACGGAATTTGATAAGAGTAGGTAGTTAGAAAGAAGTTGTACTTACTGCAACGTTGACAACTGATTGAGTTGAAATTTGATTTAAAACGACATTTTTATCTTCAGAGAAGACCAACAAAAGACAAATTCCTATTAGATGTTTACGCAACGGGAGTGATACGAAGATTCGAAAGACGCTATTGCGACGCACACTACGAACGAACGGCGTCCAACAGTTTTGTGAATAAGCGTGTTCACGATAACATCAATCAAAAACCGCTATAACGAATAGCGATTTTCGATTCAATGTGGTTTCGAACAGGCGTACCCTTTATTAGGTTCTCAATTCGGCAGTATCTTTTTGTTACCTACCTCATTACTGCGTCACTTATAGACAGATTTCATTTTTTTTTTTTTTTGAGAGTATGTAAGTACTTACATTGTGGTCCCAGCCTATAAGAATTATATCAAAATCTGATCAGTAATTTGGGTTGTAAATTTTGAGTACTTTTACGTGGCCTGGCCTACGCAAACGACCGGCAAATAGGTTTGAGCTACACAATGACTGAAGCATGCATGCCGTCTGTCGGGATAGGTCAACTCAAAGCTGAACTAATTCTTTCTTCAAAAGGCTTTTCCAGACTTTGCCCTGCATTGTGAGACTCGCATAATAAATGAATACAATCTTATGTCTGGACTTTAAAAGAGACCATGACCCTGAGTTTCTTTTGGCATTTCTTCTCAGGGATCAGTCAATTTGGATATGCCATTTAGTTTTTAAATAAAATTATTACATGTAAAAGTATCTGGAAAGATCAACTTACAGATATAATATCAATTCATTAAAAAAAAAACATCTATTTTTAAGACTGGCCTGTTGGTCTAGTGGTAAGTGTCCCTGGCTGCTATGCCGGAGGTTGTAGGTTTGATTCCTACCCAAGAGAAATGTTTGTGTGATGAGCATGATCATTGGTTGTCTAGATGTTAATGAATGTATTTAGAAATATGCTAGTATGTCTATAAATTATCTAGTACTCATAATGAGCTCTTAGTTTTGGTCTGGATGGAGTTGTGTGAAAAAGTTGCAGAATATTATTATTATTAGTAAAAAAAAATATTTTAGTATAAATATAGATTAATCTTTCAATTGAGGTAATCAGAGACGCAATAGAAAGACAATGACTGGCGGACACGGGTATCCTTCCGGGGTTTAACGAATTAAAGTAACATAATTAGTCTGAAGACTAGATTGCTATTTACATATCTATATTATTTGGTGGGGTTTGTCTAGGACGATTATTATAAAAGGATGTGCATTGGTTTTTTAATGATTAAATGGAATAAAACACATAAATACATATCATACTGCGCTTTAATGGTGATGCAAGTGATAAAATTAAACTTAAAAAAGGTGTTTGAAATTTGATTTGACGTTTTCTGAAACAAATAGTACAATAAAAGAGTTGCAGAGAGATAACGAAAACAAACACCTACTGTTTTTCATAGCAGTATGAGTATAGTTTTATACTTTTTTCTCAGAAGTTTGTTTTTTTGACTTGCGTCACTATTTGAGCTGAGGTGCATTTTATAAGTTTTGATTATTCATTCATCTGTTAAGTTAGTCTCAAAAAACATGATAACTCTAAAGAATGATTAATGAATGATGAATGATGGCGAATAAAGTTCGTAGGTAACAACAGTTTTCTTATGGAAGAACTGACATAATGTGATCCAGACCTTATATCAAGTAGATATTAAAAACAGATTATAAACTAGTTAAATATAAGATCAAACATTTAACCACCTGATATTACATCAGTAGCATGTCCCTAACACCCTGCTTATAAAGCGTTGAAACCCCTAAAATGTCAAATTTACCCAACATGAACATGAACCTTGTACCGTTTGTAATAAAGTTGAAAAGTATCAAACAAATTTGACACATTGGGGTAGCTTGAAGTACTGGTCTCTGTAAATGAAATGACCTATTGTTTGGATAGAATGTAAAGTAGAACCAGGAATTCTAATAGGAGAAATTCGACTTCGGATATTTATTGGTTAAAATTATTGATTAGCGGTGACCAGGGTTAACAAAGACGCTGGTGTTGACTTGTAGGTGGACGAGGGATTGTTATTAAGCCTTAATCCATCTTATTTTAGTCAGTTTCTAAATTGATTACAACAGCTTGTCTAATATTCCCACAGTTGGGCAAAACCTTTTTCTCCTAAAGAGAAGGCACAAGCACTATTGTTAAGGGGTGACATTTTGATAGTCCTTGTTTTCTTTAATCTTAGTGTCCTATGGCAAGATGAAAATGAAAATGAAGAAAATAGGAACGTAATAATAGAAAAAAATAAATAAATTATAGAAATCTATTTAGTCGTATGCGACTATAAAATCATTATTTTTAATAAAATCTTGCTTTGAAATTTTTGTATGCTGATTATTGTCATTATTATTTGTTGTTATTTTTATTTACGTTTCAAGTCGGATTTAATCAGTACCTTTTTGTTAGGTAAAAATATTGAATGCGCGTTACGTTCTAGAAGTAGAAAGATTAGAGTAACTCTCACAAGCGCCACTTTACATAAACAATACACAGTTCCCTAAAACATTGATAAACATTACTTTCCACTGGAATGTAAACCTAAATCGATCAGAAGTATAAAATATCTTCTTTACAGTCCGCCATTTTATCAACGTGTTAGACACTTTCCACAATATTATCTTGTCTTTTGAGTTTTATTTGTTAACTAACGACAGACTAAAACAAAATATGCAATTACAAGCAAAATTACCGCCAGACAGATTGAAAACTTAGTTTAACCAAGAGCTAGACGGCGCTAGCGTCAGTCAATACTGAAATTTTACAATACGATTTAATTCCACAAGGAAACTGCTGTCTGTATTTATTCGGAACGATCAATACTCCCACGGAAAAGTATTTCTCTACTTATTCATAGTCATATTATATAAAGGAAACAGCACACATTATACCTGTATCTTGGTGAAGCTTCTATATTTTCTCAATGAGGGCGTTTCAATCAATTTATTTCACTATCACGGTGCGATAGTGACGCCAAAATGGCGGCCGCGAGAACTACAAACTGGAACAAACTGTGAAATCCGTAGGAAACCAGCGCTTAGTGTTGCTATGCTAAAATTATAATTGTGAAACTATGTAACTAGGTGGCGGTATTATAGAGGATTGCTAGATTTTGACAGTATAAAATATTTTCTAAATTACTTTCCACGTGTAATAATATTTTTTTAAATATATTATACTTATAGTAAGGTTTCTTTATATATTGCTTTCCAACAGCACAAACAAAATAAATATCTGAAAATAATAATTATGATGATTTTTACGACACCCTAATCAGTTATGTACTAAAATAGGGGCAAATTTATCAAAGGCCATTCAGACGTCTTGTTAATAGGTACAGTCATGGTTATTTATAAATCGACCAATATTAATGATTCCCTCATCGCGTCGCCGCAAGTTATAATATTATGATAAATACTATTAAAACTTGCGGCAACGAGTAATGATCCCTTAAATTCTATGTATTAATTATTAAATAATAAAATAATATTAAAATAATAAATAAAATAATAATAAAAAACCATAATGCTATTATTGTCACTGGCATCAGTTTCTATAACCTGTAACTTTGTTTATTTTTTTGTTAAATAAAAATTTCACAAGCACGAATTAGCTTCTGTAAACCATTGAGGAGTTCCGTCGCATACCTTCCATCTGCATTATCTGTTTTTGTATCACCTAAACTCCATAATATATTGTGTTCCAAGTATCAACAGAGGCGGCTCTCAGATAAAAATTCAATATACAACTATTATCTTACCTGAGGGATAGATTTTTTGTTCAAATTGATGTAAAACTTCGAGCTTTTCTTTTTTTCTTATCAAAATCGGACTACGCTATAAAAAGTTATGCATGGATACGTAAAATAAAACAAATATACAATATGTTGAATTTCGAACCTACTCCGTTTTTATTTCGTCAATCGGTTCAAATACAAAATTTATAGAAGTCTGTCAAGCGAGTCGTGTGACCCATAGACTGGTTTCTAATTGAGGCAATACTTTTATCTGTCAAACGGTTTGTCACAAGTTCGTTTCGGGATGGTTGGTTACAACATCTTGATACTTTTGGCTCAACAATCAAAATTGTATTTTTTCTGTAATGTAATCGCGATTTCGGATTTAGATTCAGTCTTCTCTTAGTTATGACTTTGAAACTTACTGGGGCACACAATATTGATAGCCACTTCAAGAGATTCTTGTTTGAACTGAAAATAACTGTTTTTCTGCATTTTTGATGAAGTAATAAAAAGTACAATTAATAATTTAGTTTTAATAATTATTATTTGTTTATTGTTATCATTAACTCGTGACCATACCAGACGGTATCAAAATTTAATCTGAAACAGAGTACCTATCTGACGAAAATTGCTGCCAAAAAACAAGGATAAAAATTGTGATTTTATTTCTGATTGTGAGTTTGTGACAATAAAAACCTACATTGAAATGCACTTTTTAATTTATCCCAAAGATATTTTTTATCTACAAATATAATTCAAGTATCAAAGACGTTAGTAGCGTACGATACCAGTGTTGACACCTGTAAGATTTTTAAAGCCGCCTCTTTCCAGAGACACGACTCGCTTGACGGACTTTGTAAATTGAATTTCAGATTATTAGTGGGATAAGCTGGCGTTTTCACCTTAAAAGAAAAGGTGGAAAAGTCTATGGTCCATGAAAATTTGACTATAGACAAATAAATAAATCAGGGTTTGTTTTGTTTGGACAGTTTTGACGATGGCGGAAACGAATTTGCAGCGTGTATGAAATGTGAAATGTGAACCCCGAAGTTGTTTATAGTCGTTGGGTTATTGATTTCCCTACCCTGCACCCCTGCACCCTTTCAAGCACCGGTCCTAGCCGCGCCGCCCCACGCTTCTCGACGGTGCCGACGCTACCCCTCGCTGATTAGTGCTCCGACCGGCGAGCTCGCTCGACCGGTGCGCCGTATCGCTCGTCGCTCCGCGCTCGCTCAGTGATCAATCAAGGGGCGCCCATTGCACTTGTGCAGGAGGTCATAAATAACGTGTGCTAAGTGATTTTAATTTCTTCCTAATGGCTGGGACCCAATCTAGACCAGTCCCGCCAGTGAACGAGATTATGCCGGAACCATTTTGCCGTTGTTGGAACGGCGAAGTAGAGGAGGATGTTGGGAATCCTGACTGCGGTTGCGGTGAGGAACTGGAGTTTGTAAGATGGCGCTGGCAGGTACCTCGGAGTAGTCCCAAGTGGGTAGACTTGTATGATGATAGAAGGCAAGCGGTTTTCCATCCAGTATACAGTTCGGGAACTGCCGTGGTGAGGGGAAATGCGCGCCTGAGGCACAACAAGCACTACTACTGGGAAATTAAGATGCTCACCCAGCCATATGGTACTGACATTATGGTGGGTATTGGAACCAAGGATGTCCCAGAAGCAGTTACTGACTATGCAGCCTGTCTTGGATCAGGTCCTCACTCTTATGGACTGTCTTACACTGGGGCTATTTGCAAAAACTCAAAGGTAGTTGACGACTGCCCAGGATTTTGCAAGGGCACTATCATTGGTGTGATGGTGGATATGTTTCATGGGACTCTTGAATACTACTTGAACCGTGAGCCACAAGGAATAGTTTTCACCGATCTCCGACGGCACAGGTCTTTGTTTCCCATGATTTGCTCATCTGCTGCTCAGTCCTCTATGAGGCTAACTTATGCTTCCTCATGGAACGACTCGCTGCTGATCAATGCTGCAAAGATACTTGCAGCATCTGCCTCTGGGCGTAGCTGCTTCGAAAAAATGCCGCCAGGACTTGCCCTAATTCTGAAATACAACTTTTGGATTCCACTGCCAAGTGCTGGCAAAGTTAGGCAAAATAATGCCGAACGTTACATTCGGGAACGGATCAGGGACCGAAGGTTCTAGAATAGGGGCCAGAATGGCACTGTCGCACCAGTGGTGCCATTAATGGTCATTGAAAAAAGGAAGATTGTGCATGACAATAATAGGGTCGGAATGAACCCTATATTCTTTGAGAATGATATTTTGTATAACAATAATTTCTAAACATGGTGTGCTAAAAACGTGAGGACTGAATACTGATTGTGATAAATACACAGTCACGATGGCCTATTGGAAATGAGAGACTTTAAACATTTATTTAAACTTATTTATTGCATTGTGTACTTAAGCGGCAATAAGCCAATGGTTAAATTTAATGTTTGGTTTTAGACCTCCCATTGTGCTATTGACGCGAACCCCCTCCATTCACATTATAGCTGAGTTGGATGGGTCAAAAGATTCTGAGTTATAGGCAAAATGTCTTATAACTAGTAATCTTAATCTTATAATCATTATGAATGTCTATTTATACTATTTATTAATTAGTGCAAATTGCAAATAAGTCTTATCTGGATTTTTATAAAAGTACCAGTTTTAAAAATTAAGCAAAGTTGTGATATTAACTTGAGGATAATCATTAAAAATGGTAATTATTGTAAAACTCTGTCTAGGGGAAGAAATTGATTGACTGTTATCACTCATGGGTTGAGGACACATCTGTGGAAAAAAATACTGGTATCTTTGTTTAAATATTAGTGTGCATACTTTTTCTGTCACTTGGCACAAGTGTATGATTTGTATAATTTGAATAAGGTTTACAAAAAGAAATATTAAGGATCGATCTTTTACTACTTGCATATTTACTCGATAGCAGCACATATACACTGCTCAAAGAATAATTAAATAATTGTGTGTGTTTTATGATAATTGCTAAGGTTCTGAATTTTCTAGTATTTCAAGTATAATATAAACACTGTGTGTTGCCCATAGGGTACATTTGAATATTGTAATACATAACTGTTATTAATGTTCTATTGAAACTGGTATCTCATAACTTCTTAACCCAAGATTATGTTGGGCAATTCTGGATCTTACTTGTAACATTTCACACCATTTCTTTGTATACATGTAGCCATTAGGTCAAGCAGTTTAGTGACTATTCCTTTTAATATGTGGTGAATATATAATGCAGGAATAGCCTGAAGTCAATATGTTAATTAACTACACCTTGTATATGGCCAATAGGGTATACACTCGAATATTGTAATACATACCAGAAATTAATAACTTTTAAAGCAAAAATTTTATAGCCCAAGATTAAGTTGGGCAATTTATATTTAACTATAAGATTTCACACTATTTCTTTGTATTCATCTAGCCATTATGGCAAGCAGTTTGATCAATATTCCTCTAACATTGGCAAATATATGATACAGGAATAGCCTGAAAAGCCATTATGTTTAAGATTTTATTGATTACACTTTGTATGTTACGTTGCCAAAATGGCAATTGAACATTGTAATACTTACCAGTAATTAATAATTTTAAGAATTTTAAAGCCCCAGATTAAGTTGGGCAATCCTGGAATTTTACCAAATAATGTTGTTTTATTTCTTTGTATGTATTGGTGTGATGGTGGTGGTGGTGATACCATAAGGGCCAACAATTGTGTCTGACGCAGGAATAGCCTGAAGCCAGTATATTAAAGATTTTAATTAATTACAGTTTCTCTATATGTTGCCAATAGGGTAAACAATTTAATAGTAGTTTTTTGATGTGCTTTTGGTAGCAGTAGCTCGATGTTAGATTAGGTCACAATGAAGTCATCTGCAATCCCCTGATCCATTGAACTATTGTAACAAATCCATTGTCTACAGAAATATTAGTAATGTATGTGTAAACATAATTGCTAGTATTAATAACAATATAATCATGTAATTGGTGTCTTTTTTCATTGGTGTCATTCATTCAATTAATGAAATAAATACTTATGTGGAAATAAATGCAGTTTCTTTTGTTTTATTACCTTTTAATGATTTTCTATCTAGGGTTCCAGAATTTAGCACTAAATACTAGTAGGTAACTGGAACTTCACAGTGGGTAAAAGTGGAGCCCTCAAGTTATGGCTGGGGTAATTTCTCATAGAAAGGTTAAATTGGATTGAATCAAGTAAAATGATGCTTAGATCTTGAGGTATTGGCCAGGGGGTCTAATAATGCAGGTAACAAGCATAGCTGAACTTTACAGCATCAGATAATTGGAATGGTATTGCGCAACTACTTAGCACCTTCCAGTAGACCTGTCGCCTAGTTTGGAGTATCTACTATTCTTACCCAAGGTTTAGGCATACACAGAATGGTATAACCTAGGTACTTAGTGTAGCTGTGTTTTTTTTTTACAAATGTACAGACGCCAGCACATCAAGTTACCCCAATGTGTTAAATTTTCCCAATTGAATATGAACCTTATTCTGTTTGCCATAAAGTTGAAAAAAGATCAAAGAAATTTGACACATTGGAGTAACTTGATGTGCTGGCGTCTGTACCTAAGTATTTTTAAACATACTGTACTTAGACTAATTGTAAAGTTAGGTTTGTAGGTATGTACCAGGGTCTCATCATGAAGATAATTTTATTAGGATCATGGGCGTACCCGATTGCAGCTGCCGTCTCCGTGAATACCACACGATTCTGTGTAGAGTTGTTCTTCTCCAAGATTTAAGAAAGATTTTCGAGCTCGCTTCGCTCGTTTAGATTCTTCTTGGTCCCCGTTGCAAATATACATTTCCAAGATATCTAAGAATAACATTTTGATACACGTAGAGTCGTAATCATAGAAAAATTGGCTGAATTGTCTGAGTTTTTCTATGATTAGGCCTCTACATACACCAATAAGTCAGAACTGGCTGTACCTAATCATACGCGGTGTTGATTAATGAAAAGCGCAAGTGCTTAAGGTCAGTGATAGCATTTGGAATATCGAGTAACTGGGAGCGTCGTTGTCCAGGGCAGCAAGTCCGTATTATAAAGGCGCCATTCTATGCAGCACTCTACCTCAGATAGTTTTGGCATCCTTCCCCAAACTTATTTATTATAAATGGATTGCAAGGCATGCCGAAAAGGGGTTGAGCGGGTGAAGCGAGCTCGAAAATTTTAACTTGTCCCCGCAGACAAGTTTGGAAAAGCTGTTCGGCTTGCCTTACAATCGATTTCAAATCATTGTGGAGTCCTAACCAGTAAAAAATTGGTCGATAACATAAACACGACGGTACCTACAGGTGTTACACACATCTTCGGCCAGTGCCG
The DNA here is from genome assembly GCA_921972225.1 of Euplexia lucipara. Classification (NCBI taxonomy): domain Eukaryota; kingdom Metazoa; phylum Arthropoda; class Insecta; order Lepidoptera; family Noctuidae; genus Euplexia; species Euplexia lucipara. Next base: position 34,181,158 of record OV179142.1, read on the forward strand.
GCTTTAGGAGTAGGTAGGTACCTACTGGAAAATCGGATCCGTCACCCAGAGCGCCAAGTTTGTACAGCCACCTCAATTTCCAAACCTATAAGTGATTTAATAAAATCGAGCTCACTTCGCTCGCACTGATTCTTTTCGCTTTGCCTTTGCATTGTTGAGGATTTTTCAGTTTCTCTTGTGCTTTACAAGAGAAACTGGAAGTTCCCACTTTAAGAGTGACATAAACGATTTCATGGCTTCTAGTAAACCTTGCGAAGTGCAGAAATTAACATCGAACACGAACCCCCGTGTAAAAGTTACAGTCCCATTATAATTATATTCAAAATTCGAAGATTTATACGTGTAGGTACCTAAAACTTGGGTGCCTTAATCTTATGGCCATTGGTATGGTCGAGCTTCAATCTCTTCCGAGCAACAAATAAAATGCTTCAATATTTTGCCAAGGGCGTCAACGCCGCCAACGTCCTTATGGAAGGCCCTGCATACGTCGTTGTGGCTGATGAATTCGCCAATATATCAAGAAATTGTTGCTTCTACTGCTTCTACAACTAAGTAGGTCTCTATGTCTTAGAACATACTATAAAAATAAAATAAATACCAGTTTTTTCATGTCAGGGAATTTCACACATACCTAACAAGGCGAGGGTATATAGACAGGTTTGTTAGACTCGTACTGACGAACTACTGACTAAAAACTACCCCGGTGTTCCATCTCACACCTCCGCCTGGGGTCACGGGAATGGACGATTTATTCGTAACCCCTTTATGGTAGGATAAACGTAATATATTAAAAAACGGAGTTGTATATGTAGGTACCTAATACATTTCCTTAATACATATTGACTATGTTGAGCGGCCTAAATAATAAATGACAGCCGTATCGGTCGATCGAAGGTTAAGCTAAGCTTGCCAAGGTCGATCCATGGAAACATGATTACTTTCCATGACATGCATGCTTCGGAAAGCAGTTTTAACTCCCGACGCAAAAAGGGGGTGTTATAAGTTTGAACGCTATGTGTGTGAGTCTGTCTGTCTGTCTGTGGCACCGTAGCGCCTAAACGGGTGAACCGATTTAGATGCGGTTTTTTTGTTTGAAAGCTGGGTTTCTTGCGATAATGCTTAGACATGATTAATCAAAATCGGTTCAGCCGTTTCAAGATTATCAGCTCTTTTGTGTTAGCTACCGTTGATATTTTAGACGTCTATGGGTACTTTACTTACATACATATATGTGTGTCTTAAAATTTCAAACTCCCATGTGTGTTATATTAATAAGCAAGATTATGGTATATTCGGTCTGATGCAGCCAGGATATCTAGCAGACTAATACACTCTTGGGAAAATAATAGCAGTCGTGTTTTTAATCATTTTAACCAGCATTTGATTCTGCACACAATGCACTGTTGGCAACAGGATGAGCTGATGCTGCAGCCAGGCTATCCAGCACACCAGTAGGTAGACTCTTAACAAAATAATAGCAGATATGTCGTGTTTGGATTCATTTTAACCAGCATTTGACTCTACACACAATACACTGAAAACCTCACATAACAGTAAACTCTACAAAACAAAATTAATGCGTTTAAAAATTTTAAAATAAAAATTTAAAAAACCTCCACCGCAAAAAAAGTAAAACATTTAAAAAGTTAATTATTTATTAATTGTAGTTGGGTTTAAAATTTAAATTCAAACATTATTTGAATAAAAAAAAAAATATATTTGTATGTAACTTAGATTTTCAATAGTCTGGTTTATTTATTTAATAGTTCGAGCACACAAATGTGTATAGAGGTTATTAGAGGCGGACTTAATGCCATAAGCATTTTCTACGTATAATTCAACCTATGGGTGATTATGTCTTTCCTGCCCCCAGCTTAAAAATGTGTGTGTAATTTGCCCTTAGTCTCCTCGCCTCGCCTCGTCGGTTCATGTTATTTCACCAGCGGCACTGCTGAGCATGATGTCCCGGTTTCGTTCCTGGGTCTGGAAAAACGTTATTAGAAACGCTAGACACTAGAAACATTTCTCCCGATTATAAGTATGTATAAGAAATAATTCTCGAAATTGTAGACTATTTTCGATTGAAGAATTACACATTTCTTCTAATCATTCTTGACATAGTCGTGCTCAAAACAAAATAAATGTTTCTACGCAACGATATTAAATGTATGTAAAAAGTTGTAGATGTTATACGCGCTCAGCAAGTGACACGTTAAAATGTGGCTAACTAGCCACACTTCACCTCAGTGTGCCGTCACGTCCCAACGGACGCGTGCGTTAGTGTACCGTTTTTGAAGATCGAATGTTGTTTTTAGTAACCTATCTACACCTTTTTACTTATAATATCACTAGCTGTACCCTGCCACGCTTCGCTGTGGCACATTGGGATTAAATGGTTAAAAATGGGGAAAAAAATAGATATAAACAATCCTTGATACGGATTATATATCATGCTAAAATTTCAGCTCGATCGGTGCTGAACTTTTTGAGGTTTTGAAGCGTACACAAACTAACATATTTTTTTTAATATTATAGATTAATATTTATAGGTTTATGTTTATAGGGGAGGAGCTTGTGGCTAAATTATAACAGCCGCATGGGTCGATCGAAGGTTAAGCTACGCTTGACGAGGTCGGTCCGTGGATGGGTGACCATTTATTACATACCAAGACTCCTCCGTGCCTCGGAAAGCACGTTAAGCCGTTGGTCCCGGCTGTCATTTGTAGATCTTTGACAGTCGTTACTTGTAGTCAGAAGCCCGAAAGTCTGACAACCAGTTTAACCAAGGGGTATCATGTTACCCAGTTACTGGGTTGTGGAGGTCAGACAGGCAGTCGCTCCATGTAAAACACTGGTATTCAGCTGCATCCGGTTAAACTGGAAGCCGACCCCAACATAGTTGGGAAAAGGCTAGGCAGATGATGAGATTAATATTTATAGGTACCTACTGTGCTAATAGTCTCCGATCAATAATAGCACTAGATACCTACCTACAGGGTCAGCAACAAAAATACGTCGCTAAAGTGTCCACCACACACATAAACAATTACATTTCTTACTACCTACGAAATATAGAAAAAAGTTTTATAATATTATCAACTTCAGTTCATTAAAAACCTTGACACATAATCATAAAGTTGAATTACAATTGCAAAATACTTATGTCTAAGTTCTTCTGTCATCGGGGAAAGGTAAAAGCAATAAATTTAAAATATCACTTAGAAATAAAGGTCAGTTTTATAATAAGTACAAAAATATTTATTCTAAAATAAAACAAAATTCCTAAGAAATAAGGTTAAAAAACGTTATGTTGACAATTTCGTCTTTACTCTATTTTGGAACTAGACGTAGTTCTTGGTATTATTACGTCATTTCAATGCTCAGAACAGTCAGAACACAGTAAGAATAAAATTCCTAGTGCTATTTAATTATTGTTCGAAGATTATAGTAGTGGAATTCCCTGCCGGAGTCGGTGTTTCCTGATAGTTACAACCATAGATATAATAAATAAGGTTTTTATATATTGCTATGGCTACAACCTAGAGATCTTTAAGTACCCTGGTACCATCTTTAGGTACAGAGTGAATAGGTAGGTTTGTCCTAGGTAAGCGTGCTTCATCGTCAACCACATCATCATCGCTTACCATCGGGTGAGATAGTTGTCAAAAACGAGCCTAATATACAATAACACCTAATTACACGCAGAAACTACAAAACGCCATCTGCATACCGGTTACGAGTAGGAACTAGGGAATGCAATCTCGTACGAGATTTCCGCCTAGCGAGATCTCGCGAGACTCAAAACCCAGTCTCGCGAGATCTCGCAAATTACGGGATCTCGCGAGATCGGGAGAATCGCAATTAAAACATATGCAAATGCTTGTTTTAAGAACTAGTAATTGACATGATATGTAATTAAATAGAAACTGCGTTGCTTAGTTATAAAAATAATGTAAGTTTTATTTAAAAAATCAACAGAGTACTTATTATTTTGTCTCTAACTCTAATCACATTTGTTTATGTCTATAATTATTATACCTACTGTAGTTAATCAGTTCAAATTCTTACAATATTGGTAACAAAACAATAATTATCTATATTTAGTCTTTTGTAAATTATTACTTTAGTTTTAATAATTAAGAGTAATAGGAACATTACTTATGGTAAATAAATACAACAAAACAAAAACTTAACTTCACAAGTTCTTAAATAAATGTTGTGAGATCGTATTAATCAAATAAAAGAAGTTTAAAGTAGAAGTCAGATGAAGTTATCAAGGTACGGAAAGGCAAGTTAGTTTCTCTGAAAATGGCTTCTCAAAAAACACGTCATGTCGAGAGTATCATCTGACAGACGACTTCTGATTTTGCAGAGTATTTGGCATGCAAAATCAGAAGTCGTCTGTCAGATGCGCCAGGCGCGGCCGCACGGCCGGCCAGGATTCTTTTCGCGCGCAGCCGCGCTATGAAATACACGTCGTCACGCTGCATTTGTCGATCTCGTTATCTCGCGAGATCTCGTACGAAATTTGACGAGATCCAATCTCGTAAAATATGGCCGGGATCTCGCGAGATCGGGATCTCGGCGAGACGAGATTGCATTCCCTAGTAGGAACCTAATACGGACCCGGTCGTTACGGGTAGTCAGAAGCCCGAAAGTCGGATAATTTCTATTCTAGTGTACCTAGTCCAAAAGTGGCTTTCATGGGTCTAATTGAAATAGATTATTTCACTTTAAATGATAGTGCAATTTACCTTCGATTTTATCTGAATCGCTCCCTATATGTTTGAAACAGTTACAGAAAAAGACACTTGATTTGATTTAGCATTTTGTAGGTTCCCCGCTTGTACGTACAGTCCACATTCTGCGAGCCATATCCTACGATTCTTTCATGCTTCTTTTGCTTCGTTGTCATACACACATTCAATAATAGAATTTATACACATAAAAACTTACTAATTATAACTTTATGGGCTAAGTACATAGGGTGATATAATGGGCGGCCTAAATGATGGCGTTACGTTAGTAATTTAATAGTCTATTACAAACATAAAATGCGGAACAAAATTTTTGACTTTCCCATTCGATAGTATTGTACGAGGGGGCGGGGCCCTGAATCTCGCTTTGGTGTTGTAACCGGGCGTTTATACATAAGGGCTGGGACAAATGGTATCATTATTTTTCCCCAGCCCCCGACCCTTGCTCGTGCCAGCCCGCGAACCTCTAAACCTGTGGATTAAAATATGTGCCTCAAAAACGGGGCAACCGTAGTCGCATAATTATGATTGTCGTAGGAAATACTGCCTCGAGTCGGGCAAAGCGTTATTGAGTTTTTCTATCTGGAATTTCTCAGAATGAACCCGGAGTCAATACCCAATGTTCAATACTTTAATTGCATTCCACATGACGTATTCTTAGGTAATAAAACTTAAAATTAGATCATAACATGGACCCTGTCGGGCACAGCAAAATAAGTGAGTTTAGGAGAGAGGACGCTTAATCTAGATAATATTTTATTAAAAACTAATATAGGTACCTATGTATATTACTTAACAAACTACTATTGCTACTATTATATAAAATAAGTGTGGTCAGATTGAGCGGTGTGGTAAGTTCCTATCTACTAATTAATACTGGTAGTCTGGATTTGTGCCCGATTAATGGCAATAGGCTCGTCCCCATAACATGGGACTTAAACATAACTGGCGAAATATGATAATAATATTTATTTTATGTCGGACATAAATCCATAAAGTGTTAGTAACAATATTAAATACCTTATTATCTAGTGTTAGTACAAATTACCCTATTCACAATACAAACTACAATTGGAGAGCTAAGTATAACTCTCCGCTACAGTTCTCAGGATGCTGTTGCGACTATCTCTAACTCTCCTGAGTAGCGAGGCACTTTTCTTGCGAAGAATCGCGTGAAAACCGTCGGTACGAGCTTGCGCATACATAAATATGGATGTACCTACCTACCTACTAGTGTTGAAGTGTTCATAGGTACAACTCCTATCAGCTTCCCTCTACCCAACAAATAAAACATAACATAACATCACGCCTGTAATCCCTGAAGGGTTAGGCAGAGGTGTATCTGAATACACCCACATTTCGCCAGTTAACCAGTAACCTATTATTGTGGTGAGCCTATTGCCATCAATCGGGCACAAGTCCAGACAGCAAATAGAGAAAAGAATACTGTTTTTTTTTGTCGGCATCCCGTGAAGTAAATTGACTCTTCGCTAGGTATTGCAACCTACCTACTAGGTACTAGTACCTACCTATATGTTTAGTTAATGTTTATGTTTTGGGAAATAATACGCCACCGTTAAACATAAAATCTTTTCACAAAAAATACAACTGCCAAATAAACTACAAATAATAGTAAAATAACTATAGGTACATATTCCGCTATTCGGACGTCGTCGTCGTCGCTCCGTTCGGTGGCGAAAAATAAATAAACAAAGCAGCTAAAGCCATAGACTTCGAATCTATAGATTAATTTGAACTTTTTTCGGTGGTTTAATTATACCTATATATACCTATTGTTATATGGAAAATAATATAATATATCGTATATTAGATAAATGTTATATTATTTTCCGTTCGTGAGCACATTCACAAAAAACTATAAACTGGCTGTAGTATCGTCACAGCACTAATGATTTCCTTTGGTATAATTAACATGATCATGTGTTTAAGTTTTTTGTGTATTGGTATATTTATTATATTATACTTTATGATATTTATCATATATATTATTTACTTTATATACCTATATAGGGTTGCCAGGTCGCCAAACCTAATAGCCGGACAGACCTGTCAGTTTGGCCGGACATTTGGGTAAAAAGCCCGGACACCCTACATCAGGTTTTGTGTCTCTCTCATAAAATGTTGTGTCTTAGAATTGTTTTTTTCATTATTACTATAAAAAATACGTTTTCTTAAAAAGCCGGACACCGTTTATTTTGGCCGGACACGCAATCAAAAAGCCTAACTATGTCCGGCTTTATCCGGACGCCTGGCAACGCTATACCTATATAATTAAATGATGATTACTTTCTTTCAAATTTCTTACGATATTGCACCTACCACTGTTTGTCTCTGCATGACCTAAAGTTTGACTGTTAGAAAATGCCTAAGGCATTAAGTCCGCCTATGTAGGTGTATATTTGTGTGCTTGAAGTATTAAATAAATAAATATAAGCCATCAAACTGGACTCGGACGGAGGCACTGCTGTTTAATATTTGATTAGAAACGACTAGGTACCTATTTCCAATTTTAACATCGTTCGATTGGCGTAACCTTTAGGTAACTACGTCAAGCTTTAATGGAGGATGCACACACGCGATCATTCCCTTTATTTATAATGAATAGGTACCTAGGTGCTTTCATTTTAGAAAATTAACTACGGTTCCGGGAAAAGCAAGAAATTCTTAAAATACATTTTTTTTTAATTAGTGTTCTGTCATTATAAATCGATACCTCGGTCATTTTATGAATAATGGTTACCTTGCAATATATGTATATTATAAAAATATAACTTAAAATCTGTTATTACTAGGCGAGGCCGTGCACTCTCTTACTGGCAATCTAGGTGGCATGCGGTGAGATTAAAACAAGAGAATGTTCTAATAACTTATTCCTGTATTTCTTGTTAATCAAGCAGTTCACGAATAGCGCGTCAACAATAATATAATATGGCCTTACAACATTAGGCACTTAGAAATAGGTTTAGGTTATAACATTACAGAAAAGCGTGTTCTCACCTCGACGACTTTTTGACAAGAGGAAGTTAATTCACATTATCTTTGTATATAGAGGGAGTATGCTAATAAGCTAACAGATAATTATAGCGTAGAACACACTAGTTTCATCAAAATCAAATTATGTAACATGTAAAGATCTCGTTTCCAAGTGTTGCAAAAGTCCTCCGAAACGCCTTCATCGATTCTTTTAAAATATTTTGTGTATAGGTACCTAGTAGGGCTGAGAATCAACCAATAAAATATTTAAAGACGTAAATAAAATATAAATACCAAATGACAGGTACTATTTTAAAGCAACCATTTTAATTATTATTTATCTTATTAATCAGCGCCTTGATCCTCTCTCCTATTAAAAACAGGCTTTGCTGTGCCCGACAGGGTCCATTATTGATTCAATGTTTTAACATAATTATAACTAATATTAGGTATATGTACACATTATGAATGGAATGCAATAAAGTATTGAGTAACTTTAATCTTTTAAGGAGTATTGTAATATCACCCGACTTCTGTTTTGACTGCGATGTAGTGTGATCATCTTTTCGCTCATAACTTCTTAGTTCTGCTTATCGTAATTTAAGAAATGAGGTGTCTTTAAAAGCTTCTTGCTCGTCCACTAAAAAAAGTTTCTAGGGTTTGTGCTTTACCTTAATTACCTACCGGGTAAAACGGGGTGGATAGAAACTCAAGGGTGAATAGAAGCAAAACTTTGAGGAGGATATTCACGTTAGTTAAAAGTTGTTTGTTACATGAGAGGACTGTAATGATTTTAAATAATTGAGATAAATAGTTTCGACACCTTGTTAGTATCAAAAATATTAAATTAGTGTAAAAATCCTCCTCAAAGTTTTGTTTCTATTCACCCTTGAGTTTCTATCCACCCCGTTTTACGGTACCTACATTAAATCGATTATGGCGTCCTCTAGCAAAATATTAAATAAAATATGTTTAAATGTATTAAGTACCCCAAAATAGTAAAAATAAGTTCCAAACTAAACTGACAACACAAACCCGATTAGATACTGAAAAATCACACTCAAAAAGCTAGGAAACAAGAACATATATTCTGCCAAAGAGAGCTGGCCTATTGCCATCATCGGGGACATATCCAGACCTCGGGCTGTTACTGACAACTTTTTAGTTTATTAACACTTCACCTGACACGACAATTGAACACAGGACTCCAATCATACTTTTTTTTTTACATACCACGACGGTGGCAAACCAGCTTACGGCCCGCCTGATGGTAAGCGGTTACCGACTTACCGTAGCCTATGGACACTTGCGACACCAGCAGGGCTAGCATGGGCTGGGGATATAACTTTTATCCACCGGTTATTTCCACTGACAAGGGATACAATTATCTTATCCACCTGCCAAAGCACGGCAACAGGGGGAAAGAGAATTATATCACTTTTTGACATTAGACGTGGATACTCATCCACGGCTTATAGCATGGCGACTAGTGAAAGATTTCGCGATTCGAGCAATCCCAATTGACAACAAAACAAAATAAATATCCAGTACAGATGTAATAAAACGATGAAAGTACTTTGGTTTACATGACATTCTCGACTATTGTGTAATTTCATAAAAGTTTTCTTATAATGGCAATAATTTCGGGGACAAGCGTTTCCCCTGGTTTATCCAAGTGAATAGTTTATCCACCCATGTCGCCATGCTCGGAGGGTGGATAAAAATGACAGAGGGGAATAGTATTTTATCCTCTCCCCGTGGAAAGAATATCTCCGGCCATGCTAGCCCTGCAGGGGCGCCACACGCTCGTTGCCGACTCTTTAAAAACCTATTTACTCCCCTTAAGAAAAACCCCATACTGTAGCCCTCTGAGAAAACCTCGGCAGGGAGCTTATTCCACAATTCAAGTGTACGCGGGAGGAAATTCCTCTGAAACCGCACTGTACGGGACCATTTCGGCTCCAGTGTGTGAGCATGAACTCCCTGTCAACGGCGAGCGGTGCGATGATAGAAAGTGGCCGTGGGCATCATATCAAACTATACTGGACAGTAGCGTTTCCATCCGCATGATCAAAAAGGCAGTTAAAAAAAACCAAAACAAAATAAGTGTGAAATTCTGTCGTTAGTTGTTATTTTTACATCAGTATTAATTACTAAGTCTCAATATGAGCGCGACTTTGATTGAATAAAGAGACACAATATAATTACCTACTACTTTTCTCCTATTGTTTTCATTCTTTGCCTAGCCTTTTCCTAACCTAGTAACTTATTGGTAAGCAGCGCTAGGCGCCTACACTTTGGTTAAACTGGTTGTCAGACGTTCGGGCTTCTGACTAATCTCTTCTATCAGAGATCCACAAACGACTTCCGCGACCAACGGCTTAACGTGCTTTCCGAGGAACGGAGGAGTCTTGATATACATATTGTAATGAATAGTCAAGCGTATCCTTCGATCGAACCGTGTGTATGTTATGATTTAGCCACAATCTCCGCTAGCTTAACTGGGACTAAAGAGACACAATTTAAAAAAAAAACTGTTTCATACAAAAGTTCAATACTACTCGACTAAAATGTATGAAACAGCTGATTTTTTTTCGTGATTTCAGAGTCGGTCCCATAGTGAAAGTTGTTCATATTCATGGGTAGAACACCCAGTGAAAATTTGGCCGGTCATTGAAAAATAACCCTGAGTAGGTTATAATTGGGGGTTCTGGATCACTCGCTCTCGCTCGAGCGCGTGATCCAGAACTCCCCAATTTATACCTACTATCATTGACTTATCGATGTCTTTTTATCCACTACGGTTTTTAAACTGATGAGCGAATGTTGCTACCGGTTCGTTGTAATTGTCTCTCGCTTTGCTCGAGCGCGTGATCCAGAACTCCCCAATTTATACCTATCATTGACTTGTCGATGTATTTTTATCCACTACGGTTTTTAAACTGATGAGCGAATTGTTGCTACCGTTTCTTTGTGATTGCCTCCAGTTCACAGCAGTTCACTCGAACGGTTGATCAGATTCAGAACTCCTCAATTTATACCGTCGCACATTATCGCGATCGTTGGCGTGGCGTCGAACTACAGTGGAGCAAAACTATCGAGCGTACATTACAACAATATCATGTTCGATAGCTGCACCGCGTTAAACCGAAATGTATTGAGCGCTACAGCGTTCAATATATTAGCAACCGTGCAAGTTAATGTCATCGGTGCCTTGGATACGGATAGAAATCCAGAAAAAGAATTGAGGATTGTTTTTTTTTTTTTACTTAACTGTATTATGGAGATAGAGTAATTGATTATAATATAAAATAATGTAAAAAATCATAAAAACCAAGCTGGAACTGGAACAAATATTCATTTGTTCTGTGCGGGAATCGAACCAGCAAAACACTTTTGACGCATTTGTTAAGGCATCTATTAAACCTACTATTTACATTGTGATGTCGCACTCTTAACCAATGCGCCAAATGTGTCTTTAGAGATGTGACAAAATATTGGACCACTTTGTCCTAATAATTAATTTATTAAATTTTTGGAACTACAAACATAATGTAACCCAGCAGTTTTCTAATTCCAGTGCAACCAAAAATGATAGTTAAGACCTTTTTCTTTGCACTTCAATAGTTTCAGTTGTTCTAAATTAGATCTTATTTTTATACAATTTAAGTTCATATTGCTATCAGTAGAAATAACGCGATTTGCCAATTTAATGCAAAGGCATTCCGTATAGTACACAGGCACATTGTTGATATCGACATGTTTCGACTTGATTCTACTACCAAGCATGATGTTTAGATAAAATAGGCATTGTTATGAAGAAATTTAAACCGTAAAGACGTGAATTACAAGACATGCATTTATACGCCATAAAAGAATCTGTTTTGTACAGATTGTAGAAGAAAGCTTTTGACTGTAACACAGTAAACACATTTATTTTGTTTGATTCAAGCACAATGTCGGTAAGTAATAGTTATTATTATTGATTTTAATATTTTTAATAATTATAATGTAGGCATTGTATGTATCTATATTTATAACACTATTTATTTCTGTTTTCAGGACGGCGAGGATCTTTTTAATTTTATCCCCAACAAGCAACTGAAGGAATCGGTTTCATCACGACTCAATTTGAAGAGAAAAAATGATGCGACAGGCCCTCCACAGAAACGCGAAAGACAGCAAAACTACTCATATATCAAAACCAGGGCGCCAAATACATCTTCAAGGACATGCGCAATCAAAATTGAGATATACGAAAGTGATAATTTACCAGAGAAATCTTGCGAGTGCAGTGCAAATAAGTGTGTGCAATTTATAACTGAAAATGCGGTCACTAGTGATATATACTTAGATTTAGAAAACCTTATAAGTAAAATTCGCGAGAATTTATAATTAATGATTTTATGTTTATTTTTATATGTAAGTTGTGTGTTATGTGTAAGTAATTAAGATAATTCCAATAAGTATGAACGGTTGTTTTTTTTTATGTAGTGTAATAAAAATCGCTTCTACTAATATATGCATTGATGTCAGATTAGGTAAGGAATCTGTTATTTCTTAGAAGATTAATTACTCTTTTAATAAATATATGTATTATTATTACCTACTTAAAGTTCTGAGTGTTTGATTTCCCCAACGCTCAATATTCCTTAGCCTATTTCTGTAATATCTTATTAAGAGTTCTATAACAAAAATCACTTAGAAATCTATTGCCATCCCTTTCCATTAATATTAAAATGAGCAGGATAGCTATATCTAACACAGCCTTTACGACTTGAGAGTTTTAAGAAAAAATAAAATAAATAATTATCGCTGGACATTACACACACTGCCATCTAGTGAAGCAACGAGGTTTGTGTCGTGGACACCAGATAGTTGATATACTACATAGATACTTTTTGTACCGAGATTCGAACCCGGGACCCTAAGACCGTAGGGCAGCCTCACTACCGCTGCACCATTCGAGTCGTCAAGAATAAGGCAACATTTCTGTATACATGACAAATAACTACCAGAGACCTCATTTTATTGGTTTCTCATATGTTTGTATGTATTCCGACAGAGTTAATGGACACCTCATTCCTTTTACAATGTTCGTCTCAAGTCGCCTCCAAAAACACTAATAAGGATAAAGTGCTGTGAAAACACTTTCCATAACTAGAGTATTCGGAAGCATTCACATTGCGATTTCAGTACGAGAAATTAATAAAATAAAATCTACTTTAAGTGCTCAGGTGTTAGAGATGAAATTCTAATAACAATTTTTTTTTAAATAAAATTTTGAAGTCATTATTTTTTGGGAACTCAATTATGACTAAGGCTTTAGGATTTAGGTCTATAAAATAAGCATCTGAGATAATTATCATTTCTTACATCTTGTCATTGTTGTGCTGAAGTGCATTTCACTGAACAGTGAGTTTAAATTTGTTTGTGGTTGTTCATAAGTGTTGCAGTTGAAACAAAGTTTAAGTATGTGAGTATTATAAATTTTACTTTATCATTTTTTTTTTCGTCAATATGCACGACTGTAATAGTTAATTGTTTTACGACTGAAATGAATGAATTAAGTTTAGATAATATGTATATTTGTTTAATATTTCAAAAACTATTGTAGGTTGCTACGTACTTGTACTGTATGTGTATTTGTAGTTTAATGTTAATATTTTTAGAAACGTTTAATAATTCTTGCTTCGTTGCTATGTCATGCAATAAACATAAGACCTGGGTTCAATTCCTAAGTCATCTAAAGTATTCATTACATTCATTTCATGTTCATGTTGTTACGAACGTTGGTAACAAAATATTTATTACATTGTAATCATGTTTTCAGGGCTCAGTCGATGATTAATCCTTTTTGGGTTGAAGAAGAGGACTCCGAGCCTTCAGTGTCTCGAGTAACAAAAGAGAAGCCAGCGGCGGCTCAAAAAAAAAAACCTGTGAAGAGAGTTGCAAAAGTGACTCAGAAGAAGAAGGCGGTGCTTTCCAAAAACCCTTTCGCTTCAGAATCATCAGATAGCGACGGATCACCAGTTGTAACAACACCAGTTCCAAAAAGAAAACGGAATAATACCATCGTTTCAGATTCTGAGGTAAGTTTTTTTTTTGTGTTATTTAACATGTTAAATTTTCATTTCATAATAAACATTCATAAACTATCAGTGTTTCACAGTGTATGATTTTCTCCATCAAAAATGTTACTCATTTTGCAGATATGAGAGTTGAAATAGACTTTTCTAATAGATTATATCTATAATTATGGTAACGGTAGATTAAACAATGTGGAAGTCTCGAAATTTACCTATTTTTATTTTTTTATATAGGTATGTTATTTTTAATTAGGTACTTGCGCTCGCGATTTATTATTTTTAATAAATTAAAACTAGATATCTTATGTATTTCAGGATGAATCGTCTCGACCGCTGATCCGTGCTGCCAATCTGAAGAGCTGCTTCACTCAACGAGTCGCTGATGGTTATACCTTCCAATCAGACCCGGGCAGGGTTGGAAAGTATTATTTCGAATTAAAAGTTTATAATACGAACGAAGTGGAAAATCTTGCCCCAAACGAGCGTTGGAAACAATCTATTGCCACGTTAAAATTATCAACTGATATAGATAATGTTGTGTGGAAAGCTTTAACACGCCTTGTGAATACTGGAAAGGCTGAATTTAAAGATATTCGGCCTATTCTATATAGAAATAAATGAAATTTAATGTTATTCAATTTCCTATATTTTAACCACGCTCTTTTACGCGAGTTTTTTGTAATTTGCTAATAACTTTAATATAAATCTGTTTAATCTTTTTTTTTCCTAAGTTTAAATCTATTTTAATTATATAAACAAACTGAAATATAGACATATAAACATGACATAAATTATATTAGATAATAATTATATTAGAATATTTTATTGATTTGAAATGATTATTTTACATGTACTTTTTCAGAGTTTCGAACTAAGAAATGAATAACTCCGAAATTTGAAAACTCGAAATACGAAATTCTGAAATTGAAAACTGAGAAGTTTAAGACCTGAAATAGAAATTTCGAAATTGAAATATTTTAGATACAGTCTTTATTAAGAAATATGAGAATATTTTCTTGATTTAAAATAATTATTTTACATGTACTTTTTCAGAGTTTCTAACTAAGAAATTAAAAACTCCGAAATTTGAAAACTCGAAATAAGAAATTCTGAAATTGAAACTGAGAAGTTTAAAAACCTGAAATAGAAATTTAGAAATTGAAATATATTAGATATAGTCTTTATTAACACCTTGACTGCCAGACTACCAGACACAATAGAAATTCAATTGTTTGAGGTCACCGGTGACCTACGTGGCATACAAAGTGTTAAGAAATGTGAGAATATTTTATTGATTTAAAATGATTATTTTACATGTACTTTTTCAGTTTTCGAACTAAGAAATGAATAACTCCGAAATTTGAAAACTCGAAATACGAAATTCTGAAATTGAAAACTGAGAAGTTTAAACCTGAAATAGAAATTTAGAAATTGAAATATATTAGATACAGTCTTTATAAAGAAATGTGAGAATATTTTATTGATTTAAAATGATTATTTTACATGTACTTTTTCAGTTTCGAACCAAGAAATGAATAACTCCGAAATTTGAATACTCGAAATACGAAATTCTGAAATTGAAAACTGAGAAGTTTAAACCTGAAATAGAAATTTAGAAATTGAAATATATTAGATACAGTCTTTATTAAGAAATGTGAGAATATTTTATTGATTTGAAATGATTATTTTACATGTACTTTTTCAGAGTTTCGAACTAAGAAATGAATAACTCCTAAATTTGAAAACTCGAAATACGAAATTCTGAAATTGAAAACTGAGAAGTTTAAGACCTGAAATAGAAATTTCGAAATTGAAATATTTTAGATACAGTCTTTATAAAGAAATGTGAGAATATTTTTTTTTTATTTAAAATAATTATTTTACATGTACTTTTGCAGAGTTTCGAACTAAGAAATGAATAACTCCGAAATTTGAAAACTCGAAATAATAAATTCTGAAATTGAAAACTGAGAAGTTTAAAAAAAAACCTGAACAAAGAAATTTCGAAATTGAAACTTGATTATTTAAAAAAAAAAAACCCGAAATAAGAAATTCTGAAATTGAAAAAAATTTTTTTTATAAGATAAGTTTAATAAACATGTTTTTTTGTAAAGACTGTAATATTTATGTTTCAAAATTATCAGCACACAGTAGAACAAATATTCATAAATCTAATCGATTGCTCTGCTCCGAATTCGAAAATATTCAAATTATTGCTACAGCGTTTAAAAATAGAATCATAAGTTACAAAGTGAATCCACTTAAATCTAATGAAGTAACAATAACTCCAGAAACGTTTTTAAATCAAATTTCAAAATCCGTATGTGATATTATCAATCTTATGATTCAAAAACATAAAGCAATTAAAGTCAATTTTGAATTATTTGTGTCATATATTTTGCCAAAAAATAATGAAAGCTCTATGAAATCTTTCAATACCAAATATATGATAGCAGTTCCGAATACAAATATTTATAGTATGTATTTTAAATGCTCTGAGAAATTAATATCTAAATGTTTAGAGTTTGAACTTGCCGAATCTGGTTGGACTATTGATTGTATAAACCATTTGGAAATAAACATAAACAAGTACAATCCTTTAAGAGCTGGAACATATTTAGAATTGCCTAAGGTTATAAAAAACACAAAGTCGTGTTTGAATATACGCAACAATGACAATCATTGTTTTTTGTGGTGTATTATTGCCCACATGTTCCCAAAGAGACTAAATGCTAATAGAATGCAATCGTACCCACACTATACGCTGCTTTTAAAAATAAATGATATGTCTTTTCCACCAAGTTTCGATGATATTAAAATCTTTGAGAAAAATAATCCTTCTATAAGTGTGAATGTTTATGGTCTTGAAGCTAATAATCATGTAACGGGTCCTCTATATTTGACATACGAACGAAAGCTTACACACGTCAATTTGTTGTATATAACGAAAGACGATAAAGCCCATTTTTG
This sequence comes from Euplexia lucipara, assembly GCA_921972225.1. NCBI lineage: Eukaryota > Metazoa > Arthropoda > Insecta > Lepidoptera > Noctuidae > Euplexia > Euplexia lucipara. The sequence goes on from OV179142.1 coordinate 34,197,968, forward strand.
TTTAATAAAAAACTTTAGTCGCCTTGTGCACAGACAATTAACCAAACATAAATCTAAAGTATTTTTGTGTGATGAGTGTTTTTTGTATTATGACAATGAAGACAAATTATTAAATCACGATTGTAGTAGAATAAAAACAGTTTTGCCTGGTGAAAATAGCAAATTAAAATTTTCAAACTTTGAAAAAACCCAAAGAATTCCAATTGTAATATATGGAGATTTTGAAAGTTTGCTTTGCAATTACTCGGACAAAAATAAATCGCTTTTTACTGAATCTGTACAGGCCCATGAAGCATCATCGTATGCTTATTATATTTGTTGCAAATCTAAACCTGAATTAAATGATTTCGTTAGTTATAGAGGGCCAAACTGTGCGCAAAAATTTGTTGAAACCATTACAAATGACCTAAAAAGGCTGTATAAAATATTACAAAATAAACAGCCAATGTTACCTCTTACGTCTGACGAGTTAAACTCATTCAAAACAGTTCAATTATGCCACATATGTAAAACTAAGTTTGCACAAAATGATAAAAAAGTTAAAGATCATGATCATTTCACAGGTAAATATAGAGGTCCTGCACACAATGCTTGTAATTTAAATTTGAAACAATGCCAGTTCATACCTATAATTTTTCACAATCTATCTGGATATGATTCACATTTATTTATAAAAGAGCTGTCGGATGTAATTGGCAGAATAACTTTAATTCCTAAATCGAAAGAAAAGTACATATCGTTCACAAAAATCATACCTCTTGCCGATAAAAATATAGTTCAGTTGAAATTTATTGATTCGTTTAACTTTTTAAGTACTAGTTTAGATAAATTGGTAAAAATGTTACACTCGGATGATTTTCAACACCTGCGCTTGTTTTTTAATCAGGATTGTTTATTTAATTTAGCGTGTAGAAAAGGTGTATATTGTTATGATTATGTAGACAAATGGGAAAAATATGATGAAACCCAACTGCCAGAACAGTCAAAATTTTTCAATCAACTAACGGGAGAAAATATTTCAGCTGAAAATTATCAGCATGCTTTAAACGTATGGCAAACTTTTAAAATAAAAAATTTAGGAGAGTATACAGACCTTTATTTAAAATGTGATGTGCTGTTATTATGCGATATTTTCGAAAAGTTTCGAGAAATGAGTTTACTTTATTATAATTTAGACCCATGCTATTATGTTTCATCACCATCGTTAAGCTGGGATGCTATGCTAATGTATACTAAAGTAGAGCTTGATTTAATATCGGATGTAGAAATGTACCAAATGTTAGAAAATGGAATTCGAGGAGGTCTTGCCCAATGCTCATTAAGATATGCCAAAGCTAATAACAAATATCAACCATCGTATAATAAGGACAAGGCAAGCACATACCTTATTTATCTGGACTGTGTAAATTTATACGGCTTTGCAATGATGCAGAAACTTCCAATGCGTAACTTCCGATTTCTTAATGATAATGAATTAAATAACTTCAATATAAATGATGTTGACAAAAACGGAGATAAAGGATACATTTTAGAGGTAGATTTATATTACCCGCCTAACATTCATAATGCTCATTCGGATCTGCCATTTGCTGCCGAAAAATATTCTCCTATGCAAAGCAAATGTAAAAAATTAATTGCAAATTTACACAGCAAACATCGTTTTGTTATCCATTATATACATTTACAAGAGTGCTTAAAAAATGGTTTAATATTGTTAAAAATATATAGAATATTATCATTCTATCAAGATAGCTTTTTAAAACCATACATTTTATTAAATACTTCTCTTAGGCAAAAAGCTAAATCGGATTTTGAAAGCGATTTTTTTAAGAAACAAAACAATTCTATTTTTGGAAAAACAATTGAAAACAAGCGGAAACAAGTTGATGTGAGGCTCGTAAAATTATGGAAAGATAAGTTAAATACAACCAACAAATTGTATGGCGCTGAAAGGTATATTAGTGCACCGCATTTTAAAGACTTGTCAATTATATCCGAAAATTTAGTAGCTATTCAATTAAATAAGACAAAAGTTGTATTAGATCGGCCTATATATATCGGATTTTCTATTCTTGAAATTTCTAAAACACACTTATATCATTTTCATTATTCTGTAATTAAAAAAATGTATGGAAACAATGTAATTTTATGCTATACTGATACTGACAGTTTACTTTATTTTGTAAAAACTGACGATTTTTATGAGGATATGAAAAACAATATTCGTTATTTTGACACAAGCAATTTTGAGGATAACAATATATATGGGCTACCTAAAGCCAACATGAAAACGCCAGGCTATTTCAAAGACGAATTGAGTGGAGAGATTATTTCAGAATTTGTAGGTTTACGAGCTAAGTTGTATTGTGTACGCACTGAAAATAAAACTATAAAGAAAGCAAAGGGAGTAACAAAGCCGATAACGAAAAAATTGGATATTGAAAAATATAAAAGGGCATTAATGTTTAATGATAACCTTCGAGGTGATATGTATGTTATAAGATCTAAAAATCATCAAGTATTTACACAAAAAATAAATAAGCTGGTACTTAATAGTGATGACGATAAAAGGCAGAGAATTGAAGGTAATTTCAACACTTTACCTTGGGGACATTATAGTTCAATACTTTAGTACTTGTAAGATTATTCTATTTGTTCTACTGAGTTTAAACTATGTTGTAAGATATAAAATTTAATTCAAATTTAATTAAATGTGTAATAAGTGTATAATCGAATACAATAATGTAATAAATGAATGTAACTACTTATAATTAATAAATATATAATCTATATTTATTTGTTTTATTTTCTTCCTTTCCGAAAGATTTTGTCTCTTAAAAACACTGTGTATAAAATGATGTTACGAATAACGTTAGTCTATCGATACTTTTATATCTAAGACTAAGCTTGTCATAACTATATGCAGTGTTTATTCATAAGAGGTATCACCTATACAAACTTAGTGTGATTAAAAACCCAGTATAGAGAATCAATTTTAATTTAATTGTTTTACATTTAATTAAAGAATAACTTCTAAATTGCATTTAAGGTCTGCATGTAAGCGAACTTAATTTTTTAACTATTCAGCTAATTCTTTAGTAAAATAGATTGACTTAATAACATCATCCACAAATCACAATATCTGATTTATTAGGTCTTAAATTTTCTGATTTATTTTATATAAACTGGGATTAGAAATCAAACTACAAATATTTCTTTATAAGTATTTATTAATAATAGTTATATTATAATACTCTTTCAATAATTAGACTGATAGGAGTTTCTCATTTGCCAAGGCTTACAAAGAATTAGGAACACTTAATTTTTTAACTATCTTCCCAACTAAATGTTCAGTCTCTTGCATGATATCATCATAGTCACTTCTTACTAAATATTGCACATTTACACTTGCACTATCGGGATCACTGCAGTTTATTTCACTGTTATCATCCAAGTCATGTATTATAATTTTTACTTTGTGACGAACGCGTCCTGTATCTCTCTTTATAATATAAGATGTATTTTCCAGAGACTTCGACTTGTTTTTTTTCTTTAAAGTTTGTTCCTTTTGTTTTTGTTTATTTATCTGACTCTCACAGACTTTTGGTGGTACTTCAGCAAACCAGCTCTCGCTATCTTGATAATAATAAAAAGGATTGGTAACTGGGCCTGAGTCTTCCATCACATTCTGAAAGAATACCAAGAATATTATAACTAAACAGCATTATCTATGGATTTTAATGTTTAATTTAAGATAATCCTAAAAATTACATACCCTTAAATGTTGTGGGTCGACGGGGCTGTAGGATGGCGAGTGTGACATGTTTCTGTATAAAAAAAAAAACATGTAATTAATTATTACTATTAGTTTAAATAATTATGTTAACAAATTAAAAAAAAAAAAAAAAAAAAAAAAAAAACAAACCTTGAAAATATAAAATAATAAACAAAATGACCTGCTTTAGGCAAAGAACACCTGCGAAGTGATCGCTTATTTTATGATACATACCTTCGATCAATAATTATTGATCGAAGATACATACAAAAGTTATTTGGAGCTAATGTGTAACATGAGCACAATTTGTACGTACCTATCTTGTAAGATGAGAATATAACTGTTCCTGTAGTGACAAGTTTAAAGATAGTGCAAAATAAAGTATATATGTCTATGTTAGGTATTAATTAAATTAATTGACAAGATGAAGTTGATCAAACAACCCATATCGCTAAACGTTAAAAATATAAATCTTGGCGAGTCTCCTCAAGAGATTAGACATAGCGCTTTGTTGCCAAATACGATTCGTTGTATAATTTGCGGTCCTTCTAATTGTGGTAAAACAAACGTTGTGATCAGTTTGTTATTGCATGAAAATGGGCTCAAATTTCAAAACCTTTACCTTTACTCGAAGACTAATTTCCAGCCAAAATATTGTTTTTTACGAGAAGTATTAAGAAGAGTGCCTCAGATAAAATTCAATGAGTTCAATGACGATAAAGATGTCATATCTCCGAGTAAGGCTTTACCAAATTCTGTATTTATATTTGACGATGTCGTGTGTGAAAATCAAATAAACATCCGGAATTATTTCTGCATGGGTAGACATAAGCAAATTGACTGCTTTTACCTATCGCAAACCTACTCGAAAATTCCGAAACAGTTGTTACGCGATAATGCTAACTTTCTTATAATATTTAAACAAGATGATGTAAACTTAAAGCATATCTATGAAGAACATGTAAATTCTGATCTACTGTGGAATCAGTTTAAAGACATTTGTAAAACTGTTTGGAGTAACCCTTATAATTTTCTACTTATTAGCAAAGAGTCACCATTAAAGAATGGAAGGTATAGACAAAATTTTGATATTTTTTTTAAACTTTGAATGAAGGTTGTTACTTAAATATGAATTACACACATAAATGCCGTTAGTATTATTATTTTCTTAGCTGAATACAGTTGCTTTTTTTTATTGAAAGATGGAGGCAAACATTAAAATGGAATTAGTGAAGTCTGTCGACTCCATAAAGAAAAAAATAAAACAAATGAAAAATCAGGAACATACAATGACCTTGTCACTTGATAAAATGCTAAAACCTGTCACAGATCCTCTAAAAACTCTAGTTGATTCTAATAGATCTGAAGAAAAAATGAAACAAATTGGAAATACAACTCTAAATTACTCTGAAGAAATCGAATCCGATGAAGATAATAGTAGTTCATCTACAAAAATCGATGATTATTACGATGCAAATTTAAATTCTGCCCAATTCGTTGAAGAAAATGCAAAAAAAGAATCTATAGATAATTTAGAAATGTCGTTAGAGGGTGATGATATCTTTGATATTTATGATGGTGTTAGCATACCATTTGGAATTAGAAGTGAAAACAAAACTTTAATGATGGGTAATTTGGCGGTATCATTTTCTAAAATTGATAGTATGAATAACGATAATATCATTTTGATTAAAATCGGCAACAAAGCTTACAATTTAACGGCTGGTCTAAAAGAACTTTTACTTCGGAGAAAACCTGATTTAAAGTTAATATCAAGCGAAGATAAACTTGTATATAAGGATATGTTACAATATACAAATGCACACAAAAGAGATTTTAATCGTAAAGGTCAAATAAAAGGTGACAAAGGTATAAAATATTGTAAAATAATCAAACCCCTATTTTCTGAATCGTCAATCGATGATAAACTTTCTCAAACTAAACTTGGTGGAAACTTGCCAACGCTAAAAAAATACAAAAACAACATCGACTTGGTATATTGGGATGATCCTAACGAATTAGTCGAGAGATTGAAACTATTAGTAGCTTCAAGAGATGCTGGTAATACGAACCATGATAATGAAATTTTATCGATAATTGAAGAATTAAAAGAAGCCGGCATGATTAAAGAATAAATAGTCGTAATAATATGCTTTACATTCAGTATTATACATGAATTCAAGACAAATGTACTGAATTTTGAACATGAGCAAAGCTGATGTGGTAAACGAAATTCATAAAAATGCAAGGGTAAACTTTCCTCGAAGACATGTTATTATGAAAGATATAGATGACCTGTGGCAAGCAGATTTAATTGATATGCAATCAATTTCGAAGGAAAATAAAAGTTGTAGATTTATTCTTGCTGTTATTGATACATTTTCAAAGTACGCTTGGGCTTTTCCTCTGAAAACTAAAACCAAAGATGATGTGTGTAACTGTTTTAAAATTTTCCTAGCTATTGGACGTGTTCCTAAAAATCTGCAAACAGATAATGGAACAGAATTTTATAATAATAAATTCAAAAAGCTTATGAAGTCTAATGAAATTAATCACTATTCAACCTTCTCAACAAAAAAGGCTTCGATAGTTGAACGATTTATCAGAACATTGAAATCTAAACTTTATAAGGAATTTAGTTTTAAAGGCAACTATAATTGGGTAGATAATACCCTTAATGACATTATTTACAAATACAATCACACTTACCATCGGACAATTGATGAAATCCCCGCTAACGTGGATAACAGTAATAAACAGCGAATATTAGAAAGATATTTAAGGTTGGTAAAAAATGATAGTATAAGAAGCAAGTTTAAAGTAGGTGATTATGTACGTATCAGTAAGTACAAAGGAACATTTGAAAAAGGATATACCCCTAACTGGTCAGCGGAAATATTTAAAATTCGAAAAATACAAAATACAACTCCTATCACCTACTTAATTGAAGATACCATCAGAGGCCAGCCTATTTTAGGAGCATTTTATGTGCAAGAGCTTCAAAAGACAAAACATCATAATGTGTATCTAGTCGAGAAAGTTCTCAGAAGAAAAGGAAACAGGGTTTTAGTAAAATGGCTAGGTTTGTCTTCTACTGAAAACAGTTGGATTGATAAATCGAATATAATATTATAAATAATAATAAAATCTACTCAATAGTTAGTCATTGATGAAGCGTGTAAGTATTTATTATAGTGCTTGATTCAGATTCATTAGTCTTATGATGTGTATTGGAGAGAGTAGTCTTCTCAATTGGCTTATAAATAATTTACCATTTGAGTTGCACTTACCCGGATACAATTATTGCGGCCCTGGCACAAAATTAATTAAAAGGCTTGCAAATAGAGATAAAGGTATTAATAAATTAGACGAATATTGCAAAGAACACGATATTGCCTATCACAAATCATCAAACTTAAAGGATCGTCACAAAGCTGATTTAATTTTGTTAAAAAGGGCAAAAGTGCGAGCAGTTGCCTTGGATGCGAGTGTATGCGAAAAAATTATGGCACGTTTAGTAAGCAAGGTAATGTCTGCAAAAATTAAAACCGGCTCTGGCCTAAAAAAATGCAGCAAAAAGCGCTCTCAGAAAATTACATCGGTAAAAGGGTTAAAAAATAAATTTAAAAATGTTATTAGTAAAACGAAAAGACGCTTTAAAAAATTAAAGCCAAAGTGCAAAAAAGTGGCGATAAAATTAGCTATGGCGGCTGCCAGAGAATTAGCTGACGATTCATCCATTAAACTTCCTCGGGTTATTCCTATACCAAAAAGTGGTGGTGTATTACCTTTGATTCCTATTTTTGCTGGATTATCGGCGGTGGGAGCGTTAGCAGGCGGTGCAGCTGGTATTGCCAAAACTATAAATGAATTCAAGATAGCTAAAAAGCAATTGACTGAATCGAAGAGACACAATGAAAAAATGGAAGCTCTTTGCATTGGAAAAGGTTTACACCTTAAACCGCATAAACATGGGCTTGGAATTTTTATATCAAAAGAAAAAAACTAAGATATCGGCTACCCAAACGAGCCTTAACTAACTTTGATATTTTGAAGTATGGAAATAATATTCCTTATTTTCGAGGTGTATTTATGAGAGATGAGTTCCCTAAACAACCTTTTAAAAAAGAGTGTGGAGTTTTTAATTTAGATAGTTCTAAAAATCCAGGTTCTCATTGGGTAGCCTATGCAAAAAACAATGATTATATTGAATATTTTGATAGTTATGGAAATCTTAAACCACCAAAGGAGTTTATAAAATACTTAGGAGCTAAAGTACACTATAATTATGATAATATACAGCGCGACCACCCTTACAATTGCGGACACCTATGTTTACATTTTTTAAATAATTTTTGGTGTAGTCAAGGAATAAAATGAACAGGATCTCCTAAAAGTGTTCAGTCTACTAGCATGTCTATAACGGTAACCATCTCTGGAAATAAATCTGAATTGGATACATTCTTTCAACCGCCTCTGTATTTATCTGGTCAATATGAGTGCGGTTTGTTATACTTTTCAGTATTAAATTCAATACCAAATGTACGTATTAATAACAACATTATTCCGGTGATCAGAATCGAATGTGATCTTGTACACGGCTCATACTCTAACGGGTTACCAACTCATATAATTCATGAATTTGTATCTAATACTGCTACAGGTCAACGAATTATAGAAATACCGCGAAACCTCATTTACTTTCCAGTGAACAAAAATACTATTACATCGATATCTATTAAGATAGTTGATCAATTTGGGTTCTGTATTAACTTTATAGAAGAACATAAAAATATTGAAGTACGCCTTCATATAAGAAAAATAAAATGATATTATATTATAAAAACCCTGTAGTTAACAAAAAGCGTCCTATTTCTCGTACAACCACTAAGGAGCAAAGACGTAAGAAAAAAGTTATAAAATTAACTAAAGCAAATAAAGATTTTCTTAAAGCCCTAGGTTTAAAAGTATGAATATGCTACAGATTACTGAATTACCACACTTCGATACTTCGATTGAAAGTTATGAAGTCCATTCGTACAATCCCTACAACAACAGCTTTAGAGAAAACGATGAAATCAGAATTCCCATACACCAGCAAGACGTATATGTGCTGCCATCAGCCAGCTCAATTTACGTCGAAGGGCGAGCAAAGTTCTTCGGTAAAGATGGAAATCCTATTAAGAAAACTATTACGTTCAGTAACAACCCTGTTATGTTTTTGTTTCAAGATATCAGATACGAAATAAATGGTATAGAAATAGATCGTATTAAAAATTCTGGAATAACATCAACAATAAAGTCATACGTTTCAATGAATGATGGAGAAAATAAAGTCGCCGCCTTGTGGGGTTGGAACATGGATGGATTTAAAAGCGATGGTTATTTTAGTGCTATTGTTCCTCTTAATAAGATATTAGGATTTGCTGAGGATTACAATAAAATTGTAATAAATTGTAAACATGAACTTATTCTGAATAGAAGTAACTCTAACTTAAACTCTTTTATAGTAACTGACGATGTTGCACATTTTCAAATAGATATTCAAAAAGTGCAATGGCGGGTGCCACATATAAAAGTATCAGATCGGGAACGACTGACGCTTCTTAAACATTTAGAAAGAGACAAACCTATTCAGATAGCCTTTAGAAATTGGGATTTATACGAGTATCCTTTGCTCCCTAAAACTACAAAACATTGCTGGTCTGTTAAGACTGCCTCGCAATTAGAGAAACCTCGGTATGTAATTTTTTGCTTACAAACCAGTAGAAAAAATAGTAAAACCAAAGACAGTTCTCTTTTCGATCACTGTGGGGTTACTAACGTAACTTTGTTTTTGAATTCACAATATTATCCTTACGAGCCTCTATGCTTAAATTTTTCCGAGAACAAATACAGTATATTATATGAAATGTATGTGAAATTTCGTCAGTCGTATTACAACTGTCCTGCAGACCCCTTACTTGACTTAATCGGTTTCAAAGAGAAGGCCCCTCTCTTTATCATAGACTGTTCAAGGCAAAACGATAGTTTGAAAACAGGTCCTGTAGATGTGCGTTTGGAGATTGAATGTTCAGCACCAATACCAGATAACACAGCTGGATATTGTTTAATTATTAACGATCGTCTTGTGGAATACAAACCTTTGAGTAACATAGTGCGCAGGTTATCATGACTGCCATTGTAGATGTTCAAGGTTTCAAAACAGAATCAAATTTATTTATCATTAAAGAAATTGCTATATTATGTAATAATAAAATTCAGGTGTTTTTAATTAAGCCGCCATTTCCATTTCGCGGTTTGACGGAGCCAGAAAAACGGCAAGTTACTTGGATTGAACGTAATAGGAAGATATACTGGGGTGAAGGATTTGTGTCTTACGTAAATTATCAGAATTTGATTGAAAATATTTTAAAAGATAAATGTGTTTACACCAAAGGTATAGAAAAAGTATTATGGTTAAAATATATTTCAAATAATAATAATGTAAATAATTTAGAAGATAAAGATTGTCCTAGTTTGTTAAGCTTGTACAAAAAATATAAAGATTGTCATGATATGTATAGTTGTATTTATCATAATTCAATATGTGCTTTAAAAAATGTTTTATGTTTAAAAAGATGGTGTATAGATAATAAAATTTTGATATAAATATTTTCTTGTTTATTTTTTACGATTACAGTATCCTATCCCTCCCAAACCCATATTTTAGTGTAAGAGAGGAGAGCAGTGGTGGCTCAGTGCTAATAGTTGCGACTTACAAGTTGCAGGGCGCGGGTTCGAACCTAAGCTAGCGTATTAATTTGTGTAAATTATTTCATCACCACTGTTCTCTGAGGAAGTAGACCTTTGTGCCAGCAGTGGGGAAAAAAAAAATTACATATTGAAATCTTATCGGTAATCATAAATCGTAAGCACATAACCATCTACCTAGCCTTCATGATCTAATGATCACGTATGTGTCGCGATCTCACTTGCTCTCGCTAACACATTTTTTAGAGACGACCAGACGGTTGTTTCATAGTCTTAAGACGCGGAAAACTTTGCTTGCGCGATGTAGGATTTGTGGTTTTTAGTTCATCCGATGTGTCATAGATGGTGCTGTAGTACTTTTTGTAGTGTATACTCACCGAGGATTTAGCCATGCGAATGCACTTGAATTTTATTACCTCATAACAGACGCAGTTTTCCATCCCTCCCAAACCCCTAAATGTTAATCTTTATAAGTTGCAAGCAATAACTATACAGCCTCATTGTGCTTTTATAATTATCTGCAGCAACAAGTACAGAGTGACTAAACAGAACATGTCTCAAAATAAATACAATCCACGCTATGACATGTATAACACGCATAAAATGCGTGAATTTTCATTTAATAATTATTGGGCAACGGCTGATTCGAGGAGAAGATTAGTGATGGAAATGGCTGATGCTGGATTTTTTTATTGTGGAAATAGTGTAAATGATAAAGCAGCTTGTTTCTCATGTGGAGGTGTTATAGAAGATTGGGAGATTTACGATGATCCTTGGTTGCAGCATGTTCAAAACTTTCCTGATTGCTTTTATTTAAATGCTGTGAAAGGAAAATATTATGTCGACAAATCAAGATGTCTATTTATAAAAGAAACTAAAATATAAAACAATTCGTAAAAATATACATCTACAAAAAAAAAACAATAAAAAGGAAAAAGAACAAAAGAGACTCGTGAAGGATTTGAACCTCCGACCTCCGTTTCTCCGACCGTAATCGGCGACGCTCTTACCAAACTGAGCTAACGAGTCTCAACGATGTTTCTCTAAAACAATGACCACAGTCGTCAATATGACGTCATGATTATTCGTCCTTAGTACCAGCTGTATTGTGGACCGAATCGCAGGTCACGATAGTACACGGCGGTATAAATTGAAGAGTTCTGTATCACCCGTTCGAGCGAACTGTCGTGAACTGGAGACAATTACAACGAACCGGTAGCAACATTCGCTCATCAGTTTAAAAAACCGTAGTGGATAAAAAGACATCGATAAGTCAATGATAGTAGGTATAAATTGGGGAGTTCTGGATCACGCGCTCGAGCGAAGCGAGAGCAAGTGATCCAGAACCCCCAATTTATACCTACTACCCTGTACTTATATTCATCCGTTCAGCCGTTTGGTCGTGAAAAGTCGACAAATAAACAGAGTTAGGTACTTTCTCATTAATTTGTCAATATTAGTAAAGTTAACCAAGGAATTAGGTAAGAACATGTTTCTAGGTCGTTGCCATAGTTACCGATTTACACCAACAAGGGTATTTTAGCGCCATTCCACACGAAGGTGTTCGATTATTGAAAATGTTATTAGTCTTCATGCAACCGATCGTCGGTCAACGTCATCCAAGAGTAACCGTAATAAAGACTATAATAGGTACATATTTCATTCTTATGAAACACACACTGAGGCCCGCGACTTCGTTCACAGCGTACCGACGACCTGCCTTCACACGGAATCTAACAATTTATTTTCAGCCGTGTGACATAATTTTTTTCTACAATTATTTTCTTAGTCAAATTCAAATCATTTATTTCAATCAGACCCACAAAAGGCGCTTTTGAACGTCATATAAACAAATAAAAAAAGTAAAAGACAGACAGACAGACACACACACTTAGCGGTCAAACTTATAACACCCCTCTTTTTGCGTCGGGGGTTATATATGATTATAGTTGCACATTCCAAAAAGTTGTTTCAAGAGTAGAATGTGCAAGCAACTCCATACTTAGGTACTCTTTTAAAATAGATTTACATATTTTGTAATCAATCGACATTAGGATTATTGTACAGACTAAAATCTCCTTGAATGAACATCAAAATTTGGTCTAAGACATAAAAGATCCTTAAATGTGACTTTTTTATTATCCATAGAAGTCAAACCTCAAACAAAACGCAACGTTCTATTTTTTACCCCAAACGCAAAAGGAGGGGTGTTAAAAGTTTGACTGCTATGTGTGTGTGTATGTCTGTATCTTCTGTTCCCGTGACCCCCAGCGCAGGTGTGAGAAGGAACACAGGGTGGTTTTTAGTCAGTAAGTGTCTTACAGACTCCTCCGACCTCCCCGGGGCGGGGGACATCCATGAGGATTTACAAAACCTCAAAAAAAAGGTCAATCTGGTGTCAGAGATTAATGCCGTCCATGAATGGGCTTCTGACTGACTAGACTTCACATGCTGTCGGTGTCAGTACGCCTAGCAAGATCACCGTAGAAACGGGTATGTTGACAGACATTGTCGCAAGGAAACCGGTAGGTACACCCCAACCAGCAATTCAGTCCTATTATTTCAGTTCATAACTCTAAAAAGCTCTATAAACGATTTATTAAGGTTTTAGCGGTGCCAGGGTGTGGTATAAAAGCGTTCTACAGTACGTTATTGCTCTAAATGCTTAAAGAGCTAAAAATACCTATAAACAAAGAATGTAAACGTTTACTACGCCATTTTATACAACCGTTATAGTCAAGTACTATAGCAAGTTCTAATATAACTGGCACATAATAATATTGCTCTATAAATTTGTTAGCAGGCAGGTGCCTTTATTTATCTGATTAGCGTATTAAGGGTTCCAAACGTACTGAAATAGTAGTTTTGTTATAGCAGTGATGAACACTCAACTACAGGGTAATATTGTGATGTTGTGGATATTCAGATCGCTGCTATAGTACTTGTGCGTTAGTAGTCACAAAAGACTTTACAATAGAGTGTTTTTGTGATGTAGTCAAATATCAGAGCACGCTAATAGAACGTTAGTGTATTATAATAGTTCTTAGATGCATATTATAATTTTGTCGATAAGCATATTACACAGACACTATTATAGAGCAGAATTTTTGTATAACAACTTTTTTGGTGCCTAGCAATGCGCTGTTTGGTATTATAAATGGGTATCTATCACTTTAATGACGCAAAAGTGGCACATAAACGTAGATAAATGTTTCTATTAAATGACAGCTAAGTCCCATAAAGGATTATTGGCTCGCTTTTACAACAATATTCAGACATTTTGATACGGAATTAATGCAACATGCATTCTGCCCTAAAAACAAAAATTAATAATGGATTTAAAGAATTGGAAAAGAAATATCTCAACGCAGTGGAACTTATATAAGTAACGATTTTGAAAAAGCAGCATTGTTTTTTTTTCATCATCAAACAAAGTAATAATAGTAGCCAAAATCAAGTTAGAATCACAATTACGAGAAACGGTTCCGTACAAAATGTGCCTTACAAAGATATTATTTCTGAAGAGAGTCCTTATTCCAGCGATTTTTCTGAATCTTCAAGCAATAATTCAACATTCGTAAAAGACCAACAATTTCGTGATGGCGTAAACACTGGGCCATTAATTATAATATTTCGCATGAAGCAACAAAAAGTTTACGATGGTATATATGATGGTACATAAATAAAAATCTTTTTTATTTATTTATTATTTATTTATTTTACAATTTATGTACACACAGAAAAATAGATTGATATACATGATACTTATAATTAGGAGTACAAAGGTACTGCTTATTTCTATAGAAATTTCTTCCAGCAGACCTGCGAAAGGAGAAATGAAAAGAAATGTAGACAATAGTGTGTGAGAACAAGAAGAGAAAAATATGACTAGTCGAAGTCTTAAACTAAAATATTAAATATACCTACACCAATAACGGAATACAAAATTAACATATACTTATATAAATACATACAGCTAAAATATTTAAACATACATAAACTATATATAAATACTCACATTTGAGAGGAAAGATAATGCTCTTTTTCTCGACATTTGAACAGCGACACAGTTTTTATATCGCGAATGCTAGGCGGTAGCGAGTTCCACAATCTTACAGCATGGATAGAGAAGGAATAAGAATAGTAGCTAGTTTTATGAGGATGAGATTTAAGGAGGGATCTAAGGTGTGATCTACACGGTGCGTCGCTAGGGCGAGCGTAAGAAAAACGCTCGCGCAGGTAGGAAGGATAAGACGGGTTGTGTAAGATGTTGAAGAGGAGACATAAAATCCGAGTGTTCCTGCGAAGGCGGATTGGGAGCCACTTGAGTTCCTTGCGAAAGTGAGAAACATGGTCATACTTTCGAAGACCAAAAACAAAGCGAATGCACAAGTTTTGCAAGCGCTCAAGCTTATTTAATAGCTCCTCAGTAGCATCCAGGTAGCATGCGTCGGCATAATCTATAATCGGCTGAATAAGCGTTTGTGCCAAAGAGATTTTAGTCTTCAAGGGCAGGAGACTTTGAAGGCTTTTCAGCGAATGAAAGGAGAAATGAACCTTTCGACTGACCTCATTGACTTGAGCACGCCACGAGAGATTGGAGTCAATAATTACGCCCAGATCTTTGGCGGTTTCGGTATAGTCAATGCGAACACCATCGAGATATAAAGGCATCAGAGATGTAACATCAGCCGCACTGCGAACGAATCTGCTGCCTATAATCATGGCCTGAGATTTAGTTGGATTAATTTGCAGACCAAACGACTTAGCCCAACCGCTGATGCAGGCCAGGTCATGATTCATAGCAGCAATTGCGGAACCCGCATCAGCTACAGTAAAATGTCGGTAAATCTGCAAGTCGTCTGCGTAGAGATGAAAACTAGAGGAGATTACTCTGGTAACAAAGTTGATGAAAATTGAAAAAAGAAGAGGAGAGAGAACGCTACCCTGAGGAACACCCTCAGTGAGGCTACACCAATCAGAGAAAGACTCCTCCAGGCGAACACACTGAGAGCGTCCCCGAAGATAAGAACTAAACCAAGCTAAAGCTGAAGAAGAGAGATTGATAGATTTGAGGATACCAAGCAGAATGTCGAAATCCACCGAGTTGAAAGCGCTACTAAAGTCAAGCAATACAAGAACAGTGAGCGACTTATTCTCCATTGCCCAGCGGATGTCGTCAGTTACTTTTAAAAGTGCGGTTACAGTACTGTGACCCGAGCGAAAACCGGATTGAAAAGGGGATATTATCGAGTTTGACGCTAAGAAAAATGATAATTGTCTATGAACTAAGTGCTCAAAAACTTTAGAGAGAAATGGAAGAATAGAAATAGGTCTAAAGTGGGTTAATAAAGTAGGATTATTAGTTTTAGGTAAAGGTATTATGTGAGCCTGTTTCCAAACTGACGGAAATGAGCAAGAGGAAAATGAGTGGTTGAAGATGTGAGTTAGAACAGGAAGTAACGAGGAAAGGATAAGGGTTATCATTCTTGAGCACAACTTATCATTACCGACTGCTGAAGAAGTAATTGCAAGTATAGATTTCTTAACGTCTTCCTCAGTAACATCGCTAAACTTAAAGTGAGAACATTGAGGTAACGGTAAACTAGCAAGACTCTCTAATGTCGCAGCTTTGACAGACGGATCAAGAGAAAAGGGAAGGAGAGAGAAATGTTTATTGAGATCATTGAGGTTCACATCCTTACACTGGTTGGTAGGTGCCTTGCCTATGCCTACAGATTTGAGAAATTTCCAAACATCGGAAGAACTGCGGTTATTGAGTTGTTCGTGGAAATAGCGTCTCTTAGCATCTTGACACAGACGACTGCAGCGATTACGTAGGGATTTGTAATAAGAGAGATTCAGCTCTGAAGGTCTGCGCTTATATCTGCTCTTAGCTTTATCCCTGCGAGCCATAAGCTCTTTAATTTGTAGCGTTATCCATGGTGCAGGGTTATGACGGACTTTGACACGTCGGATAGGGGCATGCTGGTCATATAAACTGAGAACGGTTGCGTTAAAACAGTTCACCTTATCGTCGATGTCATCATACTCAACCAGAGGGGTCCAGTCAAGATCGCCGGCATCACGCTGCAAAGCCTCCAGGTCTATGCCCTTGTAGTTCCGGAGAAATAAAAACTGGGACTTACGCTTGGGAACACGGATACGATAGGAAAGATAAATAAGATCGTGGTAAGAAAAAGTAGCCGTAAGTTGACCATGGTAAGAAACATTCTTAGGAGAGGAAACAATCATAAGATCTAGAAATGAGGGTGAACAGTTAGGAAAATAGTGAGTTGCAGATAGAGGCAAAACTTGAAGATTGAAAGAAGACAATAGTGAAAGGAGTTTCAGGGAGCGAGAGTCATTTTTAATCAAGCAAGTATTAAAATCACCCATTAAAATAACGTGCTCATACATGGGGCAAAGATCACTGAGAGTGGAGTCTAGAGAATTAAAGTAATCAATGTGAAGATTAGGACTGTAAAGCACTGCAAGCAAGACTTTTGTGTGATGAACAGTAATTTCCAGAAACAAGTATTCAGCCGACTCAGAATACCGAGAAGGAGACGAACTAACCACCCTGTAGGGTAAATCAGCACGTTTTAATTACATGTTTCTTTATTTTGAACTAAAAAAGAAAAACCTTTCATTTCTCATCTTCTAACAGTCTTGATATCACGTTAATAAACTCACATAATTAACTCAGCTTGCACGATACCAGGTACTTGAAACCATGTCAAAAACATAAAATGTTAGAATTTGATTACTATTACTATTTGACGTTTCAATTTGAAGCTGCTGCTGCTGCATGCTGCTGTGAGCAGCATGAAATCGTCTCGACTAAAAAAAATATCGATATCCATATTGGCGTCCATTAGGTACCCTGCAAAAATACAATGTTGACTGCAGTTTAAATTTATAAAGGTATTGCTTTAAATTTATAGTTCAGTGAAATTACAAAGAAATATAAACATTATATATGAAATACAAACAAAATATATCATTAGGTACCTACGTAAAACTTGATAATTAAGTACGTAAGTTCTTCCTAAGGAAATAAAAACTGGTTACATGATCAATTCTCACTATTCGTCAGTTAACAGTTTATAATTCAGTTTTTTTTTCATTAATGGTCTTCAGAAAAATAGTAAAAAAAAAATGTGTATTATAAATAATATATTCAGTCATGCTCACACAGAACCCCAATTTTAGGTTGAATCCACGATGACTGACAGTGAAAACATTATCACGGCAAGTACTATAATGGCTCTTAAAATATTGAAATCACTTTATATGATAAATATTTTAGTAAAAGCTCAACAATTCGAGGGGGGCACTTTAAATTCATGGTAAACCTATCCCTAGTTTGTCAGTAAAGCTGCAGTCGCACGTCATTTCCACCGTAATAGACTTTTATTATAATAACAAAATATTTTTTTACTTACCTCAGATTATTTGTATCCTTTCGTAAAATTATTTTTATTATTTCTTGCACTCTGCACTATCACGAATGTAAATTAATGAATGGTGAATGAAAAAGGTGAGGTAAAGAAAACTAAACTCTTGTATAGTATGAAAAAGTACTATAAAAGGTCCTACAGTAGTCAGGACATCATTATTTTGAGACCTGCATCACTGTTACAGGACTTTTATTGGACTGTTTTGTCATGAGGAACACTGCAATACAATTATTTTGTCACTGAACAGAGATATAAATGCGCCACTTCCGAATAATAGAAACGTTCTTTGGGGTTTTATAGGACCAAGTACAGTTTTTTACAAAACGTTCTATGGTTCTTTATAGTACTAGTTTTTGCTGCTTGGGACCTGCACGCGCAGCGTGACCACTGAAGAAACGGACGTCTACAGAAGTGAAGGTCGTTCTATAGCGGGATCCTATACTAGTAGGTACGTAGTAGTATGGGTATTCTTCAGTCGACCATATTCTACAATATCGAGCATTATTTTATTCTTTATAATTGTCAGAAATGTTTCTACCATCTGTCACTCACTTTGTCGATTCTTTAAAGAAAGAAAGAAAGAAAGAAAACATATTTATTTGGCACATGCCACAACTGCACAAAACAAAGTAATAATTCTATTTCTTCTATTCTATTGCAGCAGCAATTAGCTCCAAGATAAAATAGCACTGAATAAAAACTAAAAAAAAAATTCTACCGACTGACATAATCTTCTACTGACAGCAAATAAGTCGGTCCCATATTCCTAGAGCAAAGATTTAGTTATCTACGTCAAAAAATATCCTACAGACTTTTTCTAACTACTGATACAATACAAGTACCTAAACTATGAAACGGTGTAATTACGAGAACCGCTCATGTGCACGATTTCAATCCCAAGCTGGTGGCTACAGTCTATTGTTTAGCTTTTCAAAACGAGAACACAAGGTTATCTCGTGCACCAATATTCCTCATTAAAGGGATGATCCCTTATAATACCTTATGCAACCATGTATGCCATCATTGTAGCAAGGTTACTGCGTAGCGCTAAATTAATCCCTAACACGTTTAGCCTATGAGCTTATGCCTATTGTTATAACAGGAATGACCTGAGTGCTGGGCTTGAATTTTGAATTGATTACATAATGTAATTAGGATTAGCTACGATCACGAATAACTAGGTTCGTAGGTAATCATAAAGCTTAGGATTATAACATAATATAACATCACGCCTGTAATCCCCGAAGGGAGAGGTAGAGGTATACCAGTAGTATGCCCATTTCGCCAGTAATAGGGGGCGAGTCGATTGCCATACATCGGGCACACCGCACAAATTCAAACTCCGGAGATATTCCAGATAAAAAAACTCAGTAACGCTTTGTCCTGCTCGGGGTTGGACCCGGGACCTCGTGCTCAGAAGTAGTGCTTTCGACCACTATACCAACACGGCACCTTAGATATGTGATTTTGTATTAATTTGCAATGGTATTATAAAATAAATACATACGGAAATTCAAGCCTTTTGTGTGTGCGGGCAGCTATCTTCTACAGAACAATCTGTTATGATTCGTAAATACCTACTTCAATTGCTTTGATTTTGTTTATACATGTTGTTGGCGACAGATCTGGTAACCCCGTTGCTAGGGGTTCGTTGTTGTTCGGCTAGCGACGGGTCGGCTAGCGTGTTTCTTTTCTTATTTTCTTAATATTGTTTCCTACTTATTTCCTATACTTTTGTGATCTAATTATTATACCCAATTGCACCTTTAACTGTATTTGATTTGGTGTCTAACACAAATGTAGTCACTACAATAGTTATATACCTACGCATGCCGGTTCGTTTACTAGCCGTTCGATTCAGTCAAATTCACCCCGTCACTGAAGTATTTTTTATTTAATTATTTTACGATATTTTAGTAGGAATATAGAGGCTTTCCTTAGTTCTAAACTCGCCAAACTTTTACGTTTGATGGCGAGAGCCAAGCCATACATTTTTACAGAGCTTGGCTCTACATGAGATCAGTGGCTCGAGTCTGCTATTGCAATCGTGTCTCAATGACCGGTCATTGATCGTATTTTTGACAACTTTGACATATTTGTTGGGGAAATGTGCCATAAGTTTGACGTTATACGTCAAAAATCGATCATTGACCGGTCATTGAGACACGATTGCATTAGCAGACTCGACCCCCTGATATCTTTTTCACTGGGCAAACCTTATGTGGTCGTCTTGGCAATATTTTACATGAAATGTTTTTGGTGGGATGTTATAGTGTCGCTGGGCGTTGGTGTTCCACAACAGGTGTTCCAGATGTTCAAATTTATTCTTACAGCAGAAAATGCTCTTCAAACCCTAAACACGTATTACACCAGTGCAATGTCTTCAAAATTAAAGTCGTCAATGATTGATTGGAGAACCAAACCATACCTATTAAAGATAGTAACAAAATTAAATAGGATATAAAACAAGTGCGTTCGTTCGGCAACACAACACTCCTAATTGGATTACGTACATATTTTCAATAATGCCCCTTTCCCATGTGTACAGGCGAACACCATATTACTTCCAATTAGCAGACCGTAGCTATCATCCCCATGACACGTGAGAGCATAAATGCTCTGCTCGAGGTGCACTCAAAATGTAACAGGAGTTATTTCGATATTGCGTACTCGTCCTTAATTGAGGACCGAACAATAGAGGGCCAGGTGGGTAGCAGACTGTAGGTCCGATCCACCCGGCCTCGCTAGGCCCCTCTATCAATTTAGGGAGACTTAATTGAGTATGCACGCGTCGAACGGGCTTGTCTGTTTGGAGCTTCACCTACCAAAGCGCTAGAACCAATTTATTGCTAGCTTTGACTTCCAATCTAATTAACGGGTAGCGAGCGTCGGTCATCGTGAGCATCGTCCTTTGCTCGCCGGACTGGACGAGTATTTCAATGACGTCACTGAAAATAGTTGAAACGAAAGAGAGGGTGTGGTTTAATTTGAAATTGTGTAGTCAAAACTCAATTTTGTTTTGTCCGTTCAGTCAATATGTGGGGACTGTGGGTATTAAAGCTTTTTGTACACACGGCTACACATCGATCTATACTTGTTCCAGTTTACACAAACCTCGCATTGCACAGAAATGCTATGCCATGCGAGATCAGCTTGTACTGGAAATGTATAGTTTGTTGTGTAGCCGTAGTACACACAGTCGATGGTCAATATAGGAGGTACCCAGTGATAAAGGGTGCATTTCTCTTTGAAGTCAAACATGTCAAAGCGAAGGTTTCAATTAATAACAGCCGGCCATGTCGTCTGTTATATTATTATGTACCTAGCGCTCAAAGCGCTTTTTTTGTCGCTATAATCAATATGTAGCGAGTACAGTTCACACACAGCCGTTGGTTAATGTAGGACGTACCCAACTACCGAGTGAGAAAGGGTGCATTTCTCTTTGAAGTCTAACATGTCAAGCGAATTTCAGTTAATAAAAGCCGGCCATGCCGTCTGCTAAATTATTATGTAGCGCTCAAAGCACTAGTTTGTTGTGCGTACCGTTCTTTGTCCGCGTTGGATTATTTTCAATGACGTCACAGAAGTTCTTTGTAGCAAATTGAAAGGGCTTTTAAGAGCACCCTCGCTCTTCGTTAATCCTGTTGTGGACAGAGCTTTTAGGGGCATCGGATGAAAGGCATGCTAGGTATTAGGGGATGCATGCAGATCAATACAAGTTGCAGTGATACACAGCAAATACGTAAAATTCAAAGTTCAAGTTTAAATATTCAATGTCGAATATTCATTGTCATGGGAATTTAAAAAAGACTTCCATGCATTCTGTTTTAAATGCTTATTAGACTTTAAAGGTGAAGATTGAAAATTGTATTGCACAAATGGAGAACGCTCCCCTTCACGCTTTTCCTAGGATTTATTAAATAAATTGCTTCGGTTTTGTTAGGTTTACTTAATGTCTTTGGTCTCACGTTGCTGGGACTAGATACACGTGCAGTTTTGCGTCGTTCTGCTATGGGAACTACCTATGGAATACTTAGGTTGTAGTGACAAAATTTTATAGTTTCTAGGCAGTTTCAAGCGTGTCTTTAAAAGTTCTACTATTTATTTTTAACCGGTCGATTCTATGAACTTGGGTAAAGTGAGCGGGCCAGTATCACAGGCTGGGTGAGCGTCACCCAGTAAGACATGATAGCTCACTTCACAGTCACACCTAATTCCACAAAAGTTTTCAAGACACAAGATTTTTCACAGTAAGATCTGCTGCTAAGATTGTATAAGGCCAGGGGCTTGAGTCTGCTATTGCAATCGTGTCTCAATGACCGGTCATTGATCGAATATTTGATAACTTTGTCAGTTTTTGTATGGGAAATGTGTCATAAGTTTGACGTTATACGTCAAAAATCGATCATATTGACCGGTCATTGAGACACGGTTGCAATAGCAGACTCGACCTCCTAGAAGGTTGTTAGTGTAGTGTAGGCGGTTGTTGTTTATTTATTATTTGACCTAAGTAGGTAATATGAAAGTAAGGTACCGTCCAAGTTCAAAGTCATGTCCCATTTATATTTCAACTGGATTCTAACAAGCATTCGCTAATTCTAATCTTAAAAACGTATTCCAGTGCAGCAATTTTCATGATACTATTCCATGTTTATGATAACACATTATTTAATAACAACTAGCTTCTGCCCGCGACTTTGTACGCGGATCCCGTTGCTTATGCCAGCGACAACGGGGTCGTCAAAATCGAAGATCTGAAACGGCTGATGTCGAATTCTAAAAGCCCGGGGACGGCAAAACAATGGAATGCGCGAGACGATTCAAGACGTTCCAGATTTTTTATTTTTGTTGGTCAACAGGAAATCAGACTTAACAACTTTTGCTAAGACGCCATTTCTATTATGTATATGTTATATTGTCGCTGGGCTTTGGAGTTCCACTACAGGTGCTCCAGATCTTCAAATTTAGTTTCACAGCAGAAAACACTCTTCACGTGGAATAGTTTTTGCACTGGCACCATTTTTATATCTTTTTTACTTTAAGTGTTCCATTTTCCAAAATAAATTATAGCCAATATGTTGCGTGACGTTCACGATCAGCGGTCAGTTGCGCTTCTCTTTCCCCTACTTATCTCTAGAGTAGATGCGTACCTATATACGCTGAAAACTCAAGCGTCATGCTTTTTCCGTAAACGTCTCCAACTCGCGAGACAGTGCATGATGTTCACGATCAGCGGTCAGTCGTGCACATATTCTTCACTGGTGTCTAGAGACCTGGATACCTGGTAGATGCGTGAATACGCTGAGAATGCAGGCGTGCTTCGCGATCCTAAGAAGTTTCCGCGGAGCGAGTTGCAACCTCATGTTCTCGAACAGCATCAAGTCCCTCCTAACGCTCTTCGGTAGATTGTTGGGATCTTATGATCTTTAATCATTTAGCACCTTTGGAACATTGGGAAAGATTTGACCTCTTTCTAGGTATGGTTTTAGTTTTATTGTGATAATACCTGATCAATTAAAATCTAAGTGGCTGCTCCCCTGCGTTACCGGGTAGGCAACCATGTAACGAAGATAAATGGAAAAGGAAATTAAACACTTAAATAGCATAAGCCCGAAGGCATATTTATACGATTTAAAAAATGGAAGTTTTGGCCAGTAGACGCTAATTTTCAATGATATACCATCGTCATCGAAAATCAGTCCTGAACTGTTCCCGCCTTCACCGCGCGGAGGTACTTATGTTATTTTATAATTATGCACAAATGTTTCTGATCTTCGATTTTTATAAGTCAACAGGAAATGCCTATCAGACCGAACAACTTTTGCTAAGACGTCATTCCTATTTGAGTTATGGTGTAGCTGGGCTCTTGAAGTTCCACAACAGGTGTTTCAGATCTTCGATTTTTATACGTCCACAGCGAGTGCTCATAAGGCTGAACAACTCTTGCTAAGACGTCATTCCTATATATGTTATAGTGTAGCTGGGCTCTTGAAGTTCCACATCAGGTGTTTCAGATCTTCAAATTTATTGTCTCAGCAGAAAATGCTCATCACGTGGAACAATGTTTGCTATGGTACCATTTTTGTATCTCCTATAGTTTAGCTGGTCTGTTGCGGTTTAGCATTAGGTGTTCCAGTTTCCAAGATAAATTATAGCCTATGTGTTGCCCAGACTTAATATCTATACAACAAAAAAAAAATATTCAAATCCGTTCAGTATTTCCGAAGATTAGCGTGTGCAAACAAACAGACAAACAGACAAACAGACAAACAGACAAACAGACAAACAGACAAACTTTTTTTTTTGGATTCGTGCTCTATTACTGTTTCTAAACCCCCCTCAATTATTATTTTTTAAATATATTCAATGTACAGACACAGTTTTTTTACAGTCTTATTATATGTATATAGATAAAAATAGTGTAGGTACAACTTCCACACGTCGCCATCTACCTATTTAGTCCAAATCTAAGCAAAGCTTGTTGAACCAGGTTGAACCAATGTATTGGTGTCTTTTTAACCGACTTTCAAAAAAGGAGGAGGTTCTATGTTCGTGTGTATGTATTTTTTTTTTTTTTTTTTTTTTTTTATGTATGTTACCTGATTTCTCCGCCATTTGTGGACCGATTCTCGAAATTCTTTTTTTGTTTGAAAGAGTAGACTCCCGAGGTGGTCCCATTTTAATTTGGTGAAGATCTGGTGCTGATCTTCGGAGATATACAACGGAACTCTTCAAAAATAGACGGCAAATCCGTCGTGATTGCTGGAATCGCTTGGATGTTTAATGTTTATACAACATCATGACGTATTATCACGCCTGTATGCTCTGATGGGGTACGCAGATGTGTACAATATACCTAGATTTCGACAGTTAGGTATGTTAATTTTCATTTATTAGGGATAAGTGGATAACCCTATTTATCATGACATGTAATGTTAACAATAAGTATAAAATAAATTCATGTTTTAATCAATTCATTCATCATATTATTATATTTGTATGGGAACAACTAAAAATAGAAAAATAAAAAACTTTTTTGCAAAAAATAAAACCGACTTCAAAAAAAGCACTAAACGGTGAAAAATAACTCTAAATTAGGAAGTCGGTGGCCCATCATGAATAAGAAAAAACCACCAAAGCCACAGACTTCCTAATTTAGAGTTATTTTTCACCGTTTAGTGCTTTTTTTGAAGTCGGTTTTATTTTTTTAACCGACTTTCAAAAAAGGAGGAGGTTCTATGTTCGTGTGTATGTATTTTTTTTTTTTTTTTTTTTTTTTATGTATGTTACCTGATTTCTCCGCCATTTGTGGCCCGATTCTCAAAATTCTTTTTTTATTCGAAAGAGTATACTCCTGAGGTGGTCCCATTTTAATTTGGTGAAGATCTGGTGCTGATCTTCGGAGATATACAACGGAACTCTTCAAAAATAAACAGCAAATCTGTCGTGATTGCTGGAATCGCTTAGATGTTTATTGTTTATACAACATAATGACGTATCATCACGCCTGTATGCTTGTGGCTAAATTATAACAGCCGCATGGGTCGATCGAAGGTTAAGCTACGCTTGACGAGGTCGGTCCGTGGATGGGTGACCATTTATTACATACCAAGACTCCTCCGTGCCTCGGAAAGCACGTTAAGCCGTTGGTCCCGGCTGTCATTTGTAGATCTTTGACAGTCGTTACTTGTAGTCAGAAGCCCGAAAGTCTGACAACCAGTTTAACCAAGGGGTATCATGTTACCCAGTTACTGGGTTGTGGAGGTCAGACAGGCAGTCGCTCCATGTAAAACACTGGTATTCAGCTGCATCCGGTTAAACTGGAAGCCGACCCCAACATAGTTGGGAAAAGGCTAGGCAGATGATGCATCACGCCTGTATGCTCTGAGGGGTACGCAGGAGGGTACAATATACCTAGATTTCGTCAGTTAGGTATGTTAATTTTTAATTTATTAGGGATTAGTGGAAAACCCTATTATGATGACATGTATTGTTAACAATTAACAATATAAAATAAATTCATGGCAAATATTTTTATGGTTACAACTAAAAATGGAAAAATAAAAAACTTTTTTGCAAAAAATAAAACCGACTTCAAAAAAAACACTAAACGGTGTAAAATAACTCTAAATTCGGAAGTCGGTGGCCCATTATGAGTAAGACAAACCCACCAAAGCCACAGACTTTCGAATTTAGAGTTATTTTACACCGTTTAGTGTTTTTTTTGAAGTCGGTTTTATTTTTTGCAAAAAAGTTTTTTTTTGAAGTCGGTTTTATTTTTTGCAAAAAAGTTTTTTTCCTAACTAAGATCGAACAACTAAACGTTACAATTTTAAATTACAAAAGGGTCTACGAAACAGCGATATTAGCAGAAATTATTACGATGGAAGTTACAAGCCAGGTGATTTTACTCGTTCGTCCACGTGTATTTTGTACTTTAACATCAATGATGTTATAAGTAAAAAGGTATAGATAGGTTATAAGCGTTCAGCAAGCGACACATTAAAATGTGGCTAACTATCCACACTTTGACCTCAGGGTGCTTCTACACGGTGCATGTAGCTGGAGCAAGTAATGATGTGGATTACGTTCGTGAGTAATATGCGCAAGCTCCTACTTGTTGAAGTTACTCGCTTGCACTTGTACATAATGCAAATAACTGGAGCAAGTAAAAACCTGGATTAAGTATTTGCGCAAGCAGTACGCACAAGTTATTTGCTCGTGGTCAAGAGCTACACGCGCAAGAAACCCGCGCGCGCGCCTTAGAGTAGGTACGCGGGTTAGTTGCGCGGGTGGCTCGCTTTGGTACATGCTGGAGTCGCTAGACCCGCAAATGTTTTTAAACGGTAAAGTTTACGATACACACCCAACCACATACAACCTGCGCAAGTGCCTCAATATGCGCAAGCTACTTGCACCGTGTCGAGGCACCCTCAGTCTCGCGTCACGCCGCTCGTCAACGGACGCACGCCTGCGTTTGTGACTTTGTGTGCCGTTTTTAAAGATCGAATGTTGTTTAGGTAACCTATCTACACCTTTTCACTTAATATAATATCATTGTTTAACATCCCCTCCACCCCCTTTTGGTCATGATAATAACGTATGGCCCATGACACTCTCAAAACTAATTTGTTGATATTGGTAAAAAAAAAAAAATCGGTTCAGTAGAACCAGAGATTACTGACACCCTACAACATCACAAACTCACAAACTCTTTGTAAAATAAACATTAATGATAAATATTCCAAAACTTTCCCACAACGCCATCTAGTCCCAAGCTAAGCAGAGCTTGTGTTATGGGTACTAAACAACTGATAAACATACTTATGCATTTCTAAATACAGACATATTACAGATAAATTACACCCAGACACAGAACAAATGATCGTGCTCATCGTGCACACCAACATTTGTCCTGGGTGGGAATCGAACCCACGACCTCCGGCATAGCAGTCCGGGTCACTAACTACCAGACCAACAGGCCATTCTTTTTAATATCAAGTAAAGATTTAACTGGACAGGGGAGATCATTATCTCGGGGTAGCAACATTTCGCCAACTGCCACAGACACCGGTTTGAACTTTCGCGGCAGCTTGCAAGAATCTGAATACACATAATACAAAATGTGATAACTATAGGTACAGCCCAACCCTCCGGGAAATAGGGGCGTGATTTTGTGTTGAGGGGAGAGTGTAAAAACGGACCACCCCACGGTCCGTCCGTGCGTGTCTGGCAAGTTTACACGCTGTGGGTAGGTTCGTGAGCAATATTTAGCAGAGATAACTTCGAAATACCCTTTTGCAGTTAGGGACATGGGCATGCATCCCATCTGATGGTAAGCAGTGATGCAATGAATCATGGTGAGGTGCACTAATTTATTAAGAGCCTATTCACTCTAGCCTTGAGACACCTAAATTATAATCGGACGGAAACACCGCAGCAGGCAAGTTGTTCTGTTGTTGTGTTGTTATTAATGGCTGTAAACTAGGGGGCTTGTAGCTGAACAATAAAAGACTCACGACTCGATCGAAGGTTAAGCTACGCTTAACAAGGTCGGTTTATGGATGAAAGATAATTCATTAACATTACATAATATCAAGGCTCCTTCGTACCCCGAACAAACACGTTAATCCGTTGATCATGGCTTTTATTCATAAACTTTGAACAGGCGTTACAAAAAGTTTATCCGGGAGATAGGTTAATCTTATGAGCTTAGTATAAATAAATTTTATTGGTCTGAGCAATTGCGCTAATTCTTTTTTTGTTGTGTTTGTTATTGTCAGGAGAAAAATCTTATGAAAGAAAAAGATAAGATAGTGGAGCAGAACCTTAGAAAATTTGAGAAAACTTAACGACATTTTAACATTTCAAAATGCAGCGCCATCTTTGATGATATTTTTACACGACATAAATATTGATTCTAAGGCGGAACGAACGGGGCAGCCAGTGTAAAAATTGTACAGACGCCAGCACATCAACCGAACCAAACTGTAATTTTTTTTTTTTTATTACTGATAGGCACGCGTTTGACCACTATCTCACCTGATGGTAAGCGCTGATGTGGTCGACGATGAAGCATCGCTTGCCTAGAAGCAACCTGTTCACTCTTGACTTGAAAACCCCAAGGTTGTAGCTATCAGGAAACACCGACATAGGCAGGGAATTCCACTCTTTGGCTGTTCGCACAATGAATGTGTTTCCATAGCGTTTAGTAATATGGTTGGGATATCTACCATGTACCGGTGGCGCAGTGCTGTACGTCTGGTGGTCCGATGATGGAAAGGGCTTGGTGGAATTAAATCGTGCAATTCCGATGCACACTCTCCGAAATATAACCGATAGAAAACCGACAGGCCAGGGGTTCATGTTCAATTTCCCCAATTGAACATGAACCTTATTGTGTTTAGAAAAAAGTTGAAAACCTATCAAAGGAATTTGACACATTGAGGTAGGTTGGTGTGCTGGCGTTTGCACATTGTACACTTAGTTCGCATTAATCGTTGTGACTTTGAACTTTTGAAAAGATGATTATCTGCCTAACATTTTCCCAATTAGGTTGGGGTCAGCCATAGATCTACAAATTACAACCTCGGAAAGCAAGCTTTCGAGACACGAAGAAATCTTGTTAAGTAATGAAAGGCTCCACGGACTAACTTTGTCAAGCGTAGCTTTACTTTCAAACGACTCGTGGGGCTGTTACTTTTAACCGACTTCAGAGAAGAGGTTCTCAATTCGATTGGATTTTTTTTATGTTTGGTATGTAGGTACCTATTTTTTTGCCACAAGCTCGTCAAGCTGTCTTTTTAGAAAGATTACTATTTATTTGCTTTAATAGTTTCACAACACTAGGTGTGTGTCACGTGATCTCGATTCATTCTTCTTCGGCTGCCAGACTCCTATTGGATCTTGATAAGCTCCGGCTGAAGGACGTGGTACGCGACGTAGCGTCTGCAGGTTGGAGGTAGAAATGGACTGTTGATTGATGGGATTTTTCTTTCCTTATCTAACCAAAACTTAAGATGGTGAGCAATAGATAGGATAGTGTCGGGTCTTTAAAAGAGACTCTTGTCCTCGTGTTCATTTCGGTTTCGTCTCAAAATAATGAAATGGTGACACTAGTTTGTGAAAATATTTTGCTTTATAAATAAAATAAATAAATAAGTATTCTACAACTTTCACACAACGCCATCTAGTCAATTCTAGTCCCAAGGCAGAGCTTGTGTTATGGTTACTAAACAACTGAAAAACCATTGAAAAACATACTTATATACAGACAGGCGAGGCTTATATGATTATAGGTATACAGTGTTAAAAAAACAACTTATGTAGGTACT
The DNA here is from genome assembly GCA_921972225.1 of Euplexia lucipara. Lineage (NCBI taxonomy): Eukaryota > Metazoa > Arthropoda > Insecta > Lepidoptera > Noctuidae > Euplexia > Euplexia lucipara. The sequence continues at coordinate 34,227,793 of OV179142.1, forward strand.
TACTTAAGTAGTAGGTAGGTACTTACTGAAAAAAAATCCTATCATTTATCACTTTGTTATTATAACAATAGTTTTTAATTTACGAAGTTGTTTCGAAATAAGTGTTTATCATATTTATTTTTTTCCGGAACGCGGAAAAAGTATATAACAATTACATAAACTATTTGATGGTAAATAGCAGTTTGTCGGAGTAGATAATATTAACCTCGATTTTTATTTACAACTGTTTTAATGAATACTTTTTGGGTATCCCACCAAAAACATTTCAGGATGTTGTTGAGACTGCCACTTACTGTAGCGCGTCGGAGATGTTTGTGCAAGCAAGCCCGTAGTGACGACTTCTACGCGATTATGCGCAAAGAAACAGCGTCGATATTGAGAAGAGTGCGGGACAGTCAAAACAGCATCCTGAAAACTGTAGCTGAGAGATTTGGGGCTCCAATTGTAGGGCAGTTTGTGCGGAGATTAATGTTACTTAACACTATAGGTAATAAGTTTTTCTGTTACTAACACTCTATGGATTATTTAGTCCGAAATAAAGTAATTAGGTAAGTATTAAGTATTATTAAGCTGAGTTCGCGTAGGTAATCCAACTGTAGGTACCTACTCTAAGATAAGAAAAATATATTTTTACTTTCTTCATTTTATACGAGAGAGTCCGTAGTCTAACTAACTAACTCTACATATGGAAATCTCAAAACCTTATAAATACAACTGTCTAGAGTCTCGAGACTGTCTTGGACCTTCTACCTACTTCTTATAAAATAATCTTGTTGTAATCATATTTTTTGGTAAAACGTAGCTTTTCGCATTTTGTCACCGAGGGCGCCATCTGTTAGCTTAACAAGTAACTGTTGGATGGAGAATCATTTATTCATCCATCTGCCGTTTTGTTAAAACAATATATTAATAATAATATTTATTTTATTTCGGAAATAAATCCATCCAATAAGGCACTGTCAATTAATAAATAAATTAAAATACGCAGTGCTTGGACTTATATTAACATAACGTCATATTGTTTATTTAAATTTTGCCATAATAAAATTGGTATTTTATGCCTTAGTCTCACCCAAAAAGGATTTTGATCTTGTTCCACTAATACCTGAGTAGGAGGTACCTCTCTACCTAGGTACTCGAAGTCTCAATAGCCTAAATGTCTCGAGATAGGTATTTATAAATTAAATTACCACGGGTGCTAGTTATTAAAGTGAAGACAAAGCAAGTTTGTCGAAATCGTTTTGTATTAATTTATTACTTTGAAAAGTTCGCAAGCTCCGCTCTGGCACTGAGAGCGCCATCTATTAGCTTAACAAGTAACTGTTGGATTGTGAAATTCAAAAGACAAACGACGGTTGCAGATCTATACCATGGCGTTCGCTTCACCGCCATTTTTTTTTATTTTGGTGCCTACTAATGAATTATAATTAAAACACTTACCTACCTTTTGCTTAGGCTTGAAATTTCCAGTTTAAGCTGAACTCGCATGATATAGGGTTTCTTAAACTGGAAATGTACAGCTTGATGTGTAGTCGTGTGAACCTACCGTCAAAATCCGGTTCGATCCACTTACACAACGTAGTGGACATAAGTATACCTACGGAAATCCTATCGGACTCACCGATGAAACAATTTAGTGGAATCAACAGTCCTAAATCCCCTGTCGGTTGTCGCCCAGGACACCAATCCGAAGAGGCGCCCTTTTCCAAACCTGACGGCGCCGGCGGGCGGTGGAGCGCCAAAATTTTGAGCTCACATTCATTCTTTTTAATAACTGTTGGCTCGTGTAGGCAGTTTAACTTTCATTTATTGAGGTGTGAAAGTAAACAGTGTTTATTCAGGCTTAGGTATAGGTAAGTTATGAAGTACAGTGATGATGAATGATTTACTTATTAGAGTACGCTTAGATGGTTTGGTTACGTTGAAAGGATGTATGAAAGGCGACTACCGAAAGGTATTTACAAGGCAGATATAAATGGGAACGCCGGGAGGGGACGCCCTAGAGGGACATACATAGACCTTATTGGTGAGGTTCTTCAGAAAGGTCAGGTGCGTAGTACCTACTCGCAACCGGCGTGTGTGTATGACAACATGTATGAATGTAAACGAAGCAAAAGAATTAACTGTAAGAATCGTAGCATATGGCGCTCTGTAGTTTCTGCCTACCTCCATGGGAAAAAGGCGTGAGTTTATGTATGTATGTAGGTATGTATGTACAATGATGATTCTCGCACTCCCACATACCTAAATGGTTGCTTCATTTTGAATTTATTAAATCACTAGTGATCGCCCAATGGTCGCAATTCGCAAACCGTAGGGTCTTGATTAATGCAATGGTCACCCATCTACCGACTGACTTCGGCAAGCGTAGCTTTTGCTTCGATCGACCATGATGTTATTTATTAGCCAGAGGAGAGGCATGTCCTCCCGCGTGATTAATTGCTTACTCAAAAGGTACACCAGTCCAGACCAGCCCAGTCCAGTTCTGATTAAAATGTAAGGTGAACGACCTGTAGTCGCCCATTTCCCCGCTAGGTGGCGCTGAATTCCTATTTTTTAGATTATTTGGTTGTATGACGTGTAATTAGCACAAGGCAATAAGTCGTAGGAGTAGGTACATGATGGTATTCGGACCTTAAACTTTATTGAATGTGGTCATAAAATTATCTCGAAATCCACCCAATTCGACACTTTGTCGACGACTTATGCCCGTAGTGTCGAATTGTATGGGTTTTGATGCTATGTGCTTTATGATGAAAGATACGACCTTCTGTCGCTCATTTTCTTTCTAGATGGCGCTGATTAAAAAAAATGTATAGCATTTATTTTATTTGTAAGTAATTGGCACGCTATAGCAAGTCGAGTAGGTACTTGTTCTTTTCGGACTACCTATACCGTATCTCCATTTAATTTGGTCATAAAAATGTCTCTAAACCTTCCCAATTAGACAGTATATGTCCATAAATAAAGTCTGTGTGTTTACCTCGTGACAAACTGACAGCGCCATCTATAGGGAAAATGGATGACATCAGCTGCCTTATTCTAAACCGTTCGATTGGTTTCCGTGTCGGTAAGGAACCGTTTTCGACAATCTCATTTCCGAGCCGAAGAACTGCCAAATCGCTATTCACAGATCCGAACGGATACGTTTTTTTTTTCTATACGATTGATCATTGTATTTATGGGGAACGCTACAAAATGGTAGTAAATGATCAGCGTGGTAGAAAATTTAAAGTAGTAAATAAAATTGGTTTATTTTAATGTTTCGATACGTTTAATTATAGAATATACAGCTAGTAATTTAATAGACAGCAAACGGTACAAAATGATTTTATTATTAATCAAACAAACTTTATTTCGAATAAACTTGCTTTGTAAACAGCCGTTTGTCAAACTGGCATTGCCAGTTTGACAGACTTTTTTACTTTTTAAACTTTTTCCGCATTGCCAGTCTGGCAATGTGGAAAAAGTTTTTATTTGAAATAAAACTATGGATTAAAATTTCTTTTATTATAACTTTGCTTTAAAAAGGCTAAATGACTGTAAGTATTTGATATCAATACACAAATCTTGCTATTTGCTTATTGTCAAACAATAACACGTACAACTATACGAATAAAGTAATTCAAAGTGTAATTATGTAGTTCTACATAATTACACTTTGAATTTATGTAAATGCGAAAGTATCAATTAAATACGGTCAATACAATAATAAAACTTCATTTACGTAAAAGTGCAGTGTTTTAAAGGTTTTCAGTGTTTATATTTCTCTGAAATAACCTGGATTTATGAAAAATAAATCGTTTAAATTTTGGTCGGTATGGCTTCCGATAGCAAACAGCTGTCGGAAAGATTTGAGTCTTCTTATCGAATTTGAACTGTCTAAAAAATCGGTTTCGGATTTGTGAATTGCGTTTGGATGACATCTTCGACATCTTAGACGTTCGATTCGGTACGGAATCTAGTCGAATGGTTGTGAATAAGCCAGCAGGTCGCATAATTTTGCATTTCGGTATAGGCAGAGCAATCACTTCGATGTCTTGGGTTAACTCATAGAAAGTAATACGACACCATTTTTACATCCGTTTATTTTTTTTAAATCCGACTGCAATAAATAATGCCAAACACAGCAGTTTAAAAACAAAAAAATATTTTTTTTATCACAGTAAATCTTATTTTTAAAATAATTCTAATAACAATAGCAAACAAATGGCGAAGTTTTAATTAAAAATAACTATAAAGCTAGTAATATTGAAGGTTTTGCTGTTAGGTACAGACGCCAGCACATCAAGTTACCCCAATGTGTCAAATTTTCCCAATTGAATTATGTTTGACATAAAGTTGAAAAACGATCAAAGAAATTTGACACATTGGGGTAACTTGATGTGCTGGCGTCTATACCTTCTTAGGTGTTGTGTACCTAAGTCAAAAGTTTCTAAAATTACATAAAACCTGTTTTTACTGACACTGGGCGACACCTTAAAGTTAGCTTTTGTTTGTAAGGCATTTAGGTGTTAACTGGTGTTAGTGAAAACGGGCATTCAGAGTCAACGTGTACAATGCCGGCGCGAAGCTTGCCTACTTAGAAGTATCAGAAAATGATAAAGTACGTCACAGATGGTCGTACTTAAGAAGTTTATTCTACTTTGTTCTCCTGGTTCATAAAAGTCCACAAGTTGAATAAAAAAATTGTCCTTGTTGACTTGGGTGAACAAAGGCGTCCGCTTATGTAGGTTGTATCCTCATTACACCTGTATGATATCACCTAGGTGAAATTCTTCCAAGGTGAAATAAAGAGTCCAAAAACCTACTTTGTTTATCTGAGTAATTTTATCACCCAGGAGAACAAAGTAGAATAAACCACTTAAGGATGCGACCTTTTATTTTGTAAAGAAAAATAGGAAATCGAATAAGTAATTCTGTTACATAAAAAGTTATTATGTAAATACAAAGGCATTTTAATAACCTTTGAAAATCACTTGGAAAATCTCCTGTGTCGTTGGTACCTACAAGCAGGCAGATCCACAACAACTTACTGTAGACTAGACCAGTAAGTATTTGTTCCGTGCAGGAATCGAGCCCGCGACTCGTAGCACAGAGTAGCCAATCGCTAAGCCATCAATTTATTAATAAAGTACCTACTAAAAAAAAATTAAGATATTTTATATGAAACGTTTAGGTAAGTCAGATTAGCTTCTATAAATTATTTGATCTTTATTTGCTTCCTAATAAGGGGCTTGTTCGTACGACTGTATACCAAAGTTAAATTAAAGTGATTTTTGAAAACTTTCATCTAAGTCTGCACTTAACTTACTAAACTTTTTATAGACGCATAAATGGAATGTCTACTGAATTAACGTCAAGCTGTTGTTTTTTGTTACATTAATCACGCGCTATTTCTGTATGTGACGATTGTTAGTAAATCTATGTGCTTCAATACCCATATCTTTTCTGATACAACTAATAAGTACCTACTTCCAAAACCAATTCTTTAGAAATCTGAAACATAAATTTAAAAATCTTTTTACCTTAGCTAAATAAACAAGAGTTTTTATTTAAATAGTCTTTTGAAAACGAACGTTTAAATTCCTTTTAAGGACAGTCAGCGATCTAACGATTGAATAACTTCGTTCAGTGTAGCGCATAGCATTGCTGCGGCGTTGCTATAGAATGACATTAGATAACAAGTTAAAAAACTTTGTAGTACCAAAAAAAAAGTGAGAGTTTGATAAAATTACAATAGGAAGTACATAGGAACAGTTCGCGTCATGCAAGTTCACCGCCCTGACATAGACACATCAAGCTACCCCAATCTGTCAATTTTATTTGAAAGTTTTTGCTTTTCTACCTGATTAGGTATATAAAAAATATTGGGATAGCTTGATATGCTGGCGTCAAGTGGTCGTCTGAGTGTGACAAGTGACCCACAGTTTTATTTTGTAAAAATCACCGCCGTGAAATGTAGTCGACTAGCCGCCATCCCATACAATTGACATATTCTAGGGATTGACAGTTTACAGTTATTTTTAACCGTCTTCAGCCTGCGTAGCATGAACACCGAAGAAACGGCCTTTGTCTACAGACGAATCGGCAAAGTGTCAGATTAAATAGACATTTCTTTCGTCTCGAGCATGACAATGTCAAGAAAGATGAGAAGTTATATGTCGATTCGTCAGTAGACAAGAAACAACAATGCCGAGCATGAATGTGTACCTATTTTCTCCACTTTTGACAGTTCTTTTCGAAACATTTCCTGTCAACAAGTGTCAAACAGTCTACATCAAATGAGACCTAGACAAGCAATCTACACCTCTAGCAACTTGACAGTTGCTATAGACAGCATGTAAATTTCTTTCTCCACGTACAAACGCTTGTCGACGAGTCGCCTCATGCTCGGGTAGAAGAAATGTCAAGTTGGACAGAAAGAAAATTGTCGTGTCTCGGAAGAAAAGAAATTAAGTGTTCATTCATGCTATGCCCGCAGGAGGAGGGATATTGACCGACTCGTTTCAGAGTGGCGGTTGTTACGTGACGCTACTACTATTGAACATAGATGTAAAATATAAATCATGAAAGTAATAAGCGGTTTATATGTATAGCAAAGTTCACAACAATAAATGCACGGGAAAATAAACACAGAGTAGCACACAGTATTAACATCAGATAAGGAAACTAAGGACATACGTACAAAATTGCATAGTTGAGCAAAATGACATACGGCATTTGTTTTAAAATTAGAAAGGTTAGGATGGTTTTATTCGTAAGATAGTTTCACTCATTAACCTCTCAATCTTGTCAATTATAGACACAATAGAAAGACAATGTCAGCGCGGACACTACTATCCTCTCGGGTTTAATGAATTAATAAATTATGTCAGTGTCAGTTCAAAACATTTCTTGTTCGTTGGGAGATTTTTTACCAACCATAAACATTATTTGTGTGTGCATCCATTGCTAAGACATTGCTTATTTACCTAAGAGAACATTTAACAATTAATTTATGCACTTGGTTTTTAATTAAAACGTAATAATGCCACTATGCCATTTTGTCCATACTGTAAGGTCAAATTGAATGTTGCTTAGTATCTGTTTAAAGCTCTATATTACTTAAATACTTATCTAATGGCTGATTGTTCAATTTGTGTGATAATTAGGTATTTGTCAGATAAAAAGCTAAAATTACCATTGTTAGTGTTTACTAAAACAAAACAGTACTTATGTCGTTTTGTACTTACTTCTCCTACTTACTAATCTATTATTTAAAATTATTTGTAAAGAAATCGGTCGCACTACCCTAAACTAGCTTCTAGAAATTGAGTCAACTTGATACCGCATTGTGCTATTTGCATCTCAGTCAACTTTGACCTGAACATTTTCAGCCGAGCAAAAATAACTAAATAGGGGGCGATTCTGGAAGGTACAAATCTAAATTGACGGCAAAACGAAGTCAAATCGAAGGCCCAGCGCACATTAGCGGCACGGCATGGTACGGCAGCGGATTTTAGTAAGCGCAATTGCGCAAATGATTTGAGATCTTATTTTATCATGCTAAGCGTATACATTTCGGAACACCACGGCATGCCAGACCGTGCCGAACGATGCCGAAGCAGGCTTTGACGTTTAAATGAAATGTGAGTCTTAACAGTGTTAAATTGGATTCAAAATTATTTGTTTTAATTAAAAAAAAAAATTAAATTTAAATTATTTTTTATTTTTTCCCTAAACCGCCAAAAGAAGTATAACTTCAAAAGCTCGCTTCCAAAACTGTATCAAAAGGCTCTTCAATATTTAGAAACATTAGGACTATGTATTTGTGGCTGAGGTTTTAAATAATAGGCATATTTACATCCCTGACACCTCACAATCTCAGGTCCTGTTGAAAACAAGCCGCGCGTCAGAAACTAGTTTTCTGGCATTTTTGATGAACCGCAGCCGCATTCTATGTTTTCTATAGTTCTAATATGTATAACTTATTTTAGTTTAATTCTTTTCTTTTGTACTTTTAGTTATTATCTATCGTGTTGGGCCAAATAAATTTATGCTTTTTCTGTCTTATTAATCCTCTTAGTCTAGCTCATTTAAGGGCTACGGAGTACGTAATAATATTATGATGATTTTATTCATATGTACTGTTTTATGTTTTTTGCTAAACAGACCGCTCAGTCAAGGGTCTTGCCTATAAAATGTAAAATTAAATTTACTGTTCTTACTTATGCGGCACTTATTATCATTGGTAGTTTTCTTATTTAACATAGGGTCACTGTCTTGTGAAAGTTTTAGTGGCTAAGTAGGTAGGTATTTGCGTACGATTTTAGTGCTAATCTTCTTCTTAGCGTGTCGATGGCAAACAAAGTCACTAAATCTAAATTGAATGTTTAGCCCAGAATTCGGCCACCGCAACACCATCCATACATACAATTCGTTATTAGTGCTAATAACGAATTGTATCTACCTATAATAACCTACGTATATTGTACCTATCCAAATCAAAATTAGAACCTAACAAATCAAAACCTTCACAGAGTTACATTAATATCTATCCTAGCCTACCATTATTAAAACGATAAAGTGTATTTAATGTAAGTTTGTTTTTTGAAAGGGTTTTGCTCAAAAACTCATCAACCGATTTTAAATATTCTTTCACTTTTAGAAAGCTATATTATCACCTAATAACATAGGCTATATTTTATTTAAAAAAAAACTACAAGAGGGGGTTCAATATCGACGTGAATGCAGTCGCGGGCAATGTTGCTTAAATGATGTACCTACCTACCTATAAGTATAAAAAGTTGACACAGGTGAAAAATACGCTAGAATCAATAAGAACATTATAAATAGACAATGATTAATAATTAATTATCAATAAATAATCTAATTTGTATTGAATACACTGAGACTAATTATACATAATAGGTATACCTATCTATTATTAACACGAGACAACATTTTTAACACGATTCTTTTCAACATGATTTTTAACGGTCTAATTGAAATAAATGATATATGACTTTGGACACAAGAATTAAATCAACGGCCAACGTTAAGACTTAAGAGTAACAGTTAAAATACGTACGTGCTATAAACGCTAAAACAATCGCAATTCTATTGTTAATCGAAGGTACAAGATATATTTTTGAAAAGTAGGTTTAATTGTCAATAGGCAAAATGTAGATGGGTTCTTACAGGGAAGGAACATACTATTAATTAGTGTGGCAATGGCTGTGCACTGCTAAAAAAGCAAGTTGCACTGCCTTTGCCTTTTTTTACTTTTTTTTTTGATAATTTAGGCGATTATCACACTGCCCCGCATCACGCTGCATGTTGCGTGTCTCTGCACTGAATTGAACGCGCGTGGATGCATTTTCTGTGTGTTGGACTGTGCATGTTTTCCATACAAACGGAGATACTTACAAGCAACGGAAGAACACGCATCCACGCGCTACGCTGCATCATGCGGGGCAGTGTGTTAATCGACTTATGGTCGCTCTACTTTATTTTCAGATCCGAGCTCTAGCCTTTTGAGTTATAAATTATTTCAATAGGTGTACTTAACAGTTTCATTTTTAATGATTTTTTTTTCATTTTGCTATGGTGATTTAGGTTGATTTCTTATTAAGACTTCATTAAAAAATATCGGTACGTCGTTATTTTACGATTAGCGTACTGAAACTACAAATGCTAGCTATATACAGCTGGCCGCACGTTAGTAGTAACAAACTCCGTATATCTAAGCTGTGGGTTAATTGTCTAACACACAATCGGTGACAATCTTTTCTTTTTCTCTTTTTAAAGGGTTATTAGTATTCCTACACTAGGAACTTCTTATGTATCGTGGGTGAGTTTAATCTCATATATACTCACTACTCACAGCCGGACCAGGGAAAACTACCCTGTAGGCTACACAAAATGTATTTAAAGTGGAAATTGAAACCGCGTCACGCAGCACAGTTGCCAATTCCTCAGCTACTGCGCAAAACGCACCGTCAACCACCTGTTTTTAAATCTATTATGACAAATCAACTACATTAATTTGTTGTCTAGCAGAGGGATTATTAAAACAATAAATCTATATGAAGAACTGTCTGGAATAAACCTTCGGATTTGAGTAGAAAGTGTGCTACGCATTTGGCATACAGATCTAGCGTTTTATACGTACTCTGCTAGATCAGCCGTAGGACAAAGTGTTACCACACACGTGCGGCCCATGAAAACACCCAATTCAAAATTGTATGATATGGCAACCCATATCAAATCTAGGTACTTAAATGTGACACACAATAATTACAAACTATTTCCTTACTTACAATATTAAAAATAAGTAATACAAATACCGCAAAATTCGATATATTTAAAAACGGAATGTTAAATATCAAATAACAAGAACGCCAACAAGAAAATGGAAATTTTTAAAATATTTTGACTTAGTACCGATTTTTCAGTCGACAGATAAGTTTAAACTATGGAATAAAAATGACGGTTTGACAGCTTTTGTATAGACAATATGTCAAAAAGCCTTATTTATTCTTTAAACAAAAGTTATCTGACTATTGAAAAATTTACCCTTAGAGAACTGTTAACTTTTAAACCACATTTATAAGCACTTATCAAAAGAAAAACGGTAATAGATTAGATTTTAGATTGAATACTTAAGTCTAAATAGAACCGGAGGCTCACAACAATCTTAAAACTAAGGAGAAACATTAACTTTTACTGATTTATTACAATAAAAATGCTTAAGGTCAAAGCGCCAGCCAGCCAACAAAATAAGAATTTTCACACCTCCCGATTCTAGAAATATTTAAGGACAAATCTTGAAGATTCGTATTGACTGTATTTTTTTATTGTACAGACCAGCCCATCAAGCTTCCCCAAATTTTTTTTTTCCAATTGGACAAGAACCTGTTTCTGTTTGAAATAAAGTTGTAAAACTATCAAAGAATTTGACACATTGGGGTAGCTTGATGTGTTGGCCTCTATACACCAGGCTGAACATTTTAGCAATTAACTTTTTTACTAACAAACAGCCTAGTTTTGAACGGGAATTTGCTAAAAACCTACGAAAACTCGAATTTTGCGAGCTAGCTGGTAAACCTTTCAACCACGTAGATACCTACTTGTACACTGCTAGATTTAGTTAACATTATGCAGTGATATTCTGCGAAATATTATTCGTTATAATATTACTAATCAGCAAAAAAAATACATACATAATTTGACGCCATTTTCTACGATCCTTACAAAGTTTTAAATATTGTTCCATTTTAAGCGAACCGAAGACTTAGGGCCGGCGCAGACCTGGCGAAGCGCAGTGTTCCGCTTTTAACTTGCTAAATCATTTTCACTATTGCGACTCTCTAAATAAAGTCGAAAATAAACCGCGTACTTCTATGGGCATTGACGCTTTGGGAGTAATTAAAGTTTATTTAATTACAATTCTATTTCAATACCTACAGGTTGATAATGGTTTAGCAGTGAAAACCGCGCTGTGTGCGCTTTGCCAGATGCGTCCTGGCCCTTAACTTTAAAGTGACAGTATAGGAATGTATCTAGCAGTGTAAGCAAGGTATATTGGTGCGGATATCTTAAATGTACAACGTGTAGGTACGTGTGTGTTCTTGCCAGGTTTTTTTTAAATAAGTTGCTAAAAGCGTACACTATTACTTAATCTAAAAGATAAATATTAACAGCGCAAATATTACAAAGCGGTGATATCAATGGCACAGAACTAAACGATAGAAGCAATATCATCATCTTGATTTTGCTCTTACCCCCGCTTATTTAGGATCGGCGAAGCAAATCTTCTTCTTCCAGACTTTTAGATGTAGGTCTCTAAGTCACTACGTTTCTAGCCATAAATCATCCTTCGCACCGTCCGTCCATCGCTTCTTTGGTCTTCACCTAGGCACTGTTATCCACAGTCATACCTGTTCAAAACTTCCCTTACGATATTGTCCTCTTTCCTCCGCATCATATGCCCATAACAGGGCATGGGGAACCGACAATATTTTAGAAATCGGTTCGTTCGGTTTCAAACTCAAGCCGGAACCGGAAATACCCATAATCCAACCTGTACTCAATTTTTCAATCATCGGTGCCGCTTTAAAAGCAACATCTTTGTATGTACAAATGAATTCCGAAACACATAGACTTGCATATTAGAACAAAGAACTAAAATTAACAAAATTACCAAATTATATGTACACATTTCAGACGAGTTCAAAGGTCTATAGATAGACACATCGCATTGCGCATAGCAGGTTCATTTGACATCGCGGCGGCATTAAAAACAAAATCGCAAACGGGCAACACACAATCGCAATCTAGTCAACTCTGCGTAGCAATGAGATATGTCTTACTAAAGAGAGTTGCCTCTTGAGGGCTCATACTAATGAAACACCAATTAAAACAATAGTTTAACTTTGGAATGAAAAATCAGTCTCAAATAACGTAGAAAAAACGATGATGAATGAGAGCGAGCAGTGGCTTCAAGCAGGTTGCGGGCGGCGGTTGTGCGTGCGCATGTGGCGTGTGATCATGTCGCGGCGGCACGCGGCGTACGGGCACGACGGGCAGCGGTAGGGCTTCTCACCCGTGTGCGTGCGCTGGTGTGTGGCCAGATGGTCAGAGCGCGAGAACACCTGCCCGCACGACGCGCAGGAGTACGGCTTCACGCCGCTGTGCAGCCGCGCGTGCCGCGTCAGCATATCTGAACGTGCGAACCTGCGGTAGCACACCTCGCACTCGTACGCGCGCACGCCCTCCGGCTTGCTCCGGTGCCGAGACGCGATGTGCTTCACCAGCCGGTCGTAGATTGTGAACTCTTGAGAACAAGACGTGCAGCTGAAAATTCCGCGAAAAGTCTCGCGAGGCGACTTCACGCTGAGGTCCAAGGGGACGTCCTCTTCTGCACCTTGCGGCGTTTCGTGAACCAGCCAGGATGGCGTGGGGTAGTGGTTGTTGTTGTTGAGCTGGACTGCCAGCTTATCGAGAAGGCGCGAAAGCCGGTGCTTCTTGTGCTCGTAAATGGGTGTGTGCGCGGGCGGCAGCGGCTCCATGCTACCTGCACGCATCGCCGGCATGCTGGGCCCCGCGCCCGACACCCCAAATGGGGCTGGTAGCCAACCTGTTGACAAGATTTCAAATATTAACTTATGTCGATTTCCGTGTATTTAGTATAGGGGGAAGGTTTTTGTAAATCTTTACAACGCGTTTATTATTATATCATTACGCGTGTCTCTAACATCCAAACCGATACTTGAGAGAGAGAAAGATACTTATAGAATTATTTTTTATGTAGGTTTTATTGTCATGGAAACATTCTGTTAACATAATGGAGTTTCGTTGCTTTGCGATATTCTATGAATAAACTTCGTTCCTTTTTTTTGTTTACGGTTCGACTTGGAGCAGATTCCGGCATGCTCGACTGTACCACAAGTGTTCTGTTGCTGCTTCGTCTTTTTTATTTTACCACTTTGTTGGCGTGATTGATACACATATTGGTACCAAATTTCAGCTTTCTAGTGCTAACGTTCACAGAGATTAAGCGAGGACGGACGGACGGACAGACAGACATGGCGAAACTATAAGGGTTCCTAGTTGACTACGGAACCCTAAAATGTTTTGGCTTCTAGTACAAAGACCTCTATTAGGTTTTCGTATAAACATATCTCCAATGTATACACATCGGCTAGTTACAATTTTACAATTTCGAGGTAGGTACTATAGTAGGTACCTACCTACGCGGAAAAAAATATTCCTATATTCAAAAAAATAAATAAAACTGCGTTTACCAAAGACATTCAATAAACTATAGACCGGACATCACGAACAAAATTTTCATCCGTAACTTCTGTCCGAACGGACAGACAGTGTGACCATTTGTGGCAGATTTCTGCCATTTTGGCAGATTTAGCTCCTAAATTTTGTCCGTGGCATATTATGTTGACGATTTACAAAAGTGGCAGATTTAGGCAGATTTTAAAGATTTCGACTAAAATCACATTATTTAATATAATTTTCAATTAATATACTTATAATTAAATTATAAACTGTATTTTTATGTCCTGGTATATGAAAATTTCAAAAGTCAACAATTTTAACACTATATTCCAATGACATTATGTATTTAAACAGCAATCAAAGACATTTCAGAAGTGTATTGTGTCTATTATTATTTGAAAACAAAGATCCACTTTCAATTCATCCGAACTCCACTGTGATCTCTTTGCCCCTGATACACATGTAGGTATTTAGGAGTTAATGTCAGCACTGAAATCGATCACTTATCCGTAGTAAGTATGAAACCTGGAATCCAATTATTACTTCAAAGAATGCAAACCTTTCTGACTTAACTTACTCATTAAAGTTAACTACGATAAATTAAATTTGATTGAAGAATACAAGACATGTGACAATCAGGTGGAAGTAGCACCGCTACCGGGACCATTTGGAAAAATCTTGAACTCGAATGGTGCTACAAATTATCCAAACAGCAAATTTCGCGAAAGCGTTATTATGTCTGCCGAGTTTATTAAGGACACGGAGACTGGCTTCTTACCTCCTTTAAACCAACTAAAAACATGGTCAAAAAGATGTAGTGCATAAGAAAATTCTTTAATATTATTGTTATTACAGAAATTTCATTTAATTCGTTAGGATTTTTTCCTTTTTGCGTGATGGCATTTTTTTTGGCATTTTTGGCGCCTAGTGTGGCAGATTTTGGCAGATTTTAGCCCAGTTTGTGGCAGATTCGCCATTTTTGAGATGGTCACCCTGCGGACAGATGACACATAGTCTTACGTAGGACATCTGCCTGTCAAGACGCATTTGTGTCAACTTTGTGGAAAGTTGAAAAATATTATTTTCCACGAAAACATGCATGGTTGCGCCTTACGTTGTTGCAAATTCCGTTACGACAAAAAAAATGGACGTCGCTACGCTTTATTTTCGTAAGTATTCTTTGTATTTATTTAGAAATTAGAATTAAATCATTTTCATAGATTGTTCTAGAACATTTGGCAATTCTGTATTTAACGCCCTCTAGTGTTGAGTAGCTAAAGTACTGTTTTGTAGAGATGGGATATAGTTCATCGATTCTGTTATCGATAAATGTCAAAATAATAATAAATAGATAACTCAAAAAAATATTACAATATTAAATTAAATTTATTAAAATATTATACTGTATGAACATTTCAAATAGGTTTCTGTTATTTAAGGTTTCCTAAAGAAAATTGTTGTGAACACGAGACTTGGATACGGTTTTTTGTGTGAATTAATAATAAAATATGCATAATTTAACATTTCTCATCATCTTTTACATATCGTATTAAATATTTTAATAGTATTGCTAAGCCAGACTAGGATTCATTTCACCTCAAAAAATTAAAAGATAAAAGATATTTATTTCCTAGATTGTACAGTTCCACTTACTTAGACTAATAATATAATCTATTAAATTTATATAACTCAAATTTGTAAAAAGTATAATGAACTCTGGTACCCAAGGTAAGATTTAACTTGTGTTATGGATACCAGTGCTCTCTCATGGTTTGCACAGAGTTACATTAAATATTAGATGGAGGACGTGGTTTAGATGTAATTAGTAGAAGGCAGTAAGTATCTTTATACATAACAGTATAAACACAAATTTTAATAACTAACAACATAGATTCATAGGCACCACTTACTTTAGCGGCAAGAAAATTGCAGTCCGGAGCTTCATTAGAAAAGTTTTTTTCTATGTTCTTATTTCTATGCATTCTTTTTAGTAAAGATACGAGTTTTGCGTATGTTTCAATATGCACGTTATGTTTTATTTTAAAAGTAGCTTTCAAAAATTGGGTAAACACTCCTCATTGCAGATGATCGCTTCGTCTGTGATAAATCTAAAAAATAAGATAGCAACACAGTCTCCTAAAAACTGCTTGCACCCTTTGTAAGTCCCCATTCATTGAAGACATGGTATGCTTTCAGATATTTCTCAGGTAGGAAACTTAATTCTGCATTAATAACTTGTTGTTTTAACTCTTCCGGTGTTTTATTACTGTTCTCGTCGCTAGTTTCACATTTACGATTATTTTAATATTTTTTAACTTATTCAACTCTTTTCGCCAGCCAAGAAATTTTATTCCCGCTCTTTTATTTAAATTAAGACGTGTTTGGAAATAGCACCCATGATATTTTATTAAGTACTCAAAATATATTACGTAACATTATTGAAACTAGAAATAAATATTTACAGGTTAAATATCAGTTTTATTTGCATTAGATACTTATTTTCGCTTAAATACAATAATAAGTTAATAATTCTATAAATTACATTACAAGACATAATTATTTTTTTGCAAAATTTCTTTAGTTAGTACGAAATTCCTAACGTGTTTGTCTTTGAGGTCGAATTCAAAATCAGAACTTTGAAAGGGCTGGTCTTTGTCTCTCTATCTCTTTCTAATGGCGGGAAAGAGATAGAGTGTGAATGTTTCAAATAGTATGATTAACCCGAGGCTGAATAAGATATTTGCGGCTCTAAAACAAAAATTAAAAAGTTACTTGGTCTCACTGATTTCAGGCAGCAAAACCTACATGTTTGAGCTACTGAAGTGAAAAAAATATTATAACTTTTATCAATATTATCGATACCTTAATCTAGATGGTAACATCCCTATCACAAGTTTCTACTTTCTACTTTACGACGCGTGGTACTGCCAGACTTACGATTTTTTCCGTTTATCTACGCATTTTCGACCTTGCTTCGGATATATCATAAACGTATACGTATAAGATTCATAATCTATATTTTGTTGGTTTATTTTTTAATAGAACATACGTAAGGAATACTGCGCTATTAAGTAGGA
Source organism: Euplexia lucipara (assembly GCA_921972225.1). Lineage (NCBI taxonomy): Eukaryota > Metazoa > Arthropoda > Insecta > Lepidoptera > Noctuidae > Euplexia > Euplexia lucipara. The sequence continues at coordinate 34,244,649 of OV179142.1, forward strand.
AGTTTTAATAATTTTTTACAATATACGGCGCCAGCGCTGAACCAAACACAAGGTCGTAATAGTGAGCAGACCATATTAATTATTATAAGCATAATAATGAAACTGGATTTATTTTCTAAGTCAATAGTTTTGTAATGTACCTAAGGTAAGACGATAATCACTTTCTCATTACGGTCCTCTTTTAATTTCAGTTACAAATGCGTTTCTTTTTTTATGCCTGGCTTAATTTGTTTAGTTTTAATACCTATTTATTTAACTGATTTGAAATATTTTTTATTTTTCCGGCATTTTCCTTTGATCTGACAACACTAAAATTTAATTCGGCTATAGCTCGCTTGGTGGCCACCAAGCAGAATTATTATTTTAGTCAATTTCATTCTTGAGTTTGCCGTTGCCGTTCTAATATCGCTATTTAGTGCTAGATGGCGTTACTGAGAGATGGGATCACAGTTTTTGTATGACATTTCTTCGCATGTCCCCTCTATAGTTTTTAAATCTCTTTGGCGTTTACAGATATCTTGACAAGTAGCACAATATTTGAAAAATAATCACTTACTATTATAAAAATGAATAGGATAATCAATTTAACAGTAAAATAACTTTAATAAACATTTGCCCCTACAAATAAAAAGATCACGAAGCCGAACATAAATTTTATTTTATCATCAAATAACCGCACCGCAAGTGACATAATAACGTTATACATATTTTGAAACTTCATCACAATTTCAGAACGCCTCGTCTAAGGAAGAAATGTGCATAGAATTATTTTTACCAATTAAACGATTAAAGGTAGTTTGTCTTCATAGCCCATTGACTTTTTCCACCCTTCATATTATTAATATTTATTAGATACCGGATTACAACGAATCAAAAAGAATATCTTTGATTCTGCTCGCTGTGTATTTCCTTTTCTATAGACCAACAGAATGTTTTAGCCATGAATACTTACGCTGATGAAGAAATCAAACTGAACTATGATTATAAAACGTACCTACTTAGTAAATGCACCTATGCGACAAAGCTGCCTTCATACACAGTTTAAAATTGCACAATCGAGTCTCTTCTATGTAATTTATGATTGGGACGATTAGGCATTGTGTTGTGATTATTAAAGGGCATTGTGTATAGATAAATGGTTGCTTCTAGTGTCATTTTGCACACCCATCACCGTATCATTGTTTCTCCGAGTACTAGAGTAATCCTACGATGATAGCTGTGGGAACCAAATCTGCATAATACCTATAATAATAAAATTGTGAATGTAAGGACTGTGTGTGGATTTTTTTGTAAATATAATTTCGTTTTTAAATCTTTAACGTTCTTTTTTAACATTTTGTCTGGCAGTTTAAGTACTTCATGCAACCCACCCAATTGTTCTTTCTTTGGTATTGTTCGTCAGGACGTAGAGCTACTCAAGTTCCGAGTTGAGCTCACGATAACTGCCAAATGCTTGCACTGACTGATCTGGTCCACTCATATCTGTGTGGTTATTGTTTCCTCAAAATACTATTTCAGACACAAATCTGTATTGTTCTTGCATAATCTGACCAAGACAATGTCTGGACTTTAAAACAGACCTCTGAGTTTCTTTCGGTGTAGGTAGTAGTGAAATACCGATCTAACCTTCTAACTAAAAAATTACATGTAAAAGTGTTTGTGTGAACCTGTTTACAGAAATAAATGTTATTCATTAATCTATACTAACATATAAAGAGGAAATGTTTGATTGTTTGTTTGCATTGAATAGGCTCCGTTACTACTGGACCGATTTGAAAAATTCTTTCACCGTTGTGAAGCTACACTATCCCCGGGTGAGGCTACTTTTTTTTCCCCTGTATTCCCACGGGACCGGGAACTACGCGGGTGAAACTGCGGGACCTCTGCTAGTCATCTACACAAAGACTGTTTTACCTTATTCTGAAGGGAGGTGGGCTGGTTGGGGTAACCCCGGTACGATAGTAGTAGTACGTTAAGTAGGATAAAGTTTCAATTTGGGACTAAGTAGGTGTGGAAACCAAACCCGATAGATAGACCTATTCAAAGACCGTAGTTGCAAATAAGTAGTTTTATTTTAAAATGACTACCTCGTTGTCTAGTGGTCACAAGCGGTGCTACTGAGCATGAGGTTCCGGGTTCGATCCCCGAGTCGAGCGAAGTGTAATGGAGATTTTCCATATAGAATTTCTCAGTAGCAGCCCGGGGTCGTGCAAGATTGATGGGAAAAGGCTCGCCCCGTACATGGGACTTTAACATGACTGGCGGAATGTGGGTGTACTAGAGGTACACCTCTGCCTAGCCCTTCGAGGATTACAAGCGTGATGTTAAGTTGTTGTTATGTTTAAACTAAAATCTGTGGATTGAAACCCGATTGATTTTTCTTTTATTTTGTCTGGCCCGTTGGTCTAGTAGTTAATGGACCTGACTGCTATGCCGGAGGTCGGTGGTTCGATTCCCACCCAGGACAAATGTTTGTGGGATGAGCACGATCATTTGTTCGGTGTCGGGGTGTGATTTATCTATAATATGTATGTATTCAGAAATGTATGTTTATCAACTGTTTAGTACCCATAACACAAGCTCTGCTTAGCTTGGGACTAGATGGCGTTGTGTGAAAGTTGTGGAGTATTTATTTATTTATTGATTATTATTTATTATAACCATGAGCTTGAGCACGTAGACTGTGCAACATATCTGCACTAACTTACACACCATGAAAAAGGAGGCTCGTAGAAGCAGGAATGCAAAACATTTTATTTTAAAGATAGTAAAAAACAGTTTTTATTCATATTGTTTTATCTATACCAACTAATATATAAAGAGGAAATGTTTGGTTGTTTGTTTGCATTGAATAGGCTCCGAAACTACTGGACCGATTTGGAAAATTCTTTCACTGTTGGGAAGCTACACTATACCCGGGTGACATAGGCTACTTTTTATACCTGTATTCCCAAAGGAACGGGAACAACGCGGGTGAAACCGAGGGACGTCTGCTAGTAGAAGAATAAAAGTGAAACGAAGAAAGTGTCCATATATTGCACACCTGGTTCTTAGAGGTTTAAATAATTGACACTACAATTTTCAACTAAAATGGAACAATTTATCTAAATGAAATCCACATCATTTCTTAAATAAATTGTTGAAATTTATTCATCTAAGTGCAATTTATTCATCTAATTCATTCATCTGCAGTAAAAATAGATTATAATAATTTCTGTCTATCGTAATTGAAACATACTTAATTGTAAGTAGGTACTACTTTCGTTACAAAGTGTGCATTAAAAATAAACTTTTTTAACTTCTGTCAAATGCTATATAAATGAAGTAGGTATAGGTAAACCATGTACAGACGCCAGCACATCATGTTACCCCAATGTATCAAATTTTCCCAATTGAATATGGGCCTTGTTCTGTTTGACATAAAGTTGAAAAAGGATCGAAGAAATTTGACACATTGGGGTAACTTGATGTGCTGGCGTCTGTAGGTACCTATGTTCCGGTAGCGAATCATTATTTTAATCAACATACGAGTACAACCTGACACTGAATTGCAAATTCCGAAAAAGGACAAGAAAATTTCAATTTTGCAGCCACCCTTGCACATTCACCTTAAAAACAACTTTGCGATACGCGTCGCTAAAGAGCAGGTGATATTTTTTTTAAAAATCGGGCAAGTAGAGATATCACACCATATGCAAGTTTAGCGCATCTGTCTTTGTACATAGGGGCCAATCTTATCCCGCAACGTCTATTGGTACTAGGCAAGATGTTTTAGACCAATCACGTGTCTCAAAAGACTCATAAAAGACCCTAAATACAGTGGTACAACAGATTTTTTTGTTATAGTTTTTATTGTGAGAGGCGTTAAAGTTATACGATTGGGGAGGGGTTCTATTGACGATGTTGACGTTGAGTGAGATGAATGACTGTTTTACTTCTAAAGGTACTACGTATAGTTGTTTAAGTTTTAAATAAAAAAAACGTCTTTTGTAGTCTTACGGATAAAGTCAAGCCTGCAGTGCGATTCTGGTCAAATCACCGCGTGAAAATGAAGGCGTAGTGAGGGCGAATTGAGCTGTCATTCCATACTAAAGCTAGGCATCAAAATGACAGTTCACTTCACTGCTCAGACGGAAATTCACAGAAGACTCCAGACTGCAGTGGATATTAAATAATGAGATATGAATTTCATAAAGATTGCCAGTTCTTACCAGCAGGCGTAGCATGATCACCGTAAAAATGGATATTGTCTAAAGAAGAATCAACAAAGTGAAAGATTGTAGAAGTATTTATTTTGTTTTGAGCGAGACAATGCCAAGAATCAAGAGAAGAAATGTGTCGATTCTTCAGTCGACAATGGTCTATAATATCGTGCATTATTTATTCTATAATCGGCGGAATTGTTTCTGCCATCTGACACTTTGTGTGACACATCCGTAACGTTTCTACGCTGCACATATTACGCGTCTATTGCCGCTCCTAGCACTATTTCCTAGTCGTAAATTTATTTTGTTTTAACTCTCTAGGGAATAAATAATTAACTATCAAAGAATCAACTGGAATTATTTTCCAAGAATCTTTATTTTCGTTTCCTTAGTTATCCAAAATAATTCCACAGTCACAATTAGTGATGTAAAACACCCTATCGGGAAAACCCCTGAATCTGGTATTAATTACTCAAGCGACTATATTCAGCTAAGCAAAGCTATAGTATTGCAAAGGTGTATCAAAATCCGTACAGTACTTTTACGTAAAAGAGTAACAATATCCGTACATTCTCACATAAGTAATATTAGTACGCTATGCGAGAGCGACGAGATATTTATGAACATATCGACACTATTATCATAGTAACAACCAACCTTTTAAACGTCCCTAACTAACTATCCACCACAATTTTTAGATATTAATATATTCCATAGAAATGTATCCTACATTAATTTGGTAAGTAGGTACCTAAGTATACGGCTGTTCAAAGTTAGTAGGTACTTTTAAACAAGTCCTATAGTCCATTTTCTCTTAGCTTTTAACCAATAAATAAAGCTGAAGCGTCTATTCTTAATGTCTAAATAGCCTTTTAAATAAATTAATTAAGAGTTCATGCGGTAGTTAGGTAAACATACCTACTAAAAAAAATAGGATTGGTGTGGTGCTAGCCTCCGTAACGGCCGGACCAATAATATAATAACAGGATATTTACTATTTTGTAAGATAATTGATGTTGTAAGCAGTTGGGTTAATTTTATTTTGGAAAAGAGATTTAGCGATCTGTGCAAAAATAAAACTCGTATGGATTTTCTTGAGTTTTATTTTTAAGTCTTGTATGTCATGTACGTGTGCGACACACAGCTAGTCTTCGACAATTCACGGAAAGAACGTAATATGTATATTCCGTTTGCAGCTCATAAACTTAAAATCAAGACTTCGTCTAGCAGGGAACACTTTATCAATTCTCATTTGAACTTACAATAAGAAAAGTCTTCGTGTATTGGCAGTTCAAGTTATGCTGTCCTCGAATGCTTTATCATCGACAGGATTTATTAAACTGTCTGCAGTTGCTGATCTATAAGTATCTTACATAGGTATTAAGTATCGCATCAATCCAGCGATTCAATTCCTGAAGGTTTTCTGTACTAATCTAATATAAAAGCTGTAATTTGATTATATTTTTGTAGCTGGAATTGTTGTGTCTAAAAGTACCTTATTGTGGCTAATGAGACAAATACTTTTTTTATCGTCGATTTCGCCAGATTGGAGCGTATAATATTATTATGATAGTGAAATTCTTGATAAAGATAATTAACAGGCTACAGTTACAAACATGTTACCGGACACCAGTGTTTGTATAAACATGTTTTGTTACTACGCTACATATCCAAAAGCTATATTAATGTTACTTACGGTACGAAAGGAATACCTATATGCTACAGAAATTTAATGTATTTAACCGACTTTTTTACTTCATATTTTAGAGCTGTTTGGGGTTGAAACTCTCGGTTCGTGGGGTCCGAAATCTCTCTTTTAAAGAATTTTGAAGACGTTTAGTTGTGACTTCCCGAGGCTTAGTGGATTATTTAGAAGATAAAAATACTTGGAAACATGCTGGTCCTGCTCCATAGGACATAGGAGGTTTGGCAAAATCAAATTGGCTGCTAAAGTAAGTATTTAAATTATTTTTTGTTTGCTTTTTTCTCTAAACTCACATCTGCTGTTTGTTTTTAACTTTATTCATTTGTTTATTTAATAAGTATTTCCTTTAATAACATTCTACAGTTTATTTTGTATTTTTAGTTATTGTGTATTTTTGTTACTAAGTGAGAACAATGTATCTACCGACATAATTTTTTTTTTCTCGAGTCCATTGCTTATTTTTTATAAACCTATCTCTAGGTGCATCGTCCTGACATATAATCTGATTGTTGTACATACATACGAAGTATTGTAAACCTTTATTATTATTTTTTTTAAATGATTTAATTTGTAAGTTTAACGTTCAAAAGTGCCTGTAATGGGCTAATTGAAATAAACGATTTGACATTGACTTTGGACACTTTTACCTATGAAAGAAAAACGCTTTTGAATAAGTAAGGAACTTAGGCTAGTATAGTCGTAAGTCAGTATAGTATACCTACCTACATGTTTAAAGCGTATGGCTTGAATAGGAGTAAAACATCTTTATGTAACTATATGAACCAGTAGTTAGCATCTGCAACGATGGTCCTCAGTTAATTTGTTTCTCTCCCAGAGTTAGAGTAATTATTTTTCTCCGGAATTTATTTTGTTCTGTGGTCCAATATATTTAGGCTGGGCAGATGATGAGGATGACCTAGGAGAGTAGTTCATCGTATCTCAGGTTAACTACACTTGGGAGAAAATAAATCGAGTCACTTCCCTTCTTCACGTTATCACGTTTATTGATTTATATTCTTGTTAATAGAGAACGTTTCAATTCGAACCACATACTGCTTCATTCATTAGACCCCAAGAGGACACCGGTGTCCGCGCTGTCAGTGTCTTTCTATCGTGTCTCTAATTGCCACGATAAGTTTTTTGAATAACCTTTACAATGGGGGTTAATTTTTTGAATGACCACCAGTTACAGTTTTGAGCCGTTTGGGGTCGAAACGCTCGGGTCATGGGGTCCGAGTGCACGCAGCCTTTTCAAGGAGATTTCTCGCCGACTGGTCGACACTTCGCGTGACCAGAGGGCTGGCTTATTCTTTGGCCAAAGAATTAGCATTGCCATCCAACGTGGCAATGCTGCCAGTCTTCTGGGCACGTTTCCTGATTACAGCGATGGGGAGGAGTACTTTGACGCCTGGGTGTTCCGATTTTGTTTTCTTTTTTTTCTAGAAGGGGGTTTTTGTAATTTTTTTTTTTTACTATTTAATTTGTAGGTAGTTTGAGTGTACATATTTAATTTGTTTTAATTAGTTTTATTGTCTTTTAGATTTGAGTTATGTTATGCTATGACCACTTAAACGTAACTTAAGTTTATTAAAATATTTATCTGGCTCTGAAATAAAAATAGTAATTTTGATGATATACCTAGGTACCCAGTAAAAATACGTGATAAAGGTAAGTAGTGGGTCCATTCACTTGCTCCCGTGTAGTTTGTAGACTTTTGCTTGAGTTTTGTTGTCAATGTCGGTACTCGGTTACTTGTATGGAAAACTGCTACCTCCTGTATATTGGTGTGTGCTTGCTAACATGTAACAAATGATTTAATTTTACATAATTGATTTATAGTGTATATTAATTAATAACCAAAATTCTTTAAACTATTATTAATTAAGTTCTTCTAAAATTACCGACAGACGACAGACGTGTTGCTGGGGAGTTTGTTCCGACACTTCTTCTTCCCAGCAAACACACTAGGTAACGGTGAAGGGCACGCATTTTACGGAGACGGTTTTATGTAAATCATCATCATCATCTGCCTAGCCTTTTCCCAACTATGTTGGGGTTGGCTTCCAGTTTAACCGGATGCAGCTGAATACCAGTGTTTTACATGGAGCGACTGCCTGTCTGACCTCCACAACCCAGTAACTGGGTAACATGATACCCCTTGGTTAAACTGGTTGTCAGACTTTCGAGCTTCTGACTACAAGTAACGACTGTCAAAGATCTACAAATGACAGCCGGGACCAACGGCTTAACGTGCTTTCCGAGGCACGGAGGAGTCTTGGTATGTAATAAATGGTCACCCATCCACGGACCGACCTCGTCAAGCGTAGCTTAACCTTCGATCGACCCATGCGGCTGTTATAATTAAATGTAAACGGTTTTATGTAAATCTAGACGTTTAAAAAGTGCTGATCTTTCGCCTTATTTGAATAAATTACTTTTGGTATTGATTTTAAAAATAGGAACATACACGAAACAGTTATTAATGATCTCATTTCACACACATACCTATACCTACTTAAATACTGCAATTATCTTCAGTACTTATGTACCTACTATGGTTATGTACCTACACAATATATTAAACTTTACCAAGTGCGTTGTCTTTTTATCTATACTCCCTTATTTTTAAGAATATTCGCATTGTAGGTAATTTCTTTAATAGGATAGGAAAGGATTTCTTTCTTTTTTTTCTTTCTTTCTTTTTTTATTTCTTTCGTTGTAGGTTTTTTCTTAATATGACAAATAAACGTCCAATGTCTCTACATTTAAGACAGGTTTAAGACATTGTCAAATATACTCGAGACCAAATAGGTACCTAAGTAGGTACCTACCTATATCCTACTTGTGCTTTTTCCTCGTATTATGGTTATGTGTCACATATGGTTTTACTATAGCAAAACGCATCGATTCGAACCTTTAAGCCATTTAAGGTTCCTACGTAAGATAGGTACATACCTACTCCACATTACCGATAATATTGCACATTTTATGTGTAAAAAGGAAGTTGCTCAATTTATTTGATTTCAAGTGAAGTCGAGATTGGACTTGAAGTTTTTAATTAGGAACGCGAATTGACCTTCTAAATATTTTTGTGTTTTGATATTCCATTTTCTTCAAGGAAGGTTAAACGCTATGAATTGAGTTGGGATCGGGTGAAACCGCAGGCCACTGCTTGTTATTTAAGAAGGTTACAAAGTAGGTACATTTGACTGTACCTCGGTGGGCAAATTTTGAGCTTTAGCTGGTACTTATGTAGATCTAATAGACGAAGAGGTCAGCTTATGCTGGTTTCGTTAAAACTGGCGTGATCCTTACTGTAAAAAGTAAAATCTAATAGGTATTATACCTACTTATTTTTATACTTACAAATTATGATTATTTTAGTTATTATTTATTGCTTGAATGAAATGGGAACAACACATGGGAGTGCCTACAAACACTTGTTTGTTTAAGAAAATACTCTACAAATTGCATTCGAAACAACACCACAATCAAACATGTAGGTACCTATGTATAATACGATCTGCTAACTTCGTAATGACCACAAAACCATGAAGGAATATCCAAAGTCATCTATTAAAACAGTTATTATGGCTGCTACCGGTTACTGGCCACCTATACCTGGTCTAATAAAAAAAATATAATACATACATATCTCAAGATGCCTCGAATGCAGTTTCCAACGTTGAAAATCAGATGCATCTATCCAAAACGGGAAAACTTATTCAATCCTTTGGTGTGTATTTTTTTGATGCACTTAGTTTTAGCACAAGAGGTGCGTGAGTGAACGGTACGTAAGGTCGTCGGGTCGTGCGACCGGTCTAACCGCCCCCGCGCTCGCGAACATTCACACGCGACACACACACGTCCGCCTCGCTGCGTACCGTCGAGCCGACTGACACTCCCGCCCCCGCACACCTGCGCGCGCGCTGCAGCGAAAACATTGCGATGCATCTACGCAAACGCATGCGCGTACGTAGGTACCGACATCCGTTAACTAATAAACATATTAGTCGTGAATAACCGTGATTATACCTCGCAGCGGTGTTTGGTGAATGTTGAATTTGTAAGCGGCTGGAGTGGTAAAACTGTGAGTAGGAGAGTATGGGGTCAAACGTTAAGCCCTTCTTAGTACTCGAAGTGCCTAATTACTGACTTATTATAAGCTTCTGACACGATGTCAACTCCGGTAGAAAGCTTACTAGGCAGGCGACAACTAGGCGCCCTGAAAATTCTTCAAAAAGCTCTCTCACGAAACCATAACTTCACCCTAACGGGTCGAAAATATAATTTTCGACGAGGTTCTTATATTCCGCCGCTTGAGGCTCTCCGTAGCCGAAGCGGCAGCACCAGCACGAAGAGCTAATGGCGCAGGACAAGTAGATCAACACAAGTAGCCTTCCATGAAAGTAACGACAAACCATCCGGTCTCTTGTCATCGTCCACATACTTAGGTAAATCAAAATCAATTCGATTTGACGCATCTCGTGCACTTGAAACCATTCGGCTAGATGATAAAGATGTATTTCGAGTAAGAGTACAAAATAAGCCTATCGGTGTGGTGCAGGCATAGAAATCTAAAAAATTATCTATGGGTGCAGGGCAATGTGGTGGACGTGGTGGGGTAGCTGACTAGCAACAACGACGCGTCGTCGGTTGCAGCGGTTGACGCTCTAACGGCCGAAATGATTGGCTGCTGCGCCACGTGCCTCGGGTACGATTCCCACATGATACAAATATACTAACATTATACCTAAAGAGGAAAGGTTTGATTGTTTGTTTGTTTGCATTGAATAGGCTCCGAAACTACTGGACCGATTTGAAAAATTCTTTCACCGGTGTGAAGCTACACTATCCTCGGGTGACATAGGTTACTTTTATCCCTGTATTCCCACGGGACCGGGAACTACGCAGGTGAAACCGCGTGATGTCAGCTAGTTAAAGATCAAATAAAAGATTAAGGGACTAGATTCATTACTACCCGGGGAAGAAGAGGCGTGATGTTATGTTATTAAGTACAGCCACCACGCGACGTGTTCCTGATAGCAGACTTAATATCCAGCTTTCAGGTTTAAAGCATAATTTAATAGTAAATGTAAAATGGCCCACCGGGCAATACATCATTATCATGTCGATAATGATGTATTGCCCGGTGGGCCATTTTTTTCTTTCACACTTGACTGTTATATTTTATTAGCTTACTACTATTTACTATACTAAATATCACAATAGTATAGAAAAGAAAAAAAAAAGAAAAGAAAAGAAAAGAAAAGAAAAAAGCTTAAACGAAAAGAGCTTAAATGAAAAGGTTCATTGGAAGACCAGCGTCAGACAGCATCACCTGTCTGGCATGAATGCTGAAATGGACCTTTTTGGCGCAGCCGTGAGGCACACAGCACATGATGTGTACCTACTACTGTATATATTCTATTGTTTTATAAATTATTGTGTGTATGTGTGTTTTGATGACTGATGTCAAATAAATATTTTTCTTTCTTTCTTTCTTTAAAAGATAGCTTACATCAAGCCTCTATTCCCCGAAAGGTAAGGCAGATAATATATGTGCCTACCTACTCCCATAAAACACAAAGGGAAAGATTGTGAGGAACCCGGAAATGGCATCTCGAAGTTTTCCGCAAGCTTATGTTAATGATATCAAAGAGTAACTGAGAAAGTACATTATTATGTACCTACATAATAATGTACATAATGTGTAAGTACATTATTATGTACCTACCTACATAATAATGTACTTTCCGAATTTTCTTGTGTCACAGTCATTGTTATTAAACTCCTCCGTAACACCTTGACCGATTCTTTAACGTTGCTCCACACTAGATTTTTATTCTGTGTCTTAGGTGCGTTTAAAAACATTTAAGTAAACTCACATAGACAAACAACCAAAACCGGAACTAGTATCTACAGGCCATACAACTATTTTCTCGGTGCGGGAATCGAACCCGAGACACGCGGCGCAGGAGCCAACCGCTCAACCGGTGCTCCAGACGTACCGTTAAATCTGTGGCCCTAGTGAAAAGGGGTATAAGTCCAATTTTGTCGAAAATGAGTTTAGTGTACCAAAGTGATCAGAAAAAAATGCTCTATCGTTTGGTGAAGACAGATCTAAGCTATCTCTAAAAATAAGAAAGTTACTTTGTGTAAAAGGGTCCAACTGACACCAAAAAAAACTGTAAAAGTCGGTTTTCTGATCACTTTGGTACACTTAACTCATTTTCGACAAAATTGGACTTATACCCCTTTTCACTAGGGCCACAGAAATTAACTGTGGAGATTTTAATAAACAAATAAAAATTAATAAATAAATAAAATTAAAATTAAACTAACATTCCCTATTAAAAAAATTGAGCCTTATGTACTGTTAGTATTAACTTATCTGCCCAACCTTTCGTGGAAAACCAGCGTGATAATAATATGTTATCAATCATTGTTATGTATTTGAAATTTCTCGGAACAAGGAGGAAGTCAGTTCTCAGTAGCGCTATTATTGTCCTTTTTATAAAGAAATGAAATGTAACCTAAATAATAAAACAGCGCACCTTTATAGCTCTAAGGGATAGGCAGAGGTCTACCTAAAGTATACCCACATTTCACCAAACTTTACCCAAAAAAAGATTCTAATTTCACTTTCGAACGTCATGCGATTTCGCCTGCGTAGCTTCCGTTCCCGTTGAAATAAATAATAAAAAAAAAACAATATTTCGGACTAGTAACGTCCATAGTGGGTTAGTAATCTTATGACTATGTTAGAACTAAGCAATGTAAGGCTTAATTATTATTATAATAATTAAGCCTTACTAACAAAGTCAAAAGATTATTTTGCCACAAGATAACTCTGGGAGATACATCTCTTACTAATGCTATGCATTATCGAAGAGTCGTATCTCCCAGCTATGATATTCAGGACGGAGTTGGAGCTCGCCCGCATTCTACAGAGCAATGAGGAAGATTTCTGTCTTATGATGGCATGAAAGCCATCAACGTGACTCTGCGCGAACATAGCAGATGTACTGCAGAAACGGGGTAGCCCCAACATCAGGCCCGAAACACAGGGATAAAAAATAGCCTCTGTTACCCGGGGACAGCACACCTTCCCAACGGTGAAAGAATTTTTACAAATGGGCCAGTAGTTTTTAAGTAAATTCGTTAGGTACGTAAAGAAATGCAAATGTTTCCTCTTCATAATATTAGGTCATATTTCCGCGAATGCACCAAGAACAATGGATTTTATAACACAAGAAACTCGAGAAAAATAGGTAAATTATTATCATTCTAGAACTTACTTGACGTATTCCTGTCAAAGTTCTCAAAATTCTGCCGTTCCATTTTCAGAGAAGAAAACATTTTCAACCTAAAGTTAGACACTGATTTCAAAAGAACATGGACGACACTTAAGTTCCGAGTCAAGACACGAACACACCCGAACTAGACCGAAGGCTGGTGGAGCGAGATGTGTCTCCTTCGAAAACGCGCCAACGAATGGGACTAGGATCCGTAAAATCAGTTCACCGAGAAAAATATTATTTAATTCTTAAGATGTAAAGGTAAGGGAGTGGACAGATGTGGGACTCGTGGGAAAGTAGGGGTGCGCGTGCGATAGTCCCGTGCTGACTATGTGTCGCCCTTTCTTACTTCCGACACCTCCCACTAGCTTTTTTATGTTGGTAATAATTTCGAGTTTTTTGGAGTTTTGATTTCGTTTTTTTTTTTCATTAAACGTGGCTCGTGACTATCGCAATAACAGATGTTTCGGTTGCAAGTAGAGCGGTAAATACCCGTTACCGATATTCTTCCGTGCTTCTTGAAGCATTTTAAGCACGCTTTCATTGTTTGTGTAAGTTACCACTGTAGTTAGTCTGAAACCTGAAAGACTGAGAACTAGTCTTTCCAAATGGTATCGTGGTGGAAACCTTCCATTTTATATACATGTAGGTAAACTAGATATGTGTACATAATATAGTACATACAATACAAGTATAAAACACGTACTGGAATTACCCTTATTATTGATATTATAAAGATTATTTGAATGAAAAATGTAATTAAATATGTAATTCAATAATGGTTTAATCAAAATTCTGTGTGTTTAAATTGTTCATAATATTAATTGTAATAAGGAAATGCATGTAAATTTATATATTTTATAAAATGTAACTTTTTTTTATTTTTTTAATGTAGTAGTACCAAATATTTGTACACCTCTAATGGTAGGGTATGGTCCAAAGAACAACTCTTTAATTTTATACCACCTCATGTTTTACCCATACTCAAACAAATAAATGATTTGTATTTGTATTTGTATTTGTATTTGTATTGATGTGACTGATGAAATATAAACATTTTGTGTTTTATTGATCTTTGCCTGTTTCATTCTTGTACTTATGTTATTAATGTGCGAGAGAAATATATAATTGTTGTATTTAATTGAACCAGGGTGCAAAACTATTTATAGGTTGCCACAGCCACTATTAATAGGGGCCATCCAGATGTTACGTCGCACATTATGGAGGGAGGGGTTTGTCTTAGCGTGAAAAGTGGGGGGCACCTACTTTTTAAAAGCTGCTTAGGAATCCTACATCTTTTTAACTGACTTCAAAAATGGAGGAGGTTCTCAATGGGCTAATCAACAAATTTTTTGGCTTCATTTTTTTTTATTTGAAAGAGATGTGCTCCTGAGGTGGTCTTTGATCTGATGAGGGTTTTGGGGGGCAGGTAACGGAATTCTTCAACGCATAAAAGTTATTTACTCGCGATTGCTACAGTCACGTCACTTCTATGCATCGTTTATGTATTTCTATAACATAACATTATGCCTGTCTATTTTAAAAGCGGTCTGGCAGAGATGTGTAGATAGATTCATGTTTAGAAAGAACTTCTGTAGAAATTTATCAACCGATTTCAATGATTTTTTTATCTTTTTAAAGATTATTTCTTAAGCCCAATTATGAAGGAACTAGAAATTGCAAAATAAAATACCTCGGTGGCGGTTGTATTTTTAATTGTAAAAAGTATTTTCGAAAGTCAAAATATTTATTGCGAACTAAGTGTACAGACGCCAGCACATCAAGTTACCCCAATGTGTCAAATTTTCCCAATTGAATATGAACCTTATTCTGTTTAACAAAAAGTTGAAAAACGATCAAAGAAATATGACACATTGGGGTAACTTGACGTGTCGTCTGTACAACTTTGGTGTTATTTTTTGTTAATAGGTATTCATGAGTTTGCCTTTTACAAGCATTGTTATCATTCCCAGCCCAAAACCAAAACAAAACTAAAACTGTAGGCAAAGTAAAGTAAAAGTAGCCTATTTACACTCCTAACAATAAGCTATCTGACAGTGATTGGAATTAGCTGTTAATTTTAGTTTTTTTTGTAGTTACCGTACCTACATATATTTTCATATGCATTTGGTAGAAAACTAGCGTTTAGCGTTGAGATGTGTAGTTATTGACACCAGCTTGCTAGTATGAAAGTTAATTTGTATACTTAATTATTGTAAAAATAAAAATGTTGAATGCAACAACTTAGGTACTCTAGATTACAATGGGGAGAGTCCTTTCATAATTGCGCGCATTGTAGACGTCGCGAGGGAAGTCTAACACCTCACTCCCCTCGCTGACTTGTCGAGGCCCGCGGGGCCGGCACCAGTCGGGGGTCGCGGAAGTATCTTCCGTTCCCGTGACCCCCGGCGCAGGAGTGAGAAGGAACACGGGGTGGTTTTTAGTCAGTAAGAGTCTGACAGACCCCTCCGCCTCCCCGGGCGGGGGACATCCATGAGGATTTTCCACCCTAAAAAAAAAAAAAAGGTTTCTCGGCCCTTAGTTATAATAAGCTAATAAGTTGTTCAACATGATGCAAGCTCATACAACAAACAGTAAAAAAAGTTTTATTTGCAAAGAATTATTGAAGTTCGTCTCGGTCGTCATAATTAATTACGTAAATTGATTTATCTCGTAAAGGGTCTCTTATTTCACTAATTTCAGTAGGTAAGTATCGTAATGTATATCACTACGGACTTGTGCATTTTTTTTTTAATCTTAGCTAAGAGTTTTTATGTCAGAAAAGTGGTCAACATTTTATAATTAAAACTAACTTTGGGTGATAAAATATAAAAAAATAAACATTTAATTTGTTACTTTAATTAATGTTGACTATAAAATACAACAATTTGTAACAAAAACCAAAAAGTATTAAGTTATTTACTTAATTAGTTATACTGACTGTTTTTGTGCCTTTGACTTAAAATAAAAAAATAGTGCTGATGCGCGCACCTCGCTAATTTGTGAAAAAGTAAAAATAATTCCGCGCGTTTTTTCTTTTCGCTCTATTGTTATTATTTAAAAAATTCAGTCCAAGTATTATTTATTTCCTCGAATATATATATATATATATATTTACCTATATATGACATACGTGGCGCTTTGACTTTTGCAGCCGAGGCGATATTGCTACAAGAAAGCAGAGGCTGTACTTACCACACTTATATATCATAGTGTACTATTCTGAAATATAAGACTTTTTTTTACTTCTTAGAACCTTTTTCTTATTTTAGTAACAAAATAAATTTCAGAACGTACCTACGCATAAATTGACTACAGAGAAAAAAAAATGTAAGTATTTATAGTAAGCAAAAAATCATCCAGCCTTTGTTTGTTTTTTCAAAATATACATACATACATACATACATAAACTCACGCCTTTTTCCCATGGGGGTAGGCAGAAACTACAGAGCGCAATACGCTACGATTCTTACATACTTCTTTTGCTTCATTAGCATTGATACATGTTGTCATACACACACGCCGGTTGCGAGTACTACGCACCTGAACTATTTTTTAAAAATAGCTTTAATAAGTTGCTAACAAAGTTCAGTTTGCGTTACGAGTTCTTCATGTTTTTTACCGCACCAGTCAAACACAACAAGATTTTGTACGTACACAGTTGAAGTTTAAGTATCGTCGTGTGAGTCGCATAGAAATTCTTGGGTCCAAAACCTGTTCGACTTGGTGAAGAGGGTGGTAGTCTATTGAAATTTATTTAAGTAAACCACTTCTTCACTAGTAATGACTATACTTCTGTACTTATACATATTATGACGATTACAACTCTACCACTAGGAACTCTAACACTAGGAAGTGGCGAAGGGAGTGCCGTTTTTGGGAAACTGTCTTCATGTATTTTTTTGATGTTCAAAAAGTGCTGATTTTCAGCCTAGTTTGAATAAAGACTTTTGATTTTGATTTTGATTTTGAATAACACTTTCAACTGTTTGTGTCGTTATTTCTAAAAAATCGGTGGCTCTTAGGAACAAAGGTATGTAGACATTTTTAATAGATAACTATTTGATCTGTAATTTTTGTTCCGGTTAAATTTAATGATTAAACTTACCGTATACGTTTTGCTGAAAAACGCGATAAACTTTTGACCCCGAGAAATATTTTTTTTTCAGGTACGGATCGATGAGGACTTTTCACATTTAATTTTAATAATAGGGTCAAAGTCTAATTCAAAGTCAAAGGCAAAGATCTTTATTGTGAGACAGTGGTTACAGAAGTGAGAAGAACGAGAGTGAGAGTGAAGTAAGGTGAATTGTTTACAGAGTGTTTTAAACAATCCTACCAGTTTTCAGCTGAGTGTGTTTTTTTGTTACCTCACCCCTATTTTTTGGTCTAATTTGACCAGACAACTCGGCACATCAATGGTCTAGTAGTAACAACACACAAGTGCTACTGCTAAATACGAGGGTTTTGTTCGGTTCCCGGGTTGGGGAAAGTGTTTTTTTTCCTGTTACAGCCCGGAGCCCGGATTCGTGCACTATTTTAGACCAAAGGGTCACATTTTTTATTTATTGGAAACGTTGCCCCACACTAGGAATGGCTCCTGTATTGTGGGTGCGTTTACTAACATTTAAACTCACATACACAAAGTGCCAGATCCGGTGCAGCTATCTTAGCTTGAAAAACTATTTGTTTCATGCGGGATTGCCAGCGCAGACTCTTAATTTTGTATCTTATTTCATCAATATGCTGACCAAGTAGTATACTAAGTCTTGTACGGACTTTAAAAAACCGGCCAAGGGCGAATGGAACTCGTGCACCGAAGGTTCCGTACAAATTTCCAGGTATGTAAATGGTATTTCTGTTTTAGAAATAATTAATTCTCGTTAAAATAATTATTAACTAGTTAAAGCTTGTGCCTTGTGCTTGTGTTAATTGAGCCTGCCTTTCATATGAAAAAACATAAACGACGGTGAGGTTTCATTTGCACCCCTGCGTCGTCGTTTCAAAATATTACGAGGCCCTTTCTCAAGCATTTACTTTAATTCAATTATCTTTTTGTTTTTTGGGTTTCGGAAAATGTAAGTATTAAAAAGGAAAATCTGTTAATAAGGCAAAAAATCTTTTATTGTTGCTTTATTAGAGCTACGAAATGCTACAAGCTTGCTACGAGCTACGAGAGCTACGGACTACGATCGCTACGCCTCCACCAGTACATTCTGAGTACAGTTTACCTTTTATTTTGTTTACTGAGTTTGGTCCTTCATTATTTACTGGCGCAAATTACAGAGAAACCAACCCAAGGTGTTTTACATTGCAATTGGACAAAAAAACTAAATACTAAAAAAAATCTAGGTACCTAATCTTTTTATTGTATAAAATTCTCGTGTGCTTGTTACTAAACGACTCCGGAACGGCTTGACTGATTCTTATGAAACTTTGTGGTGTAGGTCTGAGAATAGAACGTAAACTTTAAGAGTATAAATTAATTGATTTTAAGACAGAACGAATTTTGGTGGGGCGGCTAATATTTTGTTTAAAAAATAAAATTAAAACACGTAATCAGGTGACTGCCTCGTTGGTCTATAGGTCGTCGTAAGCACTACTTCAGAGCATGACGTCTCGGGTTCTATCCCGGGATCTGCAGTGCTATTCTGTAAATGGTAAATCACTTCGAAAGTCATACTTACTACGCTTCTCATGTCGCCTGTACAAGTTTCGGTATTCACATGTCAACGTCAAAATACTCACCCGTTTTAGTTCGTCTCACTTTGATCACCACTTGGTGGCGCCAGTGTCGAAGTCACTCCATTTAAGAATACGATATTTTAATTTCACATGATTTCACTGCTGATCTCAAAAGTTTTCCATCTGGAACATCTGAGTAGCAGCCCGGATTCTGGATTCATGCCCGATTAATAGCAAAGGGCTCTCCCCTATTACATGGGACTTTAAATGGCGAAATGTGGGTGTACTACACGTACAACCCAACCTAACCCTTTGGGGATTACAGGCGTGATGTTATGTAATGATTCATCATCATCATCATCATCCTCATTTCAGCCATAGGAAGTCCACTGCTGGACATAGGCCTCCCCTATAGATCTCCAATTAGACCGGTTGGGAGCGGCTCGCATCCAGCGCGTTCCCGAGGCCATAATGAGGTCGTCTGTCCACCTTGTGGGTGGACGTCCTTCGCTGCGCTTGCCGATACGTGGCCTCCACTCGAGAACCTTTCAACCCTATCGGTCATCAGTCCTCCGTGCTATGTGCCCTGCCCACTGCCACTTCAACCTGCTAATCCGCTGGGCTATGTCGGTAACCTTGGTTCTTCTACGGATCTCCTCAATTCTGATTCGATCTCGCAGAGAGATTCCGAGCATAGCCCTCTCCATAGTTCGTAGGGCTACTTTGAGATTAGAATTATATTATTATGGAGTTTTATATCGATGTCGGTTGAACCCGTTTTAACTTGTGTTGCAATTTAAATTAATACCCGGTATTATGAGCGCCGCCATCGATCGAATGTCTGGACTATTAATACAGTGGCCCCAGCCCGTGACAATGTAGGCGAAGTATTAATAATAATAATCATTTATTTTACAGAGCATACAATCCAATTAATTAGTAATACAATTCACAACTTAAACGCTAGTATTAGTACCTAGGTACATGTATTTGGAAATTGTAGGAAGTAATTTACTAATGATGTCAAAATAATTAATAATGATAATGTCAAAATCGTTAAAAATAATATCAAAATTACCATTAATCATGTCAAAATCATTAATTCAATCATTCAAATATCTCAACCAATAAACATGTCAGGAACGATGATAATAATACACGACCAACACACACTACTTCTGGTTACGGTTTGTAGGCCACACAGGCGTCCTCGTCCAGTGTTTTAATATTTATGGCCATCAGTCCTATCCGCCACAGTCCTCAAGAGACGCTAACAGCGCTGCCCCGCATCCGACACACCAGAAAAGCAACACGCTTTCGTATAAAAGTCGTCTTTACGTGCCTCAGCGAACATCCCCGAAGTGTAATAAATAAAACTAGTGATCGTCTAGTGGTCGAAATTCGACCATATTACTCGTATTTATGTTTAATAGAAAATTATAACTTTGCTTTGTATAATTTCCCTGTATGTCTTTGTCAACTCTTATGCTGCTGTCATATTTTTGGTTGTTTCCAAAAGGTTGGTCACTTTAGTTACGTTGTAAACTTGATGTTGGCAGAATTGCTAAACGTTTACAATTTACGTTAACAATGAATACCTATTTTATTTTATTTTATAAGTTTCGAACATAAACGTCTAAAACTAAAAATTAGGTGTCTGCACTTCTCCTCCATAACAACTTTCACTATGCTACCTAAATCTACACTCCCCCACTCCAAAGGGGTCCAAAGATTTCGCTTAGCGTATTAATATATATATAGAGCTGAATGTAGGTGTATTTAGCACTAACCTTATATGTTGCCTAGATCCCTCCTCAACTTAGGTAGATACTCGTATTTCTTGATAGCGCCATTTGCATAAATTATTTCAAATACCTACTGTTTCTAAATTACCTACTCGGTTATTGTGAAGTGCCGGCCGTCTAGAGTGTAACAAGTGTGACCCAGTCTGGTGGGTATGGGAGGGAGTGTAATAATAATAATAATAACAATTTACAACTGATGGAGCTACTAAAGGTAACTGAAACCTTTAGTAGCGCCATCAGGATGGATTTTGGTGTGGACAAATGTGCGGTTATGCATGTAAAGAAAGGGGAGATTGTGGAATCCGTGGGAACCCAACTCTCGGATTCCATAAACCTTAGAGCCCTCTCTCCGATCGAAACCTATAAGTATTTGGGTATGTCGGAGGCGTTAGGCATTAACACTGCTGATATGAAGCAATCGTTGAGGGAGCGTTTCTTTGGCCGCCTGAAAAAAGTATTTAATAGTCTTTTGTCAGGCGGGAACAAGGTGCGCGCCTTCAACGGTTGGGTCATGCCAGTCTTGATGTACTCCTTCGGCATACTCAAATGGACTCAAACAGAACTTGACACCCTGGATAGGAGGGTCCGCACAATGCTGACCGCATATCGAATGCATCATCCACGATCGTCGGTTATGAGACTGTATATCCCGCGAAAATGTGGAGGTCGAGGCTTTTTAAACGCCAAGACTCTCCACAATCGCGAGATATACAGTCTCAGGGAATATTTCCTAAAAGCCGAAGTGGGGATGCATCGAGATGTGGTCGCGGTAGACAAGGGCCTCACACCGCTCTCCTTGGCAAAAGAGAACTGGCGCAAACCTGTAGTGCTTGACACTAACGATCGCAGGGAAGTGTGGCAGAGCAAGGAGCTTCACGGACGTTTTTTCCGGGCCCTTCATGGGCCTGATGTAGACCAATTAGCGTCCGTGTCCTGGCTGCGTTTCGGTGACCTCTTTGGGGAAACCGAAGGTTTTGTCTGTGCAATTATGGATGAAGTTATTATGACGAGAAACTACCGGAGATTTATTGTGAAAGATGGCACGGTTGACATCTGTCGGGCATGCCACCGTCCAGGAGAATCAATCCGACACATTATCTCTGGGTGTTCTCGCTTAGCTAACGAAGAGTACTTGCATAGACACAACCTTGTCGCCAGGATTATCCATCAGCAACTAGCTCTGAAATACAACCTCGTGGATTCGGAAGTGCCGTACTACAAGTATGTGCCCGACCCAGTTCTCGAAAATGGTCATGTCACACTGTATTGGGATCGATCCATCATCACTGATAGGACTATCATGGCTAATAAGCCCGATATAGTGGTGATGGATCGAACCGAGAGGCGCGCAATGCTTGTTGACATAACGGTCCCACATGACGGGAACCTCGTGAAAGCCGAACAAGATAAAAAAATCAAGTATATTGATTTGGCTCGCGAGGTTGTCGACATGTGGGATGTGGACTCAGCAATCATTGTGCCGATAGTCGTGTCTGCCAATGGCTTAATAGCAAAGAGCCTCGACCAATACCTGAAGAGGCTCTCGTTGGGCGGCTGGATCAAGCGTTTGATTCAGAAAGCAGTGCTTCTGGACACGGCTCGCATTGTTAGGCGATTCCTCTCCCTGGAGCCCTGACCGCCGGTAGCTTGGACCCTGTTCCCGATACCGGTGGGCTACTATTTTTTATATTTTTAAATGTTTTTTTTTTTTTATATTTAAATATTTAAAAATGTATTTAATAAGAAACTAGATGGAATAAACGAAATAATAATAATGTTTATTTACTGAAACTTAGACTTAGCTTACTAAAAAATATTTTAACAGGCTAGATTATTTAAATATAAGTAAGTGGTATAGTCATCTGTAGCCGAACTAGGCAGAGCCTGTGTTTCGGCTATCAGTGCCAGACCCCTTAAGTACGAAACATTTATGTTAGCGCCAGTAGGATTTCATAAAAATCTTATTTTAATAAACTACTTTTAGACAATTTATATAATAATATATTTACTTAGCTTTGAAATCTTTAAAAATTAAAAAAAAAGAAAGATAATTTGTGTAGTCTGCATGAGGGACCTCTTATTTGTGTGATATGGGAATGTACGTGACTGGTGTGTAAGAGGATGTGTGTGAGGTGTGTGTTGTGGCGTGAGTAGGCGTGCGCGCGTTTGGGTGTGCGAGTATGTTATTTACAAGTGATGAATGTTAATGAATTATACTAGTTTTTATGACGCTATTTCTAGAAGAAGTTCAGTTTGTTCATAGTTTAGACTTATTAGGTATTCAGAAAGTTTTCTTTTACATTGCATTTTTGTTAATGGGTATATATTTAGAATTTTGTTCAACTTATTATAAAGTAATGAACCAATGGAGTGGGCAAAGCGTTGACCAAATTTAGTTTTAAACAGCTCAGTTCTTTCGCAAACTATATCTTTTCTACGTTTTTGGAGGAGTAGTGGGTTGTAGGTTAGTTTGCTGTGCTGTAGGAGGACAACGTTTAGTATGTATAATTGTCTCACGGTCATGACCTCCCATTTTTCGTATAACGCTGTGGTAGAGCAACGGGTAGGCTTGAATGTCGTAACTTTCAGTATTGCACGCTGGGCGATTTCAATAGGCTTCAGAGTTGTTTTCGATGTCCCACCCCAGGATGAAAGACAATATGTTAGAAGCGATTGACAGAGAGCAAAGTATATCTGCTTTAGCAACTTAAAATCTGCAATGTGCCTCAGATTCTTAAAAATATAAATGAGCTTACGTGTTCTTCCGCATAACAGCCTTATATGCTCCTTAAAATTGAGATTGCTGTCTATGTGAACACCTAAATATTTTAATGCATGCACGCGTTCCAGTGAAGGACAGTTACAGTTTATTACAGAGAGGCACTCGTGCGATATAATATTTCGAGCGTTGCCATCTCCAGTATTTTTTCTTATGCTAAAGCAGATGTACTTGGTCTTGTCCACATTTAAAGTACGAATATTACTCTGAAGCCACTTTCCCACGATGTCAAAGCCCAACTGTGCAGCACCGAAAGCCTCTTCCCATGTATTGGCAGCAAAGGAAAGGGCAGTATCGTCCGCCAAAGAAATGATTTCGCCATTGGGGAGGTCAAGAGTCGTGAGGTCATTTATATACACAAGAAACAAACTGGGTCCGAGTATGCTACCTTGTGGTACACCGTGTGTGATCTGTAAGTGAGAGCTTTTACTATTTACTACTCGAACACACTGAAATCGGTGGAGTGTGGATGGAGGGGGAATCCTGCAAGACACTGTGGTGCAGATATAATGACCTGAAGTGCTTAATAAGACAGGTGATATGAATGTTGGGAAAATTACGTGTGCAGGTTATCGTATTGTTGTTTCTTAGATTGCCAATTGTGATATAAACGGACCATTGAACGTAAAGTATAAAAAGTACCCGCCTCTAATTGTCTCATTGCAAGGGACAATACTCTTCTCATAAAAAGAAGGCGACACAATCTACCATTTTGTCGAGTCTTCCATACACAAAGCACATTATATCTGTTTCAACCGTGATCACGACACCCGTGACCCACGTGTGGGCGGAGGAGTCTGTCAGACTCTTACTAAGAATCACCCCCCGTCCCGGGGCCGCGGAATAGAAGTTATTTATAAAGTAGGTGACTGGCCTATTGGTCTAGTAGTTAGTGACCATGACTGCTATACCGGAGGTCGTGGGTTCGATTCCCACCCAGGACAAATGTTTCAAGTGTGATGAGCACGATAATTTGTTCTGTGTCTGGGTGTAATTTATCTATCATATGTATGTATTTAGAAATATATAAGTATGTTTATCAGCTGTTTAGTACCCATAACACAAGCTCTCAAGCTTAACTTGGGACTAAATGGCGTTGTGTGAAAAAAAGTTGTGGAATATTTATTATTTATTTATTAGGTAACACAAGAACGAAGTTATTTAATATTGTTACTAACTCTTTAGGTTTTTACATCCAGTGGTGGTGCCTATTATTTTTGTTATTTCATTTTTTTTTATAATTTGTCCAGTAAAAATATTGGTGTGACTTCCTAACTTTGGTCGCAGAAATAAATTCTCAGAAATAAAGTCAGATATCAATTTTGGTGTTGAACCAATTCTGGCGGTGATAATATATTATAAGCTTTCAGGAATAAATAAATTTCTCTCACATATATGTATCTGAATACAAATCTCTTGCTTTTCAACATCTTAGATTATTAAAAAAACTAGAAACAAATTTTTCCACCAAAATTAGGTAAAAAATTATAGTTGTTGAAATTCACTCAAATGATAAATAATCATAACAACATTGCACAATATTAACAATTGACTAGAAAATAATACAGACTTCTATAAAAGTTAGAATGACTACAACAATCCCTTAAAGAAATCACAGCGGGCAACAAAAAATCAGACTTACCAAACACGTCATAATATGTAGTACCTTACTTCCTTACACTTTCTACGGTATTCCTAAAGGGAACAAGCCACGCGCTTAAAAAAAAACTTTACAACAACCATGACGTCACACTTTTCTACGCGGATCAATTAACGACAGCTATAGGGGAGGCGGCGGTGGCGGCGCCGGCGCAGGCCAGGTGCGCCCGCGCCTCACGTGGGAACCTTGAGACGTGGGGGACACACGGCTGCAGCGGGCGGCGAACAACGACCACTTATTATTATTTCTTACGTCTTTGTGTTTACTGTTAGTTTTTGAATGGCTCGTAATACTGTTATTGTGTAGTGCATTTGCTTGGAGGGTGGTTTAGATAATTAATAGCTGGCCGGGATTATTGCTAAGATTTTATTAATAATCATTTGCAAAGATATCAAACAATACTACGTACTTGAGTGAATTTATTTATTCGAAAATATAAATTTATTGATACTGAAAATTACACCTAGGGATTTGTTATGACAGCTAACTTTTAAGTACTTACCTACTGCACTGATGTGAAATGTGCCGATCGATGCTGATAGGCGTATCATTATAACACTAAACTAAATAGGTAAGTACCGGGTAAAACGGGGTGGATAGAAACTCAAGGGTGAATAGATAATTTAAAAAAGAAAAAATTATTTAAGGACATTCAAAATTTCAATTAATGCATGGTATCTGACATGTAGTATCAACAATTAAATTATTCTACAATTAAAAATTTGCACACCAGGTATAATGGTAGAATGTAAACGGCCACTTTATGTTAAGATCACAACTTTGTACACCTACGTTCTGGCAAATAAAGTATTATTATTATTATTATTATTATTAGAAGCAAAACTTTGAGGAGGATATTCACGTTAGTTAAAAGTTGTTTGTTACATGTAAGGACTGTAATGCTTTTAAATAATTGAGATAAATAGTTTCGACACCATGTTAGTATCCAACAATATTAAACTAGCGTAAAAATCCTCCTCAAAGTTTTGTTTCTATTCACCCTTGAGTTTCTATCCACCCCGTTTTACGGTACTTAATCTTCCATCAGATGTTCAATATTTATATACAGGTTGGAATGAATTATTGTACCCTGAAAGAAGACCACTTTAAATCCTTTGATTATTTTGCTTAAAGGAAACAATACTTAAAACAAAGAAAACTGCATTTACGGATTTTTTGTATGATTTATAATATTTTTTTTTTTTTTTAATCATTTAAGTACTTACATTTATTACATACTTAATAAAAACTAAAAGAAAAGAAAATAAATAATATTGATTTATTTGTACACTAAGTAATGCTCAGTAAAAAACAAAATAATTTAACGCGGATAGATAGGCAGACAATGAAGGGATCCTTTTTTTAGATAAATCCGACTATTGCTATTCCTTATTCACAGTAAATACACCGAAAAGTGGTTAGTTAAGTAACCTTTGGCGTTCAAAAAGTGCTAATTGTCAACCTAATTTACGTAAATTAAATATAATTGGCTTTCTCAGAAAGTTAAAATTGAATTTTAACACAATGGATAAAAAATAACATATGTATTTGGAAACTTACAGTAAACAAGTATTTTCAGCATTCTTGGTTATTTTTTACGTGTTTTCTCATATTATTGTACAAGAAACATAATCTTGAATTTGATCAATGATAATAATATGGACTATATTTTCCACAGCTTAACTTAATTTTGTATCGATTTCTTCATAATAACTCATTCAAAAATTTTCGTTAATTTATTAAGTACTAGTAACAAAAATAATTGGTAATTTAACATGCGGTCAAACTAATGAAAGGCATATTTAAATAACAGTAAAAAATTTGGTAATCTAACTGAGGAATCAAATTAAAGTAAAATTTTAAAGAAAAACCCATTCACAGCTAATTTACATTTAACGGGGTACCCCGTTTCGTTTTAAAAGTAAAATAGCTGTGAATGAGCTCACAAATTTTAAATAAACAAGTTTGACATCATAATGCAGTATCTATTTTGATAATTATATCGAACTGTAAAGACTATTAATTCCCATTCACTTTGGCCAAGTGATGAGAAACCAATTAAGCATTAGGATTGATATCACAGATAAAGAATCAACGGCTGTTTTTCACATAGAACTCGGTAGGATTCTTTTTACTAAGAATTGCAATCCCTACTTTGATGGAAGGTACTGACCACTGAGCGGGAATATTAGATGCAATAGACAATTGAGCGTCAAAAAAAAACACCTTTTGATACCTTTATACTCATTCTAAATTGGCAATAGAATTTAAGGTGGATTATGATGAAAATATGATTTGCGATGGTCGCGAATAGTATTATGAATATACAACCTGGCAATGAACGTGCACCCTGACATCTTCTTTATGTTACAAAATTGGTAGTTATATTTTTAGTAAATTATTACATAGATGGGAAAAACATAGCATTTAAAGATTTTTTTGGTTGTACAAAACTGTAGACAATATGTATCGATCGGTCGTTTGCTTCAAAAGTGTGGCGGCACAAGCCTTACTTTTTTTCCACTTTTTTTTTCTCTGAATGCGTGTTTGTTGTAGATGCGATGCAAGCGACTTATTTTTTTGTTTACTAAATAGTCTGTATAACTCGTACACAGTTATAATACGGTCGTATTGAAATTAGGAAATGGTTTTCAAGAAAACAAAAAACAGTAATAAGCTTTTTCGCCATTTCTCAAGGATAAATCAATTAAAAAAAATAGTTAAAAAAATATATTAAGACATCTTATAGTATAAATGGAAAGATCTATCATATACGTACGTACATAGAAAAGGACATTTTATTTTATTGATCGTGTTGGTAAACAAATCGTGGGCGTACCCAGCTTTTGGTCCAGGGGTGGGCAGCTTAAATATTTTCCATTTTCATCGTGTTTTTCGTTCACCATTGTACTTCGCAATGTTAATTGAAAGTCATTTACTTGCTCATAAATTTAAGCGAGCTCGAAATTTTTTACCACTTCACCTCAGACAAAATTGGGGGAGGATGCCTCTACGAGCTTGGCTCTCTCGGCGGCGACGCCGTCGCGACGTCACATTTTCCTAAAACTCTTGAATTTAATGTGATAATTATTTAACAGGACGTATCCTTATCAGTAATAAAGCGTCAACGAATAGTTTCTAGAATTGTTTCTTTTCAATTTTAAATCAAATTCGAAATACATAGGTAAATGATAGAAAAACACTTATTCTTTTCAACTTTCGCGAGCGGTTTATGAAATAACAAGTTGTAGCCTAATTATGTTAGGGCAAAATTAATAGGCAAAAATAAATTACGCAATTTCTTTACTAACGTCACTTATACTTACCCCTCAATTCACCGCTCGCGTATTATTACCGGGCGGAGTGCCCCAACGCAGGTGTTGCTTTACGTGAGAACGCACTCCCCTAGCACGAGGGAGTGGGTTCGATTCCCACGCCACGCCGTTATAACTATCGGTAGCTTAGCAAGTCAAGGTACCCCATTGTTTAGCTAGCCTTAGACTGTGGGGTGGTTCGAAGGTGGTCACCTACTAAAGTGCAGTGCCGTTAAAGGTAATAATTTCATCGGAAACGGAAGGTGATCGATATTGAAGTTGTTGAATTATTACCTTGTGTAAGTGACTGAACTATTGATCGGTCGGCCCGTACAGTTGCATCGGCCACACGAACAAAATTTTTATGCATCAGATACTTTCTCTTATAGTGTTGGGCTTGTGGCTAAATAAGCCACGAACTTGTGCCCCACGATTGAAGGTTAAGCTATTCTTGACGAGGTCGGTCCCTAGACGGGCGATCATTCATTACAAATGAAATCAAATAGCAATTACTTACCGAGACTCCACTGTACCTCGGAAAGCACGTTCGATTGTTGATCTCGGCTGTCAATTGTTGATCTTTGACAGACGTCACGGGTAGTCTAAAGCCCTGTCTGACAAAAACCCAGTAACTGGGTTGTAGTCAGACAGGCAGTCACTCCTTGTAAAACCCGGTTAAACCGAAAGCCGAGCCCAACTTAGTTGAAAAAAGGCGAGGCAGATGATGAGATGACTCTTATAGTGCTATTGCTTTAGAAACAGGGTTTCATAACAAAAATCAAGAAGTAAATAAGACTGTCTCGTTTGTCTAATTGTCGCAAGTGCTACTGTTGACCATGTGGTTCCGGTTTAAGTTAAGGGTGTTTCTACACGGTGCAAGTAGCATGCGCATATTGAGGCACTTGCGCAGGTTGTAAACTTTACCATTTAAAAACATGTGCGGGTCTAGCAACTTGAGCATGTACCAAAGCGAGCCACCCGCGCAGCTAATACGCGTACTCTGTAGCGCGCGCGGGTCACATGCGCATATGTAGCTCTAGACCACGAGCAAATAACTTGTGCGTGCTGCTTGCGCAAGTAGCCCAGGTCTTTACTTGCTCCAGTTATTTGCATTATGTACAAGTAAAAGCGAGTAACTTGAACAAGTAGCTTGCGCATATTACTCACGTGTATAACCCGTATTTTTACTTGCTCCAGCTACATGCACGGTATTGAAGCACCCTAAATCTCAGTAGCAGCCAGGAGTCTATGTTACCGATGGACGGCAATGGGCCGCTCGCTGTCTATAATTAAATGGTAACTTTTTTGCAATAATTTAATTATCTACAAAATCTTTATTCGGACTGTCTTGAATTGATTAGGTATTATACTTCCTACCGTTTTAAAATTAATTGAAAAAAAAGACAACGCTGGACTCAAAAACTACTACACATTAAGAACTTTATTCGTGTGAAAAACATCACTTTTTTATTTCAACGCAACACGCAAATAGATATACGAAATGACTATCATCAGTTACTATTCTAACATTTTTCGGCTCAAACTAACATTTTTTTAACTTGAATGAACGTGTGGTACTTTCTGGCCGCGCCACAGACGCATTTTGAGTTGGGGTTAATTAGAATAAATGTACACAATATGTTCATTATTGTACTGAATAAAACAAAAAAAGTACTTGAAAGGTTCCCGAGATATTTAACGAAATCGGTGGCGCGGCCAGAAAGCATGCTTCCTAGCCGCGCCACCGCGTACACTGTAATAAATAGGCCATATAAATAAGAACTCGATGGTAAACAATTGTACGACTATTGTTCATTCTATTGGTTATGGGAAATACTGCAAAAAGTCATTAAGACATCAAATATTAAAAATCGGTTATCCAATGCTCATAACTGTAGGTATTTATTTGTAAAAAAGAAATTATAAAGCTTTCGTAGGTACTTAGAGAAATATGTGTAAGAGGAATGTAGCAAGGAAACAGCTGGTTCTGAATAATGTGGTTTAATTCTCACCAACAACCAATTCACACCATCAATCCGTCAGGCAGGAGCACGTTGCTAGTTCGACCTGTCGCGGCCCGATCGTAGAAGGAAGTGTGAGAAAAAAGGGCATTCTAGCAAAGATGGCTGCGCGAGCTTACGCTAGTGATGCCTTTTTAGTAAGTAGTATTTTAGTGTTGGGATTCCAACATGCTCCGGCCCTACGAGAGGAACAAGAGAAACAATAATCAGCTAGTTTTTAGCTACATTAAGCTAGTAAACATAAAAATATCAATAAACATTATCTTCTATAGGTAAGATACAAAGTTTTGTAACAGATCGCACATGGGTATTTCCCTTCGAATTTGTGACCTCTACTGCTCTTACATGACCATCATGGCCAGGAAATATTTTAGTAACTCGGGCCATAGGCCATGACATTATGGGTAGATTATCTTCCTTTAAAATAACAATTGTGCCTATCTTAATATTAGGCAAGACATCTAACCACTTAGGTCTATTTTGTAATGTATTAAGATATTGTTTATACCACATCTTCCAGAAGGATTGTTTAATTTGATTACATAATTGCCAAAACTTGAGTCTATTTTGAGGAACAGTAGTTACGTCATTTTCAGGATACATTGTTAGTGAATTTCCTATTAAAAAGTGACCTGGTGTTAGGTAGCTAAAATCATTTACATCAGATGACATAGGAATCAGAGGTCTGGAGTTCAATATGCATTCTATCTCTATTAATACAGTGTTTATTTGTTCATAGGTTAACAATTGCTTTTGTAATACTCTTCTTAGAAAATATTTAGTACTTTTCACAGCAGACTCCCACAGACCGCCAAAGGTTGGGGAATATGCTGGTATAAAGTGAAAATTAATGCCTCTTTGGGCTGCAAATTGACATACTTGTCTTTGGTGATTTTGTGAAGAGTGTAATTGATAAAGCTCAGTTAATTGGTTCCTTGCGCCTTTGAAGGTACTAGCATTGTCAGAGTAGATTTCTTTAGGCAATCCTCGTCTAGAAATAAATCTTCTAAGGCAAGCGAGGTAAGCATCTGAAGTAAGATCTGATGTGAGTTCGAGGTGAACTGCCTTTGTAGCGAAACACACAAATATACAAATGTACCCTTTTCCTACCACGGAACGTCTCACGCGCGATAGTTTAATATCAATAGGCCCAGCGAAATCTACACCGACTTTTTCAAAAGGGCGACTCATGTCACTCTGTCAACTGGCAAGGAACCCATCAGCTGTTTGGAGGCCTTTGCCTTCTGTCTGAAACATATTATACATTCATGAATTAACTTTTTGACATACATTAGTCCATTAGTTATCCAATATTTTTGATTTAAATTACACAGTAATAATTTCGGACCTGCATGTAAAAGCTTTTCATGTTCAGATCTTATAATACAATTAGTAACATGTGATTCTTTGGGTAAAATAATCTGATGTTTATGAGCATATGGAATATTAGAGTGGTGTAGCCTGCCACCTACACGCAGGATACCTAAACTATCTATAAAAGGACATAAGCTTTGTAAAGGACCTTTTATACTTTTATTATTTTGTAAACATTTAATTTCGTCTTTAAAATATATTTCTTGTCCATTCTTAATAAGCAACATTAAAGCATTATTCAATTCAGAACTTAAGAGATATTTGTAACTTGTTTTGCCACCCTTTATGTTATTAATAAAACGCATTACATAAGCCAATGTACGTACCATTTTGTGAATGCTAGAAAATTTACGTATTTGATCGAATACATCGCTCGTAACTGAAGACACTTGGCTGGCGGAGAATGCTGACCCGGTTTTTACTTCAGGCAAATTCGCAGGTAAATCTATTTTAAAATTAAATTTATATTCACTGTCATGCAAAAATTCAGGGCCATTCCACCACAGGCTGCAGGCATGAAGCTCACTTGGCGTAACACCCCTACTGATATAGTCAGCAGGGTTATTTTCAGTGTTTACATAAAGCCACTGACAGTTAGGCATATTTTTAGCTATTGCCCTTACCCTATTTGCAACATAAGCGTTAAGTTTCATGGGTTCTGTGTGCAACCATGCAAGAACAATTTGTGAATCAGTAAATAAGTAGACATTGCCTATATTATACTTTAGTTTTAGCGTGCAATAAACCTTTGCTATAAGTATGGAGAGAAGCAGAGCAGCGTTAAGTTCTAAGCGCGGTACTGTTTTGTTTTTATTTTGAAGCGGATTTATGCGCGATTTTGAACACAACAGGTACATTTTAACTTTACCATTTTGATTTGTAATTCGCAGGTATACGCAGCATCCATATGCCGTAGTGCTGGATGCATCTGAGAATCCTATTAATTCAAGTTTACTTAATTCAGTTATATGTATATTTCTATTAATGAATATTGGCTTCATTTCAGCTAGACTGGAAGAAAAGTCATTCCACGCTTTCCTGATATCATCATCAGGGATGGAATCCCATTCAGTCTTGGAAGACCATAGCCGTTGCATTATAGCTTTTGCTTGTACGATAATGGGACTAACAAAGCCCATGGGATCAAACATTTTCCCGATATAGGAGAGGATATCTCTCTTTGTAAAATTATGATTATTGAAAGTTTCTGGACAGGACATTTTAAATTTATCGTCTTTAACTATCAATTGTAAGCCCAAAGTCTTTAAATAATAATCATCACTTTGTAGCTCTAAGTCATCAAAATGCTGTTCCGCTGAAGGAACATCAGACAATATTCTATTATCATTGGATGACCACTTATGTGTATGAAAGTTACCTAACTTCAAAAGCTGGCGAATCTGTGATTTAGCCTCTATGATAGTATCCAAGTTATTATCTGCATAAAGAATGTCATCTACATATGTACAATTTTCTATAATGAATGAAGCTAGCGGGAAATTGTCTTTATTTTTTGCCGCTAGTTCTTTAAGACAACGGGTGGCCAAATAGTTTGAACTCTTCAACCCGTATGTGACAGTGTCAAGCCTAATGCATCGGATTGGCTCATCGGGGCTATCTCTCCACAGTATATTTTGTAAAGAGGTATGCTCCGGTTTTACACGTATATTTCTAAACATTTGTTTTATGTCAGAGGTAAATGTAAAATCACCACAACGAAATAATAACAATATCTCAAACAAATCTCTTTGTACAATTGGTCCATTTAAAAGCAAATCATTAAGTGACACTTTTTTATTAGTTTTCATAGAGCCATCAAAAACTGTACGCAGCTTAGTGGTTTTACTGTCAGGCTTCAGGACTGCATGATGAGGCAAAAAATATATAGCATTTTTGTTTAATTCATACAGCTCAATATCTACATACTGACCGTGATGTAAATTTAAATATTCATGAATGAACTTTTGGTACTCAGAGAAAAGTTTGGGATCTTTATGTAATTTCTGCTCTAAGTTTAAGAATCTTTTTAATGCAAGATTAAAGGAGTCACCTAATGAATCATTGACTTCACTAATAGGTAGTTTCAATGGTAACGCGACTTCAAAACAATTATCCTTTAACTGAACTGTGTTATTAAAAATGTATTCGCAGAGCTCTTGCTCTGATGATCTTTCATCATAGATTTTTGGAACATCCTCTGTTTTCCAAAACTGTGTTAAGGTTTCATTAATATCCGACTCACATGTATTACATTTTAAACTAACCTTATTGCAGACCTTTGATAAATTAGTGTGTGGTAGGGTACCTCCTACAATATATCCAAACTGAGTGTTGACAAGATGTGGTTGCGGACTGCTGGCCCCTGTAGCAGACTGCTGGCATTCACGCAGCACCGGCAGCTCTGAAGGCAGCAGCACCTGAAAAAATATGTCCGCTCCCATTAGTAAATCAATCTCAGCTGGCACATTAAACTGATCATCGGCCAGTTTAATGCCTTTAGGCAACAAAATGTCTGAGGTATTAAATTTATGTTGAGGCAAGTTACATGTTATTTGGTCAACAACATGACATGTGGCCGCAACCTTATAGGGGTTGGTTAGAGAATGGATTTCTAGAGGTAAGCAATGCTTCAACCTCGTTTTTGAATTAGTGATACCAATTACATTGACATTACTACGAGTAGGTTCCAAATCAAGCAGCTGTAATGCCTTTTGTGTAATAAAAGTCAGCTGGGACCCACTGTCAAGCAGGGCTTTAAGATGGACTTCAGCGCCATCCCGAGCAACAAGTTTCACCTTAGCTGTGGGTAAAAGGACATCATTATTATTGTTATTGCTTGCCGCTAATGATGCAGTTGACGTTGAGCCAGTAGTTTGTGTATCGCACATATTTTTATCTGTGCTACAATGTAGCAGGGTATTGTGTGCCTCCTTGCACTTTGCACACCGGAAATGATATCTGCACTTTCCAGTGTGGGCACATAAACAAAGATTGCACAGGCCTTTTTCAATGGCAAACTTTACTCGTTGATCTACATTCAGTAATTTAAAACTGTTACAAGAATGAAGTTTATGTTTCAACTTACAGTATAAGCATGAAGGCTCCTGAGCAGCTGCGTTGGCCACTAGCCTACCAGCGGCTTGGCCTGACTCTTTAGGCAACTGGCGTAGGTGCCCGTGGGAGATCCCCGGATCAGCATTTTCAAGCGCCAGCGCCCGTTTGTCCATGTAGTCTAAGAAGGCTTCTATAGTCGGCTCTTCATCAGCGTTCCTCTCGAGTTGAAATGCACGGGAGGTGTACACATCTAATTTTCGGTACAGAATACACAAAATTATAGCATCCCAAAGTTTTACGTTAGGCTCCAAGTTACTGAGGGCGGCAAGTATTTGTTTTACATTTGACACAAATTCTCTTAAGTTAGATGCCGTTGACTTTGATAGCGGCTTAATATCTAATAACAAATTTATGTGCTCATTTATTAATCTATGCCTATTATTATATCTCTTATCTATTATTTGCAAGGCCTTTACATAACTTTCACCTGTCAAAGGTAAATTTTTAATTAAGTCATAGGGCTCGTTTTTTATGTACGAGCGTAAATAATAAAGTTTCTGAACATTATCAAGGCACTTATTGTTATCAATTAACGAGTTAAACAGGTTGATAAATGGTACAAATTCGGTAAACTTACCACTAAATATTTGGATGTCAATCGGAGGTAAGTTAACTTTAGGCACTGACTTAGGAGCTGAATGACTGTCGCTAGCAATAACACTTTTACGGCGATTGAGTTCCTCATCAATTGCCGTGATGATGAAATAATAATTGTTTTCTACTTGCTCAATGTCCTCCTTGTCCTCTGGATGGAGTGATAAGATTTTTATATTGTGAGATTCATAATTGGTAAACGTATCTATTAACCTTTGACGTTTAGTTACTAAACTTTCTTGGGAAATGCTAACTAGTGATTCGGAACAAGCAGATTGTAGCCTTGTAATCGTACCTTTTAGGTAGCCACGTGCAGCGACTAGATCTTTCAGCTCCATATTTACAATATTATGACACTACGTATAGCTTAAACTAAAATTATTATTAAAAACACTGCTTTGCCGATCACTATTAATGTTTTTCACAAAAACAGCACGTATTTTACGTATTTACGCACAACTCAGACGCACTCGACGACACAACTATGAACTGCGAGCTGCGAGGGCAAGCTGCGCGGAGAGCCGCTTGCGCTGCAACCAAAATGGCGACCGCAGACCGCTGGCTGGCCCCGCCCACTTCGACCGGTACACGCGTCGCTCGCACTGTGTCCCGTGCGGCCTGAAGCCCGATGCGTTGATGCAATGTTTAGGTATTGAGGGATGCTAGATGTAGGTCTGTATTCCGTATTACGTCTGCACTGCCGACGTGATTTTTATGCAATATGCACTAGATTATTTTGTCTTCCTTTATGTCTGCGCTGCACTGCCGCGCCGACGGGAAGACTGGATAGGCACCAAATGCCCTAAGTTTTTCTGTATGTACCTACACTACACTCCCTTCTCTTATAGTCTGCACTGCCGACTGAGAGTAGGTAGCTAGGTATGCTGAACTTATTCACTTGTTTGCTGCGTCTGCCTGCACTGCCGGCCGACGGATTGCACTTCCTCGTGACTCGTATCTCGACTGCACTGCTGACGAGGGGTAGTTACGGGTTTTATAGCGCGCGATGGAGTATTGTAACTTACGGAAAAACGTGCCCGCCTGACGATCGACGGATGATGCTGTAGAAGTGTAGTTCTTGAAGCACGAAGGACCATAGAGAAATATGTGTAAGAGGAATGTAGCAAGGAAACAGCTGGTTCTGAATAATGTGGTTTAATTCTCACCAACAACCAATTCACACCATCAATCCGTCAGGCAGGAGCACGTTGCTAGTTCGACCTGTCGCGGCCCGATCGTAGAAGGAAGTGTGAGAAAAAAGGGCATTCTAGCAAAGATGGCTGCGCGAGCTTACGCTAGTGATGCCTTTTTAGTAAGTAGTATTTTAGTGTTGGGATTCCAACAGTACTTTAATATCAATACCTACTGAGTATTTTTACAAATACCTACATAATATGTAAGTATCGTTTTTTTTTTCTATAATTCATAAATTACTGCATAAGATAAGAGGTTCTCAATTCGGTTGTATATTAGTTTTAGGGTTTGTTACTTCGTCATAATTATATGGACCGATTTTTTAAATTACTTTTTTATTTTGATAGGGTATACTAGCAGATTGATCCCATTTGTATCAAAACTCATATTTGATGAGGGATCCTCGAGGACTTGAGGAAACTCTTAAAAAAATATAGGTACAATTGTACAATTTTTACATTTTTAGTAACAAATCAAGCATTTTCATTTACAAAGTATCATTTTGTGACGAAAAACTGATGAAGACATGCGACGGAACTTTTCAACGCATAACAGCAAATTATTCGCGATTGCTATAGTCATATGTCTATGCTGAGTTCTTGTATCTCCATAACATAACATTACGCCCTTCTATTTTAAAAGGGGCCCGGCAGAGATGTACAGATTAATGTTTAGAAAGAACTTCTTTAGCAATTGTTAACCAATAATATACCCTATCAAAATAAAAAAGTAATTTAAAAAATCGGTCCATAAATGACGAAGTAACAAACCCTAAAAAAAAAATATACAACCGAATTGAGAACCTCCTCCTTTTTTTTGAAGTCGGTTAAAACTTATAGCACGCAACCGCATTGACGTTATCTTATGCAGTAATTTATGAATTATAGAAAAAAAAAACGATACTTACATATTATGTAGGTATTTGTAAAAATACTCAGTCGGTATTGATATTAAAGTACCTACGAAAGCTTTATAATTTCTTTTTTACAAATAAATACCTACAGTTATGAGCATTGGATAACCGATTTTTAATATTTGATGTCTTAATGACTTTTTGCAGTATTTCCCATAACCAATAGAATGAACAATAGTCGTACAATTGTTTACCATCGAGTTCTTATTTATATGGCCTATTTATTACAGTGTACGCGGTGGCGCGGCTAGGAAGCATGCTTTCTGGCCGCGCCACCGATTTCGTTAAATATCTCGGGAACCTTTCAAGTACTTTTTTTGTTTTATTCAGTACAATAATGAACATATTGTGTACATTTATTCTAATTAACCCCAACTCAAAATGCGTCTGTGGCGCGGCCAGAAAGTACCACACGAATGAACTATTTCACCGGCGGTTACACGTTTATTAATACAATTTATTAATTTCTTTTCACAATAGGTCTTATCATTTTTGGGTTAGGCCTCGGAGCTTCACCTCGAACTACGGAAACTTTGGATTCATTGTCAAGAATATTGCGCGCACGGAGGAGTGTGTAATACTTCATTAACACAAACATTGGCCCACTCTAGAAATTTCTCCACCATCGTGGGTGCGTTTACAAATAATTAAACTCACATACACAAATAGCCAGACACTAAACAACTAGGTCCCTGTGGACCGTACAAATCTTTGTTTCGTACGGGTATCGATCCCGTTACACGGAGTGCTAACTGCTCAGCTACTGCGTGAACCGTGCCGTCTATCTGGCATACCAAGATAAAGTCTCACTCTCATGCGTGAATTCTATTCTAACATGACATACTTGACTTATTGAGTTATTTATTGACTGATACTTGAACTTGATATACTTATTGACCTGTTGGTCTAGTGGGTTGTGCTCCTGACTGCTACGCCGGAGGTCGTGGGCTCGATTCTCACCCAGAACAAATGTTTGTGTGATGAGCACGAACATTTGTTCATTAATTACCTTTTTTATGGATCCATGACATATGAAATAAATAATTTGATTTGTTCTGTGTCTGGGTGTAATTTATCTATAATGTGTATTTGTTTAGAAATATATAAGGAAGTATGTTTATCAGCTGTTTAGTAGGTCCCATAACACAAGTTTTGCTTAGCTTGGGATTAGATGGCGTTGTGTGCAAGCAGACGTCCCGCGGTTTCACCCGCGTTGTTCCCGTTCCTGTGGGAATACAGGGATAAAAAGTAGCCTATGTCACCCGGGTATAGTGTAGCTTCAGAACAGTGAAAGAATTTTCCAAATCGGTCCAGTAGTTTCGGAGCTTTGAATACAATGCAAACAAAAAATCAAACATTTCCTCTTTATTTAATAGTATAGATAATAAATTAAAATCTGAGAAATTCCAGATGGGAAAACTCAATAACACTCTCCCGACACGGAGAGTGAACCCGAGGCTAAATGTTCAGCTGTAGCGCTTGCAACCACTAGGCTCACGAAGCAGTCTGTTACAATTCTCATTTAGGATTAATTAATATAAACTTAACCAATAATCAAAAAAGATATGTATAAAATAAATTCATGGCAAATGTTTTTATGGTAACAACTAAAAATGGAAAAATAAAACTCTTTTTTTCAAAAAATAAAACCGACTTCAAAAAAACACTAAACGGTGTAAAATAACTCTAAATTAGGAAGTCTGTGGCTTTGGTGGGTTTGTCTTACTCATGATGGGCCACCGACTTCCGAATTTAGAGTTATTTTACACCGTTTAGTGTTTTTTTGAAGTCGGTTTTATTTTTTGAAAAAAAGAGTTTTATTTTTCCATTTTTAGTTGTTACCATAAAAACATTTGCCATGAATTTATTTTATATTGTTAACAATACATGTCATCATAATAGGGTTTTCCACTAATCCCTAATAAATTAAAATTAACATACCTAACTGACGAAATCTAGGTATATTGTACCCACCTGCGTACCCCTCAGAGCATACAGGCGTGATGATACGTCATTATGTTGTATAAACAATAAACATCCAAGCGATTCCAGCAATCACGACAGATTTGCCGTTTATTTTTGAAGAGTTCCGTTGTAAATCTCCGAAGATCAGCACCAGATCTTCACCAAATTAAAATGGGACCACCTCAGGAGTATACTCTTTCAAATAAAAAAAGAATTTTGAGAATCGGTCCACAAATGGGGGAGAAATCAGGTAATATACATAAAAAAAAAAAATACATACACACGAACATAGAACCTCCTCCTTTTTTGAAAGTCGGTTAAAAATACTGTAGACAGGGCAAGCAAAGAAATGCCATAAAAGAACTGCGTAAACAGTCTTGTGAGGCAATGTATTAGTTTCAAGATTTTTTATGTAAACAAATCATTCATTCTTTCATTCATTCAACTGTGATGCGATGTCTCAGTAACGCCATCTTGTATAATATAGCAATTTTGGAGCGGCATCGCCAGCGGAGCGTAGGAAATTAGACTAATCGACTTGTGTCCACCTAGACACATGGGAGGAAAATTTTGTTCGTTATACGTACCCTTTATATTAAGTGAGCTTGTATTGAATGTCTTTGTCCCATAATAAAGGAAATAAATAACTAAGTAACCCCGGACAAAACCCAGCAAAGTGCTCTGTGACTTAACTTTCGTTAGTTTTTTTCCATGAATTATAAGGCTTTTTTTAGCATTGTTCTTGTTTTTTTAACTTGTTGATTGTTTGTTGTTGCAATACAAACAAAACACCCTGTGTCCTCATCTGACATACTACGCTGCTACGCTGCTACGCTGAGGCATTTTAGTCTATATCAAAACATGAACTCCCTTTCAGGTTTCGATGTAGTCGGGTGAAATACATAGTTGTTCTCACTAGTATCTCACACAACTTCACTCTGCGGTCTTTCTTTGGAATGCGCGGAGTATTCCCGTGTGAGCACCTATCTTTTGAGCACCTATGCATTTCGCACCAAAGGTATTCCCATTTCCCATAGGTTAATGCATAGGTGCTCAATAAATAGGTGCTCATACGGGAATACTCCGAATGCGCTCCCTCTGAACATCAGGATGGCAACCAGTCGGTTCACGTTTAAATTGAAAGCTCGGAAAAAAAATATTTTTTAGAGTTGATTGTTTGTCAGTTATAACAGTTTTTTTCATCAACGTGTTTTTATTCTAAACTTTTAGGTGGTAAAAATACTTTAAGCGTGATTTTAATTTTTCGAGATTTTTTGTTTTCAAATTGTTGGTTATTTCCTTGGGCAAGTTGTTTAGAATGCTTTACCCTAGGCTATACCCTTGTTCCATATTCATTGTTTACGAACAAAATTAAGCCTACTTTTTTATGTAACTTACGTAGGTACTAGTGTTTCCTTTCACGTGACTGTTTGCCTAATTGTTGCACCTACCCTGTTCTATCTCTGCATCACCTAAAGATAGACTGATAGAAAATGTTTAAGACATTAGGTTCACCTTTGTTCAGTACTTTTTTACTTGTGCATAAAGGTTTATACCCCACCCAGCCTCACACAAAACACCAGTGTGCTGGGGAAAAAGGGTTAACACTGTAGGGAATTTTGCAGTATCTACCTACCCACACACGTGCATGCCTAGTGGGCCCCCGTTGTTAGCAGGAACAAAAAATTGTAATAAATCATATTACGTAAATGTTGATATACCGGACATTTGCACAGCAAACGGGTTTAAAGCTTTATTATAAAAACGAATAGGGTTGATATTGCTTTAATTGTCACAGGTAATTCGTATTGTGTTCTTAATAGAATCCAGTGCTGTATTCAAATTGCACTAACTTGATTCTGTTTGGAATCGTGAGAAAATGTGCCGTGACTATCTCAATAACTTTTAAAAGAAGTGCTGTTACTCAATGTTTTTTAGAAGATGAAAAGGTATGAAACAG
The DNA here is from genome assembly GCA_921972225.1 of Euplexia lucipara. NCBI lineage: Eukaryota > Metazoa > Arthropoda > Insecta > Lepidoptera > Noctuidae > Euplexia > Euplexia lucipara. Next base: position 34,286,238 of record OV179142.1, read on the forward strand.
GTGTGTTAGAAAAGAAAACGTTGACTTACACTAGGAATATCTGAAACAACTAGAACTGGAACAAGTTTCTATAATAGGGAATAGAACCCTCGACACGCAGCGCAGGAGCCACTCGCTTAGCCACTGCACCAATCTCATCACTTTTCTTTTGTGTAGTTTAGGGTTAGACTCCTACCCTTGAAAATTTTTCAGTAATTCGCCAACTATACTTTGTAACTGTGTAGAAAAGATCTATTGTTTGTACAGACCCCAGCACATCAACCTACCCTAAACTGTCAAATATTCCCAATTGAACATGAACCTTATCTCGTTCAGAAAAAAGTTGAAAACCTATCTAACCTTTTTAGGTATAATTAAAAGGATGCTTCACCTTGTTTCGGGATCCTACTATTAGATGACAGGACTTCCCAGTTTGAATAGTGTTTATTTTCCGTTCGTTCTTACATAGCGATGTATCCCTAACCACGGGGCTAATATTTGAAACCGTTCTACAATAACTTAAGTGTTTAAAACTAGCCACAACCGAAATTATTCCAGCCTGTTAGCGAGTAGGTTTCCTGTTCGTCTTTCTGTTTCAACGGTTTCAATTTAACCACAATTTTCCAACCTATTTCTACCCTAGACACGCACTAACTTTCCAGTTTAATGTGTGCATTATATAATGGCCACTTGTTGTTTCATAAACAGTGAAGGAAAATATCGTGAGGTGCCTGATGGAAATAGAGTCAGTGGCCCGTGGGCGGCATATAAAGAAGAAGGGTTGAAACACAGCATTAATGGCCGCCCATCTCTTAGCCACGTGGTCCAGCAGTCATCTTATCTCACGAGTTTGGAGCTCCACAGTTTATCTAATCACTACAATCGATACTAAGATGACCTAGATTTAAAGGGCACGTGGTTCGGGCTAATTCGCCTGGCTTCGGGTGTACTCGGCAAAGTAATCTCGGAGCTTGTTGTGATGCAACTGAAACGCATTATTGATCTATCCATACTTAATTATTATGTATCGTGATATCTTCATGTTGGTTAGGTATCGAATGTTTATTTATTTATAAATGACTGACCTGTTGGTCTAGTAGTTAGTGACCCTGACTGCCATGCCGGAGGTCGTGGGTTCGATTCCCAACCAGGACAAATGTTTGTGTGATGATCACGATCATTTGTTCTGTGTCTGGGTGTAATTTATCTATAATGTGTAGGTATGTATTTAGAAATATATAAGTATGTTTATCAGCTGTTTAGTACCCATAACACAAGCTCTCAAGCTTAACTTGGGATTAAAAATGGCGTTGTGTGAAAAGTTTATATTTATAAATAGGAGAACCAACAGCTGTAATAGATGGTTAGCAATTAAATAAGCAACACAAAGCCAATTACAGGTTCTTACGTGTAGAAACAAAAAAGGTAGGTACCTAAGTTACAGAAATCCCTTTTTTACAAAGTATTAATATTTATTCAAGAAAATAACCTGATTAATTTTTCACAACCTTCTGCCAAACTGTATATATAATACCTAGCTTTCTAATGGTAAATAATTTAAATACGGAACCTTATTAAAACCCGGCCATTTTAAAGTCGGACTCACGCATCGAGAGTTCCGTACAAAGCAGTAGGTACATGTAAGTGGTATTTGTTATTTTTTAAGTACTAAGCCAGCACATCAAACTATCCCATTAAGTCAAATTTCTTCGATATTTTTTCAACTTTATTGCAAAAAGAATAAGAATGTTCAATCGATTTTTTTTTAGAATCATATTATGTACTTACCTATTATTTTTAAAGAATCATACTATTTACTTATAAAGTAAAATATCTCATTGGTCTTAATAAGAATTAACCATAATATTGTTTCACGGTTCGTTACAGTTTTTACATAAGTAGATGCACATGAAATTTTGTGTGAATGATATCGTATCGGGGGACCGCTCTTACCCCCGATACGATATCATTCAAACAAAATTTCAAATATATTCGATACAAACCCCCGCTTCATTATTAACGTATTAACGTAACGTAACGTAAAAGTATTTACTTTAACAAAATGTCCGATAAATAATTAGAGAGGTCCCCAGGGGGCCTACCATGATCTTCTAAAATACTTGCCAAGTGCAAGGCAGTTCAACTGAGCAGTTGAATCTGGCAGGTTTCGTTTTTGTACCATGAATGTTTCCGGCTGACCTGCATTTTGACCTGCTTCATAGTCTCTGATCAGTAAGCTGGCCGCACAGATTAAATAAGATTAATTCAATCGGTCGTTCTGAAACACGTTTACGATTTTACGGTTTTTATAGAAGTTTAATATGTTTTAACAAGTAAAGGTTAAAACAAAAGAGATTGATGAAAGAAACATTTTTGCGTGTCCAAAATGGAATTTCACATTATTCGTGAGAGAAAACGAGTTCCATCTTCATCAAAAGCTTAAATGTTAAAGTTAAATGACTTCACATTTATTTCCGAACGTATCTATTAATGACAAATGAAACATGTCATGTTCTGCCTAAGGACAAAAGTAGAATATTTAAGAGGCAATTTTGAAATTCAAGTGGGTTAGTTTTAAAAATGTTTTAGGATAACCTGAATGTTGTTAACTGAGGCCGTGTTTGTGAGTGAGTGGTAACCGTGGTAGGCAAGTGCAACTAGGAAGAGTTTTTTTACTTTATTGCCTAAAGAGTGTCCTACGAACAATTGGATACTTTGTGGCTTATTTTTAATACTAACAGAGATATCGCTATGGGTACAAAAATAAATGACAAATACGATTGCCGGAGATGTTAACATTGGATTGGAATATTTGGGAAGCTGTAAGTTTTACAATTAGATCAATGCTAAGCGTAAATTCTAATCACGTAAATAAGTACTAATCTTCAACTCAATCGAAAAGTTTGTTAATAAAGTAGGGCATCGCATGAATGTTTGTAGCTCATATTACATTACAAAGCTCAAGTGTAAGCTATTTAGTGACCCCTTATTACGTTTAACAAAATTATTGACCTACGACATTTCAAATCTATCGAGTTCTTCTAAATAATTATTTTAATTTTAGCAGATTGTTTAACACTTTTGCTATCACTGTTTCTTGAAAGCACAATAAAATATGTTCATCTCATAATATATCAATATAAAATAAATGGTAAAATCTTCTATTAGCACTAGTGCTAATAGAATATTTTCTATATTTTATTATACTTTGAAATAACGTAAGAATTATATCTTATGCACATTTAAACAATACGTAACGTTTTTGTACTCCAATTTTATAGAACAGGTCAATAAAAGTTAGTTTCACAGACCTGCAAATTATGACAGTAGGGCAGGTTAATTGTTGATTGTCTATATTTCAAAAAGCCTTCATGGTAGGAAACGTTGCAGGCCAGCCTGCTGGAGTGCTGTCACGTGGTCACTCACCGGCTTAGGTCACGTGATCGCTGGCTCGCCTGCTGCTATACTCACTCATGGTACAAAATAACAGGGCAGGTTATTTTTCGTGTAAAATTGACCTGCTATAAGAGTTCATGGTAAGCCCCCAGGGGCAACCAACAATTTTTTTTTTTTACAATTTTTTTTTATTAAAAAAAATTAGCAGCTTACTTAGTTTTTAGTGAAGAAATTACTTATCGTAATTTTCTTTCAATTTGTGTAATCTATGCACTAACTTATTAACGTAATGTTTACCTACACAATAACTTACTTTACTACTAAACTTTTAAGTGACTATTGCCTTTAAAACCTTGGGATTAGCACTGACAAAAGGGTCTAAAAAGGGAAACCCTTTTTCCAAAAAAGCCATATTCCGCTACCAAATGGATTTACTATTATATCAACCATTTTTTTTTATCGTCGGTAGCTACATAGTGCAAATAAGTCAACAAGAGAACACTACATACTACTAATCAGCTCCTTATGGCAAGGGGTTGAAGTGGAACGAACTTTGTTGTATCTTTTTTGCGCGCATGGCGTGCTTACGCGCAAATATTTGCAGTCAATAGGTAACCATGATAAACATTATGACCGGCCCGCACCCGTAATATATAGTGGTGGACGCGAAAATTATAAAATTGGTTTATTCTGCTACATTTTTTTTTTCACTGAATGAAAATAATATGGGAGAAGTGCTTTGCTCCTCTTCTTTCTGCGTGGTTCGGACAAGCCGTCAAAAATATCTCTACGGTATTCCATTCAACGCCCAGCCTCCTGCCTTGTCTTGACCGTGGAGATCCGACATCAGCTGGAACTTCGAGTTTTTTACATTTGATGTTATGATTTCACTACTTTAAATAATGCAGACACGATGTGTGTGTAATCTTCAGCAGCCACCAGTTTGTGGACCCAGGATAGAATAGTGCAAAGAAGCTGTTGATATTGTTTTATTTTTTATTAATTTTGCTCCATTAGTGTAATTATTGCTGTATGGCGTTCTGATGCGAGGGTAAATAAATAAATTCTGGTTTCTCATCACATTGTTTTTCTTTCGCTGTTTTTGTTTTGGACCAATTGATAAGTTTACAGTAGGAACAAATCCGAAAAGTCAGAGGAGCTTGCCTTGGGTTCGAAATCGAGACCTTTGACTAGGCTATCACTGCTTTCTCTTCTATTAGTGTTTCTACGTGTCATATAGAGATAATGGCCTTTCCACGCAACCTTTTACTAATGCGCTGAGAACGCGCGTTTTTGATAAGCGCCTTCTCTGCGATACCTCGTTTTGTCTAAGAATGAGCTTGATGGGCTGGCGTCTGTAGGTACAGACGCCAGCACATCAAGTTCCCCACCTGTCAAATTTTCCCAATTAAACTAGAACCTAATTCTATTTGTAATACGTTGAAGAAATATTTAAAAGAAATTTGATAAATACTTAATAATTGGGATAGTTTGATATTCTGGCCACTGTACATACATACCTACATCGTGGTCAAAATCACAACCCTCCTTTTTGCTTCGCCGAAGTTGGGTTAAACAGATTTTTTCTGTAATTTTACTTTGCAAAGAACTCATAAGTAAGTGGGTACTGTAAACTTAACCAGTACCTAAGCTTAAAAAAGAATTAAAAACATATTTGTCAGTTTCGCATATCTGAAACAAGACGGGTGTCAAGCGCCATCGTCTCGTGGGAAAAAACTTCGCAATGCAAACAAAATGAAATAGGTACTACATAAGTTATAGTAGGTAATATGTAGGTATTTTGTACATAATACTGTTCACGATATTATATCGATGTTGTAACTGTAAGCAGTTGTTTAATTGTACTCCACCACACACACACACTGTATTGATAACGTTGTGTCAATTTGATGAGACCGCCGTAAAAGGACCGGTGGCAATTTTTTTTACTGTAGGCCTGTCTATTTGTTTGTATTACTGTATCTAATGTAGGTACCTAGGTGTCTATAGAATTCGTTTTTTCCATTCCATTTCGTACTCTGCGCATAACATAACATCACGCCAGTTATCTCCGAAAGGCTAGGCAGAGGTGTACCATCCAGTAGCACACCCACATTTCGCCTGTTATGCTAAAGTTCCATGTAATAGGGGGCGAGTCTATTGCCATCAATTTGGCACAGAGCCAGGCACCTGAAACTTCTGAGAAATACCAGATGGAAAAACTCAATAACATTTTGTCAGACCCGGGTCTAACCCGGGACCCAGCAGTAGCGTACTTCTAATTCTAATATATCCCCAAAAACTTTTTTGATATATACTATAGAAAGTACAGACGCCAGCACATCAAGTTACCCCAATGTGTAAAATTTCTATGATCGTTTTTCAACTTTATGTCAAACAGTATATGGTTTAATTGGGAAAATTTTACACATTGGGGTAACTTAATGTGCTGGCGTCTGTACATGCGAACAAATATCATAGATGAACACGTGATACCAGGTCTCAGTAACGCCATCTAGAATAATATAGCAGTATTGGAGCGGCGGCGGAGCGAACTAAATTAAAGTCATAGACTTGTATCCACTCGGACACAAGTATCGGATGAACATTTTGTTCGTGATATTATATTCGTCTATAGTAAACATTTAATGTCTTTGTAAACGACGCGCAACCTCAAGAAACACCTAGTTCCTTTACGTATTACAGGCATAGAAAGAAAATACTATCGAATAACTTTTTTTCCTCTTTTTAACCGACTTCAGGAGGAGGTTCTCAATTCGATAGGTTTCTTTTTCTTTTTTTTTATAAGTATGTACACCAATTACTACGAGATTAATGATCAGATTTACGTGATTCTTTTATAGTTCGATGCGGAATGGTTGCCATTTGGTCCCATTAAAATTTATATAGTTTGGCTCGGTTGTTTTCATGTTATGATCATTTTTATGACAATTCAATTTATTTTTGAACATTTTTTTGTATGATGTGCACTGATTACGCTGGGATTTATGTACCGATTTATGTGATTCTTTTTTAGTTTGATGCGGAATAGTTGCTTTTTGGTCTCTTAAAACATTAAGATAGTTTGGCCTAGTACTTTTCATTTTATGAACAACAAGAAAAATTTATGAATATTTCTTTTTGATTTTATCGAAATCTGTTTATTTATTTGATTGTAATATTAAAAGAAATTGAACATAATGAATCATCTACATAAAAATAAAAACTAAAAATTGAAAATTAAAAACTTTTTTACAAAAAATACAACCGACTTCAAAAAACACAAACTGGTGTAAAATAACTCTAAATTTGGAAGTCGATGGCCAATCTTAAATGAGGCACAAGTGCACAACCAACAAAGCCATAGACTTCCTAATTTAGAGTTATTTTACACCGGTTAGTGTTTTTTGAAGTCGGTTGTATTTTTTGTAAAAAGTTTTTGTTAAGAAGTTTATTGTTTAGCTGTTTGCAGTAGGTACCTAGTTCTTCGGTGGTAAATTAAAATTTTACTTTCATTCTTTATTTATTCGTTGTTTGGTAACTGCATGACTGCACTCAAAAGATACACAGTTCTTTCTCACTGGCAACTTCGCAAGTTGTCGGATATGCAAATAATCAGGTTTTGAAACTATTATGTCCAACGATCGACAAAAAATCTAGAGACGAACTGAAGAATAAGCTAACATCATGTAGGTCAGTAATTGTAGCAAAGAACTAGTTTTGAAAGACGTCTGTAAGAAACGAATAAACTATAGAAACCGTTAATTTGTCTAACTTCAATACAGTTTCCCCTCATTTTCTCTGCGGGGGTTAGAATAGACATAAATAGGGTGCGCGCGCAATCCGTTGCAATCTCACGGCAGTGTTACTATTGTTAAAAAAATATCTCCAATTTCTACCACGCGCCGTTTGGTGCACCTGTAAAATGTAACTGTAGTTGGCGTACGCAGTGTGGTGCGTTTTTTCGGGGATTTGAGTAATTTTAATAACATTCGAAACTTTTTGTTATGTCAACCTCACCACTTCGCACCTGATTCCACTTAGGATTTCGTTTTGTTCATTTCATAGAGATATTCATTTCAAAGTGGAAATATAATAGATCGGCCCTCTTATGCTGTTAGCATTTCTCTAAACTTTTTATCTAGACATACCGTGTAAGCTTTGGCTATTTTCATTGTTTGTAAACATTTCAATTATATTTTCTATTAAATATCTATTATCAAACAAGAAAGTAAAAAACAAATGCTTTATGCAAATAATAAATAGTAAATAATTACCGTAGAAAGCTAAAATGGAATTTCAACCAGTAATTAGCGACCACTAAATAATCAAATAATAAATAAAATAATAATCTAATCTCTTAATCTATATAATATTATCTATAATATGTAGGTATTTAGCAGTATATAAGTATGTTTCACAGCTGTTTAGTACCCATAACACAAGCTCTTAGCTTAGCTTGGGACTAGATGGCGTTGTGTGTAAAAGTTGTGGAATATTTACATTTTTTTACATTTTTTACTAAGTAGTTTTAATAAACCTGTGATGCTGTTGTGGCTAGCCGTTTCAAGGCATGTTACTTACGCGCACCCGCTCGTGCATGCCATGGATCCGACCATTCGGAAGAAATCTAGTTCGTAATCTTATGCTAGCTATAACTGGTCGTCTTGAGTAAACACTGACTAGGATCAAAGCTCTTACTTATATTTATCTTTAAATGGAGCATCGCAAGAGCCAGCGTACTCGGACAAAAGATAAATCTTGAATGTTCATTCGAAATTATCGTTAAAGCCCTAGAAAGCTTTTCTTCTCGTTGAGCATCTCATGGTACGTTATCTTCTGGACAGTACTCACTACATAACTAAGTGTTAGCGATCTTTTAAAGTACCCTTTAATGAGTGTGCAAGTCCCTCTGCCATTTTATCCATGATACTTATGGTCCCTTATACGCATATCAAAGGCCCGGGACTTTATGGTCCCTTTAAAATTATGTCAGTTCTTAAAAAATACCTCCAATGTTCTATCCACCTTTCCTTTTCTAAAAAATCACGGAATCTACTTACTTACTTGTTTTCGATAAATTTACAAAATACCTAATTATTTTAATAGCATATCGAAGTCAAAGTCAAAATTCTTTATTGTGAGATTTTGGTTACAGAGTAAGTTGTTATTTCTTTGGAAGTGTGCTCTACCATGTTAGGCATACTATAGTGAGTGTTACAATTTGATTGTCTTAGACCTAAAATGTGATATATATTTCCAAATAGACAATTCAATTTCAATAGAGCTTTATTTTCCATCAAAACATAAAGACAGAGGCACTAAGTCACTATGACTCTGTCGGACCTAAAATGAATTGTACTGTATAATATTATGAATTTTTCACTTAATTTTTCTGAAATATTTTAGTGTTATCAATTTCTCGAATTTTTTTTAGGAAGTTTGCTATGAATTCGGGAAAACATTCCGAAGAAACTTTTAGAAAGTAAAGCTTTTTAGAGGGTATATAATTCGCTATTTTGTTAACATGTCGACGAGAGTGCAGGCTACCAAACTTTTCCCTATTGGTTTTTACGAATATAGCCATCTCATAGATGTAGAGGGCAGGAAAGGTTAAAATCGTAAGCTTTTTAAAGTTTGGTACTTAAACAGCTAGCTTGAGTACGTACCAATGTCACAAACAGCTAAGTAGCATTTCTTTTGCGCCCCTAAAGCGAGTTCTCTGTCTGTAGCATTTCCCCAACAAATTATTCCATATCTAAACATCGATGTATCGGTAGAGGTTATATTTAGTGATAAATTCTGGTTGCAAGCATTATTCCACCCACACAGTGCGTTTATAAACCCTAGACTATCTCGTCTTTTTAACTAGGTATCGGAATCATTCCCATTTAGGGTTCACAAAAAGATTTGGCTAAATTCGCCGTGCACTCTCGCTTACTCATAAAGTCTTATGTATCCTGCACGAAAGGTAAAGCAATGAAACGGGTTGATGATACTGCAAGAATACATTTTAATTATACATAAAATGACATTTTATTGAAGTAGCGATGCAGTTTAAATACGATGGTGTAACTGAAGACAAGAGTTTGAACTAGACAAAGGCAGCAAGTAATATACAGTATGTAATGGACTGTACTACTTGACACATGTAGATCAAAAGGCAGAATCCACGTGAACGTAAAAAAAAATATTACTGTCAGTTAGCAAAAAGCGGCGATTAGCGGTAAGTATGTTTATTAGCTGTTTAGTACCCATAACACAAGCTCTCAAGCTTAAATTGGGACTAAATGGTGTTGTGTGAAAAGTTGTGGAATGTTTATTTTTATTTAATTTAGTGAAAATTTTAATTAGTTGACAACCCTAAACATTGGACACTTTTTGCTTTTATTAAAAGTCTGCGCCGCCGCCGTATCTAAACATAAACTTCACATACCCGTGTGTCTGACGGGCAGTACACTCATTATACTTATTGTTTTAATAACCTCACCTACTTCATCCGTTACGCATCTGTCGATATCTAGCAATATAATAATCATTCAAATGAAGAATTGTGATTTTGTCATTTACTAATGTAAAAACGTTTTTAAGGTAACAATATTTATTTAAGCACCTGATAATCTCCGAACGACTGTATTTTTATGGCCCTGTATATTTTACATTCACAATGGATGGGTCCATCCCGGGTCGGTGGTGCTGAGATTATGTTCAAAACCAACGTTCAGCCAGGATAACTGTTGGGTTCACTACCATTACCAACATAATCTCAGCAACATAATCTCAGCACCACCGACCCGGGATGGACCCATCCATTGTGAATGTAAAATATACAGGGCCATAAAAATACAGTCGTTCGGAGAATCTTCTGTCTTTTCTTAGAAAAAAACAGAAGATTCTTAGTATGTTAAGGTGGTTTTTTTCAAAGTCAAAGTCAAACCATTTATTTCAATTAGGCCCCTATAGAACACTTTTGAACGTCGAACAAAAATTAACTTTAAAAAATGATACTAGTTGCCCCTTCCAAAAAGTAGATTTGTATGGAGAAGAATGAGCTAGAAACTCCATATTTACTCTTTTAAAATAGATTTTATAAAACTTTGTATACATTAATAAGATCATATGTGAGGACGATGCACCTAGAATAAAAAGTACTGTAATAAGATAGGTTTAATTAAGCAAAAAATTTAATAAAAAATAAGCAATGGAGTTCATAATTACATGATTAAGTTAGTACAGCTAGATACATTGTGCTCACATATTTACAAATGTAATAGCATTAATTTTGAAAAAAGTGATAAAATAAAAAAAATAAAAAGAAAACAATACATAGGTACATTATTAGATTAGCAACCAGGTTGATTTTGTCAAGACTCCAATGATTGTCCAATGGAGCAGGACCAGCATGTTTCCAAACATTCCTATCTAGAATATAATCTTCTAATTTATAATATGCTAGTTTACAAAGTTTCTTTCATTTAATTTTAACTAGATTTTGCCCGCGGCTTCGCCTGCGTGGATGTCGAACTTCCGTCCCCTATTTTTTTCCTTAAGTGTTGAATTTCCAAATATTGTTTCTTAGTGGATACTTCCTCTTCACAAAGAATACCCCTTCATGCTTCATGGCTCTAATACCAGCGGTTTGGGCTGTGCGTTGATATAACAACGTAATATTTTTAGCATAAAGCTTCCGGATAGACTATATTCAAAATTGACCCTTCCGGTATGTATGCATAAAGATTTCTGGATAACTAACGACCCGGTAAAGAGCGACGTACAACTGACCAAGTGAAAAACAACTAAGACTAAGATCAACCTGTCCAGGCGAATTGATTACAATCGTACCAAGTTTGGTTAAAATCCCTTTAGTAAGTACCTAGTTTTTAAACTATGCGTGCACATACAGACAGACAGACAAAAAAATTACTGATTGCATTTTTGGCATCAGTATCGATCACCAATCATCCTCCAATATTAATGTTGAATATGTATTCAATGTACAGAATAGACATTTTTGGGTTCGGAGTCGGTCTAGTAACACCCCTGCCATTTATTTTTTTAATATATTCAATGTTCAGAATTTATTTCTACAGATTTATATATATATATATATACTTATATATATATCACATGGTATTTTATTGTAACATTTAACACAATACCCCATAAAAGATGTTTGTACTTTTGCTAATCTAAAGGAAGGTTGAGCTATTTTATCTTTATTTCTTGTATTGAAATTATGTCTATCGCTTGTTTTACTAAAAAGTTGAGGATTTTTTCTTCTTCTTCCTTTCTTCTTTCTTTTGTCGCGTCTTTCGTGATGAGTCTGACTGCCTGGAACTAGTAGATAAACTTGTAAGACTTTTTTTTTCTCCAGTGTCCAAATACCAACTGAGACCGCGATCTCACACATTGACTGACAGGCGTTTCTTCAGCACGTACAGTTTCACATTGCAACTCCCCCATGGTTCGCGTGCTTGCAATACTGAATGCGTTACTGACATCGACACCAGAGTGTTGTTCATTTGCTGGGAGGTGGGTGGAAGTATTTTGTGAGATGATGAACGAAAGATGAATCTTTTTGCAATTTTATTTGAGTGTTTTTTTATGTTTTGGGGTAATTATTAGATAATTTTTGTTATAATTATTAAAAAACTACAAGTAAAATAATCTTAAGTAAAGTAATTAAATAATAATAATTTAATATATTAGTAATAGTAAGTATTAGTATTTTTATTAATATTAATTTAATTTTGTTTTTTTTTATATACATTGTATATTGTAGTACCCACTAACAAAATATGGATTGTTATTGTCTGAAATAAACGCTTTGAATTGAATTGAATTGTAAAGTGAGCAAAAGAAAGAAATTGAAATTACGAGGTCGAGAGGCAGTTATTATTTAACCAAAACAACAAAAACTGCGCTATGACAATGTAAATGCAAATAGCGCGCTTAAAAGCATACTTGAAATACATACACCGTTTTAATTATATTTTTATTCGTTATTATTTTCCAGACCATTGGAAGGCGTACGAGGAACCGAAGCCAACACGCAGAGGCGCATTGTCATCTTTGATGAAATGAGGCACTAACCGCAGATTTTCTCTGTAAGTAGGTATGCACTAGACAAGTGCACCCAATGAAAACCTTCGACTGGTGTAAGACTATTGCAGACTATGGTAACAAAAGTAGGTACTAGACTATTGGCTAGGGTAGGTAAAATGGACTGGATATCTAGAACTATTAAGGACTCCATAGTCCTTAATCGTTCTAGATATCCAGTCCAGGGGCCATCCCCTGCCTCACCAATGTTATACATATAGGTACAAGGATTAAATGACTTGCATACTCAATAATGGGCCTTCTAAAACGGCCGCTGACACAAAGTTACATAGCGACTACAGCTTGGCAAAAAAGAGTAGAAAATAATGGAGGCGCCACTGTGCTCTTCGTATGGCAACCCGTGGCAACCGCATAGCGTACCAACCTAGTCTTGATACTTAGCTGCTTTTTAGACAAATTAATCTAATTATGTATTATTTTTTTAAATCAGTCAGTAATCACTTTTAATCGTGTCAATTAGAGACACAATAGAAAGACAATGACAGTGTGGACACCGGTGTCCTCTTGGGGTGTAATGAAGTAATTGAACAAGGACGTGTTCTCGACACGCAACTAAATACTTACCTAAGAATAACAAATTGGGTAAATACTCCTGAGTTCACAACATTGTTTAGGAATTATAAAAAAAGAAAACATTACATTATCATAATTTCTATATTTTATTCTAGTAAATCTTCCTCAACATATTCTACCCCGAACACGTAGGCCGCAAACTCATCTGAGTCATGTTCGGGTTCAGAGGTGATGCTGCTATCATCTTCTAGATTTATTACTAAACGCTCCATTTCTTCGTTCATAGTATTTTTTTTCCAGTAATCCTTTTCTATTTTTATTACATGTTAGCACGAGTTCTTCCAATCCTCCTCGGTAATAGCTTGGGATGCACGTTTAGCTGCTTCCTGTAAAGACGAAATATTTCATTTATCCCTAATAATATTAAAAGTAAAACATTTTTAACACATCCTGTTAATAAGCCGGATGTAGAAAATATCCTTTTGTTTGTCTCCTTCCAGCACGATTTTGCTTAGAACGATAACAGATTTCCCTGAATTAAATAATAGATTTAGACTATGGCACGACAATTTCTTTTACATTTCTAATGCAAACGCTAGAACCAATAATTCTCTCCCTTGATATCGCACTTAAAGTATAATTTACGTACCTAGAAATTGAATTTTCATTCAGTTAAAAGTCAAGTCACCAAAGTATCAATTTATCTCAGCGCGCTATACCAGAGTTTGCAGAAAAAAATGTAAACATAACCTATGTGCTCGACATTTATTGTTTCAAATTTCTAGTTATTCCTTATGCAAGCAAATTAATATAGCTTTGTATTCATCAATTAACACTTGATTCAGCTAAAACAACAAAACAAACTCTTACATACCTGTCTTATCAGCGGTTCTTTGGTAAACATTGTGAAATTCAGAAAGAATAGTTTGGGCCTCATGTTCCGCCATACATCGCCTGTACACCTTATAAATAACCTCCCTGCCAGCACTCCGAATGGTTTTATTCATTATTCTTCACTTTTTACGTTTATTAATCAACGTTTGGTGGTCCAAATTAAAATTTTACGAAATCGTGAACTTTGTTTATTGTGAAATGTCATTATTTTGGAAATGTTGCCAACAGTCAAAAATTTAGTTCCGTTTCTACACTTTTTTGCCAAGCTGTAGAAGGCAACATGCTTGTTAAGTAAGTGTATCCACTACTTTATTCTTTGTATTTTTTATCTGTGGAACTAGATATTAAATAGATGTTCTGTTCATCAAATGCAAGAAAAAAATGGTGGTTTTTTATTTCGTCCTCAATAACTAATTAAAAGTAAAAAGGTATCTTCGATCCTGTAATATAAATAATACGTGGGCAAGACGCTCACAATCTGGCGACCGTGATTATGGAACAGAAGACGAAAATACGCTCCGTATTGCGTCGGCATTTTACAAAGTCTGCAAACGCATTCGAAACGGTGCTGAACGCAAAGGACTACAACGAAATCGAGGCGAAGTCATGCTATAAATTCATGGAAGAATGCTACAAAAATTTGAGCAAGTTAGACAGCGAAATTCAAGAAATCTTATTAAGTTCCAGTGACTGGAAAGAAAAAGATCTTGATGACGAATTGAACGATGTCTCAAAATATGAAACAAGATGGATGCTCTTACAAGCGTCAGTTTTTGCAAGTGTCAGTGACACCACAAGATAGGGACTACCTTAGGTTTTTTTGGTGGAAGAATGGATCGGGTGAAGAGCTTAAGGTATACAGACACCGTAGAGTTGTTTTTGGTTTAACTGCAAGCCCCTTTCTGCTTTCTGCAACTATTTCACATCACCTTAATCAAATAACAGAGCAAAAGGGTACAGCAGAAATATTAGCCAAGTCATTCTACGTAGACAATTTAGTAACAAGCTTAGATTCTACTAAACAGACCCAGGAATTCATTCAGGAAGCTAAATGTATAATGAATAAAGCAAAGTTCAATTTAAGGCAATGGGTAACATCACCTTTACAAATAAATGAAACTAAAAATAGAACGATCCAGGTGTTAGGGTTTCAGTGGGACACTGTCACAGACGAGTTGTGTTGTAATTTGAATGCTATGCTGCCATATTATACTGAATTACACAAAATTACCAAAAGAATTCTTTTGTCTTTGACACAGAAAATCTTTGATCCCATTGGATTTACATGTCCAGTCACCTTGGTTTCAAGAGTTATTTTACAGCAAATTTGGAACAGGAAATTAACATGCGATGAAGAATTACCCGATGATATTCAATCACAATTTAAAAATTGGTATAAACATATTGAATGTTTAAACAGTTGCAGATTACCACGAAGACTGTCAGCGGCACAGCTACAAGAATGTGCTACAAGCCTGCATATGTTCTGTGACGCTAGCCAGGTTGGATATGCAGCCTGTGTTTTTCTGAGAACCGAAAACAAAGGTATTGTGACTGTTCGATTAATTTCTGCAAAATCAAGAGTTTCGCCTCCAGAGAAAATGACGATACCGCGACTTGAATTGTTGGCAGCACTAATAGGTGCGCGGTTACTAATGGAAGCGAGAAATGATCTAGAATTTAATGACTGCAAAGAATTCTGTTGGACTGACTCTGGAGTAGTATTATGTTGGATAAAAAGGGAACTGCTCTGGAATACCTATGTAGGGAACCGTGTCAGAGAAATCAGACAGAATACCAAGACAAGCAATTGGCATCATATTCCAGGATCAGAAAACTGGGCAGATTTAGCATCCAGGGGTTGCAACGCACGTCAGTTGCTCGAGGTTCGTTGGTGGGAAGGTCCAGCTTGGCTCGGACTGCAACCAGAAATGTGGCCGCAATCTGCGCTTGTTGTGGATGAGAAAGAAGCCAACACAGAACTGAAAAAATCCGTATGTAATGCTAACACATGCTGTAAGGAAAGTATGATACATTCTCTGTCCAGCTACTTCTCTAAGTACACAAAAATAACAAGAATGACAGCATGGATTATGAGATTCATCTTTAATGCTAGTCACAAGAATGACAAGAGGAAAGGAGAATTGACTTATGAAGAGTATGAGAAAGCTGAAAAGAAAATCATTAAAATTATACAAGAAGAAAATAAAGAATTAATTGAAAAGCAGTGTGGAAAAACAATAAAGCTACAAAGTGACACAGACAAGCTGCTTAGAGTACAAACTAAATTGTTACTTACCGATTTTCCAAACGACACGAAGTCTCCAATGATCATACCAGCGAAAAATGTTATCATCCGAAGAATGGTGGAGCAGCGTCACAAAGAGCTATTACATGCTGGCACCAACATGATGATCACTGACTTACGAAAACGATTCTGGATCGTCGGCGTCAGGCTTCTAGTGAAGTCGGTCATAAATGATTGTGTAATATGTAAAAGACACAGATCTAAGCCAACACAAGCACCGACAGCGCCGCTACCTGTAGAACGCGTTCAGTTAAACGCGCCCTTCGAGGTCACAGGAGTAGATTTGGCGGGTCCGTTATATCTGTTAGATGGTACAAAATGTTGGATCGTACTTTATACATGTGCCGTTTACCGCGCAGTACATTTGGAGCTCACAAAATCCTTGTCAACAGAGGCATTCCTACGAACGTTTCGTCGTTTTATAGCACGTCGAGGACGTGTAAGAATAATGATATCTGATAACGGTACGAATTTCACAGGAGCAAAAAACTTGTTACATGATGTTGATTGGGATGAAGTACAACGGCAATCAACTATACAGCGCATAAAATGGAAAATGAATGTCGCTACGGCAGCCTGGTGGGGTGGTTTTTTCGAGCGTCTAATCAAAACAATGAAAGAAATATTGAGACGTGTTCTAGGTAGATCAACAGTTACATATGAAGAAATGGAAACAATACTTTGTGATTGTGAGTCCATTATGAACAATAGACCACTCACCTATGTCGAAGACGACAGTGCCAACTCGCTCGAACCCCTCACACCGTCATGCTTCTTACAAGCTCTACCTCAATCGGATGTAACCGATTTGGATCACATTGATGCAAAGAGCTTAAACAAACGGTTAAGGTACTTACAGAAACTAAGGGATGATTTTCGTCAACGTTTTAAAAATGAATATTTAACTACATTGACACAGAGAGGTAATCACAAACACGAAAGCTTAAAAGTCGGGGATGTAGTTCTAGTTGAAGGAGAAGACAAGAGGGTAAAGTGGTCATTAGGACTTGTTATAGAAACATTTATTGGAAAAGATGGTATCAGCAGAGCTGCAAAGGTAAAAACATCTGCTGGATACAAGACCAGACCCGTTCAACGTTTGTATAGATTAGAAATTTCTTCCTCAGAGGTGGAGGGACCGCAGGATAAGTGTAGCAAGGATCCTATTGGTAAGAAATTTAAAATTGTCACTAACCCAAGTACACAAGTGACCAAGGAGGAGAGACGGCAAATTCACACACAAAAGGTAACCCGTACAGGTAGGACTCTCAGAATGCCAAGTAGGTATGTTATATAATCTTACACAATTTCTTTTGGCATTCTCTGCAACCGTTCTGCAAGTCTTAACAGCATTTTCTTTTAATTAACTAACCACATGTGTCGGATTTCTCATTGTCAGTCATCTAATGTGCCTATGATTAGTTTTAAGATATTATGGAGATTATGTATATTGTTTGTGTGTTCTAATGCCTCCTAGTATTTATTAAGTTCATGTTGTATTGTAACATTTTATTTTAATATAAATGCAAAATCGGATACACATTGAATTTGTTTTCTGGGCGTGGAGGATGTTAAGTAAGTGTATCCGCTACTTTATTCTTTGTATTTTTTATCTGTGGAACTAGATATTAAATAGATGTTCTGTTCATCAAATGCAAGAAAAAAATGGTGGTTTTTTATTTCGTCCTCAATAACTAATTAAAAGTAAAAAGGTATCTTCGATCCTGTAATATAAATAATACGTGGGCAAGACGCTCACAATGCTAAAGGAGTGGAACGGCATTCCACGCCTACCGGAAGTACGGTCAAGATCCCTACCAGCACCTTACTGGAATGCTTCTTTCCTCCGAGCACGTTTTTTAAATTGGCTACAATAAATAATAATAAATTGAATAACCTAAATAAAAAAACTTTCTCTGTGCCCTAACAGGATCGTAGGTTTAAACCCTTTTATAACACTTTTGTAAAGACAAATTTTGTAAGGCTGAGGCTACACTTAAACATTGGCACTAAAAATGTAGAATATGGTAGAAGTTTGACTTGTGGCTAGCAACATTAGGATTTCCTGTCATTGACTAAAATGTCAAACGGCCTTATGTAAATCATTAGTCAAACTCAAAGGAAGATGGTTGCTTGTGTTAGCTTACTGTCTGATCTTTATTGATTTCTCACACTATCACAGTGCTAAGTACATTCAAATTACATAAATATCAAGTATTTCACGCGACTTGATTATTCGTGATGTCGGCTAAAGTGTTTGAGGCGCGTGAACATTGCAAGGCGGCAGAAAAAGCGTAAGTCGAAATTGATTAAACCTACTTATTTTTATTTTCATTTTATCCAATGATTATGTTATTTTGTTAGATTTGAAGTTTATTTATTTGTTTATTTATGTACTGTTTACCAAAAACTTGCACTGGCCAGCAACAGTTAATTCTTTGTGCCGTTTCTTGAATGTTCCATGCATAGTTTGCTTGTTGAAATAGAATTTTAAGAAAATATTTCAGTTTGTGTTTGTTTTGTTGTTAGTATCTCAGTATTCTTTTTCACGGTTGTGGTATAAAATTAGATTTTCTTGTTAGTTTTAATATATTTAAGAAGTGATTATAAATTTTATCTTTGTCTCCGGAATGATACACCAATCGAAACACATTTCCCAAAATAATAATCGTTAGTGACGAAATATGTCAATATATTATCATGACTCAGAATATTGGTATGGATTACTGGTTGGGCTTGTAGCTAAGTTATAAAAGCCACACCGGTTGATTGAACGTTAAGCAAGCTTGATGAGGTCAGTCCGAAGCTAGGTGTCCATCCACAACATTTCAGGCCTCCTCCATGCCTCGGAATACACACTAAGCTTTTGGATCCCGGCAGTAATTTGCTGGTTATTTGGTGTCCTGCCTATGATAGCTGGCAGGCTTGATTGCGTATTTGTGAACCATTACTGCGAGGTTTCAGCTGGGCCTGTCACCTTGCGACAATGAAGTCACATTCCGTTTATGTTATAATCTTTGTTTGTTACTAACTTAGTTTGTAAGTGTATTGTTACTAACACTGTGAGTCCTGTTACTTGTTTTAATCAATTATTATTATTATAAGGGTATAATGTTACTCAGTCACTGAGGTATGGTCAGGTAGTCTCTCTATATGTACTAGTATTCAGCTATATTTAGTTAAACTGGAAGCAGACCCTAACATAGTTCAGTAAAGATTAGGATATGGTGGCTGGAAATAAAGGGATGCAGATAACATGTATGTAATGAGCTACTTGACAAGATTTCAGGTTTTGGTTATCATCGTCATTTAGATTACAAGAAAATATTCCACAAATATTTTTTTTTTTTGTTATAAAAAAATAATGGTGATATATCGAGTCAAAATTTTGCATGATGTCACTAGCCAGCACAGTTTATACTAGATAATGATGTTACAAGCCCCCTCTCCTCTACTTTAATGTGTTTAATTTAAACAGTTTTCCATCAATTTGAAAAAGAAAAAATATATTTGTGTATTATGTTTTATTATCTAACTAATGGACTAATTATATTTTAATATTCATATTCTGTCAAACACCCTATTCTCTTAAGAAGACAAAGTATAATTATGATTTCCCATAGCCAATGCACAGTGGTCCAATTCAGGACTTTGTGTGAAAACCAAACCCTGAACAATGAACACTCATATTCCATCATTACACTTATGGGTTTAAGCTCACTTCAACTCCCAAATTCATAGACCTAGGACCCAAATACGTAGGCCTTTCCAGACTTTGCCCTACATCGTGAGACTCGCATAATACATTAATACAATCTTATGTCTGGACTTTAAAAGAGACCATGACCCCTGAGTTTCTTTCGGCATTTCTTCTCAGGGATCAGTCACTTTGGAAATGCCATTTAGTTTTAAAAAAATGACATGTAAAAGTATCTACTTACAGAAATAAATATCATTTCATCATTTTATTTCATAGCAAACAGAACAATGTACAGAATTGTTTTACAGCAACATGATAGTTTTGTGTTGCGGGAAACATGTAGCCGGCAACATTTTGGTAAACTGCTGTTTGCTAGCATAATCATTTTATTATTTTACCATTGTTTAGTATTTGATAAACTGTGATACTTGCTATTGTTACCAATCTTAATTGGATTTAGAACAATGTTTCATTATCCAAGAGTGGTTCTGACTGCCTAGCCTTTTTCCAACTTTGTTGAGGTTGGCCACAGAGCCCACAGATAGATAGACCTAGATAAAGCAAGTATCACGATCTGTATGAAAACCAAGCGTGCCATTTTTTGACTGTACGCAATCTAATACGAATGTTTTGTTTTTCTCAAATTTGGTTTTACCCTGGTAAAAATATTAAAATTATATTATATTATATTATTATTATTTGTTTTTACCCTGGTAAATTATTTTTAATCTTATACCCTCAGTAATACCTGTATTACTGAGGGTATAAGATTAAAAATAATTGTTTTTTTAAATTAATTACGCATACTATTAATCACAAAATGACTTACCGATGGAAGGAAATGGAGCGCGAAAGTAACCACTTACGATTTTTGTACGTAAGCTAGGCACGCAAAGTGGCACGCGAAGTAGTTGCTCTTGCTTTATCTAGGTCTATCTATATCTGTGGGGTCAGCTTTCAGTTGCAGCTGAATACCAGTGTTTTACATGGAGCAACTGCCTGTCTGACCTCCACTGCCCAGTTTCTGATAAACACGACACCCCTTGGTTAAACTGGCCATCAGAATTTCGAGCTTCTGACTGTCAAAGATCTTCAAATGACAGCCGGGACCAACAACTTAACATCAGATTGGTTATTACATCTGATGTTGTAACATCTTACTGTCAGTCTGCATCATTCCACAAATGGGCAAAGGCTTCTCCCCATGACTGCCCACTCTTTCAATCCAGGGCTAAAATGGACCACTGGTTGTTTGATTGGTCTAGCTCAACCTGCCATCTTCTACGGGATCTGCTTTCATCAACATAAAATATGTACTATAAATAAGACACAACCTAAAACAAACTTAATTATAACTGCTGTGTAGTGTAAGAAAAAGACATTATCTGATAGACCTCCTAACATACAGCTTAATTATTGCTTGCACAACATCTATGTGCAGGCTGGCTGTCTCCACCAATATTTTATGTTGAGTGAAAAAATGTTTAGCAACTGTTTTAAATTGTTTTATATCAAAATTTAAGACTATTAATATATTCTAATAGAATCTGCTCTACCTTAAATATTTGAAAAGAAACTTTATGGTTCTTTTAACATAAATATAATAATCCACTAAAAGCTAGTCTCTTTTTCAAATTAGGCTGAGAATCAGCACTTTTTGAATGTCCAAAATTACATAACACAGCCCCCCAAAACGCCCCGGCTTTCACCACTTCCTAGTGTTTTTGCCGGGAAGAAGAAAAGGTGGAACAAACTCCACAACAACACGTCTGTCTAATATGTTAGAAGAACATGAGTCTGGTATGTTCGAACAACTTTTGCACAACGCCATCAAGTCCTAAGCAGAGCTTGTGCTAGGAGTGAAAGACAACTGATAAACAAACATATATATTTCTAAATACATACATATTATAAATGTTGCCTTAAAGGCACTTGAGTCAACAATAACAAGTATTTTGTATTATTTTGTTTGGGATTTTGTATTGTTAGCCTCTTTCGAACATACATGGAGTTTGCATTCAATGAACCAACTCAGTTCCCAGAAATAAGGGTCTTATAAATAGTGTAATAATGATTTCCAATGAAATAAATTGACTTAATGAGGACTTAAGAAATAATAAACGTATCAATTTTAACTGAAAAGCAATTTATGTGGAATTCGTATTTTATATTGAGAATGCTATTTTCTGTGATTGATATTATCACACAAAATCATTTTTGTAAAATGTTTTAATATTATTTCGCATACTATTTGCCACTACTGTGAGATTTTAGTCAAAGTTTAAATATAAGAGAGTGCAGATAGTAGTAGGTAATAATAATAAAAAAATGCTTGTGGTTGTCAAAAGGTCCAAAATCAATTTATTGTTTTGTGAAGAATACTTGTAATTATGCCAAATCTCACACTCTTCCTTGTGCACTATCTTCTTTACAAGGGATAAAGAATTTCTGCTTAGCGTATTTTATTCATAGCTTTGCTCGCCAATATGCAATTTAAACATTGTAAAGAAATTTTCATGTCTTCAATCAATGAAATCAAAAGACTCCTCACAAAGTGACAGTCTGGGTCTCATAAATAAAAAATAATTATTATAATAATTATTTATTTATTATCATATTATACAAGTGTAGATAAATGGTATCACTGGTGCTGGTTGTAAGGTAATAAAAACCTGTATTACAGGTCACCAAAATGAAATTATAAATTGTAACAATTGCAAAACATTCTATATTTTATGTGTCCTGGTACTATTATATACATATTCTAATAATCCATATTCCATATATTGTTCACATAATATGCATTGCGCCTGTATCCTTAAAGGGTTAGGCAGAACTGTACCTATAATAACACTCCCACAATTCGCAAGTTATATTTAAGTCCCATGAAATAAGTGGCAAGACTATTCTCACCAATTGGGCACAAATCCAGAATCTGGGCTGCTACTGAAGAATTCCAAATGGGAAAACCCCAGTAACATTGGCCCGACCTGGAAATCGATCACAGAACGTAATGCTCAGCGATTAGGTATGCTTTCGACCACTAAAATTACGAAGCAGTATTTAGAACTGCAGGCAGACAGGATATTGTTTTGCTTCACAATAAAGAGAGCCTTTTGCCATCAACTGGGTGTAGATCCAGACTAAGCCACTACTGATAAATTGTTCACTTTGCCTGAGCTGGGTATCGAATTTAGAACACCACGCTGTGCGTTTGCAAATGCGACCCTATACTAACAGAACACAGAAAAACACAGGCAAACAGCTTTTTTTATTTTGCAATCTTGAGGATTACGCGACTGGCAGCTACTGCCGGGTGTTTCAATGCAATTAATTACTTAATACTTTATTATGGTTTATGCTTTCATAAGTCCTTTGCACACGACGTTTTTTTTTAACGCGCGTAGATCGCAATCAGTACGCTCAGCAAACGCAAGCCGATCGGTTTTTTGAAACGAAACGGGTACTTGAACTATCTGCTAGACTGCTAATACGCGCTTGGCAAATTATGCACTGCGAAACTATGCTTGCGATAAATTTTGTTTTATCTTTTTAGATTTAACTTCCGTTTGCTTGTGTTATTGTATGTAAGCTTTAAAGAAACCAAATCACGATTACTATTAACGGAGGAACTGCTTAGGTATAACTTAGTTTGCCGTAATACACTTCTGCGTTTCCTCTGCGTTCCTTCTCCTCTACGTATTTTATAAAATCATCAAAAAACAACTGTAAAAGTTACATTTTAAGAAAGCGAAGGTAATTTGTTCCTGTTGCCCCTTCTAAAATATGGTTCCATCCAAATAATAAACCATAATTACTCTTTTACAGTAAATCTTTTACAATAATAATTATGTTGACAGTGACACATAGTTCTCATGCTGCTATTGTTCTGAAAAATTAAACTATCAATATTTTTTTAAGTTACATAATGTTTGTAAGTAATGAATTTAATACAACATTTTAAATCATGATACCAACCATTGTGATTTAAATGTGATGTAAAAGCCATCATATAATATCATGATTTAAAAAAAACCGGCCAAGAGCGTGTCGGGCCACGCTCAGTGTAGGGTTCCGTAGAATATGTGAACGAAGTTAAATAAAATGCTTGCATATATACGATTATACTACAAACTTAGGTAATCCTGAAATTATTTTGTACAACTTTTTGTCTTACAGCTAAGCTAAAAGTGATTTGGTTTCTTCTGTGTAAAGGCTTGCGTCAGACTTATTTTATTCTAAAATATCCAGTTTTATAACTCTTAATTACGGTAACTAATGCACATATTCTTGACAGCTTGAAGACGACCGTTTTCCGTTGGAAGGCGGACTATGATTCGGCGGCTGACGAATATAACCAAGCGGGTAAGTCATTAAAGTACCAATTTCTAATACTCCTTTTGTCCCGTAGATTTTACTTGAAGCTGATGTACAGACGCCAGCACACATGCTACCCCAAATTTGTTAAATTTTCCCGAATGAACATGAACCTTATTCTGTTTCTAGTAAAGTTGAAAAACTATCAAAGTGATATGACATATTGGGGTAGCTTGATGTGATGGCGCCTGTACACATGCTCAATAGAAAGAAGTTATTGAAAGAGTTTATTTTATAACTAGCTCTTGGCTCACGACTTTGTCCGCGTGCATCTCAAGTTTTAACATCCCCTCCACCATTTCTTAGTTAAGAAAATAAAATATAGTCTATGACACTTACAAAGCAAATGGCTTTCTACTGGTAAAATCGGAAAAAGGGGAAATCTCTGAATGTAGCCTTACATCGTCACAATTTTTTTTAACTCTTTATAATATTAGAATAGATGTAAGCATACGCTTAGAAAGGATTTTGGAAAATTTCATATTTTTGGAAGGTAATTTGTAAAAAAAAACGTTGCTACCTTTCAAAGCCATGTCTAGTCTAGACTCGAGATCCTAAATTAAATTTACTTCTCTCCAAATTTCTTACGGAATTGCACCTACCACTGTTTGTCTCTGCATGACCTAAAGGTTGACTGGTAGAAAATGCCTAAGGCATTAAGTCCGCCTATGTACATTTGTGTGCTTGAAGTATTAAATAAATAAATAAATAAATTATATGTTTTCGAAAATATATCATCATTCACATGTTTTTCTTTACAAAAATGCGGTTCCTACAATAGCTAATGTATTTCAGCGCAATGCTTCCGCATTGCCAGAGATCTGCCGAACTCCAAGGAGTGCCACCTGAAGGCGTCTGAGTGCTTCAAGAAGAACAACGCCTTCTTCCACGCAGCGAAGGCCTTGGAAAACGCCATTATTGTCTGTAAGGAAATTGCTCCGCCCGAGGAGGTGAGTCCATGATATTTTTGTATCTAGGGTGTATGTGGCTGAGGATTTCACAGGTAAGAGACTTTTCCCTCTTTCGCTGATTACTTCTGGACTCGGATGTAAAGAACAGCTTGAATGTCTGCCGTATTCCTTAGTAAAATGGATGCCGAAAAGAGAATAACGGGAACCAATGTAGGAAAAAGATTTCCTGCAATTGCTTAACTATATTTATGAGTTTCTTAAAGATGGCAGTGTGTGTACTTATTTGAAGTAATAAGCAACACACGCCCGGGTCATCTAGTATATTCTTCTTATAGGTATATAAAATTATCTTATCGCAGTGTTTGTAACTGCAAAACTTGTCCTAAACGGTTTGACCGCTTGTTGGTCTGAGAATAGGACGTTGTTGGCGACGGTCAACCTTTTTATACCTTTTTTCTTTTTTTTTTATTTTCGAATTAAAAAAAAAAAGAAAAAAGGTATAAAAAGGTTGACCGTTTCGAAAAAATAAAAAGAAAAAAAAAGAAAAAAGGTATAAAAAGGTTGACCGTCGCCAACAGACGTAATGTAACAAAAACTAAAAAAAATTATTCTAAAGCAGAACGAGTTTACTGCGGCAGCAATAATAAAAGATTTTTAAGTTTATTTATCAAGGTTCATTCCCCGACAATAACAACATCCCTTATTATTGGAAAATGTCTGTCTAGACAGTTCTGTTGCTTGTAGGTGTCAGACAGCCTGTTGTTTACCTTAGATATGCTTTCAACTCGTAGGTAACATTCACTTAGTAATAAAATTACTCTTCTTTATTGATATCGCTCGTTATTTTTTATGAGTAACATTTTTTCTCTCGGTAGCTAAATATTTTTTTGTAGGAGTGACACCGGAGAAGCGCGCGCTATTTTATTTGACCAATAAGCGCGCGAGGTGGCGGAGAGATGGCTATGAGATTGTGCCAACCCATTATTACCCCGTTAGTATTTAACCCAGCTAGTATTTTTGTAGAATTGTTCACAAACTACACGTAACCGGCTGTTATTCGTTACGGGTAGTCAGAAACCCGAAGCTCTCGCGGGGGTCTCGTGTTACCCAATCACTGGATTGTGGAGGTTATATAAGCAGTCGTTTTATATAAAGCACTGGTATTCGGCAGCAACCCACCCCAACATAGAATAGAATAGAATACTCTTTATTGTACACCATAAAAACTTACAAATAATAACTTTAAGGGGTACATAAGGTGTTACAATGGGCGGCTTTATCGCTAAAAGCGATCTCTTACAGACAACCTTTGGATGGACTTGATGGAGGAGGAGAAAAGATGAGTAGGCAGTTTGTGGGAAAAATCTGTAGCAAAGCGCATTTTAGCGCGAAATTTGAAATTCGACTCACGACAGGTATTATTTGTAGCCGTCATATTAATATTGTGTTACAAAAACTACTTGGGTTTTTCTATAATGGTTGTCGATAATTACATAAAAATAGATTTTGCTTTTGATTTATTATCTTCGTTACAAGCGTTGGCGCCCGCATAGAGCGAATTAGCTACGACTTTTGCTTTTTCCGGTAGTAGGTGCCTCCGATCCCATTATACGTCTGCGCGGCTTAACTGCGGGCACAATGATAATTATTATAATACTAGCTTCTGCCCGCGACTTCGTACGCGGATCCTGTTGCTTATGTCAGCGACAACGGGGTCGTCAAAATCGAAAATCTGAAACGTCTGATGTCGAATTCTAAAAGCCCGGGGACTGGAAAACAATGGGATGCGCGAGACTATTCAAGACGTTCCAGATTTTTTATTTTTGTTGGTCAACAGGAAATGCCATCAGACTTAACAACTTTTGCTAAGACGCCATTTCTATTATGTATATGTTATATTGTCGCTGGGCTTTGGAGTTCCACTACAGGTGCAGATCTTCAAATTTAGTCTCACAGCAGAAAACACTCTTCACGTGGAATAGTTTTTGAAATGGCACCATTTTTATATCTCTTTTACTTTAGGTGTTCCGTTTTCCAAAATAAATTATAGCCTATATGTTGCTTGACGTTAACGATCAGCGGTCAGTCGCGCATCCCTACTTATCTCTAGAGTAAATGCGTATATACGCTGAAAACTCAAGCGTCATGCTTTTTCCGTGAACGTCTCCAACTCGCGAGATAGTGCATGATGTTCACGATCAGCGGTCAGTCGCGCACATATTCTTCACTGGTGTCTAGAGACCTGGATACCTGGTAGATGCGTAAATACGCTGAGAATGCAGGCGTGCTTCGCGATCCCAAGAAGTTTCCGCGGAGCGAGTTGCAGCCTCATGTTCTCGAACAGCATCAAGTCTCTCCTAACGCTCTTCGGTAGATTGTTGGGATCTTATGATCTTTAATCATTTAGCACCTTTGGAACATTGGGAAAGATTTGACCTCTTTCTAGGCATGGTTATAGTTTTATTGTGATGATACCTGATCAATTAAAATCTAAGTGGCTGCTCCCCTGCGTTACCGGGTAGGCAACCATGTAACAAAGATAAATGGAAAAGGAAATTAAACACTCAAATAACATAAGCCCGAAGGCATATTTATACGATAAAAAAAATGGAAGTTTTGGCCAGTAGAGTCTAATTTTCAATGATATACCATCGTCATCAAAAATCAGTCCTGAACTGTTCCCGCCTTCACCACGTGGAGGTACTTATGTTATTTTATAATTATGCAATGAAATTAGTGATAGCTTTAATTTCTATACCAAATGTCTCTGATCTTCGATTTTTATAAGTCAACAGGAAATGCCTATCAGACCGAACAACTTTTGCTAAGACGTCATTCCTAGGTGAGTTATGGTGTAGCTGAGGTCTTGGAGTTCCACAACAGGTGTTCCAGATCTTCGATTTTTATACGTCAACAGCGAGTGCTCATAAGGCTGAACAACTCTAGCTAAGACGTCATACCTATATATGTTATAGTGTAGCTGGGCTTTTGAAGTTCCTCATCAGGTGTTCCGGATCTTCAAATTTAGTCTCTCAGCAGAAAATGCTCATCACGTGGAACAATTTTTGCTATGGTACCATTTTTGTATCTCCTATAGTTAAGCTGGTCTGTTGCGGTTCTGCATCAGGTGTTCCAGATCTTCAAACTTATTCTCTCAGCAAAAAATGCTCATCACGTGGAACAATTTTTGCTATGGTACCATTTTTGTATCTCCTATAGTTTAGCTGGTCTGTTGCGGTTCTGCATCAGGTGTTCCGGATCTTCAAATTTATTCTCTCAACAGAAAATGCTCATCACGTGGAACAATTTTTGCTATGGTACCATTTTTGTATCTCCTATAGTTAAGCTGTTCTGTTGCGGTTCTGCATCAGGTGTTCCAGTTTCCAAGATAAATTATAGCCTATGTGTTGACCAGTATTAATATCTATACAACAAAAAAAAAAATTCAAATCCGTCTAGTAGTTCCGAAGATTAGCGTGTGCAAACAAACAGACAAACAGACAAACAGACAAACAGACAGACTTTTTTTTTTGGATTCGTGCTCTATTACTGTTTCTAAACCCCCCTCAATTATTATTTTTTAAATATATTCAATGTACAGACACAGTTTTTTTACTGTCTTATTATATGTATAGATATTTTTGTAAATACCTACTACGGTTCAAACAAATACTTTTACAAGTTGTTTTTTAACTCGATAGTGAGGTCGGCCATTAAATAAAATAAATAAATAAATATTCCACAACTTTTCACACAACACCATCTAGTCCCAAGCTAAACTTGAGAGCTTGTGTTATGGGTACTAAACAGCTGATAAACATACTTATATATTTCTAAATACATACATATTATAGATAAATTACACCCAGACACAGAACAAATGATTGTGATCATCACACAAACATTTGTCCTGGGTGGGAATCGAACCCACGACCTCCGGCATAGCAGTCAGGGTCACTAACTACTAGACCAACAGGCCCGTCAATCGTCATTCACACGGTGTTCGACTATTCTGAGAAGAAACATAGAAAGAAACTCAGAGGTCACAGTCTCTTTTGATGTCTGTCATTATCCTGGCCAGATCATGTAAGAACCATGCTGATTAGTGTCTGAAATGGTCTTTTGAGCAAATACCACACAGATATGAAGGGGCCAGACCGGACCAGTCGGTGGAAGCGTTTGTCCGTAATCGTGAGCCCAACTGGGAACTTATGGAGCTGAGAAGTAAAAAATAATGATACCTAGTTGTAATAAAATATTTTATATAAATATTTGTTTGTCTCTTTGATTTTGGTTTATCTCCGCAACTGCTTTTGACTTTTACCGACAAAAATCTCGTCTAATATGGAGTACCTAACGTAAGTTAACAAGATAAGCTTTTATTAATTTAGGATCAAAATTATGATTTCACGAAAAAAAAAACAAATACATCACAGCTAGTAGGAAATAAAATGCTGTTTGGCGCCGATTTTTCAGTCATCAGATAATTTCTATCAGCTTTTGTTAGGACATTAATGTCAAACCGCGTCTTTAGGTAAAAGTTATCCGCCTATTCAAATATTATAGATGCATTTGCCAAGTGCTAGATGAACTTGAAGTCCGTGGGCAGTGAATCCTTAGCGTCGTACACTGACGGTATGGCGGCTCTCCCCTACCCACCCACGTCTCTAAGGTAGAACAAAAGAGAGCGCGGGCGAGGCAAGCTCACGTGCAGAATACGGGGGTGGACGGATGCCGCCCACTGCTCATTAAACGTTTCAATACGCCGATTAATTGGACAACAATATTCATTGCAAATTATATTATGTTGTCTATTATTGTTGCTACGGTCATTCATGGGGACGAACAAACCAATATTTAATTATCAGAATATTTCATACTGACATCGGTAAAGGAAAATGTCGTGAGGAAAGCAAGACTTTCGTTCCGCCACAGAATCAATTTATGTTGTGTTACCTTCGTTAGTTTTAGTTTAAGACTTGTCAAATGAGGCATTGTCACCCTCATATTATTTTTTTGAGACATTAAACAACCTGTGTCCGACTCCAGAATATAATTTACCTCCACACTAATATTACGATCCGTTCAGCCGTTTAGTCGTGAAAAGCCGACAAACAAACAGACAGACAGAGTTATTTTCTCATTTATAATATTAGTATGGATACATAAGTTTGAAATCGCCAATTCGCCTAGAGCAAGCGTGGTGCTCAATGCATTCTCTCTATGGGAAAAGGTCAGACGGAAAGAATGGAAACATCATGAAATTGTTGTTTCTATTTGAATATATTTCTCCACTTTTCCTTTCAAAATCAGGTAACCAGTTTGCTTTGTTTTAGGTACGCACCTATTATGAGGTGAACGCCGACGACACCTGTCAGATTCTCTAATTATAAACGCTAATTTTTTCACGGAAATGTTAACTGGTAGAAGGTTCGCCTCTACACATTACTGTGCTTTAATTTATAATCAAAACCTTTCTTATAATACTCCATATCAGCTTCGACAAAGAAATTCAAGATCTGCTATATTAGTAGCAATTGCCGACTTCACATCTTAGACATTCGTGTTTTTATAAACTAAGGTCTTTTTTCAAGTTTGTGTGCACAATAATCACAGGTGACTATTATTATAGTTAGGCTTGCCATAACTTACAGGGACCATTACGTTTAAAAGAAATCAAATAAAAAAGTTGAAATCATAGTTTTTATTTATTTATATAATAGTACTTAGGTACATAAAACTATTTTTAACATAAATACACAGATTTATTTTTGTGATTTTTAATTACCCACTGGCCCATTTCCCAATTTTGTTTAAATTATTAAAATTTGCTTAACCATTTCACAATTTTGTTTAAATTATTCAAATTTGCTTAGCCATTTCCCAACTTTGTTGGGGTCGGCTTGCTGTTTAACCGGATGCAACTGAGTAGTAGTAGCTTAGAGTCTTATATGGAGCGACTGTCTGTCTGTCCGTCCTCCACAACCCAGTCCCTGGATAACACGATACCTCTTTTTTAAACTGGTTGTCAGACTTTCAGACAACTGACTACCGGTAACGTCTGTCAAAGATCTACAAATGACAGCCGGGACCAACTACAAGTCTTGGTATGTACCTATAAATCGTTAGCCATCCGCAGACAGACCTCGTCAAGCATAGCTTAAGCTTCGATCGACCCGTGCGGCTAAATCATTGAAATACTGAATAATTATATAATAATAATCTATACTACCTAATATATAAAGAGGGAATGTTTGCATTGAATAGGCTCCGAAACTACTGGACCGATTTGGAAAATTCTTTCACCGTTGGGAAGCTACACTATCCCCGGGTGACATAGGCTACTTTTTATCCCTGTATTCCCACAGGAACGGGAACAACGCGGGTGAAACCGCGGGACGTCTGCTAGTACTGAATAATTATAGAAAGTTACAATACGGGACGCAATAATCAATTACGGCGATACTCCTGTACATCCGGGGCGTGCGCCACCCCCAGCTATAGGAAGGGTGGGGCAGTTTCGAAGCCACATCAGTCAATATCACTCGGTGGACGAGAGTACGTTGTCACGTAAAAAAAGCACATCTCGACGAAACTTTCCCCTTTTTTTTTCTCTGCATATGACATTATTGTTAGGATAAAATCTCCCTTGTCATCATTTGGTGTTAGAAACAAAAGATATAAAAAAATCTAACATAAGTTTTATTGCTTTATTAAATGCAGTCCGCACCGCTAGCCAAGTAAACAGTTTATTTTTTTAAAAATCACCAGAACTTCGCCTTGAAAGAAATGTGCATTGAATTATTATTGCAAATTGAACGATTTTCCTAACTAATAGTTGATTTTTCAATAGTCAGATAACTCTTACTAGTAGAATAAATATTGCACATTGAAATTGCTCAGTTAAGGTTCGTTCAGGTATTTTTTGTTCATATTTGGCTGTAGTAGGAAATGCTCATTACGCTCACACTGATCCATTGTTGAGTCAGTTTGGGCCTTGCCGGACTCTTACAGGCTATATTATCTAGGTGGTTTTGAAAAAATATTTTCTTTTGAGAGTATACTTCCCGGCTATGTCCCATTTGAAATCGGCTTAGTAGTTTGATTGTAATATCAAAACAAATGGAAAAATAAAACATCATCTTCCGAAACAAATCCTAAAAATTGCGTAAAACTAAAAAATGGTACGATTTATTGGTTCCCAAGTGTATTTAAAAACATATTAAAAAAAACACCCGATCGTTCAAGGACGGTTTGGTCTTGCAGTTTTCACCTACATATTAACATAATAATTTTGAATCGTTGCCTTCTAGATTTACAATCTGGCCATGGAGTCTGCGAGTCTGTACCAACAGCACGGCTCGGGTGACAGCGGAGCTAGCGTCCTCGACAAGGCAGCGAAGATTCTGGAGGGGAACAACGCGGAACTTGCTGTCAAGCTGTTCCAACAGGCCGCTGACGTCTCCTCGGTAAGTCTCCGACTTATTTTAATTAGAGAGTGTATATTTTGTTACTTCTCAAATTTTGTTACTTCTCTATTTTCTTTACTTTCCAATTTTTTCGTTGACTTTTTATTTATATTGTTAGGGAATACTCCCATTTATTCAGCCTCGTTCTGAGTTTGCTGGTAGAAAACAGTAGTATCGTATGATACGCGTACGCGAGCGTTCTTATTCGTTTACCGGTTCAGCTAAACGAACGTGTACGCGTCTTATACGAAACTAGTGTTTTTTTTTTTTTAAATACTTTTAAATACTCCACAACTTTTCACACAACGCCATTTAGTCCCAAGTTAAGCTTGAGAGCTTGTGTTATGGGTACTAAACAGCTGATAAACATACTTATATATTTCTAAATACATACATATTATAGATAATATGTATGTATTTAGATAATATGTATGTATTTAGACAAACGCAGAATACAACTGTATAAGTGGGAGTAGTCCCTTGTGCTTACTTATTTATTTCATATGTGACATAATTATTAAATATTGTTTTGTTTGTTGCCAAACCTTTTTTTTTATTTCGACCTTGTCACTTTGATGTTGGTTTTATTAGTCACTTGTTTGCATGACGTAATTTTTCCATTTATTTGGTTTTTTATTTTCGGCGAAATTTATTATTTGCTCCTTTTTTTAGTTCTTTATTAGTTAGTTTATCTTGTTTGCAGAGTTGGGCGTTATTCGGATAAATAGTCATCTAAATAATTATTTGAATAAAAAGTTATCCGTAATATAATTAATCGCGAATAATTCAATGACCAGTGAATTGTTCTTCGTTACGTTGCCTTCGAATGAGTTCGTTTTTTTTATTCCTTTATTATTATTAATAATAGAATAACTA
Source organism: Euplexia lucipara (assembly GCA_921972225.1). Classification (NCBI taxonomy): domain Eukaryota; kingdom Metazoa; phylum Arthropoda; class Insecta; order Lepidoptera; family Noctuidae; genus Euplexia; species Euplexia lucipara. The sequence goes on from OV179142.1 coordinate 34,319,784, forward strand.
TTTTGATTTAGTCATACATTAGAATTAGAATAATTAAATATATTAAGTATTTCTCTAAATTAGTTTTACCAAACACTTTTTGCACGTCTTACTAGTATTTTTTTTAAACTAGTTAAGTAAGATCGGTTTTTTAATATTCTGAGAAGAAACACCTTAAGTGAGCTTCTTCAGAAAAGTCAGGTGCGTCTCGCAACTGGCGGCGTGTAAGACTGCATTTGAAAGAAGCAAAAGAAGTATGTAAGGATCGTTGCGGATGGCGCTATTTAGTTATTGCCTGCCCCCATGGGAATAAGGCATGAGCTCATGTATGTATTAAACACCGACACAAGCTCAATATATTATAAGTAAATAAAAGATAAAGCAATGATTTGAGATTATTCGATCCTTTTAGGCGCTGCGCAAACGTAGGCACTTTTTAATCGTCATCAGTATATGTTAAGTGAAAGCAACCGGACACAACGGTTTTTAGACATAATCAGTTGTAGCTTGTATCTGACACAAGTCACAAAAGTGTCCACGTTTGCGCCCTGCCTTAACGAAGAAGAATGTTTGACAAATTTATTGTTGTTTTTTTTGTTAATTATAAATAAATAATTAATAAATAAATAAACATTCCACAACTTTTTCACACAACGCCATTTAGTCCCAAGCTAAGGTAAGAGCTTGTGTTATGGGCACTAAACAGCTGATAAACATACTTATATATTTCTAAATACATACATAATATAGATAAATTACACCCAATTGAATCAAATTAGTTTTAAGAATATGATACGTTCTTATTTAAGGATTACTGGTGAATTGTGAATAAAGTCATATCGACGTTGCCTTTTGATTTCAATTTTTGGATTAAAATTCTGAAAGGTCTTCATTTTGTTACATGTAAAATTTCATATTATATTTTTATTAATTATAACACATAATATACTTCTTCGTCAGCAGCTTATGGTGGCTTGCCAGCCATATGTGGCTGACGAGACATTATTTTATTATTATTATATGTCTATACCGAATCATAATAATATTAATTTATCCGCCATTCTAAAAATTTATCTTTAAAGATAAGAAAATTATTTATTATTCATGAATAAAGCTAATAAAACAATTTATAAATTCATTATTCGAATAAGTTACGCCCAACTCTGCTAGTGTATACCTACCTATTTATAAGACAATACAGCGGCATTCAAAAGATAAGTGCATTTTTTAATAATTACCTATAGCATATAAGTTTAGTATTTAATCTATCAGTACTTTCTAAAGAAAGTATTGATTTATTTAGGTTAATTAAGTTTTAATTAATATCTTAAGCAATTTATGTACACTCGGTGTAACAATAATCGCACCTTGGAATCCCTTACAAACTAAACCCTATTTAGACTTTGTTATAATGAAATGTTTTTTTTTTGCCAGAATATAGGTGCTTATGTTTTAAGATGGTAATAATTTTAGTCCAGTATATTTGACTTATCAGTCGTGCTATTCTTGGTGCATGCATATGTATGGTAGGTAATAAAAAAATACATAATTTTCATTAGTCATACATATCATTATCACAATATTAAAATACAGATTATGATGATGGCTCACGCACAGTGGCCAATTCAGGGACTAAATCCCAATAAAATGGAATCACCCTATTTAAATGTACGGGTTAAACAACTTTCACAACTTTTTCGCTCTTCTTTATTTTTGCACCGTGTTCAAAACTGTACTCTTTTAATTTCATTTGTACAACAGGGTCACCTTTCCGAGCCCGTTCTATCGCAATTAGATATGTTGCTCACAGTGAATTTACCCCATCCGAATCTCAGCCGCAAGCTGACATCGGATGAGGCATATCTGTGGGCTCCTCTCACTGAGAAATTAAATGAGCTTTGGGGACCTAAGAAGACGACGGAAGAGTGGATCCAGGTTAGCAAGCATCCCTTAACGGCCCGCTCTCGAGTCAAAATCGTATGAAGCACGAGTCGCCGTTTGACCTACCCGTGCCGGGCTTCGTATCTTTTCATATTTTTGATCTTACTGCTCGCCGCCCCGCCCTTAGCTGCCGCTCACAGCGGTAACGCTGCGTCCTGCGTGAGCGACTTAGAAGCGAACGCGAAACGACGCGGCTCGACGCGAAAACAACAAAGAGTCGAAACCTATTGAAGTGTCTTTCGTGACTAAACGCACGTGCGGTGCCGTGCGGCGCGAAATGAAGCGAATGCAATCAGTTGGTTTGATATTTTCGCGCGAACTGGATGCGGGACGATTCGCGTGCACGTAGAACATAGCCGCCGCATCGCACCGCATCTCTTTGAATTCGCGTTTTATCGCGTCATAATCGCGTTCGCTTTGAACCGCCTGCGTAGGACGTACCGCAAGATCGTGAACGGGCCGTAACGCTTGTTAATACAATCTCTTGATTGAATCTTAATAATAACTGTCTATTTTAGGTTCTTATGCAGTTGAAAGAACATGATCGCATAGGCTCGAGAATCTATGATGATGACTATAGTGATTTTGAGGATGAGGAAGAAAGGGCCGAGGTGAATATAGAGCCCGTGCGAGTTGATGCTGGACAGGATACACAGGACCTGCAGGTTGTGGCCATGGGAGATGTCTATGTGGTTGATCCCGTAGCGCCTGCTTCTTTGGGGGTCGTGACACAGCAGACTCAGGTACGTCACACACTGTCTCGGTCACTGCCTTTGAACATACCTTTTTAATCTGTTAGTTTCGGAGTAAAATTCGTGCATTGAATCGCTGTTCCAGATAGATAATTATAGACTCTGTCCATCTCATATTGAGGCATACATGACGTCAAAACCGAAGTCCGGTCGATTCAGTAAATGGGGTGACCCTTGAAAAGTTGGGTGAATGAAACTGTTAATGCCTAGCATTTGTATTGATAGATAACAATATAGATAGACATCTCAATTCGCCTTAACTTCATTTATATTTTAAGGGGTAATTTTTACAGAATAACGCTGCTGTATGCTGTTTTTATTCAGATCTATTTGCGATTTTGCGACGTTGTCAATTGTTACCATGTGCAAGTATCAAATAATAAACAAGGTCCTCGACAGAAGGAATAAGAGTATTTTCAGCTGGTATCTTAGTTAATATATTGTATGGTAAATTAGTTTTGTAATATTTGCTTCACATTTTTTTAGACCCCTTCTCCGGTCTACTTTTTGGAGCCTTCAAACTCTTCCGCTGGTGCATCTGAGGTGGCTAGTCCCTCTACTCCCAACTGGGCGCCTACACCAGGGCCCTCACAGCCCTCTGCTTCCGCTTCTTGGCCATCAGCAACGATCTCAGAGCCCACAGCTGCAACCTCGCGCCCAATGGCGGTGCAGACAGATGTAGACCCGATGATTTTTGACCTTAGAACTGATCGCCGTGTTTTTGGTAGGTATCTTTTATGGTCATTACTACTGCGCTTATGTCGTTTCCTTTTTGTTATTGAGTTTCTAGTTAACTCCTTTTACTATTTCAGATTTCGCTCGGGACATACGTAAACAATTTAAGAGGCAGAATAATGAGTTGAGGGGGTATGTAATTTTAGAAAATAATTTAAGTAGTTCTTGAATCTACACTAGTTATTTGCTCCTATATAATCTTTATTTACACACATCTGCTTGCCCTTTTCCCAATTCATATTGGTTTCATGCAGCATACCTTTACGAATCTGTCGTATCTTTATATTCGCTCTAACGTCGCAACAATTTTTTATGCGTTTCTCATTATCATTAAGAGAACTTCTTTCGGAAGAATAAGATGAATACACTGTTTTTATTATTGGACTTGATTTTCTTCTAAATAAATAAATAAATATTCCACAACTTTTTCACACAACGCCATTTAGTCCCAAGCTAAGCTTGAGAGCTTGTGTTATAATGGGTACTAAACAGCTGATAAACATACTTATATATGTCTAAATACATACATATTATATTCAAAATCACACCTAGACACAGAACAAATGATCGTGCTCATCACACAAACATTTGTCCTGAGTGGGAATCGAACCCACGACCTCCGGCATAGCAGTCAGGGTCACTAACTACTAGAACAACAGGCCAGTCAAATGAAAAGTCAATAAATTAGTCAATAAAAAGTTATTTATTCAAATTAGACTGTCTATTAGCACTTTTTGAACGTCAAAGTTACACTTTTGCTGACACCTACGCCATTCAGTGCTGCTTCCGTTTTAGTACGGCCAACTTCTTTAAGTTCAGAAACCTAGTGGTAAAATGATTTTTTGTCGCTATTTCGAATCCGCGTGTATATTTATTTAAATATACATGTACAACATTACAGGTAAACTAATCTAAGTTGTTGTACATTTAAAAAGAAAAACAAACAAAACACATAAATCTAACAATATATTTAAAAAAAATACCTTTATGGTTGACAAAAAAAAATACATAATTATGTATATATATCTCAGAACGGGGCACATTAAACTACTGTGTACTATGCAGGTACTATTTGCTTCTAACACACACCGTCACTTCGCAAAAACCAGGACCGTTTTTGAAACACCAGATCAGAATATCACAAATAGGGTTTCACGGCCAATAAACATCACTAGTTTGATGAAAATTGCAAGCACAACACCGTGAACTGTGGTTACATTCGTCCCTATCTGTCTACTGTTGTATATTCCAAATCAATACAACGGTAGACAGATCAGGGACGAACCCAAGTTGATAATATTTCCAATCGATATTTTGTTTAGCAAATATCGACTTTATACTCGTTCAAAGTTCAGTTCATTTTTGAGTGACTGCTATTTTGATTAAGCTTTGAATTTGTAGCGCAATCTGACTTTTGAGGGTTGGTAATAAAGTATCGTTTTCAAAATCACATGTTAGAGAATATGCTCACAATCAATCTATGTTAGGAATGCAGGATAGTGGGTGGATGTAGGGGGAAGTAGGGAGATTGCAGGGCGCAAATCCATCTCACCCCTTCACTGGCAACTTTAATCCGACGCGTCCATTAGCAGTGTCCATCCACTTTGGACGCTCGCGGCGGAGTGGCGGACCCTATATGCGCTGTCAAAGGCAATATTCATTTTCGTACCAATTAATTAGTTTTGCAGTCCGGGTTTTGTTTATGCAACACACATATGCGTGTATTATTACACTTATACATTCTTGGGTGAAGATTAGGGAGATTTAGATTAAGGGAGTCTGTGTTTATTCAGTAAGACAGTGGCTACTCAATACCGCCCCTATTGCGTATTGAGCCTAATGTTTAACAGGCCGCCTAATGCGTATTGAGCCCAATGTGTAACGGGCCTATAATGAGTAAATTTTTGAGTAATTAGAATCAAGGCCCAACGGGGGTATTCTTTGTGGTAATTCAAGCCATTATACTATGTATTTGAAAAGGTCGTGTCTGACCGATATAAATGTGTGTACCATAACCTTAGTATTGCTTACCTACTTTCTGAGTATGGGGTTCTAAATTGACATTCAACAATACTTAAAGTATGGTTCTTACGCTTGTTGTATGAATTGGAAAAAGGATAAACAGATTAGTAGGTTAACCTACCTGCCAAAAAGAGCTTCTTCGATAATCCAAATAATTTATTAAAATTAACGTTTTTTATACATTTTGCTTTTTCCATGTGTGTGAACTGTGTCTTATGTAGGTACTTAGATAAGTTTCAAATTAAATAATATTTTATTTTGCAGAATCAAGATCACATTAAACAAAATATTGAAGGAAATAAGAAACAGGGACCCTAAGTAACTTATTGAATGCCATTCGCATCACAGCATTAGCTGATTTTAAAATCATATTTAATCATTAAAACTGTAATTCTTTTTATCTAATATAAACTGTACTATTTCGGCCACGTTAGGTTTTTTTATTGTCGTCCACCCACTCAAAATTACTGTACCACATAAAATGTTAGTAGTTTTATACCTCTACTTAATTCATTCTTTGCTTTATTTATTTATTTTATTTGGGAAAACAAACAGTAGTATATTAAGTATACACAACCATGCTTTCACATGTGAACTTAGGTGGTAGGTCTAAATATACCTTCCAAGGATGTGCCATAACTGGCGTTGTACAGAGGGACTACCGGGGTGGACTATTAAGAGCACACGATGCTTCTGCTATATGCTCATGGTGCTCATCGAGGTAATTTTAGTGACGTAAGAATCCTACACTCTCCGGTCTTTATCCCCAATGTCTGGACGCCTTTTGAAGGTTTCCCCCCGAAAACAAAAAAATGTCTATCTATTTCTATGGCTTAAAGGTGTTCAGTACTACAGGTTTGTGCGTTAAACTGTACCAGAAACCCCGGGAAAGCACAGACACATAACTAACACTTGGTATATATTATATTCTAACAAACTAACAATTATAGTTCACATAACAGTGTTTTGAACGTGAACTGCTTTCGAATATATCACTCACTCATGTAATATTACTTCATACATAATTGTAGATTAAGGCTGATGTCTCCCATTAACGCCATTGGTCGCAAATAGTTTCAAGATGGTGGCTATGGTCACGTACTGACGTAGTCTTTTTAGAACGCTCTCATTTACAGTTTACACCAGGACGCGTAGCATGATCCCGTAGAAACGTGTATGTACAAAGTGACAGATGGATGCTCAAAACAAAAGAAATATGTCTGCAATCTGTCGCTTTGTCAATTCTTTTCTAGACAAGAACCGTTTCTACGGTGGTTATGCTACGCTTGCTGACGGACAACTCTCATGTTTTTAAGAACGTCAAATCCTGATCTCAGTCTCAATCTGTCAAAAATACGTTTAGATTCCCGCCATTTTTGACAAGTATCTGACATAAGATTGCGACTAGATTTGAACGTTCATAATTACGAGTATTAGCATTCAGAAGTCACCATTTGCGTCTAGTAGGAGGCGTCAAGTGTTAATAAGTATTACCAATCAAATCATCATTTTGCTTCGATCTCGTTCATCAACATCGTGCGCCGGCGGCGACTGCGGGTGGTGTGCTGCAGCCTGGATTGACCGACAAAGTGGGTATTCAATTAACCAATAATATAGCGATATCCTATTATTTTAGTCTTACCACACTGCAATTGTGTACAGTTGATCAAGCTACTTGACACACATTTATATCACTTGGTATGACATATGTGAGCTAACGAAAGTAAAAACACACAATAAAAATGTATTTTGCCTATGTAGTTAGTGAATTATTACTTTTGCCTATTTACCAAATATCTTGTTCCACTGTACAGAAACAAAATCCATGGATCTAGATGAGAGATGGGGTATGTTCATCCACAAGCATCATCATTGTCATTTTCCTAGCCGTTAGAATCACTCGCTGTGTAGCCAATCTAGCTTAATTAAAGTACAACCCGGTCAAAATATCTGTGCACCTGACGTTGTTAGACGTCATATCGAAACACCAAAACGGTTAACTAACGAAGTTAGCCCGTACGAGCTCACCCTCGTACCGGTCCTCGACCGGGCGGGCACTGTGAGCCAAAGGGGGAAGCGAGTCAGATCCTGTTTGGAACTTTTTAATTGTTTTTTAAAGTCAATTTTTTGTTTTTTTTTTCGTTTACTGCTGTAGTCAGGGGGCAAATTGAACCGTCCGCCAATGTTCGTCCGATTGTTATTTTGTATGTAAGTGAGCTTATAGGTATCTCATGAACCGAAAGGTAGGCAGTTGAAATTTTCAATCTACGAGTAAGTATTGCCACTAAAATAAAAAATAAATTTGTTTAAATTACAGGTGAGGCCTCTTTAATTTTTATTTGAACATAATATATGTATAAGAAACGGTTTTTAGTGTGTTAGGCCTGTCTCACTAGAACACCATGGTGTCTGACCGAGGTGGATTGTACGAACAATACCAAAGAACGATTCTATCTGGTAATATTAGGTACCTGTTCAAAGTTGCATATGTAATGTTTACTTATTACAGAAAGTGTGAAAAGTAGAGTGTTTTCCTTGGTGTAAAAGTATAATCTTCATATCTAGAAATATCTAGCTATTTATTTTCTTTTATTTTTTGTCAACTGAGCCACACATACATTACTGTCTGCGCCACTTAGTAGTAGATAAATGGTAGTAGCTGAAAGGACAAAACAATTAATTGTAAGTAAACATAGTTTTTTTTCTGTAGGTAAAACTTATTTACAAAGTTATGTAGTACACACATAGTTATGTTTTAATGTCATTGAGCTGGTATAAATCCCTGCATTCTAGATTAAATATGGCGTCTGTAACATAACACGTGTGTAGGCACATCTTTATCTACTTGGTGCAACTTGCAACATTATCAACTTTTTTGAATATCTTTGACGGCACGGCTAGCGCAGAAGCTGAGAGATTCTGTGCTTCGCTGCGACCCGCGGGTTCGATTCCCAAATAGAACAAATAGTTTTTCCCGGTTTGACTTTTTGTGTGTATAAGTTTAAACGTTGTTGAACGCACTCAGGACATTGACGAACTTCCCAGTCCAGGCCAGCAAAGAAAAATAACAACATTCAAGTAGTAAGCTTTACCAATATCTTGTGTCTGCCACATCATCATCAAAATCAATCATTATAATATCCATCAATCATTCCATATTCCTTATCTTTTGTCATCTAACACCTGCTTCTACTAACATTAGGCGACACCTACATGTAATGCCTAAACCTCTGCATCGTTTGTTGCAAAAGGTAACAGTGCACAATATTTAGGCATTACATTTAGATGCAGTTATTTTTGGTTAAAAAGGGCATCTACTAACAGTTTTGGACGAACTAATAGATAGATATTCAGGATGTAAGTGACATCGTCGCACATACTGCTTCTATACGCCCCAGCATTGCAATTTTTCGTGTTTTCCCAATTTTAACAACGCAAGGAAACCGGCATGACGGAGTAATTTCTCGAGTGCTTGTGATGCGAATTCAAAGGCCCATGGGCGGCATTAAAACACTGACAACAGGAAAATCACGATAAAATGAAGACCCAATTTTTACGATCTTTTTCAGATGCTATTTTTGCTTCACACTATAACGGAAATATCATTATTTTTATCTAACACTGTGAGATATTTCCTTAAATAGTAGATAATCGTATACATCTTTCCCTAATGTATAAGATGATTTACTATTTAATTCATTAAACCCCAAGAGGAAACCTGTGTCATTGTTTTTCTATTGTGTCTCTAATTGACACGATATAAGACGAAAATTTTCGACGCTGGGGAGTACACCACACCACTAAACCATTTTTTTTCTCGTCTGGTTGGAGTCCGTATGCCACTTCATGGATCCAGCAGACTATCAGCGTCAGGTAAATTTGCCTGGCACATGCTGAGCTGGACTCCCCTTTAGTGCAACCTTGAGACGCAAAGCACACATTGTTTATCCCTTCTTTTTTTCAATCAGATGAACCAAATCAATAGAATTGGAGCGTGCCTAATAGAATAACTGACAGTTATTTCATTGGGATGTTTTAATTCTATTTATTTTGTTTTTAATTTTAAAATATTGTTTATTTTTTTAATTTTTGTTTTATATGGGCACTAATTAAATGTTCTATCATCTATCATTATGATGTAGGTAACTCATTGTGTTAGGATATGCGTCGATGTCTCTTCCACCTTGTATATAAAATAATCTTAATTACTATGCGTTTCAAATGAGAATAGGAACGACAATGACCTCTATCTGTCAGGTGTCACTTGAAAAGTACGGTTCACAAGACTAATTCATTAAAGATGTTTTTTTCATTTTGAATAACTGCGACTGTAAAATATAAAACTAAAAATAATTGATTACGCGAATAAGGTTTCGTTGCAGACCGTACTTTTCAAGTGACATCTGCATTTACATTTTATATTTTAATACCCAAAAAAACATTGAAACCACAGTCCGTTCAACCCATTTTGACTTCTATTCCCTTGATGGCACAACAAATGGCAGCTGCAGTGAACAATTGGTATTGTAACGTTTGTGCAATGACCACGTTTTTGCTTACAATGCCATTCTTATGACTAAGCAATAGAATTTAAAATAGGCTGATCGGACCGTTTTGATTTTTAATCTTATTTCAAATAGACTTTAGTAACTGGAAACCTTTGCTGCTTCGTATTGATTTTTCAGAGAAAATGTGAGCTTAGTGCTTTAGTAGCCTGCTGATCTTCGTGCACCAGCCGGCTGTATGGTGGGCATTGGATGTCTAAGACTCCCATCGTAAGTATTAAAAAGGTGGGTTACACCGGTCGAGTAGGTATAACACAAATCTGCTTCATGTCTGATTGACTATTTTAATTTTAAAATCAATTTTGTGGCGGTTCTCACCATCATTCTAATAATCACTTGTTTATTTCACCAACCTTATATCACTCGTAACCTTAGGAATCTCTTATACGGGTGTTTTTGAAATCACGGGCAAAATTTTCACTGGCTGATGAATGTGAAGAACTTTCACAGTTTCACTATAATGACCACCACGGATGTCGCGAAAAAAATCAGTTGTTTAATACATTTTGGTTGCAAAATGGATTTTGATTGATGAGGCACATCAAATTTTTGAATGTACCTACCTAACAGTTGTTTTTTTTTCGCGACACCCGAATATCAAAAGATAAAAATAATTGATTCTGTATATCCATCCAAAAGGTAGTATTGAAGAGAATGGGCAAATGAAACTTATCTGCCTACTTCATTAGGGAAAAAATAATTAAAAATTAAGCAATGCAATTCTGTAACACGACGGAATGGCAGGATTCGTTAAATTTATTGGCAAATATTCTTATCCAATAAATTGGAATAACAATAACAAAAACCTGGAATAACCTAACTAGTATCAGCCTGAAATCTGGATTCGTGACCTATTACGTGGGACTTAGATATAAGTAACTGACTATATGCAGATGCACCTCTGCCTAAACCTTCGAGGATTATATGCGTGATATTATGTAGAAGCTGCATCAGTCGATCGTGAACCTAAGTGCTGCTAGAGCTAGCTTCACACTGACACGTGGTCGGTCGCTTATTTGTATAAAAATCAATAGTTAAATTCGCACGTAACCATACCTTGAGTTCATTTTATCAATTGATGCTATGTTTTGTGGTTGTGGTAGGTACGTGTGAATGGGCTCTTCTAATTGGGCAGTGGATAAAGATTGCGGCATGTAAGTTGAACTATATAACCTTCGATGTGCAATATCAGATTTTCGGGTTCCAATCGAAATGCGAAATGGCGTAGGTACATAACTACGCCGCGAGGGTTGCACGTAACCATAGCAACGACCGCCATTTTAGTTTAACTCGCGTAGGTACTCTACTAGTCTTACTTGTATAGGTATTAAATAGATACCACTAGGTACCCAATATATTATGATATTTGTTGTAAGGAAGGCATTGACCTTTTCTGCACTTATGTACAAGGAAATACATTTTTTGAGCAAGAGGCAACTGCCTACACTTAACCTGTCTGCTGTCCTGGAGGTGTGGAAATTATGTAGTTTAATTAGTGTAAGATTAATAAATAAATAAAATACAACTTAGGTTATGAAGCAGTAACGTCGTCAAGTCCGACATGAGAGCCTGACTGAAAAGGATGTTGAAGATCGGGCAAAGTGGAAGAAGCTCAGTCGTAAGGCGGACCCTGCCAATAGCCGGGATTTACGCCAGGTGGAAGAAGAGTCTGGAGGCCTTCCGACAATACAGAAAATGAATAAATAAATAAAATATTGAGAATTGAGTATTTATTATTTCTACCTTATTTATCCTTCGTCTCTGTCAACGAAATGAATGACTACGTTATACTTTCTAGCGAGTTGTTGTAACGGTAGACAGCTACAGCTAAAGGAAAGGGACTAACTACAGACACTTAATACTAGGTACTTATGGACCCATTATCATTTGTTTTCCAGACCGAGAGCAGTCAGCACCAGGGTTCGGAGTACATCAGCAAGGCATCTCGCATTCTTGTCAAGCTGCAATGGTAATATTATAATCTTGGTTAATCTGACCATGAGAACCCATACTCATATCATGGTTTTCAATGGCGCGAGGACTGGAGATAACACGTACATATACCTATAGGGTGACTGGTAATTAGTGACCGATACTTAAACACGTTATTGTATTCATGATTTCAATCAACTTTCCCAGAGAAACTTTTTTTTATACTCAAAAACTTATAACACAATAATCAACAAAACCGCTGTTTGAAATTCTTGCGCGCGCGCCTTTGATCGATCACAGTAGACACGAATCGGCACGATCTATCAGCTGATAGTCTGACCTCGGGAAGGGCAAAACCTACTAGTAGTAGTAGCGTCAAGCTCCCCCGCCACCCCCACCGCTCCGTTGTGCAGTACTGACGTAATTGAATTAATTGAAAGCTAATGAGTATAACAAAAAGTTTCTTTGGGAAAGTTATTCCTGTCCATGAGTTCAATCTCGTGTTTAATTATCGGTCACTAATTACCAGTCATCCTGTATATAGAGGTTGATTTCGCTTATCACACAATGTTGTTGACCATTTGACCGCTACAATCATGAATCAAACCAAAATGAGCCCAGCCCGCCACGCGTCACAACTACATGTCGAATTTTAAAGGTTAATTCGTAGCTTGGCGCCGGGGGCACACAGAGCTTTGATGATTACTGAGAATTTACAAAAAATAAATGGTATTGCTCTCTACGTGAACTTTAAGTTGATTGTTAGTCGCCTCTCATACATCCTCTCAACATTACCAAACTATCTAAGTATAAACAAACCGGCAATTTCATAGGTCCTTAATAATAGGGATTGGTTGGATTTTACAACAGAATAGATTGTACTTTTGGAAGTTATTCTTGCAAATGTGGGCGGGCTGTAACTACTGTTACTTTGTTTACCTATATTTGTTGCCCCAGGCGGCGTTACCGTTTGTGTCATATGTGCTGGTTAATTTCTGTGGACTATGTGGTAATACAGATGTCCTGAGATCTGGCGACGTTGACAATTTACCCTCAGACAGGCAGTTGCTTCTTTGCCATGAAAAAAAAAAACAATTAATACTCGTACATCCTGATTTCAGGTACGACCAAGCCGTGGACAGTATTCGTCGCGAGATCGGCTTCCACCAAGAGTCTGGCAACACCGGCGCCATCGGGAGGCTGACGGTTGCCATAGTACTCGTTCAACTTGCTAGGGGCGATGCCGTCGCTGCTGAAAAAGCTTACAAGGTAGGTTTTATTTATATAGGACTTGCCCCGCGGTTATGCGCGCTCTGAAGGATTGTGGCGTGAGGGTTATAGGCCTATTACCTTCATCAAGAATTGAGGTTTCAAAATGCGTAAAGATTATTTTTCTTATCAGACTGGTAGTTCAAGAGATTAGCGCATGCAACTGTTCAGCCTTATTATATTTATGTGTTATTATGTGTGTTGCCGCATACTAAAGGGTGTTTCAACAGCCCACTTGCACGTGCACTTTTTCATTTTAAAATAAAAACAAGTACCTAGGTATTTTTTGAGTTTTAGTGATATTTTTATTGATAGTAAAGAAGACAAGGTCAGATTAAATATGGAATATTAAATGCAAATGGCATAGGTACCAATGCGTGCAAATGACCCCACCGCTCTGGGAACAAGCCTCTTGTCATGAAATTTTTCATAACTTTTTCACAGAGATGTGGCTTTATCTCACCGATGACACGTTGGAACTCGGATTTAAGTTCAGGAATTGATTTTAGTTTACCCGCGATTCCACAAGACCCCAAAGAAAAAAACCACACGGCATATATCGCATGATAGGTACATTATTTTGATTACTCTTCCAATGATAAACACGGACTTCGGTGCATTTTCTCGACCGAAAATTCCGCGAAGTTTGCATGCGGTTTCAGCGTATCTTATCCCATGTTGTTTCATTATTCTTCCGAAAAGCGCTCCATTTTTAAAAATCCACATAAACATAGGTAGATAGATAGCTGCCAAATTTCTGTGTTGCCACTTGCACGAAAAAAAAATTTACACTAAATTTGAACAGTGCACTCATTATGAGACACTCTTTAATTTAGATCTCTGAAAACTTGCAGGAATGGGGCAGCAACTGCGAGGTGGCAGAGATGCAGACTCTGGAGCAGATCTTGCAGGCTTACGACGAAGAAGACCGGGAGTCCGCTAAACGTGCGCTGGCCAGCCCCTTTATCCGCAACATGGACGTAGAGTACGCCAGGCTTGCGGCCACGGTACCGCTGCCCGAGGCCATGGAGCCGGCGCCAAGGGCCACCATCAAGGAAAACGCGGCCCCGTCCTATGTCAGCCCTAATGCGCAGTCCACAACAACTGCGGTATGCGTTTAGCTTTCTATTGATAACAGGTCCACAACCAACATCAGGCCAACATTTAATACAAATCGAGCTAACGTTAGAAATATAATCGTAACCATTTTTAGGGGCTGTAAAGGGGCCTTGTCCGCCCTTCTTCGACGTCTAGTTCTGCGGGAGAGGAGAGTGGTGGTTATCGCCCTTTCACTTTCCGCAGCAGGAGATCACCGCCGTTTCAGGACTCTACACTGCGGGTCATTGGCAAAGGGCGGGCTTTTTGGGAGACTGTCATGTAATTTGGACGTTCAAAAAGTGCTGATCCTCAGATTTATTTGAATTAATGACATAGGTCACTTTCCACTTCCGAAACGAAGGCACTCCTCCCATGTATCACATTAGGATAGCGTATGCTACGCAGTGCTCTATAATTGATGCAAGGATGAAGCTGAGCGTCCGGCTTCATGTTAATGCGACAAAGATACAAGGCAGTCATACCCTGATAAGATCTGTGAGCCGTGTTTCCTCCCGAGCTAATGATCGAGCAGGATGGTAGCCTTCCACCACCATGACCTGACGTAGCGTCATTTATCGCTGTATCAGCCTTTTACCCCTCGTCTTTTCATCCTCACGCCATATTTAGAAGCGACGCGATTTTGCTTCCAACGGTCGGTCAATGATCGATTTTTGTAAAACGTCAAACTTATGACACATTTCCCATACAAAAACAGTCAAAGTTGTTAAATATTCGATCAATGACCGGTCATTGAGACACGATTGCAATAGAAGACTCGAGCCCTAGGTCCCATTACGCGGGTCAGTGCGTAAACCTCCTGGTGAGAGATCTTTGTGATATCTTCTGTCGGTCATCACTCCTGCGGCTTACGCAGTTGGTATATCGATGTTGCGGGCCGTCAGATCTGCAGCCCTCACTGGTGTTTCATATAATAAACATTACCTCATTGTAGTGTATTGTATTATAGTACGATTGTACGATTTATTCTTTAATGGAATATCCAAATAAAAAATGTGAGTCGTCACGGGACGCCTGGCAGATGTAAAACATCGAACTTATTTTGTATAAGGTGCATACATAAAAGAACAGATTACGAGACGGCATTATGAAAATTAGATATGACATAATGAAAAGATAAAGAATTACAAATTTGTTCCATAAAATAATGCATGTTTATATTTTATAAAATATTTTATTATATTATGTACATAAATATTCATTTTTATTAAAAACATTTAGGTACAAAAACTAATAATGTATTTGAAATCGCGACAACTCAATTGTGGCGATGCGTCGCTACGGCCTGTATTGCAATGCCTATAGATGATATATGAATAATCAACTAAAATGTAACTAACTATAGGGTCATGGATCTAACGATATAACCTTCTATAGGCAGTGCTCAGTCCACCCATAGTAGCGTTTAAAGTGGTGCTTTAACTCCTACACAGTCTCAACTTTACCAGTACTTTATGCTACTGTTTTTTTTATTAAAAATCCACATTCTATTACAGGATGTTTCGCACGAAGAAATAGAAGAGTCCCCGTATGCCCCGGTGACGTACGCAGCGAAGCATTCAGACGACGAAGACGGCTTGTGCTAAATCTAGATCCGCCGTAGTTTTCGTGTTTATTTGCCTGTTCCTTCGACGACGATTGCGCGGTAATATAACTATACTTTTTATTATAAGTAGACGAAGCAAATGATGTATAAATTATGGCACGCGCGGAGTGCTGTAGTTTCTTACTAGGTACTATAATTGAAATGTTACTAAATCTCTACAGGAAAAAGAAAAACAATACAGGTTTTCGATTAAAGAACAGCCTAAAATCAATGTCAGAAAAACGTGCCCCTACCTTCGTGAGAATAATTATGATCCAGCCCTCAAATCTTTCTAAGAGACTTACCGTCCAGTCAAAATTAACATTCCAATATGGTGCATATTACCGTGCAATCGTCACCAACACACCATTATTAAGCTTAGTCACTATAAAACATTGTGTTATTTTTGTATACGTTAGCTATATTTCTTAATCGTGACTGATCCAAATGCAATATGAAAATCATATTATGTACTTATAGTATTTTTGCGTAGCTATGAAAATTAGCAATAAAATAACAGCAATATCTATAAAGTAGTTTTAAAGCTAAGCAGTTTTGTTGATCGAATAATAAAAAAAATATAAGACAGCTAATTATTAATTTATTACTTTTGAAATTACCTACTTGTAGACCCTAAAGGGCAACTAATCCAATGAATAACTCAAAGTTAGGGTTTTTCAAAGTTGACATTTGTATTGTACCATGTTCATGGGAAAATAGCAAATTTTCTTCAAACACATTCGACAAAAAACAGTTCACAACAAAATATCGTCAATTTTAAAAGATGATCGGTAAAAGCAAAACTTTAAAAAAAATGGTATAAGTAAAACGATTCGCATTTTCGTAACTCGCTTCGTACATTCCTGTTAGCACTCGTCAATTGATCTTTATTACTGTAATTTACCTTAGAAAGTCATATTATAAGGCATAGAATACGCTGAATATAGTAGCCAGCTTCAGTGTATTCATAAAACAGAAAAAATATTAACTTATCTATGAAGAACGCTAATTTAAATTGAGACCGTAATCTTTCTTCTTAAGATACCTATATCTGTACTTAGTCAAAACTATTGACTATCTAGCTATGTAACAAATAATACCAATCTATACAACAGGAGAATATATCGTTTACTGTCTAAACTCGCAATCGAGGTTGTTTCTCAATGTAACAGAAAATTACATGGGTCTTATTAAAATAGTATAGTTAACCTAATCTCAACGTGCTTATAAATACCATTTGGGTAAATCGTGTCTATGATGCTTTTTTTTTAAATATAATATTCACACAACGCCTTCTAGTCCCAAACTATGCTTAAGTTTGGGACTAGAAAGCGTTGTGGCTTGTTTTACTAGACAACTGGTAAACATACTTACATATTTCTATTTAATTACACTCAGACGCTCAGAACAAAGTGTTCGTGCTAACCACAAGGCTATAACAGGCCGGTCGACCGTATGTAAGATACAGTAACTTCATGGTAATAAAATATATGGAAGGGAATAATTTTGTAATACAGGGTGTCTCATTCAAATCGGTCAGTATGGGAAAGTCTGAAACTATAAGACATACGAAGATCTGTTCTGAGGAACCATGTCATCGATTTTAATAACAAGAAAAACTGCATTCATACATTTCCAGAAACATCTGTACTCCGTTCGGAAATCGCACCCGGTTATTTTGAAAAAAAAAACCTACACTATTTCTATTTAGATATCGATTGTGTAGGTATTAAGCAGTAAATGTCTGTACGAAACATGATGTCTAAAATGAATAAAATGAATTGTTTCCACATACTTTAATTTATTTTAGTAGGTGCTCGAAGTGACTACGTTTACAATATTACTACAATAGTACAGATGTTTTTTAAAATGCATGAATGCAGTTTTTCTTGATATTAAAATCGATGACATGGTTCCTCAGAACAGATCTTCGTATGTCTTATAGTTTCAGACTTTCCCATACTGACCGATTTGAATGAGACACCCTGTATACTGACTTTGCTGTTATTTCATGTTTTAGTTCCTTCTTCTAAAATTTTGATCGTCTTTCGTTTTTTAGGACAGCTTGCATAAGCGTTGACGGCATTTTGATACGAAACCTCGTTGAAGTTTAAAGATAATTTAAATATTTATATAAATAAAATATGCATGTAAGACTTAGTTGTTAATCTCGACCCCGTCGTTTCACTTCGACCTTAAATATATATGTATATAGGTAAAAAGACTTATTTTTTTTTCTGAAGTAGAACAAGATCTAATGCCACATAAAATAATTATGGAAGTGACTTGGCGTTTCTGCACCTTTCAAATCTTTGCCATAATCAACAACGTAACATTGAAGTGTTATTTTTAATATACTTTAGTTCATTTTTATAGATAATACTGTGTCAAAGCAATTTTTGATATAATATCATGTAATAATGTTAGAATGCCAGTTCATTTATTATAGTATAATTATTACACTTAAAATACGCACGCTTAGGTATTATGACTATAATTATATACTCACAAATAGTACTTGTAACACATAAGCCTGCAAATTGTTTTCTGAAATTTAAATAACTCAGGCCTAAAACGTGTTTAACAAAACTCAAAACTATGGTTTTTAAAGTATACAATAGATGATATCAATTTTTGTTCAAATAAATATCTGTGTCTACATATTCTATATTCTCGTATTGTAATCGTTTTACTGCATTACTCATATATTCCAGGATACATTGTTTCAAGTAAATGTTCGGTAAAGCTGAAGATCCCTTAAAAGTCGCGTGCTCATCACAAAGTAAGGTGTTACTGGTAAATTTTATGCAACGCGTCATGACCAATCTTCTAAACTGGTTATTTTAGGTCAAAGAACTGTAATGATTACTGCCATCGGCGAACAATCACGGTTATTTAGATGTAAGAGGAATAAAGTGTAAAGTTCCTCATCTCCCATACAAAAGGGAGCATCCTCCGACCAGAGCACATGGCTCCGACGGGTGTTGTGTCTGGTGAGCTACTACTGCCCGACGGCTGTTGTCTGGATTTTGTATGTAACGTAAAATCGCGCGGATAACTTTAACATCGCGATGTAGGATATCAGTCGTTAGTTCGTATGTGGCGAAATAGATGTCGCTACAGTTACAACTAGTGCCAATCGTAACGATGACAGTTCGACTAGTATCTACAAATTAGCATGTTTTAGCAAGCAAAACCGATGTCCACCATTCTGCCAATGTTAAAGTGAATTGGATAAGCAATTGCGAAAAATTATGCCACGATTTCGGTTGAGTTCTAAAAATGTACAGACGCCAGCACATCAAGTTACCCCAATGTGTCAAATTTTCCCAATTGATTATGAACCTTATTTGGTTTGACATAAAGTTGAAAAACGTTCAAAGAAATTTGACACATTGGGGTAACTTGATGTGCTGGCGTCTGTACCCTTTGGCTCCAATGATAGCCTTGTTTATTGTGCTGATAGTCCGTCAGACACTTGGTTTTTATTTATTAAGAATCTGTGTGTTAAAAACCCATATTGCTCAAGGCGAGATTATTTTTAGCAATGCCCGAAGCTGTGTCTTACTCTACCCCCTTCTTAACAAACGCGAAGTAATATTACTATCAGTTTGATCTTCAAAATAACCATACATTTTTTAAGGATTGTAATCATCGTCCGTTGGTTGGTCGTCACGCTCTGCATAAAGTAGACCTGTGCCCAACTTGTGCTTATATTGATAAATTATTATGTAAAATATAACTTATTGTTATATCCAATCAATGTAGTGAGATCTAGTGATATAAGTGTTAGAGCGTCGACAAATAGAAGTTATTTGATAGGGAGTTCATTCAAGCTCAAGCGCCGAATGTAGTTATTATGTGCTTATTTTAGATTTTTGCTAGGTTTGACTTCTTAAATCTTATGTTGAAGCAATATATGTAGGTATGTACTTTTAAGTTCAATTTGTGCAGTTAATAAATTGTATGATTTAAAAATTAATATATATAGTGTTGTTAAGTTGTATATTTTTTCAGTTTTATTGTTATTTTTGTCAGTTTAGTATGGTTATAATACGATACAATATTGTTGGAGGTAACGTTTTGTGGATGCACTGTTGATTAAGTGTATTAGCATATACTCTTCCGATAGTATGAAGTCATATCACAGCTAAAATTATGTTGTTCAGTGTGCCGACTATAGTCTGTGGCTAAATTATTTGGTCCGTTGTATGTTAAGTATTAACATCGCCTGCTTGCAATCTTTTAATCAACAGTGCATAGGGTAGAGTATAGATAACAATTCACTACGAAAACACGAGAAAAACTCTATTACATTTTGCAAATTTTCAAAATAGAAATCAAAATAAAAAAAGATTCATTATTTATTAATTATTCATTCATTCATTCAAAGTCGGAGGAGGAATGTACCTAGTCAATGAAATCAATTAAAATTAATATTTTTATTATTGGCTTCCAGTTGTTGACTTTGAACTCTTTACAAGGAGGGCAGTCTCCCTTCGGTCGTAGATTGTTAAACTGATATGCGCACAATTAGCATTTCACAATGCTTCTCTTTCTTACGAGATAAATGATGCGGGCAGAACTAAAATTTACAATTTCTCGTATGTTCGTAGTGAATACTAATAATGAAAGACTTGTCACTATAAATGTGTGTAAAATTGTTTGACATGAAATTAAATAAATAAAAAGTTTTAATCAATCGTAATGAGTTTTATTAATAACTAAATTTCTAAAATAATATTAAATGATAAGCTTAATTTTTTATATTAAAGGAATAACTTTGACAACTAGGTTTTGTTTTGTAATTTTTAGTGTTTTACATTCATTATTATCTTACACACAATACAACTAGACGCAACAAATTCTAGGGGATATTGCGAGGAGACATAAAGGGTCAGTAGGTACAGACGCCAGCACCATCAAGTTACCCCAATGTGTCAAATTTCTTTGACCGTTTTCGACTTTCTGACAAACAGAATAAGGTTCATATTCAATTGGGAAAATTTCCCATATTGTGGTAACTTGATGTGCTTGCGTCTGTACATATCTGACGAAAAATGCACCGACGCAGATGCGACGCTGTACCTCGAAGCACTAACGAATCAGCGGTTCAGTGTGAAAGGTTCTATTATATTTGTCTGTTCTGGCGTTACGCCACCGATAACAGGCGACGTATTTTCCGTTAGATATGTACCGACCCTAAAAGCAAGTACCTAACAGTAGAAAATTATGCTGAAACTCTTGCCTAAAATTAATTGTCTAAGATCCCGCTATAGAACAACCTTCACCGAGCTGGTTAATGAATGAAACTTATTTGATATTAAATTTAATATGTCAATAAATACATATAGCATATAAGTCGTCTAAAAAATTTCAGTCCTGCTGCCTTATTCTAAACCGTTCGATTGGTTTCCGTGTCGGTAAGGAACCGTTTTCGACAATCTCATTTCCGAGCCGAAGAACTGCCAAAACGCTATTCACAGATCCGAACGGATACGTTTTTTTTCTATACGATTGATCATTGTATTTATGGGGAACGCTACAAAATGGTAGTAAAAAGATCAGCGTGGTAGAAAATTTAAAGTAGTAAATAAAATTGGTTTATTTGAATGTTTCGATCCGTTTAATTATAGAATATACAGCTAGTAATTTAATAGACAGCAAACGGTACAAAATGATTTTATTATTCATCAAATAAACTTTATTTCAAATAAACTTGCTTTGTAAACAGCCGTCTGTCAAATTGGCATTGCCAGTTTGACAGACTTTTTTACTTTTTAAACTTTTTTTACTTTTTAAACATTGCCAGTCTGGCAATGCTGAAAAAGTTTTTATTTGAAATAAAACTATGGATTATTTTTTTTATTATAACTTTGCTTAAAAAAGGCTAAATGACTGTAAGTATTTGATATCAATAGGTACACAACTCTTGCTATTTGCTCATTGTCAAACAATAACACGTACAACTATACGAATAAAGTTATTCAAAGTGTAATTATGTAGTTCTACATAATTACACTTTGAATATAAGTAAATACGAAAGTATCAATTAAATACGGTCAATACAATAATAAAACTTCATTTACTTAAAATTGCAGTGTTTTCAAGGTTTACAGTGTTTATATTTCTCTGAAATAACCTGGATTTATGAAAATTAAGTCGTTTAGTTTTTGCTCGGTATGGCTCCCGATAGCAAACACTGTCGGAAAGATTTGAGTCTTCTTATCGAATTTGGCTTGTCAAAAAAAATCGGTTTCGGATTTGTGAATTGCGTTTGGATGACATCTTCGACATCTTAGCCGTTCGATTCGGTGCGGAATCTAGTCGAATGGTTGTGAATAAGCCAGCAGGATACCATATGTAATATATTTATTTACCTACATCTTAAATCTATATATACAACGTGGCGCTACAATGGTGACATTAATTTAACACACGGGTAGGGCTAGTGGCCATTAACCACATAAATTATGATTGGTTAAAATAATTGGTAATTTGAACAAAAACATTTTTCAAACAAACTAAATAATAAAAAAGTGACTACAATTGGGATCACTCTGTGCAAAAATTCATTCATGAAATTACTTACCTAGATGCACGTTACTCGTTTACGTTTACTCAGAGCGGCAACGCGTCGCTTCGCGCGCTGGCAACCGCGCCTTGTACTCCTGCGATCCTTTGACGGCATTCTATCAAAGACCTACCTACAGCGGAGCTGTTTAGTCAAACACTTATCATATCACGCTCTCTTATTACTATGAGTTATTACCACTATCATCACTAATCACTAGGTACTTTTATTTAATTGTCTTTATTTTAAATTTTCTTATTTTCAATGAGTCCACCTTGTTGACGAATACAAAGGGCCGAACGGCGTTTCATATTTTCCCGCACATTTGAAAATAAATTGTCACTTACAGCCATTCCTCTCAATTCGGATGTGTACCTATTTGCCATCACAAATTCACAAATAATAACGTCCTTAATCGTAGAACACGTAGGTAGGTACTATGTAGATCGGAAAACTAACGAAAACAAAGCAAAGCGTCTTTATCGCAGTACTATAATCTATTTACTATTCTAATTACACAAAACTAAATAAATAAAACAATAAGTAAGCGTCTTTTTCGCGAAACATTCACAAAACAACGACGAAATTATGCGCACGACACGAGCGTAAAGATGTGTGTCAAGGTAACGGGTCCGACTAGCACTAGTGAAAACTTGAAAAGAGATGGGTGCTTCTGGGATTCGGGTGCGGCGGGCGGGGGTGCGTGGAAGGGAGAACGCGCGCGCCGACAAAAGGATTGAGGTATTGCTTATTCGTTTCAATTTCTTTGACGCGATGTTATGATCCGTGACCCCGGCAAATGACCGCTGCACTATGATTATTTTTGTACAGGATGCTTATTTCTATATTTTTTTATTTTTTTAAATTAATCAGTAAATAATGACGTTTTATGGAAATAAAATTACTTCTTAAAACGAAACTGGGATAACGTATACGTGTGTTAAGTTAATGTCACCATGGTAGCGCCACGTTGTATAAATGTTATGTTGGTTTGTGTACGCTTCAAAAACTCAAAAGTTCTGCACCGATCGAGCTGAAATTTTAGCACGATATATAATTCGCATCAAGGATTGTTTTTATCACAATGTTCCACATAGGTTTCATCCATTCGGCGGCAACGACCTTAACCAGCTCGGTGAAGGTCGTGAAGATAAAATAAAAGATAAATGTTACTGCAATTATCTAGATTTATCAAAACTGAATCCTCAGTTACACGCAGTGGCTTGCATGCCAACATGGCGAAACGGTTACCGTTGTTCCGCCTTTAAGTTGCTCCTGCAAATTCTAAGGTGGAGCGTCTACACAAGCCAGCATATCAAACTACCCCAATCTGACAAGTTTCTTGGATAGTTTTTCAACTTAATTACAAAAGAATAATAGTCCTAGATCCCAAGGCCGCCAAAACTCACTTATTATCTGGCACACAAATAATAAATGATCGATTTAAGTTAGTGACCCTTGATTGCTATGCCGGAGGTCGTGGGTTCGATTCCCACCCAGGACAAATGTTTGCGTGATGAGCACGACCATTTGTTCTGTGTCTGGGTGTTATTTATCTATAATATGTATGTATTTAGAAATATATAAGTCATTTATTACCCATAACACAAGCTCTGCTTAGCTTGGGACTAGATGGCGTTGTGTGAAAGTTGTGGAATATTTATTTATTTAAGTATTTTTTTTTCTTATTAAATTGATGGAAAGCTTCTTAGATTAAGGCTTCTTCTAACGTCATTTATTCAGTATAAATACAGTGAGTATAAACTGTATAGGATAGTGACGTGACGCGACATTTTGACTCGATGTATCGTCGTTATTTTCGATTTGGTGGAAAAAGAAAAAATATGTGTCGAATACTTTCTTGTAATCTAGATGAGGGACTAAAAACTATTGCTTTTTTCAATTAGCCTATTGTTAGGCGAATACGAGCCAACGCACAAATAAGCATTAAATTAGGATGGTTGGCGGCTCTGATATCTAGCTCTATACGAGTGATGATCAATGATAGTTAGGGATAACTTAATGTACTGGCGTGTATTCATGGACCATAAAAACGCATTTTACATTATTCTTAATACACTTTTGGAATACAACATAAGATCACGTTAAAAACAACATCTCTTCACTAAAAAATATGTATTGTATAAAATACTTAATAAATATCAATTTCAATACTCTTATCACTTAAAAAATGTTTTGTTAAAATAATAATAAAAGTTAAGTTAGTTTAGTTTTTACATTCATTCTGTTTTACTTTAATTGTAATTTGTAACTGTTATATGTCTCAATAGCATCCTCACATAAAAACGGTATTGTTAAAATAATAAACAATGGTGAGAAAATAATGATATGATAAATCATTAGTTACATTAGTTTTCAATTTAATTATTAGTTAAAAATAATATCAGGATTGTGGAACATTCAACACTAACCTAGGCTATATTCACATCTTCTACCTGTCACTAATTTATACATTCACTTCAGCCTACACCTACTAAAATTTTCTTTCGAGATCAAACTGTACATTCAAATCTATTTATCTGATGTCACCAACTGTATCCTACAGCTTGAAAGTAATGATTAGTACTTTTTAGTTACAGTAAAGTTTTTTATCCTTATCTTCTTCTTTTCGGGGCCTTACTGTACTCAAAAAACAGAGTAAATCAGCTTAGCCACATATAACACACAATAAATACTGCGAATATACACCTTCGCTGACTGTGATAAAGGGTATATTCGCAGTATTTAACAATTGAAGTTACGCGGAATTGCAGTATCCACGACGATATTACTTTCAAATGTTTTGAAACGTTTTGGTAAAATCACTAACTGAACTGCAGTAAAGCAAAAACTAAATCAATCATAATGCTTGGTTTGATTTTAAACAAGTGGACCCATAGACTTTGTGCTGACCGAACGTTGGTTTCGAACCCGATCGCAGCGCCACGTACCGGTGCAATAGTAAATCTAAACTGTCCAGGGCTGAATACAAATACACCAAAAAAATAACTATCCAATTTGGTGCAGTCGTTCGGAAGCTATGCGCGGACATACAATTTATACGTGAAGTGTTTGGCACTAGATTTTAACCTTTCAATCGTGTCAATTGGAGACACAATAGAAAGACAATGACAGCGCAGACGCTTGTCGGTCCGTTTGGGGTTTAATGAATTAAATTAGAAATTTACTGCATTATGTTTGTTAATATAAAATGCGATATCACTCAGACATACTACTCCAAAAACCATAATAGTCCTTGATTTATGGTTAGGTATGTATCTTGATAGTAACATATAAATAAGCTGCCATTTTTAAAGAATAACATTTAAAGTAAATAATAAACTGCTACATCTGATGCATTATTTACATCTAATATAACAAGCGAAATACAACGGTATATAGCTTTCTGATCATATCTTACAAATAATTATGTGTCAATATAAAATAAACTACAACAAGATAGTCAATACATTGCATACCTTTAATGGGCAGTCTACTAAAACAACACATAATATTTCATACAAGTCTTCATACCCTATTAGCAGACTCTTATTACAACAACATTTAAATATCTTATAAAAGTCTTTTAAAACATTTTTTTTATAAGTGTGATGTCAGAAAGGTAATAGGCATCAGAGACCTTAGTTATTTTATCTTGAGATTTAACATAGCCTCAATTTAATCTTAAAAGATAATTGTGTACCATTCAACAAAATGATTACTTGTTTCACATGTTTTAAGAAAAGGTGAGCTTCTGTCAGTAGATCTAAAAACGACTGTTGCACAGTTGGTAAATACAGTGCAGTAACTTCTCACAAAGAAAGAATTTAGAAGACAACATGGCTTCATATTTAAGATGTTTTGTTCACTTGTCTGTACTTGGCTAATCAAAACAGAACATAGACCTCCATACTAAGGAGCGTTTATCGTTAGTCCATTTGCATGAAGATTATGATTGACGGATCTAGAGAATGTCCCCCATCTGTCACTCACCATAAAGAGATAGGAGTCTATTTCCAGCGCAAAACAACTGGAACGGTTGGATGTACCATTTACTTTCCGGAGACAATCTTCTGCTTCGTGTAAAGAAGTAAACTCAATTCAGCGATACCAGTCTTCATCTATGCCTCATCAATGAAATCTATGATTGTATATTTTTGTGACTAAACATAGTGTGTATGTATGGCGCCACCATTGGAGGTACTGATGATGTGGATTCTGGAACTTGTTCCTTCTCCTTAGTATTCTTCGTCTTCCTAAATTGAAAGCCATTCTTTCTGAGGATCTTTCTCAGTGTTTCCCTCGAACCTTTAAAATTTATCTCTTCCTTTAATATCTGAAGCAGTTTGTTGATTGTGGGCACTTCTTTCTTGAAAGCGTAGAACTCGTGGATTTTTCTCCGAATCACTTGCAAGTCATACTCGTCAACTTCTATTTTTCCTTTTGTTCTTACACGTTTCTTGGGTGTTTTCTTCAGAGTTTCAGGGTCCAACAGGCCTTGTTCTACGAGTCTCGCTTCCTTTACTATATTTAATACTGTGCGTTCAGATACACCTGAAAAGAAAACAAAATAAATAATTAAATATTCCACAAATAAATCAAAGCTATTGGGCTATTGCCGCATAAACATTAAACACGGCTTAAGGCACACATATTTACTATTTTTCCATTCATTGAAGATTAATTAAAATAAATAGTACTTCTCAAAATTAGCACTAATAAACAATATAGATATCTCTTTCTAATATTATTTATTTATTTATAAGGAAAACCAAAAGCTGTGCCACATGCTTAAATTGTAATTTATAAGAAATTCAAGTGTTAATTCTTTAGGCTTTAAGCATCCACAGTTTTGATTAATATCAAAACTGCATGTGCTTCGAGCCAGTCAAACAGGCCTGTTGGTCTAGTAGTTCGCGACGGAGACTGCTATGCCGGAGCTCGTGGGTTCGATTCCCATTTGTCCTGGACAAATGTTAGTGTGATGAACATACTCATTTCTTCTGTCTCTGGGTGTAATTTATCTATAATATCTATGTGCTAAGAAATATATAAGTATGTTTATCAGTTAATTAGTACCCATAACACAAGCTCTGTTTAGCTTGGGACTAGACAGCGTTGTGTAAAAGTCGTGGAATATTTATTTATTTTTATAGGTAAATGTGGAGTCCCGAAATCATAGAACATTTCAGACAATTCCACCATTTTTAGCGTGATTACGATTCCATGTGTATTTAAAATTTAATTTAGTATTTTTGGAGACGTCTATTGCAATGGAAACCGAAATGCATCTGAGCAAGCAAGGCAAGCTCGAAAATTTTAGTACTCCACATCAGCATGCGTAGCATGAACACATTGAACACCGAAGAAACGGCCTTTGTCATCAGACGAATCGGCAAAGTGACAGATTATATAGACCGGAACCTCAATCTGTCAAATTTCTTTCAATACACCTGCCTGCGTAGCATGAACACTTAATTTCTTTTCTTCCGAGACACGACAAATACCGTTTCTTCGGTGATCATGCTACGCGTGCAGATAAAATTGAAGAAGAGAGCCTCTACTTGAGCATATTGTATATACATGTTTTTTTTTATATCCCATAACTCTAGGGTATGATTGAGAGTCTCAATTTGAGACCATATCAAAGAATCAACTGGCATATGAATTGTTTCAATCATCCTTTTTTTTTTACTGTCATACAAAATAATTCGACAAAGTCACGATGATTAATGTAAAACACCCTTACGTGAAAGAAAAGTGACGTTAGAAAGAAGATTCGTCGTACTGGTGACAATTTTTGAACTAATTAATAAAAATAATTAAATATAATAATACTTAATAATAATATTCCACGACTATTCACACAACGCCATCTAGTCCCAAGCTAAGCAGAGCTTGTCTTACGGGTACTAAACAACTGGTAATTTAATTATGATTGATGATATCTCCGAAACTATGCATTTTTGGACCATCTATTCTAGGAGTTTTAGTATTATTTTTACCTACAGAATACAAACCCTAGAGTTATGGGATATAAAAAAAAACACCTTGTATTGTCTAGATTAATTTAATATATATAAAATAAATAGAAATGTGCAACAATAAATACAATAAATAATCATGGAAATGGCAATTTGGCATTTTATGTACCGCACTTTGATTTAGAGTCATCTATTATTCCTTTTGTGTATTAAAACAACTTTGGCTTCAGAGCCTATACTTCTCTCAGTGTTTTCAAAGGACAGATTTGGAACGCCCTAACCATAGTTTAAGGGGTACTTGATTTTTTCTGATAGTCGCCATAATGGAACTGTAGCACCAACGACGAATGACGGTAATTTTTTTGTGGCACTGTAGTACTTGACGACGTTCAAGTGGGTATGTTCGGAAAATATTAAATAGGTATCTATCGCTGCAATATTTTTTTTATCTCAAAATAGAACAAAGAATTGAATTATAATATTTTTTCTTAGTTTTTGCTATTTTTAGGGTAGGGCATTGCCCCACAATGCCCCCTCCTAGCTACAGCCCTGGGGTCCTAAGGTCATTTTTAGATCATCTTCCTCCCATCTTTAGTACCTTGGCTCTGAGTGCCATCTCTGAGGTATCAAATTCTCACCTGCTTGCTCCACTTTTTCTATACACAGCATTCGCCATTTCGTCACCGTCGTGGAGGAGATGCGAATATTTAGTTTCTTAAGTAAGTAACGAAACAGCCAAGCCATCACCTTATGTGGTCGTCTTGGCAACATTTTACACGAAATGTTTTTGGTGGAATTTCAGTTCTTTTTGTAAGTTGCTAGGCAGACTTAGGTAATTAATATATTTTTTTTGGGGTGTATTTCTTGCACATCCGCAGTGCCGGTTTTCATAGCCCATTCTCTGTCTTTGCCTTTTTTCTTTGAGGGTTTACTGATTACCATAAATCAGGGGGATATTTCGCTATTAAGCAATTATATTATCTCAATACAAACTTCCACCCCCCTCATTTTAGGGGATGTCACATACACAAACATCCAGAATACAAACAACTACCTGTAGGCCATTCAAATATTTGTTCCACAGAGGAAATCAAACCAGTGGCACGTGGCCAGCAGCCAATTGCTCAGCCACTTCACCAACCGCATCATCAGTATTATACTATAACTATTTACTATGATAATGTTGTTATGGTGCAGAGATTTTTTTTTGTGTTTTAAATTTGCAATCAGTCGCCAGACTATAATCAGTTGAGTTGAGCGATAGAAGGTTGTTAAAGAGCAGCAGGCCAATAAATATAAATAATAAATTTTGCACAACTTTTAACACAACGCCGTTTAGTCTCAAGTTAAGCTTGAGAGTTTGTATTATGGGTAGTGGTGGTGGTGGTGTTTATAATGTATTATAGATAAATTACACTCTGACACTGAATAAATTATCGTGTTCATCACACAAACATTTGTCCTGGGTGGGAATCGAACCCACAACCTTCGGCATAGCAGTCAGGGTCACTGACTACCAGACCAACAGGCCAGTACAGCCAATGCCTCTCTGTCTATTGAAAGCATGTGGTTTCTCTTCAGTCTCCTAACCTCATTGGCATTTTCAATTAATTTGGAAGCAAGTGGATTGGGATGCTGAGTAAGATGTTCAATATAAAGGTGCAGAGATGTTATGATGTAAGCATCAGCATCAGTACTAGGATCAACAGCATTCAAATTATGCAAAGCTGATTTTCAGGTTGTGTTATGAATGTTACAGGATAGAGCTAAATGCTGACCATAAAACAAATGTTCCTTTGATACTTCTTTCTCTTTGGAGCTGAATTTTTTGGATGAGTACTGGCACATCCTTGTTTGCCAATTTACGTCTCTATACTCAGGTGCCTACCACGTCAGTGGGTAGCCCTATACACTTATCTGCATTGGCTAGTGCATGCATACGTAAACATGATCATGTTACTTAAACGTATCCAACACGCTCTCATAAATTAAACAAAGAAACTGATTCTAATGCTAAGTTAGATTGCATCAACAGCCTAACGAATATTTTTTTAACGCCTTAAACTTATTACTGAACAAAATTTATATAAGTCATACATTTTGTTAGTATGTTAAATGGTATGTTCTTACTCAGCTTAATTACAAATAATGCAGAAAATAACATGTCCACGAACCTGTAGCGGCAGATACTCGCACATAAACTTTACTCAGAGGTATAATTGGCACTTGCATTCGTTTTTCTTCGTCCATGAACTCCTTCACTTTTAATATTATCTCCCGAACTTCAGTCGTGATATTCTTCGGCATTTTGAAGCGTAATTGTTGTGGTTCCTCAAACACAAACAGTGACCGTAGTAGCAAACACTACTGCAGCCCAAGGCCCAAATAAATATTAAATGGCCACTTTTTGACTTTTGTTTGTCAGCCTGACATTTTACTAAACATGGCGGCGTCCTGGCGGCAGGCATTCCGCAATATGGCTGCCTAATTGTTTTCGGATACGTTGACAAAATAATATAAAACACGAAAAAAAAAACAGAATTTTAGTAGATTATTGCATCGAGCACAAAGTAATTTATTATTGCACCGAGTGCCTGATTTCTAATCTAACAGGCACGAGGGCAATATAAATTACTTAAGACGAGGTGCATAATCTGCTTTTCTTTCAACTATAAACTATTACCTAAAAGAATAGTAGATAAAAGAAACTTATATCAAACAGATAAAATAGAAGTTTCTGTAACACTGTCGCCTTTATTTAGAATGTTTTCGGAGTTAATGTGTCGCTAGATGATTCCATTTTAATTCGAAGCCGAAGCACTAAAAATCAGATAGTATCACAATTTATCGTTTCCAAAAATATTGTCAAGCAAAATCAAAGTTCCCGCCAAAACACTTTTTTAAATTTCGTTTTTTTTTCCTTTTTAATTCAGAGTTAGTAGCAATCATTTTTTAAATTTGGAACAAGTAGAATAGAATCGAATAATACGTACGTAAAAAAATAGTACATTGTTTATCTAGGGAGCAAATAACTATTTTAAATGCGAAAGTGTTTTTTTTAATCCAGAGCGGAGCGAAGGATTCTAGAGTAGAATCCCGAGCGGAGCGAAGGAATCTTAACTAGAATCCTGAGCGCAGCAAGGGATTAAAAGCATGTCACTCGAGCTTAAAATAGTGTTGCTCCCGAGGCGGACACTACTTTTTATCACCCTCTATGAGAAAATAAGTAAGTGCAACATAAGAACAAGAATTTATTTACGTACAATTCAGGACCATAAGACATAAAACACATTTTCCGAAAAAGATTTTGCTCTTCTTGCATTTTTCCAAAGGATGAAATTGTTGTATGCTTTGACATATTGTTCACGGGATTTTGTAGGTAAAGACTTTCCATCACATTTTTAGCGTCCGATACAATATTCTCTGGAGTCTGTGACTGTGACTGGCTGAAAAACTGCGAGCGCGCCAAATTTAAAAAAAGTTGATAAAACAACAACGCGCGAAATTAAATGCATTTTGCTTGTTACGATACACTTGCATAATTGTTCAAATATAAACATCAGCCTCTAATTATTTATATTTTATGTCTTATGGTTCTGAATTGTATGTAAATAAATTCTTGTTTATAAGTTGCACTTACTTATTTTCTCATAGAGGGTGGTTTTAAGCTCGAGTGACATACTTTTAATCCCTTGCTGCGCTCTGGATTAAAAAAAACACTCTCGCCTTTAAAATAGTTGTTTGCTCCCTAGATAAACAATCTACTATTATATCGGCTGGCTGAAAAGAGCTAATCCATTGAGATTGGCACCTTTTGGTGCGATTAAAAAATAAACTGTGCAATAATTAAATTTCATACATTTTTATTGCTCTAAAAGTCTAAAGCATTATAGACTCGCTTTGTACTGAGTTTTTAGTGTGATTGTGATGAAATTAAAGCATAG
This sequence comes from Euplexia lucipara, assembly GCA_921972225.1. Lineage (NCBI taxonomy): Eukaryota > Metazoa > Arthropoda > Insecta > Lepidoptera > Noctuidae > Euplexia > Euplexia lucipara. Next base: position 34,352,182 of record OV179142.1, read on the forward strand.
TTGGAAGAAAAATAATTTATTATTGTGCCCATTAGGGTTTCTAATTACTTTTCTCAAATAAAAGTGACCAGACCTATTTCCGTATAGGCACCTAACTTTAACATGGTTAACCGAGGTTCAACAAAACAATGCAATTTTTAAACTAAGAAATTATAAACTCGATTTATTGGTGGGAAACTGGGAAAACAAAATAATATTTAATCATGTATTTTAAATTTCAAAGAAATATTTATATGATGTATGCTTTGCGATTATAAGTTTGTCTTATACAAAGGTTGTCTTGGCTGGATACTTTTATTTAACTTAAAATAGCTTAAATCTATAATTAACCAATACCAAAAAGATGACTGCGGGTTGCAAGGGTTCTTAATAAGTCACAAATTAGATAGGCTTCATGTTTTTGGTGTAGGTGTACCTATATTAGGCTACTAGAGTACAATAAAGGTACTCTAACAGCATAATGGACAATTGAACCTTATCCTTAAAGAATACTTCTGTTTTATAACCCTTCAGTTTAATACATAAACCAGGTACTTACTTAACTAATTTCTTGAACTTATACATTATAACATACTTGGATGTAAGTAAAACCTCTACACGCAATGGGTGTTGTAGTCAAACTTGGGCAATGAGTGTTAGGATTGACAGGTTCCGCTCCTCACTGTTGTAGATGTGCAGAAGTATCGTCATCCTCACCAGCACTTGAATTTAAAATACTTTCATTTCTTGCTTTCATTTCCATTTTGAAGCTATAGAACAGTTGCGGGTGATGTTGCATATACTTTCTGAAATCTCTTTTGCACAGCAACAGGATCTAGAAGAAAATACCAACAATATCGATTCAAATAAACGGAAGAGAGTGTGAGAGTGTCTAATGAGGAGGAGCCAGAAACTACCCAATGCCATCTGGGGCGACCCTTACATTACTAGTCTAGACTTTAGTAAACAAACAGGTAATTTTTGATTTGGTTGATAAATCTGAGACCTATATTGTAATAGATAGGTCCTTTTCTGATATCAGCTCATATCATCGCTCATATAGCCAAAATGCTGCAATCGGGCAACTTAGATATTCTCGACCAATTTTGTTCTGATTATGACTCTCCACATTATCTACTATATAAAAATAAGTCGGGTTTTCCTTCCTGACGATATAACTCCAGAACGCACGAACCGATTTCCACGGTTTTGCATTCGTTGGAAAGGTCTCGGGCTCCGTTAGGTTTATAGCAAAGAAAATTCAGGAAAAATAACAATAAATTACATTATTAGAGCTAATAAAAATAAATTAAATTACTTAAATCAGATGCAACCTTCATAGTCACTAAGAAAAACTAAGACACAAAATTAGAGAAAAGTAAATGACAGAATGATTGACAACTGACATAATGTCAGGCAAAAAGTAAATATTGAAAAGCATTGTGTTTACTGTGGAATTGTGAAAAAAAAAGTAAAAAAAATAAGTTATTCGTCTCCTAACATTTAAATTGGAAACCATCAAATCAATAACGTGTATTGTGCAAATTTTTATTGAATTTCAACAGCAGGCATTTGTCTTTAAGGTGGTAAGTTGAACTGTGTAAATTATGTGGATCGTGCTTAGGTAATAGAAATAATATTAATAATGTTCTTTCTAATATATAAAATTTTCGTGTCACAATGTTCGTTCCCATACTCCTCCGAATCGGCTTGACCGATTCTCATGAAATTTTTTATGCATATTCAGTAAGCCTGAGAATCGGCTACTATCTATTTTCCTAACCTCTAAGTGATAAGGGGTGTTCACCCCAAATTTTTATTAAGCTATTGCATAGCTTCTATCGCGGGCCTTGAGCGCGGGGACCGAATCCAGAAATTCCGTAACGAAAAAACCTCACGCTCCCCACTCCGACAGACAAGGAGGTGTGGCTTGAAGGCCGTGCATCGTCTAACGTCGTTTCAGTTCGGCAGTCTTCGACACGGGGCGTTGTGTGCGATTAGACGTATTGTATAGACGTATTGGATAGTGGGGAGGGGAAAGGGGAGGGGGGGAGGGGGGAGGGGAGGGGGAGTAGGGAGATTGTGAGAGAGGGAAGAGGGTATTGTGAGAGAGGACGGAGGGGCAGGGGAGGGATGTGGAGGGAAGAGGCAGGGGACGGGAGGGAAAGTGAGGGAGGGGCGGGGGAGATGTGGGGGAGAGGGAGGGAGGGGGAGAGAGGGAGGGGAGGAATGGGGAGGGGGAGAGGAGAGGAGTTGATAAAAATGCTGTGCAATAGCTTTACCGCGGCAGTGTCCGAGTGCCACACGTCATTTTTTTTTTTTTTTTTGATATATTTTTATTATGTGGCATCAAAAAATACATACAACTCTAAATTTGCACTTTTTTATCACCAACCCTTGCTTTTTAATAGTCATTTTCTATCCCGTTCGATAACATCAATTATTATCACTTGGTAAGTTATCCCCTCCATGTGTCTGTTTAATGAATCGCAAAATGTGTTGGTAAGCGCATAACTCAACAACGCCTGGACCAATTTGGCCAATTTTTTTTAAATTGTTCGTTGAAGTTTAAAGATGGTATTTACGGCGAGAAAAATTTGAATAGTTGCCGGAAAACAGCCCTTTTCTTTTTCCCTACAAACGTTTTCTAACTAAAATGAGCTTAATTGCTATTACATAAAGTTCATATTGAATTACAAGCACTCACTGTTGTTTAAACAATGTAGGTATGTTCCTAACGTCAAAGAGTCAATTTGCACATTAAAAGATATACGGAGCAATCATAACCAATTTGGTGGTGCAAAGATTTTATGAGCAGGAGATTTTCGTCAAACATAGCCAGCTGATGAACTCAATGCATGTCTAAAGTCCTCCAATTGTGGAAACATGTCAAAGCACTTCATTTAAGCAAGAATATGCATGTCGAATTGCAAAATGACCAATCTGGAAACATATTCTCATAAAATATACAACTCTTTGAAATTGGTAGTGGCAAATTTCCTATAAACATGTTGACTGGCTGCATTAACATTTCTCAAAGTTTTTGTCAGTTAACTCGATCAAAAGATGAACTTATCCAGAAGGTGTTTCCAGATGTTTCCCAATATTACAGGAACCATGATTGGTTGAGCGCACGAGCTATATTGGCTGCAAAAAACATAGATGTAAATGAATTAAATTTAAAAATGCAAGAAAAGATTCGACTACTAACCAAGATGATGTAGTGAACTATCCACCAGAATTTTTAAACTCGCTGGATTTGCCAGGATTGCCACCTCAATCTTCAATTAAAGGTTGGATCGGTAGTTATAATATTGCGAAATATCAACCAACCGCGTCTTTGCAACGGCACACGGTTAGCTATAAAAAAATTACTAAACAACGTGATAGAAGCAACTATACTGAAAGGAAAGTATAAAGGAGAAGACGTTCTCATACCGCACATCTCAATTATTCCGAATGATGTGCCGTTTGACTCTAAACTACTACAGTTTCCAGATCAGGGCAATCATTGTTTGTGGTATTAATCTGGAAAACCCATGTTTCTCACATGGTCAATTGTATGTTGCCTGTTCCCGTGTTGGAAAACCATCAGATTTGTTTGTCTATATGCGCCAGATAATCAAACAAAAAACATCGTATATTATCACAAAGCACTACAATGAAAATAAAACTGATTTTTGTTAATAATTATGATTCACATGATTAACAATAAAGGGATTACTTATTTTTAAATGCTTATATAAGTTTTATTTAATTATATTTCTTATTCACAACGCCCTATCACCAGGGGTCACCCTGGTTCTGTTCAGGAGATTTTTTTGCCCCATCTATAAAATATGTTGGAACAAAAAAATGTCACATTACAAATCATTTTGACAGGAATTTATTGCAATTTAATTAGGCAGTACGAAGTCTGCCGGGTCAGCTAGTATTATATAATATTATGTATAAAAGGCCTAGCCTTTTCCCAAATATGTTGGGGTCGGCTTCCAGCCTAAAAAGACGCAGATGAATACCAGTGTTTTACATGGAGCAACGATTCGAGTGTAAGTGACAAATAGAGCCATACCTACATGACTTAGAGCACTGCCTATGATACTATGATACCATGTAAAATATTAGGAAAGGTCACAGTTGTGACACTTTTGTACTGTTATTTTTGTCATCTTTTGTCAGCTGCTACCCGACAAGCAGCAAACTGACCTGACAGGTGGAGGTGTTGATAGGCCACAGCCTAACAGATCATAAGCCAAAGTTGTGCGCTTGTACTGTAGGTACCTACTCGTAACTTTTAAAACGAATTCCTAAATGGATAGATTCTGCGATAGATAAAGAATGTGGTCTACTCACAGTGCAATTTGTAGTTGCGACCACGTAAGACATGCAGAGTTCTTTGTCTGTGACTAGAGATAAGGCTCCGAAGAAATCACCGTCAATCAAGTGGCCCAGTTCTTTGTGAAATTGAGAGTACACTGCCAGGATCCCGTCGTGAAGAATGATCAGGCCTTCGCCTTGTGAATGAGCCTGTATTTGCAACAAAAATAAATTTAAACCGTCGTCGTTGAAAGAGTAACTCGTACATTTGTATTTATGGTCTTAAGCTTTCCACACGACGTACTACAACTTTATGCGTAACTGTATGCTGTAAGTCTATAAAGGAGTCACTATACTTGTAGGTAGTCTTGTGACAAAATACCTAGAATGTCGAAAAACTCGTTACTTGCCAAGTTCAACAAATTGCGTGTATTCCTGTGTTACGTGTAGGTATTTGTATTGTGTGGACATGGGCCTCCCCAAAGGATCTCCACAACAATCATCTTTCGCCGCCCACATTTAAGGTTTCCTGCGATCTTCACCAGATCCGCGGTCTACATACCAATGCGCGGTCGCCACACGGGGACCCTTTCGCCCCAACAGCCATCGCTGATGTTAGCAATGTTCCCGGCCACTGCTACTTAAGAAGACAATTCGCAGGGCTATCATATGTCGATAGCTTCGGGCGAAAGGACTCTAGTGTAGCGATCGCGTCCAGAAGACGCAGCGACTGCCAGCGAGTGATCGCAACAAGATAGATGACGGCAGCGCAGAATCGATCGTCGTGGAAATCATTTCGAGAGGTCTGTCTAACAAACAAGTGGCTGTCTTTTGACTAAAATGATGATGATGATACTCACAATAGTAACAACTTCATTTGACAAGTAAACTTTCCTCTGGAGCATAACAGATAGGTTTTCTAAAACTGGCACTGGCCATTCAGTAAATAAAGGGATCCGTAGAATAATATTCAAGTAGCATTTTAATTTGATCTCATTCTTCAATGTTTCCGGCATTGAAGTGTATAGCACGTTCCTCGTCTCTGTAATCTTCAGCACAGTGGACCTATAGTTGAAACACTCGACGGCTTTACCGCACATCGAATTAGGCAGCTGATTTGTTTGCAAAAAGTTCAGAGCTTTCTTTTTTAGCTTCATTTTTTGATCACTTGTATAAAAGATGATGCCCACCAGCTTAAAACACTCGAATACGCTCCAACAGTAAAAAACACACGCCATAACGTAAGCAGTGAATGCAATCATTCTATCCAAATAATAAACTTCTAAAGAGTAGGTGAAGCTAAAGTGGAGCAATGATTGCACCATCCTGCCGAGGTCGAAGCCCAGATAATTGTAGTTGGGAATGATCGTTTGGCTGGGGTTGTACTTTATTCCTGCCTTGATGCCCAATGTGGAGGTGCGGAACACATGGCCTTCACTCATGAATACCAACAAGCACACGACGTCGCCCAGGTCGTACAACTGTACCATGGTAACAAGCGCTACTATTCCGATCCTTATGAATCTGAAGAAACTGGAAATGACCTTTGAACTTCTTCTCCAACACCAGTAAGAGGATGTTTCAATAACCCTAAGTAAGCTAAACACACTGATAATCTTCAAGACACAGACGTAAATGTTACATTTACACAGTCCGCAGGTAAGGTTGTTTCCGTATCTCAGGAACATGAACCAGTGCAGTGGAATGGCTGACGCGACGTGAAGAAACAATTTTGTGGTGCAAAAGTTTCGTACACATCGTTCTGTATTTAGAATGACTTGTCGGGTTTCAATGTTAACGTATCCAGTCTTAATGCTGACGTATAGGTCTACGATCAAAATAATTTCAAGAAAAGCTCCAGTATAAAATAGGGTGATTGGTAAGTTATCGAAAATGAACGTGGATGTAAACCGAAATATCAGTTTGTTGGTAACCAGTGCATGTAGTATTAGGAAGTCCCAAACGGTCCTGAAACATAATATTTCATCATCATAACATAACATAGAATCATTATTATATACTTAATGAATATTATTTCTTTGCAACCAGTATATATTCAGCCACTCCCTACGCAGACGTAAAAATTTGATGATGTTGAATATAATGAACATTGTGATGAGGTGTTATGTCGGTAGCAAAAAGTGTCCCCTGATTATTTGGTGAAAAACCAAATTTAAAAACACATAGTTACCTAAATTTGCTCAAGGGATGAATACGGTGTTTGTATCTACGATATTGTCTGAATCTTTCAGTCCTCAATGCATTTGAACTATTGTAGAAACCTCTAGATCTGTCACAATTGTAAGAAAGTAGAAAAAGGTCATGCCACCAACGTCTGAAGCGAGGGATCCGACCGGAACCGGCTATGTCCATGTCCAAAACATCCTTTTGGGGAAGAATTGAGAAAGAATGAAAGTTATTCGACTCGCGGTCGGGATATTCGTGATAATCAAACATTAATTAGAAACAACGTTGCTTAAAAGGTAGGATAGACTGAAAAATTGATTTTTAAATGACTTCCAGCGTGTCAAATAATTGATACTTAGTCTGTTGTCAGTGTTTTATGGCCATAACTTTGTTTATGGTCGATGTATATAGCGTAGACTGGCAGCCTGTCTGTTCTGTAAAAATCACCTCTCTTGAGAATGTAGGTGAAGTGACGGTGAATTGAACTGTCATTCCATACTAATGGTCAAGGAAGTTATCTAATGGTAGGCATTGACAGTTCACTCCACTAATGATTTACCAGTTTTTTCGGTTACCAAGAGCATGTACTGCCTAACCACTTCTACTTGGGTTTACAACTACACCGCCTTGGTATTGCGGGGAAAATCTTAACTATTTGAATAAGTTGACCGCATTGATTCGTTAGGTACGTTCTTTGCAAAATATTTAACGGTTGGACTATATCGAGTGATAAGCTTTTATAAAGTAGCTCAAATGGGTACTCAAAGGATAGGTATAGACGCCAGCACATCAAGTTACCCCAACGTGTCAAATTTTCCCAATTGAACATGAACCTTACTCTTTTTGACATATAGTTGAAAAACGATCGAAGAAATTTGACACTTGATTTGAAGAAAAAAGACCCAAAATGTGTTGTCCGTTCGCCAATTATCTGATGAGTTGAATGAGAAGGTATACAGTTGCCAGCACGTCAACCTACCCCAATGGGTCAAATTTCTTTGATAGGTTTTCAACTTTATCCTTAACTTCATAGTTATGGGGTAGCTTGAGTAGCGTGTTGTCCAACGTATAACGAACGGTTTTATCTACACCAATATTATAAAGAGGAAAACTTTGTTTGTTTGGTTGTAATGAATAGGCTTAAAAACTACTGGACTGATTTGGAAAATTCTTTCACTGTTGGGAAGCTACACTATCCCCGGGTGACATAGGCTACTTTTTATCCCTGTATTCCCACAGGAATGGGAAAAACGCGGGTGAAACCGCGGGTCGTCTGCTAGTTTTACGTAAAGAAATAAACACATGGCCTAACAATGCTCTGGTGGCATTGAAAAGATCGTGAATAGACTTGATACATTTTATATTCAACTGCGACACTTCTTTTACTTAGATATAGCCATTCGAAAATATTGCGTTAGACCAGAAATACGTTTAACATTCCATTTTTTTTTTTACTCTAGTCGCCGTCAAAATCCAAAGTTCCCATGCATTTAAAAAACAAGAAACAAAGTCAAAAGAGAGCTTAAAAAAGCGAAATGATCCCACGGCTCGAGTTGCACGCAAAACTTGTTCAGATAATACTTGAATCTTTAAACTAAAGAAAGTCCGTTAAAGATTTGCTGGACCGTATTATTTAACTCTTTTGTGAAAATACTTTTTATATCAACCCTATAGGCCTTGAAAGTGTCTTGTGACAAAAGAAAGCCGTTGGACAGACTTGCTCGACAATGTCAAGACAGTGTTGCTAGCCACTAATATGTCTGCTGCATCCGACTGTTTCCCTCTCTTTCTACCGTATTTGTTCCGATTGTAGCCACTGGGGGTCTCTGGATTACTGTGCATCGTCGTGTAGATTTGGTTGTTTGAGGTTTATTCTCCCCGAAGCATCGGCCAACGTTGGTGTTCAACTTTTGTCAGTTAAATCCTGTGTTATTGGAATCATTTTTAGTGTGCCTGCGTGCTCGGTTATACGGATTTGTGTAACTTAAGTACAATAAAAATTCAAACAATACAATGGTAAGAATATAATATTACTTATTATTATTATTTCCGTGAACTGTGATTTAGTTAGATTTGTTGTTTGTTCCTGTTTTGTTGATTCTGGATAGTTTATTGTCTTATAATTATTCATCTAAATAAATAGATTCTTATAGATCGTGGTAGAGTAGTAGAAAATGGCTGTAATTCAAAGGACGTACATTTTTACACATTAATAATATTGTTCAGTTTTTCATCGGGCGAAGTACCTACGTAATAATTATTTTTCATCAACTTCTACTAGTACACTTTAACTGTTTGGTTGGTCTTGGGTTCGATTCCCGGTTGGGCAAAGTGGACATAAGGTTTTGTCCTGCTTCAACATTTGACATGAGAAATTATAACACACTCACACACATACACACATTATACGAGTAGAATATTATTGTTGAAATCGGTTGCATATTTTTTGTAAAAAAGTTTTTTATTTTAGTTTTTTATGTATTTTTTTTTATGTAATTATGTTACCTGATTTCTCCCCAATTTGTGGACCGATTCTTAATATTTTTTTTTTATTTGAAAGAGTATACTCCTGAGGTGGTCCCATTTTAATTTAGTGAAGATCTGGTGCTGATCTTCGGAGATATACAACGGAACTCTTCAAAAATAGACGGCAAATCTGTCGTGATTGCTGGAATCGCTTGGATGTTTATTGTTTATACAACATCATGACGTATCATCACGCCTGTATGCTCTGAGGGGTACGCAGATGTGTACCTACAATATACCTAGATTTCGACAGTTAGGTATGTTAAGTTTCACTTATTAAGGATAAGTGGATAACCCTATTACCATGAATATGTATTGTTAACTAATAACAATAAATTCATGGCAAATATTTGTATGGGAACCACTAAAAATAGAAAAATAAAAACTTTTTTGCAAAAAATAAAGCCCACTTCAAAAAAAAACACTAACCGGTGTAAAATAACTCTAAATTCGGAAGTCGGTGGCCCATCATGAATAAGACAAAACCACCAAAGCCACAGACTTCCGAACTTAGAGTTATTTTACACCGGTTAGTGGTTTTTTTTGAAGTGGGTTTTATTATTATTATTATGAGCCTGTGGTGTCCCACTGCAGGGCAAAGCCCTCCCTTCCATTCTTCCACTCCTTCCTGTCTTCAGCCACTTTTGGCCAATCCTTCCCTTGGCCGAAAGGAGTCCAACTCGTCACGCCATCTCCTTCTGGGCCTGCCGCGTCGCCGGCTCCTGCTGTCCGGGATCCAGTCGGTTGATACCTTCGCCCAATTTCGTGGCGACATGCGGCAGATGTGGCCTGCCCAGTCCCATTTTAGTTTAGCGGATGAGTTGCCTACGTCTGGGATTTGTGTTTTGGAACGAAGTATACTTTTCCTTATGCGGTCTATTCTTTTAACCCCGAGAATACTTCGTTCCATTGCTCGCTGGCAGACCCCGATAAATGATAAATGATATTTATTTTTGTAAATAGGTTTTTACAAACACTTTTACACGTCGTCTTTTTTAGTAAATGAGATCGGTATTTCACTATTTGACTACTCTGAGAAGAAACACCGAAAGAAACTCAGAGGACATAGTCTCTTTTAAAGTCCAGACATTATCTTGGTCAAATCATGTAAGATCCATGCAGATTAGTGTCTGAGATGGTCTTTTGAGGAAAGAACCACACAGAATGAGGGGACCAGATCAGTCAGTGCGAGCATTTGTCAGTAATCGTGAGCTCAACTTGGAGCTTGAGGAGCTCCACGTGCCGACGAACAATACCGAGTGCAGACTTTCGACGTTTCGTTAATGACTACGTTTGCGCTCCGTTGCCGTTGCAAACAAGTTTTTTCCATTTGTTTTGATATTAAAACCACTAAACTGATTTCGATGAACTCAAATAACACACGAAAAGTATAACCAATATATTCAATATTACTATAGACGGAATATCACGAACAAAAATTTCATCCGATACTTGTGTCCGAGTCCCGAGTAGACAGAAGGCTATGACTTCAATTTAGTTCGCTCCGCTGCCGATCCAATACTGCTATATTATTCTAGATGGCGTTACTGAGACAAGGATCACAGTTTTTTCATTTCATTTTATTTGGATGACCTCTCTATACGAGTAGTAAGTATTTTAAATTTCTTTGGTAAAACCCCTTTTTATAATTTGTTTCCAGGATTTCAACGATATGACAATTGAAGAAGTGAATTTACTGCTAGATTTAATTCAAAGTAAGAAGGTACTAACCAAAAGGGATATAGATCCTGCCAATATCGAGTCGAAGGAAGCGGCCTGGGTCACTATTACCGCCGAGTTCAACTCTCAATGTGGATTCACCGTTCCGGAGTACAACATGACCCAACTCAAGCGAAAATGGAACGAATTACAAAAAGCTTTTCGGGAATCGCAAAAAGGGACCAACGTCAAGGTACGGATTGCTATTAATAATTTATTAATTTATTATACACAATTGCGAGGGGTAAATTTTCTTGAGAGGGAAAAAATACTTAGTAGGTATTCGTATCACTATTTGTTGTCTTTCTTGAAGTCATCAGTCTAGGTTCTCCACAGGGAACCCGACAGGAATCGAGTTGTATGGACACTTCGACATATTATGTAAAACAATACAATAAAGCCTTGTATCCACTTGAGCGTGCTCAGGCGAATGAGCGGCTCATTTGGCCGAGCCGCTCAAGTGGAGACGCCTGAGCACGCTCGGCCCGAGCAAATCCGAGCGCGCTCAGGGCGGTTCTTGTCCGTGCTCAAAGGCGCTCAGTATTTGCTCGGCGCTCTGCAGTGTGGAAGACTGTTTTTGTGTTTGAGGCGAGCGCGTCGAATTCCCCGAGTTTAATATAGTTTAATTACGTTTACTTTTTCTGTTATTTGAAAAATGAGTGGCTTGTGGGATAACGAGACTTGTTTAACATTAATTGATGCATATGAATCAAAGAGGGTGTTATAAAGGCAGCAGCAGCTACACGGACACGTGAAGACATGACGGAGCCGAGCATATATTGAGCAGCCTGAGCACAGCTTTTTCAATGTTGAGGCTCGTTCGACCAAAACATTCATTTTGTTCCTCTGAGCATGCTCGGGCGAATGAGCGGCTCATTCGCCCGAGCATGCTCAAGTGGATACAAGGCTTAAGAAAAATCAACATGATTTATAATTAATTACATGATTTCAATTTATATTATAACACAATCAGTGTAATGCAACCTTTGCGAATTCACTCAGTGAACATGAGAACAAATCTATTTGTCAGCAATTACGTTTAGTGTGTGTGTGTGTGTGTGTCCTCGAGACTGGGGCATTGGCCACCAGCTTGGTGCGACCGCGCGGCAGTGCGAACAAATCAGGCCAAATACCTACCTACGACGAACGCACACAAACCTATCTCTTGCAATATAATAATACTAGCAGACGTCACGCTGTTTCACCCGCGTAGTTTCCGTTCCCGTGGGAATACGGGGATAAAAAGTAGCCTATGTCCACCGGGAATAGTGTAGCTTTCCACCAATACAATAATTTTTAAAATTGGATAATTAGTTCCGAAGATTACCCCCTACATACAAACTTACAAACATACAAACTTACAAATTTTACCTCTTTATAATAATATTGTGTCACTGCTGGGTAAAGGCCTCTTCTCATACAGAGAAGGCCATGAGCATTCATCACCATGCTTGTTTATAGCGAGTCGGTGACGAAAGTGGCAATAGCCCAATTGCTAAGGTAGGTATTGGTCTGGCGATCGGAAAGTCGTGGTCGTCATCGCCGCTCGTTTTTCAAAATCAAAATTCATTTATTCGAATTAGGCTGAGATTTACCACTTTTGAACGTCAACATAAATCTATATATATAAAAATCAATTGCTGCTCGTTAGTCTCGCTAAGACTCAAGAACGGCTGGGTCGATTAAGCTGATTTTGGGCTTGAAATGTTTGTGGAAGTCCAGGGAAGGTTTAAAAAGTAAAAACATCAATTTCGCTTTCCCTTAGAAACTGTTCCTACCTGTCAAACATTATTGATGTTCGTTCTGTCGTCAGTACGGTATTTACATACTCCTCCCAAATTAAAAAAAAAACGTATGTTTAAATAAGGATTTTGAATCGACAACACAAATGTAAAATATTGAGATTATTGCGTATTCATATTGATGCGACGTACGTTCTGAAATTTATTTTGTTACTAAACTTAAAAAGAGGATTTATGTAGCATGAAAAAGTCTTATATTTCAGAAATCAATTTACGTAATTAATAATGACGACAGAGACGAACTTCAATAATTATATTCAAAAAGATAATTTAATTATTAAACCGTTTGGACTTTATGTAGACCGGGATAACTAAATAAATTGTGTGTAACTGTTGAGGAACGCAGCGCAGTAGTTTAGTTTAAACTTATGAATTTAATATTTTTTAAATCAATGCATTTCAGTACGGTAGTTAGGTTAGGTAGTTAGGTTAGCTATAGAATAGGTATGGTAAGTTAGGTTAGGTTATATATAAATATGTGTTGTGATTTAAATTCTGTCGAACACAAAATGTTTTAATAAGATCTTATATCTTATATTCAACACCAAGTACATACATTTTACCTATGTGTCACAAATAAACTAATTTGAATTTGAATATGAGATCACAGTAGAGACTCGCTAAATAAAAAATAGTAGTAGTTATTATCGGTTCGATATCCGTGGTTTGGATTTATTTGGTATGTATCTATATATGGTATATATCTTAATATATAAAATTGTCGTGTCACAGTGTTTGACACAAAACTCCTCCGAAACGGCTAGACCGATTCTTAGGAAATTTTGTGTGAATATTCAGTAGGTCTGAGAATAGGATGTAAACTAATAAAAACTAAATAAGACTAATAAATTGTTTCTAAGGCGGAACAGAGTTCACCGTGGCAGCTAGTAAAGAAATAAATATTCCACAACTTTCACACAGCGCCAAATCCCAAGCTAAGCAGAGCTTGTGCACGCCTGCGTGCGTTAGTGTACCGTTTTGTAACGATCGAATGTTGTTTAAGTAACCTATCTACACCTTTTTACTTATCTTATAATTGCTTACACCGGCCATACTACAATATAATATGTCCCGTACCTCGGTGCAACCGACCATTAAAATAGTTCCAATGTTTTTTTTTCTAGGTTAGAGGTGCCGTGGCTCATCTTTTAAAGCGAGTAGCGACTATCATGCCTCCCATTGAGGATACTCACGGAGACGAAGATGGTGAGCCATCTACATCAAAACGCCCTGTTAGAGGTACCTACGCATTCCATTAAATTCTTAAGCATTTTAAATAACATAACATCACGCCTGTAATCCCCGAAGGGCTGGGCAGAGCTGTACCTTTTAGAACACCGACATTTCGCCAGTTACGTTTAAGTTCCATGTTATAGGGGCCAGCTCAATGCCGTCAATCGGGCCCAAATCCAGACTCCGGGCTGTTACTGAGAAAATCCAGGTGGAAAAACTCAATATCTTGCGACCACTATAGACCAACGAGGCATTTTAAATAAGTCAGTATGTACAGATGCCAGCACATCAAGTTACCCCGATGTGTCAAATTTTCCCAATTGAATAAGAACCTTATTCTGTTTGACATAAAGTTGAAAAAAGATCAAAGAAATTTGACATATTGGGGTAACTGGACGTGCTGGCGTCTGTACATACACCCTGAAATTAAAAAGACACAAAAAAAATAAAATTAAAGTTTTGCGGGCTAACCTGGTGCAGCCATCTTAAGTGAATATTACGTCACTTAAAGACCTAAAATAAGGATTAAACAAGGAAGGACGGAGGAGAGGAGAGGAGAGAGAATTTAATAAGGATTAGGATTAAGGATTTAGGATTGGATTTTTAAGTTACTTACCCTCTTGTTTAATGATAAATAAATAAATAAATAATAATAATAAACATTCCCTACAATCCCCCACAGTTCCATGCAAGCGATATCAAACTACTTTGTCTTTCCCAGCAATGAAAAGGAGAACGTTCGCGAAGCATAAGCACAGACTTATGAACCCCATACTGTTCTGTGTAGGTACGTATATTTTGATCAAGTTACATCACCATCATTATCATCATCATTGACATAGGTAAAGGAAAACATCGTGAGAAAACCTGGGCTTATAGTTAATATAAGTTTGAAATCGCCAGTCCGCCTTGAGCAAGCGTGGTGATCAATGCTCGAGCCTTCTCTGTATGAGAAGAGGCCTTTGCCCTGCAGTGGGACAGTAGCAGGCTGGTATTATTATTTTTTATTATTACATTCAAACTGCAAGCAAAAAGTACATTATTGTTTGAAAAAAAAAGCGCTGCGCTACTGGTACATGGTAGACATCCGACCTATACGTACTAAACGTTTTGGGAACACATTCATTGTGCGTACAGCAAGGAGTGGAATTCCTGATAGCTACAACCTAAGGGTCTTTAAGTCAAGAGTGAATAGATTACTTCTAGGCAAGCGTGCTTCGCCGTCGACCCCATAATCGCTTACCATCAGGTGAGATAGTGGTCAAACACGAGCATATCATTAATAATAACAAAATACACTTCCTATTGTTTTCTAGGTAGAGGCTGTAGCGAATACAACGGTACGAAAGAGAAAAATTTGGCCATTGCTAAATACTACAACAAACTCAGTGACAAATTAGACCTAGAAATGCAGTTTATAACCAAACCGATTTTTGGAGATGACACTGAGACGTCCAGTTCAGCACCAGTGGCCTCATCCGCTAGTTCACCACATGAACAAGATGATGATGCCGGAAATGTGTCTCAACAGACAACGGAATAATTTTAAGATATTATCTTGACTTTTGCAAAGATTCGATTCGACTAAAATAGGCAACTGCGCATTGCTACTTTTTATTTAAGCATTGCATTGTGTGTATTTGTATGTTTGTGGTAGGTGCGCAAAGGCTAAGCGAAAACTTTGAACCCTTTTCAAAGTTGGTATACAGGTTGGTAGGTACCTCATTGCACATACTGATATCATAAGTTCTGTACGTGATTCAAGACCCCTCCAGAATTAAAAGGTTTCGTCCGTTTTTTTCCAAATTTGTTCATTTTAATTCTGATGTTGCTTTTGCTTAACCACTTTCCTGTCCCGAGAGTCACATACTTAAATGATTCATGTTGATTGTTTAACTATTGTATATTTTGTATACAGTGATAGTGTTGATGCAGTAGAGAATCATGAAAAACCTTTAATACCTATCTAACACAATGAGAGTTTTTCTAGTAATTAAGTCAATTTTGTAGCCAAAGATCTCGTTACTTTGGAGGGAAATCACTATTTAAGAGCGTTTAAAGTAAAAAGAAAATTATGGGAATCCGACAAAAATCTTATTAATCCAAAATCATATATAGAATTCATAGTGTCGGGATATGTGACGATCCCCCTTCTACGCCATATTGGGTGCACGGAGAAGTGTGAGAGTTGGCATAAGTAATTAGAGTTTAAATGAAAAGTGCAAAAAGCTAAAACAGTCAAACTTCGACAAAGGGAAATATCCATTTCATGCCATGTTTTTTTTATGTTATGAATAAATGTGAGCAGTCCTCAAAGCGACTTTTTCCGACCAAGGGTCAGCGCATACCTGACGAGATTTTCTCTGGTAAACAATTTCATTATCAACCTTGCTGTGTATGAAATTGAGTTAAAAATAAATAAACTTAGATTATTCCGAGAGCTTCAATGCCAACAGAAATAGGCAGTTTATTTTCGATTTTATTTTGAGACTACGCAACGGTGATATTGATTTAGCAAGAGAAAACGCGATACCTACTGCGCTTTGCCTGGTCTGCGCTGGCCCTCGGGTGACGATTTTCACCACTGCAACTCGTCTCCATTGTAAAATTTTTGCTTTGCCAAATCTGGCACACTTACATACGCTTTTTGTGAATGATTGATGCCACGTAATTGTATTTTTTAATATTAGTTTTTTATTTATTTGCGGTGTGTAGTTTTAAAACCCATTGCAGCAGTGTTATTCAATACAGGTTATTGTGCTACGCGATGTTCATTTGACCGGTTTTTTGTTATTACTTTGTGTGCAAAATGTACGCCATGTTCTTGCCCATATGGTAACTTTATTTTTTTCGTAGTCTTGTTTCAAAGTAGCTTTTGTATGTATGATTTTAAATACCTGGTGTCTTTTTAAAATAACTAATCTAAAAATCGGTGGGTTTGTCGAGTAAAAAATCGACAAAGTGACAGATTGTAGAAAAGAATCTACCAGTTTTCGTAGAAATCATGTTCGACACTGTAGACTCTTGTCGACTGAAGAATCGCTACATTTCTTTTCTTCAATCTTGAGATTGGCATGTTCGAGGAATTGTTTCTACAATCTGTCACTGTGTGATTCTTCCGTAAACGAAATCTCTTTTTACGGTGTTCATGCGTACAAAACCTATGTCATTTACCTATTGTCTACTTATAATCATATAGCATCGTCGAAATTTGTAGATCACTATCTACACTTAACATTATTAACTTATTAGTGTACTCTACCTACATTAATTACCTAATAATAATTTAATTGTGACTTCTTTAAAGTGTTTTTCTTCAATAAAATTGAGCTTAGTGTGAGAGTTTTTGTTTTGTAATTTAATTTGCAGGTATTTGATGTGTGCTGAAAACAAGTAAGCAAAATATGTTAAATTAATGAACTTTATGCCCGTTTGCACGGCATGCATGACACTGTCATAAAACTCGCCAAAATGACTTTTCCACGACGATGTGTGCAAAATATTGAAATACTTATGCTAATGCTTATCTACAGTCTTGTAGTCAGGTAGGCATATAGTAGAAAGTGTTTTCACATTTTTAAAATAACACAAATTGCTAACACACCAAGCGTGTTTTCACCGTTGCGGGCACTGTGGGCATGCCCACAACCCGAATAAGTCAGACAGAACAAATGACAGGGCGAGTGAGAGCCCGGGCCCGGGGCGTGGGGAGTAAGACAGGGTCGCCTTGGCTGTTCAATTTATACATGGATAGTTGTCTGACAGATTTAAAAGAGAGTGAATATGGGTTGAGAATGAATGAGTTGCCTGTCAAATGCCTCCTCTACGCAGACGATCAAGTTCTTCTTGCATCGTCAGCGGAACAGTTGCAAGACATGGTGACCGAGATGAATGAAGCATATAAGATGAAAGGGATGAATAACAATGTGAATAAGACAAAAGTAATGGTGTTAGAAAGAGACGAAAACGTGTCGTGGTGCAATGTGAAAATAAACGATATGAGTGTAGAACAAGTGAATGACTTTGTATATCTGGGAAGTCTGTTTACAAGGGATGGAAAGATTGATGCGGATGTGGAAAGGAGAGTGAATGGCGCTATACATGGCGTTGTGACCAGCCTGTCGATGTCCGAAAAGGCACGACTGGCTGTTCACAATGGTGTGCTGGTGCCTACACTAACGTATGGAAGTGAATGTTGTGCGTGGCAAAAGAGACATGAAAGTAGAATAAATGCTGTAGAAATGCGTTCCTTGCGAAGTATGTGTGGTGTTACAATGAATGACAGATTGAGGAATGATGTGATAAAGCAACGTTGTGGTTTTAAAGAAGATGTAGTAACAAAAATTGAAAAGAGTATGCTTAGATGGTTCGGTCACGTTGAAAGGATGGATGAAAGGCGACTAACGAAAGGTAAACATAGCAGATATAAGTGGGAACGCCGCGAAGGGACGCCCTAGAAGGACATACATACACCATATTGGTGAGGTTCTTCAGAAAGGTCAGGTGCGTAGTACTCGCAACCGGCGTGTGTGTATGACAACATGTATGAATATAAACGAAGCAAAAGAAGTATGTAAGAATAGTAGCATATTCGCTCTTTTGTTTCTGCCTGCCTCCGTGGGAAAAAGGCGTGAGTTTATGTATGTATGTAGAACAAATGATCGTGCTCATCTAATAAACGTTTAAATCTTGGTTAGAAATCGATCCCACGACCTCCGATCAACAGGCCAGTCAAAGTAGTTCTTTATGTATGGATGATATACTAATCAAGTTAAATTATTACCTCCAACTGCTACTACTGCTTTAATTACTAACTCTAGTATTGTATGTAGTATAGGGACAAATTAAAATTAAGTTAGGTTAAAATTATGTAAGTATCTTTCAAATCAATGCGTTTCAGTAAGAAAGTTACCCAACCTAACCAATTTTTTTACTGAAATGCATTGATTTGCAAAATACATGATATATCAAAGAAATTTAAAATACTAAAGAGAGATCATGCGAGGAAATCTCATAGAAAAACTTTGATCCCATGTTGACATGGGATCAAAGTTTTTCTATGAGATTTCCTACTGAGGTAACGCCATCTAGAATAATATATGAATATTGGAGCGGCAGCGGAGCGTACTTAATTAAACTCAAATATCGGATGTAGATTTTGTTTGTGTTTCGTAGCCTTACTTTATCCTACTAAATATTATAAACGCGAAATTTTGTGAGGATGTTAGTTACTCTTTCACGTAAAAACTCCTCAATGAATTTTAATAAACTATGGTATGGAGTTAGCCGAGACCCTGGATTAACACAAAGGCTATTTTAATCCCTGTATTCCCACGGGAACGGGACCTACGCGGGTAAAACCGCGGGACGTCTGCTAGTAATACAATATTTTAGGTGATACTCGAGTGCCTCAATGAAATCCACTCCGATGCGCTCTTTTCAGTCTGCGCTGACCCTTTTAAGTCTCATATCGGGGGACGAGTAAGAAGTCTTGATGGAATAATCCCTTAAAAATCTCTGGAATTCTCATTTGACAACGCGGTAAGTAAGTAGGTATTTACCGCGTTGTCAAATGAGAACTCCATTGTACCATAAGTATGGTACCTACGCGACGACACGGTCGGATACACATGGACATACCTTGGATAATAGTTTTATCAGTTTGCTAGCTTTAACGTTTCTGAACAATGAATTTCTGCCATGTTACATTTACATACCTAGGAAGACGGACGTCGCAGGTGGCGCAATGGAGGTGGAGGTGTGGGTTTTAGAACCTAATCAATTAGTTTGGTCTCTGTTTTCGTCAGGTTTCCAAAACCTGACCATTATTAACTTTTGCGCCCTCTGTGTTAAGTAACCTGAATGGACGACCGTGTAGGATTGATTCTCAACTTTCGCAAGGTATGATAGATGGGGCTGTGCTTCGATTGCTACGTTCATGATTTGGAAAATACCCGATGCACTTAGTATTATTTAGTTTATTGGTGAAGACTATAATTATGACACCTAGAGTAAAAACTATACAAAGAAAGGTTATTCAAAACGAGCTAAGCAACGGATACCTAAGTGAATTGAGGCCTTAAATGTAATGACCACAAGTCACATTTGCTATTTCGTCGCTATACCTAATAGGATCCTAGAAATACAGTATTAGGGATTTAAATGTACCTACCAAAAAAAAGGTAATTAATTAGTAACAGGTACCTACTTGGTAGCTTCCTAGACAATTTGACAGATTCTATTCGAATTTTCTGAACATTCGACAGGCTAGGATTTACCTGCTTTTGATTATCAGTGTGAGTTTTTATCATGTTTAATGTTATGAAAGGAAACAATATTGTTGAATTTATAATATTATTATCGTTCGTTCGTACGATAACCGCATCAATTACTCCTAAAGTCCTAAGGCGATGTACTAGTGTGCCAATTACAATTAAAACAAAAAAATACTAAAAGTGTTGATTTGTTGCGCCATCTAGCGGAAAAATGTACGACAACAGGTCGTCTCACCTTAACATCGCGATGTAGGATGATGTTTTTAATTCGTATGTTGCAAGATAGATGTCGCTACAGATAACAGAATGTTTTGAACTACGCAATGTATTATGAGCGGTCCCATCAAAAGTAAGACTGCTAATACCTATTTATACTACTTGTTTTGATATTAAGGATTTAAAATAATAAATCTTCCTCTATTTCTGAGTAGGTACCTACAGAGTCAAAATTTATGAAATCGGCATGTAGTGTAGCTGTTCTTGAACACAAAGAAGCAATATTAGTTCGTAAACTGAATTTGCTAAGGACATAATACATTCATTCTCAGACTAGTTTTTCTCTATTAACGTATTTTTATCTCTCTTGACTACCTATTATTTTGTTATAAGTATGTATGTATCTGTGTATTTATTTTTATGTGTAACTTTTTATTCTTTTTTTGTCCTTAATTCTTTACCCCGTTGCACCTACCATGTTCTGTCTCTGCACCACCTTAAGGTAGACTGGTAGAAAATGCCTAAGGCATTAAGTCCGCCTTTGTACAGTTTTTTTTACTTGTGCATAAAGTTTTAATAAATAAATAAATAAATAATATCGCGTATACATACATATATGTATATGCGTAGGTATGTCATGTATATTTTTTAGTAGAGTAATACATCAAAGCGTTTCAACGAACTAAACTAGATGGCGCCATAGTTCCCTCATTTTACGATTATGAGACGTGTAGCTAGACGTTATAGTGCATCGTGCAACCTACTAACAAATATTGCAACGTCTGTAGGTTATCATTTAAAAAAACTGGCCAAGTGTGAGTCGTACTCGCGTACCGATGGTTCCGTTCAAACTATAAGGTATGTAAATGGTACCTATGTCTTTTTTCTCATGTTTCGCTGTAAATAAAAAATACTATGTTTAGAGATACACTTATTGTCAAAATAATTTTCATGATGGGGCTTTATTTTCATGCAATCCTTACCAGACGTGACCAGATCACTTAACTTTTAAATTTTAATCTCCCCAATACGAGTGATGTAATTAAAAACTACAGTTTTCTGTTTTTTTTTCATTCCCTGGCGTCTATGGCATGGTTTCTTACCAAAGGACAATGCCCGTTTTGTAAGGAAAGTTGGGTCCCAGTGGAAGATGGTTGTGCCCTGAATTTTTTTATTATACATAATAGTAAAAAAAATGTATTTCCATAATCCGAAACCATTTTTCATTTACTCACCCGGGTTCAAGAGATATCATCGTTTTTCTGTTGTAGAAATCTAGGATATACTTAGGAATTTGACATTGACATTTCCTTCTTATTTTATTTAGGTTAAGTACCTACTACCGATGGTTCCGTTCAAACTATAAGGTATGTAAATGGTACCTATGTCTTTTTTCTCATGTTTCGCTGTAAATAAAAAATACTATGTTTAGAGATACACTTATTGTCAAAATAATTTTCATGATGGGGCTTTATTTTCATGCAATCCTTACCAGACGTGACCAGATCACTTAACTTTTAAATTTTAATCTCCCCAATACGAGTGATGTAATTAAAAACTACAGTTTTCTGTTTTTTTTTCATTCCCTGGCGTCTATGGCATGGTTTATTACCAAAGGACAATGCCCGTTTTGTAAGGAAAGTTGGGTCCCAGTGGAAAATGGTTGTGCCCTGAATTTTTTTATTTTACTTATTAGTAAAAAAATTGTATTTCCATAATCCGAAACCATTTTTCATTTACTCACCCGGGTTCAAGAGATATCATCGTTTTTCTGTTGTAGAAATCTAGGATAAACTTAGGAATTTGACATTGACATTTCCTTCTTAGTTTATTTAGGTTAAGTACCTACTTCTACAACCTATTCTATACATCACTTTGAAGATGAGATTATGTCTCAGTTACTTTATATACATATAATAGCAGCACAGCACACAAAAATCATCATCATCTGCCTAGCCTTTTCCCAACTATGTTGGGGTCGGCTTCCAGTTTAACCGGATGCAGCTGAATACCAGTGTTTTACATGGAGCGACTGCCTGTCTGACCTCCACAACCCAGTAACTGGGTAACATGATACCCCTTGGTTAAACTGGTTGTCAGACTTTCGGGCTTCTGACTACAAGTAACGACTGTCAAAGATCTACAAATGACAGCCGGGACCAACGGCTTAACGTGCTTTCCGAGGCACGGAGGAGTCTTGGTATGTAATAAATGGTCACCCATCCACGGACCGACCTCGTCAAGCGTAGCTTAACCTTCGATCGACCCATGCGGCTGTTATAATTTAGCCACAAGCTCCTCCACAGCACACAAAAATACACACACTAATAATAGCAAAAAGCAAAGAGAACATCATTAATAAGAGTCAAGTATCTCACAAAACGTAATACACTCGAGGAACTTATTAGCTCAACTTAGTAGTAACAAAAAAACCACGTATCGAAATAGTAACTAAGTAAAATATTACGGAATTCATAACTTAACGGATGTAAACAAAGCCATCACGCACGTAACGTACCACAGAACAAAGTCTGTTCTGTGACATGCGCAAGTAAATGTTGCCAGATCATTTTTTTTAATCTATTTATAAATCGTTATCAATCTAATTGTTTTTTTATTGTTAGTAAAACGTTTTATTTAGATATTGCATACTCAATTGATAACAAGACGTCATTAGTTGTTTAGTACTTTGATACCTGACAACATTTTTTGGTATAGCAATCAAACTACAGACAACATTGAATCAAACGGATGTTGACGTAATGATTAACCATTAATTTACTTTAACTTTATTTCCTGGGTGAAAAAAATTGTTAAAAAATATCCTGTACACAAAAAAATACATAATATTTATATATACAAAAGGGACCTGCTTCGTGTCAAATTTTATTTTATCGCCAATAATTTAAGTTAAGTATGTTTAGTTCCTATGTGACGATAATAGATGTCGCTAAACGTATGTGTCTTGAAACAAATAGACATGGTTGACTTTTAAAGCTGCCGGATTTTTTAATTTTGATAATAATAGAAAACACAATACGATATATTATAGAGTATCTTAAAATCGCACGGATAACTTAAATTACCGCAATTTGCGACAATTAGGTTTAGTTAGTATGTGATGATATAGATGTCGCTATAAGTGCGTATTAATTCGATCTTTATGTTTTTAGGCTGTTGTACGTAGCTTAGGTTCAGTTTTAAAATGTCGTAGGTGTATTAAAAAGTCTTTGTTGACTTTTATTACTTAACTAAGTGTGGTCGGTCCCGTGTCTCCCCTAATGGCCCCCTCAAGGGCACATCCGGTTTTTTTCTGGCCTTGTTGTCTCTAGTCAGCCCTAGGTTGGGGAGACATCAGTGCTTGATTTAGAATTTTTATTTTGAGTACCTACTGGTATGTTAGTATGTATGTTACAGTTCCATCAACTTTGGACGTACTGGCCACTTGCAAATAAATAAGTAGGAATTTAGGCAACACATTTGTAACACTCGACGCATCCCGTTTATTTAAACTGTTCTAACATATCAGACAGATGTGTGGCTGGGGAGTTTGTTCCGCCACTTCTTCTTCCCCGCAAAAACACTAGGATGAAGTAGCGAAGAGCGGGCGTTTTGGGGTACTGTCTTATTTAATTTTTGACGTTCAAAAAGTGCTGATACTCAGCCTAATTTGAATAAATGAATTTTGATTTTGATTTTGATTGGTCAAATCTAAAAACGGTGCTTAATAATTACTAAGAACACCAAATTGGCGTTGCGTGGCATGGCGTGTTATAAGTCTGTTGCCTTAGTGTAACTACAGGTAAAACTTGGAAAATAGGGAAAACCGACGACAAAAAACAACGCAGGGGTTTTAGAATGATGTAGACAACAAAAGGAGTCCCACGTATGACGATATCAATTCTGTGGCCCTAGTGAAAAGGGGTATAAGTCCAATTTTGTCGAAAATGAGTTAAGTGTACCAAAGCGATCAGAAAAAAATGCTCTATCGTTTGGTGAAGACAGATCTAAGCTATCTCTAAAAATAAGAAAGTTACTTTGTGTAAAAGGGTCCAACTGACACCAAAAAAAACTGTAAAAGTCGGTTTTCTAATCACTTTGGTACACTTAACTCATTTTTGACAAAATTGGACTTATACCCCTTTTCACTAAGGCCACAGAATTTCACCCTGTATGTATCGCAATTCTAAATAGTAAAGTTTTTTAATTGATATAACATGCAATAGATGTCGCTACACGTAGAGAAAGTCAGAGACATAGTTGACTTTAAGGCCGCTGTTTTTTTATTTTACTTTTGATAATTAATTGTAAATAATCACAGTACCTACTTACGAAATAAAAACGTATTTCGATCACGACTTTAATTTTTCGCAATTTGAGTGACTAAGTAAGTTAAGTAAGTTTAGTTTGACCGTGACGATAATAGATGTCGCTGTACGTTTTTTTTATTGAAACAGGCACAGGAATAGACTAAGAAAAATACTTTTAAAAGCTGTTTTTAAAATTTTATTTATTTGTTTATTTTGATTTGTTCAAAAATGTGTGGTGTCAAACACTGGTGTCCGCGCTGTCATTGTCTTTCTATTATGTCTCTAATTGTTACGATTAAAAGGTTAACAACCCGGATGACTTTTAATAATCGCCATCGTATTGACTATTCAAAGAAGTGGAGGAATAGGCCGATCACTTTTAGGCTGCTAGTTTATATTTAGAGTTCCGTAACTCAAATGGCAAGAAACAGAACCTTTATAGGATTACGAGTGGCCCCTCCGCTCCGGCCGTCTGTCAAAACCCGTAGGTACGCGTTTCGAGTTTGAATTCTGTAGAAGTCCATTTTTTTCCTTTTGAGCTAAGGAACCCTAACAATGGAAAAAAGCCTTCATGAAAATTCAATGCTATCAGTTTAGAATCATATTTGGAACTCATTGTATGATTTTGTTCGTCGATGTGATGTGATTTTCTCGATTAAACTCTAGACAACAACACTGTAAACAACATACTAATCATAGTTGTTTGACAGACGAGCTTAGCGAATACGGTTTTTATCAACGTTGCTTTTAAAAGCTATATTTACGATGAAACATCAGTGACTCGTCGTTGTTACTATCTTTGATGAGTCTGTTAGTGAATCGCATTGCTGCTTAGTTAAGTAGGTACCTAATAAAAATTAAATTTAAAATTTAAAAAACCCCCACCGCAAAAAAGTAAAACATTTAAAAAGTTAAAAATAACACTTTAGCCATGAAATTTTACGTAACGTCGGGGTACCGTTAAAATAACTACCTACATACCTACAAGTACTAGGAACATTCCTTACTTAAGCAACGGTAGCTAACGCAAAAGAGCTGATAACCTTGAAACGAATGTACCGATTTTGATGAATTATGTCTAAGAACCATCGCAAGAAACCCTGCTTTCAAATAAAAAAAACCCCATATAAATCGGTTCACCCGTTTGGGCGCTACGGTGCCACAGACAGACAGACAGACAGACAGACAGACAGATACACACACATAGCGGTGAAACTTATAACACCCCTCTTTTTGCGTCGGGGGTTAAAAACTAGCTAGTAGATACACAAAACACATAACGGTCACACAAGCATACCTACTACACAATGCCCATAGGTAAATAATCACCCGTCAATCCGTCGCACGATACGCATCGGAATCGTATTTTCATCTAATTATTTCATTAAAATGCACGAGGACGATGGAGAAATGGTCTCCTTGGCTGCTTTAGGCGTGCCCCTATCTTTGTATACCGAATATGTACGAGTTTACGTAATACCTAAAAGATTTACGATGCTATAGAGGCAAAGACATTCAATACGTCCCATAGACAAGACATCACGAACAAAATGTTCTTCTGTTGTTGTGTCTGTGTAGACACAAAGTCTATGAGTTTTATTTAGTACGTTCTGCTGCCACTCCAACATTGGTATAATATTCTATATGGCGTTACTTAGTATTTAAAATCTCTTTGTATAGAGAGGACATGTATGTATGTGAAAAAATGTCATAGAAAAATTATGATCCCATGTCTTAGTACCGCCATCTGGCATCATCATCATCCACTGCCTGACTTCACCCACTGCTGTGTATAGGCCTCTCTTTTTATGTACCAATTTCTACGTCCCTGTGCCAGTCTCATCCACGGTACTCCCACAATGGCAACAATGTCATCCGCCCATCTCGCCGCAGGACGCCCTACACTTCTCCTGCCGTTTCTTGGACGCCACTCGGTCACAGCTTTACTCCACCGGCCATCACCGTGTCTAGCTAAGTGTCCTGCCCAACTCCATTTCAGTTCCAGAACGCGATTTCCAATATCGACGACCTTTGTGCGTCTCCTGATTTCGACGTTTGGAACTCGATCTAGTATATTGATGCCGAGCATGGAACGCTCCATGGCTCTCTGTGCTACTCTGAGTCCGTACACAGCCTGCCAGTCATCTCATCCCAGTCAGCCAGTCTGAGCATCTGGAATAAAATAGCAATATTGGAGCGGCAGCGAAGCGTATACTGAACTAGACTCATCGATACTTACGTACCGGTGAACCCACCCCCACCACCCACTGCATGGTACACAAGTATCGGAGGAAAATTTTGTTCGTGGTATCTATGATGATGATGATGATGATGATGCTATCTAGCCGATTTCGGCCACAGCGACTGTATTCGCTGACTTTCCACTGATTGTCAAGGGCTTTGTTCTGCTGCTCTCTCGTGTGCTCTTAAGTGGCTAGCATATCCTACTTTGGCCGAATAGGTACGAGCACAAAGCGGACATGTCAGAACACCATTGATGATATTATAGGGTATAGCTTTATAGGTTGCCTAGCTTTAAGGTCATCGCGCTTTTGATCCAATTGTGACCTCCTTTTTTCTTCAAATGCGTTAACTTGCTGATGCACACGACGTCTCCAGTCAGGTCGATTTTGTGCCTGCTTTTCCCACACTAAAGGGTCAATTTCGCATCTTTTAAAGTGTCTATTCAGAACATCCTTGAAACGTAAAAACTGACCACCACGTTTCCGTTTTCCTTCCTGGAGTTCAGAATAGAAGATGCGCTTCGCCAGTCTCTCGTCGCGCATTCTGGAGATATGCCCACACCACCTTACCGTGGTATCTATAGTGCCTAAGTATTGAATGTCTTTACGTAATACTGTTACAGAGTGGTCCAACGTATTGCGTTTTTGGTGAGGAATAAAGATCGTGTGATGCGTTCTATAAAGGGTGACTGGTACCTAATTAGTGACCGATACTTAAACACGTGATTGTACTCATGAATACGAATAACTTTCCCAAATAAACTTTTTTTATACTCATTAACTTTTAATCAATTCAATTTGAAAATATGTATTATAAGAAGTTATTGAGCGTTCCCAAAAACTCTCGCGACAATGTTAGACCAGCTAGAGTAGTAGTAGTAGTTTTCTTTCTATGTCTCCCTATAGAATTCCGATTAATCTAAAAATATCATTACTTGTATAGTTCAAAGAATATGTATACTTAATACTAGCAGACGTCCCGCGGTTTCACCCGCGTAGGTCCCGTTTCCGTGGGAATACAGGGATGAAAAGTAGCCTTTGTGTTAATCCAGGGTGTCAGCTAACTCCATATCAAATTTTATTAAAATCCATTCAGTAGTTTTTACGTGAAAGAGTAACAAACATCAATCCATCCTCATAAATTTTCACGTATATAATATTAGTAGGATTACACAAACTGGTTAAGAGTGCTGAAGTCAATTAAGCATTTCCTGGAGGAATTTTTCATGTAGCACACTGACCTACGTCGTAAAATCTAATTTATTTTCATTTTTTTTTCTAGAGATGAAGAGATTGATTCTGATGTGGAAAGTAAAGTAAATAGGTACGGGAAATAAAGTAAATGGAACTAAATATACAAGGCGGTACTTACGACCTGGCAGTACTTAAATGTCAAAAGGCAAAGTTCACAATGGTGTGCAGTGCCATTCTGTAAAAATCGCCCCTTGAAAGTAGAGGTGAAGTGAAAATAAAAGTCAAAACTATTTATTGAAATTAGGCTGAATCAGCACTTTTTGAACGTCAAAAATACATAAGACAGTCCCCCAAAACGACCAGACTTCACCACTTCTTAGTGTTTTTGCTAGTTAACTTTATAAGTTACAAGTTTAAGAAACATTATTGTTAAAGACTAACACATTTTTGAATGATTGTTCGGTATTTATTAGAATCTCTGGCAGATTCTAGTAAATATCAAAATAAAAAGCCATTCATTTAATTTATTTAGAATGAGGATCAACACTTTTTGGACTTCAAAATAACAAGCCCAAAAAGTACGCGCTTCGCCACATTCCAGTGTTTTTGTTGGGAAGAAGAATTTTTAGATTAAGATATCTATACAACGTGTCAGCATTTATTGCAATCCTTTAAATAATGCCGAACACAAATAAATTGTTGGATGCAAATAGACTAACAAATGTGACGCGAGGTGTCAACTGAATAGTTAAGTTTTAGAAATCTTTCTGCACGTCTGGATCCGAAAGGCCTAGAACTCGCCGTACTAATCACATGTACATACGCCAGCACATCAAGTTACCCCAGTGTGTCAAATTTTCCCAATTGAATCTGAAAATTATTTTGTTTCACATAAAGTTGAAAAACAATCAAAGAAATTTGACGCATTGGGGTAACTTGATGTGCTGGCGTCTGTACCAGGCCAGCACATAAGCAAAATATGTTTGGCGTCGCGGGTATGGGCTGCCGTCTGTACCTGTCGTGTCTGTCTTCCTGTCCGTTAGTATCGTCAGCAACAAATTTCGGTTACCACTTCAGGGAAAAAGAAAGAACCACAATTTAGGCAACTTACATGATAAAATTTTGTTTTTTTAGTCCCTGGTCTAGATTGCTTACAAAAAAATATTAGAAACAATTTTTCCTTTTTTCACATAATCAAAAAATAATGGCGATACATCGAGTCAAAATGTCGAATGACGTCACGATTACAGTTCATACTGAATTATGACGGGGGCATGTGACGTCTCCTTAATTTTAATGCGCTTAATCTAAGTACTTTCCAACAATTTTTTTTTTCACACTTGCGAAAAAGTTTTTAACTTAATACTTCATTATAAAATAGCAGAGTCAGTGTTTATGGAATTACGTTGCTGACCGTAACTTGTGGCCAGGAAGAAACTTGTTAGGTTAGCTCTAGGCTCCATTACTTACGATTACTGCCTCGTTGGTCCTGTGGTCGCAACTCCTACCTTTGAGGACCTGGGTTTGATTCTCGGGTCGGGGTTTTCCACCTGGAATTGTCGGAGTTTGGTGTCAATAGGCTCGCCCCTTATGAGACTTCATGAGACTTACATAACGGGCGAAATGTGTATGTACTATTTAGGTACACCTCTGCGTAATCCTTCGGGAATCACAGGCGTGATGTTATTTGCGGTGTACCTATATTATAAACGGTTTGACCGATTCGTATGAAATTTTGTGTGAAAAATCTGTTGGTCTGCGATTAGGAAGTACCTATAGTTATAAAAACTAATTTTATTTTAAGGTGGAACGAAGTTTGCTGGGGAAGCTATTAGTAGCGTGAAAGTTGTGAATTGTTATTATAATATTAGTATTATAATAACAATTCACAACTTTCACACAACGCTAACTTGTCCCACACTAAGTAGAGCTTGTGCTATGATCCGAGTACTATACAAGTGCTTCTACATTTTTAAATACATACTATAGATAAATTACTCCCAGACACAGATTAAAAAATGGTCGCGGTCATCGCACAAACATTTTTTTTTATTTTGGGTGGGGATCGAACCCACGACCTCCAGTTATAGTGAGACTATCAGGTCAGTCACATCATTAACTCCGATATTTCCTATAAAAGTAGCAAAAGTCGATTATCATCATCGCCGACCTTTCATAAATAAACCTTTACAAGTTATAGATTTATATAACATACTTTAGCCTAATTTAATGATCAATTAGTAAGCTCGAAAAACATCGTATTGAAAACAGCTTCTGCATACAAAAACATGTTATACAAAGCGTATATTTCACCACCATGCGTAAGAGTGGCTACCTGCGCAGCGTACGGAGAGTGCGGCAACCTTGCCACTCTTGCGCAACTCCGGAACCGCTCACGCACGGTAACATCGAGATGATATACTTTATGGTATCGTGCATTTACGCCTCTGTTCGCTTCTGTATACCTACTTATTACATTTCTCGAAGATGTTTTACAGTGAAACGATGTTGGCGAATGGGGTATCAATTATGAAAGGGCTTCATCAGCACAAGCAAAAACTCTTTTTTTGATTATTATTCCGTCCGCTGTCCATTCGTCTGTGGAGCACTGCAGCCACATAACGGCTGGTGCTGCCAGATGCCATCTAGCAGCTTTGGACTCAGTGGAGAGGCGTGCGAAGAGGCTTATTGGTGACCCAGATTTGCTTAGAACCAATCAGCAAAGCCTTGAGCACAGGCGTCAGGTAGCTAGCCTTTCGGTATTCTATAGGATACATTTTGGAGAGTGTGCACGGGAATTACATGACTTGATTCCTCCACCTTTCTACATTCGGACAACCGAGTGTCCACCCTTACATCGTTGGCACTTCCACGATTCGGACAAAGCGTTTCGCTTCGTCGTTTACACGGCTTACATCGTAGGACTGGAACAACTTGCCTGCTGCGGTCATCCCGTCCGATTATAATTTAGGTGTCTTTAAGGCTAGAGTGAATAGGCTCTTCATAAACTAGTGCGCTTCACCATCACTGATTGCATCACTGCTTACCATAAGGTGGGATTGCAGTCAAGCACTGGTTTATTGTATTAAAATCGAAAAACAATTGTATTTGAAAAAGAAATACCATTTACGTAAGTGAAGCGTGTACTTACCGTGAAGTTGGCGGGACGACCTGGATCAATTAAACGGCCAGTGGCCCACTTTAGCCATGGATCGAAAAAACTGAAAGTCATCAAGAAAGGCCTTTGTCCTGCAGTCGGATAATACAGGCTAGCAGTATCAGTACTATTTAAGTACCTGCTTGTACGGAGCCCTCGGTGCGCAAGTCCGACTTGCTCTTGGTTAATTGTTTTTTCATTCATACTCTTTTGTTTTTTATTTCACGAAACAGAGCATGGTTTACAAAACACTAACTTAGCTTAGCTTCATGCTAGCAAAAACTAACATGAAGGAAGTCAACGCCAACTTGCGTAACAGTTTCCCATACTGTCAGTCCCGTTTCACCATTCGTTTTGCAGTCAAGAAAGAAAGAAACTAAATATGACCTTGCCACAGAGGACTTGAAAACTCGCGAGTACATTTTGTAGACTTTTTTTGGAATAAAATAAAATAATCTTCATTTTGGATTAGTAACATTATATATATTTTTAGTCATGGGATAAATTTTCACAGAGTGTTCTACCCATGAATATTAATAACTTTCACAGTGAGACCGACCCAGAAAACACGGGGAAAAAATCTGCTGTGTATAAGTTTTATTATGCCTACCTACTCGATCAAAATATAGATATGCAGCTCAGCCGCTCTCTAAGCGCAAGTTGGTTATTTGTAAGTCAAGTTTATATTTTGGGAAGATTAGAAGAAATCTGCTGCCAGGAAACCTGTAAGCGATGTCTAAACATTTTCTGTGTCGTATCTTAAGTTTTAGGACTAGTGGAATGTTTGATGGCGATAAATAATAACCTACCAACTTCATTCTAATGTGTTACAATGTAGACGTCCCCTTATCTCGGTACAATCTAAGATTTGATGATTTTAAATCGATATGTCTCAAGAATCTTTTTCTGACTCTGAAGATACAGGCTGTGCCTAGTTGCGGAGTCCGAGATAACCATACTTCATTTGCCTAACTAGCCCTGGATACAGTATTTAAAGAAAATTGTAATTCAATGTCCAATATCCTATTCTTAAGTCACTATTTTACACACAGCTCTCATCAAGCTATACATTTTCAGTATTATTATAAGCTAATGCCGCATTGTATTGGATTTCCGAAAAATGCGAGGTCAGCGTAAACTGGTAATGTATTGCTTGGTGTGTAGCTGTTTGTACTCCTTAGAATAAGTGTAATTGTAATACGGGTTTCAGAATAAAACATTCTAAATATTAATTATTCATCACATTATAGAGCAAACGATTTTTTCGCTGCCTAACTACACAAATTATTTTAATAGCTGTCAAATCGTACTTTTTAGATTGTCACTAATATGGTGTTAGGGCAATAACGGTTGCGTATATTGTTAAGTTGCGTTCCAGATAAAGTTACCAGTGCAGTGCGTAATGATATAAGTATCGAGAAACATATATGTGATGGTGTTGTGACGAAACTGTGGTCACAGATAATTTAGTGTCATACTCTAATGATTGACATTTGATTACCGGTTGTTGAATGCTCCAGTTAACATGGAACGTTGATTGCTGAGCGTTTCGGACATGTACACTGTACAGACGCCAGCTCATCAATCTACCCCAAATTGTCAATTTTTTCCAATTGAACATGAACCTTATTTCTTTAGAATAAAGTTGAAAACGTCCACCCACAAGGTGGACATACGACCTCATTAAGGCTGCGGGAACGCGCTGGATGCGAGCCGCTTCCAACCGGTCTTATTGGAGATCTATGGAGGCCTATGTCCAGCAGTGGACTTCCTATGGCTGAAATGATTATGATGATGATGAAAGTTGAAAACCTCTCAAAGAAATTTGACACATTGGGGTAGGTTGATGTGCTGGCATCTGTACAATTGCTCTGATATGTTAAACTTCCCCTTAAACAGTTAGGTGAAGTGAACTGTCAATTCCTTGTATTAGTATGTATCATCATCATGAGACAACGATGGGGTGCAAATAATTGGCGGCACTTTATTTATTATCAACAAATTGCCTATCAATAATTTGCGTTTTTCTTTTAGATCCAGATTAGTCATTTAATTAGGTTAGGTTAGTATTCCATTCTATTCTATTCTGTTAGGTTAGGGTTGGTGCATTTAATAATCTTGTGGAGGAGCTTGTGGCTAAATTATAACAGCCGCATGGGTCGATCGAAGGTTAAGCTACGCTTGACGAGGTCGGTCCGTGGATGGGTGACCATTTATTACATACCAAGACTCCTCCGTGCCTCGGAAAGCACGTTAAGCCGTTGGTCCCGGCTGTCATTTGTAGATCTTTGACAGTCGTTACTTGTAGTCAGAAGCCCGAAAGTCTGACAACCAGTTTAACCAAGGGGTATCGTGTTGCCCAGTTACTGGGTTGTGGAGGTCAGACAGGCAGTCGCTCCATGTAAAACACTGGTATTCAGCTGCGTCCGGTTAAACTGGAAGCCGACCCCAACATAGTTGGGAAAAGGCTAGGCAGATGATGATGACTGTTCGAAGGCAAACTTATATCTAAGATTAGAAAGATTAAGTTTCTGCAAACTTCTAATTGCGCAGGACTCTTGGTAGGTACTGAATGAAAAGTTAAGGCTGATGGAAATTCAATATCTTTGAAAGTTAACAGACGTGTTCCTGGTATAACTGAATCAATATAATAATAATTATGTGTAGGGGTATGGATTACCCAAATAAATAATCTTCACTACTTGAAAACGTCTTAATTATTTTCATAACTTCTTACAAAATGAAAAGATCATAACATTTTAGTCGCATGTTCGCCATCTTTTTTCTTCTTTAAATATTCAAATCCTTTTAAATTAACTGGTTACATACATACCTAAAAATAAACAAACAAAAGAACAGTAAACCAATTATAGGGCATCAAAAAACTCATCCGCATCGCTATCAACGGGAAAAGTGCCCAGAA
This sequence comes from Euplexia lucipara, assembly GCA_921972225.1. Lineage (NCBI taxonomy): Eukaryota > Metazoa > Arthropoda > Insecta > Lepidoptera > Noctuidae > Euplexia > Euplexia lucipara. Next base: position 34,386,263 of record OV179142.1, read on the forward strand.
GACTGGCCGCATTGCCATGTTGCTGATTCTCTGACCGAAATAAAATAATAGAATAGTTTTATTGTATAGTTATAGTATTAATTGATAAATAAATAATCCTTTTCCTTTCTTCTTCCCCACAGACATTCAAAACTAACTATGGACGGGACCTCATGAACAAAACTTTCATCCGATACTTGTGTCCTACTGTACACATGTCGCTAAGTCAAGTTTAGTACGCTCCTCCTACTGAGACATATGATCACAGTTTTTCTACGGCATTTCTTGACATGTTTTTCTAACACATACTCTCTCATTCACTCATAGCTGCGTTCATGTTCATTACATTACTTAAAATTATGATGCATTCCGTATTCACATCCTAGTATGTACCTATTAGACATGTGACCCTTTCGTCATCTTTACTGCGAAGTTATTTCAATATGAACGTAAATTTTCCCCAAACGTTCCTAGAATTAAATTACCTACTTGTGCAAGTAATTAATTCGACTTCATTACGCCATCGCGGTTGACGGTGAATGTTGGAAGATGTATTTTATTTTCTTCAATGTCATTTCGGACTTGTGGCTAAATTTTGACAGCGCACAGATCAATCGGCTGGCTGATCGATTCAGTATAGTTCACCCAGTGAAAACGGCACGACACAGCAAAAGGGAAGGATAATTTGGAAAGTAGTTTAAGTCCCATGTAAAAGAGCCTATTGTGATCAATCGGGCAAACCAAAAACCCCTGGTGAAAAAACTCAAAAGCGCTTTGTCTGACCCTTTCAAATACGGGATCGTACGAACAGCAGTAGGGATGACGACCACGAGACCATCAAAGGGGCAGTTCTCATATTTTTTAGAACGTTCGCATTCGGTCTGAAATACTACTATTTACCCTACATTTTTGACATTGATTTTCGCTAGGATATGAGAGCGACCACCACGCGTTGTATGTTCACAGTAGAATCGAAATTTGTCTAGGGAAGAATCGAAAAGGTGACAGGTCAGGATTGAAGAGAAGAAATGTCATGAAATGTCATCAATTCATCAGTCTATGGTAATCGGTATGGTCACGTTAACATGTTGAGTAGAAGGAGTGATATTGAGAAAAGTGAATTTATTAAATACCTACGCTATTTATGTAGATTTTATTGTTGACGTAAGCAAGTCAAGTGTAAAGTTCACCCACCGTCGCGTCTGTCAAGTGACTGAACGTTCATGCGTCACCTTGCCTAAACAACGAAATACAACCATATTAATATTATACATGAGAAAGTAACTCTGTGTGTCTGTATGTTTGCCGGCTTTTCACAGCTGAAGGGATCGTAATGAAATGTGGCATGGAGAATGGAGATAGATCCTGGAGACGGACTTTTTAAAAAAATATTTTTTTAAATGCAGCGATATTTTAGGACATGACAGACGGTGACAAATATCTTCCCGATCTTCCCAGTCCACATTTGTCCAGTTAGATATTTTGACTTTAACTAAAACTAAGAAGGTGAGGAAGAACGAAGTTTGCCGGGGCAGCAAGTAAACTATAATTATAATGCTTGGTATTGTACACACGGCTACATATCACAAGCTATAAATTTCCAGTACAAGCTGATCTCGCATTGTATAGAATTTTCGAACAATGCGAGGTCAGGTGTCACATTGTCTATTCTTCAATGTGTCACATTGTCTATTCTTCAACCTGTCACATTGTCTATTCTTCAATTTGTCACATTGTATAATCTTCAATCTGTCACATTGTCTATTCTTCAATCTGTCACATTGTCTATTCTTCCATCTGTCACATTGTCTATTCTTCAATCTGTCACGTTTTCTATTCTTCAATCTGTCACATTGTCTATTCTTCAATCTGTCACATTGTCTATTCTTCAATCTGTCACATTGTCTATTCTTCAATCTGTCACATTGTCTATTCTTCAATCTGTCACGTTGTCTATTCTTCAATCTGTCACATTGTCTTTGTTTTTTCTGTCGACATAACTAGTATCTATAGATATTGAACGTTTTAAAATAATAGAAGTTGGCCTTCATAACATAAGAAATGATTTAATTTCTCTTGTTTCAACACATCGCGTTCATAATTTTTATATTGCGCCTAACGCGGATTTAAGTGTTGGATAATTTAAACCACTGAAGGTCGGTGAAACTACTGTATGCAATATGGCAGACATTTTTTTCTAGACATGTTTAATTATATAACGAAATGTACAAAGTGTGCAGTGTGTAACATTATGGGTCGTTAGTTAATGAATGATGATGAGTTTGACAGCACGGTTGGCGCAGCGGTTGAGACATTGGCTGCTGCAACGCGTCTCCCGGGTTCGATTCCCGTATGGAGCAAACATTTGTATGGTCGATAGGTATGTTTCGGGTCTGGTTGTTTGTGTATATGCGTTTAAAGGTTTAGCGTGAGGCAACGATTTTTAAAGGAGTTAATAGAATTAATAGATGGCATTGTATAAAAAGTTGTGGAATATTTATTTATTTAATTTTTATTTAATTATGAATTGTAGGAGTCATACTACTACTAGTCCTGATTCTCAGCAATAACCTCGTGCATGATAGTCAGAAGCCAGGCGCTATTTACTAAGTAAATGATATCTTCCTACCTACCCTAAAACTGAGACATTACGAAATATGATAGAAATAGGCTAGTTGACTATCTCGATTACTCGAAAATATTAGACCCATGTCATATTATTTTTCCTTTTTCACGAAATCATATTTAAAATAACGGCGATAAATCGAGTCAAAATGTCGCATGAAGTCAATTATGATGTCAGTTATCCATAAACTTTAAAAAGGAAAAAATACCTACTTGTCTATTATTTTTTATTATCTAACTGATGGATAAAATGTAATTTTGTAGTATTTTTAGTATCTACTTCCTTATTTTTTTTTTATTTCATTGTCAATACTTACGTTTTATTGGCAGAAAGAACTGTGTAAAGAAATAAATTAGTCAATTTCCCGTCAGACGGCGCTCTGCTCAGACTTTACCAGTTCTTTAGTCTAGAAAGTTAAATTAAAAAGGCTTCGTACATCTTGTATTCCAACAAAAATACAGGTGACCGCCATCATTTTTATTGAGCGCAATTTTTCTTCGTGATTAAAACAAAAAGCAATCATAACTTCTAGACTCTGCACTATTTCTTAGAACGGACGGATAAGATTGGCACGCGCTTTAGGTCTTCACAGTAATACCACAGTATAAATATTAATACAGTAGGACGACGCCCTGTCTAGCTAGATAGACGGCTTCGTCGGACGACTGTAGGTTTTTAGACTGTGGTTATACCGTCCAGCTGCCTTATTCTAAACCGTTCGATCGGTTTCCGTGTCGGTAAGGAACCGTATTCGACAATCTCATTTCCGAGCCGAAGAACTGTCAAAACGCTATTCACAAATCCGAATGGATACGTTTTTTTTCTATACGATTGATCATTGTATCTTAGGGGAACGCTACAAAATAGTAGTAAAAAGATCAGCATGGTAGAAAATTTAAAGCAGTAAATAAATTTGGTTTATTTTAATTTTTCGTTCCGTTTAATTATAGAATATAAGTATGTACAGCTAGTAATTTAATAGACAGCAAATGGTACAAAATTATTTTATTATTAACCAAACAAACTTTATTTCGAATAAACCTGCTTTGTAAACAGCCGTCTGTCAAACTGGCAAGGCGGAAAAAGTTTTTATTTGAAATAAAACTATATCTTATTTAAAATTATATCTATCTTATTTTTATAACTTTGCTTTAAAAATGGAAAACTATAAGTATTTGATATCAATACACAAATCTTGCTATTTGCTCATTGTCAAACAATAACACGTGCAAATGTATAATTACTCTTTGATTTTTTGTAAATGCGAAAGCATCAATGAATTACGGTCAATACAATAATAAAACTTCATTTACATAAAAGTGCAGTGTTTTAAACGTTTGTATACAGTGTTTTTATTTCTCTGAAAAGACCTGGAAATATGAAAAAAAAATCGTTAATTTTTTTTCGGTATGGCTCCCGATAGCAAACAGCTGTCGGAAAGATTTGAGTCTTCTTATCGAATTTGAACTGTAAAAAAATCGGTTTCGGATTTGTGAATTGCGTTTGGATGACATCTTCGCCATCTTCGTTCGATTCGGTTCGGAATAGTCGAATGGTTCTGAATAAGCCAGCAGGACTCCAGGCTGTGATTGTCTAAGGACACTCATACCTTAGACTTTTTATGTTATCATTTAAATTACAATTAAGTTATATTAAAGAATAATTGATTTAAGATAATAATTAAAATTATATGATATTCATTATATTAAAGTAATTTAACTTAATAACAACGATAACTTATATTACACTTATACACTTAGATGGCGTTCAGCAGTGTGATTCTCGTCAAATCACCGCGTAAAAATGTAGGCGTAGTGAGGACGAATTGAGCTGTCATTCCATACTTATGCTAGGCATTGACAGTTCACTTCACTCAAGTTTTCACGGCGTGACTTTTACTGAATCGACCGGTAGTAATCTTTGCCTACCCCCACGAAACACGGAGTTGAGTTTATAGACTAAGCGTTCCTGCACACGATGCCGTCACCGCGCCGTCGCCGCGCCGACGCCGCACAATTACACTGTAGATACGAGTCGCGCGAAGCCCGCAACCGCGCGCGTGCCCTCTGTTTGATTCATTCCATTACCGGCCGCGCGTGCACAATCGTACGCGGTGACGGCATCGTGTGCAGGAACGCTTAGTCTATAAGTCATTGTATGTAGGTATGTGCGATGTACAGAAGATTCTTATACAGTGGTGAAACGTTAAAAAAATACTCATAGAACCGTGCGGCGCTAATAGGCCATGATCAAGGTCATGATTACCTGTATCGCCATCTCATTTGCATCTGATTTAATTTTATCGCTCGAGCAAAAGTAGTATGATCATATCCTCTGCGTTTCTTTCGATGCTTCTTCTCAGAGTAGTCGGATAATAGGTAAAACCCACCTCATCTACTAATAAAAAAATACGTGAAAAGTGTTTGTAATAATCTGTCCAAGTACATTACAGAAATAAATTTAATGTCATTTATGGCGTTTTGTAGTTTCTGCCTACCTCTAAAAGAAAAAGGTGATAATTTAATGGAATAATTCTAATAAATAAATAAAATATAGGTTAAAAACTAAACAGTTATGATTTGGGTCACCCTTTTACTATTTTACAGTTGTTTAGTTTGCTAACTGTGTCTTCATTTCGGTAGAAATTTTAAAGGTGGTAGGTATATCTTTTGCCTGGATCACTTTAATATAATTATATATCCCGGTTTAAGTTACAATAAAATTCATCTTCTTTAATTCATTTTCTCTTCAAAAGTATTATATTCTAATTAGGCAAAGGAACATCAATTTTTTAACGTCAAGATTTACATAACAAAGTCACCTAAAAACGCCCGCATATCGCCACTTCCTAGTGTTTTTGCTAGGAAGAAGTGGTGGAATAAACTCCCCAGCAACACGTCTGTTAGTGATGTTTTACGAACTTAACTAAAAAGAAGAAGAAGAAGAAGAAGCTGTTGGTTTACCTCAATAAATAAATAAATAAATAAATAAATAAATAAAAAGGTAAAATGATAAAGATAAAGATACCGGGCTGGTATCCGCAACTCCACGTCAAAGCGCGTATTTTGCGTATGGGCTATAAAATACCACGTGGGCCCAGTGCGAATTGGTAGATGTCGCATGTCTTGAGGAATTGATTGAAGGATTGAGGAATAATGTAATAAAGCAAGGTTGTGGCTTAAAAGAAGATGTACCTAGTAAAAAAAATTAAAATTAGCATTAAGCATACTCTGCTTAGATGGTTTGGTCACGTTGAAAGGATGAATGAAAGGGAGGGGACGCCCTAGAAGCACATACATAGTCCTTATTGCTGAGGTTCTTCAGAAAGCTCAGGGTGCGTAGTACTCGCAACCGGCGCCGGCGTGTGTGTATGGCAATATGTATGAACGTACCTAAACGAAGCGGTTTTTTTTTAGTCACAATGTGCTTTGTTGTAATCTATTTTCTTTCAAATAACTTAAGTAGGTATTGCATTTAAAACTTAATCAGGAATTATCACCGCAACAATTTTTAAAAATTCTTGAAAAATTGTAACTGCAGGCACCACTACTAGATGGCGCTCCGTGTCTCATTCGTTACGTAAATCGTATAATTATCTTAAATTCTTGTATGAAACTAACTAATTGATTCTTCTGATTGAGGAGGAACGACGTTTGCCGGTGAGTTTGTGCTTACTTTTTACTACAAAGAGTTGAGACCGAGTGTAGAAAGCTAAAATGGTTGAATTTCATCCACACGAATACTAGTAGGTAATTTAAAGATCTGAGGTAAGTAATTAGTTAATTTAGAATAGTTTTATTGTATAGTTATAATATTAATTGACAAAAAGTAAATAATTGAATTAATAACTCATTGTTGTATTTAAACGAAAATAAGTATTTTACTGATTTACTGTAAATAAAACAATATTAAAAACCGTTCTCAAAACACAGTACAAATAGAAATAAGATGAAGAAGAGATACGACGGGCGGTCTTATTGCACCAGCTAGCTCCCTTTTGTTAGGTATACCACGTTTATTAAGACGAACGAGGAACAATCGCCTTTATTCTACAAAATACTCCTCCTGCATTCTGTCAGAGCTCCTTCGAATATTAATTTAATACGATTAGTTAGACGGTGCCCGTTCTAAGAATTTGTAGCACGGGTAAGGTTCTTAGAATATCAAGGAAGGTGGCTGGTACTTAGTTTAGTAAGTAAGCCGATTTTCTTATGAAATAGTTTTGATACTAGATTATTTTAGACGTAGGTATCTACATAAACTGAAAAAATTAAATAAAATCTTTAAAATTACATCAGAAGGGCAATTCCTGTTTATAATATTATAGGAATGGTCGCAATGAATCATAATTTGTCAAAAATATGTCAAATTTCCCTCTATTTTTGTAATGTATTTTGACATCTTCACGACATATTTGTTTCTCAATCCAGATTGTCGCTAAGATGAGATTGCGACTAGATTTGAACTTTTTTATTTCAAGGATCGTACCAAAGATAGACTACGTCTACGACTACGTACTGCCTCCAGGGTATCCTAGAGGGACGTAGTCTATCTTTCGACGAACGAAAAATGAATTTTCAAATGCAACGCCATCTTTAATGACATGACTGACGGTAACAAAACAATGTCGTTGGACAGTCCATTATCAGGTGACAATATGACATTTTGACTATTTTAAGGTGTAGCTAGTATATAATAAATAGTCACCCATCCACTAACCTACCTCGGCAAGTATAGCTTAACATTCGATGGATCGATAGTGATATTTAGTGTAAGAGTAGTACACTTGGGAGCAAATAAATCGAACTACTTTCTTATTTCACGCATTACCACTAACAATTTAGTAACAAATTTTCTATTTAAATTACTTAAGTACCATTATTTCTATCACAGCCGATAATTTATCATTTAATAAGGTTATCTGAATAAATTAATTTACTCTCATTGTAAAGATTAGGTAGATATTCAATAAATCTTTAGGTTGCTCGGATATTATTTTGGTCAAATTGTTCCGTTACATTCATACGTACAAAGATGGTGGCTCGATGTATTTGCTCCTAATTGTATTTATAGCCGCTCAGTCTTTCGGGGCAGCGCGTGAAGATACCATTACCTACACTAAACTAAACATTACCTTACGTAACATTATTAAGATTAAAATCGCAGCTCAATAAATATGACGTATCTACATAATCTCTACATAATGTGTATGTAACGAATATATTTTTAATAAGCCGTTTTCTGCCGTTATTTCCGTCTTTTTTATATGTGCGTGAAGCATTATTTACGTTTTTGGCAATTAGTATGTTAAATACGCTATATTTAATACCTAACTATTCGAAAGTCAGTTCAAACTACTGGTTTTATTAAGAAGTAAGTAAAGCATACTGCATCTTTTCTTTCATTATTTTTCACGAAACCATTGTACCTATATTACGTGTCTGTAATAGATGTACATATCCTAGCGAAGGTTAAGCGACGCTAGCTGAGGCCGGTCCGCGGGTGAGTGACCGTTTATTGCATATCAAGACAGCTCCGTGAATTTAGAATTTGTGAAAATAGGGTCGGTAGGTTAGGCCGTGTAGATTCAGAAGCTTGGCCCTACATGAGATCTGATATCTTTTTCACAGGGCAAACCTAATGTGGTCGTCTTGGCAACATTTCATATGAAATGTTTTGGTGTTTCTTTATTTATTTTATGCACCATTTTATACCGCCCTTAAGCCTCTGACTTGGCTTCGCATTATATACACTTGACATGACATTTGTCACAAGAAACATTTCTCTGGCACGCCTGTTTCCTCGATGTTTTCCTTCATCGTTTTTGAAGATCGTGTTAATTATGTAACAATAAAACATAGTAAATAACATTATTGTTAGTACCTACTTATATTTAAGCAAAAAATGTTAAGTGAAAAACAAATTACTTTTCTTAATGGACTTGAAAATTTTTTTGTTTACACATTTTTGTCTAGCATAGCGTGTTACCTACCAAAAATGTATTGTGTGTACTTATTTAAATATGGAAGGCATTTACGACATCTAGCGTCTACTTTCTGCTTTAAAATGAAGAAAAAAATTGTCAATTGTTTATTAATACAGACATTTATCACTTCGTAATGAAAGACTGTGGAAGTTATGTTAATAAATAATATACTTATACACTAACCATCACGCGTTATGCTCATTTCGGTCAGATAGTGATCTGAGCCTGTAATGAAATAGTACCTGAGTATTTGGGTCCAACGAAGTGAAATCGTAACAAAACTACACGTAAGTAACTACCTATTTTAAATAAGTTGTGATCATAGTTAGTTTTCAAACAGCGAGTAGGTACTTACTGGTAATTTTTATCGGCTTTTTCAAAATTATATCTAACCGGATGCAGTCTTAAAACCTACAGTCGTACGACGAAGCCGTCTAGACAGGGCAATCGTGCGGGGAGTGAGGGCGAGACGCGGGAAAGCCGCTCCCGAACTGCGAACAAAACGATGTTCGTAGTTCGGGAGGTATTATTCATTCAGGGCTAACGCGTGTAGACGTTGGCGGCATTTTTCCAGAGATCAAAGGCGTCGTCCTACTGTATTAATAGTTATACTGTGCCCGATGAGATGTAGGAATAATTTATAAGCAAACTATATCTTTCATTACAATTGCGTCATGTCTGTCAAAATCATGATAAGTTTGAAAAAAAGTGTGGAAAAATGTAGAGGAATAATTTCAACGTTGGGTGACCAGAATAAAGGCCTATTCAGACCTAATGTATTCGTTGCCGCTGTGGGTACATACCGCGCGGGTTTCACTCAGGTATTAATTAGTATCAAGTACCGCGGCTAGAGCGACCTGAGCGATATTCGCTGCCGCTGTGGGTATCAGGCGGTGTGTCCATGTTCCGTGCACTCTGTAGATCTGAGACTTATATAGGACCTATTACTATTTTATTTGGAAAAAAATAAAGCGGCGGAACGAAGATTGATATTTATAATAAGTAAGTAGGTATGTAGATTTTGTTAAACTAGAAAATACGCGCCCGACTGGAATTCTAGAATTTTCCATATGCATAAGTACATGTATTTTTTAGCTAACTTTCAATAGGTACCTACTCAATATCTTTATTGATTTCCGTTTGTATTCTTAGGTATTAAGTTTATAAATGAGATCATTATGGAATTTATGGACCCTGTAGGGCACAGCAAAAGTGCAGGGTAGGATTTTCGAAAATCCCTTCTTTGTGCTCGCTGTAGCTAAATAATAAAATATCATAGTTCTAGGCCAATGTTTTTTGACCAATGTGTTTTCTGTTAATGAATTAATAAAATTAATGAATGAAAGATTCGTAATTAGGGCCGACTAGGATTACGAATACATCAGTCGGGGGTCGCGGAAGTATCTTCCGTTCCCGTGACCCCCGGCGCAGGTGTGAGAAGGAACACGGGGTGGTTTTTAGTCAGTAAGAGTCTGACAGACCCCTCCGCCTCCCCGGGCGGGGGACATACAAGAGGATTTTCCACCCTTCAAAAAAAAAAAGGATTACGGATACATCAAACTCACAAGATTGGCCAGTCATGATTACGTAATAATATATTACTGGCTCGTAAATCTTTTTAAGATGGCTCCAATATGATTGAAAAGCTTGTTATAATTATGACTGATGTTTTGACAGACCATTTAAAAAAAAAAGTCCAAAGTCTTGATAACCCCTCCAACTTAGATATGCTTGTGTCAGGAGTGGGCTCACGTCAATAGTGCAATGGGACGGAATCGAACTCACGCACGACCGTTTCATCGCCAAGCCGACGTCTTAGCCATTGTGCGATTGCCGCTTAAAATAGTTGATTACTATCCCCTAATACAAAAGAAATCACGAACACAGTCAGCAGATAAAATACACAAAAATGCACATAGCGAGAGTAAGTAAATATTATGTAATTGTATCAATGTGCCTTCTTATTGTATCTGCTCACCCGTATAAGGAAGGATTAAAGGCGTAATATTAATGCTCTTAAAACCAGTTGTCTTCAGCCGGCTAAGGCACGGCGCATATTGGCGGCACGGCATGGCAAGGATATTTAAGGTGACGTATAAAAATAAAACTTAAAAGTATGGAAATAAAGTTTAAATTGTAGTATGCTTAGGCATGCCGTGTCGGCAGCGGCTTCGGCATCCCACAAAACGCTTTGGCAGTCTATGGGGGACCGCGGCATGACAATGCCCCTCTGAAACCTGAGGCCATGCGCTTACCTTCATTAGCTAACAGTCGTTCATGCCGAAACGTGTCCTTGTTGATCGTGCCTTAATTATTTGTTAAGGACTTGTGTGCAAAAAGCCAGGTACGAGCAAGTTGTTTATTTAACTCGTCAAATACCGGAATTCCAGACGCAATTAAATTACTAATTGTTCGCGGAAGCCGGCGTCCACTCGGGGCCTGCTAAACGTTTCTGCATACCTAAGGACGGTCGTCACAGCATACTTAAGGAAGCAATGGTATTGTTGACGCCAGTGTGCGCTTACATGTAGGCATGCCGGAGGATCCCATGCCGTACCGCCAATGTGCTCCGGGCCTTAGACCTTAGCAGGTCACTAGGAAGCGGCGAAGACTAAACCGGTACCATTTTGTTCTGACATTATGAAATATATGCGTCGAGAGATACATTTTCGAAACACCAAGCTCATTATTCCGTTACATTTATAATTTAAGTTTTTAGCGTGTTACATTTTTGAAAATTTGCCAATGTTGTCACATGTCCTCTTGCAGTGTGTTAATATTAATTGATTGCCAATATCTAGTCTTTATTTGCATGTCGGTTGGTCAGGACTTATTACGTTAGATTTCGGACATAATGTGGACGATAATAGGTGTTGTGCCATGACACACTTGTTTCGTTACACTGCATCTAATAATTAAAGTTAATAACACAATAACTAATAACTTGGTAACGTATTAAACGAATTGGGTAAAGTTTTGCGAGGCCTGTATGTCATCACGAATTTAGAAGGGAACTAAACTTTATTGGTTCTGGAACGTCACTGGATGGGGTGTTGCCATTCGGTTTTGTACGTGATACGACTAGCTGTAGGATTTCATATTCTTACCTATTATAGATCACATTTTGTTCTCTCGTCTTCTTTTATTACTGAGTTTGAACAGCTCTACTGGCAGCTGTGCGAACACAAATGTCAATCAGCGGCGCCATTAAACGCTTCTTCCTTCTTTCTTTCTTTGTCAATATTCAGGTTCGCCGTTTGGTTACCTAATGGAGCAAGCGCATGTGATATTTTCTGATCTTTTTTCTTCTTCTTTCTCGTATGCTGATGAGTGAGGATCGTGACCACATATTGAGGTAACAGCTCCGTGCACCATCGCTCTCTACCAAGCAGACGGATGCCTGAGAAGAGAAATGCCTATTTGCTGAGAAACTTTGGTCAAGTGATGCATATGGAAGAAACCAATCCTAGGTATTAGGATTGACCTCACATGTAAAGAAACAATGGCTCGTCAGAGAACTCGGTGGGACTTTTGCATTAAGAATTGTAATCTCAACTTTGGTAATACTGATCCCGATCAAAAATATTACAATGGAAAGAATATAGAATAGATGAGAAAGCACCGTTTATGACTACCACTTTGGTGTACCCAGTGCTAAGCAGCCAATTCCTCGATTTAATTCCCCAGTCAAGCAAAATGTTATTTGGCTTTATCCAACTGGAATTTGTTAATAACAGCCGGGAGACTGGAATTGAGCCGGTTGATCACAATAAGCTCGCCCCCTATTACATGGGACTTACACATGACTGGCGAAATGTTCTAGGTGTAGTACCTACCTACACGTACCTACCAATGTAGATACTCCTCTGCCTAACCCTTCAGAGAATAGAGACTTGACGATAAAGTTGTTGACTTGTTGACATTTAAACAATCCTAAAGGTCGTCGGTTCAGGCAGAGTTGAACTATTGTAGCAAGATATGACATAAAAGCTCTCGGTAAAATGAACAATGGCTATTACAAGTATAATGGATTTTGTAACTAAACCCAAGTATTATGTAGTTTTAATGCTGTAAAGATTGTGTGAAAGATGACACATGACGTGACAATGGGGTTCTTAGTGTACAAGAGTAACAATGGAACTGGACAATGGCAAGATGCGCTGATAGCACAAAAGGAAAGATACTAGACTAATACAAAAAGAACTACATTATTATCGATCCAGATTTCGGTTTAGAGGAATCTTCAAAGCCTTGAGCACAGGTGTAGGGCAGCCAGCCTTTCGGTATTCTGTAGGATGCGTTTTGCGAGAGCGTGCGCGGGAATTGCATGACTTGATTCCACAATCACCTTTTTTTCATCGGAAAACCGTACGGCGAGTATCCACTATTACATCGATGACACCTTTACGATTAGGACGTTAAACGTTTCACCTCGGCGTTTATACCGCGCGCCTATTACGGGAGGACTGGAGTAGCTTACCAGTTGCAGTCTACCTACCGATTATATTAGGTGTCTTCAAGACTAGAGTTAATAGGCTCGTTAAAAACTGGTGCTCTTCACCACTATTGTTTGCATCACTGATAACTATCAGGTGGGATTGCTGTCAAGCACTTGTTTACACCAATAAAACAACGTTACAATACAGTCTGATAATGATAATTAAATTGATTTAAAATTGCACTATTTGGTAAGTCTAGAATGCGAACTGATGAAAGCACCTAAGTTATGGTGAAAGTGGAAGGTGGACCTGGTGTTGATGTGCAAATTTGAGATGTTCTGTAAAAATCTAGGCGGAGTGAATGCAAAGTAAGCAGCCATTCCGCACTTGTGTGGGATTGACTACCTTCACATCATCCACATTTGAACGAAGTGACTTATACAGAATAACACTGGTGTTTTATTTGTTAAGTTATGTGTAAGAAGCCAATATACCTTCACAACGCCAAGGCAGGGTGTTCTTACTAATTAGGTCTCCCTTGACCAAGCGTGATTATTGAGAAGCACAGCTTCCTAAAAAACTATGTTATAGTAAGTAAATAAAAGTGATTGGTCGAGAGCCCTTGGAGTATATAATGTATACTTGAAATTAGGTCACAGGGGTGAGGAACGGGGAGTAGCGGGACGAGGAAATGTCGGTTTCCATGTAATTCATAGGTAATTAGATAAATGCAAGTATTGGGTCACCCACTACTTGCACCTATGAATAATTAAATATAAGAAGGCAATTTTGAGCGAGTATTCGTAGTCGTTTCGCAGTCTTCATCAAGCAAGCAAGCAGTCCTCAAGCTCTCTTACGTCCTCACTCTGTTGACCAGAATCAGTGTATCCTGTGTAAAGAAAGTTGTATTAGTGTATGTGCGGTAAAGTTAATAAACAGTTTTTGGTACTATTTCACGGCATCAAGTTGTTCTCATTTCATCAACCCTTGCGGCCTGCAATCCTCTACAAATTTGGTCCTTCGAGCGCCGGATCTGCTGAGCACGCAATAAGATGAGTGAAAGAAGCACCATTACGACAAGGAGTAAGCTGCGCAAGTTAGAGGCTGAGATGAACAAGCGGCGAGAATTGGAAGCTGACTCTGGGGTGCCGTCTGAAAGGGCACCAGGCTCAACTTCAGTTGCACCAACGTCAACGTCGGTTCGTGTCCCTGTGATTCCACTGGCGGGAGGTCGGATTATCGACCACAGAGATATGTTCACGCCAGTGAGATCGGAGAGAGTACAGAGGGCAAGATCCGTGATAAGCCACGCTTCCTCTAAAAGCGGTCACAGAAGTGCCGATTTCCTCCGAAGGAGGGTTGAGTACGAGGCAGAGCGTGAGTTAGTGCGCATGAAGGAGAAGCTAGTGAAGAAGAAGCTTGAAGTCGATCTCGCTGAGATAGACGCCGCCGCTGAAGAAGACTCGGGCTCTGATGAGGAAGGGACAACGCGTCGTGTTGAAGAGTGGGTCACAGAAACGGCTCCCGTTATAACGGAAACTCACGCGTCCACAGTGTGTCGCGATCCGTCGCCGCGTAAAGTGTCCGCGCCCTCCCACGAGGTGTCAGCACCCGCGCCGCTACCTGAGCATTTATCTGTGCGCCATCAGTGTGCGCCTGCGTCAGTACAGTTTCGCGAACCTTACCAAGGGATCGATACGCCTTTAGCTACGGCCAGCGTCCCGCGAGTGAGAGAACAAGCCAGAGAGTTGCCTGAATGGGGAAACACGTTCGCTGACGACATTGACAGGGGCAAGTCACGGGACAAGAAGATAGACCAGTTGGCGGACGCTATAACAAACTTAGCACGTCCGCGACCGGTACCCAGACAAGCCTACGAGTTGCCGTTATTCAAAGGCGACCCGGCAGAGTGGTTGTCGTACAAGAATATGTACCACGACACTACAGTGATGTACGAGTTCAAGCCGCACGAGAACTTAGCGCGCTTGAAAACATCGTTACAAGGCGACGCAAAACTAGCCGTGGAGGATTTATTGCGCACCTCTACTAGCCCAGCTGAGATCATGAAGACGCTTGATGAAGAATTCGGTCATCCGAATTTAGTGCTTGAGTGTGCCCTAAAGAAAGTGCGTGCGTTACCTAAGATGACTGAGAGTGGCCGTGAACTTAGAAAATTCTCAACAACAGTGAGGAATTGCGTGTCGCTCCTGAAAAGTGTACGAGCTAGTGGATATTTAAATAACCCACAACTGGTAAGTGAACTTTTGAATAAGCTTACATCTGTACAGCGGGCTCAATACGGTGATTTTGCAATGGGCATGGCGGCGAACCAGGGTATAGATGTGCGAGTTTCACCGAGTCTCGAAATACTCGCAGAGTTTCTGAGTCATCTAGCCCGAGCCACGTCCTATTACGTACAGATGCAGATGAACACGCCCACACCGTCCGCTAGCGTCACTAAGTCCCAAGCTAAAGTACACCTTGTAAAGCAACCTAAGAATGTTCAACACTTGCACGTTCACTCTGATAATGATCAGCCAGCGAAGGAAACAGAGGAGCTATGCACGCTTTGTGGGGAAAAACATAAGCTACCAAAGTGTGAGAAGTTCAATGGTTTAAGTGTCAACGAGAGATGGCAACATGTCAAGCAAAATAAATTGTGTTTCAAGTGCATTGTCAAGAAACATGGAAAGAATTTCTGTCGTGCAAGTAGGTGCGCGTTGTGTAATTACGCTCACCACACATTGTTACATGCCGACAAGAAAAACGATAGCGAGAGCGTTACGAATGTTAGTGACTACACTGGGAAGGCGTTACTGAAGATTATGCCTGTGTGTGTAACAGTGAACGGGGTGGACAATCATTGTTATGCCCTACTGGACGATGGGGCAACCGTATCACTGATAGACAATTCTCTAGCTGAAAATGCCAGTGGCACACGAGTGCCAATAACTCTACACAGTGCGCGCGGTCAAGAAATAATTGATGAAACATCGAAAATAATCAGTGTGTCAGTGCGTGGACCAAACGGGCAAACACATAAAGTGAAGTGTCGTACATTAAAAAACCTAGACTTACCCGCGCAAACAGTGCCCGCCGCAGTGATAACAGAGCATGCCCACATTCGCGACTTGGGCTGTGAGGAAATGAGAGGAGCCAGACCGCTGCTATTGCTGGGACAAGACAACTGGGAGCTGCTGATCAGCCGGGAGACTCGCCGAGGAAAGTCCGGTAAGCCAGTTGCCTCTTTGACCAGTCTAGGGTGGGTTGTGCACGGACCTGTAGGTAGCCATTCAGATACTAGTGAGCATTCTTTGAATTGTGTAATAGAGTCAACAACTGATTTGCACGAGTTAGTTAGAAAACAGTTTGAGCTAGAAGCTATAGGCATCTCAGAGGTGCCTAGAAAGCACAAAGATGTTGAGAGAGCTAAGGCCATATTAGACTCTACTAGCCGTCAGACAGAGAGCGGCGCATGGGAAGTAGGACTGTTATGGCGTCGGGACAACTTTCAGTTGCCTGACAACTATAAGTACGCTCGTCAGCGATTAGCGGGTATTGAGCGTCGGTTACGTAAAGACGCTGTGTACGCCTCAGCTTATACTGCACAAATAGATAGGCTGATAGCTGAAGGGTATGCGAGTAAGGTAGAGGGCGATATCAATTCCGATTCGGTGTGGTATTTACCCCACTTCGGGGTAACGAATCCCAACAAGCCGGGAAAATTAAGATTGGTTTTTGACGCCGCGGCTAGCTACAATGGAACGTCTTTGAATGACAATTTGTTGTCTGGACCCGACTTGCTCAATTCTCTGTTAGGTGTGATGTTTAAATTCAGGTTAGGACCGGTAGCCTTCACTAGTGACATAGCCGATATGTTTCTACGCGTGTTTATAAGGAAACAAGACAGAGGGGCACAGTTATTTCTTTGGTCGGCTGACGGTACTAAGGAGCCTGACGTGTACGTCATGAACTCCATGATATTCGGAGCTGTGTCGTCACCTACTTCAGCAATTTATATTTTAAATAAAAATGCGAATCAGTATAAGGATATGTACCCCGACGCGGTAGCCGCCATACACAAAAAACATTATATGGACGACTACCTAGATAGTACTTGGTCTGCCGAGCAGGCAAATAAATTAATCGATGAAGTGACTCACGTTCACGCCAGAGGCGGGTTCAACATACGGGGGTGGGTGACTAACTCTCCTGAGCTACGAGACAAGCTAAGTACAGAAATGCCTGACAAAGTATCATTGGATAAAGGTGAAGGTGCTACGGAACGCACATTAGGCATGATCTGGTCACCAAACACAGATAAATTAGCCTTTGATTTATCGTTTAAAAGATTACCTAAAGACATAGTAGAGGGACACGTAGTCCCAACAAAAAGGGAATTTCTGAGATTCATAATGTCCATTTTTGATCCTTTAGGTTTCCTGTATCCGTGTGTCATACAGTCGCGCATTCTAATGAAACGGATATGGCACACGGGTATTCAATGGGATGAAAGATTAAAAGAGGCCGAGGCCAAAATATGGTTTCAATGGCTACGCAATCTGAAGCTCCTTAAAGACATATCTATACCTAGGTGGTATGGACTACAGTTAGGGCACCTAACGTTACATGTGTTCGGCGACGCTAGTGAGTCCGCCTACTCGGCGGTCGCTTATCTAGTAGGATTAAATTCAGTAGGAAATAGGGATGTCGCTATAGTGATGGGGAAGGCGAGAGTAGCGCCACAAAAGATAACATCCATTCCCAGGTTAGAATTACAAGCAGCTGTGTTAGCCTGTAGGATAGCTGACACAATTATTAAAGATTTAGGTACCGCAATTAGTAGTGTACACTTATGGACAGACAGTAAAACTGTTCTTAAGTGGATAAATTCAGACGCATTAGAATTCCAAAGGTACGTGTCACACCGCCTAGCAGAAATAGATAAGAGGTCAGAGAGGGCCAACTGGCGCTGGGTTCCGTCGGCTATGAACCCGGCTGACAAGGCTACCCGGATGGATTGGCCTGACGATAGTAATGCGTGGTTGTCGGGTCCCTCTTTTCTTCGCTGTCCCCAGGAGCAGTGGCCAGTTGACACCGACCTAGACGTGGTGGCAGAACAGGACCTGGAGAGGGTGCAGCGAGTGCACACCGTCGCGGTTCAAGCCGTGCCGCTGCTGCGGTACGAGCGGCTGCCCACCTGGACACGGGCCTTAAACGTTGTGGCGCGTGTACTTATTTTCACAGAACGATGTCGCAAGCGACGTCAGTCGACCACAATGACGACAGACGACTTGCACGAGGCCGAGATGCGACTCCTGCGTCTGGCGCAGGAAGAAAGCTACGCAGCAGACATCGCGGCGTTGCGAGCAGCACGCCCCTTGCCTAACAATAGTAAACTACGAGCCCTAGACCCGATGCTGTTTGACGATGGACTGGTGAGAGTGCGCGGAAGGCTGGGTGCCTGTAGCGAGCTCAACTTCGGGGAGCGTCACCCTGTCATACTAGATGGGAAGCATGCGCTCACGCGGCGCCTCTTACATAAGTACCACGTAGAAGCGCTGCACGCCAATCAAGAAACTGTGGTGAACAGAGTACGCGAGAAGTACTGGGTGACTAATTTGCGGTCAACAGTTAAGGCCGTCACCGCGGCCTGTCAACGGTGCCGTCTAGAGAGGGCCAAACCAGTGACACCCAAGATGGGTGACCTTCCTGCGGCCAGACTGGAGATAACTAGAAGAGCCTTCGTCCACTGTGGGGTCGATTACTTTGGCCCCATGGAGGTCGCTATCGGTCGGCGCAGGGAGAAGAGGTGGGGCGTGTTGTTCACTTGCCTCACCACCCGCGCCGTCCATCTGGAGCTGGCGGCATCACTGAGTGCCGACTCAGCCATCCTCGCCCTGCGGCGCTTGATTGCGCGCCGTGGGCGTCCCTCAGACATGTACTCTGACCGTGGCACTAATTTTGTCGGGGCACATGCTGAGCTGCGCGCAGCCTTGCGCGACATGGACCACGACAAGCTGAGCAGTGAAGTTGTCGGGCGTGGCATCGCCTGGCACTTTAACCCCCCGGCGTCCCCACACATGGGCGGATGCTGGGAGCGACTGGTGCGATCAATTAAAAACGCACTAAAGGCGACGCTACGAGAGCGTGCCCCGCGCGAGGAGGTCCTCTACACCCTCCTCGCCGAGGCCGAGCTGATCGTCAACAGCCGGCCTCTCACGTACGTGAGCAGCGACGCCGAGCATCCAGTGGTGCTGACCCCGAATCATCTCCTGCTAGGCACTGCCGCGGGAGATGCCCCGTGCACACGTCGCCATGCCGCCGACCTAGACTCGCGCCGCCTATGGCGACGGGTGAACGCGCTGGCCGACCTCTTCTGGAGGCGCTGGCTGCGCGAGTACCTGCCGACGCTCCAACGACGTAACAAGTGGTCTAGTGATATTCCAAACGTAAAAGTGGGTGACGTGGTAGTGATAACAGACGCTAGTAAACCACGAAATCAGTGGACCAAAGGGGTCATAAAAAGTGTTTTTCCTGGTGCGGACTCTATAATAAGAGTAGTAGATATAAGAACCAATCATGGGGTCCTGCGTCGGCCTGTTGTAAAGGAAGTTGTGCTTCCTACAGACGGAAATGTAGTCGGATGAACCCTTCTACAGGGGGTGGAAATGTTGAGAAGCACAGCTTCCTAAAAAACTATGTTATAGTAAGTAAATAAAAGTGATTGGTCGAGAGCCCTTGGAGTATATAATGTATACTTGAAATTAGGTCACAGGGGTGAGGAACGGGGAGTAGCGGGACGAGGAAATGTCAGTTTCCATGTAATTCATAGGTAATTAGATAAATGCAAGTATTGGGTCACCCACTACTTGCACCTATGAATAATTAAATATAAGAAGGCAATTTTGAGCGAGTATTCGTAGTCGTTTCGCAGTCTTCATCAAGCAAGCAAGCAGTCCTCAAGCTCTCTTACGTCCTCACTCTGTTGACCAGAATCAGTGTATCCTGTGTAAAGAAAGTTGTATTAGTGTATGTGCGGTAAAGTTAATAAACAGTTTTTGGTACTATTTCACGGCATCAAGTTGTTCTCATTTCATCAACCCTTGCGGCCTGCAATCCTCTACAGTGATGATAAATGCCTTCTTTGTATGAGAACGTAATCGGTGAGTATTATTATTATTATGATGGAGTTGCTAATATTTGAAGTCTAACTTCCAAAACATTATTTTCTACAGTTTAAAAATACGTTCTGGAAATTACGTCGTCTTTAAGGAATGTCCAGTCCGAATCTAAATGATCAAGATTCAAGATCGCTTGAACAGTCGAGCAGTGAAAGTAACTACCATAACACTTTCGCAGTGAGCACTAATCGGGACACATTTTGTATCGGGGCATTGCATTTTGATAAAGACTGATCAAACTGAGGCAAATACCACGCAGGATGCGAGACGTGACCACAATACCTAGTCTATTATTTTTAAGGTTTCGTTCCTCAAAACGATAAAACGGAATCTTAAAAGGATCACTTTGTTGTCCTTCCGTCTGCCTATATGTCAAGACCTAAAATCTCGAAACATCTCGGGAACGCGTAGATATAGAGTTGCAATAGTAAATTAACCGTCTACTCAGGTCTACTCTACAGGCTCTTGAAGCTGTGAAAAAAAATGCAAAATTGTAAGTTATCGTAATAAAAGGTATGCTCGTTTGTGCCACAAAAAATATAAGGTAACTAAAGGCAAGTAATATGGTCATATACTACAAGTCTAAGGAAAAATCTGTAAACTGTACATTTTGAATTACATCACTTGTAATGAGAGGTCCAAAAAAGTTTAATACTTAGATCTAGAATAAAGTTTTATACTTAAACGGTAGTTTTATATTTTTACGATTAAAAACGTTTTCATAAAAAGAAATTCCATTTACCTGCCTGCTTGTACGGACTTCGGAGCGCGATTCCGATTTGCAGTTTTACGGTTTTTGTTTTATATATCTTTATTAGCTGTACCTTGTTTCAGACGTTTACTGTCATGGCGGAAAACACAGGCTGAGGGCTGTTTGCTGTGCTTCTATGTCACATCGTCATACTTGTCTAAGTCTCCGATACCTTGACTCTAACCGCTATAAGCGCGGTTCGTCTATTGGATTCTAATCTGACCGATCCGTTTGCGAACGAATGGACGAGAATCTTATTGGCATGTCATAAGTACAGCGAAAATAATCAAAAATACGTCTCTGCCGTGTACTCACTATACCACCATCACACGATGAAGACCAAAAGCTAGTTAAAATCAAGTCAACGACATAGTCAACATAGTAGTGGTCAGGCTGTAATGTAACATATTCAACTAGGAGCTATTAACATCGACTTCCTAGTATCGATATTAATCATATAGACGGGGAACGAGAAACGCCATGTCTCCAGAATAATAAATATATTTTACATTTACTTATTATTGATTTTTTTTACATTAAAACCTCATTTGTGTTCTTACTTATTAAACATATAATTTTTTTTTTAAAAAAATTTTATGTTTTGTTTTGTTTTTTTGTTTTTTTGTTTTTTGTTTTTTGTTTGTTTTTGTTGTTTTGTTTCTTTTATGTTGTTTATGTTTTTTTTTTGTTTTGTTTTTTGTTTTATTTTGTTTTTTGTTTTATTTTGTTTTTTTTTTTTTTTTTTTTTTTTTTATTTTTTTTTTTTTTTTTGCTACAAAACTTCTCCGAAACGGCTTGCCCGATTCTTATGAAATGTTGTGTATATATTGTAGTAGGTCTGAGAATAGGACGTAAACTATTTTTCATAATCCTAAGTGACAAGAGCGGCCCACCCCAATTGAGATTGATCCTTGTTGACGACAGATCTGGCAACCCCGTTGCTAGGGGCTGGTTTTGTTGTTTGGCTAGCGACGGGGCGGCTTGATTTTTCTATTATATTTTTCCCAAAGACATTCAATACCTATAGACCGGACAACACGAACAAAATTTTCGTCCGAAAAAGTGTGTCCTGCTGGATACAAGTCTATGAGTTTTTTGTAGTACGCTCCGCTGCCGCTCCAATATTCATATATTATTCTAGATGGCGTTACTGAGACATGGGATCAAAGTTTTTCTATGACATTTCCTTGACATGCCCGCTCTATAGTAGTAGTTTTCCTAATAATGTTGACTTTTGCGATCGAATTATTATACCCAATTGCACCTTTTAACTGTTTTTGATTTGGTGTTTATTAATCCTAATACAAGATATGCTGGTACAACTAGTATAAAATATAATTGCTGAACTCAAAGGAATCATCACCTGCTTGTCTTATCTTCACTACGTTTTGGTCGTCTTCCAGTTCAACCAGACGCAGCTGAATGCCAGTGTATTTATTAACGTGACTATCCGACCTTCACACACCCAGTGGGTCACTCGATACTTCTACCCCACCACCGTGTCTGCACCTGGCATGCCTGAGAGATATTTTTCAACGCATGTAAAGCCACGTAAGACGCCAATAGGCAGCATAAACTCTGACGCCAGCAGGCCTAGCCATATTACAAATTCTATTTCTATTATCGTAATCGTTAAGGCGACAATAGAAAGAAAATGGCGTAAATGGAATCAGCTGTTTGTCAACTGTCAAGTGTTAACGAGTAGAATTTGTAATACGAATGATACCCACGCACCCACGATACAGGAAAAAACAAAAGAGAGAGATTGAAGAGCTCTTATACACGAGCGGCATGTTGCGAACGGCAGAAATATCTAACTGAAAGCGCAGCCGTCGCCAAGCCTCGGTGGCTGCTGTTGACGCATTGGCTGCAGCCGTTGCCTCGTCACTTCGAAGTTCAGTGGTAGCCGTTTGTCAGCTCTCTTAGTATAGAAGTCATTTGGGCTGCCGCCGAGGCGTGTCAACGGCTGCAGATACCTCGTCCGTTGTCAACATGCACTCGTGTGTAAGAGCTCTTAGTTCGGCCGATCTATCTACATATTTAAGTCTCCGATCGTGGCTTATAAATGATGTATGTGTCGTTTCGTTGCCTTGGCAGGTCAACTTGTGACTGTCTGTCTGTAGTGACACTGTCCATGGTAAGTGGTAGGTCGGACTGATGACGTAATCATTAGGAAGGCCCTGCTCGCCGTCGGAGGTGAGAGTCTAGTCGACAAACGTTATTATAATGACTTGAATGTGTTTTCTTAGTTTAGAAACAGAGGGGCAATTCGTGTATATTTGTGGATGGATTCATTACAGTTCAAGACTCTTCTATGCCTCGGAAATCAGGTTAAGGCTTTGGTTCCGGCTGGTGTTTGTAGACTTTGACAGTCGTTAGAGGTAGTCGGAAGCTCGAAAGTCGTGTTCCTCAGTTACTGGGTTGTTGAGGTCTGACATGTTTAACACTGGTATTCAGCCGACTCCAACATACCTATAGTCAGGTAAAGATGAGACAGATGATGAATCCAGGCTGATATCGCCATGCGTATCGTAACCTTATTATTATTTATTCAAAATCCACTTTTCTATAATTTTCTAAATACTTTTGTTTATTTTTTGCCTAACGTCCGATCAATTTTAATATGTTGAGTTACCTTCTTAGTTTTAGCATTATAAGGCTTGTCAAATGTCAAATAGTCATCTTTAATCAAAGAGATTTAAAATACTATAGAGCAGGCATGTCAAGGAAATGTCATAGAAAAACTTTGATCCCATGTCTCAGTAACGCCATCTAGAATAATATATGAATATTGGAGCGGCAGCGGAGCGTACTACAAAACACTCATAGACTTGTATCCAGCAGGACACACTTTTTCGGATAAAAATTTTGTTCGTGATGTCCGGTCTAAAGGTATTGAATGTCTTTGTCTTTAATGGATTAGGAAGACATCCGTCATGCCATCCAAGATGAAAACTCTTTGAGAAAACTTATTCATATTTTTTGTAAAATTTGAAAGTTAGAGAAAAAGAAGGGCAATTTTTACTTTTTTGTACTGGCAAAAAATGTTTATTAAGCCATCATACATAAAACTTGAATAAATACTGCATTTTATAATAACTTAAGAAAGGAGGGCGTAACTGTTAAGTAATTTTACTTACCTACCTACTTATATTTGGTTTCTTATTACATAAATAAAATGATGTAACTCAAGTATGTGATTTATTTTAGTTATAAAACATTTAAGACAATCTAATTTATTTTTGAATAGGTATCACAATACTACCTGACCTGAGAATGCCTCGTTGATTTAGTGGTCGCTAGCACTCTGCTGATCATGATGGTCCTGGGTTCGGGCAAAACGTTATTGAGCTTTACTATCAGTTATTCTTCAGTAGCAATCTAGAATCTGGATTTGTGCCCGATTGACGGCAATAGGCTCGCCCCAACACGGTAACACTACCATTTGCTCCAAACGGATTTTGTCTACGTAAGAATAGACTGACAGATTGCTGAAACTTTCCTTTCGTTCTGAGCATAACAATGTCAAGATTTTTTTAAACTGTTATATAATATTATTATTATTAGGTATATTATTATTCAATTTATTTCGTGTATATACATATAAATTACATTTTTAAATATTGATATAAAAAATATAAGAACATTTAAAAAACGGACCACCGGTGGCGAGAGCATATAATTATTATTATCCGCAATGATTGTGCATGTGCCTATTTATATTGAATTGTTAAATGATGTGAAAGTCTACTGATACTAGAACTTAAATGTGAATTATAAATATTTGTACGCCTCTAGGCGAAATATAGAGGATTTACCAAACTTTAAGGGAAGGTACATATCTGACGGAACATGCGCCGAGCGTTTGCGACAATGTACGCTCGACGCACTAACGTATCATCTGTTGAGTGTGAACGGTCAAGTGTTTTTCTATACATTTGTCTGTTCTGGCGTTACGCGACCGATAATACGCGACGCATGTTCCGTCAGATATGAACCTTCCCTAAGGCCTCACATTCTGTTGTAATCGGACCTACTTATGTTTACAAATAAATTATTCTGATTCTGAAGATTGAAGAGAAGAAATGAGTCGATTCTTCAGTCACAAAAAGTCCACAATGTCTAGAAGAATAGTCGGCAGAAATATTTTTACAACCTGTGACTTTGTCTATTCTTTGTCGACATAGGCCTTTTCTACGGGTACCATGATACGCATGGCCGGGGACAGACAAAATACAAAGTCGCATAATAATAATGTAAAGTGCTTTTATAAACTTAGAGAAATAAATATCCCATCAATAACATACATGTAAAAAAATTAGAGCCAACTTCAATACATACTTATATACATATGCCTTGGTTGCTGACTTCAACTACAAAATAAGTGAGATCTTAATACATTTTATAACAACTTAGACATCGTTGCTTGAAGCCTAAGGTCTGACTTAGATAGTTCTAGTATACGAATTATGATTCAGCTCCTAATAAAACAGCCATGGAAGGCCCTTAAGTTCGATGGCTAATTTCTATCAGCGAGCAGCTCTGTTTGCTTGAACTTGGCTTGATACGCTCCCGCGTGTCTAGTTTATTTATCAACGGTAACGAAGTTCGATAAATCCGAAATACTGTATGGAACTCAGTATTTCGAAAGCTTATGTTGTCTATTTCATACATATCGGATTAAACGAACTTCGCTATTCTTAACATAGACTTAGACTTTGTTTAGGCATCGTAGTAAACGTTGTTTTCGTTCACCGATATCAGTGATAATATCCTAGACTAAGTATATAGATATTCGGGTCTATTACAAACGCCAGGACATTGAGTTATTTAAACAAAATTAAGTTATTTAAATGTCATTTACATTATAAAGAGAAAAATACACTGAATTAGAAAAAAACACTAAAACAAAAGAAATGACGAAATATTTTCCAGAACCATGTCTAAATCAATCATCAAATAATTTAATTAGATTGAGGTTCAGAACTTTTTGAGAGTCAACGTTACATAAGACAGTCCCCCAGAAAGCCCACTCTTCGCCACTTCCTAGTGTTTGTACTGAACTAATGGTTTCGATAAGTATGAATTATTTTTATGAACTGATTCACCCTATGTAGCCCCTTTGTTATAACTTGTAAGTTTTTATTGATTCACATTGTTAATTACCCGGGTTTTAACACAGTACCTCAAGGGGAGAACTCTGACCACAGGGCCATCTTGACGCTTTTGGATAGTGCTAGTGCATAGGTACCTATAGTAAGTACACCCATGCTTTTCCAAACCTGTTTAAGTCCCATGTAACAGGGTGCGAGCCTATTGCCATCAATCGGCAGTATCCCAGACTCCGCTCTGCTTCTGAAAATTCTAGATGGAAAACCCTAAATATAACCAATGTCCAAACCGGATCGAATTCATGCTCTTGCGATCAATACCTACACTAATAAGTCAGTTCTAACAAACGGTCTTCTTAATAAAGAAAGAAAAAAAGAAAGAAATAAAGAAATAATATTTATTGGCAACAGGTAATGATAAATGAAAAATGATATTTATTTCTGCAATAGTAGATTAAATTATTAACCAAGGGGATAAAGGTGTCTTCTGTTCGCGGGTGACGATTACAATTGCGAGCGTAACAAAGGACTCGAGGTTTACTTAAATCACGACTCACGAGCGAAGCGAGGGACTTAAGACGAGTCCTGAGTGTAGCGAGAGATTTAAGTTCACCCAAGACTAAGACAGCTTTATCACCGCGGAAAATACTCTACTTCCCGTACTATTTGCGACAAAAATTACACAATAATAATATGAGATAAGCATTTATTAAAAATAATGACAACTAAAAGTAAAATAAACTTAACGTTTATGTATTGGAAGAAAACAAAAACGCGGCAAATTCCTCTAGACTAATATTTTTTTGTCGGAAAAGCAAAGGCATCAAGCTCATACGGCCTTCTCGGTTTTCGTAATTTTATTTAATAATCATAATTGCATAATAAATGCGTATTCCTACCATATAGGTACAAATATAAGATATAGGTACCAATTTAAAGGTAACCCTGTCAATCAACTAATAAATCCCCAATAAACTATCGTTGCCTCTACTTAACCGAGAGACCTGTGGCTAAAAAATAACACCAGAACACAAAAATAAACCAGCGTCAAGGACTTAGTGCTTGACATTTATGCTGAACTGAGCCTGTTTGGAGCAGCCGTGGGGCAAAAAATGTTTTTGGACCAAATAGTTTCAGGTTGTTTCAAAAGGAATCACTTGTTCATTTTATTTTTTGTATGTTTGTTGTTGTTGTGGTATGCTCTGTGTCTGTGCCAATAAATGTTATTTCTTTCTTTCTAATAGTTTAAACTACGCTTGCCAAGGTCAGTCTGCGGATACCCATCCATTATGTATCAAGACAATGGTTTGAAGATCTTTGACACTCGTTACGGGTAATTAGAAGCCCGAAAGTTTGACAACCAGTTTAACCTACAGATTTCGTGTTACTTAACCCTCACTGGGTTGTGTAGGTTAGGTTCCAAGGTACACTGGTAATTTAGGTGCTTTCGGTTTGACTGGAAGCTCACCCCAACGATGTTGAGCAAAGGCTATGCAGATGATGAGCCTAAATGCAACCTGGTTTATATCCTACAAGTAGACGTCACGCGGTATCACCCGCGTAGTTCCCGTTCCTATAGGAATACAGGGATAAGAAGTAGCCTACGTCACCCGGGGATAGCGTAGCTTCCCAACGGGGAAAGAATTTTTTTTCGGTGCAGTAGTTTCGGAGCCTATTCAATGCAAACAAACAATCAAACCGTTCCACTTTATAATTTTGTTATTATACTAGCTGTACCCTGCCACGATTCGCTGTGTCACATTGAATGGTTAAAAACAAAGAAAAAAAATAGATAAAAACAATCCTTGATGCGGATTATATATCATGCTAAAATTACAGCTCGATCGGTGCAGAACTTTTTGAGTTTTTGAAGCGTACACAAACCAACATAACATTTTTATATATGTCGGAGATAGCTTACGTTCGGGGTTGAATCTTCATCAAAAATCAAATTCACTCAAAATCAAAAGTCGTTTATTCACTTTAGGCTGAGGATCAGCACATTTTGAATGTCGAAATTACATAAGACAGTCCCCCAAAAAGCCCACCCTTCGCCACTTCCTAGTGTTTTTGCTGGGAAGAAGAAGTGGCGGAACAAACTCCCCAGCAACACATCTGTCTGATAAGTTAACACATCGTCGAACATGATTATCACAGCGTTATTGGTTACAAGCAGAAACGTTTCTTCAGGATAACTTAACCGTTACATTTTAACACTTTACAACGAAACGAATGACAGTTCGTATAGTGGAGGTGACGTTGTCTCCAAGACGGCAGGATGATAAGAGGGCTGTCGTCGCAGCGTTCCTCCGTTTTATAGGCTCCGTCGTAGCACGAAGTTAGCCGTCATCGCGACGGTGCAGTGTTGTCATCTCTCGAAACTCGTGCTGCGTTTCGTTTTCGCTCCATACTATTGACCGTCTCCGATACGGCCATCCTGCGTTTCACACGTCCTCGTGTGTTAATCTGAAGCAAAAGAAAATACCACACAGTATCATTCACGCTCGGCCAGATCTGACCTAAATAACTCTGACTCAATAAAAGTATCATGTCTTTGAACATTTTTATTCTAAATGCAAGAATGTAACTCCAAAATTCTGTAACACCATTGAAATTACAGAAACAAAACATAAGTGACTGACAATTGCTGCAAATTCTCTATGTACAACACATGTAAACAGTAAAAAAAACATCCCTGTGACCATGAAATGCGACACACACTAAGTCAACTCTGTGACTACAAGTGTTCTATGGTAGTCATCCCTGTGACACCAAATTAACAGTCAGTCAACCCTGTGACCGAAGCGCAACACATGTGCGCACACACACATGTCAACCCTGTGACCATGCGAACTCAATGATTCAGTCATCCCTGTGACTAATCAATCAGACAGTCATCCCTGTGACCATCACATAATCTTACAAAGATTGTCATCCCTGTGACAATAACATACAATCACAGAGTCATCCCTGTGACCATCGCACACAAAATTAACAATAATTGAACTAATTAGGTACCTAGAGTACCCGCAGCAATGTCAGGTGAAGGTTCTGAAACGCCTTCAGTATCACATTTCGGTAAATCACAGTTGTCATTCAATTCAATAATTACTTTAGCTTCTGGCGTTTTCCTTACCCCGGTGGAACATCGGTTTTAAGTTGAATAAAAAGAATTTCCGTCATTAATTAACATGGTAATTATCTTATTGGTTCACATCATCCTCATCAATTTGGTCACAGCGCACTGCGCACCACATTAGTCATTACAAAAGGTTCAACTACACGTTAAAAATATTAGAAAACTCAAAGCACAACTGACGCAATCACCGCGCTATCTCAGAAGTGACACAATTAGACCAGATAAACCAAAATACTTAAGCACTTCGCGTGATGTCTGGCTACGCATAGCCCTCCTCCTAGTAACCTAGTAACCTCCAGTTACCATCTTACTCATGGTTTCCACTGAAACCCGACCTCCGCCAGAGTTGACTGCCCACCACGTACTCACGGACTACATACCGATTTCTACTGAGCTACGGTTGCACGACAACCTCTGGTACGGTCTCATCCATCACGTAAGCTTAAAGATTTCATTTCCACAACTACTTTACTAAAATCTTGTCAGTTATACTCTGAGCATGTGCGTTAGAAATACAGTTACAGTAAGTCAAGTTAACTCGTCAACTACCGCAACCTAGACAATTAAATGACCATTGTTTGCGCGGAGCCTTACTAAATAAGCACCCTTATGACCTTGAACGGTCTCAAAATCAACAAGATCAGACTAAATCAACCGGAAATCTATTAAGTTTCGCATTTGCACGATTCAACCTCAGTTTTACGTTTGCCTAAAGTTATACCTCAAAAATCGAAACTCACTTATTCTCATTCTTCAGTTTGAATTAATAAACGACTTTATCAAGTATTCACATGCTAGCAGCCACTAAAACATCCTAAGAACGTCACAAATCGCTAAGCAGGAATCTTATCCGTGGCCTGTGGCTTTTCACTAAGCCCCAACAAACCTCCAGTTTGTCACTATGCATTCTCATCAATGCCGAGTCCCACGGACTCTCATGGTCTCTACAAGACCCCGACCTCCGCCAGTGCCACTCGCAATACCGCGTATCCACGGACTACTTAAAGCAGATACCGATTTCTACTGGACTACGGCTACGAGGGGCTACTGGTACGGTCTGACCAGCCGACCTAAGATTCCCCACTATCACTCGATTCAACCTTTTCTATTTTACTTAAAATTTGGCCCTCAGGTATCCGCCTTAACCTATCATGTGCGTACTTGCAAAAACGTTATGAAAGATCCCTTATATTTGGAGCCTAGTTTAGTATGTTTCGTTATGACTGTACCTACAGTTTATTGCTAACTGAATTTCGATTAATGAGTCTTGCTAAAACAACTAGGCATCGGTTTTGATTGCTGTAAGCATCGACTTAGGAACTGCCATAACACGTTCAACCTGTTTGTTGGCCCTAAATGAACCAGTAACGTGTGTAAATCAATGTTACTAGAATGACAAAACCTTTTATTAACACTTAAGCACTCGTATGCCAAAAACTTTGTCTCGAGTGGATCCACGTTCGATATGACGGGACTCGCAAATAACAGGTTTAGGTTTCCGTGTACAATGTACGCGTCCGTGTACCAAATTAAGCTAAGATATCTTTAATCGCCCTCATAGTACTACTAGCAGACTACCAGTATCGATAAACCGGAACAAACAAAGGAACTTATTTGGTTAATGCGTCTATTAATACGACATGCATTCCCTTAAATCTTATTTACCGCTCAATTTTCCAAACGCGTCACGTTGGTAACGTTTATTTACCTACCGAGTTTCAATTGTCACGACTTCTATTCTTTACACGAAGTAACAAAATATGCCTACGTAAACAGACCCCAGGCAAAACGCTAAACAATACTTCGATCGCATTATTGTCAATTTAACGCACTAAAATAGCCCTCTGCTAATTTAACTTCCAGTAGCCTATCTACGCGATGCTAAAAGAATATTCATGACGTTACATACCCGCGGTACCGACGCTGTTTTAAAAAAGAACATTTTTGTTTAGTAATAACTAACGAACATTTTGTCACGGTTGATTGTGATAAGTACCCTGTTTAAAATATTTCGCGAACGATCATCACACACACCTATTTGAAATGATTTATTATCTTATTGTACGCGCTACCCGCTTGTAAAATAAACTATTGGCACTATTTAAAACTTCGCAAATAATTCGTTCGGTACTAGGTCTATGTTTGCAGTACTATCTAGGTATGATTTTTACACAAACGTACGCATTGACCTTCAAAATTGCGATTAGTACTGCTTGGAAAGAAAACATTTTGGTTCCAAATTCAAACAAAAATGACACGACTCACCGGATTGTTGTCTGCAAGTGGGTACCATACCAGCTATTTCGCGCGCATTTGTAGGCCGCACTGCCGCCCGAGACGCGCTTCCAAGCCGCGCCACCGCCAGTCAAGTGGGAAGCAAGTTCTTTATGCCACTTCTGATGTCGGAGATAGCTTACGTTCGGGGTTGAATCTTCATCAAAAATCAAATTCACTCAAAATCAAAAGTCGTTTATTCACTTTAGGCTGAGGATCAGCACATTTTGAATGTCGAAATTACATAAGACAGTCCCCCAAAAAGCCCACCCTTCGCCACTTCCTAGTGTTTTTGCTGGGAAGAAGAAGTGGCGGAACAAACTCCCCAGCAACACATCTGTCTGATAAGTTAACACATCGTCGAACATGATTATCACAGCGTTATTGGTTACAAGCAGAAACGTTTCTTCAGGATAACTTAACCGTTACATTTTAACACTTTACAACGAAACGAATGACAGTTCGTATAGTGGAGGTGACGTTGTCTCCAAGACGGCAGGATGATAAGAGGGCTGTCGTCGCAGCGTTCCTCCGTTTTATAGGCTCCGTCGTAGCACGAAGTTAGCCGTCATCGCGACGGTGCAGTGTTGTCATCTCTCGAAACTCGTGCTGCGTTTCGTTTTCGCTCCATACTATTGACCGTCTCCGACATATATATAGATTATTATTTTATTATTATAGTATAGACTCTAGTGTATCAATGAGACCACATATGTGAAGAGGAGGGTAATGAAACGCATGTAGCTAAATGTGTTATGAGTATACATGTGGATTGGAGGAGTGGGAGAGGGAGGCCAAAGAAAAGATGAATGGATTGTGTGCAGAGTGATATGAAAGAAAAGGAAGTTAGTGATAGCATGACGGGTGGCAGGATAGAACGGAAGAAAACGCGCGCACTGCGTGCGTACGCTCAATGCGGTCACAACGGATTGACTGTTTTTATTGTTCACTGAGTGAATTCACACGGACTGCCTTCTGTATCATTTCGTCGGAGACTTTTGCCGGTTAGATAATAGGGTAGATTATAAGTTCGATTATAACTTATTAGATGTAAGTATGTCACTACACTATCGAATTGGGTGACTGTAATGATAGTTGTAATAAATAAATAAAAAACGTGTTGCGCCGACCCCAAATAACACGGGACAAGGGCAGGAAGGCGATGATGATGGATGAGACCATAATTATTATCAAACAAAGAGATTTAAAATACTATAGAGCGGGCATGTCAAGGAAATGTCATAGAAAAACTTTGATCCCATGTCTCAGTAACGCCATCTAGAATAATATATGAATATTGGAGCGGCAGCGGAGCGTACTACAAAAAACTCATAGACTTGTAACCAGCAGGACACACTTTTTCGGACGAAAATTTTGATCGTGATGTCCGGTCTATAGGTACCTATTGAATGTCTTTGTTATCAAAGAATCAACTGGCGTAATGAACTATGTAGGTATTTTAATTTTTTTATTTTCATTTGTCGTACCAATTATTTCGATTAAGTCACGAATAGTCACAATTCTTTCTGTAAAACACCACAACATACATATGACAACGTCGCATTATTTTAGCTGAAAATATGAATGGTTGGTTAGCAAATGAAAATGAATTACTCGTATTTGTCAATGAAATTTAGTTAATTAAAATGATTATTGATAGGTATCTTCGAAACTATGCATATTTGAGGGCTTTTTGTATGCTTTGCACTTGTAAAAAAACAGGGTGTATAACCGAATTTGTTAGTCGTAATTTGAGCCGACTTCATCATACAGACCATGCGACATCGAACTAACATACTGCATCTACAATTCTACACCGTACTGTTACATCAAACGTCAAATTAGTATACTTACGAGCTTGGCACCATAAGTTATACTAAGAAACTATATACCTAATAGCCCGTACCTATCAATTTAGAGAAAGTTTTATTTTCCTAACGATCCCGGAACGATCACTTACACTTATCCGTCATGGAAGAAAATAATCCTAGATGATATGCGTAACACTTTTACCATTAGCTCAATACTTGCTTCGTTAAGCGGTTTAAAATAGGCAAACAAAAACGAAAGTAAACAGAGTTGTGACGAAATAAGAAACGAAAAAAAAAACACAAAACATGGTTACACATCACTATAATGAGAGAAAAAAACAGTCGCTTACAGCTCTTTATTATTCGCAGTGCATAATTTATGGAACATACATACATACATACATACATACATAAACTCACGCCTTTTTCCCATGGGGGTAGGCAGAAACTACAGAGCGCCATATGCTACGATTCTTACATTCTTTACGGAACATTTACCTATTATGTCGAATCAACGATTTGGACAACCAGATAAAATAACATTATTTTGGGTATTAACTTGGAATTTTTGTCTTATGTTCTAACATGATAAGTACATAGTTTAATAACAATAAAAGTAAAACGATACTTAGTAGGTAACTGCTTATTTTCAGAAACAAAGATAAGTGCTTTCTGCAATCCATCCTGGATTAAAAATAAAACACAGCTCCATAGAGCAAAACTAATTTGATGTAACAAAACAATTATGTATCTACCTATATTAATTTTAATTAACCATCAACATCTCATATCAGTCTAGACAGATATTGCTTAGAACGGATAAGAATAGATATTCAATAATTATTATCTCCAATTACAGATCAAGCTCCAATAATACATTCTAGATAAATTGTTGATTAATTATTATCGAACATTTCAAAACAGCTCTACGAAATATCAGGTTTGCAAAATATGATACACACGTATGCTTACCACATAAACAACGTAGGTAGATTATAATATTACATATCTAATTTAAAAAATAATTAATCTATTTACGATTATTCCCGTCAACTTAATGATAATGTGCTTATGGTCTAGAACCTTGAGGAACTCATCCTAGAAAAACTTAAGACACTGGTTCGCCACATATAACTTCACTTTGTCACTTCAAAAAACATAGAACTAAAGAAATGTTGGCCGCTGGCCGCCGCCGATGTCTCACACTCTCACCCCACCTGTGAGAACCCCACCAAATTGTAAAGTGGCCTTTCTACACCCAATCTCAACGTGTGTGCTACCTTTCTAAATTCGCCGGGTAAAACAGGCTAGTAGGGATGGACCAAGGGGCTAGATTATGCAATTATTGGACTCGCAAACCAACGAGTATATAAGCTTGTGGTGCGCTCAGAGGAGTAGAAAGTAAGCCAGTCTTGTCAGGCAAAGTGTAATACGGAATCAGTCCAGCAAACCAAGCAAGATGTACGCAAAACTCGCTGTGAGTTCACCAAAAATACTATTTATTTTATAAATGTCGAAATTTGCCGCCAAATTTTCTGTCAAAGTTTTTCTCATTTCGCTAGTGCGTTCAGCGAAAGTTTTGTGTTTTAATTTTACTCAGCAACATTACTAGTGTTTCATTTCTTAATTTTTCGTATCACTCGTATACAATAAATTATCCATAGTCATCACGGAAATTTTTTTTAGTTTAATTTGATGTGTCAAACTCTTCCGGAAAGTGCTGTGAATCTTCAATACCTTCAATAAAAAATATAATAATAAATATATATATATATACCCAGAACAAATGTTTGTGTGATGAGCACGATCATTTGTTCTGTGTCTGGGTGTAATTTATCTATAATATGTATGTATTTAAAAATATATAAGTATGTTTATCAGCTGTTTATTACCCATAACACAAGCTCTCAAGCTTAACTTGGGACTAAATGGCGTTGTGTGGAAAGTTGTGGAATATTTATTTATTATTTATTTTATTTTATTTAATAAAACTAAATTAAAATCTTTCTTTTGACAGCTTATCTCCCTCGTGGTAGCAGTGGTTGTCGCTTCCCCAACCCCCGGTGGCGGCGGACAGTGAGTACCTAACTAATCCTTGTAAAATAATTTAGATCACTATTCGGTAACGCTAGAGTTGAAAATAGGTTAGTTACTAATTTGATCAGCTCATGAACATGATACGTGTCGGTTTTTTTCTAAGTAAACTAACTGCAACATAATCGTCTCATTCAGTAACGCAGCGGTTCAAGCAAAAAACGATAACCGTAAAAACTACTATCATACTTACGAACGAAACAAAAAACAAAATAAGTGTTACCTTTTATAGATATGACGTGACGTAATAGAATAGACTGCCTCAAGTTCACAGATAATGCAATAGGAGTTAACGATTCTTGTAGTTCTTTTTATGAAATAATAAAACTGTTCATTCATGTTTCGAACGCAGTTAGAGAGAATTAGATCAGTTATGTTATGATTCGTTTCGCAACGGTCAAGGACATAAACGTAACGTTTTGTGCAGATTTTTTTTTACTGTTGTTCTTGTCCATGTAATGGGTAAAATTGTGAGGGCATGAATTAAAAGCTCATATAAGAAATTCATAGGGAATAATAAAATGAGTAAAAATTATCAAGAATCTGGATTTTTAAATAAAAAATGGTAGCAACTTAACCCGGAGCCATCTAGATTGATTAGAAAAATAAATCAGATTGAAATCTACTCCACTATTTTCGCGATACATTGAAACTCATAGTTACACTATACTGTAGATTCTATCAATTCTTGTACAACTCATAATAATAAACCAACCTAACGTAAGTTTTATTAGAGATAATCAATTGAGCAATAGTAACATTACCTATATGAATGCTGCAGAGTAATTGGTGCTATACAAATCATTGGCCAACATATTATTTAGTCTTTACTTAATGCATCTTGTTAGTATGATCTTACTATATATGCCAATTTTTACTTCCCATATTATTTTGTACCGTTACAAAGTGCAAAAAGTGTTGTTTTATTTAGCCACTATAGCTGTTACTCACGTGGATATAACAATTATTTTTTGCCGTAAAACTCAGAATAAAAAGAAAACCTAATTAACTCCTCATAAATCAGTTATATGTCAGTGAAAATCCTATCAAAATCAATCCGTTTCGTAGATAAGTTCAAAACAGAGACATACAGACATCAACTTCAAAACGACAGTTACTTCCATTAAACGATGTATTAAGTTAAAAATGTATTTTGACATAAGAAACAGACTATAATTATTTAGTTGTAGATTAGATTTAGGCGGCGGCTAGTGAAGACGGGAATAATTTTTGTTTTTGTTGTAATTGTAAAAGTTCGAAATAAAATGTCAAGACACTTGAGCATCTTCAATAACGCAATACGCGTAAGAAGAGAAACTTCTTTACGACATAATTTTTTGAAAAACTATTACAACTTTACAAAAATTGGTTAAATAAAGCTAAATTATATAAAGTTTAAGCAAAAGGCTTAAACAAATATAAGGCACGAAGCGGAAAAATGTGACTAAGAATAGGGATGGTCCGTAACAGAACAACGTTAGGTACATTGCTATAAAACTTCTCCCATACGTCGATAAAGACAAACGTCAACAAACCAATAATTTCAGCAGTCGATAAGTGCGTTCACTTGAACACTTAAGACCGAATAAGCATTATTTCTTCACACGCTTTCTGAAAATGAATTGGAAAATCGTGCTTAAGGGTGTTTTTTAGTCATATTTCATTTCGTAACAATTTCTCGTCATAGCGAAGCAAAACTGTCACAATACGACTTAGTATCGCAATTACTGTCAGCGCTCATTGTAACAAAACAATTGCGTTATTTTTTTTCTCGTTACTCTTATTACGAGCATACTTTGAGACGTCATATCAAACTTTAATTCTAGTTCTATTGTCATTCATACCGCATAGTTTCTTACTAATCATGAGAAAAGGTGATCCCTTCCTTACCATTTGCCAAGCATATCAAGCTACCCCAATTACACTTATTCTTATTGAAAAAAGTTCAAAAACTATCATAGAAATTCGGCAGATTTGTAGCCTGATGTAGCTTCTTGACTCTGTACTTCATAGAATAACTTATAATAAAGAAAAAAAAAAACAAAACAATAGTGTCTCTAACAAGCATGGTTTTCTAGCAACAAATAATCAAAAGTACCATTTGAATTTAAATTTGTAGATAGTCGTTACGAGTCAGAAGACTAAAAGTCTGATAATCAGTCTGAACAAAAGAAACAAGCAAGTCAGACAGATAAAACACTGGTATTCAGCTGCATTCGGATAAACTGCAAGCCGACCAAAGACAGTTGAAAAGGCAAAGCAGATCATGATATTAGTGATCAATTAGACGTAGTTAAAGTCGGACAAAGATATTTAAATTACTATAGAGCGGGCATGTCAAGGAAATGTCATAGAAAAACTTTGACCCCATGTCTCAGTAACGCCATCTAGAATAATATATGATTATTGGAGCGGCAGCGGAACGTACTACAAAAACCTCATAGACTTGTATCCAGCAGGACACATTTTTTCGGACGAAAATTTTGTTCGTGATGTCCGGTCTATAGGTATTGAATGTCTTTGAAGTCGGACAACTTGTTTTTTTTCTTATATTCGTCCAAAGACTTTCAATACTAACTCTAGACTGGACATCGCGAACAACATTTTCAACCGTTACCTGTGTCCAATATGGCACAAGTATCGGTTGAAAATTTAGTCTATGAGTTTAATTTAGTACACTCCCCTGCCGCTCCAATATGGCTTTATTGTCCTAGATGGCGTTACTGAGACAGGGATCACAGTTTCTCTATGACATTTCTTCGCATGCCCTCTCTACTTATAGTATCTGAATCTCTATGGATTCGGTCCATTGAGTATTCACTGATATATTGTGCATTCAAGTTTAATCTAACAGCCTGCTTTGAATTGGCTCGTGTAAGGGATGCACCCTACACTTAGGTACGTACATCTAGACATCCTACATTGTCGACTGAGCTTGTATTACGAGGTAACTAGCGTACAATTTAAGCTTAGACACTGCTTATCCCTGCATGATGGTGACTATCGATGTGTGGTTCATATTGTAATGAAGTCTAGCATCCTGTGACGTGGAGCCAATATAATTATGTGGATTCAGTGGCGAATGTGGCGATCGACGACTAATTACATTACCTATGTGCGGTTGAGTCACGTTATGTAATACATAACAAGGGAAGTGCAATTAGCTAGTAATCTGATAATATGTTCACTGTTTCCGATAACTACATAAGCATTGATCTTAGTACGTACTCATTATGATGTTCGTTCGATGAAAAGCCAAGATTGTTCGATATCTGTTTGAAGATTAACAAAGTATTTTGTACCTATTATACATATAGGTAATTAGGTACCTAGTATAGGAACTAGCTGCTCCGGCTAACTTTGTTTTTCTTTAGAATCATTTTATGTTGTGTACAAGAATCAGTATATCAGTGAATACTCGATAACCCGAAAATTTAGAGTCGTGTGTTTTATGCCAAATCATTTAAAAATTGGAATACAGAAAATGTTCCAAAAAAATTGGATAGACCACCATTAAGTTTCTTTAGGGATATGAAAAATAGTTTACATCCTATTCTCAGACCTACTGAATATACACACAAAATTACAGAAGAATTACACGAAAATTTTATATAAATTGAAGAATATACCTACAATTAAGAAGAATAAACATTTAAACTAACTAAATATAAAACTACTCAAGCCTTCACCCAAAGGGTAGACGGAACCTACAGAACGCCAATTTCAATACTTCTTTTTTCGTACTTTAACCTACTTTTCTAACCAAGAATTCGAACCCACGACCTATGCCTTTAAAAGAGACACTTAAATAATGTCTTTTATTATAATTTTGCAAGCAAAACGAGCTTACAAACATGTCATTAACGCTTGTAAGAAAGGTTACATACCGACTTGGTAAAAGGAAGTAGTTTGGTGCACTTGCATAATAAGTAAAGGCAAATATTTTTTTTAACCTTTAAGTATTAATACAAGTTCTCATTCTGGTTCTGTTGTGTAACACGCATGCTCATGAAAAGTTAACTTTTAATATGACAAGTATTGACAAATACTTAAATGGACATTTAAGAGGCGTCTGAATCATTTCTTGTTTATTTCCGGGTAAGTTAAACATTACTGGCGAATTGTGGTTGTACTACTATACAGTACACCTCTGCCTAACACCTGCCTTTTACAGCCGTAATGATATATCTATAAGTTAAAATATTTAGACGTTATTTACTCATTATCATCTTCTAAACCAAAACAATAAAACACTGGGAAGCAAATTCGAAGACATGTGACATCTACCAATTCGTACTGGGCCCGCGTGGTAGATTATGGCCCATACGCAAAATACGCGCTTTGACGTGGAGTTGCGGATACCAGGCAGTATCTTTATCTTTTTTTAACACTAGGAAGTGGCAAAACGCAGGCATTTTCGGAGACTACTTTATATAGTTCTTTACGTTCGAAAAGTATCTTCAGACTAACGCAACTGAAATTCAGAATTTATAGAATTATAGAAACATTAAAAACAGAATTTTTCGACTCGAAGATGGAACCAAAATTACACTATCATAAGTGGTCAAAGTCAATGCATTTATTTCAATTAGATCCATAAAAGACACTTGAACGACAGACTTACAAATTAAATAACATAAGAGAATGATTCTATTTGCACATTCCAAAAGGTAGTTTCTTGTCTCTCAAAACCCGACATGCCTGACAATACCCATTTTGCCCGCCATGGTTATTGCACCCGTCAAAGCCATTTAACTATCTATATGTATCAATAGCTCCAAAACCGGCTGGTCCAGTACCATTACATAAGATATCTACTTGAAGTCTAAGGTGTTCGGGAACTTTCTGTAAACTCCTTGTCCTAAATTTCTTGCATATCGTTTAAAGAAATAATACCAGCTTGTAACAATAGTCCCTTTCTAGGGGTCTTTTCTCCACAAGCCAAAACTATCTTAGAACTATGTTAGTAAAGTAATAAACATACAAAACATTACGTCTGTAATCCCTAAAGGGTTAGGCAGAGGTGTAACTAGTAAGACACATATTTCGCCACTTATGTTTAAGTCCCATGTGCTAGCAGCCTATTGCCAATCGGGCACATATGCAGACTCCGGGCTAAGAAATTCCTGATGGAAAAACGAATTACCACTTTGTCCGATCCGGGAATCGAACCCGGGACCTCATGTGGCGCTTGAAACCTCTAGAGCAACGATGCAATCAAAGATATAAAATCAGCTCTGAAATCAGGCAAGTTAATGATTATTTTCATTACTAACATAAAAGTTTCTCTCCTAACAATCCAATTAGTTTAGGAATGTGAATGCAACGATATTCTTGTTATATTTTGAGCTCACCGACCGACCCAAAAGCCTAGCAAGGGGTAAAATCAAGAACATCAAACATGAAATATTTGAAATAACTGCGGATTGTCGATACATCAACACACAGTTAAAATATACTGCCATTCCCGTCTGTTGGAATTCACATCCGATTCAATTAAAATAACTGCAAATCGAGGGAGAATTCTGACTGGCCGTTGTATATACACGGACTACATGTTCAATTTAATTAAGGTACATCGAGGTATATTCATTACATCATTATTTCTGTTGTGGTCCAAACTTACATTCGCAATCATCAAACTACTGGTCTTTTCGGGCAAAATCTCCCCGTAAATGTTAGATAAGTGATCCCTAGCATTTTATTTTATTTTTTTATTTATTTTGGGAATTATATACCCATTTACACCTTTAATTGCTTTTGATTTGGTGTCTAATAAAGTGCAATACCATTTCATTGTAATTTCTCATTTGTCATGAAAGTTTGGTGTGCAACTTGGTGCAGTTAGACACTGGCAAAAAAAAAGATTGGCCAATAACCCAGCTGGTCTATGGAGTGTCCTCATATGAATCCATGACAAAAAATGGAATCCACTTCTATCGAAAGCAAAGGAGAAATTTGAATTGCCAATTCGAAATGCAATTCGTTGCCAATCAAAACTCCGAACTAGTTCGTTAATAAAGGCGTACTGTAAAATAGAAATCAGAACTGTAAAAATATGGCTGCCCGCGAGCGAATAGTGATATTTGTTAACTGTCAAATTACAA
Source organism: Euplexia lucipara (assembly GCA_921972225.1). Lineage (NCBI taxonomy): Eukaryota > Metazoa > Arthropoda > Insecta > Lepidoptera > Noctuidae > Euplexia > Euplexia lucipara. The sequence continues at coordinate 34,427,764 of OV179142.1, forward strand.
GCGTATAGCGGACAAAAGAGCTCTATAAAGTTGTTTTGTGCGAATAAAAATCGATTACAATTAATGTATTTTAATAAGTCATTTTAATTCATAATTATAATAATGCATGTCACATCTAGCCTCCATACAATTGGTCCGGCCCTTTAGTGCATTTGTAAAATTCAAGATTAGAAACGTGACCTTAAAAGTGACCACATAAATGTTGACATTTTTAGTCATAACTAATTAATGTGTCTAGGTAATTTTGCAATGTTTTGACTTGATTTTGTATTTGTAAAAGTTACACAAGTGATTGACCGCTATGAATGAAACGAAGAGATAAAAAATGCAAGGTCAGTGGTCGTAATATTTTTAGCTGTCAATTTGTCGTTTGCCTTTGATTTGTTTAAACTTAGTTTGGTCTTTAAACATGAGCAAACGCTCAGTGCTTATACTCAGGAAAAAATAGCTTAATAATTTTATTTACTTTCGGTCAACAATGATTCATCGAAAATCAATCAATATTGTCTTTTTTTTGCAAAATAAGGTTTCATTAAAAAAACATGGTATTATTTTTGGTCCGAACATAAAAACATACCTTTCCCTAGATTTGTAGTGCCTAATAGGTATACTTCCTACTAATATTACTTCCTAATAACGCGAAAGTTTGTGAGGATGGATGGATGGATGGATGTTTGTTACTCTTTTGCGTAAAAACTACAGAATGGATTTTAATAAAATTTTGTATGGAATTAGCTGACACCATGGATTAACACATAGGCTACTTTTTATCCCTGTATTCCCACGGGAACGGTCTTAAATAAAAATAGAAAGTAATCTATAATAGTTCTCAATAATATATTAAAATTACAACTCATTTAAAGTGATTCTCAAAAAAAAAAGATCTCGTTACAAACTCAATCATACTTTGTTACTATTCTTGAAAAGAAAACTACTAAATACGGGACTGTGAAAAGAGAGTAAGAGACAAAGCAAATAACTTCTTTTACTGTTATTAAAATCCCTATCTATATTTAAAATCATCCCCGCTGTCAGACCGCCCCAACCATAAAGTCGGCTCTCTATTGAATTGGACCGAAAAACAAAGATTGCCATGCCTACACTTTGCACAAAGCACTATTCATATTACCCGCCATATTTTTCGAGGGTGTATGTGTAGTGCACTGGTTGAGTTTATCCTCTACTGCGTGGTAGGGTTGTCAGGCCCAAAAATGTAAAAACCGGACACAGACACATCTATTAAGCAAGACATTAATTTGCACTTTACGCCTGACACAGGTTTGAAAGACAAAAAATATTTTAATTCTTTTATTGTATTCGGGTAATGCATTCGGCTTTTTTTGGCGGGGCGGGTTACGCTAAAAGTTGGACGGGCGTATATTTGGCTGGACGCGATCGTCCGGCTAAAACCGGACGTCAGACAGCCCTAGCCGCTTGTCTCAATTCATCTCGTACGGTATTTGACGGCCGTGTTCCTATTGTTGCGATTTCTACCTGGCTGGTTTTCCAAAAAATCAAGTACTACCTACTACCTAGAAGAGTCGAGCTTCGTTGTGCCCGAGTTCTAAATGAATTAGCTCCGCCGCTGTGTCGTTGAATACTTTTTGTGCCGCCATGGTCTTTTGTCCCGCAGAACACTTGTTTGTGTGTTTATTTTGTAATAATAATACCAACCTGTTACTCTCCCACTGGAAGGTAAAGGCGTCTCATATAGGGCGAATTGGTAGATTTAAACTTATGCTAATATAAGTGTAGGTCCTGGTTTCCTCACAATGTTTTCCATCAATGACGTGTAAGATGAATTTAATAATGACATAGAATGTAAAAATTCACATCGGTACATTCGGTACTATCTCGGATTTGAACCACAATCTCGTGCACTACAAGTCATCATCATCATCTGCCTAGCCTTTTCCCAACTATGTTGGGGTCGGCTTCCAGTTTAACCGAATGCAGCTGAATACCAGTGTTTTACATGGAGCGACTGCCTGTCTGACCTCCACAACCCAGTAACTGGGTAACATGATACCCCTTGGTTAAACTGGTTGTCAGACTTTCGGGCTTCTGACTACAAGTAACGACTGTCAAAGATCTACAAATGACAGCCGGGACCAACGGCTTAACGTGCTTTCCGAGGCACGGAGGAGTCTTGGTATGTAATAAATGGTCACCCATCCACGGACCGACCTCGTCAAGCGTAGCTTAACCTTCGATCGACCCATGCGGCTGTTATAATTTAGCCACAAGCTCGTGCACTACAAGTAAGGCGCCTTAACCTCTTGGCCATCACGAGTTCACGACACATTATTAAGTTTATAATTATGAATTAAGTAGAAATTATAGTTCACTTAATTTGCTTGACATTTATTTGGTGTTCATACTCGTATGGTATGAATATAACACAAAGTGACGTACCTAATGACTACCTACCTTTACTGAAAATACTACCTACTATTAACTACCTATACATGTAAAAAAGGAAATAATGAATCACAGGGTAGGTACACAAATTATGCGCATCGCTGTTCATATTAATTAAATTAATTTTCTAACTTTTGATTGGCGTAAATTTATTTATTTATTTAATACTTCAAGCACACTAATGTACAGAGGCGGACTTAATGCCATAGGCATTTTCTACCAGTCAACCTTAACAATAATAATAATTAAAACATAATAACACAACAACAAAAACATAATTATGACATGTTAATAACACACGTTCTTTGACACTTTGTCCATTCCAGTTCATTGTTTATTTAAGCATAATAAAAAAACCCACATCGCATCGGACAAAATCACAACAAAAGGCTTATTTTAGCGGATAATTATGTCCGTCATCGCTGGCGTTTTAAATGTTGACGAAAAATATCTGTCTGTCCATCATTAAACGCGTGAAGTAGAATATGCTAAATAAAACGCGAAGTGAACGCGTGCTTAATAGGGTAGGCATGACATTGTGATTTTTAGGACGTGATTTCTCATAGACTTGTGTCCACCAGGACAATAAATGAAGTATGAGTAAGAGTAAGTGTAAGTGTAAGTGTGTGAGTAGTGTGTGTGTGTGAGTTGAGTATGAGTATGTGTGTGTGTGTGTTGTTATGTCAAGTATTGAATATCTTTGAATATAATAGATAGATCACACTCAGACACAAAACAAATGGTCGTGGTAATCGCAAAAACATTTGTCTTGGTTGGGAATCACATCCACGACCTCCAACATAGCTGTGAGGACCACTAACAATTAGAACCTGCCAGTCAAATGAATCAGTTTAAATCGTTGATTTTCATCTCTAGATGATTTTCGTTCCAGTAGGCCTAGCCATATTACAAATTCTATTTAGCTATTCTATTTCTATTATAGAAAGAAAATGGCGTATATGGAATTCTGTCAATTAGTGTATTTCACTTTCAGCCATAATTACAAATTCTACTCGTTAACACTTGATGACAGTTGACAAACAGCTGACTCCAAAGACGCCATTTTCTTTCTATTGGCTAGGCCTGCAGAATCCGAGCTATCAGCTGACCACATTATGAAATCATTATATAATAGAGCTTGGATGCATGGTAATACATGGTTGATTACCACACTTAGGTGTTCATTACCTGTATAGACTTTTGTAATAGTTGTTGATTATTCTTAGCTGGTTAACCACTCGCCAACCTACATTGTAATGCTCTTATTTTATAAAGTATGTTTATTTTTGTTTTTTTACACACTTGGTTCCGACCCGTGTGTAAAGTCGTAAACTCTCCTTAAGGAGAAGAAAAATGAAGGAATCGAAATAATAATAATAATTAATAAAAATATTTGTCCAAGTACTACACACAGACACAGTTTAAAACAAGGTGGAATAGATACAGCATAATAAATATACATCGTTTTTGGTGCCCTGGAGATTTAAGTCTACAAAAAGTCTATGCACCAAAACGGTAATGAGCCCTGTCCTTTACACACCTTACATTATGTAGGATTTTAGACTAATCATAGACTAAACACTATTTATTACACTACTACATCATTTTTTTTATTTTTAAGTCTAAGGTAGTCATTAGTAGTGTAAAAGCATTTATTGACCAGCCAGGTGTACAATTTTTTTCGGAACAATGTAATAGGAAGATCATTGATTGTATCACTGCTTACCATCAAGTGGGATCGCAGTCATGTTTCCAACAATGTGACCGGGTATTGCTAAACGTTCTACGAAAAATTCAACGAAAAATAAAGGGGAGTCCGTTTCACAATTACATTTTGTATGTTTTCACTTTGAAGAGTTCTTTTATAAATCAGAAAATAAAACCTTTGTTTTATTTTCCTTACTTCGTGCGCTGTTTACAAACTTTTAATTGTTTATTTCAAAATACTTTTGCTTGACGTAGTTTGCTTGCGCAAGGACCGTCTTTAGAAGTATTTTTAGGGTTCTGTCTCCAAAGGGAACCCTATTACTAAGACTTCACTTTCTGAGGGTTGTATCTAATGAGCCGCAATAGTGAGACAGTTGTTATTTTCACAGATTGTGTACTTCTATTGCTGCTTTGACAACAAACAATAACAATTAATAATCGAACGGTAGCGTAAAATGGGGTAGATAGAAACTCAAGGGTGAATAGAAACAAAACTTTGAGGAGGATTGTTACGGTAGTTTAATATTGTTTGATAGGTGGTAAGGTGTCGAAACTATTTATTTTAATTATTTAAAAGCATCACAGTCCATGTATGTAACAAACAACTCACTTACACGAATATCCTCCTCAAAATTTTGTTTCTATTCCTCCACCCTGTTTTACTCGGTACACTCAACAATAAACGTGTTTTTTTCTGGCATTTTTCACACCACACGCTTCGGAACCCTTAGTGTACGGACCCGACTTACTCTTGGCCAGTTTTCATTATGTTTACTGTGAAGCCATACATATGTAGTGAATAAAAAATATACGGTTTTTTATGGAACTGCTGTTCGGTAGAGGTGAAGTACCTTTAAATAAAGAAGAAATACGATGCCAACATTTTTTTTTCAAATAATTACCGATAAGTAGAATCATTATATTTTATTTAACTTGTAAGGTTAACGTTCAAAAGTGCCTTTTAAATGGCCTAATTGAAATAAATGATTTGACTTTGACTTTGACGAGTTCTTACAGAGCAACCTAGGTACGGTCTTAACTATTAATACTAGCTGCGAAGCGTCTTTTACGTGGCACCATTATTAATTAATTTTTAATGGAAAGCATTTAAAGTTACACATAAAAGCATATTTGATGTTAAAGTATACTTATAGAAAACATTATCTCTACCTGAGTTTATTTTAAAACGTTTGCGTTTTTTAATGATTTTCAATGAGCGGATGGTGTTTCCGTATAATACTAGGCCAAACATAAAAACAAAATTGAGTAACTTAGTGTCTATTTTTACCATCGACATACTAAGAAGAATATGAAAAAATACTCATGAGATGTAAACATTCACTATGAATGATAACACTGGTCAAAGTATTATTGCGTGGATAAGGCTGGCCTTTATTTGGCCAAAGGATCAGTATTCCCATTCAAGATGGATACGATGCCAAGTCAAAGTAAAAATTCTAATCATTTATCTTAATCAGCTGGTCGATTCAGTAGAAGTCACGCCGTGATAACCTGAGTGAAGTGAACTGTCAATGCCTAACATTAGTATGGAATGACAGCTCAATTTGCGCTCACTACGCCTATATTTTCATGCGGTGATTTGACCAGAATCACACTGTAGACCATTAAAAGTCACTTTTGGCTGTCAGACTGTTGGTACAGCGAAATGGACGATATTATTTAATGTTTGTGTTTTGATGGCCTGCACCCAAAACAATTATTATCTTGTATCGCAATTAAACGTGTTTCCCAACCGCAGTCCGAGTGTGAGATACAAAATAATGACATTGCATGTTACGAAACGAAACTAATGTTATTATTATTTTGAATGTAATGTTGTTTTGTTTCGCTCTGTGATCTTACGGTAACATTACGAAGTTATGATTGGACCACATAGATTACAACAAACTGAGTACAACAGCCAATCTACAATCGTTATCATTATAGTATGTTGGCGTTAACATTCATGACTGACCGTTTGGTTTATAATCTGAACTGTAATTCTCCGTTGGCTCACACTAAGAATTTCTTCTGTTTCGTAAGTGGTTTTACAAACACTTAAACTCAAATCTCACACCCACAAACAGCCAGACTCGGATCAACTACCAGTAGGCAATACTTATACAATTAGTTGTTTGCGGAAATCGAACCTTCGACTAAAAAATATTAGTCCCTAAAGATTTAACCACCAAAATTTCCATTTCTATACTTCGATTCACAATTCACATTCTATTGACCCTTAATAGGTCAATGTCTACCATAGTTAAAGCAATCTAGCCCACGGGCATTTGCGAATAAAAATTCCAAGAACTGCCCGATTACTTACGATAATAAAAAGCCATGACAGTTACACAGGCATTCCATTACATTACCGGTAAACCCAGGTGCACAATTGCGTGGTTTGCATCAGACACACAAAGTCGTCGCACCCTAATTACTGGTTGCATCACCGACAACTGGTGCGTTTCCCTCGCGATTATCCACTTTGCGTAGAGTGTAGGGAAAGCGCACCATTTGTAGGCATAGGACACAGTTCGCGCGTGCTATTGGTTAATCTGCCGCATCGTGATCGTGAATTGATTTCTATGTTGCAACCTTATTTGATGTGTTTTATGCGAACCGTGTGTTTGGGTCTTAACGTGTTTGGAATTTGATTCCGTTATTTTCCGGTTTGTTTTTTGTTTTTTTTTTTTGGCATTTTTATTGTTTTATTAACATAATTGTATAGTCAGAGTCACATCATTTATTTTAATAAGACCATTGAAATGCATTTTTGACTTACGAGTTTAATTTAATTGCAAGTTTAATTTGAATGAGGTGGATGTTTGCTGACTAACATATGATATTGTTAGATTGTTCGAAGTCTATGAGACGTATGTCCTTAGAACATATTAAAATAAAACCTTATTTTTTGTATTACTATCTAATCGTTTGCGTATTACTTTAATGAATGTAGGTGTGATTGGTCAATATCTCATGCGATGCAAATATTTTCTACTATAACTTTCTTAGTCGTTTAATCATTTACTCTAATTAGTGTTCTTTCGGTATCTTACGGCGGGGTGAGGTTGATCGGAAGGTAAAAAAAAACCGGACAGACCGGACACTATTCTAAAATGCCCATTGTCCAGTATAACACCTTATGTAGCTCTCAAAGTTTTAATTTCTAAGTTTTTCTGGTGTACTATTAAGATTATCTATTTAATTCTTTTCTATTCTAAATGTCGGTCACCTGGAAACTCTAGACTCAGCAAAAAACCTGTACTTTCTGAGGACAGCACGAGCCAGCATGGAATGCAGGCCAATAGTGTCATTGCAGAAGGCGTTTCTTTGCTCATAGTAATGTGCCATCCTCTCATTAGACTTGTAGAGCCAGTTGCTTCATTCATGATTATAACACATACAGTCACGGTTTACCTACAAGAATTCTATAACCAATTTTAGTAGTAAGGCCTTTAGAAGGTAGGTCTTTGAAGCACCGTCGCGCGTCGTTCAATTTCCAAGGGAATTGAACATTTCTGGAATGTATTCCTAGATACATACATACATACACTCACGCCTTTTTCCCATGGGGGTAGGTAGAAACTATACTAATATTCTTACATACTGCTTTGCCTTCATTGACATTTATACATGTTGTCATACACACACGCCGGTTGCGAGTACTACGCACCTGACCTTTCTGAAGAACCTCATCAATAAGGTCTATGGATGGGACATCCCTAAACCTTATTGGTGAGGTTCTTATTGTTTTAGAAGAGAATTCCTAGAAGTACTTCTAAGGCTTTTCCTTCCGGGGCTTCCTCTTACACCTGCCTAATAAATACCTTTCGTTAGTCGCCTATCATTGATCCTTTCAACGAGACCAAACCATCATACCGGTACTTTTATAATTAAGGTACAAGCCAATAATTACAAGCCAACGGCTGTCCAATCTCTTCTAATAATTATATGAATTAGTGTATCTCATTGATATAATATTATAAACAATTTTTTTTAACTTACAGTTTTTTGTTGAGATGTTTATGAAACCGCAGTTTTTTAGGCATTGTTGTAGGTATTACTCTTTTTCTCTCGTGTGGCTAGTGACTAAACTACTATCATAGTTTCCATGTCACCCATGAATCTGACCTGGCTTCACAAGCCGTCGAGAAAATCTCACAGACATGGCAGTTTCGTAACGATGTTTTCCTTCACTGTTTTTGAAGCAAGTGCTGATTGTTTAATCTGTACCTACATGAATCCGAAAAGTCGAAGTGCAAACCCTGGTTCCGGAATCCAAACCATAGACGACTAAACAGTAGGCTAGTCAAACCAATAGGTTGTTGCTGCTCACACCACTAGTAGGTGTTGACGATGTGTGAGAAATCTAAAAGAGTCTCTAGCCAGCAAGGTTGTGTAGTCACCTGTTCCATTATAAGTAACTTTGACATAAACACCAGAACTAACCACCATGTTTCTTCCGCAGCCATAAACACGTCACGATCCACGTGCCCTACAAGGTACACACCATTCACCACCACCATGTATCTAAAGTCCACGTGCCAGTACATGTACCGGTGGTCAAAGAGGTCGAGGTCATAAAGGAGGTGCCAGTGATCAAGCACGTGCCGTTCCCGGTCTACAAGCACGTGCCTGTACCTGTTATCAAGCATGTGGAGGTCGAGAAGAAGGTGTACCTGCCTGTGCATGAGGAGCACCACGGATGGGAGGGCGGCGAGTCGTTGTCGCATGGCTGGAACTGATGACAGTGAATTTGTTTAAGAGTTTAGGTAAGGATACATACTCTTTTTAACACGAAGGGTGCAAGGAATCCTCGTACGAACGCACGACCAAGATACTTATTATAGGTCTTCGACCCCCTCAGCGTTGATTTTTTATCGGTTTTCACTCATATCATTGATGGCCTGACTAGTCTTTATTTTGGATCCTGCACATGCATCCTTTCACTCCATTTAGTAACAAAAGGGAGGGTTAAGAGAGAACGGGGCTGCAGTAGGGAAAGAAAAATAACAATTTGGGTACCTATGTCCCAAACTGTCATTCTTTTTTTTTTTTTTTTCATTAGTTTCACACTGTTATTTTTATTAGTGTGTCTGTTCAGTAAAAAGCAATCAATTGTAGACATTTTAACAAGTATCTGTTTTGTATCGTGATTTAAAATTTAGATCGCAGAATCTGTAAAATAGTGAGGAGGCTGCTATTTTTAATTTGGCGATATTTTAGATACATTGCTGGGATTTTAAAAAACTGTCTCAAGATTTCTGTACTTACAATATTGTGATATAAACTCATTGTTTATTTTGTCCCCAGAATACTTAGGATAGGAACCACACATCGTTATAAACAGAAGCTGCCGGCAGTTTACGAAGTCAACCGAATTTTCCGAAACTTTTCTGAAGCAACCAATCATCTCAAAGAAAAGAGAAAATCAAGAAACACGTCCACAAAAAGTGACAAGAAAATATTTTGGCGACAACCTTTAAAAAAGCTTTTAATTTTATAGTCCTCCAAAACATAGTGAAATTGATTTTGTAGTTAATACTTGTGCAATAATTTAAAAAGTTATAATATCTACGCCACATACATTTTAGTTACTACAAATTAGGAGAAATAAATAGAATACGTACTCAATGTGTTTTGCAGGAGCTTGTTTCGATAGATTTTCTATGCCAAATTGTCGGAACTTTTCAGAAAAGTCACTTTTCCTGCCGTAAAAACTAAGCTTATGCGCGACGACTACTTAGATGTTTACAGGAATATATTATTATTATATTTGCCACAAAATATTTAGGCGCCATTAAACTGTGACGTCACTATAACAAAGCGAGAAAATCGAAAATCATAAATTATTACAGATAATAGAACAGTCTATAGTCTGAACCCCTATAACTGTAATGTACGTGATTCATTATCTGCATTAGTATAATTTTACAAAATTCAAAAGGTTCTGAATGGTGATAGTATATTATGATGAATCAAAATTAGCCGATCTGTTTTATTTAAAAAAAAAACAATATTAGACACGTATTTTTACTTCATCAAATTTATGGGAAATATACTTAGATGAAGTGCAATACCTACTGTTAAGAAATAGGAGTTTGTGACGTCATAGTTAAGTATAAACTGCACTTACGCGTGACGCCAAGTGAGATTCCAACTCAATGCATCGCCGTTACTGTTATTACGTAAAAAATAAAAATTAAGTTATCTAGCCTTGGCATTGTAATGACCAACTCAAGATACAGTAGTTATGCCATACCGCTCTTGTCATACATATTGAGGTACTGAAGTGGCTTACCACAGAACGAAAAGCAAAAAAATAACAATCTTTTTATGTGTATATACCTAGTTATTTTTAAGAAAACTTGCCTTGTTGTTTTAATTGTAGCCAATGTGTAATGAAACATATATGGTTCGTTCGCGTTATGAATGCAGTAAGAATGCAGTGCAACTGCAAGATAAAGGTGTATTCCACAGTGGTGTTAAATTCAAACAAATTATATTTTAACAGATTAAGTTTAATGAATTTTTAAAAATGAATTTGAAAAGATTTGATTGGTTAGGGGGCGGGGCTAGGCCGACGGATAATGATGACTTTACTGCATTCTTGACGCGAACTTACTTTAGTGTCTTAACAATTAAAATTCTTGTAAATGTTCAAAAGCGTTGATATGACTGTGTAGAGTTAATCCCATACAAATAACTGAAAGACGAACAAGTATTTTACCATACAACAAAATCTGAAATTGCAATTGTAATAGTTACCATAGATGTGAATCATGTTATAATTAAGAACCAAAGAGAATAAAGATGATGTGTTTATAGTTTTTTACCAACATATTTGTTTAATTTTTATCCGACACCCTCACATACTGAAAACACAAAATACACGAAAGATTTGAAACGAAATGTGAAAACCCCTAAAAGGTGTAAAATAACTCTAATATCAGAATTCGTTGGCAAATAATTAATGAAAAAAAACACACCAACCGAAGCCACAGACTTCGAAATATACAGTTAATTTACACCTTTTAGTGTTGTCTAAATGAAAGTTTTTAGTAGCAATCACTTTGCAGCAAGAATACATAGTGTAGTAAGAAAAAAAAATAGGTTGCTATAAAATCAGATTCTTGAGCCATATCGATTAAATGAAAAATATATTTATTTCTGTAAATGGGTTCATACAAACATTTTACATGTCGTTTTTTTAATAAGGAAATTAGGTCGGTATTTTGCTATCTACTCTGAAAAGAAACACCGAAAGAAACTCAGAGGTCACAGTCTCTTTTAAAGTCCAGACATTATCAGACCAATCCGTATAATCAATTAACAAACAGAAACAACAGAGCTTAGGTATCAATATTTTATTACAATATACGACAAAAGGAACAGAGCACACATTAAGGTACAATTGCCTCACGAATGCAGTAATCTCCGTATTACAGAGAATAACAACTTGACAACATAACAAAATTTATTCAGCGATATTGCTCATGGCACTGGCGCTCTCAAATTTATTTCTCTAGCTGCATAGCACATTAGTTCGTAGGAGGTGAATGCTACTACACTGGTCAACTGGGCCTTGTATACGGTCACCGTCCAACCCCTGAAGAGTCCTCGGAAACCTTCCTTCTTGTAAGCTAGTACAAAGCACTCCATCAATTTGTTACATCTAATAAGGTTTTGGGCTTGTGTTGGTGTCCTGTACTTCATACTCGTCTTGTGGCTCTGGAACAATGAATTATGTTGTAAACCATAGACACAGTAAATACTGTTTCATGCAAACAAATTAGCTTTCAAAGAAAACGGATTTAAATCTGTTTGTTCGTTTGAGGGCTACAATACAGATACACATCCACTCACACACACACGAACATGCACACGCAACCGCACACGCACATGCACACGCAACCGCACACGCACATGCACATGAACCTACATATGCACACGTACAGGCACTTGCTCGCGCACGCGCATACGCACGAGCACGCAAAGCACAAATAACATCAGCAGGGCTAGCATGGCCGGAGATATTCTTTCCACGGGGAGAGGATAAAATACTATTCCCCTCTGTCATTTTTATCCACCCTCCGAGCATGGCGACATGGGTGGATAAACTATTCACGGGGATAAACCAGGGGAAACGCTTGTCCTCGAAATTATTGCCATTATAAGAAAACTTTAATGAAATTACACAATAGTCGAGAATTTCATGTAAACCAAAGTACGTTCATCGTTTTATTACATCTGTACTGGATATTTATTTTTTTTTGTTGTCAATTGGGACTGCTCGAATCGCGAAATCTTTCACTAGTCGCCATGCTACAAGCCGTGGATGAGTATCCACGTCTAATGTCAAAAAGTGATATAATTCTCTTTCCCCCTGTTGCCGTGCTTTGGCAGGTGGATAAGATAATTGTGTCCCTTGTCAGTGGAAATAACCGGTGGATAAAAGTTATATCCCCAGCCCATGCTAGCCCTGCTGATAAGCTTAGCATAACACCACGCCTGTAATACAAAAAGGTTAGGCAAAGGTGTACCTGTACATTTCGGTTACGTTACGTTCAAGCCCCATGTAATAGGGGCGAGCCTATTGACATTAATCGGACACAAATCCAGACTCGGAGCTGCTACTGAGAATTTTCAGATGGAAAAACCAATTAACACTTTCCCTGACCTGGGGATCAAACCCGGGCCCTCATGCTCAGCAGTAACACTTGCGACCAATAGACCAACGAGTCAGTCATTTGTCTTGAGTGGGAATCAAACCCACAACCTCCGGCATAGTAGTCAGGGGCCCATCAAAGCAGGGGGGCAGCTAATGCTGACATAGGCGCCTTTTTGGTCTCGCACAGGTCTTTTTATGATTATTTTTTTATTTTTGTCTTTAGTTTTTTAATCTTTTCTTTTTTTTATTTGTATTTCTGTTCTTTTGTTTTATGTTCTGTGCGTAAAAATAAAATATTTTCTTTCTTTTCTTTCTTTTCTTTTCAGCATTCTACTGGATAATGAAAAATCTGACAAACAAATTTAATCGTATGGTGATTCGAATGAACAATATGCAGGAATAAGACCATAATATTTTAATAAACACTAGGCAGTCTAGAATTTACAGCTAACACTTAGTATTACATGATTCAAGTTGAGGAAGTCCGGAAAATTGTCCAGGAAAAAGGTTTTCCGGCATCAGAAATAAATACAATGTTTGTATGACTGCAGTCGACTATCAATACTCTTGGTTACGTAATTTAAACTTTTCCTGCTTCGAGAAAAAACGTTATGGAACAAGCCATGTATTTGTGAGACCAGAAATGTAAGAAAAATAGCCGTTTGTCGGATCGGCGGAAAAAGTTGACTAGATCGAAGGTATGTTACTGTTGTAAATAAGTAAGTCATTTAAAATAGACACAAGTCTTAATAGAATATGAACCCTGTTTTTGCTTACACTAGATGACTTTTAATATTTGGATTAAGAGATTTTCTGGATCATAAACATCGCTCACAATTTTTTTTTATTAGTGTTTGATGGTCATATTTCAATTTTGAATAATTAAGGAATTGACGCTACAATAATCACAGGCTCAATGGAAAGTTAAGCTTCGCTCGACGAGGTTGTTCTTGGATAGGTGATCTTTCAAAAAAAATCAAAAATGTTTTATTCACAAATAGTTACAACAATGGGTGATAGTGTTTGGGGCCTCCTTTTAAGCAAGTTATGCCTGTGTTAGGAAACCCCGCTCTTCCATAGCAAAAAAATAAATAAATAATAGTAACAAATTTGTGGGTAATTTAACTTATACATCAGTTGCTTAATTCTATTTTTCATTACACATCAAGACTGCTATGTGCCTCAGAAAGCCGTTGGTCCCAGCTGCCATTTATAGATCTTTGACAGTCTTTACAGTCCAGAAGCCCAAAAGTCTTACAATCAGTCTATCCAAGGGGTATCGTGTTACTCAGTTACTGGGTTATGGTGGTCTGATAGATAGTCGCTCCTTTTTACACTAGTAGGTATTCAGCTGCATCCTGTTAAATTGGAAGCCGTTCCCAAATACTTCGTTAGGAAAAGGCTAGGCAGATGATGAAAGATAATTTTTCCAAAGCTAAGGACCTAAATCCATTTAGCCATCTGCAGGGCTAGCATGGGCTGGGGATATAACTTTTATCCACCGGTTATTTCCACTGACAAGGGATACAATTATCTTATCCACCTGCCAAAGCACGGCAACAGGGGGAAAGAGAATTATATCACACATTAGACGTGGTTACTCATCCACGGCTTATAGCATGGCGACTAGTGAAAGATTTCGCGATTCGAGCAATCCCAATTGACAACAAAACAAAATAAATATCCAGTACAGAGGTAACAAAACGATGAAAGTACTTTGGTTTACATGACATTCTCGACTATTGTGTAATTTCATAAAAGTTTTCTAATAATGGCAATAATTTCGAGGACAAGCGTTTCCCCTGGTTTATCCAATTTCGAGGACAAGCGTTTCCCCTGGTTTATCCCCGTGAATAGTTTATCCACCCATGTCGCCATGCTCGGAGGGTGGATAAAATTGACAGAGGGGAATAGTATTTTATCCTCTCCCCGTGGATAGAATATCTCCGGCCATGCTAGCGCTCTGCTGGGAAATATAATATATCTCAGGCATGTCGGTTTCGTCACGATGTTTTCGTACACCGTTTTGATGATTCCGAAAATTCAAAGCTGCGTGCTTTGAGTTTGAGCTCGAGATCCAAGACTTATATTAACTTACACTGATTTGCAGTCTCCGTTTAGCCAGATCAAATGGATAGGTGAGTGACTTGGAGACGAAGCCGGCGAGAGAACCAGCCACAGAGCTGGCAATGGCGAGGTTCGCCACTTTGTGCTTGTTACCGCCTTTTTGACGCTCATCTTCGGGAGTTTCACTGAACAGGCTCAGCATTAAGGGCTGGATAAAGTTGAAGGTCGCGAACTGCAGGCCGACTTGTGGTCCCATCTGAAAAAAAAAAGTGTCTAATGAACGTTTCAATCAACAATATTTTGAAGTGATAACGTCTTATGGGAGGATAAACCACTTCGTTACGTAACGCGTTAAGGTGCCAGTCTGTCTAGCTTCCTTTTTAACCGACTTCAAAAAAGGAGGAGGTTCCATATTCGTGTGTATGTTTTTTTTTGTGTATGTTACCTGATTTCTCCGCCATTTGTAGACCGATTCTCAAAATTCTTTTTTAATTTGAAAGAGTGTACTCTTGATGTGGTCCCATGATATACAATGGAACTCTTTAAAAATAGACGGCAAATCTGTCGTGATTGCTGGAATCGCTTGGATGTTTATTGTTTATACAACATCAGAACGTATCATCACGCCTGTATGCTCTGAGGGGTACGCAGATGTGTACAATATACCTAGATTTCAACCGTTAGGTATGTTAAGTTTCATTTATTAGGGATAAATAGATAACCCTATTACCATGACATGTATTGTTAACAATTAACAATATAAAATAAATTCATGGCAAATATTTGTATGGGAACAACTAAAAATGGAAAAATGAAAGACTTTTTGCAAAACATATAACCGACTTAAAAAACACTAACTGGTGTAAAATAAATCTGAATTCAGAAGTCGGTGGCCCATCATGATTAAAACAAAACCACCAAAGCCACAGACTTCCTAATTTAGAGTTATTTTACACCGGTTAGTGTTTTTTTAAGTCGGTTTTGTTTTTTGCAAAAAAGTTTTTCTCTCTTGCATATCTCTGGCAGTGATAGGCAGGCTCCTCCTCTCTCACTTTAACCCACAGTGCTAACTTTATTTCGGCAATAAAATATTGGATATAAATAGTTCAACTTGGATTAGTTTAAGTTACGAGTAGGTATCACTCATGTCGGGCATCCCGAGACGCACATTTTTTTTTTCAAATCCGTTGCTCCATACTAGGAATTTCTCCTGTGTCTTGTGTGCGTTAACAAATATTTAAACACTAGGAGACGTCCCGCGGTTTCACCCGCGTAGTTCCCGGTCCCGTGCGAATACAGGGCAAAAAAAAAGTAGCCTATGTCACCCGGGGATAGTGTAGATTCACAACGGTGAAAGAATTAAAAAACCAAAAAAGGAAAAATGTAACATACAATTACATCACAATGACATTTTCACATCTGAACCTAAACAAATTGCGAATATTTTTAATGACTTCTTTGCGTCCATAGGAGAAACCATCAGCATCAATCCATCCACTAGTGCACTAGACGACACATCTACAATAAATTCTACGGAGAACACCATGTACCTTAGTCCAGTAGACGCCTGGGAGGTTAACGGAATATTAAAAAACTTAAAAAGTAAGCTAAGTTACGGCATAGACGAAATCCCACCTAAGTTATTGAAAGAATGTGCAAATGAACTTACCTTACCATTTTATCTATTATTAAATCAGTCTTTTACAGAAGGCACCTTCCCCGAACTGTTAAAAAAATCATTGATCAAACCAATACATAAAAAGAACACAAAAACTAATCCTAATAACTATCGACCAATAGCTCTTTTGCCCTCAGCCTCCAAGATTTTTGAAAAAGCTATGTGCGATCGAATCTATACTTTTTGCGAAAAATTTAACATATTTAGCGACTGTCAGAACGGTTTTAGAAAAAATCGTTCCACCACATTAGCTGTATATAAATACATTCAAGAAGCTCTTAACATAATAAATAACAAGGAATACGCCGTGGGAATATTACTGGATATGACCAAAGCATACGATAAGGTTCAATTTAAAATACTGCTTAATAAGCTATATGGAATAGGAATCCGCGGAAAAGCCCATGAATAGCTTACGTCATATTTAAAAAACAGAGAACAAATAGTTGAAATAGAATTCTTAAACCACAATAGTAGAAAGATAGAAAAAGTCCGATCCAAAAATAAAATAATTAACGCGTCCATCCCCCAAGGAAGTGTCATTGGTTGCCTACTATTCCTCGTTTACATCAACGACTTACCGAAAAGCATAGAGGAACCTTGTGTTTTGTTCGCAGATGACATATCTTTATTAGTCTCATGTCAAAAAAACACAAATATAGAAGACAAACTTATTTCCACGCTCACTAAAACACGTAACTGGTTGACTTCACATAACCTAGAAATTAACTACACTAAAACTAAATTAATTACTTTCCACCCAAACCAAAGAGCTCCTCTACATCTAAATCTCACCTTTAACGGATCTATATTGGAGACTGTTAATGAATTCACACTACTTGGTTTAACGCTAGATAAACATATCAACTGGAAAACACAAATACAAAAAACCCGCTCAAAGATTGCAAAATTCTCATACGCTCTCCGTGAAATTAAGAAGACCACTAATTTACAAACTGCCTTAACCACCTACTATGCGTATGCCAATGCATGGCTTAGTTACGGCATAACTCTCTGGGGCAATAGTACGGATGCACCTACACTATTTACCCTACAAAAGAAGTTAATCAGAATAATAGTAAATATTGACCAATCTAGCAGCTGCAAACCTTATTTTGTAGAGCTCAACATTTTGACCCTCCCGAGTATCTACATTTTAGAAATATGCAAATTTGTGCGCAAGCATAAAGAATTCTACACAACACGTGAAGATATCCAATCTCGTTTCACACTCAGACACCGAACCAGGTTGAACATACCGACATCTAAACTTAAAATGCACTCTACAAGCCCCTACGTAATGTCGATAAAAATATATAACAAACTGCCTGACATAATAAAGAGAGAAGAAAAACTAAATATATTTATGAAAAAGCTGAAAAATTTCCTGATAAATAAATGTTATTACTCTATAAATGAATATTTAATTGATAAACTTTAATAATAAGAGTTACAATAATATATTTATGAATATAAAATTATTTGAATTTCTAAATAAATTATTCAAACGCACCAATTTCAATATATTAATGTCAAAATAAATAAATGAATACATAATAATAATTAATAAATCATAAATAACAATAATACAATTAATATCTATTAAATATAACAATACTACTAATATTCAGTAAATAATGTAGGTAACAATAAATTAATAATATCGAGGGTAATGTCAAATAAAAAAATGGAATTTTGATAAACCCCAAATATTTGAGAATAGTTAATTTGTTCATGGTCTTAATATTTAAATAATTCTTCTATTACAATGAAATGATCACGTTAAGCAAGGCTTCCTCTCTCCTACCATTTTTTTGCTGTGCCCTACAGGGTCCATAATGATCTCATTTATATCCCTACCACCTAAGAATACATATGGAAAGCAATAAAGATATTGAGTATTGAGTATTGAGTATTAATTTTTCAAATCGGTCCAGTAGTTTCGGAGCCTATTCAATGCAAACAAACAATCAAACATTTCCTCTTTATATATTAGTATAGATATAGAATATAGACACACAGACTAGACCCGGAAGAACTATGCTTGCATGATGCATAACAAATATATTTTGTTCCGTGCGGGAATCGAACCCGAGACACGCGGCGCAGCAGCCAATCGCTCAACAGATGCGCCAACGGTGCCGAGAAAATTTCAAAAGCAGGCAATAATAACTCTAATAACAAAATACAATTAGCTGCTTGGGTTATTTTATATTACCTCGTGCCTAGTTCTTGTTCTAAGTACAGACGCCAGCACAACAAGTTACCCCAATGTGTCAAATTTTCCCAATTGAATATGAACCTTATTCTGTTTGACATAAAGTTGAACAACGATCAAAGAAATTTGACACATTGGGGTAACTTGATGTGCTGGCGTCTGTACAAGCGTCAGAATCAAGCTACCCCAATCTGTGCAATTCCTTTGATAGTTTTCAACTTTATTTCAAACAGATTAAGATTCATGTTCAATTGGGAAAAGCATAGCAGTGATAGCCTAGTGGTGTGACCGGTGGATTGCCAATTCATAGGTCTCGAGTTCGAACCCAAGGCACGCACCTCTGACTTTTCCGAATCATGTGCGGATTGTATAATTATCACTTGCTTCAAAAACGGTGAAGAAAACATCGTGAGGAAACCGGCATGCCTGAGAGATATATGTCTCGACGGCATGTGATGCCAAGTCAGAGGCCCATGGGCGGCATTAAAACTTTGACACCAGGTTAGTTACTAACCACACGATAAGAAGAATTGGGAAAATATGTCAGTTTGGAGTAGCTTGATTGATGGTCATTATAGGTAATCTAATAAATGTACTTACTAATAATACGACTACAGTGTTGTTAAAATTATTTCGATCTTAGTAAGTAGTAGTAGTAGAAGTAGTTATAAATTATAATAGATCCTAGTGATGCCCAGAGATGAAACCCTGATTATAATTATGCCGAAGTACATACATAAACTCACGCCTTTTTCCCATGATGGTATGCAGAAGCAACAGAGCGAAATATGAGTTGAGATTTGGAGTTTAAATAGATAAAAACCAAATTCGTACAATGATCCTTATCAAAAGTAACAAAAGATTTCGAATTTTGGATGCCTAAAGTCTGCAACGAACAATAATTTCCGAGTCCGTCTCCAGGATAAAATCTATCTCCATGCCAAATTTCATTACGATCCGTTTAGCCATTTAGTAGTGAAAAACCGACAAACAAACAGATGCTTCTCATTTATATTATTATATAGTAAAGATGGAAGCTGACCTGCAACAAGGAAGCACTGAGCCCTTCATAGAACCCTCTGATTCCTCCGTATCGATACACAGCCTTCGCTCCGTGAAGAATATTCTTGTACTGATCCTTCACCAACATTTGACGGACTCTGATGACATCCAGTGGTAAAACTAACGTTGTTGAAACACATCCAGCCGAAACGCCGCAAACGAAATGTTCCATGTGCCTAAAGATAGTTATTTTGACATTTTTATTCATAGGAAAAATAATACTTACTCATGTTTAGGTGCCTTTGAAAATAATGATGGCAATAAAATGTCGGTTACCGACAGGTTGCTGATAATAAGCAGTCAGTCACATAGCTCATACTCACTCATCATTGTGGTTCTGACTCACTCCACTGGCACAGCAAGCATCGCGCATCGTAAGAAAAAATGGACGAATCGTCCTTCGGTATAATAATATAATAATAATAATAATAAATATTCTACAACTTATCACACAACGCCATTTAGTCCCAAGCTAAGCTTGAGAGCTTGTGTTATGGGTACTAAACAGCTGATAAACATACTTACATATTTCTAAATACATACATATTAAAGATAAATTACACCCAGACACAGAACAAATGATTGTGCTCATCACACAAACATTTGTGCTGGGTGGGAATCGAACCCACGACCTCCGGCATAGCAGTCAGGGTCACTAAATACTAGACCAACAGGCCCGTCGGTATCAGATAGGAGAGATGCAGCGACATCTATCTCGCCGCTTAAGAACTAAACTGATGTACACATCCCACTTAGCGGTATTAAAGTTATACGCTCGATTGAACATTATATACGTATGTAATGAATCCGACTACAACTGTCAGGTCTTCAGGATCAAGATTCTCCTTCTTCAAAGCTGGATGATCTAAAAAAAACTAGTTTCTTTCACCATTTTGTATTATTCCTTCTTTGGCTGTTTGTAGTTAATAAAAGGTTTATGATGAAGCTTGCCAATCACGCAGTCTTACTATTATCCTATCTACATTGTTGGTTTAGTGACTTACTGATAACGCCGCGGAACAAAAGTGGAGGCCAGTTTTGTGGTGATCTCGTACACGTAGAACAGACTGGTCACACTCAATATTGCATGAATCTAGAAATCCAGACAGAATTAGTTTTTATAAGATTAGACCGACCGACCGTTATTCTGATCTAAGGATAAGACCTACTGACCGTAGTCCTGGACTGGTCAAGGTTGGTAAGAAACAATCTATTTAGTAATAATTAAAAACTTGACGTAAACTGCAAAACTCGTGGTTAAAAAATACCAGCACGGGTTGATCGCTAAGATCGGTCCTCAAAAAACACTCTACAAGCCTCGGATGTCAATTGTAGATATTGAATTCGTCTCGGGAACTGAATCCAGAAAGTGACACCCAGTCTTACAAAGTAGGCTTTATCGTGTTTCCCAGTTACTGTGTTGATCTCAACCGTGTTAAGGTTAGGTATTTAAACAGTCACTTCATCGTGTTAAATACTGATATCCAACAGCATCTGATTGGAAAGGATGACAATCGCAACAGAACTGGGAAAAGGCTAGCTAGATTGGAGAAGAGACTTGGCATACCTGTCCTAGGCAATGTCCATGCCAGAAGGCGGTGATGCCTTCCTCCCAAAATATCCTCCTCGCCACTCTGTACGTGGCGAATCTCTGTTTGGGCTTACTCAGGAGTTGTGACCTGATTTTGATCACGTCTACTGGCTGCGTGATAAACTTGGTAGTTATACCGGATAAGCTACCGACTATTAACTTTTGCTTTTGGGTCATTGAATCATTTGCGTCATACCCCACCATAATATGTGTAACATGATGGGCGGATCCAGTTGGGAGGTCCAGTTGTGGCCGTTCAGAATGAGCATTTTGCCATCACTCCATTAATATGACTTACTATTACCTACGTTTTGGTTTGTGTTGGATCTAATTCCCGCCCTTGCGATATTTGATTTTGGGGACACGCCAAAAATGTCGTTCGAGTCGAAATATCAAAATTATCGATTCGTTGCTAATTTCGTAGGTAATCTTAAGGGTCGACATGTCAATAATTTTTTAATGCTTAGTTTCTAATCAGAAATAAAAAATGTAACTCAAACTAAATTTTACCATTTGAAACATCCTTAAGCATCAAGTTAATATGAAATAAATGGTCACTGGTATGAGTTGCTGATACGACGCTTATCTGAAACACATTGACCTTGAGATGGACGACCTTTGAATAGCTTGGTACAGAATTTCATGAGAATACGAGGCCATTTTGTTTTGGTTTTACAACATTTCGTTCCCTAGAGTAAGATGGAATCAAATTGCTGCTGGGTGGCCAAAAAGCTGGAAGGTTTATTCCGGCTCTCGGCAGTCTAGCCCTAATCCCATCGTCGCCGGGCGCCTTATTGCTTTTAAGCTGTTTAAGGGCCTTACTAATCTCAATACAGGCTGAACGTCCGAAATGTCTTCGCTGTGAACATTTATACACGACAACATAATCACTTGTAATCCGACAATTACAGTGATTGTGATTTCGTGTATAAATGTTTGTAATACATACTTCTCTAGCCAAGTGACCTTAAATTGAATAACGAAAGAAATCGATTAATAATTTCGTTCTGCTTTTGATATAAAATATCGCAAAGTCGAGAATCCACCCTTAGTGTAATGTTTGACAAGTTGTGAGATATGACTGGACCAGTGACTAGACTTTTACAATATTGTACAGAATAAAAAACGTTTTATTACTTTTAATTTTCTTAGAGGTTTCTTGGGACTTTCAAAGAGGTGGTACAGTTCATTAGATTCCCTATGGTGGTTGTTCTTCTTTAATATCAAAGTTATATCTATACTAATATTATAAAGATGAAAGGTTTGATTGTTTGTTTGTTTGCATTGAATAGGTTCCGAAACTACTGGACCGATATGAAAAATTCTTTCACCGTTGTGAAGCTACACTATCCCCGGGTGACATAGGCTATTTTTTATCCATGTACTCCCACGGGAACGGGAAATACGCGGGTGAAACCGCGTGACGTCTGCTAGTCTTTAATATGTCAAAACTCCACCGAAACGGCGTGTTTTTTTTTTATAAATTTTTGTAGGTATGTTCAGTAGGTCTGAGAATAGCCGCTCCAAACGTGCTCTATCTATGCCTGTCTGTGTCCCGTTTGTGCTTTAACCATGCCCCATCAGTGTCCATCCACGCCCGTCCATGCTGCGTCCGTGCTCCGTTCCTTCCCCGTCCGTGCTCCGTCCCTCTCCAATCCGTGAACGTCCGTGCCCCGTCCGTGTCGCATTCATGCCCTGTTTGTGCTCTGTCCGTAACCCCTTCTGTGCCCTCATCCGCGAACGTCCGTGCCCTGCCCGTGCTCCGTCCGGGCCCCATCTGTGAACGTCCGTGCCCCGTCCATGTCGCATTTATGACCTGTCCGTGCTCCGCCCGTGCCCCATCTGTGAACGTCCGAACCCCGTCCGTGTCCATTCATGCCCTGTCTGTGCTCCGTCCGTGCCCCCGCCCGTGTCCCATTTATGTCCTGTATGTGCCTAGTCTCTACACCATAGGCAAGTGACTAAAATGATAAAACAATCTGTAAATAGGTTCATACAAACACGTCATTTTATAGCTAGGTGAGGTCGGCGTTTCACTATCTTACTACTCTGAGAAGCAAAACCGAAGGAAACTCAGAGGTTACAATCTCTTTTAAAGTCCAGAAATTATTTTGGTCAGATCATAATCTGATTGGTTCGGTTCCGTTCTAGCTTGGCCTAGCCAAACTATCATTTATTTTGCAATTTGACTACTACAATTGTTTACCACCCTACCTCAATCTATTGTATTGTCTCTAATCAGAAAATCGATAACTATGATAAATGTGTTTGCAAACAAATCGATGGTATTTCATTAGGTCGAACGAAACCACTGGAACTGTTAAAAATCATTATGAATATCCGCTGTTATGTATGATTTCGTGAAAACGTCCTAGATAACTGATTGATAAGTTATCAATCAGTGAGTTTGGTTTATGATACTTATTATCATTATCGGTAAATAGTAAAATCTATCAAACACTCAACACAAGGTGAAAATGATTAAAAATCTTTTGTAGCTACTAGAACTACCGATTATTTTGCATCATAAAAATAAAAAATAAATATTCCACAGCTTTCACATTACGTCATCTAGTTCCTAACTAAGCACAGCTTATGCACTAAGTACTAGACATCTTATAAATAAACAAATATTTTCCTAAATACATACATAATAGTAGGCAAATTAAATCCAGACGCAGAACAAATGATCGTGCTCAGAATCAGAATCAGTATCATTTATTCGTAAACATAGGTGATAATTACAGACAAGATCTTAAAAATTAGGTAGTGCGCTATGTTTTGCCAATTGACATACAAATCATTTACAGAGAAAAAAAAAATAAAATTGTATTAAATTAAAATATAAATTGGTCATAATATGAATATGCAAGTGAATAAAATTTCAATACTTAGTTATTTATAATCAATTTCATTTCTCATCACACAGATATTTGTCTTGGGTGGGAATCGACCCCCGCCATTGCAGTCAGGGCCACTAATCACTTGACCAACAGGCTACTACTAATTTCAGTGAGATAACAATATGTTAAGTCCTAACTTAATATGTCAACGGCAATCCACCGTATAATGACCACCATGGTTATGTCACAGTCATATGTAAATAACGAATATATATTTTAATAGTGACTGTAAAATAATATTTGCCATTTACGACGTCACGCGGTTTCACTAGCGTTGTTTTCATTCCCGTAAGAATACAGGGATAAAAAGTAGCTTATGTCACCCGGGGATAGTGTAGCCTCCGAACGGTGAAAGAATTTTTCAAATCGGTCCAGTTTTTTCGGGGCCTATTCAATGCAAGCAAACAAACAATGAAATCTTTCCCCTTTATAATATTACTAGCAGACGTCACGCGGTTTCACCCGCGTAGTTTCCGTGCCCGTGGGAATCTGGGAATAAAAAGTAGCCTATGTTACTCAGGGTGTAGCTGTAATGTAGTAATGTAGCTTTTCAACGTGAAAGAACTTTTTAAATCGGTCCAGTAGGACCGATTTTAAACATGAGTCTTTTATCTCTGCCGGACCCCTTCTAAAATAGACAGGCGTAATGTTATGTTATGGAAATACCTAAACCATGCACTGATATGAGACTGGAGCAATCGCGAGTAATTTGCAGTTAAGCGTTGAAGAGTTCCGTTGCCTGTCTTCTTCAGCAGTTTTTCTGCACCAAATGATACTTTCTAAATGAAAATGCTTAATGTGTTATTAAAAATGTAAAACATTGGTAACTCTTAGGGGAATTGAGGGAACTCTTCAAATAACAGTAGGTACACAACTACTGTTATTTGAAGAGTTCCCTCAATTCCCCTAAGAGTTCATAATCAGATCTGAATTTTGATACAAATGGAACCTATCTGTTAGAATACCCTATCAAATAAAACAATAATTTTGGAAATCGGTCCGACGACGGAGTAATGTAACAAACTTAAAACAAAAACCGAATTTAGGCTCGTATTCGCGTCCCTTTACAATGTAATTAATATAGGCTATACGGAGTTTAATCTATTAATGTACAGAGGGCCCATTAATAGATTGCAAACTAATTTGATGGCGGTTTGTTTGTGATCGCGGTATAAACAAAGCCGGTATTGAGGTTAGTAAAAATGTAACATTTCAAAGAAGTCACAAGCAGCTTAGACATTAAATAACTGTAGATACTTAATTGAAAAACAGTTAAATATTTTTTACTATCTGTTTGTTTTTGCGACCTAATAGTATTTATTTTAATTGAAAATTATTGGTATAGTTATTAGCACAATCAAAAATTACATGAAAAAAAACACATTTTTGTATTTGGCTATCGGACAGTTTACAAAGCCTCTGAATTCGCACAAGTGACTGTAACATTAATTCAACAGCTCTACCATTTCGGCAAACACTCCATTGTAATACCACGGTGTCCCATAACGCACGTGCCCATAACAATATCCTTATTGTAACAAGTTTTTATTATGAATTCCGCTTCTGAAGATGGTGCTACGAAGGATACAGCTAAGGTACGTTTAGATTTTAGTTTCAATTATAGTACTTTATTTTGTGTTAAATGAAATAAGTGAGAATCCAATTCAATTCAATTCAATTCCATTCATTTATTCAATTACAATTTTCACATTGGTATCTAAATTCTTCTAACTAAAATCAATTAAAGGAATTTCGTGCATACAATTTACATTTCAGTTCCAGATTAAATTGAAATTAGTAAAACATTAACAAGTAGAATAAAAAAAAAATGTAAAAATAATGTCATTTGTTTATAATAATAATATTATTTTATGAGTAAATTCATTCAAAATACAGTGGATTCTATTTTATGTCAATGTTACTTTCGACTTCGAGACAATTGGGGAAAATTATTGAACGTAGGTAAACGTAAAGCTTCTAAGTTCCAAGTATTTCGTGTTTGTTTTGGTGGACTTAGAATGCTAGGCATTGACTATTCATGTTGTTTACTTCACTCAAGTTTTTAGGGGGGGACTTTAATAGAATCGACCGGCAGCTGTATTATGTATCGAAGTAAAAGAAATATCTAAGGTTCGTAGGAGCGGTTTTGTGTAGTAGCTGCCTCTTTATGGCATGGTAAACAGTTAATGAAAATAGAGGAAAGCTGTACCCCACTTTTTTTATTATTGATAGGTACGCGTTGACCACTCACCTGAGATGGTAAGCGATGATTTGGTCGGCGATGAAGCACGCTTGCCTAGAAGCAACCTGTTCACTCTTGACTTGAAGACCCCTAGGTTGTAGCTTTGCGCATCATTTCATACAAAATGCTTTGTGCCTCTTGCTGTGCGTTTTCATAAATACCTTATTTTCCGAATGACCTATGTTAGGGTCTCGAAAATCTGTAACTGCGCGCTTATGACGTTTTTTTAATGCGCTACTGATGACGCAATCAGTGCGCTCATCAAACGCAAGCCGTATGTTGAAACGATATGTGAACTATCTGCAAATAGCGTTAAATGCGCAGAAAACGCGGTAAAAAAACGCGCGTAGTCTGCGCGCTAAAAAGAAATAGTGTGCAAAGTCCTTTTAGTTCCACTACGTGCCATTGCATGTGCAGCTGGATACAAGTATTTGTCATGAAGCGACTGCCATTCTAATCTACAAAACTCAGTTACTGGGTAAGACTGGTAGTATGATTTTAGGATTACTTGCATTGACGGTTCTTTCCAAGGTGCTGAGGGGTTTATAATTATGTAATGGAAGGTCCAAAACTAACAAGCCAACCTCGGCAAGAGTAGCTGAACCTACGAATGCTGATACAACTTTGGTGATTAGATCAGTCCCCTAGGGGACAACACAGCACAGCTGCATGTTCCACTACGATCCCCTATGCAGAGGATTTCTTATATTCCCTTCTAAATAAAAACGCCACTCACAAAATAATGATTTGTTGTACATATAATAAAAAATTGCCTACAGAGGGATTA
This sequence comes from Euplexia lucipara, assembly GCA_921972225.1. Taxonomy (NCBI): domain Eukaryota; kingdom Metazoa; phylum Arthropoda; class Insecta; order Lepidoptera; family Noctuidae; genus Euplexia; species Euplexia lucipara. The sequence continues at coordinate 34,455,111 of OV179142.1, forward strand.
ACAATGATATGAATTATTTTTTCTGAATTAAGTTAGATGTTGAAAAAAAAGTAACAAAAGTGATGAAGTCCGCTCGGACCCTGGATTTTTGACCGGTTGATAGCTGAAGACTCGCCCCGTATTTGGGACTTTAACTTATCTGACTAGATGCGTACTATAGATAAACCTCTACCTAACCATAATATCCTAGCTATCCCGCCTATATAATAATAGGATCCAAAAATCAAGATAGCTGTACTTCTAATGTACCTTTGCCCCTAATTGGGGATTCAAAAGGAAATTAGAGTTTTAAATGTTCTTCTAGGGGATCGTAGTGGAACATTGAGTGCTGTTCTGTACCCTGGGGGAATGATCTAGGGGATTTAAATGGAATGCGCCACAACTTTGTCCCGTGAGGATCTATCTACACTTATTTTGCTCCATTTAGCGTTTGTCCAGAAAACACTAGTCGTTTTGTATGAGACACGTACTCGTTCGTTCAACTGAAAGTATTATAAAGTATTAAAGGCTGATATTATTTTGCCACAAGCATCTCCGCTGAGCGTTAATATAGTTAATTATTAATTAGTAATTATTATTAAAAAGTAATTATTCCTTCCTATTTTTAAAGTAGGAAATTCTCCTGTTCCATGTGTGCATTTACAAACTTTTAAACTTAAATAACAAATAGGCTGTATGTCTATCTATATTTTTAATTTGTTCCGGTAGTTTATTGTATATTTTTATTGACATTACATTTTTTTTATTACATAAGTACTAGATGAATGCAGTTTAAGTCGTGATACTGGAATATTTAGTCTGTTTTAGTCTATTTTCATATAATAATATAATTCAGGGTGTTTGCGTACAAATTTACAAATTTCATATATAAATAATTTATACAAGGCAAGGTCAAAGTTCATCTTAGCCATCATTAACGTCGGTGAAGGAAAACATCGTGAGAATACCTGGACTTATCGTTAGAATAAGTTTGAAATCGAATCAACCTCTAGGAAGCGTGGTTATTAATCCAGCCTTCTCTGTATGATAAGAGGCCTTTGCTCTGCACTGGGACAGTAACAGGCTGTTATTACATTTGAACAACCACCTCGTAGATGATAAAAAAAGTTCCGTTCGGAAATCGAAGAAACACGAAGCGCAACAGCCAATTGCTAAGCCGCTGCGGCCATTGTACTGTCGTTATTGTGCTAAAGGCAAAGTAATGGTTACTTGGAGAATAGGAACCCATCTGGTATGCGTACTGGTGTGCAATTTTTTTATTGACTTTCTTGTTGGAATACCTTTCAAATGACCAACTGTTTCCCTATTTTTCCTAAAACAAACCATGATTTTCCAAAAAACACCTTGTCCTGAAAATTAAAAATTGTTCGTCTTAGTTCTTTTACTAGTTTACGTCTTATTCTCAGAACTGATGAATTAAAAAAAATATAATAATTGGCGAAGGCGTTTCGAAGGGGTTGGTGACAAACACGGTGACTCGAGGATTTTATATAGGTATTAGAAGTTAAGATACCACTATTCTTCCACTAGCAGACGTCACGCGGTTTCACCCGAGTAGGGCCCGTTCCCGTGGGTATACAGGGATAAAACTAGTCAATGTGTTAATACAGGGTATCAGATAACTCCATACCAAATTTTATTAAAATCGCTTCAGCCGTTTGGACGTGAAGAAGGAAAAAACATACACACTCACAAACTTTCGCCTTTATAATATTACTGTGATTATATTATAATATTGTTAATACAAGATCCTAAAATAGATATTTTTTTAAAACTTTCTTGCTATTAAATAAATAAATATAAATATTCCACAACTTTTGACACAACGTCACCTAGTCCCAAGCTAAGCAGAGCTTGTGTTATGGGTACTAAACAGCTGTTAAACTTATATTTTTCTAAATACGTAAATTTTTCTAACGTACTTTCAATTGATTATTTATGTATTTTATGACACCCTCCTGAAATTTGACGAGGATGCAAAACAACACCTTGTAGATAAAACTCAAACATTTGTCTTGGGTGGGAATCGAACCCACGACCTCCAGCATAGCAGTCAGGGTCACTAACTACTGGACCAACAGGCCAGTTGCCACGTAGTCTAGCATTACCACGTAGTAGTATTACCACGTAGTCTAGCAATGAGCAGCATCAGGGTATCCCCACACTTCCTATTTTCTGCCATTACAAATGCAACTCACGTACATACGAGTACCTAGAACAATCAGCGAACAATCAGTCAAGGCCCCAATTATATTCGTTGGCCATACTTAGGTTCCGAAGAGAGAATTAAATCTGTGTCACTGACTTCAAGCATTCTCAACCTCTAACATTAATTTGGATGCTTGATATAAATAAATATTCTTCTAACGGTGAAGGAAAAGTTCGTGAGGAAACCAGCATGTCCTAGAACCAAAAATTCGAAGACATGTGACATCTACCAATTCGCACTGGGCCCGCGTGGTAGTTTATGGCCCATTCGCCAAATACGCGCTTTGACGTGGAGTTGCGGATACCAGCCCGGTATCTTTAACCGACTTTCAAAAAAGGAGGAGGTTCTATGTTCGTGTGTATATATATATATATATATTTTTTTTTTATGTATTTTACCTGATTTCTCCCCCATTTGTGGACCGATTCTCAAAATTCTTTTTTTATTTGAAAGAGTATACTCCCGAGGTGGTCCCATTTTAATTTGGTGAAGATCTGGTGCTGATCTTCGGAGATATACAACGGAACTCTTCAAAAATAAACGGCAAATCTGTCGTGATTGCTGGAATCGCTTGGATGTTTATTGTTTATACAACATAATGACGTATCATCACGCCTGTATGCTCTGAGGGGTACGCAGGTGGGTACAATATACCTAGATTTCGTTAGTTAGGTATGTTAATTTTAATTTATTAGGGATTAGTGGAAAACCCTATTATGATGACATGTATTGTTAACAATTAACAATATAAAATAAATTCATGGCAAATATTTTTATGGTAACAAGTAAAAATGGAAAAATATAAACTTTTTTGCAAAGTTTTTTTATCTTTATATTCTACAACGCCATCAGTTTCACACAACACCATCTAGTTTCTAAGGAGCTTGTGCTATGAGTACTAGGCAACTGATAATCATACTTATGTATTTCTAAATACATACATGTTATAGGTACCTAAGTAATGTACACTCAGCGTAACAAAATGATCGCGCTCATCACACAAACATTTGTCTTGGGTGGGAATCGAACCCACGTCCTTCGGCATAGCAGTCAGGGCCACTAACGAACAGAACTTTTGCATTAACCTGTATAATATCGTGAATCATCTCCCCATAGTAATCAGATTTTTAATGAAAGAAGAGGCTTATTTTCTTTTAAGGAGAATCTCATTGGTTTAAAATACCTACGAATGATTTATTTTTAACCGATTCAAAAAAAAGGAGGAGGTACTATGTTCGTGTGTACTTATTTTTTTAACCGACTTCAAAAAAAGGAGGAGGAGGTTCTCAATTCGGTTGTATTTTTTTTTTTTTTTTTTTTTAGGGTTTGTTACCTCAGTACACCGTCATTTATGGACCGATTTTCAAAATTCTTTTTTTTTTTGATAGGGTATACTAACAGATTGGTCCCATTTGTATCAAAACTCATATGTGATGAGGGATCTTCGAGGAATTGAGGGAACTCCTCAAAAAATATAGGCACACATGCACCGATTTTAACATTTTTAGTAACAAGTCAAGCATTTTCATTTAGAAAGTATCATTTGGTGAAGAAAAACTGATGTTGAAGACAGGCAACGGAACTCTTCAACGCATAACAGCAAATTATTCGCGATTGCTAAACATTACGCCATTCTATTTTAAAAGGGGCCGGCAGAGATGTACAGATTAATGTTTAGAGATAGAACTTCTTTAGCAATTGTTATCCAATTTCATTGATTCTTTCAAGTTTTGAAAGACTTTCTTTACATACAAAGAAACTAAAAATTACAAAATAAAAACTTTTTTACAAAAAAAACAACCGACTTCTTAAAAAAAAAACTAACAGGTGAAAAATAACTCCAGTTTCGGAAGTCGGTGGCCAATAATGAACAAAACAAAACCACCAAAGCCACAGACTTCCGAAACTGGAGTTATTTTTCACCTGTTAGTTTTTTTTTTAAGAAGTCGGTTGTTTTTTTTGTTGTTTGTAGTTTCGGAAGTTTGGTGGTTGTGTTTTGTTCATTATTGGCCACCGACTTCCGAAACTGGATTTATTTTTCACCTGTTAGTTTTTTTTAAGAAGTCGGTTGTATTTTTTTGGAAAAAAGTTTTTTTTATGTATGTTACCTGATTTCTCCACCATTTGTGGACGGATTCTTAAAATTCTTTTTTTATTTGAAAGAGTATACTCCTAAGGTGGTTCCATTTTAATTTGGTGAAGATCTGGTGCCGATCTTCGGAGATATACAATAGAACTCTTCAAGAATAGGCGGCAAATCTGTCATGATTGCTGGAATCGCTTGGATGTTTATTGTTTATGCGACATCATCACGCCTGTATGCACTGAGGGATACGCAGGTGTGTACAATATACCTAGATTTCGAAAGTTAGGTATGTTAAGTTTCATTTATTAGGGATAAGTGGATAACCCTATTACCATGAGATGCATTGTTAACAAATAACAATATAAGATAAATTCATGGCAAATATTTTTATGGGAACAACTAAAAATGAAAAATAAAAAACTTTTTAGCAAAAAATAAAACCGACCTAAAAAAAACACTAGCCTGTGTAAAATAACTCTAAATTTGGAAGTTGGTGGCCCATCATGAATAAGACAAAACCACCAAAACCACAGACTTCCTAATTTAGAATTATTTACACCGGTTAATGTTTTTTTTTAAAACCGGTTTTATTTTTCACGGTTCTTTACAGTTTTAAGCAAAAATAACATGAGTAAAATACGTAAAAAATTGGAAAAACCCGTTAAAAAAACTGGTTCAACCCTTTGACCGCTTGTGTCGCATAAATATGACATATCTCCATGCCCTATAGCGCGCGTCGTATTTCTGTGACAGATAACATGCGTCACTTTTTCCTTTTATTTTCGTAATATCAACTGCGTGGTACAGAGTTTTTGTGGTTCAAATTTCATTGATAGTTTTCAAACTTTATTACAAACTAGCTTCTGCCCGCGACTTCGTACGCGGATCCTGTTGCTTATGCCAGCGACAACGGGGTCGTCAAAATCGAAGATCTGAAACGTCTGACGTCGAATTGTAAAAGCCCGGGGACGGCAAAACAATGGAATGCGCGAGACGATCCAAGACGTTCCAGATTTTTTATTTTTGTTGGTCAACAGGAAATGCCATCAGACATAACAACTTTTGCTAAGACGCCATTTTTATTATGTATATGCTATATTGTCGCTGGGCTTTAGAGTTCCACTACAGGTGCTCCAGATCTTCAAATTTAGTTTCACAGCAGAAAACACTCTTCACGTGAAATAGTTTTAGCAATGGCACCATATTTATATCTCTTTTACTTTAGGTGTTCCATTTTCCAAAATAAATTATAGCCTATATGTTGCGTGACGTTCACGCTCAGCGGTCAGTCGCGCATCTCCTTCCCCCACTTATCTCTAGAGTAGATGCGTATTTACGCTGAAAACTCAAGCGTCATGCTTTTTCCGTGAACGTGTCCAACTCGCGAGATAGTGCATGATGTTCATGATCAGCGGTTAGTCATATATTCTTCACTGGTGTCTAGAGACCTGGATACCTGGTAGATGCGTAAATACGCTGAGAATGCAGGCGTGCTTCGCGATCCCAAGAAGTTTCCACGGAGCGAGTTGCAACCTCATGTTGTCGAACAGCATCAAGTCCCTCCTAAACCCTCTTCGGTAGATTGTTGGGATCTTATGATCTTTAATCATTTAGCACTTTTGGAACATTGAGAAAGATTTGACCTCTTTCTAGGTATGGTTATAGTTTTATTGTGATGATACCTGATCAATTAAAATCTAAGTGGCTGCTCCCCAGCGTTACCGGGTAGGCAACCATGTAACAAAGATAAATAGAAAAGGAAATTAAATACTCAAATAACATAAGCCCGAAGGCATATTTATACGATAAAAAAAAATGGAAGTTTTGGCCAGTAGAGTCTAATTTTCAATGATATACCATAGTCATCGAAAATCAGCCCTGAACTGTTCCCGCCTTCACCGCGTGGAGGTACTTGCAATGAAATTAGTGATAGCTTTAATTTCTATATCAAATGTATCTGATCTTCGATTTTTATAAGTCAACAGGAAATGCCTATCAGACCGAACAACTTTTGCTATGATGTCATTCCTATGTGAGTTATGGTGTAGCTGGGCTCTTGGAGTTCCACAACAGGTGTTCCAGATCTTCGATATTTATACGTCAACAGCGAGTGCTCATAAGGCTGAACAACTCTTGCTAAGACGTCATTCCTATATATGTTATAGTGTAGCTGGGCACTTGAAGTTCCACATCAGGAGTTCTGGATATTCAAATTTTTTCTCTCAGCAGAAAATGCTCATCACGTGGAACAATTTTTGCTATGGTACCATTTTTGTATCTCCTATAGTTTAGCTGGTCTGTTGCGGTTCTGGTTTAGGTGTTCCGGATCTTCAAATTTATTCTCTCAGCAAAAAATGCTCATCACGTGGAACAATTTTTGCTTTGGTACCATTTTTGTATCTCCTATAGTTTAGCTGGTCTGTTGCGGTTCTGCATCAGGTGTTCCGGATCTTCAAATTTATTCTCTCAGCAAAAAATGCTCATCACGTGGAACAATTTTTGCTATGGTACCATTTTTGTATCTCCTATAGTTTAGCTGGTCTGTTGCGGTTCTGCATCAGGTGTTCCAGTTTCCAAGATAAATTATAGCCTATGTGTTGCCCAGACTTAATATCTATACAACAAAAAAAAAAATCATTCAAATCCGTCCAGTAGTTCCGAAGATTAGCGCGTGCAAACAAACAGACAAACAGACAAACAGACAAACAGACAAACAGACAGACTTTTTTTTTTGGATTCGTGCTCTATTACTGTTTTTTTTTTTTTTTTTGTAGTGTGGCACACTCTATTACTGTTTCTAAACCCCCCTCAATTATTATTTTTTAAATATATTCAATGTACAGACACAGTTTTTTTACAGTCTTATTATATGTACTTATAGATAGAACAAGGTGCATGTTCTATTGGGGAAAATTTTACAGTTTGGGGTAACTTGATGTTCTGGCGTCTGGTCGCTAGGGGCACGGCAACTGATGATAACAACCCCTTTAAAACTAACCTTCTACTGTAAACAATATGCCATTGTATAGTAATCATTTTGCCATAAAGGTTAAGCTTAATTAATTGCACGCGTATTAGTTTGATTGGTTGTTCAATATAGCTAGTAGGTACTAGTGACTTTAGGCTGAGTTGCCTAATTGCCACATGCTAAGCATGAGGGCCCAGGTTCGTTCCTTGGATCAGGCAAGGGAATGTCCCGTGACCCCCAGCAGTGTGAGACGGAACACGGGGGTGGTTTTATTCAATAAAAATCTGACAGACCCCTTTGCCCTCTCCGGGGCGGAAGACACCCATGAGGATTTTCCAACCCGCACTGGAAACAAAAAGGTAAAGGATAGTCAAGGAAATGAGGATGTTCTTCAAATACACCTCAGATTTCGGCTTTCGGCGTCACGTTTAGTTTATAGTCTGATTTTGTGTTCCAATACAAATGCGACTGTTTTAGCTTTATTATATATACTAACTTGTCTCCATATAAACTTCTACCATGCCAATTCTCACACACACACACTGGAGTAGTGCGATGGATATTCTTTAAAAGGGATCCATAATTTTTGCTCAGCGTAATATATTAATATACATAGGTATCAGTTATTGGAGGTCGCATATTTATGTAGACGATATATAACACAAATGTCTGTCACTGATTTGAAATTAGCATAGTTACTTGTTGCTCTTGGCTTGTTTATATTCTATTTAACTTGTAACCTGCAGGCCTAGCCATATTACAAATTCTATTTCTATTATCATAATCGATAAGGCTACATAATAGGAAGAAAATGGCGTAAATGGAATCAGCTGCTTGTCACCTGTCCTGTGTTAACAAGTAGAATTTATAATATGGCTGAAAATGAAATACACTTGACAGTTGACAAACAGTTGATTCCGGATACGCCATTTCCTTTCTTTTAATGGAATTAGAATAGAAATTGAATTTGTAATATGGCTAGACCTGCTGCAGGCCATGCCATATTACAAATTCTATTTCTATTATCGTAATCGATAAGGCGACAATAGAAAGAAAATGTCGTATATGGAATCAGCTGTTTGTCAACTGTCAAGTGTATTTAATTTTCAGCCATATTTCAAATACTATTCGGTAACACTTGACAGTTGACAAACAGCTGATTCCATATACGCCATTTTCTTTCTATTCGATGGCCAGGCTTGATGGCTAGGCCTGCTGTGATTGTGAACCACGCGTCCATTGACGGCGCGTCGGGACACTGAGGTCAAGTGTGGCCACATTTTAACGTGTGTTGCTGAGCGCTTATAACCTGTCTACAAATAAGAATAAATAAAAAGTTGTTTATTCTTATTTATTTATTTAAGGTTCGCCAACAGTTGTTGGTACAGACACATAACACATAAAAAACATACAAGTAATAGTGATTTCAATCTTACTGCACAACCAATTACAGGCAAACACTACATGCAAAATGCTCTGTTAACATTTAATTTTAAAGACTTAAAATAATAATTATACTTACTACTTTTTTACTTATAATATTATTGCCAGCAACACATCTTCTAAAGTTTTTCTTTAGTATGTAGATTACGAGCTATTCACAGAGTGTACTGATTCATTAGTTTGTTGTTTAAGTCGTCAAATTTTCACATTGATCAAGCATTTATATTTTGACCACGCACTTTTTGAAAAATATTTTAGCCGCAAAATCATTGAAATCATTAGTTGATACGCAGCAAACGAATGTTTAAAATTTGCTAACGCTTACATTTCAAAATTTGTGTAACATGGTCGACGTTTAAATGGATTATTGACGAGCCACGTTTTAATCTGAAATACCTATTTTAATAATAGTACTCAGTAATTAGATTTTGGTTTACCCTGCAGCAAAGCTAGTGCATGTTATATTTTTGCCCCGGGAAAATGTTAATCATGCCACCTACACACCATTTGATTCAATTACAATAATGGGCATGCCTCCGAATTAATTACGTCAGATAAACTGATTCACCATTTGAGCCGAGCAATTATTATAGCTTGTTTAACAAAAGGGTTATGCCAACTAATAGCTGTTTGTGTTAATGTTTTGTTGGAAGATGGGTCACTATTACCATTGCAACAGTTTATTTTAAGATATTATGTGGATTCCATTTAGATATGTAGCGACATCTATCTCCCAACATACAAACTAATGACTGACATCTTAAATCGCGGTATTAGAGTTATCTACGCACTTTGAATGTATACAAGTTCCCGACAACAACCGTCGGGCAGTAGTTAGCCCACCACACACAACACCCGTCTGGTCGGAGAATCCTCCCTTTTCAATGGTGGATGAGGAACTTTACACCCTGTTCCTCATACCTCCAAAGATAAATCATTTTAGTTGAAAATGCCAAAACAGTGTCATTGATGATAAAAACCTTAAAGTAGCAGAATTGACGCCAATGCAGATGGACGCATTCTTCGTTTCACGTTTATTCTTCTAAATTTAAAATAAAACAATTTGAATAATAACTGTTTTCACTTAACTTTAAACTAAAATGTTCAATATTCCTGCTTTTACGAGCCTCTTTTTTCTAATGCTATTAAATGGAGTATAATAATGAAACAAAAAATGGTTTTGTTTTGTAAGTTAAGAGGTAAATGAATGTTAGTGCAGAAAAAAAAATTGATAGTACCTATACAAGTACCTTGATCATAATAATACCAGCCTGATACTGAACCACTGCAGCGCTAAGGCATTTTCTCACATAGAAAAGGAACGGACTTTGATCGCAACGCTTGTTTAAGGCAGATAGGCGATTTTAAACTTATAAGAACTAAAAAGCCAGGGTGTTTGGAGAAAGTCACAAAGTTCTATAAATCTGAAATATGAAAAATGTACCTAAGTACTGGCATAGGCAAACGCTGCTTCTAACTTATAAGACAGACGTGTTACTGGGAAGTTTGTTCCACAACTTCTGCTTTAACACTAGAAAGTAGAAAACGGCAGGCGTTTAGGGGGAGTGTCTTGTGTAAATCTTGACGTTCAAAATGTGCTGCTCCACAAACTAGTTTTAATAGGTACCTACTTAAACAATTTTTGTCTTCTTGATTGATATTATCCAATTTTGAGTTGACGTCCAACGCTCTAAAGGATGGCCAAACCAATGAGGACCAAGGTACACAAAGCTACTGACACATCAAGCTTAAATTTTCCAGTGCATTGTACGGAAATCTAATACAATGCGAGATCAGTTTATACTGGAAATGCCCAGCTCGCTGTGTAGTCGTGTGTACACTGCCCAAGTGCCCACAACCACTTAATTAACTTAATTTATGACCTGCATAACAATCATTGTCAACTGCATCATTATGCAACTGATCGATGTACTTACGTCCGGTGCGTGATGATGCCCACAATAATCGGCTATGCTCATTAGGACCAGCTGTCAAAAGAAATAATGCTTACTACCTTATAATAACATGTCTCTGCGTAGTCGTCAGGAAATTACATACCTCATGATGTTAGATATGCTTGGCTTTCGGCTGCCATATTCTTTTTACGATTGATAAACTAAAATGTTTCTAGCACGCCACATGACACGAATACATGACGATTTCAAAAAAAGTAATTGACTGGCCTGTTGTTCTAGTTGTTGGTGACCCTGACTGCTATGCCGTAGGTCGTGGATTCGATTTCCAGGACCCAGGACTAATAGTTGTTTGATGAGCTCGATCAATTGTTCTGTGAATGGGTGTAATTTATCTATAATAAGTATTTATTTAGAGGAGCTTGTGGCTAAATTATAACAGCCGCATGGGTCGATGGAAGGTTAAGCTACGCTTGACGAGGTCGGTCCGTGGATGGGTGACCATTTATTATGTACCAAGACTCCTCCGTGCCTCGGAAAGCACGTTAAGCCGTTGGTCCCGGCTGTCATTTGTAGACCTTTGACAGTCGTTACTTGTAGTCAGAAGCCCGAAAGTCTGACACCCAGTTTAACCAAGGGGTATCATGTTACCCAGTTACTGGGTTGTGGGGGTCAGACAGGCAGTCGCTCCATGTATAACACTGGTATTCATCTACATCTAGTTAAGCTGGAAGCCGACCCCAAAATAGTTGGGCAAAGGCTAGGCAGATGAATTTGTATGTATTTAGAAATATAAGTACCTAAGTTTATCAGCTGTTTAGTGCCCATAACACAAAATATGCAAAATCTGGACTAGATGGCGTTATATGAAAGTTGTGTAATATTTAATTTAGCGTCGATGGCACGGTTATGCATATTTTCTCACATTACGATCAAGATGTTTATAATTTCTGTATCTATTGATTTAGTGGTTATAAGTGCAACTGCTGACCGCCTAGGCCATGGTTTGGTACCTACCATGCAGGCTAGATAAAATACATGAGCCCGTAACTGTACAGCGGTTTTGAGTACTTTTACGTGGCCTACACAAATACCGGCAAATAGCGTCGTGTGGTGGGTCATCGAGCTCCTTGAAATAAGTTTGAGCTACACGATGACTGAAGCATGCATGCCGTCTGTCGGGACAGGTCAACTCAAAGCTGAATTGATTCTTTCTTCAAAATAAATTTCACATAATGAATTAAAACATACCCCTGAGTTTCTTTCGGCATTTCTTCTCAGGGATCAGTCACTTTGGAAATGCAATTTAATGCCTTTTAGTTTAAAACAAAAATGGCATGTAAAAGTATCTGGGAAGATCTACTTACAGAAATTAAATATCATTTCATTTCATTTAATCCGAATATATTATTTGATGTTCTTATGTAATTTTAAAAAAGTGTACTAATTACGGCTATAATCCCCACAGGGTAAGGCAAAGATAGATGCATGAATGGAGTTCACCCCCATTTGGCCAGTTATGTGTAAGCCTATTACCATTAACTGAATGCTTCGAAGAAATTCCAGAACTCAAAAACTTATGCCTCACCCAGATTTCGAACCTGGGACCACCAACAGTAGCACTAGCGGCCACTTAACGAATACCTTAGCGCAGGAATCAAACAACCGCGCCGTTGTATAAAATTCAAGAAAGGCTCATTGATCTATAAAAATGTGTATTTCAGTCTTCATCATCAAGATGCAATTCTACCGTGAAGGCGAGGACTCCCGACCCTCGCTCGCCACACCTTCTGCCTCCCATCTGTGGAGATACAATCGGCTGTTCAGGTATCTTTGCTTAAAAACAATTATAAGCAACATTTAAACAAAATACGTCTACGGTTAGACGCACTTACTTACTTGTTTTAATAAATATCTTTACGATAAGGTACAGAGGCCAGCTCGTCAAGCTACTCCAATGTGTCAATTTCATGGATAGTTTTTCTACTTTATTACAAATACATTAAGGTTTATGTTCAATTGGACGGTAAGCGGCAGCTTGATGTACTGGCCGTCTGTACAAGTCCGAGATTGCAATGGTTGCATACGGCAAAATACAACCGCAAACTGCGAGGGATTCTATGAATCTCTGTGAAATTGATTCCAAGCGCAGCAACACCGCTGTCTCGGGCCTCAATTTCATAGAGATTCATAGAAACTCTAGCAGTTTGCGGTTGCAGTTTGTGGTCTAAGGCCCAACTCCGACTTGTACTTTTTAAGTGCGAAGAGGGGCTTGTGCATTAATAATACCAGTCGCACGAGTCGATCGAAGGTTGCCAAGGTCTCTCCGTGAAAAGGTGACGTGCCCAATCAAAACGAATACGAACTGTTATAACCCTTATTACAAGGCAATAGAGCCTATGTCAGTTTTTACTCGTTTATAATGTACTTTTCCATTACTAAAGCACTTATGTTGCATTTTTACCCAATGTACAGAAATAATATGGGTAATTGAGTTAGTTAGATTCTGAACGCTGCCGCGTAAACTACTTGCCCAAATTAAAGGAGCAATTAAGAGGGACATTGCCAGTATATTAGTACCCAAGTACTTGTGTGTCTGTACTTTTAATTATTGTGGTGAATTAAAGTGGTTCCAGTAGAACAATTGTTTTTTTTTAAAAAGACTAACGGGGTCGGCTTAGTAACAAATTGGTGTCAGAAGTGGGGTACCAGAGACGAAATCTTACGACGTTGAGTCAAACAGATACTGGTATCCTGAACCTACAGCCCCCGTCAATTGATCGACAGTGAGACTTGACCCAAGGTCAAGCCTGCGTCACTACTTGGACGACGGTCAGCCTCAGCTCTGCAGCTTGAGCCCGCTTCAGCCACATCGTCACTTGGACGACAGCCAGCCTCCACAGCCTCCACTGTATAGTGTGAGTCCGCTCCAGACGGCATCAACATCACCAGCAGCTCCAGGTCTAACTCACCAACCTTCAAACTCAAGAAATTCCACAGTCAACCGACCGTGTGAAAGTTCAACTCCGCTACGTCACAGCGCAACGTGACTCCGGACTCCGAGTTCCCACCGCGCATCCGATAATGCAGGTGTCAGGAATTATCGTGTTACTGTGAGTGTTTCTTGTGAACTACAATTTTTCCAATTTCCAAGTGTCCCTGAATTCGTATCTCTGTATTTGGAATACATATAATTTTAATTTTAAATAGTTTAACACTACGCTGCTTTTCTATCTTCACTGACTCTAATTGTTTTGTCTTTTCTATTTCTAATTAGGTACTAAGTATTACATTATTACTTAACTGTTAAATTTAATTTTGCCCAACATATCATAATCTTTTATGACTACTGTCAAACAAGAGTCATCCAAATCAAAGGAAATGTCCGACAAAATTACTCTATCTTTTTTAACAAAATTTATAAAGCCTTATAATGGTGACAGGGAAACTCTCCCTGCATTTCTTACAAACTGTGAGAATGCCATGTCCTTGGCTTCTCTAGACCAACAAACTGTGCTATGTAAATTTGTCATTTCACAGCTGGAAGGTAAAGCACAGGTCGCATGCAGCCTTAAGTCATTTTCATTGTGGTCGGAACTAAAGACCTTCCTGAAAGCTACTTTCGGGGAGAAAAAGCACGCCACACATTTACTATCAGATCTGCAACACTGTAAACAATTATCTAATGAAGATGTTACTATTTATTCTTTAAGGGTAGAGTCAATACTGACTCGTATACAGTCAGACATACATTATAGTTGCAAAAACGACAAGGAACTACCTGGCAGAATAGCAGCCATGGAGGACCTTGCCCTAAACACCTTTATGTTAGGGTTAAACCCTTCCATATCAACTATTGTCCGATGCAAAAATCCTTCTAACCTCAATGAAGCTATACAGTATGCTATTGATGAAGAAAAATTATATAACCTGTCTAGATCTAATCTAAAATCTCCTAAACAGTGTTCTATTTGCAACAAGTCGGGTCATAATTCATCAGAATGTTTTAAGAATAAAAAACAGCATGGTAAAGATTTTAAAGTTTACAAAAATTCACCGTCTCCTAATCCTAATAATAATCTTGAAGATAATCCAAAAACTTGCAATTATTGTAAAAATGTTGGCCACGTGATCAAAGAGTGTCGCAAACTTCAATATAATATGAAGCAACGGCAAACCGCTGATGCCGCACAACGTGACCGTAACTCGGCACCTACTACCTCTAATGACGCATCTATACACACGTGTGAAAGTACGGCTGAAATTAATGATGATAATTTAAACTAAACGAGATTTTGGTACCGTGTCTGCCAAAATCGACTAAAGTTATAAATGACACGACTACTAATTCTTCTAAATTCGCACCTCATCCAAAAGAGATGAGTTCTACTAAATTTGCATCTCATCCAAAAGAGATGAGTTCTACTAAATTTGCATCTCATCCAAAAGAGATAAGTTCTACTAAATTTGCATCTCATCCAAAAGAGATGAGTTCTACTAAATTCGCATCTCATCCAAAAGAGATGAGTTCTACTAAATTTGCATCTCATCCAAAAGCGATGAGTTCTACTAAATTCGCATCTCATCCAAAAGAGATGAGTCCTACCAAATATTCATCTCAGGCAATTCAACTGAGTTCTACTACGCCTAGTGATAAAACAAAAAGTCACTTATGTACTGAAAAATTACAAACATCCTATACTAATTCTAAACCTATATACGAAATTAATGACTACTCTAAAAAGGTAGCTTTACCTCATATTTACCTACATACTAATCACGCTCGCGAACACTTATGTTTCCTTATAGATACAGGATCGACCATAAGTATTGTTAAAGAGTCCTGTTTACAAAAACTTCCAAGTCTATCTACTGAAACTGTCAAATTAAAGGGCATTAACAGTTCAGAAACTCCAGTCGAAACCCTAGGTACCTTCCAAATGGAGTTCAACTTATCGGATAATATACATAAGTATAAGTTTCATGTCACTAAAGATGATATCAATCTTGTTAATTATGATGGCATAATCGGTAGTGATTTTTGCAGTTACTTTAAAACAAATATCGATTACTCTTCAAAATCAATTTCCATATTAAATCACTCCATTCCTATTATTTATACTCAACCTTCATACAATATTCCAGCTCGATCTGAAATAGTTATCGAGTGCACTGTATCAAATTACTCTCCTAAACTTTATCACAACAATGAAGCTCTCATACTAGATCACATCTTACGTGAAGGCGTTTATGTCGCTAATTGCATTGTCTCAATTAAACCGAATGGAAAAACAAACGTGACTATTTTAAACACTACAGAGTGTGACATTGAAATCAAAGATTACTACGTAACAGCGACGCCCCTTGAACTTGATTGTTCAATGGTTAACTCTTATAATATTAATGCTACTTCTTGTTCGAAAAGTGATCGCGTAAATAAAGTACTTAATCTTATCCGTTGCTCTCATCTAAATGATGAAGAGAAAAAAGCACTCTTAGAATGTTGCTCCCACTATACAGATATCTTTCATGTAGAAGGTGAACCCTTAACCTTCACCAATGCTATTGAGCACACTATTAACACAGGTGATGCCCCACCTATTAATGTGAAATCATATCGTTTCCCTGAATGCCACAAGGAGGAAGTCGATTCCCAAATTCGTAAAATGCTAGACCAAAATATTATTCGTCATTCAACTTCGCCTTGGAGCGCCCCGGTTTGGGTAGTCCCGAAAAAAATGGACGCTTCCGGCAAACAAAAGTGGAGGATAGTCATCGACTATCGCCGTCTTAATGATGTCACTGTTTCCGAATCTTATCCACTGCCTCTTATCACTGATATTTTAGACCAATTAGGTCATTCTAAATATTTCAGCACGCTAGACCTCACAAGTGGTTTCCATCAACTGAAAACTAGTCCCAAGGACGCGCCTAAAACGGGTTTCACAGTTAGCACAAATTCAGACATGTCAGGTCACTACGAATTTACCCGAATGCCTTTCGGGCTGAAAAATGCCCCTGCCACGTTTCAGCGCCTTATGAACACTGTGTTATCAGGCTTACAAGGCCTTCATTGTTATATCTATCTTGACGATTGTATAGTTTATAGTCAAAATCTACAAGATCACTTACAGAAACTACAATTAGTCTTCAACAAATTTCGAGAATTCAATTTAAAACTCCAACCGGACAAGTGTGAGTTCCTAAGGCATGAAGTAACTTACCTTGGCCATATCATCACCGATAAAGGTGTTTCTCCAAATCCTGAAAAGTTCAGCGCTGTATCGCAATTTCCAGTTCCTAAAAATCCTAAAAATATTAAGTCGTTTCTAGGGCTAATAGGCTATTATCGCCGATTCATTGAAAACTTCTCTAAATTAACGAAACCACTTACGTCTCTATTAAAAAAGGATGCTGTGTTCTACTGGGACACGGAACAACAACATGCATTCGACATCCTAAAAGAAAAATTAATTACTGCCCCTCTTCTACAGTACCCTGACTTCTCCCAGCCTTTTAATGTTACTACTGATGCAAGTAACTATGCCGTTGGCGCCATACTGTCTCAGGGTCCCGTCGGCAAAGATAAGCCGATCGCTTACGCTTCGCGCACTCTAAATAAGCCTGAAGGTAATTACTCAACTACGGAAAAAGAGTTATTAGCTATTATATTCGCCGTTAAAACCTTCCGACCATATTTATATGGTAATAGATTTAAAATAATAACAGATCACAGGCCCCTCGTGTGGTTATTTAATGTAAAAGATCCGGGTAGTAGACTCATTCGTTGGCGCCTCAAACTTGAAGAATACGATTATGAAATCGTTTACAAACAAGGTCGTCTCAATTCTAACGCCGATGCGCTATCCCGTTGCCCTATCAATGCTATTGACGTAAATCATTTAAATAACTTTTCTTACGAACAGTATTTCAAGGCTCAATTTACAAATCAACTATCAGTCCCAAATACCATCATCGAAGAGTGTATTCAAGGACTACACTTATCTAAGATAAATACAATTGCTTGTCCAGTCTCTTTAGACTTTGACTACTCTATGCCTCATTGCGAAGAAATATTATCGCAGCTCGATAATTCTGCTGATCTGCTAAATTCCGAACGCGAGCCACTTACAATACAATGTGTTAATGACAAAAATAAAACCTACTATTTTCTATTTACAAAAGTACATCACTATGAAGAAACTCACTATAGAGATGTTTATATCTTATTAATTAAGCTTAGAAACTTACTAATTGATTGCCAAAATATTACCAACCTTGCATTACCAGATTTCACGGACCCATTCTCAAAGCTTACGTATTCTAAAATCTATAATATGATTTCCTATATTTTCCACGATACCAATATAAAAGTTCACATATATAAAAATCAATTAATCTATCCTACTCCAGTAGAAGTCCCTAAAATATTAAAAGAAAACCATGACTCGGTTATAGCTGGTCACCCAGGGTCACAACGAATGTACTCGCGTATTAAAGCTGCCTATTATTGGAAAGGCATGCGGTCTGACATCGAACAATATGTAAAGAAATGCAAGCTTTGCCAAATTAATAAGCCTTTAAGGAAATCAAATAAAGCTCCGATGGAGATAACTTCCACATCTACCAGGCCGTTTGAAAGATTAGCCCTTGACGTCGTAGGTCCCTTACCCGATGCAGGCTATCAAAACTTTAGATTCATCTTAACCCTACAAGATGACTTAACTAAATTTACTAGCGCTTATCCAATGGTTACGGCTACTAGTGAAGAAATAGCCAGAAACCTTGTTCATTTTATGTCACTTTTCGGTTTTCCCAAAACCATTCTAACAGATTTAGGTACATGTTTTACATCCGAATTATTTAAACAATTGACCGAAATACTAAAGGTCAAGGCTCTTTTTACTACTCCTTATCATCCACCAACTAATGGAGCTCTTGAACGCTCACATGCTACTTTAAAAGAATATCTAAAATCCTTTGTTAATGAAAACCAGAACGACTGGCATTGTTATTTATTCACTGCGATCCTATCTTATAATACTACACCTCATAGTACGACTAACTTTACTCCTCACGAGTTATTATATGGTTATAAACCATCCATTCCAACCTCGTTATATGAAAGCTCTGGTAATACATACAACGAGTATATTCGAGCTTTACAATATAGAATGCGCTTTAGTCGCGAGAAAGCCATTCAAAACATTATGAACAGTAAAGAAAAATCAAAACAATACTATGACGCAAACTCCCGTGACGTTACTTACAAGGTAGGAGATATGGTTTATCTCAAGCACCATCATAGGCTTCGTAAAGCCTTATCGCCTATATGGAAAGGCCCATATAAAATTATTAAAGTTCATAACAAGCACAATGTAACCCTACAAGTAGGTCGCAAGGCTATTAAATACCATACCAATGAAATTAAGCCTTCTACATCATAACCTATTACTGTATACTTCAAAATTAAACAACCTTCTTAACATTATCGAAGGCTCTTTACTTGCTATAACTAATTTACTAGATACTACACTAAATTCTATTTTATTTTCTAAGGTTAATGTACTACATCCTAGTGTTATAAGTCCCTTAAATCTTTATTTAGAATTAACTAAGCATAGTAGTCAAGTAAGCAAAAGGTTAGATTTTCCGGTTGCCTTAACTATTCAAAATATACATTCCATTATTGATGTTTCCGAATTTAGTTCTTATTATTACAACAATAAGGTCATTTTCATATTACAGATCCCTTTGATCACTCCTGATAAATTCATGACCTATAAAAACATACCACTGCCTACACCTCATGATGACTCACATAATACATTTGCTTTAATTAAACCTTCTAATTCTTATATTGCATTAAGTGATGACAGAATGCATTATGTTATGTTGGACACTCTTGATAAATGTAAGATAGTAAATAGTAACTTTTCTATCTGTGAATTAAATACTATATACTCGTGTATAAGTAACCCTAATTGTGAATCTAAAATCTTAACTGAGATAACATTATCATTGCCTACAGAATGCAATGCCAAAATATTATATGGTCAGATTGATATTTGGCAAAAATTAAGAAATAACAAATGGATTTATGTTCAATCAAATACAAATAAATTGACTATTAAATGTGATGAAAACATTGATGACCATTCCATTACAGGAACAGGAATTGTAAAACTATCGCCTAATTGTATTGGGTATTCTAAAACGGTTCAGTTGATACCGACTACTAGTTCTTATTCTATACTTACTAAGTCTCCTTTAGATATAAGCTTTGATATTACAGCTGATGACTGTTGTAAAAAGGACATATTTAATAAGAGTTTACCACATTTGTCGCCAATCTCTTTAAGTAAGATAAACTTAGATTCTCTCAAATATGCAACTCATCAAATGGATAGTTTAGAGCAAGAACTGAATAATCTGGAAAAGGAATCTCATTTTATTAAATATGGCCCTTACTATTCTACTTTTACTTATATACTAATTGTGTGTTTATTTTTATACCTAGTTTATAAATTATATAGGTACTTTAAGAACAAAAATGATTCTAATGCTGGATGTTGCGTGCAAATATTTAAGTAACCAATGTTATAATCGAAATACCAAACGCAAGTCCAAAGTTTCAAATAGTAGGTATTGAGATGACAGAAGTATCTTCAACTTCTGAAGAAGACAATAAGTCAGTTCAGTCTTTGCCTATTCATCATTCAAATTATAAATCTACTAGTAAGATTAATAAAGTCAAATTTCTGTCAAATAGAAATCTAAACTATTAAATGTAAAACTTTATTTTTAATTTCTTTTTATTCAATATGTTGTCAATTTTGATTCGAAATTATGTAACTAATTATATTAAATATATTATAAGCTGTAAAATGTCTCTCTTGATAGCTACATCTTCAATCTCACTTCGCTTCATCTTGATGAGATAAAGCTTCGTTTAAAAGGGGGAGCTGTTATAACCCTTATTACAAGGCAATAGAGCCTATGTCAGTTTTTACTCGTTTATAATGTACTTTTCCATTACTAAAGCACTTATGTTGCATTTTTACCCAATGTACAGAAATAATATGGGTAATTGAGTTAGTTAGATTCTGAACGCTGCCGCGTAAACTACTTGCCCAAATTAAAGGAGCAATTAAGAGGGACATTGCCAGTATATTAGTACCCAAGTACTTGTGTGTCTGTACTTTTAATTATTGTGGTGAATTAAAGTGGTTCCAGTAGAACAATTGTTTTTTTTTAAAAAGACTAACGGGGTCGGCTTAGTAACAGAACGAAGAACAATAATATGTATTACAATAAATTGTAACATCTTGCATACAGTTGAAACCTATGTTCACAAATAAACATTAGTTATTGGTTGATTGACAGCTTCGTGCGTCGGTAGGCACATTAAGTCATTGATCCTGGCTGTCATTTAAGGGCTTTTGACAGACGAAACTACCAGCCCCCCTAGCCAAGTTACAAACGATTCGTATCTATTCTCTTTCTACAATCGAGAACGCCTCAAATCCCTTTGTTTTGACCACGTGACAAAACAAAGGGATTTGAGGCGTTCTCGATTGTAGAAAGAGAATAGATACGAATTGTTTGTAACTTGGCTAGGGGGGCAGATATAACCCAGAAAGACTGACAACCAGTTTAACCAAAGGGTATTGTGGTATCCAGTCACTGATTTCTGGAGGTCAGACAGGCAGTTGCTCTTTGTAAAACACTGTTCTACAGCTGTATGGTGTAAGACTGGAATCAGATACCAACATAATTGGAAAAGATAAGCAGGTGACTTTACACCCTGTTCCTCATACCTCCCCCTGTTCTAGCCCTAGTTGTTGCAATTTTAATTTTTCTTGGTTTTTCTTCGCACAGGACAAAAGATCTATCCATCTCCCAAAGAAGAGAAGTCTTGGTCTCGGTTCCACAGTGGATGTCATCAAAAGCACTCTATATACTTGGACTGGTCTGCGGTCAGGACTGAGAAGAAAGGCTCTGGTTAGTCTATGTAGATCTGCATCCAAGTGCCTGTTTAGTTTTAGGTTCATGAATAATATTATTTTGAAATGTTTATTGCAGGAAATATATCTAAGCGAGGGAAGACAAAATCTATGACTTCATTTAAAGGTAACATTTCATTTTTAGCTAATGATCATACGCATTACACTCATCAGCCTCGTCTGGGTCATAATCCAGTGTTGTTGCATTGAGTCGTTGGCCATCTGACTCCAGAACCAGAACTGGGCAACTTGAAGCCAATATTACTCACACTCGAACTGCCAATAGCCCAAAGGTAAAGACGATGGACTGACGATCGGGAGGCCTTAAGTTCGATCCCCATCCACACATAGCACTATTGACGTGACCCTACTCCAGACAAAAACTAAATTTATTGTAAAGACGCCAGCACATCAAGTTACCCCAATGTGTCAAATTTCTTTGATCGTTTTTCAACTTTATGCTAAACAAAAGAAGGTTCATATTCAATTGGGAAAATTTGACACATTGGGGTAACTTGATGTGCTGGCGTATGTACAACCCGCATTAATTAATAGTAAGTAAAACTTACCACAAGCCCATGTTATAGGTAATATTTGTATGGCCTACAAGCAGTTGTTCCGGCTCTGACTGTTTGTGTATTTTAAATATCTGTAAACGCACCCGCGAAACAGAAGACATTTTTAGCACAGGGCAATATTTTTTTCTATTAATTTCGGAGCATTAAATGCTTAACTAATCTAATGATTAACTTTAATAATGTTATATTTATTATCACAGACGCGGAAGAACAAGAAGTGGCCGAATATTTGGACAACAATAAGAATTTTTTAGAAACTTACATATCAGAGCGAGTTCCTGCTGTTGTTCTTGAAAAATTGCTGCAAAGAAAGACTAAGAGGAACTATGTAAGTTGATAATGAAGACAGCACCAGGTGGGGACCAGTCTGAGGGTGATCCATTGGCGAGGTGCGAGCTAACGGTATAAACCGTTGGTTCGTTGGGGACACGACTCGCGTTGCATGCACAAAGAAGCAATGAGCATTTTGCCAGATTAAAGTCCGCAGACTTTTGATTGCTCCATTGGCGTTTTTGCAAATGGATCACTGCCTATATATCTGTACTAATGTTATAAAGAGGATAGATTTGATTGTCTGTTTATTAGCATTGAATAGGCTCCAAAACTATCGGACCGATTTGAAAAATACTTTCACCGCTGGGAAGCTGCACTACCCTCGGGTGACATAGGCTACTTTTAATCCCTGTATTCCCACGGGAACCGGAACTACTCGTGTGAAAACGCGTGTCAACTGTTAGTGTAGAAACAATATTTTATTTAACTGAACAAAGTAGACAGGTAGCTATCTATTTTTAACCGACTTCAAAAAAAGGAGGAGGTTCTCAATTCGACGGTATGTTTTTTTTTTTTTTTTTTTTTTTGTGTGTTTGTTACGCGATTTCTCCCCAATTTGTGGACCGATTCTCAAAATTCTTTTTTTATTTGAAAGAGTATACTCCCGAGGTGGTCCCATTTTAATTTGGTGAAGATCTGGTGCTGATCTTCGGAGATATACAATGGAACTCTTCAAAAATAGACGGCAAATCTGTCGTGATTGCTGGAATCGCTTGGATATTTATTGTTTATACAACATCATGACATATCATCACGCCTGTATGCTCTGAGGGGTATGCAGATGTGTACAGTATACCTAGATTTCGACAGTTAGGTATGTTAAGTTTCATTTATTAGGGATAAGTGGATAACCCTATTACCATGACATGTATTGTTAACAAATGACAATATAAACATAAATTCATGGCAAATATCTGTATGGGAACAACTAAAAATGAAAAAATAAAAATCTTTTTTGCAAAAAATAAAACCGACTTAAAAAAAACACTACCCGGTGTAAAATAACTCTAAATTCGGAAGTCGGTGGCCCATCATGAATAAGACAAAACCACCAAAGCCACAGACTTCCTAATTTAGAGTTATTTTACACCGGCTAGTGTTTTTTTTAAGTCGGTTTTATTTTTTGCAAAAAAGATTTTTATATAAAAAAAACAATATAATAAAAGACACACACACAGGGTAGACTGGTAGAAAATGCCTAAGGCATTAAGTCCGTCTTTGTACAGTTTGTTTTAAGTACTTGTGCATAAAGTTTTAAGTTTTAAGTGGTCTATTTGTATCAACTGTTTTATCCGCAATTCGTGACCTCAGTTACGGACACGAAGTCAGCGGGTAGCAGGGTGCCCGAGAAGCGGAAAGCGCTTGACTGGCGCGCAAAGCCCGTTAAGCCCTTCCCGCTCTGCTTTCATCCCACTAGCTTAGAGGCTAGTTCCATATAAATCTATGCATTGGTATTCAACTGCCCGACACGATCTAGAGACGAAAATAACTGCGCAGTAGGTCGAGCAATTTATATAGGGTATAGTAGTAGGGTATAATATTTATAGGGTATAGTATCAGCGCCAAGCACCAACCCGTATGAGCAGGATTACACAGCGGCATTGATCGCTATAATATTGTTCATTACAATACACTTTGGGTATTGTAATGAACAATGAGGGTTGGGTTTTTGAACTACGATTACCTTACAGGGTGCTCCTACAACATCAAACCATAGACAAATGATGACCTGCAGGAAGACAGAAGACATGAATAACAAAAAGGAAATCTTTACGGTATCTAAGCAATTATGAAACGTTTTTCATTTGGTCTTGCCAATGTCTAGTGGTTCACTAAACACTAAACTAACAAGCCAGCGTGGCCAACGGGGTCACTACCCGACAGCTGCTGCTGTGGTGGTGGTTTTCATACCCGCTCAAGACAAATGTTTGTGTGATGAGCACGATCATTTATTTTGTCCTATGTCTGAGTGTAACCTATCGATAAGTGTTTATGTAATCCAAGTTCTGCTTAGTTCGGGACTAAATGGCTTTGTGTAAAAGTTGTGGAATAATATTTACCTCCTTCAGAATCTTCGATTTCTAATTTGACTTTGACTTCCAGGACCTCCTCCGAGATCTTCAAGATGACCCCAGCGAGCACTCTGTCCTTTGGGAGTTGGGTAACTACATCACCAGATCCGTGGGAGTGGACGCCCATCGTGTCTACAAGCTGTATACTGATCATCCTAGCTTTGTCCAGTTCTTCGTGGTAGATATCAAGGTAGACTGGCACGTAACTCTAGTGGTCGTTAGCATGAGGTCCTGCAGAGTTTTTGCGTGTCTCTGTTGACATTTCATAGCAATCAATGTCAAAGTCAATGGGCAAAGTGTTCAACGATGAACGTTTCTAAAAACTTATAAAAGGTTAGCGGTATTGAAAATAAAGCATTCTTTTTTCGAGGTAGTTTTTTACCAGGTAGTCTAATCTGTATTGCAGCCATCTAGAGACGTAATCAGAAGTTTGGTCCGCGCATACGCAGACCAAGTGCAACTTGTACTGGAAGTCGCCAGAACCGGGGCATGTCGACGCTTGTCCAGAACTGATGATGCCGTCAGGTTTCCGGAGACACCTGTGGCACTGTTCAGGTCTTTGGGGAAGAAAGTGGTAAGTACAAAAACAGCACTAAACGATGTTAATTAACTCTAGTTTCGGACACCGGTGGCAAATAATGGATGAAAGAAACACCAAAGCTAAGGTTTCCGTAAATAGAAATAAATTACACTTTTTACAACTACGTAGTATTTTTTGTTTTATACAGTAGTCGGCTGCTTTAGGTTCGCTTTAGATCATTATTCTGTGGTTTAAACTCAAAAGTTATTTGTTAAACTAAAGCATGTTAAGCCGTTGGTCCCAGCTACAGGCATTTCGAGTACCTAGTCCGAAGCTTGTAAGTCTAACAACCAGTCTTGGCATCGGCATGACGTGTTACCTACTCTTTAATTAGGCTGTCTTATCTCTTATTCAGTATTGGATGATTGCAGCAGTCTGAGTACTCTGTGTAAAATACGACAATTACGCATACCCGCCCATCGGGGGATGGGAGGTTATGTGGGACTCCCCGGTCATACCCGGTATACCCACTAAAACAACCCAGCGTTATTCCTGCTTCGTTTAAGTGGCAGGGGACTAGGAAACCCGCACAGCCTTTACGTCCAGTCCTCCGCCAACGATTGCCCCGCATGGCTTCTCCTAGGGGACCGACAAAGGTGGTGATGGGTGCAATGCGGGCGAAGGCACCCCCGTGCCGTCACCCGCCCGACGCCACCGTGAACCGCTTGAAAGTCCGAGTCCGAGAAAGCAGTTCGGGGGAGAGATCGACCCCCTCCAGGGCCATCCCCCCCACGACATGGGCCTCCGAGGCTACCGTCGGCCCTCCGGCCTTGGCAACCCCGTCGACCCTGAAGCCAAGGCGCCCTCGGACAAACTGCCCCCTCGGACCCGCTTCCGCCACACAGTGATAAATAAATAAATAAATGAGAAATAAATAAATGATAAATAAACTAGGTGTCAGCAACTGCTGAACCAATTCTCAACTATGTTGGTGTTGGCTGCTAGTTTAATCGGATGCAACTGAATACCAGTGTTTTACATGGAGCGACTGCCTGTCAGACCTCCACAACCTAGTTACTGGGTAACACGATACCCCTAGATCAAACTGGTAGGCAGATTTTTGGGCTTCTGATTACCCGTAACGACTGTCAAAGATCTGGAAATGACAGCTAGATCCAACGGTTTAGCGTGCTTTCCGAAGCATGGAGACTTCTCCATCCTCTCCTTGATATGTTATGACTGGTCAGCCATAGGTGTGGTGAAAGGTCAGGTGCGTAGTACTTGCAACCGGCGTGTGTGTATGACAACATGTATGAATGTAAACGAAGCAAAAGAAGTATATGTAAGAATCGTAGCATATGGCGCTCTGTAGTTTCTGCCTACCCCCATGGGAAAAAGGCGTGAGTTTATGTATGTATGTGGGATGTTAATTTAGAATGCATGATTATTAGATGGAATGTAGTAATATAAACACAGTGATGGATGAATGAGAGAGTATGAATGTGGGAAGGAGAAAGAGGAAGATTTGAATAGTTTGAAAAAGGAAGAAGGAAAAAAGGATGACGAGCGAGTGTCAAGAAGTAAAGACGTTTTTTATTATATAAGAAGTTTATAATATTTTTAATAAAGAAGGTATAAAGATATTTTCATTTTTATTACGGTGGTCCATACCCCTACATGTATGTATGTATGTATGGTCAGCCATCCACAGATCAACTTCGTCAATCGTAGCTAAACCTTCGATCAACCCGTGAAGCTTTTATTATTTTGCTACAAACTACTACTCCAAAGCCATTAAAAAAGATAAATAAAATTATAAAATGACTTTAAAAATAACTTGTTTATTTCGTGCAGAAACAAGCGCACCACGTTATGTACCAGCCGATCCTGACGAAGAACGGGAAGACAGCTTACGTGATTGAGATGTGGCGTATAAAGGATAAGTTCAAGGAGGTGGATGAGGAGATCAGCTCCAACTTCCTGGTCCTTGGCAGTCTGGCGTTGCATTACTGCAACCTTTACCTGGATAAGAAGAGAGAAAGAAATATGTCGGATTTCCTCTTGGATGTTGTAAAGTAAGTATCTTTTTTAGTAAAATTATTTTACAAAAAAAAACAAAAGACTACTTAAAAAAAACACTAACAGGTGAAAAATAACTCCAGTTTCGAAAGTATGTGGGTTTGGTGGTTTTGTTTCGTTCATTATTGGCCACCGACTTACGAAACAGGAGCTATTTTTCACCTGTTAGTGTTTTTTAAGGAGTCGGTTGTTTTTTTTTTTTGCAAAATAAATTTATTTTACAAGTTTTCGTTTCTTTGTATGTAAAGAAAGTCTTTCCATATTAGATCGTTATATACTAATTTCAACGATTCTTTAGAATCGTTGAAATTAGTTAACAATGAATAAAGAAGTTCTATCTAAACATTCATCTGTTCATCTCTGCCGGACCCGTTTTAATACAGAAGGGCGTAATGTTATGTTATAGAAATACAAAAGCTCAACATAGACATCTGACTATAGCAATCGCGAATAATTTGCTGTTATGTGTTGAAGAGTTCCGTTGCCTGTCTTCTTCATCAGTTTTTCTTCACCAAATTATACTTTCTAAATGAAAATGCTTGGTTTGTTACTAAAAATGTTAAATTCGGTGCGTGTGTACCTATATTTCTTTAGGAGTTCTCTCAATTCCTTGAGGATCCCTTATCAAATATGAGTTTTGATACAAATGGGACCAATGTGTTAGTAGGATACCCTATCAAATAAAAAAAGAAATTTGAAAATCTTTCCATAAATGGCGGAGAACTGAGGTAACAAACCGAGTTGAGAACCTCCTCTTTTTTTTTAGTCTGTTAAAAATGTAAGAATGTAACACGCCATTTATTTTTTATCTGGGCAATAAATATATTATTATTATTAAAAAAATATACATACATTTCAATTAGACCCATAACAAGAACGTTTGAACGTTATAATTACAAATTAAATAAATTAAGATAATTATTCTAGTTGCACATTCCAAAACGTAGTTTCGTATGGAGAAGAATGTGCAAGAAACTCCAAACTTACTCTTTTTAAAATGGATTTTACAATATTTTGTATTCATAATCGAATTATATGTGAAAGGACAATGTACCTACGTACGTACCATGAATAAAATATATTATTACTCGTAATGCCCGACGTTATTCCAGACGGTTTTATTGGTTATATTATTAGAAAACTACATTGACTTCGCGTGGCATGGTGTGTTATAAGTCTGTTGCCAGCTTTACTGCAAATTATACTAAGCTACCCACCATGTTAACAATATCACATTAATATCTGAGTACCGACAGATCGTTCCAATTCTCATAAATCTTTTAATGCTCGTTTAAACGGATACTTTAGCTAGCAATGCTAGCATCATATTTCACCAGGGCGGGTTACTACGGGTACGGCATCTGAACCTCACACTATAATCTTTTTTAAAAATCTTGGAAACATTGCAGAGCAATTTTCGAAGAAATGGTGTCCCTCGATCAGCTTATCAAGAGGATCTTGGAGTTTGCCCAGCGTCTGGTCAACGCTGACCGAGCTTCTCTATTTCTGGTGGACTACAGGAACTTCGAGCTGGTCTCCACAGTCTTCGACTTAAAGTTTGAGCCAGGACATGACAGGGATATGGAGAAAAAAGAGATCAGGATGCCAATCAATAGAGGCATAGCTGGCCACGTTGCTTTGTCTGGTGAAACTATGAACATTCCTGATGCATATTCGGATTACAGATTTAATAGGTAAGCATTGTTTATTTTATTATTCACTTATACTCCATTTAAATAGCATTAGAAAAAAATGGCTTGTAGAAGCAGGAATGCAAAACTTTTTTTAAAAAAAAGATAGAAAAGAAAACAATCTTTATTCAATTTGTTTTATTTCAAATTTAGAAGAATAAAAGTGAAACGATGAACGTTTCCATGTATTATTCAACCCTGCTTCTTTTAGGTTTTTATCATTGACATTGTGATTTTCAACTAAAATTTAATAAGTATAACTAAATTAAATCCACAACATTTCTTCTAATAAATTGTTGAAATGGTTACAACTAAGTGTTGCAGCTGCTTTGAAAATAGATTATAATAAATTCGGCGTCTAAAGTAATTACTTTAGACGCCGAATTTATTATAATCATGTTACAATTGTAACATGCTTAATCGTACTTTCATTGCAAAGTGTGCATTAAAAATATCCTTTTTTACTTTTGTCTAATGCTATTGTAAAGTAAGTACCTATAGTTGGTGATGATATTAGACTTGTTTGTAGGATAGATGTCGTACCTACTTGCCTGTAGTGGCTTAATATTTTGTTTGTCATGCTGTACGTATAGACCAGGGCCAAAGCCTTCAAAAATAATAAAAAAATAAATAAAAATTCAGTAGGATGAAACCCATTATAAAAGGAGGGGAATATGATAAAAATGAAAGGAAAAAAAAAAATACATACACACGAACATAGAACCTCCTCCTTTTTTGAAGTCGGTTAAAAATAAATGACGGTCGATCCGAGTTCGGGAAGTGGGAGGGGGTGAGTTTTTGGGTAAAAATGGTTTATCTTGATTTCCGGCAAAACTACAAGTCCTATGGAAAAAAGTTAAATGGCAAAGTTGTAGGTAATAAAAAGATCTACATTTTTCGAGTTTAATTTTTTTTTACATAACCTCAAAATTTAGGTGAAAAATTCAAATAACCAAGTTTTTGGTTTTTTATTTTTATCTAAATTAGGTATTTATTTTTATTTTTATTTAAATCTTTAACTATTGATTATTTTGTTTATATGAGTGTTAGAATACAAGCAAAACACACTAAGTTAGTTAAACTTATTGTTTCTGTAACTATTTGATTATTTTACTTCATGAATTGAGGTGTACTAGTACTGGAAGCCGTAATGTTGGTAGTGGTTTCTTGTGGTAGACCGATGATCTGGTGAAGGCAATAGGAATCTTCTGAATGCAAGAAGCACAGGTCGTTGTAGTAAAGTGAATGTCGAACTATGAAAGTCTTAATTAAAAAAATTTGATAACGATAAATAACTTTATTTTTAGAGAAGTTGATGAAGCTACTGGTTACAAAACAATTAGCATCCTCTGTATGCCGATCAAGGTCGAAGGTCGCGTGATAGGAGTCGTTCAGATGGTGAACAAGAGGAACGATGACAGTTTCGGTCATGAAGACGAAGTTCACTTCGAGATCTTCTCCACGTTCTTCGGGCTTGCCCTTCACCACGCCAGACTGTATGACAGGATCATGAGAAAGGAGCAAAAATACAGGGTTGCGTTAGAAGTCCTCAGCTACCACAATACTTGCAGAGAAAACGAGGTCGCCGCCATGTTGAGTGACCAGGAACCTATCAAAGCAGATCTCGACGACTACTACCTGGACCCGTATAAATTTGATGAGATGGAGAAATGCAAATGCGTTATCAAGATGTTCAGCAACTTATTTGTTCTGGACAACTTCGATGTCAGCACACTGACACGGTTCGTGCTGACTGTGAAGAAGAACTACCGGACTGTTCCCTACCATAACTTTGATCATGGATGGACGGTTGCCCATTCCATGTACGTCATGCTCAAGAATGATTATCGAAAGCGATTTAATTACAAAATGGTAAGCCATTTTTTTGTCACTGTTATCGTTTTTATTTGCTTTATTAATTAACAATACTTATTTATTTATTCCTGCTTATTTCTGCTTAAAGTTACAAAATCAGTGGTGACTAGCAAATTATTTATTGAACCATTTATTGACATGATTGACGATATTCTTCTTGTTAACATGTTCAATGTCACTAATTAATAACAATGCTATGAAAGTATACTGAGAAGTCTTATTTAAAAATGAATTGTGTCTGCTTAGTATACTTTCATAGCCAGATTATTAAGTTAGATACACTATATTATTATAAATAATATTTATTTCTGTAAATAGGTTTACACAAACAGTTGTACAGACACCAGCACGTCAAGTTACCCCAATGTGTTAAATTTTCCTAATTGAGTATGAACCTTATTCTGTTTGACTTAAAGTTGAAAAACGATCAAAGAAATTTGGGGTAACTTGATGTGCTGGCGTCTGTACATTTGTAATTTTTTTACTAGACGGTGAGGTCGGTGTTTCCCCATCTATTCTGAGAATAAACACCGAAACAAACTCAGAGGTCACGACCATTTTTAAAGTTCAGATATTATCTTGGTCAGATTATGTAAGAACCATGCAGATTAGTGTTTGAAATGGTCACCCTTGTTATTATAATAATAAATGCAGTGTTTGCATTCAGTTTTTAGTTATTAAATAGGCTATCGCAGATTTTTAAAATATACACTCACAATAGAAACAAAACAAAACCTAATAGGTAAGTACATACAACATCGGGAACAATGACTATTTAAATTATAAATCCAATTTATAAATTATAAGGATACAGTCTATACAAAACTAATTCAGCTAAGTATTTTTTACATTAATTTAAAAGGCATTTATAAATTTTGACATGTTAATATTATTTGGTAAATTATTACCTATGTAATTTGGTTCCCTCAAATCTCATATTTTATCTTAGTTAAGTACCTACTATCTCTTCTGCCCGCGACATCTTCATTGGTGCTCCGCACCTATTAGTTCAAATCGGACCAGCAGTTTCTGAGATTCATTTCAAATTTTCTGAGGTCAAGCAAACAAACTCTTCAGCTTTATAATATTAGTATAGGTTATTTTTGAGTAGGTACAGACGCCAACACATCAAGTTACCTCAATGTGTCAAATTTCTTTGATCGTTTTTCACCTTTATGTCAAACAAAATAAGGTTCATATTCAATTGGGAAAATTTAACACATTGGGGTAACTTGATGTGCTGGCATCTGTACATTATTCGGTTTGCTCTTACTTAATTGTTTCAATAAAACCAACCGTAATCATTTACTAAACAAATTCAATCTTTCAGCGTCTAGCCCTCTTCGTGGCTTGCCTCTGTCACGACCTGGACCACCGTGGCTACACCAATAAGTACATGAGTGAGATCGCCTCCCCTCTCGCGGCCATGTACACCACCTCCACCCTGGAACACCATCATTTTAATATCACTGTCACCATACTGCAGCAGGTAAGCACTATTTTAATATAAGGTTTTTCTATGAGAAATTTTATGTCAACGGAATCTACATTCGTTGACAAGACGTTGCGTCGGTATCTCTAACACTAATGGTTTCATTTAAACTGTAAGAAAACCATAGCGATTCAAGATATTTTTATTTGTGCAAACATAAGTGTACATAGGTACTTACACAGCATACAAGATAGTAATTTTACAAAAGGTCTGTCACGTTTGACCTATAAGGCGTACAAATATAAGAAAATAGCCAATAAATTATTACAAATTTCCAATCAATTAAAATACATAATTAAACAAGAGTAGTCAATTTGAAATTACAATAATTCAATACATTTTCAATGCATTATAATAACAATACACTTCATTACAATTACAAGATGATTCGTTTTATTTTTTTATGCCTTATAAGTTTCTTTTCTTTTAGTTTTTATTAAGTACATATTAAACGTGTTCATTTACTGTTTAATAGAAATTTTATTTACGATACAACAATTATACATAGTTCATTAGTCAATCAATTATCTACGTCGATGTCACGGTCCACGGCACCCATTAAGTAGACGCATCAAACCGAAACAAAGCCGTGTTTGGACTCAGGAAAGAGCCGATGTCGAAGTTTTGACGGACGACAGACAAGAGGGCTTGGCCCTTTAATAAAATCCCTACAATGCCTAATTAATAGTAATAAATTCTTTATTAAACATAACATATAATCCGCTACTTATGTCAGTAATTATACAACAACTTAATGATTATTATTGAATTCGCTTCATGTGGATGACACACGAGTGAGATGAAACTGCATACACTCGTTCACCAACCCCACAAAACGTCTCACAATAGGACCATAAAAGTTCTCCGCCACTGTCCTCAAAATACTGTTGTTACTGTCCCGGTGAAACAGTGATCAAACGCGTGCCTATCAATACTAATAATAAAATAACTACAAATGCCAAATCTTGCAACGAAGCGTAAAATGTGGTAGCAATATACAAAGCCGATCATCCAAACAGTGGCATGCTGCACAGATAAATACATTTTATTGTGTTTCGACAGAACAATTCGCGTGTTGCCGTGCGTTGAAACACTACACTACTGAGTGCGATTCTGGTCAAATCACCGTGTGAAAATGTAGGCGTTGTGAGGGCGAAATGAGCTGTCATTCCATACTAATGCAAGGCATTGACAGGTCACCTCACTCAAGTTTTACTGAATCGACCGGACAAGCTAATTCTGATTCATATGGGTTTGGTATTTGATTCGAATCAAATTTGCAATGTGCCATATTGAAGACCTACTGTACCTTTTGACAACATGCAAAATAGTATTATAACCTCCATTGGGCTCGTTCCCCGCAGTTATTTATTTGTATAACTGTGAATGAAGTCATCACATTTTATTTTCATTTAAAAGAATCCTTACACGCTTGAGGGGGTTAGGTATGTCATATGCAAGTTATATTATTAGATTGATTGTTTGAAGTAATCTCCAAAATAGCTAGATGATCAATTATAACGGTACTGACATTAAAAAAACCGGCCAAGAGCGTGTCGGGCCACGCTCAGTGTAGGGTTCTGTAGTTTCCCGTCCGTCACAATAAGTGTTCAAAATGCTTGCGTATACCTACGATTATACAATACGATAATACAAACTTAGTCCAGAAATTATTTTGTACAACTTTTTGTCCAAGTTCAAAATAATTTTCCTAGAAAGTCCTTATAAAGTTCTATATTTCAGATTTGTTAAACTTATGGTTCAAAAGTTAGAGGAGGGGGGGGGACCTTTCCAACAATATATCACACGTAGGGTTGAAATGAAAAAAAAAATCACTACCCACTTTACATAATTATAGAGAGGCTGCCCTAATAAAACATTTTTTTTCAATTTTTATTTCACCACTTTGTCGGCGTGATTGAAACACATATTAGTACCAAACTTCAGCTTTCTAGTGCTAATGGTCACAGAAATTAAGCGAGGACGGACGGACGGACAGACAGACATCACAGTGGAACGAATGTATGGGAGCGGTTGGACGTAGACATGTCCGAAAAAAAAGAGTAAAATTATGCCAAACTAATGATGCCATCTTATTCGATTACTTAATGCCTTCATAACTTGTGGTGATGAATTTCTTCATAACTCCCATATTTCGGGAGTAATTTGAGAAAATGTGAAATTTTACTATGAAAATGAGTGTATCGAGCTCTCTCCCTCCTGATTCCGGGCTTGTTTCAAGTAGCGGTCTCTAATATCATAATGCTAATACTAAGAGCTATATTTAATACTAAGACACATAGTGCGCCAAATGTGCACTTTCTGGGATAAAGAGTGATGTTTATTTTATAACACATTTTTTTTATTTTTTGTTTATTTTGTTGATTAAAACCGTTTTTCTAAAGGTTTACCTTATTACAATAACATTTCTGAGCAGCCAATTAGAGAAGATATAAGCTAATTAGGATATATAATTAGGGACTTAAGGTTTACATATAAAACTGATGCACTAATGATTACTGATAAGAACATTGCTATTATTTAATTACTAAATGGCTCTTAATACACTAATTTAGCAT
Organism: Euplexia lucipara; assembly: GCA_921972225.1. NCBI lineage: Eukaryota > Metazoa > Arthropoda > Insecta > Lepidoptera > Noctuidae > Euplexia > Euplexia lucipara. The sequence goes on from OV179142.1 coordinate 34,489,955, forward strand.
GCATCATTTACTAATTATCACAATAACTAATTACCTTGCAATATTTAACAAAGGATACCTGGGATACCTGGATTTTATATAAATAGGTCACTATTAGTAACTTTAAAATCAGTGTTGATTTACACCTCGTTGTATCCAAGCTAATCTCGCAATGTATTTTCCAAATTTTAATACAAATCTTGATATTCACGTTGCTTACTTACTTGGCTTACTTCTCGATGTTGTGAAACAAGGCAGTGGATCCACCAACAATGGCAACTCGGCAAGGAGATTTTTTGAAAACTACACTAAATCTGCTGAACTGACCGGAATAGATGCTATGCTTTTAAGAAAAATCTGTGTGATCTTGCAGTGTATTTCATCAGGAGAGAAGATCAACGTAACTAAATTCCGAGAGTTCTGCTTTGATACTGCTAAGCTTTACGTGGAGTTATACCCATGGTATTATATGCCTTCTTCACTTCATAAAATTTTAATGCATGGGCCAGACATAGTTCAGAACATGTCAATTGTGCCCATTGGTTTTCTATCCGAAGAGGCATCTGAGGCTAGAAATAAAGATTTTAGAAAATATAGAGAGGGGCATTCTCGAAAGCATAGCAGTATCTCATGCAATGAAGATATTATGCACAATCTTTTACTGTCTTCTGATCCACTTGTTACAAGTATCCGTCCAAAAGGAAATAAGTTTGTAAAAAAATCTTCTTTTAAGGAATTTTATGAGCTTACGGATTCTGAGAAAAGTGATATCGAATTTGTTAACATAAATGATTTAGCGGACATCGATTCTGAATTTGAATTAATTGATGATGATGATGATGACGAAGATAATTAAATGATGTTATTGTTTTAAAATGTGTAACTTAGTAAATTAGAGCTTACATCTTAATTATTTATTGTACTTTTAATGAAACTAGGTAATTTATTATCAACTTACTTAAAAGTCATACTCTCATCAGTTCTTGTGAATATTTTTGTTAATATATATTTCTGTATATATATAATATATTTATAGACCTCTTAATAAGTCTGTCTGCGGTTTAAAGTAAATACAAATGGGGAAAAAACGTTTTTTTTTTTTAATTTTCATTTCCTTTTATCCCAGAAAGTGCACATTTGGCGCACTATGTGTCTTAGTATTAAATATAGCTCTTAGTAATAGCATTACGATATTAGAGACCGCTACTTGAAACAAGCCCGGAATCAGGAGGGAGAGAGCTCGATACACTCATTTTCATAGTAAAATTTCACATTTTCTCAAATTACTCCCGAAATATGGGAGTTATGAAGAAATTCATCACTACAATTTATGAAGGCATTAAGTAATCGAATAAGATGGCATCATTAGTTTGTCATAATTTTACTCTTATTTTTCGGACATGTCTACGTCCAACCGCTCCCATACATTCGTTCCACTGTGAGACATGGCGAAACCATAAGGGTTCCTAGTTGACTACGGAACCCTAAAAACAAGCGTTTCCACTATTCCTATTATTCTCTGGTCAACTTTTCCAATTTTACTTTCCCATAAAACTTAATTCTGACTATTACAGTTATTAAATAAAATGCAGAATATGCACTGTCATTGGAATAATTTACTTTATTTTCTCAGGATGGTCACAACATCTTCTCACATATTTCAAGCGAAGACTACAAAGAGATTCTGGGCTACATCAGGCACTGCATCCTGGCTACTGACCTGGCTGCATTCTTTCCTAACCTGGCAAAGATCACGCAGCTCCATAAAGGCGATATCAGTCAGTTCAACTGGGATCTGCATAGTCATACGTAAGTTAATACCTGCCTGTTACTGCCCTACTGCGGGGCAAAAACCTCTTCTCATACTGAGTAGACACGAGGATTGAGTACCACGATGGCTCAAGGCAAACGACTGCCGACAATCATTTGTTTTAATAATTTGTTACTTATTAAGAGCATATCCAAAAAAAGAAACCTTAATTATAATGGGACGGGAAGAACGCAGCAGGCCAGTTTTTTTTCATAATATTCCACAACTTGTAAAAGTGCCATTTAGTCCCAAGCTAAGCAGAGCTTGTGTTATGGGTACTAAACAGCTGATAAACATAGGTACTTAAATAGTTCTTAATAAGTACGTGTTTTAAACTAGTGCTTAACTGCAATCCCACCAAAGTTAGTAGTGATGTAATCAATGATGGTGAAGCGCACTAGTTTATTAAGAGCCTTTTAGGTGAGCAATTACACCCAGGACACGGAATAAAAATTATCGTGCTGTGTGGTCGCACAAACAAGTGTCCTGGGTGGGAAGCGAACTTTCGGCATATCAGTCACTAACTTTGGCCAGTCCGGTTATTCCAGTCCTTCGCTTTGTCCGGCTCGTCGAGATAGTTGTACAGTGTATAATATACTTAAGTATACCTTATTTTTTTCAGAGAACTAGCCATGGCTATATCCATGACGGCAGCAGACTTGTCAGCATCTGCCAAACCCTGGGACATTCAGATTAAGACAGTGAAGGTTATCTTTGAGGAGTTCTACGACCAGGGAGACAAGGAGAGGGCTGCTGGCAGGGAGCCGATTCCAATGATGGACAGGAATAAGCCCGATGAACAACCTTCTAGCCAGGTATAAATCTAATATATAAAAATCTCGTGTCACAGTGTCTGTTACAAAATTCCTCCGAAACGGCATGACCGATTCTTATGAAATGTTACGTGTATATTTTGTAGGTCCGAGAATAGGACGTACCTACAGTTTTTTTTTGGTAAAAAAAAACTAATAGGTAGGTTATTTATCAATATTATTCCAAAATTCTCACACAATGCATAAAGTCCCAAACGAAGCAGAGCTTGTGCTATGAGTACTAAACAACTGATAAACATATTTATATATTTCTTAATATATACTTATTAAACATATATTTATTATTATAAACTAGTGCTTAACTGCAATCCTACCTGATGGTTAGCAGTGATGCTATCAATGATGATGAAGCGCACTAGTTTATTAAGATACACGTGCTTATATATTTCTAAAAAGTAACACATTACAAACAAATTAGACACAGACCCAGAACAAATGATCGTGCTAATCAAACGAATATTTGTCTTGGGTGGGAATCCACTACCTCCGGCGTAGCAGTCAGAGCCAATAACCACTGGAATAACAGGCCGATCTAAGATGTGTTTTATCAACACAATACAATCATTGATGCAATGTACAGACGCCAGCCTGCGTAGCATGAACACATTGAACACCGAAGAAACGGCCTTTGTCTACAGACGAATCGGCAAAGTGACAGATTATATAGACATTTCTTTCGTTTCAAGCATGACAATATCAAGAAAGATGAGAAGTTATATGCCGAAGAATGCCGAACAATGCCGAGCATTAAGTGCGTACCTATTTTCTCCACTTTTACAGTTATTTTCGAAACATTTCCTGTCAACAAGTTTCAAACAGTCTACATCAAATGAGACCTAGACAAGAGCAACTTGACAGTTGATATAGACAGCATGTAAATTTCTTTCTCTACGTACAAACGCTTTGTCAACGAGTCGCCTCATGCCCCGGTAGAAGAAATGTCAAGTTGGACAGAAAGAAATTTGTCGTGACTCGGAAGAAAGAAATTAAGTGTTCATGCTACGCAGGCAGGTTTATTGAAAGAAATTTGACAGATTGAGGTTCCTGTCTATATAGTCTGTCACTTTGCCGATTCGTCTGTAGACAAAGGCCGTTTCTTCGGTGTTCAATGTGTTCATGCTACGCAGGCAGCACATCGACCTACCCCAAACTGTCAAATGTTCCCAATTGAATATGAAACTTATTCTATTCGCAATAAAGTTGAAAAACTATCGATGAAATTTGTCATATTGCGGTAACTTAATGTAATGCTGGCCTCGTACATTATTATAATAAAATTATAACTGGCCAATGTCAATATACAATTAATATGTTGATATTCACACAGAGACTGCCAACAGTAAGGTTTGTCTCCTTGTTCCGTCCAGGAACCAAATCTGTGACACGCAGCGCAGTAGCCCATTGCTGAGTTACTGCACTAACTTATTTTATTGCTATTTTAATTAAAAAAACTATCTAATGTTTCAAGCAAAAAACACTTATTTCATATTTTTAAAAACACGTTTTTATTTTATCCAAAATCTACAACATTATAGCACAATATTAAAATAAGTCTGTATATTTGTTAATTTATTTTGTAGTTAGATAACTACAAATGTTAACTAAAACTATTTATAAATAAAGTAAAAAAGGTGGCATACAAAATAAAACTAAAAAAGACATCATTAGCTACCCTGTAAATATGAGCCTTCGCTTGAAATAAATAATTTTGGATTAATAATCTACTGAACCAAAATCAAGTTCACAAACAGAGAACACAGACAAAGAAAAAAACAGCTTCGCTTCGTAGAACAACAAATCCTATTTGTAAAGTTTTCCTTCTCATTCGAATACGAGTAAGGCAAACACGACTAATTAGTGCCTCCGACTACCTGAACACTAGTGTAAACAGAACTCGTAAGTAATAAAAAAAAAAAAAAAAAAAAAATGAGTCTATGGGCTATACTCCATTTACAATTGCATTAGACGGAAGGTTAAAAAACCGCCCAAGAGCGTGTCGGGCCACGCTCAGTGTAGGGTTCCGTAGTTTCCCATCCGTCACAATAAGTGTTCGAAATGCTTGCATATACTCGTACGATTATACTACAAACTTAGTCCAGAAATTATTTTGTACAACTTTTTGTCTTTTTTGTACAAAAACTGTTTCCATCCAAGTTAAAAATAATTTTCCTAGAAAGTCCTTGTAAAGTTCCACTTTTCAGATTTTTTTCATATTTCTAAACTTATGGTTCAAAAGTTAGAGGGGGGGGGGGGGGCATTGTTTTATGATTTTAGTAAACCTCTATTTTTTTTTAAATACCTTTCCAACAATATATCACACGATAGAGTTGAAATTTAAAAAAAAATACTTCCCACTTTACATATAGGGGGGCTATCCTAATAAAACATTCTTTTCCAATTTTTTTTTAACCACTTTGTCGGCGTGATTGATACACATATTGCTACCAAATTTCAGCTTTCTAGTGCTAACTGTCACAGGGATTAAGCGAGGACGGACGGACGGACTGACAGACAGACATGGCGAAACTATAAGGGTTCCTAGTTGTCTTCGGAACCCTAAAAAGGGTCATTTTGTAACGAAAGTACAATAAGCATGTTACAATTACGATAGGCGCCGTATTTATTATAGGTAATCTATTTTCACTGCAGCAATCATTTCAACAATTTATTTTAATTAACGAATAACCTAAAAGAAGCAGGAAGGACCAATACATGGAAAGTTGTTCGTTTCACTTTTATTCTTCTTTTAAAATAAAACAATTTAATTAAAATTGATTTAACTTTCCTTTAAAACGAAATGCTCTGCATTCCTGCTTCTAAGAACCTCATTTTTCTAATGATGTTTATTATAGATTGAAGTATTGATAAAGTGACATTTTTTATGTGTTGTTTTGATTGGCCTGTTGGTCTAGTAGTCGACTGCTATGCCGGAGGTCGTGGGTTAGATTCCCACCCAGGACAAATGTTTGTGTGATGAGCACGATCGTTTGTTCTGTCTCTGGGTGTAATTTTTCTACAATATGTATATATTTAGAAATATATAAGTATGTTTATCAGCTGTTTAGTACCCATACCCATAACACAAGCTCTCAAGCTTAACTTGGGACTAAATTGCGTTGTGTGAAAAGTTGTGGAATATTTATTTATTATTATTATTTATTTATTTATGTGTTAATTTTTGTACAGTGGCCAGCACATCATGGTACTCCAATGTGACAACTTTCTTCGTTAGTTTGTCATCATTATTACACACATAAAAAGGTTCATGCTTAAGTGGATAAATTTTATAATTTGGGGTAGCTTGATGTTCTAGCGTCTGTACAATAACGAGTGTCACCAAATTTTAGATAAGTAGGACAAACTTATAGGAACAAATGATGCTACAGCTAATAGAATAAAAATCTATTAGCTGTAGCATCATTTGTTCCAATAAGTTCTAACTGATAAAAGCGTTGTCAATCTACTGTAGTCAAGAATATAAAAACCTAAAATTATAATCAATAAATTCAAGTAATACCAAACATAACAGTACAACAATTACGAGTCCAATTTAGTTTTAGGTAAATCAAAACATTTTGTTACCAAAGGACGAGAACTAGCAAAAACGAGAACAAGTAAAATTATTCATCGCAGTTAACGTTTACGCATAATAATATTAACAACTCAATATTATTGCATTCTCCAACATTTTCCATAAAATTTATAGGAGCTGGAAAGTAAAACAAACGAGAGATATAATTATAGAAGATTAATTGAATTGTACGGAGAAAAACAAATTGAATAAAATTCAATACGCTGGTTATTTTATTGCAAACAGTATCATATTTTAAGAGTTGAACAATTTTGTAACCTGACACAATTTATTCAGCCATTTTGAAAATAAATCTGCTAGTAAATACCTGAACTGGTAGTTTTAAAGCATACGATTCCCTTAGTTCGTTCCCGGAGTAAATAGTAAGCAAATTGGCATTCGTCTATGACTGTCTTTAGCTAGTATCTAATTTCTAGCCTTGGCTGGATGCGTTGCCATGTCTACAATACTAATTACTGTCTGCGAAACCATCTCATGTAGCCACCGTTGCCCACAGCGGCAGACAGATCGATCGTCTTAATTGAATGTAATCAGAGATTCCAGACATCATTTGAAATGTAATTCTCCATTACGAAAGGTATATTTGTGTCTAATCTGTTTATTAAGGGCAAAAGAAAACATCCCGATTCCACAATTTAAACTCACAAAACGCTATTTCGAATAACTGTTTAGATATTTTAACCTTTTGACGTACGCTGGACGGTTTTAATTGCTTTCTAAACTTTCCCATAATGAGGTTCAAAATTCGTTGTATGTGCATTCGTAGCAATAGTTTCCCGTAAATCTCAAACAAAATGTTAAGAAAAGGGTAAAATTTTAATGAGTGTATCTAAAATATCTTTACCAATTTATTGTGTAAAAGGAATTTTTGTGTACCTACATGATGTATTCGGTTTTATTGCAGGTTGGTTTCCTGAGCCAAATCTGTATAGCGTGTTATAGCATGCTCTTCCGAATCCTGCCAAACACTAAACCCATGTATGCCATGGCTTTAACCAACCTGGAGAGATGGAAGGCTAGAGCCGAAAGAATCGAAAGGATGTTATCCCATCCTGATATAGATGTTGCGACCAACGCAGATGAAGAATGTCAAGCGACTGGTGTTGGTGAATTAGAAGATCAAGTACCTAAACTTAAAATTAGAGAAGAGCCAACCCACGTTGTAGACGTGGTGCACGAGTCCGTGTCTTGGGAAGAAGATGTAGAAGACATAAGTGATTCTCTGTTATCTGGTGAGGTTACAGCAATCTGGAAAGGCATCGATGGAGAGAAGTGGATCGAAGAAGAAAGAGTGATGGCTAGTGGGAGTGGTTTGCAAGCTAATGTAAATAAAGAAAATGGAGAAGAAGAATGAATGATGAAAACAGTATACTTTATTTTAGTAATTAGATATCCAACAGCTAAAACTAGTGAAGGTATCGCCAGGTTGTAAACTGGCTAAAAAGTATGCATATGCCATTAAATTCACAATTGTAATTTAATAATCTATCCGCATCTTTGCCTCAAATCATGGGTTGAAAATACTAGCTGTTATGTTTAACCCTCTGAGAAGCCCCCTTTGAATTTATAATTCATAACTGGCAAAATGTAAGAAAACATAACTGGGGCAAACCCATAAACATCCACCATATTACTTAGCTAAGTAAATTAACTTTGGAAATGAATCCCCGGGCTATCTAAGTTCTTCAAACTCTTTAGCGGTTTTTTTCTGATTAATTTCGATGCAAGTGGTATTTACTATTTTCTTTTCGGGACTCATCTGGCTTAGCACTCTCAACTCTTCTCTGGTGTCCACCACAACAGTATCAATGACGTGGCCACCACCAGCAAGCGTAGCATGACCACCATAAAAGGCAATCGACGTAAGTGACAGATGATAGAAACATTTGTGCCGATAATAAAAGAAATAATACTCGATATGGTAGACTATTGTCGACCGAAGAATATACACTCACTTTTTTTCATTCTTGACATTGTTATGCTCAAAACAAAAGAAATGTGTAAAAATGAGAAATGTGCAGAAATGTGTGTTTATTGTTTATTTTTACTTTCTTTTTAAGCTTATTTTATACATCTATTGAGATAGTCATGTTTGTTATATATTTATGTAAATAGTACACCACAAACTGCCTACTCTTCTTTTCTACTCCACTATCAAGTCCATCCAAAGGTTGTCTGTAAAAGATCGCTTTTTGCGATAAGGCCGCCCATTGTAACACCCTATGTTCCCCTTAAATTATTATTATTATTATTTTTTATAATATTATAAACTAGTGCTTGACTGCAATCCCACCTGATGGTAAGCAGTGATGCAATCAGTGATGGTGAAGCGCACTAGTATATTAAGAGCCTATTCACTCTAGCCTTGAAGACACCTAAATTATAATCGGACGGGAAGACCGCAGCAGGCAAGTTGTCCCAGTCCTTCGAAGCACGCGGTATAAACGACAAAGCGAAACGCTTTGTCTGAATCGTGGGAGTGCCAACGATGTAAGGGTGGACACTCGCCGTACGTGGGTTGTCCGATGGTAGAAAGGTGATGGCGGAATCAAGTCATGTAAGTAATGTGTGTGTGTAATTTGTAAGTTTTTATGGTGTACAATTAAGAGTATTCTATTCTAATGTGTCTACCATCTGTCACTTTGTCGATTCTTCTGTAGACAAATTCCGTCTCTACGGTAGTCATGCTACAGTCAAGGTGTCTTCATTGGATAATGTGGATATGGCAAAGCAGCCATCTTCAGTAATTATATTTTCTTAGTGTGCACGAGTGTGTCTGTTTGAAGAAAAAATTTAGATACGTATTAGTGTATACGTTATCTTAGTTTGTATTAATCGTAGTAATCAATTAAATTATATTATGAATGTTTAATATAAGGTTACGTTATTATTAAGCTCAAAGCAAATAAACCAAATGAACACAAATATTCGTATATTCGTTATTCTATTTTAAGTAGTTACTGACTGATGGTAACCATGGATGCGTATTCATTTAAGTTCGTGAAAGTACTATCGATAAAATGTCTAATGAAAATAATAATATGTTTTTTAATACTCTTGATAATTGCTTTACTGTTGCATAATGTCTGCTGAATATTGCGCAATTGGTATTTAATTACTTTATCAGTTTCACTAATTGGATTGCATTCGAAAATAAATTGAGTTACCTGCCAGAATATAATTATTATGACAAACGTGGTGTCTTTGTACCATCCTTTAGGAATCGCACTTGGCTTTACATGCCGTCGTGAAATATCTCTCCGGCATTTGAAGACTTTTATTTAGTTCTCACGAAACCTGCATCATTTTTTAGGTAAAGTGTAGAGTGATAAAAGAATATATAGGTACGCATATCAATACAAATCCAAAAAGTATTAACAAGGCAGATGTACCTACGTGAAAACGCCGTGAGGGGAAGACCTAGAAGGACATACATAGGCCTTAGTGTTGAGGTTCTTCAGAAAGAACAGGTGGGTAGTACCTACTCCCAATCGGCGTGTTCATATGAAAACATGTATGAATGTAAACGAAGCAAAAAAAGTATGTAAGAATCGTAGTTTATGGCGCTCTGAAGTTTCTGATGACCCCCACGGGAAATATATGTAAGTTTTTGTAAGTATGAATCCAAAACTCTGAGGGTTCGACGTCGAGAACCCAGCAGCAGTCCACCGCTCTCACCACTACTCGATCATAGCATAAATTGTTTTCTATAAAATTATATCCATTTATATTTACAACTTGAAAGAAAAATTCGTTGAAAAATATAATAAGGGAATCGTGGAATTCTGCCTAGACGAGTATAAAGAAAAACATGAAAACAGTTCACACAAAGTGCTTTACGTAGGTAAATCGATACTTTGACATTCGTGCGAAATTTTATTAATATTATATTGCAAACTCTGCGCAAATACGTTTGAAAGCTTTAATAGATTTTACAATGTTTGCTTCACTCACGGGCCTGCCCTCCCCCCTATCTCCCCCACCATGCAGATACGGTAAATATAAGTATTCTAAAGTAGGTATTCCACGTTATAAAATATTTTGTATTTACTGGCGAAACACCGAGAAGGGATGCCTTAAGCTTGGGTCCACGGCCTGATTTCTCACAGGCAAGTCCGACAGGCCGTGGGAACCTTCGCATCCGAAGAGGCTTGCGGTGGCCTGTCGTCGCCTGCCCGATCAATCGGAAGTCAGTAAGTTCAAATGCGCGGCACGGCCTACGTCGGTTTTAATAATTCGTTTTTCAGTCGGCGCCTGCTTGTAAACCATAGCGGCTGCAAACGCAACTATGTGCTTCGTATCACTTAACCTGTTGGAATATTAATCAATAGGCCCCACCAGGCCAGCACCCGCCGTGGTAAGACTAAGTTACGGCCGCGACAGGCCTGCTCATGCACGCGTGGGACCCTAGCTTCAGAAGGTCCTTTTTTGTGACTATCTTCAAAAAGGTTAGGAGCGAAGTAATCGCAACTAGCGTGCGAATATGACTACATAATTATGAACGTAAATGAAACTGTATGTAAGAATTGTAGCAGATAGTGCTCTGTAAGTCTGTAATTTCTGCTTCCTCTATGGGATAAAGGCGTAATGATTTTTATTAATATTGACTGCCTCTTTGGGCTAGTTATTTCAAGTAGGTACCTAAGTACTACCGCTAAGCAAAAGGTCTTGGATTTTATCAAATCAAATCATTAAAACTTTATCATCATTTTCATTTCATTCTTACGGACAAAGTGTTATTGGGTTTTTCCATCTGGAATCTCTCGGCAGCAGCAGGAGCCTGGATTTGTGCCCTAGGCAATATAGGTACCTCTAATGATGTTGATACTCATACTGCTAGCCAGCATCAGTCTTATGCAGGGCAAAGGCCTCGCCCCGTGACTTCCAGATTTTTTTATCCATGGCTAAAGTGGGTTACGTAAAGGAAATAACAAGCGGAAAGCACAATTTTGCATATTTGCTCTTAAGATTATCCAAGGCGTTGCAGCGCACCGGTCCCTGTTTGACGTAGTATTAAAATATGTAGTACACTAACTAAGAGCTGTAAAGAAAGTGGGCTGTGTTTTACTTACTGACTGATTACTTTAAGTAACTTTTCGAAACACTGCTTAAAAACTTACTGACGACTTATACATTGTTGTATAATTGACCATTTAACGAATAGGTAAGTAAAATTTGAAAGGTATCCCAGGTTTTAATGATGATAACTTAAGTATACCAATTAGGTACGTATTTTTTCATACTAGAAAATACGGTTACAGTATGCATATTTGTGATACTGTATGAAAACAACTTGTTAATTATTAATAGGTACCTAATAATAATGTGTAAGGTATGCTACTGTATAGGTACCTACTACAAATCTGGCCACCTTCCTTTTGTTTTTATTTATTTTGGGATGGGGGAAATATCCTCATGGATCTACTCTGCACTGAGGAGGATGGATGGCTCTTTCAGGGTCTTACTGACTATAAACTATCCTGTAGTTCCATCTCACACTTGCGCCACCGAGGGTCACAGGATCAGAAGTCAGAAAATACTTCCGCGAACCCCTACTATTTTGTCCGCTAGCCTAACCTAACCCTTTGAAGATTCGTTACATTAAAAGGAGCGTTGTTTGATACAGGTATGTAACTTTGTAAAAATAAAACTAACACTTCACGTTATTATTTTATGTATTATACTTAATTGAAAATAAGTTAAATGTTGTGACAGTAAACGACTTTTGAGGAAATTGGTACTTTTGCACAACATATCTCATTAGATAATTGGATAATAAATACGATTTCATAACTTTTTAACAGGAAATGACTGTTTCATCATTATCTGTTGATTGGTCTTATTGTCATGTTTAATCTTTTACATTATGAATTAAGTGGGCTATGAATATTCTGAAAGTCAGGCTGAGTTTGAAAATAGTTTACTTAGCAAAGATTAAGCCATGGTAACACCTCCTTTGGCAATATCTTGAGCCGCGATATCGTAGAATGACAAGAAGAAGCTGAAACAAATAAAACAAAGAATTACGCAATATGTTTTTGTTATCGGAAAGTCAATTTCCGTAATTAAAGACGTCTAAAAATCTAGCTCCAATCTTATCTTGGCGACTATCTATGTCAAAAACATAGGTAGTAAGTAGATTTTATGTATCTTTGACAAACTCTGAAATCGCGAAAAATTATCGCTGTCAATAAATTTTATTAAACCTCAAGCAATACATTTCTCATTTTTCATTTGACAGCAGTGATAGCCTAGTGGTGTGACCGGTGGATTGCCAATTCATAGGTCTCGAGTTCGAACCCAAGGCACGCACCTCTGACTTTTCGGATTCATGTGCGGATTGTATAATTATCACTTGCTTCAAAAACGGTGAAGGAAAACACCGTGAGGAAACCGGCATGCCTGAGAGATATTTCTCGAGAGCAGTGATGCCAAGTCAGAGGCCCATGGGCGGCATTAAAACTATGACACCAGGTTAGTCACAAACCACACGATAAGAAGAAGAATGCATTTCTAGTCTTCATTGACCTCGCATTGTACGGAAATCCGACACAATGCGAGAGCAGCTTATTCTGGAAATATATTCTTTGATAGTCTATCGACTTTATTACAAACTAGCAGTCGTCACGTGGTTTCACCCACGTAGTTCCCGTTCCCATGGGAATACCGAGATAAAAAGTAGTCTGTGTCACCCGCGGCTAGTGTAGCTTCTCAACGGTGAAAGATGTTCATTAGGCCCAGTAGTTTCGGAGCCTTTTCAATGCAAACAAACAAACAATCGAATATTACCTCTTTGTAATATTAGGATAGACAAAATAAGGTTCATGTTCAAGCTACACCAAGCTTGGGGTAGCTAGATGTGCTGGCAGTGTTTGAACCTATTATATAGGTACCTAATAACATTGAAACTAGGGTTGAGTTACTACATAAGTACCAGCGTGTGTTGCTATCACAGTCTTTTTTATTAAACCTGTGTACAGCGTAGGGCCAGCTTATGGGACCGATTGTACAAATTTACAAATTTTGAGGAGTTATTCACATAATAAAAAAAAACATAATTAAATGTACTTATTAGTATTAATTATTAATATTATAGGTGGCGATTAATTAGGAGACAAGTAAGATACTTAACTATGTTTAGCTTGCAAGGAGTGCGCGGAGGTTTATGGAGTTCTCACAATTTGCCGAGATGTCTCAAGATCTAAGTTATAAGGGGCGTTAATGATGTTTCGCCTGACAACACAATAATACCATCCTGTGAGAAAATATTGAAAAATGTTATTGCCAATGAAGAAAAATAGATTTATCTATGAGGGGAGAAAAATGCTGGAACACACATTGGTGTACACATTAGGTTAATACCTCCACTCGACACACTCATCTATCGGTAGGTACTCACGTTGTGGAAGAACTACTCCACGGTAGTACGCACAATAGCTTGAATGAACAAGAGAAAACCATTACAAGTGTCTACATCTGGATAAGTCCTCTGAAAGGCACAAGTACGCACAATAGCTAACATGAACAAGAGAAAACCATTACAAGTGTCTACATCTGGATAAGTCCTCTGAAAGGCACAAGTACGCACAATAGCTTGAATGAACAAGAGAAAACCATTACAAGTGTCTACATCTGGATAAGTCCTCTGAAAGGCACAAGTACGCACAATAGCTAACATGAACAAGAGAAAACCATTACAAGTGTCTACATCTGGATAAGTCCTCTGAAAGGCACAAGTACGCACAATAGCTTGAATGAACAAGAGAAAACCATTACAAGTGTCTACATCTGGATAAGTCCTCTGAAAGGCACAAGTACGCACAATAGCTAACATGAACAAGAGAAAACCATTACAAGTGTCTACATCTGGATAAGTCCTCTGAAAGGCACAAGTACGCACAATAGCTAACATGAACAAAAGAAAACCATTACAAGTGTCTACATCTGGATAAGTCCTCTGAAAGGCACAAGTACGCACAATAGCTAACATGAACAAGAGAAAACCATTACAAGTGTCTACATCTGGATAAGTCCTCTGAAAGGCACAAGTACGCACAATAGCTAACATGAACAAGAGAAAACCATTACAAGTGTCTACATCTGGATAAGTCCTCTGAAAGGCACAAGTACGCACAATAGCTAACATGAACAAGAGAAAACCATTACAAGTGTCTACATCTGGATAAGTCCTCTGAAAGGCACAAGTACGCACAATAGCTAACATGAATAAGAGAAAACCATTACAAGTGTCTACATCTGGATAAGTCCTCTGAAAGGCACAAGTACGCACAATAGCTAACATGAACAAGAGAAAACCATTACAAGTGTCTACATCTGGATAAGTCCTCTGAAAGGCACAAGTACGCACAATAGCTTACATGAACAAGAGAAAACCACTACAAGTGTCTACATCTGGATAAGTCCTCTGAAAGGCACAAATCAGCTGCCTACATTTTCGTCCATTTCCCTAATATGTTGGGGTTGGCTTCCAGTTTACTGGTTGCAGCTGAATACCAATGTTTTACTCGTACATGGAGCGAATACTCGTCGGACCTTCACAACCCAGCTTATGGGTTACACGATACACACTGGTTAAATTACTGGTTATGAGATTTTCGGGCTTCTCACTATTTCTAACGACTGTCTACAAATGGCAGCCGAGACCAACGGCTTTACATGCTTTCCGAGGCACGGAGGAGTCTTGAGATGTGTGACCCGTGATGCTGTTAATATTTAGCCACGAGCTCTGCCTCCTCTGTGAGGCACACATTGTTATTTAATGGTATCCCGAAACCCAGCTCAGATCGCAAAAAGCTTAGTATCAATTTTGACTTTTAAACCTCTCTTATATCCCTTTTTTAGCGGGAGTGGGAGGAGTCATTTATATCATCAAATGACTCCTCCCGCTCTGGATGAAACGGAAAGGAGTGTCAGACTCTTACTGACTAAAATCCATCCGTGTTCCTTCTAATGCCTTTTGCATTCCAGGGACGCGGTGACTTTCGAACAAATTCCGCGACCTTCTTACGAGTATATTCCCTTAGGACGCGAATTAAAAATGGTGGAGCTTCGGTACAATGAGCTGTACAGACTTAAAATAATAACATATAGAAGCCGCGTTTAGAACAAAACACGGGTCAAGTCCTGTGTCCACTTTATCATCTTTGTGTGCGTGAGCCGAATGTGTTTAATCGCGAGCTGTTTTCGACGGAAGGTGACATTTAGTACCTACTGACACGGCTCGCTAAGAAAAAGATGTTAATTAACGATGAAACGACGAACTAAAGATGTTAACACACACACATTAACCTTTCAATCGTGTCAATTAGAGACACAATAGAAAGACAATGACATCGCGGACGCTGGCATCTGCTTGGGGTTTAATCTTCGATCAATAATGTGCTATTATTGGTCGAAGGGTTTAATGAATTAAGCAACTGCTTAGCGGACCACCACAAATCCAATAAGCTGATTGACAGACTAACATGTATCCGACTGCCTAGCTGTAACAACGAATGATAGCTAGGACTATTGTTGTTTGAATACGTTCACAAAGATATTATCTACATTAAAATACTTACTTATCTTTCGCAATTCCCAGTTCCTTTTCAATAAAAGCGGAGACTTCTTTAGCTATAATCCTGTTTTCTTCCAATCCCAAGTTTCCTATAGATTCCAGGGTCGCCACTGCGCCATCGATTTTCGAATCACCGCCAAATGATATCGAGCAGTCGCTTGATACCACGCAGATAAATTTCTGTCAAAATGTATTAAAAGAATGAGATAAGATTTGGGTGAATCTGGCAGCTGATCATGACGTTAGTGATGAATATTTTTCTTAAATCAAAACACCTGAAAGTTGGTTCAATAAATTGAAAAGAAAAGTGTTTTTTTTTATTAAATAAAACTTATATAATAGTTACACAAAAACAAATTTATATGCCAGCTGAATGGCTTAGATAAGACGCATTGATCTCTAAAGTAAACTAGTGCTTTGAATTAAAAATAGGTAATTATTCGGTTTAAAAATTTTCATATTGAAGCACAAATGTATAATTTTGCCCAAAAAAATATTAAACAAATTACCTAGGAGTTGTGTTTATTACCGGCGCGTCGTCATTTTGAAGCCAAAGATTTTAAACAAAGTGGTTTGCTCTAAACTGTGGAAATTCATATTTTATCTATTTGTCAGCGAATTGCAAGTGAGAGTTATTATTTTATTTCCTCTTTTGTATTTTTACGAGATTATAATTATTCAACCCGGGTGTAATTCCAATCATGGCCCATTATATAATTCCCAAACATAGCCCGGGTCTGTCTAGGAATGATTGAAGTGAAGTGTTAGCAAAGACATTCTTAAATCTCTTTGAGTGTTAGTATATTTTTGTGTTTATAAGATCTGATGAAACTTTACTTTTGAGATTATTTTCAGATTTTTTTGTTGTGTTGAAAATGTATTGAAAATGCGTTGAAAATACTAGTTCTAGTGAAAATGAGCATGAGCCCTTGAACTAGTATTTTCCTCTTTCGGCGCTAAGCAGAGAGTTTAAATTCCAACGATGTTCTTCTACTTACATTTTTATTACTCCATTTACAATAGCATTAGGCAGAAGTTAAAAAGGTTATTTTTAATGCACACTTTGCAACGAAAGTACGATTACGACGATTTAAATAACGATAGACCTAACTTTTGGCTTTCTAATTGGGACTTATTACCTTTAGTCTGCTTCACGCATAGCGATGAGTGTTACTTTCGCATTGTTAAAACAGCCAAAAATAATACATTATTATTAAGTATATTATATTCTTAGTGCTTTTATCAAGTCATCTCTTATATTTATTAAAAAATAATGGCACAAGCAAAAAAATCTTTACAAAGGCGGACTTAATACCTTAGGCATTTTCTACCAGTCTACCTTAAGGTGGAGCAGAGACAGAACAAGGTAAGTGCAACAGGGTAAACAATTACGGACAAAAAGGTGATACATAAAAATGAATAAGTACACAAATGACTTAAGTAAAAACTTAAAACAAAATAAATACGGTACCTTTTCTATCATTATGACTTGTCGTCATGTAAAATAAATGAAAAATGTGTCAAAATTAAAATCAAAAGTCATTATTCAAATTAAGCTGAGGATCAGCACTTTATGATAGTCAAAAGACAGTCCCTCAAAATGCTCGCCCTTCGTGTGTGTGGATTGCATGCCGCTGCTGCGCGGTACACTTTTTTCGGTTATATTGGTAGTGTTTTATCATACCTATATGTTTATTAGAATATCAAGACACAAGACACCAAAGGTTCAGTTATTAACTAATAAGTATGGAGGTGTTTAAATGAACACTTGGACAGGCAATGAGTATACTCACATCTTCTGGTTTTCTTACAACTTTTGACAGCAACGGAATAATTTTATTGACGAAATCATTAGGGATTTGGGCCCGTGGCAAATTTGTCAATATTTTTAAACACGGCATTTTCAACAAGTGGCTTCTTCGCTTGTAAGGAGGTAACTGATATCAACAGCGGGTGATAAGCGTCATTATTGTTATCAAAGTTATTTGAAGTGCACAGTTTATCAGTCATATTTAATTCGTGTTTTGTTTTAGGGATGGGCAGCTGTTGTTGAAATTTCTGTTAGTTGTCAGGGTTCCGACCATGATAGGATAAGCATTTATGAGTGAATGGGTGGTAGGATTCTTTTTATGATATTGTAACTTTCCTATTGTAAACACCTTCATTCTGTGAATACTTTGTATTGTACACCATAAAAACTTACAAATTATAACTTTAAGGGCTACATAGGGTGTTACAATGGGCGGCCTTATCGCTAAAAGTGATCTCTAAATATGTATAGTCTCTAATTTCTAAATACCTATTATTATTGTTACTTATTTGACTTTCACTTTTTGTTACTTTGTGGTGCTTACCATGATTTGCCTATACACTACCTTAAGTTAGCTAGACTGGTAGAAAATATGTATATCTACTTATATATATAAAAGAAAGTCGTGTTAGTTACACCATTTATAACTCAAGATCGGCTGGATCAATTTGAATTATTTTGGTCTTTTTGGATTTGTCTTTGTCCGGAATAGCATAATAATTAATAAAAAACATGAAAAGTCCTCGAAAAAATAAATATCAATAATATTAAAATTTGTTGTATCAAACATTTTTCAAACGCAGCGCCATCTTGGATGACATGACAGGAGTCAAACGTCCCAGTTCATTATCAGGTGACAATTTGACATTGACAAGTCTTAAGCTAAACCTAAGAAGGTAAGGTTGTCAATTTATACGATCCTACGTTCTGAAATTTATTTTGTTACTAAACTTATTTAGAGGTTTTATGTAGCATAAAAAAGTCTTATATTTCAGAAATCAATTTACGTAATTAACAACGACGACAGAGACGAACTTAAATAATTCTTTGCAAAAAGAACTTATTTTACTGTCAGGACTTTAATTAAAGTAGACCGGGAAAACTATAAGTATAAATTGTATGTAAAATAGAGGCAATAGTTCAGTTTAAAATTATGAATTATGTATTTTTTAAATCAATGTATTTTAGTAAGGTAGTTAGGTTAGGTAGTTAGGTTAGCTATAGGATGGGTATGGTCAGTTAGGTTAGGTTATATACATGTTGTAATTTTAATTCTATCGAACACAAAATAAGAAAAGAAAGAAGAAAGAAAAATATTTATTTGGGACAAGCACAGGAACTACAAAAATAATAATAACAAAAAGAATATAAAACTAAATACTAAAAGAGAAGACCTGTGCGAGGCCAAAAAGGCTCCTATCTCAGCATGATGCTGCGATAAATGAAAAAACAAATACCGCAGCGCTGGTATTCTGATAGGGCCCACTGTGATGTCACGGTCACACCTACGGACACAAAATACATTTACGCACAAAATGATTAAATAAGATCACAGTAGACTCGCTACATAAAAAGTAGTAGTACCTAGTTATGATTCGTTTGGATCTATTTGTTGTCGTCTTATTAAACGTATCTATATCTAATATAAAAAAAAAACTGGTTAAGAGCAATAAATTGACTCTAAGGCACAACGAAGTTTGCCGGGGCAGCTAGTAAGTAAAGCTTATAGACTAATATCAATATAATGACAATAGTAGATAACTAAATTGCTAATTACAAGCTTCTACATGTAAGTAGCTATAATGACAGAAGAACCAGATTTTGGTCCTACAATAGGTAATAACTTAGTAGGAACTCTAACAAACAATAATTTTAAAAGTTGTTCATATTTATGGGTAGAACACCCTGTGAAAATTTGTCAGGTGACTAAAAAGACACCGTGTAGAAAGTCCATGGAGCCGTCAGCTTACAGCGCGCTAACAATCATCTGCATGCTTAGCAAGATTACCGTACGAACGAATTTGTCGATGGAAGAGTTGACAAATAGACAAATGGTAGAAATATTTCTGCCGATTATAGAAGAAATAAGGCTGGATATTGTAGACTATGGGCTAAGAATTTGACAAAGTTTTAGTTTTTAGTCCCTCATCTAGATTACAAAAAAATATTTGACACATACATATGTTTCTTTTTCACATAATCAAAATATAACGGCGATACATCGAGTCAAAATGTCACTTGATGTCACTAGCCAGTATAGATTTTACTAGATAATGACGTTACAAGCCCCTTCTCTTCAACTTTAATGCGCATAATCTATGCAGTTTTCTTTCATCAATTTGAAAATGAAAAATATTATGTGTCGAATAATTACTTGTACATACCTAATCTAGATGAGGGACTAAACATTTATCAATTAGCCCATTGCCGACTGAAGAAGCTAAACATTTCATATCTTCATTTTTGTCATAATCGTGCTCAAAAGAATAGAATTGTTTCTACAACCTCTTCAGTCACTTTGTTTATTCTTCTGCAAACAAAATTCTTTTCAACGGTCATCTTGCTACTCGTGCTCACGCCTCTAGTTTTTAAAATATTTACGTACAGGGTCATGAACTCCCGAATGGATACTGTGAGTTTAGTAAGTTAGTAGATAAGGGATTCTTACAAGTCATATAAAGATTAAACAACTATTAAAAAATACATTATATAAATTAACAAATGTCAAATCCAATATGTCAAACCAGCTAAAGGAAACAAATAAATAGCGGTCAAATAAAAATGTAGGTAAAAAACAAAATAAAAAATAATAAATGTAATAAATAAAAACAAAAACCAACAAAATACATACTTAACATCATTCTCCAACTTATGTCAAATAGTAAAAATGACAAACAAATAATAGAAACAATATACACATAAATACGAGTCACACACAAAACACACAATAAATATTACCAAATCAAATCAATATGTCATTGTTTAAAATAATCAAAATTCGTCATATCTTAGTGGTGTAACAGGCGGACAGTCAAGTGATAGGTCTCGAGATCGAACCTAAGGCGCGTAGGTACCCTACACACAGACGCCAGCACATCAAGCTACTCAAAACTGACAAATTTTCCCAATTGAACATCACCTTACCTTATTCTTACTATCTACCTATCTGCATAAACAAAAACTTGAGAGGTGTCAAGGGACACCCGGATGGAACGAAGTTCCTTTCGATTAATTAGTGAAGGAATTGTAATAAAATTATTTTTTTTTAAAGTTATTATAATATATTTTTTATTATTAACAAATATATAATACTTTTAACGAACAAAATCACGTTTAAAGTGGGTTATACAATTAAAATTTTGTAATTTTTAGCCGCACAGCTTACAATAGCTTACTATAGCAAAAAGTGTCGTGACAACTTTTCGTAAGAATTTTTTCCGTCTAGCCCCCTTTCACAACGCGCGATAAGGAACTTCGTTCCAAACATGTATCGCAAAAATCACGCATTACTTCCGAACGACTGCATCAAATTGGTTAATTCTTTTTTATTCTATTTTTTGTGTAGGGCCCGGGACGGTGATGGTACCTATGTAATTGGACCCGGTAAGTGGCGTTGTGATCGGGTTGAAAACTAACGTTCGGTCATGGCAATTACGTCTGTCTGGTCCACTAGTTTGTTTAAATAAAGTTAAAAAACTCTAAAAAAAAATTGACACATTGGAGCCTGATGACTGTGCAGGACCCTGTAATTCCGACTTTTCGAATACATGTGTAAATTGGTCAATTAATTTTGTTCACAAAGAATTATTTATTTCCATAGGTGTTTATAGTCGTGATGGCCCAGAGGTTAAGGCGCCTACCTCTCATGCACGAGGTTGTGGTTCAAATCCGGGCAAGTAGGTACCAATTTGACTCTTTCAATTCATATGTACCTTCTCAGTTTATCTTAGACATCATTGACATCGGTGAACGAAAACATCGTGAGGAAACCTGGACTTATAGTAATTATAAGTTTGAAATCGCCTTCTCTGTACGAGAAGAGGCCTTTGCCCTGCAGTGGGACAGTAACAGGCTGGTATTATTATTATTACTTATAGGTATTTACAGCTGGTTAAATAAAAACCTATTGAACCAATGATATTATAAGTAAAAAGGTGTAGATAGGTTACCTAAACAACATTCTCACCTCAAATCCCTTTATTTTGACCACGTGACTTATCACCTTTCGCTAAGTCACGTGGTCAAAACAAAGGGATTTGAGGCGTTCTCGAATGTAGAAAGAGAATAGATACGAATCGTTTGTAACTTGGCTAGGGGGCTCAGGTCAAGTGTGGCCAGTAACTTTAGTAAGCCACATTTTATCGTGTCGCTTGCTGAGCGCTTATAACCTATCTATTTACATCTTTTTACTGATAATAATCATTGTATTGAACTATACCCTTTATCCTATACTTTAGAATAGAATTATCATTTTTCCTGAGCGATATTTATCAATAGCATGTGAAGCCAAGTCGCCCATGGGCACTGGGCAGCATAAAGTCTGACAAAGTGTCAGATGGTAGAAATATTTCTGACGATTACAGAAGAATTAATACTCGATATTGAAGACTATTGTTGACTGAAGAATCGACACATGTCTCCTCTTCATTCTTCTTGTTGTCGTGCTCAAAACGAAATAAAATAAATCTTCATATCACAAGAAATGGTTACAAAATTTTGTGAAGTCCCTAACTCCTGTGCTAGGTGATAGACCTGTGTTACAGAAGTCAGTGCCCTCTCCCAGGAGGAGATATTGCAGAATCTTGATTCTTATGCAATAAGACTAATGAAAAATAAACTACCTATAGTAACAACAACAACAAAAAATTATAATTTATAAGCGTTTAAAGAAGCCTGTATTGAATTAGAGTGTGTTTGTTTGTGTGTAGGTGTGTGTGTGCATTAGTGTGTATGTGTGTGTGTAATGAAAATGTTTCTACATTTTGTGTCACTTTGTTGATTCTTCCGTATACAAAATCCGTATCTACGATGGTCATGCTACGCGTGCAGGTTATTTATTAAACACGCGAAAAGCAGAAGTGCTTACACGATTAATAATTACTTAGTTAATTACTGAATCAAATGTTCCGTCAAGGATGACTGCACCGCCGTCAGTTGCGCTGAGAAATCTTACTAGTGACGCGTCACTAGTAAGATTTCTCAGCGCAACTGACGGCGGTGCAGTCATCCTAATTAAGTAGACGTTGTTTATGCTCGTCATTATTTATCCTTTATCGCCTAGGACGTAGCACAAGGTGTCATTGGGACCTTTTGGGACCTTCCGTTGAAACTAAATCGCCATAGGACCATAAGAAACTAAGTCATACTTTACAAAATACTTTGTTGGCAAGAGCAATATACATACACCTAAGTATAGGACCACTCAATGCAAGCAAATAATTCGTGCTTAGGGGTGCTTGCAACGGTACAGAGGTTGTGGTATTTCTGGCAACTGTTGTTGGGCAACATACGCCCGTTTGAGCTGCTTACCACCCCACGTGCCCGCGATCTCCCCTGACGTTAATAATACCTATACTTACGTTTTGTCTGAATTCACAGAGATTGCAAACGTTTTGTAGACAACGAAATTTAGGTTTCATCGTTGTTTTATTGTTTGACTTGTGTAAAGGAAAAGTTTATGAAAGCACTTTCATAGCGACCTCGGTATTTTCGCGCACTAACCTAAGAAGACAATGCGTGGCTTAAAAATACTTACACAAAGTCCACGGATTCCGTAGTGTAGACATTGAGAAGTAAAACATAGATGTAATTTGGGGTCCAAAATCCTGTAGAAAACTCATAGTTACGTGATGTCCTTTCCTTGAGATTTTCGTGAAAAAATACCACCCAAGTATCGATTTAAAAATCAAGTAAGAATTCTTGGTTAGATGTTCAAACCATGCAGATTAGTGTATAGCATTAACAATCTCAAACTAAACCCAACTCTTAGGAAACATCCTCCGTATGTTGTGTTTAAGTACATCGTGCCTTCAATATCTTAATTAAACCGTCTACATGTACGTAAATCATTTCCTCTGTCGAACGTCGAAATATCTGTTCTACGTGGAAATACCTAATCACGGCCTCAGACATCCCTTTGTCTCTATCCATGACGATTCCCTTTATGCTAGGCTTCTCAGAATCCCAGATGCATACTGTTACGTTTGACCCCATACCTCCTTTGTGGAGGTATCTTGTGTTAGGAGCAAGAATGCACCCACCTTGATGAATACGGATCCCACCTACCAATCATGTAATACCAATTCGCCATTGTTATATAGTCTACAATGGAGTACTGCACTGTTGTTCGTTTCAGATGCCGAATGCCCGCTTGCCGCAATCGAGTCGACAGTTAGAACGTTAATTTTGAATCTTTTTATTAAAATCGCGCTGAGAATCAGCACGGTACGCAGGTCCAATTATAAACCGAACTCGACTCACCCACCCTATCTGTCGTTATAGTATTTGCAATGGGAATAAAAGCAGGATTTTGTAATTCCTCACCAACTCGTACTTTACATCAGCTCAATTCGTCTCTTTGAAGCTGCACTATTTAATTTGATACCCCTATTGAATTTAAAATAATTGCAACTGCAACTGTTATGATTTGTAAGCATCCCGTAGTACCTACCATATCCTTTATCAGACGTTCCCTAAAACCCTTTCAAACAGACCCTCACCCTCCCACGTTTTGTTCCAACAATAATTATCTGTGACGTCATTCAAATCCTCCCCGCGGACAAAGGACTGTACAAACAAAAACTTGGGCTTCACTTGCTACATAAATAGTAATATCAGACGTCACGGCTGCCTTCAATATATTGAAAATATCCTTTTTGACAGATACAACTTCATTCAAAAAATCCCCATAGGGCACGTGCCGACGACTCAATTAGGCCCCGAGAGTGCATGTCGTCGCCTGGCAACACCCCAGTGAAGGCCCGAAGCGACGTATCTACACGGTATAGATTCCCACCTGGACGCTTTATTATGAGAAGTCCAATTAAGATCGCAATACTACATAATTGGTGTTCTGTTTTGTTTGGTTATTCAGTGTAATTTGTCTACTTAAGATCTCACGTGTCTTGTAGAGTCGTGGATAGTTATTGCCGGTCGCTAATTGGGACGAATTCACCTAGAGGCATGGCAGGGTGAAATTGGTAATTGAAATTGATATCATCGTGCAAACATAACCTGTCGTTGTACTGACTGTCTTTATGGTTGCTTGGTATTAATTTATTTTGACTTCCTAGTCATTTTAGTATGTATTAATTTATCTTTCTTCTATTTTAATAACAATAAATCTCCGAAATGCATGTACGCGCGTATCTTCCGACTGACTGCACCAAATTCAATAATTCTTTTTTTTTTTGTTTTTTTTTGGTGGTCCTTGAATGGTTTAGATTCACATACGGACCCAATGGCGCTGCGATTGAGTTTAATGCCAACGTTCGGGTAGGTCAACGTCCGTCGGTCGGCTAGGTTTGTTTGATTATAAACATTATTCACCTGTTAATGAGTAATGACTTAATAACTATTAACTGGTTAATCCATTGTTGCTTTTAAAAATACTGGTACTTTTAGCCTACATCATCTTTCTCTGGTCTGTTGTTTGAGTATAATTAGTGACCCTGACTAGGTACTGTTCCGAAGGTCGTGGGTTCGATTCCCTCCCAAGATAAATGTTTGTGTGATGGGCACGATCATTTTGTTCTATGTCTGGGTATTATTTACATTGTGTATTTTATGATTTCTTGATTATGTCCAGTAAAAGTAACATAAGATCTGCTAAGTTTGGCACTAGATGGCGTTGTGTGTATCATTCCACAATTAGGCAAAGGCCTTTCCGCATGAATTCCAGTTCTCTTGATCTAGGGCTGAACAAACAAAAAAATTTACTTATATTATTTTTAAAATTAAATGAAGATCTTGCAACATGCCCATCTCTTAAAATTCTTAGATAATGTGATTCTGTTGCACATATTCGTATCAAAAGTTCATCATATACAAAGAACCATAAGTGGTGCAGCATGGTTTATCCGAAAAACACTGAAATACAGGAATACCTGACTGTGATGGCGGAAGCCCATCAGTATAACGAAGACTCGCCTCGGTCCTGACTGCTATGCCGCGGGTCGTGGGTTCGATTGCCACCTAGGAAAATATTTGTGTGATGCGCCCGATCAATTTTTCAGTGTCTGGGTGTAGTTTATATTCCACTCCACAACTTTCACACAACGCCATTTAGTCCCAAGCTGATCTATAATATGTATGTATTTAGAAATATTTAAGCATGTTAATCAGCTGTTTAGTACCCATAACACAAGCTCAGCTTAGCTTGGGACTAGATAGCGTTGTGTGATAGTTGTGCAATATTTATTTATTTATTGCTAGCAGACGTCTATCGGTTTCACCCGCGTAGGTCCCGTTCCCGTGGGTATACAGAAATAAAAAGTAGCCTATGTGTTAATCCAGGGTGTCAGCTAACTCCATACCAAATTTTATTAAAATCCATTCAGTAGTTTACCTACGTGAAAAAGTAACAAACATCCATCCATCCATCCATCCATCCAACCATACTTACAAACTTTCGCGTTTATAGTATTAAGAAGGATTAAAAAATATTTAATAAGTAGATCGATTGAGAAACCATCCCAACCCGCTGACATGCACGCTTCAGCTGCGAATTGACTGAAAAGAGCAATTGTGGGTATAAATGTACCATAAAAGATAAAGATACGCCCGGTACTCCCAACTCCACGTCAAAGCACTTATTTTGCGTATGGGCCATAATCTACCACGCTGGCTCAGTGCGAATTGGTAGATGTCACATGTCTTTGAATGTTTAGTTCTAGGACATGCCGGTTTCCTCACGATGTTTTCCTTCATCGTTTTTGAGAGCAGTGGTGTTGAAATAAATTACACAAAGTAATGCGCCTGTCTGGGTTCGAACCCACGACTTACTGTTCGTAAATCGGGGTCGCCATCACTGCATGGGTCACCGCTGCTCTCTCTAAATATACCCTAAAAAAAGAAGTTCATCCAGTTTGAACATGATTGTGCTAACTTGAGTTTTAACTTTGTTATAATAGTACACTCCCTATTGGTTTCACTTCGATGGTCCTAGATTATCATTATAAACTTGCGAGTCACAACCTTATGAATATAAGCCAGCATTGCACATGTCTTGCATGTCTTGCATTGCATTGCATAAGCCTTTTATACAGCTGAAGGCTGTTATTCTTCATTTTTGAAGTCGTTTTGCTTGAGTTTAGATTTCAATGATAATCTGTTTTTTTTTCTGCTTGGTATATTTGAGTATTAAATTAGGTTAGAATAAAAGTGTATAAACCTTAATTCTATTTATTGAGCATTTCAATGTAAAGATTCAAGTTCTTTAAACGAATCAGACAGATGTGTTGCTGGGGATTTTGTTCCGCCACTTCTTCTTTACAGTAAATACACTAGGAAGTGGCGATGGGTAGGTTTGAGGGATGTCATATGTATTTTTTTTTGACGTTCAAAAAGTGCTGATTCTCAGCCTAGTTTGAGTGAAGATAGTAGTTTGATTTTGAGTTTACGGTTCACCTTTAACATTAACCCTGGAGGTAATTGTATGCTGAACACAGTAGAGGATTAATTGGTCAATTAGCGGGGTAGCGCAGCACAATGGTCAGTTAATCCCCATTTCATGACGTAAGCCTCAGTAAATAGGACGCTTCCTATTTACTGAACATAACACATGGCTGCATAGGGAATGACGTCATACTTCATGCGTTATCGGGTTATCAATGGTGCATTTTAAATATAGAAACAAAAATCGGGGCACCCTTTGCTTGTCAATACTAAACATTGCGGCTGAAAGTTTTACTATTTTGGGATACCTACCTGTTATAATTATCTTCTACATATAAAATAAAGTCGTGTGAGTTATTTATCTACACCATTTAAAACTCAGGAACGGCTAAACCAATTTCTATGATTGTTATGTTTTTGGATTTGACTTTGTGCGGAATAGCTAATAAAAAACATGAAACGTCCTCGTAAAAACCAAAATCAAGATATTTGTTTTAAACATTTTTCGTCGGTAGCGCCATCTTGGATGGCATGTGACAAATTTCTTTCCAGTTCATATCAGGTGACAATTTGACATTTTACAAGTCTTAAGCTTATAAATGGCTAAAACTAAGAAGGTAACACAAATTTAAGTTTTATTCATTCACGAAGTTTGCCGGAGTAGTTTGTATTTGAAAGTTCATTCACGGTTCGCCACGTGGATTTCACTGATCATTTTATTCATTATGTGCGACAATAGATTATTATTAGGATACCTAATTGGATTGGATCTATCCAATCATCCATCATTCGAACCTTTGATAATGACATTTTCTCCGTCACATTGAACAAAAATGCCTACTTCATTTTTACCACAACTTTTTTGTTACCTATCTCACACATTCATAAATTAAATATTATATACCTATTAATTATGTTCATTAAGTGTAAGACACAATATCACTCGTCCCTCGAGCTTTATTAGATATCTTTATCAGATACCACCTGATTGTTCGGATGTGTCAGACTGGTGTCTGACGTTGGTTTTTATAGCATGGCTAGCTTTCGCCCGCGTGGAATAGTTATACATTGGGCTTAAGCTAAGTAATTCTAACCCGCGACTTATCGCGTTTAAGTGATGATACTTAGCCTATAGCTTAAGGTCTTCCTCAATAAATGGGCTATCTAATTCTGCAAGGTTTTTGTAATCAGATCAGTAGTTCATATATCATGGAAACAGTAATGTTCATTAAATCCAATGTTCATTTATTCCCGCGTTTGTCAGATGCTTTCCCTAGAAATAGGCGTGATAATTTCAAACTTCGTGTTCCCGGCGCTAAAACAACTCTTATGCGTAAGAGCATCTTTTGCTTGGCTCCAACCATTTTTAATAAACAGCCGAAATCACGGAAAAACTAAAATATATCTGGTCCTAATGTAAATTGAAGAGTTTACTAACTAAAAGGGCGTATTACAGTATAGCAGAGTTTATGGAAGAGGACAAATTTGTTCCTTTTTAAAATGACAATGTTTTTGCTTTTTGACATGTTATTGTTTACTATTGAATTTTTAAAATGTTATTTAGAGTTGAAATTTTATGGACATGACTCTACTTATTTGAATAATTTATTCTGTTTTATCAACCAATTTGACATGGAATTGTAGGTATTTAAATTTATGCCTAATGAATTGTTTTGGCACCTATGATGAATGGATTACGATGAATATTATCACGGTTTATGCACCATCTTGTCCTAGCAATTTGTACGCCACGAAATGCGGCTGAACATGTTAGAACTATTTTGAATATTGTCACTATCTTGAATGCAATTTACACCATGTTTAAACAAATAAAATTTACTTTAATTTACTTCCTTTGATTAGCGTGTTCAAGCAAACGAAGAAACAAACTCTATTGCTTTATAATATTAGTACCTACCTATAGATATCATAATAATATCCTTCGCTTTAATAACTCAGTTAGCCACCGTCACGGTTACCAAATAAGTATATCTACGCTTAACCGTCAAAATATGACGACGCATAAATTATTACAGACGTAAGTAAGATAATAATTTAGGTTAAAGCGATAAAAACAATGATCATTCTATTACTTTTAATATTGAATGTTGACAAACTCACAGTGATATTATAAAATCACTTAACTTTTATCACTTTTGCAAGTCAGCCTTGATGTGATCCAAATGGGAATTCATTTTATGAAAACTAACAGGTCTACGAGTCATCATCTGCCTAGCATTTTCCTAACTATGTTGAGGTTGGCTTCCAGTTTAACCAAATGCAGCTAACTACCAGTGTTTTACATGGAGCGACTGCCTGCCAGACATCCACAAGCCAGGAACTGGTAACACGATTCCCCCTTAGTTATACAGGTTGTCTGACTTTCCGGCTTCTGACTACAAGCACAGTCTAAAAACATACAGTCGTCCGACGAAGCTGTCTAGACAGGGCAATCGTGCGGGGTGTGAGTGGCGAGACCGGAAAAGCCGCTCCCGCACTGCGAACAAAACGATGTTCGTAGTGCGGGAGGTATTATTCAGGGCTAACGCGTGTAGACGTTGTCGGCATTTTTCCCAAGAATCAAAGGCGTCGTCCTACTGTATTATTATTTATACTGTGCTACAGCCTACAAGTAAGTAACGATTGTCAAAGATCTGCAAATGACAGCCCGGACCAACGCCTTAACTTGCTTTCGGAGGAGTCTTGGTATGTAATAAATGGCCATCCATCCTCAGACCGACCTTGGAAAGCGTAGCTCACCCTCGATCGACCCGTGCGGTTGTAAAAGATCGTGCTCATCACACAAACATTTCTCTTGAGAGTGGATCGCACCCAGGACCTCCGGCATAGCAGTCAAGGAAACTAGGTGAGTCGGACCACCCAGTCAAGTCTTACAGTTTATTGGCTTGTGTATGTGAAAGGAAATGAAAGCTATTTGATGTTTATTTACGTAAATCAACCTCTTCATCATTTTCTTTCTATAATAGAAATAGAATTTTTAATATGGCTAGAGTAATGACGTTACAAGCCCTTCCCTCCCTCTCCTCAACGTTAATGCGCTTAATCTAAGTAGTTTTCCATTAATTTGAAAAAAAATACTTGCGTATTGTTTTTGATAAAAACCAACTTTTATTTAAATATTTATCAATAGGTTCACGAACGATTGTTTACACTAATTATATCATAGAGGTAACATGTACAAAAAGTCTAATAATAGTGCAACAATCACTTAGATGTAAACTCTGCATGCTTAAGAGTTGTACAAGGCTGATTAAATAAAATAAACAAGTACCAAATTAACTAAAAGAAAAAGAAAAATTACGAGATCTTAACTACTATGTAGCTACAAAAAAACTTAGTATCTAAAATAAATTACTTAACTAAATGTATAAGATACAGAAAATTACACTACGTAAGAAAATTAAGGAAACTGATCTTCAATTTGGTTAAGGAGTCAAAGTGCTAATCAATTTGGTCGCTGCAATCGTTTATAACCTTACATAATCTCGCAACAGGCGAATTGGCGCCTAAAATAGTTCTTCTCTGTGGTGGGCAGACCACATTATGGACTAATTTATATTTTTAACCGACTTCAAAAAAAGGAGGAGGTTCTATGTTCGTGTGTATGTATTTTTTTTTTTATGTATGTTACCTGATTTCTCCGCCATTTGTGGACCGATTCTGGAAATTCTTTTTTTGTTTGAAAGAGTAGACTCCTGAGGTGGTCCCATTTTAATTTGGTGAAGATCTGGTGCTGATCTTCGGAGATATACAACGGAACTCTTAAAAAATGGACGGCAAATCTATCGTGATTGCTGGAATCGCTTGGATGTTTATTGTTTATACAACATCATGACGTATCATCAAGCCTGTATGATCAGAGGGGTAGGCAGATGTGTTCAATATACCTACCTAGATTTCGACAATTAGGTATGTTAAGTTGCATTAGGGTTAGGTGGATAACCCTATTATAATGACATGTATTGTTGTAACAATTAACAATATAAAATGAATTCATGGCAAATGTTTGTATGGGAACAACTAAAAATGGAAAAATAAAAAACTTTTTTACAAAAAATAAAACCGACTTCAAAAATAACACTAAACGGTGTAAAATAACTCCAAATTCGGAAGTCGGTGGCCCATCAAGAATAAGACAGAAGTACCAAAGCCACAGACTTCCTAATTTAGAGTTATTTTACACCGTTTAGTGTTATTTTTGAAGTCGGTTTTATTTTTTGTAAAAAAGTTTTTTGATTTGAATGTTCTGTCAACATGCCTGTTCAAAGTAAAGAGGTTTGTGAACGATGCACAACTTCAAATATTTATTGCTATCATGAGTAGATACATAGGGTGTTATAAAAGGTAAAAGTACATACATGATACCCTGTTAGGGCGCAGCAACACAATTTCAATATAGAAATACTTACACACTATTTAATCAATCTTTTATTATATAATATTCTTGGTATTTATATATTATATTAGTATATTTATATATACCTATATTATTATTATTAAATTATTATATTTATATAATATTTACTTTAACATATTATAAATATATTTTTTTATATTTGACACTGTTTACAGTTTAGTTTTGTCCTCGAAAAACTCTTTTATACTGTAATAGCTTTTTTTTGTCAAGTAGTTTTTTTAATTTATTCTTGAATATATTGTAGCTGGAGGTTTCTTTTAGTTGTTGTGGTATTTTATTATATATTTTAATACACATTACATAAGGCCCAGAATGAAATATAGACAACTTTGATACCGGTAGAACGAGTGTGTTTTTATTTCTTGTGTTACGAGGTTGTGAGTAACGGTCTTTCTTTATAGTAAATAAATGAATATGTTTTTTAACAAACAGACAGATTTCAAAGATATACATAGATGGTAATGTTAGTATGCCTAGTTCAATGAAGTGTGGCAGCGTAATAAGTTCACATTTCTAAATAGTTCCTGAGAATACCTACCCTTAAGTTATATTGTTTGCTTTGGAGTTTTGTGCGCGCTTACCTTTGAACTTTGTAATTCTCTCCTGTCTGGATACTTTTTGAAGGAGTGGAAAATGTTTTAACAATCTTTTATTTCGTTGCTCGTTAATTTTTAGGGTCCCACCTCTCAGAAGTATAAAACGGAACCCTTATTGGATCACTTTATTGTCCGTCCGACTGTCTATCAAGATTCTTTATGTCGGGAACATGTGGAGGTATCAAGTTAAAATTAAAACCCTACTTAATACGTCTTTAATAAATTATAATACTTCTTACATAATGAAAAACGTCTTATTTAACATGTTAGTCGCTCGATCGCCATCTTTTTCTCTTCTTCTTTTTTTTTAATATTTAGTAAATAATAATAATACCAGCCTGTTACTGTCCCACTGCAGGGCAAAGGCTCTTCTCATACAGAGAAGGCTTGAGCATTGATCACTCACGCATGCGTAGTGAACAATGCTCAAGGCGGATTTAAACTTATGTTAACTATAAGTCCAGGTTTCCTCCTTCAATACATAGTTACTGAAGAGATTTAGGCATAAATAAACTAGATAAACTTGAGTTAACTTGGATTTTATTGTGTAGAAAATTAGGAATGAATCTAATACATATTGTAGAGGTGACAGCGAAATACAGAGAGACTGTCACACGAGACGTTTACTTTTTAAACGTTCAAATATGAATACCATAGATAACTAATGGTTTATCTTCAACACTGGCCCTTAAACCAATAGTATCTAAGTTTATAATACTAAAACACAATAGCTGGCCCTTAAGCTAAAACAATGGTATCATTAAACATATTATAACAAGTACATACTATTATATTTAAATACAACTACATTATCTGCAAATTAGTAAACATAAAAAGTATACACTAAATAGGAACAAATCCACACATTTGAACTTCAAGTTACAATTAACAATTTACTTGTAAAGCCCAAATGTTTCTCCTTAGTCAAAGGTTTTGTCAACAAATCTGCAATCATTGCATCAGTTCTCAAATAGTTGACATAAACTGTTCCTATAAGAACATTTTCTCTGATAAAATGATGTCTTATATCAATATGTTTGGTTCTAGGATGAAACATATGATTTTTAGCAAGTTTCTGAGCAGACTGGTTGTCATTATATATAATAACCTTAGGAATTATACAAACAATTTCATGCAAAAACTTACGAAGAAATAAAGCCTCTTTACATGAGTCCGATAAGGCCATGTATTCTGCCTCCGTACTTGAAAGAGCCACAGTACGTTGCTTTCTGCTCTCCCAAGAAACCACAGACGAACCTACCATAAATACAAAGCCTGTATAAGACCTTCTGTCTTCAGCATTCCTGCCCCAATCCGCATCAGCATATGCAGTGATGTCGAGTCCTCCCTTTTTGAAACTTAAGGAATAGTTTACAGTACCTTTTAGATAACGAAGTACTCTCTTAGCAGTCTTCCAGTGTACATCAGAATAACAGTCATTGAATTGACTTAAGTAGCTTACCGCATGGGCGATATCTGGGCGCGAACCAACTGCAATATACATTAGAGAGCCAATTAAACCTCTGTAATCATATTTACACACATTGTTAATACTATCTTGAGATTTTTCAAGTACAACTCCTGTTTGCAAGGGAGTAAGACTACTCTTACAGTCTTCCATTTTAAATTTATGCAATACCTTTTCTATGTAGGTACTTTGGTCAAGATTTATAATCCCATCTTGTCTTTGTATCCTCATCCTCAGCACGCTGTGAGCTGGCCCCAAATTTACAATTTCAAACTCCTTACTCAATTCTTCTTTAAGGTTGACTATTTTCGTACAATTTGGAGTACTAAACAGAATTATGTCATCGACATATAAAGCTATAATTATTAAATCTTTATCTGTCGACTTAACATACACACATGGTTCAGAAAGTGTTTTCTTAAAGTTAAGTTTATCACACAATGTATTATTAATTTTATCATTCCATGCCTTTGATGCCTGCTTTAAGCCATAGATTGCTTTCTTCAGCTTACATACTTTGTGTTCGTTACCTTTCTGAATAAACGACTCCGGTTGCTCCATGTATACTGTTTCCTGAAGGTCTCCATTTAGAAAAGCAGTTTTCACGTCGAGATGCTCAATATCCATGTCATAGTTAGCAGCGACAGCTAACAAAGCACGAATACTAGAGTACCTGACTACTGGAGAAAAGGTCTCTGTGTAATCAACACCAGCCCTTTGAGTATACCCCTTTGCAACCAGCCGAGCCTTATATTTCATTAACTGACCATCAGCTCCATACTTCTTTTTTAACACCCACTTACATTTGACCGGCTTCTGTGTTGTAGGCCGTTCAACAAGTTCGAAGCAATCATTAACAATAAATGAATTGTACTCGTCCTTCATGGCTTGTTCCCAGTAGCTAGCTTCCGGTCCTGACAATGCCTCCTGCACCGTCTGAGGTTCATCATTACTGCTCACCATATCCATCATAAGACAGGTCAGCATGGAGCTTTCATCACTTGATTCCTCTTCTTCATCTGGAATGTAGGTTTCATCGGAACGATTTGTTCTAAAGCTCTCGTCAGACTCATCCTGTGATATAAACGACTCTCTATTATTCCCCGTTTCCACAACTGATGTGTCATCAGACGCATGGGATTCATCAGTAGATGATTCTGATTCTGGAGGACACAACTTATCAGTTAGTTCGATACTTAATTGTGTTTTGTCCTTTAAATTATCATCATGTGACATTTTTTTCAGGTCTTTCATAAATTTGTCTTCTAAGAATGTGACATTACGAGCTTTTACACAATCTTTTGGATTATCAATATCCATCAACCTATAACCCTTTGTCTGCTCACAATAGCCTATGAATATATATTTCTTGGCTTTTGGATCTAATTTCGTCCGAATATTATTATGAACATAAGCCACGCATCCAAAAATTCTTAAATGGGACAGATTTACCTTTCTGTTTGTCCATTTTTCTTCTGGTGTACATCCTTTCACAGCTACTGTTGGAGATCGGTTCTTAAGGTACACCGCTGTATTCACAGCTTCTGCCCAGTACTTCTTATCGAGACCAGCTTCCAGAAGCATGCACCGGGCCTTGTCCATGATGCTTCTGTTGGCCCGTTCTGCCACACCATTCTGTTGTGGTGAGTGAGGTACTGTCGTCTGGTGACGAACACCATGCTCCTTCAAGTAGTCCTGGAAATTACAAGAAATGTATTCTCCACCATTGTCTGAACGAATAGATTTTATTTTCTTATTCGTTTGGTTCTCTACCAACACTTTGAATTCCTTGAATTTTACAAACACTTCGTTCTTATTTTTCAGAAAATAAATAAATGTTTTACGTGTAAAATCGTCAATGAAAGTTAAGAAGTACCTTGTTCCACCCACAGATGCCACCGACATAGGCCCACACACATCTGTGTGCACCAATTCCAACACTTCACTGGCCCTCCATTCAGACCTCTTTGGAAATGGTAACCGGCTCTGTTTACCTTGTATACATGAAACACAACTTTCATAATCACTATCAACAAAAGATATTCCTTTAGCCATACCTTTTTTAAGAAGATTCATGCTCTGGCGGTTGAGATGTCCAAGCCTGCGATGCCACACTTCCTGTATACCTGACTGTGCAGCAGTCATCACACACTCCTCCTTTGAGTTGCAAGGTATCTGTAAGTCGTCTGTTGTTCCCTGGGAAGAGACTTTTTCTGCAAAGTTACAGTGTAAAACACGTTTGATATCCAGTTGATATACACCATTGGTTAGTGTGGCCGATGCCAACACTTTACTATTGGAATATATTTTACACATCTTAGAATCAAACATAACTTTTAAGTTTTTACTAATAATTGCACTAACAGACAACAAATTGGTAGCTAACTTAGGCACATAATGAACATCACTTATAGTCAGTATAGTATTGTCCATCAATTCGACTCGCACCTCACCTTTACCTGCCGTAAATAACGTATCACCATTCGCTATTTTCACTTCTTTT
Source organism: Euplexia lucipara (assembly GCA_921972225.1). Classification (NCBI taxonomy): domain Eukaryota; kingdom Metazoa; phylum Arthropoda; class Insecta; order Lepidoptera; family Noctuidae; genus Euplexia; species Euplexia lucipara. Next base: position 34,526,176 of record OV179142.1, read on the forward strand.
ACCTTATTTTGCACAAAATTGCCCATGACACTTTTGTCACAACACATGTGCCCCGTGGCACCACTATCTATCAGCCACTGATCACTGCTGATATTCGCTGATAGCGCAGACAGCAACATCTTGTCCGTCTCTACAGCCGAATTCCCACGTTCAGCCTTCTTTGCATTCAGCGGACAGTTCTTTATAAAGTGCCCTGTTTTCTTACACTTGAAACACTTGGGCTGTTTCCTCGCAACCAATGCCGAAGAGCTCTCTTCCTTGGTACCTTTGCGTGTGTATTCTTGCAGGAGTTTCGCCTTTACAAGTTCACTCGACAACTTAGTGTAGGAGTTTTCGATGGCCATGATGAACGGCTCATACTCTGCAGTGAGACCGCTCAACATAATCACCCCCACAAAATCATCTTCGAGTTCCGAGCCCATTTCGGAGAGTTGTTGAGCATGTTCAGTAATATAGTTTACATACAACTCCATGCTTTGATGCTCAGCGAGCTTGGTGCTGAACATCTCCCTAAGCAACGTAAGTCTCCGACTCAGCCCCTTGTGTTCGTACGCTTTTTGTAGACTGTACCAGGCCTCCCTCGCCGTCTTAGCTCCTCTAATGTGTGGAATCGCCTCCGAGTGCACGGCCAACGCGATTTTCGCCAGCGCTTTGCCATCCTTCTTGACATCAACTGCCTCGCTGGTCGCAGCCGCCGCCGTGGTGCCAGCAGCAGAACCAAGCGCGATGCTAACCGCCGCGCCGCCGTGTGGCTCCACGCACTCCCAAAGGTCCTCGTGAATGAGAACCATTCTCATCATAAATTTCCATGATGAGTAATTTTCTAATCCTCGTAATCTTTCGAACGACGTAAACGACTTTTCAGCCATTTTTCCTACTCGTGACGAAAAGAAGTTAAACAGTTGTTTTATGCCAAAAATACGCAATGTTTATTCTTTGTTAAAACACTGGGCCCATAACCTGAAGAGATTTAGGCATAAATAAACTAGATAAACTTGAGTTAACTTGGATTTTATTGTGTAGAAAATTAGGAATGAATCTAATACATATTGTAGAGGTGACAGCGAAATACAGAGAGACTGTCACACGAGACGTTTACTTTTTAAACGTTCAAATATGAATACCATAGATAACTAATGGTTTATCTTCAACAGTTACTTATTCAAAAACTTTCTACTCCTTCCGACACGTCCTATTCAGAGGGCAGTAGAAGCTTTAAACACTTCTTGAAAATGGGCTGAAGATAACGAATTTGATGGAGCCGGTGAGAAGAAACACGGGGTGGTTTTTAGTCAGTAAGAGTCTGACAGACCCCTCCGCCCTTCCCGGGGTAGGGGACATCCATTAGGATTTTCCACTCCTCAAAAAAAGATTAAAAAATGGATGAGTGACATTCCCATTGCAAGACTCCTCCGTGCCTTAAACAGCTTATTTCAGTTCTGTGCCTTCGGCTTGACCTTTCGGAGATAACTATCCCTACATTAGAGTACACACATGCTTACTACTTACCTACTTTAGTCCTTGAGTGAGCGATATCTGCTTGGAGGGCGTGACCTTGCGGACCGCGCATGCGCGGAGCGCGACGGCGGCGGCGGCAGGCGCGTGAGATGCGAGCGGGCTTATGTTAGTACGCTATTTCCACACTTAGCGTGCGCACGTGCTACTATTTTACGTAATAAGATACGCGAAACGAGATAAGAGTAACGTTGTTGTAACGTTTGTGAAGTGTTAAGTGACTTTCCAGTGGATTACAAGTAAATGTAATGAAATGGTAAGTTTCTAAGATATTTATTTTATTCTTTGTGTGAGTGATTTAAATTTTCTAAAGGAATCTGCTGTGTGTTTATATACCTAATTATACTTGCTGCGCATGGCCAAGTTGCATATTTGTTCGCATGTCGGTTCGCTTTCGCAACCAATGCGGTGAGCACCCTGTCGGATATCTCATCCACAAGGTGGGTAAGGTACCTGTACTACACGATACGTCATGCACTCATGTCGGTTCGCTATCGCAACCAATGCTAACCACCCTGTCGGACATCCCATCCACAAGGTGCGTAAGGTACCTGTACCATACGAGTTACGACACGTCAGCTGCACTGCTACTGTCATAAAACTCAGGTACTCGCCTCGCAGCAAGCTCCTGACAAGCCGCATGCCTCGTAGACTGACCGGTGCGCAAATATTGAGAGGCGCGGCTCGATTCGGTGAGCCGCGCGGCTCGATTTGGTGAGCGGCGCGGCTCGATTCGGTGAGCCGCGCGGCTCGATTTGGTGAGCGGCGCGGCTCGATTTGTTGAGCCGCGCGGCTCGATTTTTTGAGCCGCGCGGCTCGACTCGGTGAGCCGCGCGGCTCGATTTGGTGAGCGGCGCGGCTCGATCTGGTGAGCCGCGCGGCTCGATTACTGAGCGGTGTGGCTCGAATGTGATTGTTGAGCAGTGCAACTAACTTATAGACCATCCAATGATACGCCTGCGACTACGGCTACTGTCGGTTATGGCTTCGACACGAACGTTGACTGGCTTGACGGCTTGGTAACGATCTCGTTGCTTGCTTAAAATGGCGCAGGGAGTTTATTTATTTATTTATTTTGGGAAAACAAACAGCTACACAAATATAGTAATATACAGGTAGTAAACTAAAATTACATTGCATATATGTGTTGAGTTGCCTACACAACGTGTACGGCCACCCTTAAGTATGTCACGTAAGACCGCAATACTGTAAGGGTACGACAGTACATAATAATAATAATTGGAAAATTAAGGAACCTACTAAGACCTACAAGCCTAACAGCCCTATAAGCCGTTCAGCCCTACCCTACCATATACCACCACCACAGTGAGGGGTAATGAGACAAGAATATAAAATTGAAATCTGATTTATTTACAATAAGTTACAGCTTATATACTACTTTTTCTTAACACACACTATTACATATGTGTCCTATGCGTGTAAGATGCAACTTAATCATAATTTTATCTGGGCCGCGCCACAGCCGGGCAGAGTGCTGAGTCAATGTCCAAAGGTAACATTGAACACAACGTTTAGGGATCTACTTAACGAGAGTGGAGAAACTCTACAAGGTGAGGTGATTTTGGAGTACGTCAAGCTCTTGGCACAAGCGTCTCTACCTAAGGTTGGACTCAGTGGGAGGTCATCAAAGCCTTAAGAGGAGGCTTTCGGGGACAAACCTGAACCGACTGTTTTAAACAAACTTATGTTCACCCTCCTCATAGTAGGCTTAGTTCGAGCCTTTGACCCGGAAGCGGATCATCTGACAAGGGCTATGGGGAATAAGGTGCACGTTACTAGATTGGGCCTATGCACGCGCTTTCATACTAGGGCCACCCTCGATTGCGAATCGCATTAGGGGGTCAGCAGCTCGCTCTGAGCTTTTCAAACAATCTGTATAAGATATACGACCCTTACTTCATACCGTTGTGAGGCAGATAAGACTCTGTCGGGGAGCCTCTCGGAGTCAGCATGTTTTCTCAAAGTCAGCAACGGTTTGAGCCTGACTCAGACAAAGAGAATTATTTATTCAGATTCGGAGAATCAATCAGGTTCTGAGTCATCTGGTGGTTGCTCTTGGAATGCCCCTAAGATGGAAAGTTTTTCAAACGCTCCAGAAATGTGGTCATCCAATGAAATTGAATTTTGACCCAGGATAAAAGAGGTCGCTTTTACCGGAGCTTACTGAACCGATTAAGAAAGAGGACATCAAATGTCAAAGACTGGGTTCTCAAGGTTGGAATCGAATCCGATACAAGGGAGGAAGTCTTTCAGGCTGCCCCTATTTCAGTGCTCTCAAGATTAATATACAGCTTGGATGCCTTATAAATCATCCATCCCTTTTCCTGGCTGTTTTAAACAAGAGGGTGTGCTCGGCACTATTAGCCATGGGTTTGCTCCTACAGAGGGAAGCACTGTCTGATAGGCTGTTTGTTATCATGCTGGTGAGGAATTACGTAAGCTATTAGCTGATGACTCCCAATTTAAGGTCTTGTCGGATGTTTTGCTGCAGTTTGTTGGTGCTCATCGTGCAGAAGCTATAGAGGCAAGACAAAGGGCGTATAAATCTTAAAATGAATCGCTTGGTGCTGTTTTACACAGCATCCTACCATTACGTCCCACCGGAACATTTTTGGGGGATAACGGTGGCCTAGCACAGATTTTTTCCTACCATAAACTGTTGTTTATGCTGTGGTTTTCGGAACCTTTTCGCAAACCAACTGTACCTTCTCACCTATCGAGAAGACGACAGCAATCCTGGCGTGGTCATCCTACAAGGTCATCACACAATGCATCAGCCCAGTCAGCAGCGCGCCGGTTGTCGGGAAGTTCAAGGCCTTCTAATAAGCAACGAAACCGATCTGGAAGGGATCAAAATTTACCTAAGCGCAGGGATCGACAGTTTCATGGGGGGCAATGGTGGAATCTCCTTGGCAATGGGAAAAGCTAGGAGTTCCAAAGAACATCCCTCCGGATACACAATACCGTTTGTAACCCAGCCGCCATCTGTTACACGAAAACTTAGAGAGATTTACGACAAGAACCTCAAATGCGCTAATGCACGCTGTGACTATGTCTATGACTATTTCTCTGAAACGTGTGAAGTTTCGCTTAGTAAACCAGAATAACGTCCCGAATTTTCTGCAGAAGAACGATTATTCAGGAAAGCTGGATATCAGTCAGAAATATTTTCATATCGTCATAAACAAAAGTCATCGAAGATACCTTGCCTTCCCTTATGCAGGCGAGCTCTTGCAAAATTAAATGACGGCCGTTCCATTTGGACTATCCAGCGCGTCGTTAGCGTTCTCACTAGTCAGCAGGTGGTTAGCGAGCCTTCAGAGGGAGAGAGGATTTCGAGTGGTCGTACTTAGACGACTTTCTGTTCCAGGACCAGACGTGTAAAAGGTCTTATGAGATATGCAGTAAACCTTCTGCAAGATCTTAGGATGGTGCGTGAATTTACAGAAGCCGGTTCTAAATCCCAGGAAACAAAGTTTTTAGGAGTTTTTAGGAAACGTTTGGGACGCCGACATAGATTGCCACGCGAAAAGATAGTTCGATCACAGGCACATATAGGTTTACTACTAAGAACCTACTAAGAATTTCCATGCATCGCATGTCAATTGCGTGCACGTTGTTTCTTTAATTGATTTTAGTTATAAGAATTGAAACACAATGTAAAAATTGTTATTGAATAAATAAATTGAATTGAATTGATGCCTTCAACGAAGGCTGGGGAGTACAGCTGAGCGATTACCACCGCTCAGGAACGTGGACAGACGAACAAAGGAAGTGGCACATAAACAGAAAGAAATATTCACTGTTTAGACTGTTTACATAGCTCTAGTCGAGTTTATTTATTTATTTATTAAAGATAAACCAACAGCTTCTGTATACAACATTACATAATAATAATAGTAAAAAGTATCGGACTTATACAGTCGCCAATAATAGATCAACCAACATTCAATCAAGAGTTTCAGGATGTCTTGAAAGACCAATCTGTTATGATAAAATCCGACAATCGAGCAGTAGTATCTTACCTGCGAAATCAGGGAAGTACAAGGTCGGTGCTGCTCATGGAAATGACAAGGAAAATACTATTCTTTGCCATCATAATGTAACTGTCCAGACATTTTATCTATCAGGATATTACAATTCAGTAGCCGACAGCCTGTCCAGAAAGAAGACTTTACCGATTTGACATCTCAAGGAGGCATTCACTCGCGAAATATTCTCGAATTGGGGCACCCCTCAAGTAGATATGCTGGCCACAAATCAATCAAGAGTAGTTCCGACGTATGTCTCAAAAGAAGCAAGGGATCCCCAGGCTCTTTACATCGATGCATTCAGCCGAGTTTGGGAATACCATTTAGCTTGGGTGTTTCCCCCTCCTCCTCTCATACCCAGGGTGCTCCATTATCTCAACAGAGCATCTGGGACGTATCTAGTAGTGGTTCCTCGCTGGGAGAAAGTGTTCTGGAGAAACGACCTCAAACGCAGAGTATTAGAAGCTCCCAACCAGATATTCAACCTGAGCAGGAATCTAGTGGACTTGTCAACCAATCAACCTCCACCAAAAGTAGCAGAGTTATTCTTAGAGGTCTGGAAGATACGGAGTGGAGCAAACTGGCTTAGAACCTAAGAATATTGAATTAATTTAGTCTGTTTGGCGTGATTGCACATGGCGAACATACGGGGCAGCGTGGAAACAATGGGTCTCGTGGTGAGACAAAATGGGATAACACCTAGCGGTCCTCGACCCCAGGAAGTAGCAACCTAAAAGGGTGCCTCTCACGCATCAGAAAGTTAGCCCTGCTACAATTCTAGTGCGCAAATCAGTAGTAGTTACCTTAGCAGACCCCACTCAAGAGTATCGACTAGCTAATAATCCTATAGTGGGAACCATTCTAAAAGCAATTAACAGTAAAAAAAAAAAAAAAAAAAAAAAAAAAAAAAAAAATGCAAAGCGACGCCGTTAAAGTCACAGATTTGAAAGGTCCAGGATTTAATTCGGTGGTTAAAAAATAACGTACCTGATAAAAACAGTATTTATCAAGTCTCTCGGCATTTAGCCTTACTTCTTTTGCTGGCATCATGCCGTCGTATTTACGACCTTACTTTTCTGAGTATTGACGATGGACACTGTGAAGGATTCGGTTCAACAATAACCTTCTGGCCTAGATTTGGCTCAGAGACGCGAAATTTTGCCAATCAGGTTGGCAGCTAACCTGTTCAGGAGATCTAAGTTTAAGTTTAATTAAATGGGTAAATTGGTTGATTGATTTATCAAGTAAGAGAAGAATGGCACAAACTGATTTGCAACGTTTGTTTATTACTATACATGAAGTAGTAAAAGCGGCCTCACGAGCCGCTGAGGCCTGCGATAGTGATCGCAGGTTGGTTAAAGGTGCCGTTAAAAGAACTAGGATTAACCACTAGTCCAGGTTCGATTCGTTCAGCTGTGGCCTCAAATGATTTTAAAAATTAAATGCCTTTGGATGACATTCTAAAAAGAGAGAACTGGAGGGGCTCTGATCATTTCTTGAAGCATTATTGCAAGCCGGTCGGCCAACCTAGGAATAGTAATGTTAACCCTCTTGGTGGTTCATTTACGATGTAGTTGTGCTTGTTACTATTTAGTTGATTTGTATGTCATTCGAATTAAGACTGAATATTACTGTTTGATCTCATCATTAAACTTATATTAAAAATTACAAGTTCAGCTGTAAGTCAAGTCAATTTAGAGAAGAATAGTTTTTAAGTTTAGTTTGCTACATAATATAAAAGAATTGTCAGCTTCGCTTATGACAATAAGTTTCTTGCTTTTTCTTTTGTCAAGATACGTTTGTTTTATTTTGACACACATTATCCTGTCACAGTACGCTTTAGGGCGCCGGCAGAAGATAAACACTTCTCCGAAAGGTCAAGCCGAAGGCACAGAACTGAAATATAACCGTTTTCCCCCCAGAGGGAAGAAAACGAGTATTTCAGGTCTTGCCGAGGCTTGACCTGAGCAAGTCCTTGCCGGCTTTCGGAGCTAAGTACTAACATAAGCCCGCTCGCATCTCACGCGCCTGCCGCCGCCGCCGTCGCGCTCCGCGCATGCGCGGTCCGCAAGGTCACGCCCTCCAAGCAGATATCGCTCACTCAAGGACTAAAGTAGGTAAGTAGTAAGCATGTGTGTACTCTAATGTAGGGATAGTTATCTCCGAAAGGTCAAGCCTCGGCAAGACCTGAAATACTCGTTTTCTTCCCTCTGGGGGGAAAACGGTTATATTAAGCAGGTTGGCGGTTTCAGAATTACCTACAGTTATACCTAAGCCCAAGATTCCACTAAGTACACAGTACAGAATCTGAGTTATTCATCGTCTCACCCGACCAAATCTCGCCCGATCGGGGGAGATGGCACAAAATAATTTAATTTATTTTTCTTGTCGTCAACTCGTACGACACTTAAAATCATTGCTGATTTGGTACAGTGAGCTACAAAAGTTTTTTGAAGTGTATCTTTAATGTAGCAAAATAAATATTTCTGATACCCTGGTACTTTCAAATCAACAGTCATAATTCAATTTAAAGAACCTGTATGTCTCTTTAACATAATTGACCAAAAGTTGCTTAACACTTAGTTCTAGTCAATTTATGTTTGCCTGATAAGTAATTTAGACAGTCGTTATAAAACTGTCTGTCGATATGTTTGATTAATCCATCGTACCCGTCGCTCTCTAATTTCAATCATGGTTGCGCTTCGCGGAATAAAAATAAAATATTTATTGATCTACTCCTGCGAGGTTGTTGGTGTTTTACAAATAACCCTGTATAAATAATCGATTCTGTGTGAAATGTATTTTGTATTTGACTGTTCTTTTTCGTTCGAGTTGACGAATATAAGAATAGGTAAATTCAAAAATGTGCTGTCTCCCCCGATCGGGCGAGTTTATTGAGGGCGAGTTGATGAATAACTCATAAATCTATCTAATACCTTTTAGCGAAAAAATAGTTATGAACAAAGATATTTAAGAAATGTCATAGAAAAACTGTCTGAGTAACGCCATCTAGAATAATATACTAATATAGGAGTATCACAGCGGAGCGTACTACATTAAAGTCAGTTACTTATGTCCACTCGGACACTAGTAACGGATGGAAATTTTGTTCGATGTCCCGTATTAATGAATGTGTTTGATTATGAAGAACACTACATTCTTAATCAATTTTCAAACGCAGCGCCATATTGGATAACATGTCAGTTGTCAAATTCCGTACCAGTTCATTAGGTGACAATTTGACATGAGAAATCTGAAGCTAAAACTAAGAAGGTAACACAACATTAATTTTATTAATTCAAAGGCGGGACGAAGTTTGCCGAGGTAGCTTGTTAAATATAGATAAACCTCCCCATCCCTATCAACGATTACAAGTTCAAGAGGCTCGTCTCAAACCAATATCAAAATACAGCCGTCGCGACGTACCTACCAGACAGCCTTCACATTGGGGTGTCCCGGCGAGACGTCCGTAAAGGGAGAGACCCTAAATTGGCATTGACTTCTAAAGTATGCCAAGGTAGGGGACTACCTTTTAAACCAGTGTAAAGGTCTCTAAGTTCAAGGGTACGCGCGGCGATCGAATTTAGGGCGACAACGCGGCGACGTTTTGTTTTGGTGTTTAAACTTTCGTAATTTTGTTTTTATTTTGTCGTTAGGATCGTTCATTACACTTATACGATTATTCGTTTACCGGACTGTTGGTTTAGTGGTTATTATTTATTTATTAAAGCTTTGTGAACAAGTAAAAAACTGCACAACAGCGGACTTAATGCCTTAGGCATTTTCTACCATTTCTTTCGTCTCGAGCATGACAACGTCAAGAAAGATGAGAAGTTATATGTCGATTCGTCAGTATACAAGAATCAACAATGCCGAGCATGAAGTGCGTACCTATTTTCTCCACTTTTGACAGTTCTTTTCAAAACATTTCCTGTTAACAATAAGTGTCAAACAGTCTACATCAAATGAGACCTAGACAAGAGTAACTTGACAGTTGCTATAGACAGCAATAAATCGATCGAATTGTTGTTGAGAGATCTATCTTATATTTTCTAAGGAACATTTCTTGAATAAGAACATTGTATAATTTGGCAATAAATCGATCTATCCAGGTGCTGATATTTATTTCTGTAAATTGTATTTTACAAACTCTTTTGCCTTAATGGTGAGGTTTCGCAGAAAGATCAGGTGCGTAGTACTCGCAACCGGCGTGTGTATGACAACATGTGTGAATGTAAACGAAGCAAAAGAAATAAAAAGGAATCGTAGCATATGGCGCTTTGTAGGTTTTAGTTAGTTAGTTAGTTATAGTTTATGTATGTATGTATTTAATACCTTTTAATGATTAACTGTTGTATTACATACATGTGTTTAATTTGAATACCCGGTTTCGGGGACACTAAATCGATCTAGCTAAGCTTTTTTTTACAACCAGGTGAGGTCCATGTTTCGCTATCTGACTACTCTGAGAAGAAACACCAAAATAAACTCTGGCATCACAGTCTCTTTTAAAGTCCAGACATTATCTTGGTAGTATCATGTGAGGACTATGCAGATTAGTGTCATTCATAATAATTATTATAATATAAATTACACCCAGACACAGAACAAATTATCGTGCACAACACACAAACATTTGTCCTGGTTGGGAATCGAACCCACGACCTCCAGCATAGCAGTCACGGTCACTAACTACTAGACTAACAGGCCAGTCAGTCATTGTGTGTGTGTGTTAAAGTGTGTTAGTTTGTGAGTTAGTGTCTATGTTAGTGCACAAGATACGTAGTTGAGTACTTATTTAAAAAAAAGAAGTAACTTTGGCATTTGTTCTGATGTATAGTGCTTAAAAAACTACCACTTGGTTAGACCTACTTTAAAGATGAGAAATGAAATGAAATGAAATGAAATGAAATGATGAAATGAAATGAAATGAAATGAAATGAAATGAAATGAAATGAAATGAAATGATATTTATTTCTGTAAGTAGATCTTCTCAGATACTTTTACATGTCTTTTTTTTTAAACTAAACTAAATGGCATTTCCAAAGTGAAAGATCCCTGAGAAGAAATGCCGAAAGAAACTCTGGGGTCATGGTCTCTTTTAAAGTCCAGACATAATCATATTCATTTACTATGCGAGTCTGACGATGCAGGGCAAAGTCTGGAATAGCCAATTGAAGAAAGAATCAATTCAGCTTTGAGCCGCCCTGTCCCGACAGCCGGCATGCATGCTTCAGACATCGTGTAGCTCAAACCTATTTCAGGGAGCTCGACGACCCACCACACGACGCTATCTGCCGGTCATTTGCGTAGGCCACGTAAAAGTACTCAAAACCGCCAGACAGTTACGGACTCATGTATTTTATCTAGCTTGCATGGTACTCACATTCACAGGAAAAAAAAAACTATTTTAAATGTTATTTACATACTGTCATAACTTAATGTCAATTTAGTTCAACATCAATTATTACAATTCTAATAGTTTGGTGCTTGGGGTTACATTGGAGCAGCTTAGTCCCAAGGTTTTTTGTCGTCCAAAAAAAAACCTTGGGACTAAGCTGCTCCAAAGCAGAGAAATTCAGGACTGAACACAAATAAAAGAAAAGTTTATTTTTTACATTTTATTTTATTTCATCTACTGACTAAGAATATAACATTAATATTGGCCGGTGGACACGTACCACAAACACACCACGACTACAACCACACCACGTGGTTGGAAGTCTATTTTTGTATTGAAAACATTAAATTAAAATTAAAAAACTAGAACGCAAAAAAGTAAATCATTTAAAATAGAACTGCTTTCACCAATTACTTGAAATATATACCTACCTAAGCTGGGAATACAACCAGCTGAAAAATTTAAGAATAAACACATAACTCTACTATTCAATGAGATAATAATCCTATCCATTAGAAGAATAAATTAGTGTATAGTCAAAAAGTTTAAAGTAAAGATTTATTTTGATCAATAGATCAAGTTAGATCGTTATTTTAAACTTTTCACGTGAGCGTCTCGTCGAAGGCTTTAGGCAGTCGGACTGCATTTCATCTGCATTCCGACTGCAAAATGTTTAAATGCAGTTTAGTGCAAACAGCAGTTTTTAGTCTTATGACAGTCGTTCAAACTGCACGCAATCTGTAAATTTACGGTTTAATTATAATTCCAATTCAAATCATTTATTTCAACCTGTTCAGGATCATAGTATTAATTTTAGATATTTGAATTAGGAATAAACATAATGAATGAATCACAAAAATAAATTGTATTTACATTTTTATCCTTTCTATAAAATGGCACGGTTGCCTGTGTCCTCATTTGTTACAAAACCCTCAAAATATGATTGAGTGTGCAGTAATGATTGAGTGTGCAGTACATTAATAATTAAATATGTAGTGACAACCTCCTTCTTTTTTAGAAGTCGGTAAGTTTATATACTTTTATTAATACTACATATACTATATACCTATATACTTTTATTTACTTTAATTATATTTTACTTTACTTTAGTTTGTTATACTTTCGAGCAGTTTGGGGTTGAAACTCTTGGGCCGTGGGGTCCCAGTGCTCGTCTTCTTTACAAAGACATCTGCAAACGTTTAGTTGACGCTTCCCGTGACCCAAGCGCTGGCCTCTACTTTGGCCAGAGGCTAAGCATTGCCATTCAACGTGGCAATGCCGCCAGTCTTGGGCACTCGACCAGCTGATAGCGATGCAGAAGAATTTTTTGACGCTTTGTAGTTATTTATTGTTAGTTTTAGTTATTTATTTATTTTAAGTTTTTATATAATGTAGTGACCAGATAACTAAGAGTATTTAAGCACTACTGACTTATAAATTAGTGACTAAACAATTAAAAAGAGATATATGAATTAGTGACTAGACATTAAAAAGAGAATTATGAATTAGTGACTTAACAATTAAAATGAGATATATGAATTAGTGACTAGACATTAAAAAGAGAATTATGAATTAGTGACTTAACAATTAAAATGAGATATATAAATTAGTGACTAGACATTAAAAAGAGAATTATGAATTAGTGACTTAACAATTAAAATGAGATATATGAATTAGTGACTAGACATTAAACAGAGAATTATGAATTAGTGACTTAACAATTAAAATGAGATATATGAATTAGTGACTAGACATTTAAAAGGGAATATAAATTAGTGACTTAACAATTAAAATGAGATATATGAATTAGTGACTAGACATTAAAAAGAGAATTATGAATTAGTGACTTAACAATTAAAATGAGATATACTTAAGCATTAGTGACAATTCAATACAAACAACCACCCATTCATTTTCATTACAAAAAAGAGGCTCGTAGAGGCAGGAATACAGAATATTTTATTTTAAAGATAGTTAAAAACTATCTTAAATGATTTTATTTTAAATTTAGGAGTACCTACCTATAAAAGTGATACGAATAACATTCCATGTATGTTTATCACAACAGCTTCTCTTAGGTTTTTATCATTGGCACTGTAATTTTTCGAAAGCTCCACAATCCGGTAAAATTGTACCGCAATCTCAGAGAGACAACTCTGAAAAAAATTTGTTCCCAATTGTAACAAACACTACGAAATTTCTTATAATAAATTGACGAGTTTACACAGCTGTTTAATTTTTTTTTAAGGTTACAAGTGTAACAATTTAATTTTTTTTATGTTTGTTTAGTTTTCTGAATATTCACACGATTGTATAAGACAGCATAAACCTACATGTAACATAAACATAACGTATACATAATTGTAATTATCTGGTTTTTAATAACAACCCAGTAATTAATTGTAATGGTGTATTGTTATGTGACGAACATATATTTGAATGTCTAGCCACCTTGTACTATACCGTGTTGGTAGTTCAGTACGCGGCGAATGCGCACGCGGGCGGGGTGCTTCGCCCCAGCGATGATCGTATCGTCTCCGGTAACCCTCCCGATGAGGCTCTTCCCGGCAGCGCTCCTCTTCCCGACGGTACCCGTCCTCTTGACGGCGCGCGTCTTCTCTATGATAGTAATCATCTCGTCTGCGGCGCGCGTCTTCTCTATGATAGTAATCATCTCGTCTGTGGGAGTCTTCAGGCACTTGCGATATGTCTCGCATTCGAGACATGCCGCGGCTTCGAAAAAAACCTGGGTATCGTATCGGACCGAACCTATCTGACGATCCCCATCGTGGTACTTCACTGCTCCGTGTTGGTCTATTCAGCCTTGGTGGCTCATCAGGCTGAGCTGGCTCCTCACGCTGAGCTGGCTCCTCACGCTGAGCTGGCTCTCTGCTCTTCGGTGGTTCGTTATTGAGTGGACCCTTGTTAGACGTTGTTGTCACATTGTTCTGATGAGACTCATCAATCCTTGGCCGTTTATCACGATGACGAGTCTCAGCATCTCCAACTCGGCCAGACCCCGGCGGTTCATCGCGACAAGGTGTCTCATCGAACCGTGAAGGTTCATCACGCATTGGTTGCCCATTTCGTTGCGTTGACTCACTTTGTCGCAATGTATCTTTGCGCTTATCTGACTGATGATGTGACTGTGGGTCAGATTGCGATGTCTCTTTTACGTTTAAATCTTTTGTGAGCTTTGATGATTTATGGTGCTTTGATGACTTATGACGCTTTGTTGGGTCTTTGGGCTGAGATGGCTTATTACTAAGAACAAGATCTTGATGTGCTGGCTCCTCGCGCCGGGGTGAGAAAACAAGTTGAGGTGCCTCATCGCGCCTGGGTACTTCGAACCGTGTTACCACCTTATGGCACTGTGGTGGATTCGGGCTTTCCTGTACCCTGGCACTGCTTAGCCGTTGTGTGATAGACTCCATATTGTCTAAAGGGTCATCAATTAAACAGATGATTGGTGATACTGGTTGTTGTAGTAAATCCAGATTAAGGGATAACTGAAAATTAGGAAAAATATTAAAGTAGGTACTCAGTTTTGATGCAAGGATGTGGGTGAGTCTGGTATACACCAAATTAAATAAATAAATAAATATTCCACAACTTTTCACACAACGCCATCTAGTTCCAAGCTAAGCTAAGAGCTTGTGTTATGGGTACTAAACAGCTGATAAACATACTTATATATTTCTAAATACATACATATTATAGATAAATTACACCCAGACACAGAACAAATGATCGTGCTCATCACACCAACATTTATCCTGGGTGGGAATCGAACCCACGGCCTCCTGCATAGCAGTCAGGGTCACTAACTACGAGACCAACAGGCCAGTCGAAGTATAAAACATCAATTGCATGATCAAAGTATAAAACTTGGTGGTAGAAAATAGTAGTCATTATTTCAATGGCCAGTTTGAAAGGAGTTGGCCAGTTTAATTTTTTCAAACTAGCTAAGAATAATAAAATTCACATTAATAGAGTAATATAATACAATAAGTAGGGAATTAGGAACTTTTTGTAACGTATTGCAGAAAGTGAAGTGAAGTTGTAATGCAGAATTAAAATTATTGTAATAAAAGATTATTGATTCAATTTTTAACATGAGATAGCAGACCTGTTGTTTAGTTAAAAAAAGTATACTATTGTGTGAGTATCTATCTATTGATATAAGTAATGAGCAAGGGTGTCTACTAGAAAATTATCTAGTGCCTATATTTTATGTTTCTTATGTACAGTCAGCCGAAAGCTGCGATCATTAATAGTATTAGATTACCGATTAGCCCATCAAAAACGGCCCGAAAAATAAGAGCGCAAATACTTTTGAGCTCTTATTTGAAATTAGAATGGGCCAATAATAGCCAATGTTTAGATGTCAAAATGCCACAGTGCGATTTCGAAAACTGTGTAAATCGTTACAACAAGATTTGTGAAGGAATGCCTTTTCCGTTAATTAAAGTTTATCTCGATTAAATATATAGCAAAGTTATTAGCGTTTGTTTATATCCCAAAAAGTCACCCAATTTATGGAAATATTGTACAGGCTATTCGTGACATAGTAGTATTCATTAATCGTCATCTCTCGCTCACGTTCGCGTGATCTCTCAATCATGCCCCGCCTCCAACAGCTGTTTTCGTTATTTAAGTTTAACTAAATAGTTTTAATACGTTATAAGTAAAGCTAAGTTTATTTTTACTTTTGATAGCGCAAATATGATCACAGGTACAGATGCAGTAACTGGTACCTACGGATACGGCCCAATTTATTTATGTACTAATTAAAAAATAGTGGTGTATTTGATGTATCAGTCAGTAAGCATTTTTGGGAATCAGCCTTGGAAATAAACTACATAATTATGACATCAAAATAGCGAGTTCACTTACACAGAAATGCAAAAAAGTTGTCATTCTCTACTTAGTCAATCAAATAAAATCAAAAGTCATTTATTCAAATTAGGCTGAGGATCAGCACTTTTTGAACGTCGAAATTACTTAAGACAGTCCCCCAAAAAGCCCACCCTTCACCACTTCCTAGTGTTTTTGCTGGAAAGAAGAAGTGGCGGAACAAACTCCCCAGCAACACATCTGTCTGATAAGTTAGAAGAACTTGAATTTACACAGTACAATTAGTTATAATTACAAAATAATTAAAATAAGTCATTCACTACATATTAGCTAGCACACTCAATATACCGAATACCAGTAATATATAGCTACCGACATTAAAAGTAACTTAACTCAAGCAAAAGCAACTGACTCATAAGAATCCTCCAGGTATAAAGAGTGTGCCAGCTTACATGTGCAGAGTTGGATTAAATCCATAGATCTGCAAGACAATGTAACAAAATGATAAACTAGAACTGCTGAAGTTAAATAAAACAAAAAAAAAACAGGTAATAGTTAAAACAATAGCAAAACCAAAGCCAACAAGACGAACAGTTACCAGTGATTCTTGATATATAAAGAAGTTAAGTGCTACGAGGACATACAGTGGCATTCTTGTTATTCATTGATACTACGCAGTACTTCAGGATGGTTTAGACCTAAGACTGACCCCACATCAGGTGTGCGCCATCCTCGAGCGCGCTGCGTGTGCATTACGTTTTGCTGCCCTGTGACGCGTGTGGTTAGTGCACGCGGTGCGATTGTGGCGCTCGTGTCTCGTTTTTCCCCTTTTCGCCCGAGGATCATGCACGCCTAATGTAGGGGAAGCCTAACTAGAGCGCGGCAGAAATCTGTACCGCAAACATCGTTTGCTGCTGCCGTTCAATATTTGGGCACATCTGTATGTTTTTCTCGACTTGCCTTGGGGATCATTGCATATTTAAATCAAATAAAAGATTGTGTCTTTATAATAATAAATATGTCGTGGAAAACGATATTCTTGAATAATAAGTTGTGAAGTTGATTAACTTAGTACAGAGTCTATGGTGACCAGCGTGACGTTACTTGTCATTTGAAAATGGCGCGAATGTGTTTTCGGTAATGTCACGTGGACAGAGTCGTGCTGGTGCGTGGGAGCTGGGCAGAGCTCAGTTTGATTTGAGACACCGACCAAGACACACATCCAGCACGAAACTGTCAGTTACCTAGACTTGAGTTGTTTTGTGATTAAGATTGTTAAGTGAGGTTATTACTGCAATGAAGATTGCTATTCTACGTTATGAACTCTGTACCACAAAACCCCCATCGGTGTCAGCTCATCGCTCAGCCATCGCTGACGCCGACATCAGAAGTGGCATAAAGAACCTGCTTCCAACTTTACTGGCGAGCTTCACCGAGATGTGATGAGATCTTCGTCGTGATGCACCAGAAGAACAAGATGCAGTGATCGAAGTCTGCTTGCTACATCGGGCTCCATCAAGAGAGTATGCGAGGTGCAAGATGCGAGGCTCCTGCAGCGCGGGTTGGCAGCGCGGCGGCGCGCGGGCGGCAGCGCGGCGGTGCAGCGTGGCGCAACCACAGATGCGCAGTTGTGCACGAAATAACTGGTATTTTCTGGTAACAACAATCCGGTGAGTCGTGTAATTTTTGTTTTGATTTCGGTAGGTACCGGATGTTGTCTTGCTAAGTTGTACTATAGTCGCAATTTTAGAGGTCAATGCGAACGTTTGTGTAAAGGGCATACCTAGGTAGTACCTAGTAGTACCTACAAACATAGACCTAGTACCGAACGAATTATTTACGAAGTTTTAAATAGTGGCAATAGTTTATTTTATATGCGGGTAGCGCGTAAAAAAGATAATTAATCATTTCAAATAGGTGTGTGATGGTAATGATCGTTCGAGAAATGTTTTAAGGAGGGTATCGCAATCAACAAAATGTTTGTTGATTAATTCGAAACAAAAATGTGTGGTGGATTATGGGTGTTTACCCAATCAGTTCTTTGTTTTAAAAGTGTCGATACCGCGGGTATGTAGGTACAGAGATCCTATATGATTACTTTACGTTATGAATATTGCCATAATTTTAATTAGGTAATGGTTTATCGTGTAGGGGTTGAGTACCCCTTGTGAATTGAGAATTAGACTTCAAACTCAAACCTTATCGTCTATAGGCAAGCTTAAAAACTCAGCCTAGACAAAAGGCAATAAGTAGTGTCAAAGGTCAAAGGTCAAGGAACTATTGGATGCTTACGGCATGCGTCCGTGTCAGTCCCCTATTAAGAAAGCTATTCTTTTAACAAAGCATCTAATAGATAGGCTACTTGAAGTTAAATTAGCAAAGGGCTATTTTAATGCGTTAAATTGACAATAATGCGATCGAGATATTGTTTAGCGTTTTGCTTGGGGTCTGTTTACGTAGCCATATTTTGTTACGTTGTTATACAACAGCGATCGAAGTTGTGACATTTAAAACTCAGTAAGTAAATAGACCGAACCGAACCGAGAAAAAGGCTTCAAAACCTGAACCTTAACCTCTGACGTCAACCTGACAGACTAAGTCGGACGAAAGGAAAGTAGTGTGATAGGTACTCAGTTCAAAAAAACTATTGTGAGGTACTGTTATTTGCCCTAGTTAATCCCTGTTTCTAAAACCTGCTACTTTAGCAAGGGTTGAAAGGCTGCTGGGTGTATAATAAACGCCGACTAAAGCCGGATTTTCCTTGAACATTTCGAAGTGTTCATTTGTGAAGCGTTATGTAAAGTTTCTAGGCTATGATATCATAGCAAAGGTGAGCTGAAGCTTGGTTAAACTGCCTTTCTTGATAACATTCACAATGTTAGGCGGTTCATAGGTTTTTCGTATAGGTTTTCGTTTTTTTAATTTACCCTCACTGTTTTTATTGATGACTAGTAAACAATTTGGTCCATATAATTGGAAATTGGGACACTGACAGATAAGATAACAAATCATTTCAATTTTACCGACTATACCTGGTTGATTATTTTCTTATTATGAACTCTTAATTTAAATGAGATTTAAATTCAAACTGATGCAAGTGCGGCGCTATTCCCTTTATTTTGTAAATCGTATGGAAACCTTGTTGATATCACCACGGTATGAGAAAGCTGGTTGTTGGCCTAAATTTAATTTGAGCAAAGCTTAAAATCGGTTTGACCACAATATTAGGACCAGGTTTTTAAATTAGCTTAATGATTGTGTTTTAATTAAAAATGAGGACAGAAGTCAAACTAAATTAGATTCAAGTATGAATGCCCCGATCACCAAGTTCCTTGAGAATTGAATGACACAGTGGTAGTGAAACCACATTTGGTTAAGAATAGCTTGTATACTCGTACTCGAACCTTCGGACCGCACCTCATGAGTAACATGTGGCGATGGGTCTATAAGGAATCGTTGGTGCGATTTCTGTCTGTGTTGGTGCACAAAGCGCTTCATGTGTTGTAGCACATATTGCGTTAGATTTTTGAGAGTCGTTGGTGCGATTCTCTTCGTGTTGGTGCACAGATTTTAATGAGTTTCATGAGTTGAGTATGCATTGCTTATAAATGATGATAAAGAGTAACAGAACTGTTAGAATTACTGTGTTGTAACTTATTGGTCGGACCTTTACTAATTACAAGTGCGCAGTGCGCTGTGAACCTAGGATAAACAAGGTAGTGTAGTTATTAGCGGAGCTCAATACTGTGCTTAGACATGTGAAGTACCAATAGGTTATTATCTTGTTTATTAATGACACAAATTCATTTGAATAAACTTAAACTGATGTTTCACCGACTAGACGACTGTCCAAGATAGTCGTGAGCGTCTATTAACTGAATTACAATCGCGATTAATGGGTGGTTTACCATTCACTCTGGTAACTTACAAAAGTTCCAACTCGTACTCGTGTTGTTTATCGCTGTCCTTACCAACTCGATCTTCGCGAAGTAGAGATAGTATCGTACGACTATCCGACAGCGTAGTTCCCGCTTTTCTAACCTGTTTCTTCTTCTCGAAAAGCGTGATGGTTTCGTGTGTCTGTCCGTAGATGATTGACAGTCAAATTTAGATAGTAGGTACTTTGGGTAAATTCCCACTACCGTGTAAAGAGATCAAACTTCTTAGGTCAATGGTAATGAAAAACGTTTCTCTAAGTTCCGTTTTGATAGTACCTACTAAAATGAAACTTAAGTGTTAGTAACTTGGTTTACATTAAAAATGAAAAGCCTAGCTTAACTAAGCTTGACCCGAAGTGAAGGTTCTTTTAAACGCTTGCGGGCGACCAGTATGTTGTAAAGTCAAGTCGTAAGATGCCAACCTGTGAAGTTCAAACGAGTTAGAAGAAGAAAACAATGTTTCTGAGGGCAAAAGAACCTCAACAGACCTATGATACGCTTGTTGGCTTTCCGGTAAATCCGCATCCATAAGATGCAATCGCAACTGCATACATTGTCGTTCAGGGCGTGATGAGCGGCTTGTGGTCTAGCGGGGACCTGGGCCTTGAAAGAGACTAGGTATTTGTACGGTCATGTAATGACTTGAGAGTCGCGGACTCTAGATGAAAAGTGTTGGTCGTATATCACGTGAGGTGATAACGATATGGGTGGCAATACCTAATTGTCAATAGCTGTGGCAGGGCCATGAGTAGTGTGTTTACTTTTGAAATTTGATAATTATGAGGCTTTGAAGAACTTTCCGTGTTTAAGTTCTTAAAATGGCTTAGTTAAAGTTCGTTTAGTTATTGTGAGTACTGAGTAGTCATTACTAATGATTATCTGTAAAGTTTTGGAATACATTTCATCTTACTTAACGTATACTCTATGGATTAAGTGTGAGTGTTTGGTGACCGATCCAGTTGCGCCGGAGCATGTAAGAGGTGCGCGTGGTCTGCTTTTTATGCGCAGGATATCCTTTCCGAGGGGTAGCACTTACGCGGCTGAGATGGTTAGCTTCTGGGGTTGGATCACAAGCCGATGGCCTGTGTGGTAATGACTAGCCTGAGTGGCAATGACTAGCCTGAGTGGCAATGACTAGCCTGAGTGACAATGACTAGCCTGTGTGGCAATGACTAGCCTGTGTGGCATTGACTATCCTGTGTGGCGATGACTAGCCTGTGTGGCAATGACTTGCCTGTGTGGCAACGACTAGCCTGTGTGGCAGTGACGAGCCTGTGTGGCAGTGACGAGCCTGTGTGGCAACGACGAGCCTGTGTGGCACCCGTGAGCCTGTGTGGCACCCGTGAGCCTGCGTGGCACCCGTAAGCCCGTGTGGCACTTGTGAGCCTGTGTAGCACCCGTGAGCCTGCGTGGCACCAGTAAGCCTGCGTGGCACCTGTGAGTACCTATGTGTGGCACTCGTGAGCCTGTGTGGTACCTGTTAGCTTTAGCCTGTGTGGTATGTGAAAGTCTATGTAATACCTACTATGTCGTGCATTTGCATAGCACTATCTTAGTACACTTTCAGTTCTAGTAATGTTATCGGTCTTAGTGACGATTCATTCTGCCTGGATTTGTTTCGATTAGAGGTGTCAAGGTTTGACATACACCCTTGAAAATTTAGTTGTGGTCAGAATGACCGAGTTTTGAAGTATGTGAAAAATGCGTGCGTGCGTGTGTTTTGAAGTATGTGACCAATACGAGCGTGCGTGCGTATACGTGTTCTTTGTGTGTGTGTGTGTTTATTTTTAGTAGACACGAGGACGTGTGATGGTCATGATGGCCGTGTCGTGGAAAACGATATTCTTGAATAATAAGTTGTGAAGTTGATTAACTTAGTACAGAGTCTATGGTGACCAGCGTGACGTTACTTGTCATTTGAAAATGGCGCGAATGTGTTTTCGGTAATGTCACGTGGACAGAGTCGTGCTGGTGCGTGGGAGCTGGGCAGAGCTCAGTTTGATTTGAGACACCGACCAAGACACACATCCAGCACGAAACTGTCAGTTACCTAGACTTGAGTTGTTTTGTGATTAAGATTGTTAAGTGAGGTTATTACTGCAATGAAGATTGCTATTCTACGTTATGAACTCTGTACCACAAAACCCCCATCGGTGTCAGCTCATCGCTCAGCCATCGCTGACGCCGACAAATAAATAATAATATAATAATAAATATTCCACAACTTTTCACACAACGCCATTTAGTCCCAAGTTAAGCTTGAGAGCTTGTGTTATGGGTACTAAACAGCTGATAAACATACTTATATATTTCTAAATACATACATATTATAGATAAATTACACCCAGACACAGAACAAATGATCGTGCTCATCACACAAACATTTGTCCAGGGTGGGAATCGAACCCACGACCTCAGGCATAGCAGTCAGGGTCACTAACTACTAGACCAACAGGCCAGTCAATTTATGTCAAGTTTATGGTACCTACATCTTTTATTTATTCTAAAATACTGTCTTGGTCTTTTTAATTGCAACTACGATCTCGCCATTGGTCTTTATTAGTAAGTTAAGTACCTAATCAACTCGACCTCAACCAACCATAAAAGGAATTGAATTGGAATAAGAAGAAGGTACCTACTTTTTCTGATAAATAACCAAAACGCAGCATCGCATCTTCTCACTGGCACATGAACGAGACGAAACCGATATGATGCTGTCTATCACACGAAGAACGCAAGATTGCCAGCCTTTAATAGCATGTTGAGATAATAGCCCTTTCAAGGTTACGGATCGCAAACTAGACCATTGATTGGATGTACGCAAAACTTGATTCAGAGTTGGGTTTAAATTCAAACTAGAGATTGGTAGTCAGAGCTGAACAGTTGGCACTAAATTTGGCCGTTGGACACAGATTTTCCACGTCTTACGAATGAATAAATGACTTATGACTTGCGTCTTGATAAAAAAGTTTTCACAGGAAATCCAAGAAGTTAACTAAGAATGCATCTACTAATTAGAAACCATTAAGTACACACGGTCGACGACTTTGTCGATGTAGTACTAGAGGAACTGGGTGGTATGGCTGTTAAATCTTCGCGGCAATGTGCGGCCTGAGCACGGCTTGTTGAAGCCGGTGAGTGCTCATCTAATTCGCAGTGTAAAAAGTTACCGTCTTCAGATATTGTATGATGTTTACCACACAAGATACAAAATCGCGAACCTAGATCGCCACAGTGAGACAACGTGTCAAAATTAAAAGAATTATTGAGGTGGTTCGGAAATTGTATGAAACTTAAGCCCAGGTCCACCAGGTCATCGGTTAGACCATTTTGATTACAGTTAAAATCCCACAATCACACGGCTTCTGGGTCCTGATACATGAAGTGGGATTGCAATGGGCTACTGTTTGACGCCTCGCCAGGTCCTGTTTCATTGCCGGATGGTGTCCTGGAAGTCACGTAGCTCCTCACAGTCTTGTGATGTGCCTGGCTCTTGCACACTTACTCGGGATTTATTTCGGTTCGGGGACTTCCTCGAGCCGCGGGACGTCTCGGGCGCTTGCGAAATGTCATGTCGTCTTGAGCGTTTTGAAGATGTTGTTATAGAAGTTGTTCCCGATTGTTTGGAAGCCGCGCTACCTGGTCTCTTTCTTGTCCTTGTCATAGCCTGGAAAAAAGCAGCAAATGTCAGCGCACTATTACTCATAAAAAATTAATATAAAGTGCTAATCGCAGACCAATCGACGCGGTTATCTGAGTTTAACGTTCTGGAGATTTTCATTTGCCTGATTTTATTGATTTTTAGTTTTTTGCAATCCATGGGCTCCTGACAAGGCTAACATACCGTCGAGAAATATCTCTCAGGCATGCCGGTTTCCTCACGATGTTTTCCTTATTCGTTTTTAAAGCAAGTACAGACGCCAGCACATCAACCTACCCCAAACTATAAAATTTTCCCAATTGAACTTGAACCTAATTGTGTTTAAAATAAAGTTGAAATCCTGTCTAAGAAATTAGACACATTGGGGTAGTTTGAAGTGTTGGCGTCTGTACAATACGTATATGAAACCAAGAAGTCTGAGTGAGTGAGTGTGTTTTTTAAATTTAAATTTAATATATTATTAGGTCTTTACCTATGAAATTGCCGTTCTGCAGTACTGGCCATTTCAAATCAAAACAGTTTTTGTTTGGCTAAGAATTCTAATTTCAAATTAATTTTATTTTAAAAACATGTTTTTTTTTTCCAAAAGTAGTCATTTGTTTATTGATTAGTGTTACATTTTCATCGCATTTCAATCTTTTTCGTCATCATGGATACGTTAACAATTCGAGTAATTATGGAATATGAGTACCGTCGTGGCAGCAACGCGGCACAAGCGGCACGCAACATCAACAACGTTTACGGAGCTAACACTACAAACCAACGAACCACCTGTTATTTGTTTGCTCGCTTCCGTTCTGGAAATTTCGACCTGAAAAATGAACCTCGCGGTCGTCTGAAGACTTTGGTCGACAATGACGAATTAAAGGCGATTGTGGAAGCTGATGATACACAATCTGCGGCTGAATTAGTAACAGCTTTCGACGTTAGCGTCAAAACAATATTGGTCCATTTGCGTCAAATTGGCAAAGTAAAAAAGCTTGACAAATGGGTGCCCCACGAACTCAATGATCGCCAGCGCGAAGTTCGCGTCGAGACGTGCCTTGCACTGCTCAACAGACACACAAATGAAGGAATTTTGAACCGCATTGTTGCCTGCGATGAAAAATGGATTCTGTTTGATAACCGCAAGCGCTCAGCAAGTTGGTTGGATCCTGGTTCAGCACCTAAACAATGCCCTAAACGAAAACTTACCCCTAGAAAAGTGATGGTCACTGTTTGGTGGTCTAGCGCCGGTGTGATTCATCACAGCTTCTTAACAAACGGGGTGAGTATTACTGCAGATGTGTACTGTGAAGAACTGAACACAATGATGGAGAAGCTGGCACATCTCCAACCAGCATTGGTCAATCGCTCGTCTCCGCTGCTCCTGCACGACATCGCGCGCCCTCATACTGCGCAGCAGACGGTCTCCAAGTTGCAAGAACTGGGGTTGGAAGCTCTCCGTCATCCGCCCTACTCACCAGACCTTGCGTCTACAGACTACTACTTTTTCCAGAATTTGGATAACTTCTTGGCGGGAAAAAAATTCAATACCCGAGAGGCAGTACAAAATGCCTTTGAAGAATTTGTTGTCTCCCGTCCAGCTGATTTCTTTAAGAAGGGAATCAATAAACTGCCACTGCGTTGGCAAAGATGCATTGATTGCATGAGTGGTTACTTCAATTAATACAAATAAAAAATACATGAAAAAAATTCGTTTCATTTTTTTCAGACAAAACGCCAATTTCATAGGTAAAGACCTATTATTTATTTTACACCCGGGTAACATTTTTTCAAATTTTTAATGCCATACTTATTTATATGTAATCAACTGCCCAACATATAAATTGCATGCTTTTAGCTTTGAAAATGATAATACTTTCATACATCCTTTCATCCCCCTTTTCTATCCCTTACAAGCCTTTTCACGAATCACAAAGTAGCCTGTGTCCTTTCTCAGGTTTTAGACTATCTGTGTCCCAAATTTCAGTTTTACCGGTGCAGTAGTTTGGGCGTAAAAGCGAGACAGACAGAAAGACATGCAATAGTAGATTATTAACCAAGGTGATAAAGCAGTGTCTTTTGTCGCGGGTGACGATTTAAATTGCGAGCGTAACGAAGGACTCGAGGTTTACTCCCGAGCGTAGCGAG
The DNA here is from genome assembly GCA_921972225.1 of Euplexia lucipara. NCBI lineage: Eukaryota > Metazoa > Arthropoda > Insecta > Lepidoptera > Noctuidae > Euplexia > Euplexia lucipara. The sequence continues at coordinate 34,551,733 of OV179142.1, forward strand.
GTTGTTAAAAACTTTAATCACGAGCGAAGCCAGGGATTTAAGACGAGTCCTGAGGGTAGCGAGGGATAGTTCACCAAAGACTAAGACAGCTTTATCACCGAGGAAAATACTCTGCTTTTCGTACCATTTGCGAAAAAAATAACACAATAATAATATGAGATAAGCATTTTATGACAATTGAAAGTAAACGTATTTTTAGAACATTAACTTATTTATAAAAATAAATTATAATAAACTTAAGGTTTATATTTAGTATTTGAAGAAAACAAAAACGCGGCAAATTCCTAGATTATTTTGTTTTGTCGGAAAAGCAAAGGCATCAAGCTTATACGGCCTCGTCGGTTTTCGTAATTTAATTTAATGAATAATCATAACTGCATAATAAGTGCGTATTCCTTTTTCAAAATGATGTATAATGCTTTATTATACAAACTCAATGATGTTAACACAGAATATGTAGTTCAGTATAAATTTCGGTAAGTATTCCTAATTTAAATCACATTCTCTCCCTATGGGATGAATGAAATCCAGTACAATTTTCTTTCCCTGTTTTTAACAGATTAAAAATGACTATTGTTATGTTCGCTTTTTGTGGCATAGAATGTCACTTTTTTGAGCAAGTGGTACGAAAAGTTACTTTTGCATTTACAATATCTATTAGGGTGTCCCAAAAAAATAAAAGTTGTTTTTTTTTAACGCATACCCTCTTATTATATTTGAATAGAGTTAAAACACGTATAAATAAAATTTCATGTACCTAGGACCACAGCAACCCGTGCCGACTTGCATTGATACATTTCAGTACTTGTTCACTTCAGCGCGTTGGAAATATCGTATCGGTGTTTAGTAATTACTTGGTTTTTTCTTAGTGAACGCATTATTTTCGTTGAGTCAAGATGTCAGGGGACTTACGCAGTTCTAGAAAAGACACATTTTTAATAGGCGATGTAAAACATCAAATTACCGGTTCAAAATATCCCTCTAATGGCCAAGTACTGGCGGTTCTGTTTTATAATATTCGTGAAATGAATTTAAGTGCTTATGAAAACGTAAATCTAACTAAAAGAGAGTGTATTATTTATTGGGAAAACGTATACCGACTAAAGCTTTACCTAACTGTGTTAAGAAATTAGTTACCTTATACCAAGTCTGGAGAGATTTACAAAAAAATGCGAACAAAATACAACCCATATTCGAACAGCGTCGTCCAGAATTTATTACAAGTATGGTCAACTTGTCTGACATTCTACATGCCGATGTCCGTTAATTAATAAAAATAAATAAATATAGAATATTCTTGGAGTGGCAGAAAGAGCCAGGCAGCATGGTCACTTAGCTGGAGTGGATAAAAAGTTGACCGACAAATAGGAAAAATCGTGCCTTAGAAATATCAAGAAACAAAAACGAGCTTATTATTATGCGTCCCGTACTGCTTCGATTTCATCTTATCAAGAAAAACATCTTCTGATTCTGAATGGAAGTAATGGATTTGCTAGCCGATTTGTCCACCCCAACTGAGATCGCACTGTCCGATATTAATAAAACGTGAACGAGCAAACATTTTATAACTCTTAAATTAGTGCAGCTTTGGACAGGTGTCGGTTATGTATGAAAAATCACCGTTGAAGAGGAACAAAAGCAATTTTTACCGCGTTGCGTACATAAACTCAGGCTCATATACCCTGATTGTAAAACGACAACTTCGAAAAAATAAATATATAATAAACTAGCAGACGTTACGCGGTTCTACCAGCGTAGTTCCCGTTCCCGTGGGAATACGGGGATAAAAGTAGCCTATGTTACTCAAGGTGAATGTAGCTTTCCAATGGTGAAAGAGTTTTTTAAATCGGCACAGGAGTTTTTGAGTTTATTCATTACAAACATACACACACAAAATACATTTTTTTCCTCTTGTAATATAAGTGTAGATAATGTTCTTTTATTAATAAATAATGTTCTTTAATAGTAAATAATGTTCTTTTAATAATAAATATTTAATACAAGTAAAATAGTGTTTAAACTAATAATAAAAAAATAGTTTTAAAATTTTCCCGTACAATCCCCATACACCATTTTTCTTAAAAGTTTGACATCAAATCGGCACGGGTTATCGTTATCCGATTTCTATAATATTTTATATTTGAGTTAATATGGTCAATTAGAAAAATTATAGAGGGTATGCGTATTCAAAATCGAAAAAAAAAATTCGCCCTTATAGGCTGGGACACCCTAATATCTATATACAATTATTTGTTGTTTTTGAGTTAGTCTTTTTGTTCCCTTACGCCATTCATATATAATTACCACAAAATGTCAATGAACTATATTTAGTATGCATTTGTACTTATAACAGTTTAAACAATCAAATAGTGTAAAAATCAGTACGTGTGTACCTATATTTTTTTAGGAGTTCCCTCAATTTCTCAAGGATGCCTCATCAGATATGAGTTTTGATACAAATGGGACCAATCTGCTAGCATACCCTATCAAATAAAAAAATAATTTTGAAAATCGGTCCATAAATGGCGGAGTAATCGCGTAACAAACACACAAAAAAAAAACGTACCGTCAAATTGAGAACCTCCTCCTTTTTTTGAAGTCGGTTAAAAACATCGGAGCAGTTGTAGTATAAGATAAACATACATCCATTGTACCTCGTTTACTTTCAGCTATTTTCATGCCCATGCCGTTTGCGTTGCTGGAAATATTTTTCTAAATATTGCTGTAGATATGATGTGGATAAGTTGTTTATCTCTAAGTAGCGCATAATTTAATAGTAAATAAGCTAAACACACATTTCCGTTCGCATTGCTCTTTCATATCCACCTGAGAACCATCAATTTGCAAACAGCAAGAGGAATTACTTTTTTCGCGATGCACATAATTATTTCCCATTTTTTTTTGCTCTTTGCAAGTTGCCATAGAAATGGGCGAAATGTAAACAGGGTTTGAAGTGATATTATTGCAAGGGGTAATCAAATACTTAAATTGCTTTTGCCAGGTTATTTCGCCAATGAATGTTTCTTGCAGATAAAGTGTTTCGTTCCGAGTAGTATCTAAATAAACATCGCTTACTGGGTCCTAGCAATCATAATTCATCAAAGCATGCATATTAAAGGAAATTCCTAATCGACAAAACGTTTGCTTAGCAACGTAACCAAATTAATTGTCTAATAAAAGCCATCGCCATTGATCGATCATCAAAATCAACACAATTTCTCACTGTTTTGTTGGGGTTTAGTATTCTAAGTAATTATTTGACAAGCCTTTTTCCAACTATATTGGGGTTAGCTTATAGTTCAACCGGATTCAGCTGAATGCGATTAATTAGTCACATTATAGAACACACACCCACAAATAAATAACTATATTAAAAGAAGTGTAGAGAGTAAGAGGAGATAAAGTCTAGGGCTGAACAGATTGCAATAAAATTCGAAAAGGAGTTAGATCGTTTTCTGGAGACGGACAAAGTTTAATGATAAATGATATTTACTTCTGTAAATAGGTCTTCACAAACACTTTTACACGTCATCGTTTTAATCGTGTCAATTAGAGACACTGTAGAAAGACAATGACAGCGCGGACACTGGATCTCCGGATCCGGATCCACAGGTAGTAGATGAGATCAAACTTTCATTATCTGCCTACTCTGAGAAGAAACACCAAAAGAAACTCAAAGTTCATAGTCTCTTTTAAAGTCCAGACATTATCTTGGTCAAATCATAAAAGACTCTGATTTGATATATTATTTAGATTTGTAGTGATTCTTTGTTATCCTTTGTCAAATAAAAACAATTGGGAGTTCATGAAAAAAAATATGAACCAATTTTTCTATATTTTTTTATTGCAGCGCCATCTTGGATGACATGTTGTCTTCCAAGTCCATGGTGGCAATTTGACTTTCGCCAAGTCTTAAAGGCTAAAAGTAAGAAGGTAATTTATTATAAATTGATTCTAAGGCGGAGCATAGTTTGCATAGGCAGCTAGTTTTATATAAACTACTTATTATAGCCAAGAAGAATAGTTCATATTATTATGTATAACAGAAGGTAGAAACTTCGCAAATAAATAAATCGCAACAGCAAATTTTATATTAATCATGTTATCACAACAATAAAAATAATATCTTAAATCTGTTGTTGTTGTTGTATGTTTAAAAGATCAATAAAAACACCTATACTTAATAATATGTTTTCTTCAACTCAGTGTTTAAATATAATTATAAATATTTATTTAGATTTTCCGTGGTGTGGACGTAATAAAGTCAGTGATAGCCCAGCGGCGTGACCGCGCTCAGCAAAGTCATAGATCTCGAGTTCGAACCTAAGGCACACCTCTGATTTTTCGGAGTCATTTAAATCGCACCCCTAGATGAAAACCACGGTAACTCAAAAAGCGGCTATTTGGAGTTAATGACGATTTAGAATTTCGAATTCGTGAGTTATATAACGAAGATATAACTCACATAACTTTATCTACTACCTACTGTTTTCAAAAAGTGACGTATCGCGACACTTTCGTTGAATGACTTTACTAATAAACTACTTAATGTTTATTTTTCAGGTTTGTTAAAAACTTATAAAAGTCCATTTCGAATCCAACATGCTTTAGAAATGATTATAATACTAATTATTATTATTATTTATTTTTAATATTTTAAAAATCAGTTTCTCGTCATGTTTTTGAGTTGTTTTCATCTAGGGGTGCCATATGTTGTATAATTTTGACTAGCTTCAAAAACGGTGAAGCAAAACATTGTGAGGAAACCAGAAAAAAAAAGCATACTTGAAAGAAATTTCTCGGCAGCATGTGAAGCATCTTATGACATTCACAGAATATTTTGAAAGAGTTTTCAAAATTGGTTAAGTAAATCCAGAGATTACCAACAACACAACGTCACCAACTCACAAGCTTTACCTCTTTAAAATACGAGTATTAGTATAGAAAGAAAAAAATACCCGCGAACAAAGTCGCGGACAACAGTTTGAATATTTGACTACTTACGGGGTAAAAAAAAACAAAATGAATGATAAACTTCTTTATTTAATTTGTTACAGCTTTATTTATTCATGTTATTTTGACACAAGATATAAGTATTGTCCATAATTGTATTACATTTGGTAATGTTTACTATATATATGCTCCATTTAGACAGAAGTTAAAAAGGTTTTTACGCACATTTTGTAACAACAGTAAAATTAAATAAGTTACAATTACGATAGACGTCGAAATGATTATTATCTATTTTTACTGCAGTCACACTCAGTTGTAACCATAGCAACAATTTATTTTAAGAAATGATGTGGATACATTTAGTTGTAATATTATTTCATTTTAGTTGAAAATTGTAGTGTCTATGAAAAAAAACCTCAAAGAAGCAGGGATGAACAACACATGGACATGTTCTTCGTTTCACTTTAATTCTTCTAAATTTGAAATAAAACAATTTGAATAAAAATTGTTTTCAATTATCTTTAAAATAAAATGTTTTGTATTTCTGCTTCTACGAGCCACTTTTTCCTAATGCTTTTATAAATAGAATTGTCTATACAAGATGATACCCTGTAAAAGACTCACAAATATTTATTTAAAATATTACTTAATGCTAAAAGTCTCTTAGACTATAAACACATTTCATCACACAGTATTGTCAAAACCATTAGGCATTTGTGTACGTATATTACTACTTATCCCCACCTGTCTAATATCTTGCCACCTGTTATTTTAAGTACCATGTGGTATTTATTAGGCGAACCTGTTACCATACTAGGTTTATTGTTGGTTGGGACACAAACCTAGTCTCCCGGCTCCTATACCCGACTCGGGAATTGAACCCAAAACCACATGCTCAGCAGTAGTGTTAACATATAATTGTATTAATAACAATGAATTAATTTATAAAATCACTTACAACTAATATTACAGGCTAATTGTTACAAAAATAGTTTACTGTAAATAAAAACAACATAAGTACACTAAAAATAATCACAGACTTTTTATAATCAACACCTACTACATATTTAAAGCCCGTTTAGTTTACTTATTCATTTCATTTGTAAAGTCCTATACTTAGTTCAATTCTGAAATTAATTTCTATGAATTCTCTGAGAGAAAAAGAGACAAATATTTTATATTTTTTTATTAGATTTAGTATTATTGACTGCCTTCCTATTATAGTTATAAGTGTTTGGTATGCTCATAAAAATCTTTGAAAAAATACTGAACATTCATTGTTTGTTTTTTTTTTTTTGAAGTCGTTGGGCTGAGCACCTGAAGTTACAAGTTGAGCTCTTTATTACCGGACCTGTCCACTCATATCTGTGTGGTTGCTGGTTACCACATGGTCTGACAAAGACAAAGTCTGAACTTTAAAAGGGGTACGACCTCTGACTTTCTTTCTGTGTTTTTTATCAGAGTAGTCAAATTTTTAAACACCGACTTCACTAGCTATAAAATTATTTAATTTGGGTGACGAGTAAAAGTTTCAATAGGAACTAATTTACACAAATATATTTCATTATTTTTCTACCTAATAATCTTCTTAATAATGTATTATGTACTACTTGCAAGTTGCAAGGAAGAGTCTACTCTATTAACAGAAATTAATAGCTATTTATTTATTAAATGTAATATTTTTTTCTATAGTTGTATTATTAGAACTATTTAAAATCTGCTAACAAATTGCATTGAATAACACGCTCAATTTACACATTTTTTTTTTTCATGTTTAACAATGAAATAAATACATAATTAACCGTTTTAATGTAATATTTATTTTAAACTTTATTATATGTACTCACAAATAAATTGCAAGACATAATCCGCTTATTTAACTGAAATAAATATCTAACATTAAAAACTTAACATTAACTATCCGTTATGTATTATTAAAATTTTGTAACATGGACTTACGTTTTAATGTTATATTTTAAACAAATAAACCAATGCAATAAATAAACCACTCAATTGAATTGAACGTCTGCGTCTTTCAATGTAAAAATCTTCATATTAACGTTATATTTAAACTACTCAGAAATTGCAACACTTAACCACTGTAACTATGATCGCTGCCACGATAAACTCTTATAAAAATAATACCTACTGTTAAATAAATAAAAATGCCAAAATGTTAGTAAGTAATTCAAAAATAAAGTGATTAGGTGTACAACATATGGTACACGTCGAAACATTCCAAGCATAGTCCGGGTTTGTTAGGACACATCGCGCAATACCACATAGAGTCCCTACGTTTTTTAAACTCTCTGTAGCACAAGCGGCAAGCCTTACGCTTGCGACGTCCTCTTGAATTTCTAGCTGTCATCTTGGTAATTGTGTGCTCCATACCTCCTAGTTTTATTTCGGGTAACGCCAGCTCTTTGGTCTTAGTTACAATGTAATCAAAAATTAATATTTTCGGAAACGTCGGGTTCGGTTTAATAAAATAAAGGTGAAACGTTTCTACTTCTCTTGCAGGGTGCATCAGCTCAATCGCATCAAAAGCCACATTTTGCTGTTCTTCTTTGTTCTTAACCAGTTTGAAATCCAAATCCGTATGATGGTTCTCATATTTACTCCTAGCATTGTTACCAAACAGCTGTTTCTCGATGTCACGGTCTGTGTATTTGAAATCTATTGGCGGTTGGCACTGTTTCGACTCCAATGGGCCCGCTGCGTTATCCATATTGGATCTTCAATTGTTTAAATTGTAAGTCAATATTGGCAAAAAACAACTAGTTTCACAATTATGTTTTTCAGACTGCAAAAGTATGACTAAGTGCAGATTCCGGCGCGTACTAAAGCACACAAACGGAGCGACGTGACTTTACATACGGCCTGGGCGGCCCTCGCGTTCACCCCGAGCAACCCCGCACTCTCCCACGCGCGCAACCCGCACCCCTCTGGCCCACGCCACGCCTTAATGGAACTGGAATGCAATGTTGATGAAATCAACACTCTTTTAACGTTAAAAATACAAAAATAACAAGGTTTGCTTTGTCTGGCCTACGTTGGTGTCAACGTCCGAGGGTCTAATCGGATGCAACACATGCAACTAAATTTTCCGTGCAGCGCATCCAGTAACTGGTGCCCCTTGGAAAGACTGTCAGTATTTTTGTATTCTAACATGTCGTTGGGATCCACAAAATGTCAGTCGAATTCAACAACTGACCTAATAGTAATCGAAAATTTCTTAAACTTTAAAATAATATCATATTAGTTAAACGTGCTAGATACTTAAATAATTCACTTTAAATATTAGTTGTATCAATTTTAGTAGATTTAATTTCCCCTATGAACATCTAATTAAATATTTGATGATAAATAAGCTCAATGACCCATCAATTACTTAGAAGTAATTATTTTTAGTTACAGAAAATAATACTTATAAAAGTTACAAAATTAGACCAGACTCTACTGCAGATCCCTTGTCATTAGATGTCTTCTTAAAAAATTAAATATCTGTTCTCAGATTTCTACAAGGTTCCAAGCATGCAGAAAAAACTTTTAGCTACTTTAACCCCACTTTGATAAGCCTTACGGCGAGAAAATTCCTAAAACTCATTAGACACAGAAACAATAAAGAAACTTTCAGTTTGAATTTTATGCAGAAAAAAAGACTCGTCTTCATTCAGGTACAGATCATTACCAGCCCATGGAGTACAAAAAATACCCTAATTGATAGTCCAATAATATTTTGTTGAAGGAAGTCGAGACTTGCGAAATATTTACACTACGGTCTGCCTAACCCGTCACGAAACACAAGCGTAAAGTAACGTAAGTTAAGTTTTTACCATTTAAAAAGAAATGCTCGTTTGTTCCCAACCAGTCACACTGTTACTCGTTGGGAAAACTTTTTAAAGTTCATTCCTAACATTGGTTCCCAACGAGTCACATCGTAACGTCTTACAGTGTGGCTGGTTGGGAATTTTTTAAAATTGTTCTCCCAACCAGTCACACTGTTACTCGATGGGGCAACTTTTGGGACTGGTTACCCTGAACGCAACTATTTAGATTAGGTTAATTTCTCCTTTAAAAAATGGGTAGCTTAGGTTAAGTTAAAACTGTGACCTCCTACGCCTGAATCGACTTACCAATGTAAGTAAATTATAAATGATGACGAATATATCATTTATCTTCATTTTTAATTTACTTACATTGTTTAATTTTTTGCCCCATCGGCATCGAGTAACAGTGTGACTGGTTGGGAAAAAATTCCCAACGAGTCACACTGTTACAGGTTACAGTGTGACTCGTTGGGAACAATCGGAAGTGCCGGTCGATTCAGTAAAATTGTAAAAGCCAACTGATGAAAACTTGAGTAAGGTGAACAGTAGTGTAGGGCTAGCATTAGTATGGAATTTCAGCTTAATTTGCATGCACGTTACCTTCATTTTCACGGCTTGTTTTCTTCAGAATAGCACAGCTGATGCATCGATATAATTATGATATAATTATTTAATCGATATACTCGTCCCGCCATATTCGCCTAAGCCTACCGCAATGTCGTGTCGATTGCCATTGTAAGGGAACCCATTGGGTCGTGCGTTCGTCCCATTGATCGTTTGACATGCGGCAGATGTGTACAGCCCAGTTTTATTGAGTGTAGTTTTTTTAAGTGACGCAGTTTGTGAAGTGACGTCAGTATTTTTTAAGATAAAACAGATTGTATTTCTAACCTCTTACTCCGTTCCATAGCTCTCTGGCAAACCTCTCTGAATCATCTGCCTAGCCCATTCCAGTTTAACCGGATGCTGAGTACCAGTGTTTTACAAGGAGCGACCAACTGTCAGACCTTTACAACCCAGTTACTGGGTAATACCACAGTATAAATATTAATACAGTGGGACGACGCCTTTGATCGGACGTCTACACGCGTTAAGGTCATGGCACATTATACCGGCACCGCTCCAAACCAGCAATTGACTTGTCATTAAATTTAGAGCCAAAGCGAAAAAGCCAACGGCGAGCAGTCAGCGCGCTTGCCAATACCACACAACTCGACTCGCAGTCCGCGTGCCGATAGCAACAGTAACGATAAACCAAGTCACCTTTGCATTAATAAAGAAATTTGCCATTTTCCTAATAAAGGGATTTTTGACATTTGAACCACTAACATTAAAGTTCGAAAAAAAGACTGAAATAACAGTTTTCTTTAAAATTTTATTGGGTAACTTAAACAATTAATAATCCGTGTTTCTACCGCGAACACTAACAACACAAGAACATCGGTTTGGCATACTCAAAATGAGTTCATCCAAATCACGCTGTGGAATGGCCGCCCATGTTCGTTGCAACAACAAAAAAAGGTCTTCTTGCGACTGGATACCCATATTCGGCAGAGCTCTTCTCTGTAGCATATCCCATGCATGCTCAATCGGGTTCAAGTCTGGCAACTGAGCAGGCCAGGGCAGGACATTGATGTTAGCTGCGGCGGAATATTAATTGTTTAAGTTACCCAATAAAATTTTAAAGAAAACTGTTATTTCAGTCTATTTTTCGAACTTTAATGTTAGTGGTTCAAATGTCAAAAATCCCTTTATTAGGAAAATGGCAAATTTCTTTATTAATGCAAAGGTGACTTGGTTTATCGTTACTGTGACAAACGAAAACACTTTATTTGATGAATCCTTAAAGAAAATTTTAATTAATATCAATCAGGAGAAAAGTTATTGCAAAAATATATGTTGATCCCTAGACACTTTTGATGTGTGTACTTGATAAATGTTATTAAAAATGTAAAATTCGGTGCGAATGTACCTATATTTTTTGAGGACTTCCCTGAATTTCTCGAGGATCCCTCATCAGATATGTTTTGATGAAAATGGGATCAATCTGTTAGTATACCCTATATAAAAAAAAAACTTCAAATCGGTCCATTAATGACAGAGTAATGAGGTAACAAACTTAAAACCAAAAACATCCAACCGCATTGAGAACCTCCTTCTTTTTTTTAAGTCGGTTAATAACAATAGAAAATAAAATAGGAAATCATCAACAAAAAAAATAACGCAGGTCTAAAATCATGTGTCATCTTGGTTTTATAATTAATGGTAAGTATTACTCCAACGGAAAGTCAATATTAAACTTACAAAAAAATACTCTAACACTCCTCACGATAATTAATAACAAAAAATACTGACTACTCTGAGAAGAAACACCGATAGCAGCTCAGTGGTTACAGTCTGTTTTAAAGTACAGACATTATCTTGTTCTAACACGTAAGAACCATGCCGATTAGTGTCTCAGATGCTCGAACAGTAATATCAAGAAAATAACATTTTAGAAAACGTCAAAGATAAACTAAGAGAGCACATAAGAATTGAAAAGAAACTACATTGATAGTTACCCGGGTTTGAACCGGCAACCTCGCATTGAGACGATTAATTAACCAATCGGCCATCACAACATCCTTTGTCTTTGGAGATTGTATTAGGGCCCGAACGCAAATCTTACAAACCTCCCCGAACGCCATTGAATTAATCAAATGCACGATTTGTTTTAAAAAGCCAACAAAAAAATACAAATGAATAACGGCTTCTAAAAGAATATAATATTAAACCATCTGCTTTTGTTATTTTTCTCCGCCGATATTTGTTCTGAAGCTCAAAGTAAAACAAAGCTCATTATAAAACACCACCAAAAGTTTTCGTTTCACACTCTATTGATACCAAAGCTGTTTTAAACACACGTATCAAATATCCACGGAAAATACCTCCTCTTCTTTGCCTATTTATATCACTATAAAAAAAATAAACACGTACCTTTTTATTATCCATGGCTGCGACACAGCACAGGCAATATACAGCTCAGTATTTCTTCACTTAAAACAATATTCGCACAAAAAATTAAAAGTCTCAAATACTTTGTCTATGTCTGAGGGCAGAAATAATTTAGAATTAAATGCAGTTGACTAACGTCCTGGTTTCGGGGCTGCGCCTAACTGACTGGCTTCATAATAGTCGTACACTAGTTTATATAGGCTTACTTAGGCCAGTGTATTTCCTTTTTACTCCCTTTACAGAATATTTTTTCTATTGTTTTGGTTTATTTATCTTTTTTCAGGGGTGAGTTAAGTACGTTGATTCGTAATATCTGTTTGTTATATCAGTAATTGACTTTCAAAGACGTATCTAAATAAATTTAGGCGCCAAAAAGTGACTCGTTTTACATTTTGAATTAACGAGGAAATGTCGTGAAACGGCCTCATTTTCAGTAATGATTTAATTTTTTAATTATGCTATTAACTGTGCAAAGTAAATAGGTTTATTTGCTATAATTCTTTCAAGGCATTTAAGAAGTTTTGGGATCGGTTCAAGGAACCGCCGCCCGTTTTGCTCCGAACCTGGGCCGGCGGGTGAGAGAGCTGATAAATAAAGGTCGTCTCGCTCTAGTCCTGACCGCTCGGACACGCACGCAGTTGCGTCGTTATGGTAACTATACCCTGCAGCATGTAATTTTCAGGGTTCACATCACCACGTTCATTAAATTGAGCTGTTTTTGTAGTAAAAATTATCATAGGAACAGTTCGGTGAGGTGAGGTGAGCGTGAAGTGAACTGTCAATTCTTAGATTTAGTACTTAGGTTTAGTTTTTTTTTTCAGATAAAAAAAAAAAACATTTCTAAATGTTCAATCTCTAGTGGCCCACTGATATAACAATTCTAGTTAGAAATTACGATACTACTAACTTTAATACAATACCTAAGGTAATTTTTAATAAGATTTTCTAAAATTACACAGCAAAATACAGCTTGTACGAGTTTATCATAAAACGTTCATAAGTGATTTTCAACTATAAGTTCATACCTAACTAAAAGAAAAATTGACAAGCACGTGTAAGAGATGATATTTTCTCTCTTTTATATTAAGCAGATACTGAGAAAAAATATAGCTCCAATAATTTCATTTTTCTTAGGAAAATTATGAAGAGCCAAGAGGCTATTCGAAGAAGTGGAAAAAATAACATGAAATTAGTAATAATGGAAAAGATGTGAGACGGGCGAGACGGCTCTTTGTTGTGGAGATTTACCAGTATATTTGTTAAGGAGATATAGCTTTCTTGCAGAAAACTGTATACCTCTGAACATAAAACATATTGACTTGACTCCGCCCACTTACCCGTGGCACGATAACCGCCCCCTGCTTCACAGTCAAGCGTCATTCCCGGAAGCATTATTATGATTGTATGAGGTAGAAAAATATCGCGAAATACTGTTTATTCGAAATAACGATGGTGTTAAATATAGAAAAACCCTGGGCACGTGTAGGGAACGAGCTAATGAGTACACGAGCTAAAAATCAATACCCTGACTAAGTAGAGTTACAGTGTTACTACGCAAGTTTCAGTATTCAATTAAGCGCCGATTTTTTAATCATCATTGTTTCTTATAAGCAAGGAACATTATTTCCATGGATCTTGAAAAATTTTCGCTTAATTAATAATGACCTTATTAATAACTCTGTACATACCAACCTAAAAAAAAAACAAAACGAAAAGTAAAACAATTATAGGGTATCAATAAATCATCCAAATCGCTGTCAACGGTAAAAGTGCCCGAAAGACTGGCCGCAATGCCACGTTGTATGGCAATGCAATATGTGGCAAACTACAATAACATTTAATAAAAATAATAATATTAAACCAAAATAATTAAATTCTTAATATCAATAGCTCGTCAGTAGGTAAACTAGTTACAAGACAATAGTACCTATATTTCATTACAAGTGCGGAAAGGTTGTCATTGCAAAGAGTTCCAACAAATTTCTACCCGTGCCGAGGCGCAGCCGAAGGCGAGGGTTGACAGTCGGAAAAAGTTGCAATGACGGTTTCGCACGTGTACAGAACGACTATTTTTAATACAGTTGCGAAAAAATTAAGCAATTTAATAAAATTATAAAAACACAATAAACTCAACTAACCAACAATGTATTTCTTATAAAAGTTATAATTCACACATTGAAATTGGTATAAATACAGTTTTTTATACTAACTGGGGAAGTTTTAGGTTGCTGTTTGACACAAATTATTGTTAATTTCGTGTGATTGTTCATGTATATAATTATGTCATATGCAATGGCGTTTGCTAGTAGATAGAGTTTAATCTGATGAATTATCATTTTGTGACACAAACAACTAAAGAAAATTTCTGAATAATGGCGCCAACCGTAGAATCTTTTTCTTCACCCATTCTGGTAGGCAAAGGGAACTATGCCCATACAGCCAAGTCTTCAGTAGATTTTTTTAATTGATATGAAATGAAAATTAAATTTAATGTGATGAAATGAAATGAAATCTAATCAAATCATTAAATCTGAAATTGAAACAAATTAGTAGCTTCTTTTTAGAAATATACGTATTTGCATGAATCATAAAGACTTCTACGATTTTTTTAGTAAATACTTCATGGTTGGTTTTTCTTTTTAATAGACATTATTTTGACAGTTGGGAAAGTGAACGCACTAGTTCGGGAAAGGTAAAAAAAGCACGAGTATGTAATAGCCCACATCCCGAACTGTTGTAGTAAGAAACTTTATCCTTATTTGTATGATTAGCACAACACTAATTAGTTAAGTACGTCACTATAATTGTTTTTACTCTGTGACAACACTATGGTAGAATCTCTCAATAAAACCAAACCACGTTCATTGCCAGTTTTCTTTTATTTAACTTAAAACAACACGAACGCTATACGTCCTTGCAATATGCCACTTTATGAGCAACTGTATTAAAAAAAAAACGTTATAATACAGCATTTAACAAAGCGATCAACAGTTATAGTCGTTGATTGAATAGTAGATATGTTTTCAAACAAAGGTTAGGATTAACTTTATCTTTAGTTTCCTTTGGGGGTTCTGTCTTGGTTCTGTGTTATTTCAATGATGCAACTAAAAACCTTTTATTTTTATTTTTGATCTCTTTAGTGTTATTTTATATTTAATGTTGTTTTTAAAACCAGAGGTCTACCTCTCATGCACAAGGAAAAGTACAAATTGGGCAACGTGACTTAATCAATTTATATATTTTATGAACACGCTTTTAAAGCACAAAAGAAATGTCTTGTTTGTGACATACGTACCCAATCTAGCTGTATGCTATATTTTAAAAAGCTTAAGATTTGAACCTTTCCTGCCCTCTACATCTATGAGGTCGCTATATTTGTAAAAACCAATAGGAAAAAGTTTGGAAACCTGCTGAAAAAAATTAAGTTTATCTAAGACATCATTGAAATCGGTGAAGGAAAAACATCGTGAGGAAACCTGGATTTATTTAAGTTCAAAATCACCAATCCGTCTTCTCTTTATAAGAAGATGCCTTTTTCCTGCAGTAGACCAGTAAACAAGCTGGTACAGACGTTTATGCGAGTTTAAATGTTTACATACGCACCTAAAATACAGGGGAAATTCGTAGAACGGGGCAACCTTTTACTTAAAAAAAAATGTTTTATAGGTACTAGATCTTGTCATAAATGAATGTGTGTAAAAAACAAAATTCCTAAGGTTTAATATTATAAGTTGCATCTCGTTTAGCTAGATGGTGCGTTGAAATCTGCTCCAGTAATTTCAAGATGAGCAAAGTTGTCGAATCTCGTTTTGCTAGTAAACTCTAGTCAGGAACAAGTTTGACTATTTTTTTTGTTTTCAATCGTTTTCAACGTGAACCTACGATTGATAACCAACAAACAGTAAGTATTAACAACAACATTGATATGTTAAAGTTTATTTGACTTTATAGTTGTTATTACCTTTTAGCGCCTACTTGGTAGATAATTGCTATGGCATTAAGTCCGTCTTTGAAAATTTATTGGTAAATACAGTTTTGTTTGCTTATGCACAGGTACCCAAAAGTAACTTATCTACCCAACTAACTATGTACTATAAAATACTCCTTGGTAAAAGATTGCAGTACCGACAGAGTCATGTTCGTGTTTTCGTCCTGAAATCTTTTACTGGCAAGTAAACACATAAGTCGCATTTCGTTGTAGTATTTTTTTTTATAACACGACGGTGGCAAACAAGCTTACGGCCCGCCTGATGATAAGCGGTTACCGTAGCCTATGGACACTTGCAACACCAGAGGCGCCACACGCGCGTTGCTGACCCTTTTTTGGTAAATCTTTTTTTCAAAAAGTTGAGTTCTTTTTGGTAAGTTATAAACTCTAAGCACATATTCAGAAAGGCACCTCTAAATAAATCTGTTTGTGAACTTCTGTCAATTCACTATACAGGGTGTCTCATTCAAATGGGTCAGTATGGGAAAGTCTGAAGCTATAAGACATACGAAGATCTGTTCTGAGGAACCATGTCATCGATTTTAATAACAAGAAAAACTGCATTCATACATTTTAAAAAACATCTGTAATTGTAGTAATATTGTAAACGTGGTCACTTCGAGCACCTACTAAAATAAATTAAAGTATGTGGAAACAGTGCATTTTATTCATTTTAGACATCATGTTTCGTTTCATTTACTGCTTAAGACCTCCACAATCGATATCTTAATAGAAATAGTGTATGTTTTTTTTTCAAAATAACCGGGTTCGATTCCCGAACGGAGTACAGATTTTTTTTTTAATGTATGAATGCAGTTTCTCTTTTTATTAAAATCGATGACATGGTTCCTCAGAACAGACCTTCGTATGTCTTATAGTTTCAGACTTTCCCATACTGACCCATTTGAATGAGACACCCTGTATACTTACATACTGTATACATACCCCGTGGCCTTTTTCCCATGGGAGTAGGCAAAAACTACACAACTTCTTTTGCTTCTACTAGGTATATAAGTAGGTAATCTACCTACTTTTACAAAAATCAATTGTTTAAAATATTTGCTCGCACACCACATCAATTACCTAAAGTATTAAAATTTGTAAGTCACACTACAAGGTTGATAGAAATAATGACGTATTAAAATACATTGGAAGGTTGGAACATATTGCACATAATATGGTATATAAAAACTCAATACAAACAATGTTTGCACCTATGCAAATACAGGGAGGGTTGTATAATTTTGATAGCAATAATAATCCCCTTGCCATAGGCCCTTTGACCATCGGTTATTAATTGGAAGTTTCATAATTATCTGCTACGGACATTAAGCGGATGCTAAAGTAATGAATGGGTACTGCAGGGGGACTGGCCTCAATGGTATGGAATTAGCACTGCCTCAATTAATAACACCATGCAACATTTCATCGTCCAACTAATTGCTATAATCTTTTTGTAAGGCGTTGTAGATCGTAGTTAGCAGTAAGCCCGTATTAGAGTAATTACGATTCTCAAGAAGGCCATTAAAATGGTTTTCAAACGATTCTGAAATATTTCTCCGACATTCGTTTCGCCGTTGAACGGAACTTTTGAAAATATTGATAGAACCTTTTACTGGTTAACGATTCGGCGACAGGGTTCTCAGCACTTAAAATGGTCCCTCATATAACTAAGAGGTTTTCTTCTTATCATTTGAGATTAACATAGCGTCAGAGTTTTAATGCCGCCTATGGACCTCTGACATGGCATCACATACCTACCCTTGAGAAATAAAAATATTAATTGGTTAAGAACCACTGAATTTAAAGGAAGAAAATTAACCATGGCGTAATAATATGGGAGAATGTTTTCAAAGTGTATCAAGTGTTTTTCAAGATGATAAGTGATACGTAAGTCGTCTTCCCATCTCGCTGCCGGACGACAGACGCTTCTCTTGGCGTTTCTTGTACCACACGGTCTACAGCTTTAGGTACTCTACCGACCATCCACGCACCTACTTAAATGTCCTGCCCAACTCGATCTATCATCATCATCATCATCATTTCAGCCATAGGAAATCCACTGCTGGACATAATCCTCCCCTATAGATCTCCAATAAGACCGGTTGGAAGCGGCTCGCATCCAGCGCGTTCCCGCGGCCTTAACGAGGTCGTCCACCCAACCAACTCGACACAAAACGTAGAATATTTAAATACCAAAACATATTCTCTACAGGGACTTATAGCACAGCCTCAACTGTAACCTCTGAATGCAATGAAAACCGCATACAAAACCCAAAAAAAAAACAGTGTTGTCACTATTCAAAACAGTACTGGATTCAATCGAACAGTGAATAATACCCTTGCACTCGAAAGTCCGCATCGGTGATTTTATACCACACACGTTTCGCAAATATGAATTTTAGTTGAAACTCGCACTGAATTGGGAGTGTGATTACCGAATGCGTTTCACAATTTTGTACAAGCATTTCATGTGTTCCGTATTTCAATAGAGTTTTAAGTCCCTCCTCACAAAGCCGATTAAGTATCGAAACAGATGACATATTTCGACGAAACACACAATTGGAAGGGGCATCGATGCACATCCGGACACTTTAACGTTTTTTTTTATGTCATTTTTGCTTAAAACTGTAAAACAAAGTAATATACTCATCATTTCCATCTAACTCGATGCGATATTTTAGTGAGAAGTTAAATAGCCACTACTGTCATTTCAAATTTGATTGGATTAGACAAAGATTATATAATAAGTATATAATCTTTGACCATACATATACATTATAAATATTCTATGTAATGCTGAGGGTTCTAGACTCAGTTATGTACAGAATTTATGGTATGTGGCAGTAAGTCCAACGATGTCGCTTCCACCCTGTATGGTTTCGCTTAAGCCTTTGGAAAATGCAGGTCCACTTATAATAGTTCCACGTAACAGCTCTTCAATGGGTGGTAGCAAAACGAAAATTCTCATTTCCATCGGTTTCATTTCAACTGGTTAAACTAGGAACTCTCACAATTTTAGCCAGAAAATTATATATTAGGACTTACGAACGGACGTCACCCGCAGTGGAGCTCACTAAGGGGCGCTGCACACGGCTAAGATACTATAATATTGTATCTTAAGATACAATATAGCTCGCCATTCAATTAAATGGACTATCACACACTACGAAAATAATAAATAATACTTATTAATAAATTGTTAGATGGACATAGGTAATTAAGTTATTTAATTATGTCCACCAAATCGTCGTTTTTCGAAAACATGTTTTTATAAAGAGGAAACCACTATTAAATCAAAATAATCTTTCCAATTAAATTCAATATCGATCTACAGCAGTTTACTGATGGACGAAAATGCTTTTATTTGCCATGTCACTTGTTTATTAAGTCACTATTTATAATCCGATATTCCGAAACCTGATAAATGTTACCTATCATGTAGGCACCTATAGCGGGTCTGTTTTCCAAGAGCATTAGTACGCATGTTTCAATTGAACTCCCATCATCATTAAAATTGTACGTTACATGTAGAGCTTAATAATATCACTGTTGGGGCTTAAAGCAGTTTTTAATAGCTCTGGGTAACTATTAAAAACGAAATTACTAAAAAACAATATTCTGTTTCGAAGAATCGGGGATTAAATTCAATTTACCTTGTGCAATGAATATTTCCAATAGCATGCAGTAAAGTATTTTTAATCTGCATTCAAAAATGTTATCCTACAGTTTAAATTTAAATTAAATTAAATATAACAACATTGCTATTCAACGTGGCAATGCGGTCAGTCTTTTGGGCACTTTTCCCGTTGACAGCGAAGTGGATGAATTTTTTGACACCCTACTATTCTTTTACTTCTCTTTTTGTTTTTTTTTAGGAATGTACCTACATTTAATTATAATATTATGCAATCTGTTGTGGGTTAGTTAATATTTTTTATTTAAGATTATTTCACTTAAAATATATAAATCTAGGCAAACGTAACGATATTTTTTTCTCTGTCGGGGTGTATTTTATCTATAATATGTTTGTACCTATATAGATATATGTTAGCATGTATGTTTATCAGTTGTCTAGCAACTCAACACAAGTTCTGCTCAGTTTAGGACTAGATGGCGTTAGGTGCATCTTGTAAAATATTTTATTAAGCATTGTATTGATAGATACATGGGGCAAAATAGGACTACATAGGTATTTGACTAACATTTAAAAGTCCAACTCTGGGCTGGCCTATGTATAATCTGCACAGTGTTCTAAATGTTCTATCTACACTTAGGAGCAAATAAATCGAGCCTTTTCCTTTTTCACGTAATAATATTATCTAATTGTATTACTTTTACGTTTACGTAATATTACTAATGTAAAATGAACAGTATTACTTTTTCTAGCTATGAAATAGCCATTTTTTAAGCACATTTTAATAATTTAATAAGATTAGGTTAAGTTTGTTTACAAATTAATTACTTTTTAATCACTTCTTTGCGTTCAATGTGAGTGTCCAAAGTTCCGGGATCTATGAACTAAGAACGTCACAATTACTATATCGGGAGTTCAGAGGTACAAACATCTGTCAAGCCTTTTCTGGGTAACACGATACCTCATGGATAAACTGGTTGTCAGACTTTCGAGGCTTCTCACTACCCATAACGACTGTTAAAAATCTACACATGACAGCCGACACCAACGGCTTAACGTGCTTTCCGATGCACGGAGAATTCGTGATATATTATTAATGTTCACCCATCTACGGACCGACCTCGTCAAGCGTGGCTTAACCTTACCTCGGCCCTCACATGCTCATCACCTCATTATAAATGGCTAATAAAATAATCATCGATCACAAACAAATTAAAAGAGAACGGGCGAAAACGTATGGAAGCCAGCCTAAAAACCAATAACAACAGGCGATATATTACTGGAAAGGTTTTTTATGTACTCCAACTACTTATAATTGTTATGACATAAAATACGTGCAACTAATAGAGTATAACAAAAACTTAGAGAAAAATTACATTTCTGCGAATATTATGTCTAGCTTTATTGCGCCATAACTTTTCCCACACAGTGACATTGGACTTTTCGTCATAACAATAGTTAAAGTACGTAAACAAAATCTTTCTAATGATATATCGCATGTTGTTATTGGTCCTTAGCAAAGAACTCCGGTTCTTAGGCTAGGTCACCCCTCCTCCTTTGAAACACCAAGTCATAAGTCACTTATTTCGAAACAATGTAGGTACATTGTATAGAAAATTGGTAAAATAAAATAAAAACAGTACCATTTTAAAATTACTATCTTACTAACAAACATTTTCAATGTAATTCAAAATTAATTTTAAATTCAATAAAAAGACATCTTATTTACCTACTGTAAATAGTATTTAAAAAAAAATCGATTGTCAAAATACAATAATAATAAGAAATAAATAAAATAATGAAGATCAAATTGTCAGTAATAAACAGACAAAATGTCAGAAATAATATGACATCTCATTGCAAAAAATACATACTTAGTCAAAACATACATTATGTTTTGACAAAGAATGTATTTTATGCTAAAGATAAAATTTAGAATACTTATCTTTCACAAATTACTTATCAAATACAACATTATAATAAACAATCATGTCAGTTCATATAATCGACCGAATCTAGAAAACTGCTTCACTGATTTCGATAGAACTTTCACTTGAAGATTACTCCTTCCTGGTTTAACATCACGCTTGCGTATAAGGGGGTCAGCGGTTGTGTAAAAGCAGGATTTCCTGTGGAAACCAGTCGGTAACACGTCTAGTTTCACCTTTGACCCTAAAGTTTATTTGAAAGGTGATTCTTGAATAGAGGCGGCAATTGTTCATCCTGTGAGGTAAGCAGCTTATGTTTTCTTATGATAAATGATATTTATTATTAAAAATAGGTTTTCACAAACACTTTTACACGTCATTTTTTTAACTAGTAGATGAGATCGGAGTTTCACTATCTGACTACCTACTCTGAGAAGAAACACCGAATGAAACTCAGAGGTGATAGTCTTTTTTAAAGTCCAGACATTATCTTGGCCCAAAGACATTCAATACCTATAGACCGGACATCACGAACAAAAATTTCGCCCGAAAAAAGTGTGTCCTGCTGGATACAAGTCTATGAGTTTTTTGTAGTACGCTCCGCTGCCGCTCCATATTCATAATTATATTATTCTAGATGGCGTTACTGAGACATGGGATCAAAGTTTTTCTATGACATTTCCTTGACATGCTCGCTCTATAGTATTTTAAATCTCTTTGTCTTGGCCAAATCATGCAAGATCCATGCAGATTAGTGTCTGAGATGGTCTTTTAAGGAAAGAACCACACAGAATGAGGGGACCAGATCAGTCAGTGCAAGCATTTGTCAGTAATCGTGAGCTCAACTCGGAACTTGAGGTGCTCCACGTGTTGACGAACAATACCAAAGAGAGAACGTTTGGGTTGGTCCCATAAAAAACTGAAACTGCCAGACAAAATGTAAAAAAAATATACTGTAATTTGAATTCTGTTATTTATTTAAGTAAGTTATTACTTAAATAAATAACAGAATTTGAAAGTTACATTTAATCATAAGTATTTTTTTCAAATTAGGCTGAAGATCAGCACTTTTTGAACGTCAAAAATACATAAGACAACGAGTTAGTTGAAGACGATTAGTTTTTACATCTAAGACATTAGTAAAACTGGTTGTCAGACTTTCGGGCTACTGACTACAAGTAACGACTGTCAAAGATCTACAAATAACAGCCGGGACCAACGCCTTAACGTGCTTTCCGAGGCACGGACGAGTCTTGGTATGTAACAAATGGTCACCCATCCACGGACCGACCTCGTCAAGCGTAGCTTAACCTTCGATCGACCCATGTGGCTGTTATAATTTAGCCACAATCTCCTGACACCAATGTTTATGATTGTAGTAATAGTAGGTAACTGCCTCAACTGCCTCGTAAGTCTAGCGGTCGCCAGCATGGCCACAATATGTGGTCCAGGGTTCGATCCCAGGTCGAAGCGCTATTGAGTTTTCTATCTGGAATTTCTTAGTATCAGTTGGAATCAGGATTTGTGCCCGATTGATGGCAATAGGCTCGCCTCCCATTACTTGGGACTTGAACTTAACTGGCGAAATGCGGGTGTATCTAAGTTCACCTCTGCCTAACCCTTCCGGGACAACAGGCGTGATTTTATGATTTTGTTACGTGTTTTATAGTAATAACTAATTTGCACGTTTTTTTTGTGTGAAGCAAAAAATGAAAATAAATAAATAAATATTCCACAACTTCATTTAGTCCCAAGTTAAGCTGGAGAGCTTGTGTTATGGGTACTAAACAGCTGATAAACATACTTATATATTTTTAAATGGTCGTCAATGGTGCATACGGTACAGTCAACAGCAAAAGTAGATGATCAAAATCAGAAATTCAATACTAATGAACGGAGTTCGCGCCAGAACTGTGTGGCGTCGAAGTGATTCAAAAGTATGTGATTGTAAATTATACCAAACATTTACTACCAGTACAGCTGCCATATGTTTGTGATCAGTTTTGACTCCAAAAGTTATAAACTCAATTCGCATCAGAACTAAGAAGTGAAAAAAAAAATCAAAACTAGTGAACAGCTAAAATCAAAAATTAAATGATGAAACTGAGGCCACGTAATCGTGAAGCAAATAATTCATCCATACGTATTTTTTTATCCCAGTAATTTAATTTGTTATGTTATGAATTTGATAAAAAAAATGCATATTTAATATATGCCAAATTTCATCCAATTGAACCCTTAAAAAAGCACAATGTTCATTAATAAGGACTTATTTACAAAAAAAACAACCAACTTAGTATAATTTTCAATTTTTAATGTTTTTTGGAAGTAGGTTGTTTTTTTTTTGTAAAAATGTTTTTATTTTTCACTTTTAGTGGGTCAGTTTGTAATTTATCTAAGTTACAATAGCCCAATGACAACTGCTCATCACCTCTTACAAAATATTGCTTTTCTCGATACAGGGACGTTAATTGTTGAGGAGTTCTCCTAGTAAGATCCAGGAGAACTGGAGCTCCATGGTGAAGGCATCATCACTACTATGCATTTTGACAAGCTTAAATTGCTTAGCAACTATAATAAAGTACCTACTCGAATCGCAACCCGTGAAATACTTAGGTATAATTGAGTAGTTCCGATGCCCATCTGTGGTCTTCATCATCAGTTCCACTTTAGCATACGGTGCTTTCCGAGAGCGAATGCACGAGTTACTATACTGTAGCATAAATTAGTCGATTCACTAAAAACCGACTAATTCTAAAAAGTAGTCACCAAACTAAATTATCGGTACAACCCTAAATGTTCTGAAATGTCACAATGGAGGGAGAACGTCACTCAGGACCTCCTTTATAAACGGCTGCACGCATAGGCTCTGTCCTTTTTACATCAAGCGAGCAGCCTACTAGATAAGTCCCCAGTTGTTGGGTAAGTGAACTCCGCCATTGTGTTCTTTTGCTGCTAAATTTATGTCCCGGCAAGCCATAACTATTTGTAATCTCTGTGTCTATTTAACATGGCTGCCGGCAATGTATTCTGTATCTAATATTAATTAGCACCTAGCTATTCATTATGCACATGTACTCTAAATGGTTATATGGTTCTCCGCATGGCGTGCATCCTATTCTATTCTCTGTAAACTAAATCATGCTCATCCATGCTGTATCATAAACCGGCGACGCTAGTCGACGGCCAATGAGAACCCCGTGGCGATGTGACGCCACGCCTTGCCTTTAGTCTGTCAACCTATTCACCTATCATCTAATCACTGTAAACCACTGCGATGTGTGAGTACCCATCTTCCATCTTCTTCACTGCCTTGAGCTTGCCGCATCTACGCATGGCTGGGACACGCACATCGTAGGGGCTTACAGGAACAATCTTGAAGCTCAAGCGCCCCCCTTGGCGCTGTTTCAGGGTTCCTAGCGCTGGCTAACCTATCGCTGCTTCGCCCACGCTGCACTGCTCTGCTGCTTAGCTGTGCTCCCGCGTTTCTACCAACGCGGTGAGAAGCACGCACCTGCACGGCCGCCCTACCGCGAGCTACCTTTAAGCCGTGGCCGTGTAGTCAGTGGCCTGCCGCCGCTACCTGCTGGCCGTCTGCGCTGCCGCTGCCAGCCACCACCAACGCTGCCTAGGGCTGGTTGCCCTGAGCCCGCTGCCCACCTGGTCGACCGCCCTGCCGCGCGTCCCTACCGACGCGTGAGGCCGCCTACCCGGCCTACCTACCGTGCGTGGCGATCGACGTCTTCTGGTTGCTCAGGGCAGTACCGTATACCTACCTTCAGTGACAGTGCGTGACTTTAGAGACACTAGAACCCTAGACCCTAGAACCTAATTTTGTATGTGTAGTGACAAAATAAATGTAGAACTAAGTCTTCCGTGTCTCATTTAACTACCAAGAAATCCACTACGCTACAATACAAAATACCCAAATCACTATAGGTGTGCCTATAAAATTTGAGGTTTTCCCTCGATTTCCATAGGATCCCTTCATCAGATTCTGACTTGGTGACAATGAGAGCACAGCGAGAGTATACCCTTTCAAACAAAAAAATAATTTTGCAAATCCGTCTATATATGACGAAGTTATGCCCAAACATACCTAAGTACATAAAAAGTATACAATATAAACATCCGAATGGATAACCTCCTCCTTTTTCAGAAGTCGGCTAAAAAGAATACAATTCAAAAACTTTAGTATTTAAACTGGTTTTTTTTTGTAACTTCTGTCAAATGTTGAAAAGTAGCTGATGTGATACAAAACGATAATTGAATAAATATTATTATCTTTGCATGTTTGTGAATTTATGTTAATGTTCAAAAGTAGCTGATGTGATACAAAACGATAATTCAATAAATATTATAACTTTGCATGTTTTTGAATTTATGTCAATGTTCAAAAGTAACTGATGTGATACAAAACGATAATTCGATAAATATTATTATCTTTGCATGTTTCGAATTTATGTCAATGTTCAAAAGTAGCTGATGCGATACAAAATCATAACTCAATGATTGCCGGAAGGTAGATTGATATTTTACATTCTGCTCATTAATGTAATATATTTATTGAATTATCGTTTTGTATCACATCAGCTACTTTTGAACATTAACATAAATTCACAAACATGCAAAGATAATAATATTTATTCAATTATCGTTTTGTATCACATCAGCTACTTTTCAACATTTGACAGAAGTTACAAAAAAAACCAGTTTAAATACTAAAGTTTTTGAATTGTATTCTTTTTAGCCGACTTCTGAAAAAGGAGGAGGTTATCCATTCGGATGTTTATATGTATATTTTTTATGTACTTAGGTATGTTTGGGCATAACTTCGTCATATATAGACGGATTTGCAAAATTATTTTTTTGTTTGAAAGGGTATACTCTCGCTGTGCTCTCATTGTCACCAAGTCAGAATCTGATGAAGGGATCCTATGGAAATCGAGGGAAAACCTCAAATTTTATAGGCACACCTATAGTGATTTGAGTATTTTGTATAGTAACTCGTGCATTCGCTCTCGGAAAGCACCGTATGATAAAGTGGAACTGATGATGAAGACCACAGATGGGCATCGGAACTACTCAATTATACCTAAGTACACACATCAAAAGTGTCTAGGGATCAACATATATTTTTGCAATAGCTTTTCTCCTGATTGATATTAATTAAAATTTTCTTTAAGGATACATCAAATAAAGTGTTTTCGTTTGTCACAGTAACGATAAACCAAGTCACCTTTGCATTAATAAAGAAATTTGCCATTTTCCTAATAAAGGGATTTTTGACATTTGAACCACTAACATTAAAGTTCGAAAAAAAGACTGAAATAACAGTTTTCTTTAAAAATTTATTGGGTAACTTAAACAATTAATAATCCGTGTTTCTACCGCGAACACTAACAACACAAGAACATCGGTTTGGCATACTCAAAATGAGTTCATCCAAATCACGCTGTGGAATGGCCGCCCATGTTCGTTGCAACAACAAAAAAAGGTCTTCTTGCGACTGGATACCCTCCATATTCGGCAGAGCTCTTCTCTGTAGCATATCCCATGCATGCTCAATCGGGTTCAATTCTGGCGACTGAGCAGGCCAGGGCAGGACATTGATGTTAGCTGCGGCGAGAGTCTGTCTTACAACTCGTGAGGCTTCATCACTCTTCAGGGAACTTAATTAGCGACCAAACAGTCAGAAACCGCTTGCATGAAGTGAACCTTCATTCCCGAAGAGCGCTACGGGTACCACCCATAGCAATGCACAATCGTAGGATTCGATATCAATGGGCTCTTGAACACAGAAATTGGGCAGAAAAACAATGGCGTTTCGTGTGCTTTTCTGATGAGTCTCGTTTTGGTATGAGACCGGATACAAGACGTATACGACACTGGAGAACCCCTGGACGCCAACAGCGATTAAAACCTTGCCAGGAAGTCCATCCTTATAGTGGTGGAACCATCATGGTATGGGCGGGTATTTGGATCGGCGGAAGAACTGAGTTGATTTGGATCAGAGGCAACCTCAACGCTCAAATTTATGCTGAGACGATTGTATCAGACGTCATCGTTCCTCTACAAGTGCAAATCGGTCCCTTATTTCAGTTAATGCATGATTATGCATGACCGCACACCGCAAGAGTTGTAAGACAGACTCTCGCCGCAGCTAACATCAATGTCCTGCCCTGGCCTGCTCAGTCGCCAGACTTGAACCCGATTGAGCATGCATGGGATATGCTACAGAGAAGAGCTCTGCCGAATATGGAGGGTATCCAGTCGCAAGAAGACCTTTTTTTGTTGTTGCAACGAACATGGGCGGCCATTCCACAGCGTGATTTGGATGAACTCATTTTGAGTATGCCAAACCGATGTTCTTGTGTTGTTAGTGTTCGCGGTAGAAACACGGATTATTAATTGTTTAAGTTACTCAATAAAATTTTAAAAAAACTGTTATTTCAGTCTTTTTTTCGAACTTTAATGTTAGTGGTTCAAACGTCAAAAATCCCTTTATTAGGAAAATGGCAAATTTCTTTATTAATGCAAAGGTGACTTGGTTTATCGTTACTGTGACAAACGAAAACACTTTATTTGATGAATCCTTAAAGAAAATTTTAATTAATATCAATCAGGAGAAAAGTTATTGCAAAAATATATGTTGATCCCTAGACACTTTTGATGTGTGTATTTCACGGGTTGCGATTCGATTAGGTACTTTATTATAGTTGCTAAGCAATTTAAGCTTGTCAAAATGCATAGTAGTGATGATGCCTTCACCATGGAGCTCCAGTTCTCCTGGATCTTACTAGGAGAACTCCTCAACAATTAACGTCCCTGTATCGAGAAAAGCAATATTTTGTAAGAGGTGATGAGCAGTTGTCATTGGGCTATTGTAACTTAGATAAATTACAAACTGACCCACTAAAAGTGAAAAATAAAAACATTTTTACAAAAAAAAACAACCTACTTCCAAAAAACATTAAAAAGTGAAAAATAAATAAGTTGGTTGTTTTTTTTGTAAATAAGTTTTTATTAATGAACATTGTGCTTTTTTAAGGGTTCAATTGGATGAAATTTGGCATATATTAAATATGCATTTTTTTTTATAAAATTCATAACATAACAAATTAAATTACTGGGATAAAAAAATACGTATGGATGAATTATTTGCTTTCCGATTACGTGGCCTCAGTTACATAATTTATTTTCTGATTTTAGCTGTTCACTAGTTTTGATTTTTTTTTTTCACTTCTTAGTTCTGATGCGAATTGAGTTTATAACTTTTGGAGTCAAAACTGATCACAAACATATGGCAGCTGTACTGGTAGTAAATGTTTGGTATAATTTACAATCACATACTTTTGAATCACTTCGACGCCACACAGTTCTGGCGTGAACTCCGTTCATTAGTATTGAATTTCTGATTTTGATCATCTACTTTTGCTGTTGACTGTACAATGGGAATTAAGCAAGGTAGCATAGCTAAGTATAATCTAACTGTCTAGTAAACAACCTAAGCTCTTCTCGTCAACAGTCAAGCCGGCTTTTCTGCTTAGTTTGTAACAGCGAATCCGTGAAGAAGGATTTACTCCCATCAACATGGTACTTATGTTCTACACCAATTAGTACGCTCAGGGAAACGGTACAGGAATAATTTGCGAAGGCAAATAATATTCTAATTCCTATACAACCACTTGAAACAACCTGAAGTATGCAGTAGGTAAGCTTTCCATGTTGTTCTACGAGTATTGATTTGTTCTTCGTCTCTGACTGATTCGTTTTTGTTGCAGAGTTTTATGCTCTGTTTATTTTTTCTTCTTCTAACGTATCAGTCCTCGTTCTAGGCAATTAGTAGCAAGTTTCTTTAAAAAAATAAATAGACTCTTAGCTTGAAGATGGTTTTGCATAGTGAGCTTTTAAATCAAAAAGTACCAATTATGTTTTTGTTAGAGTTTAGATATCAATTGTATCAATGTATAACATGATCAATGTATGATATGACTTTTGACTCTGATTATATGCGTTTATCATCATATTGGGATCGTCAAACCGATGCTGTGTAAAAACGTATTGTTATAAATAAAAATAATAGTGTTATTGGTCTGGTCACTAGACTCTAGTGGTCGCAAGCGCTAATGCTGATCATGAGGTTTTGGGTTTGATTTCCGAGGTCTGGGAGATTTGCAATCCGTTGTTTCTCAGTAGCAGTCCGAAGTATGGATAATATGTGCCCAATTGATGGCAATCAGCTCGTTACCTACAGGATTTAAACTGGCAAAATATGTGTGTACAGTCACGAGCAATAAAATGTATACATTGTTACATTTTCTAAAATATCTTATCTTTTACAAGTTCTACCATTCTAAAATATGTGTACGATATTTTCTTCTAAATTATCATGATATACCTAAGATAACTTAAAGGAAAATATCGTACACACATTTGTGAATGGTAGAAGTTAAGATATTTTAGAAAATACATACGTATAAACACCTCTGCCTAACTCTTTGGCAATTAGAGCCGTGAATAATTAAGATGTTAAAAAATGTAAACCTCATTGCTACAATTATGTTAGTATTAACAAGGGATGTCTTACAGAATAAACTGCATGTCTGCAGTTTATTTTATTTTATATTAATTGCCTCATTTTTTCCCTAGTTAATGTCTTAACGAAAACAGTACCTATGTATTTGAAGCCTACATACATACGTACCTACATGAACTAACACCTTTATTCCGATGGGGGTAGGCAGACACTACAGAACGCCATCTGCTACGATTCTTACATACTTACTTCTTTTGTTTCATTTAGGTATAGACGCCAGCACATCAAGTTACCCCAAAGTGTCAAATTTCTTTAATCGTTTTTCAACTTTATGCCAAACTGAATAAGGTTCATATTCAATTGGGAAAATTTGACACATTGGGGTAACTTGACGTGGTAGCGTCTGCACTTAAACATGTATTTGCAGTTTCTAAATCAATAAATAAACTACCGATTGGGTCCACTATTGTTTTCGCCTTCGGAATGACTCATCAAATAATAGACTTAAGTATATGCAAACGAATACGTGTCCGAAAGCAAGTTAATCATATAATTGTGTAAGTCTGTTTGTCATTTGTTACTCAACACACTGAGCAATGATTTGCAAAGTATTACGTACTTGCAAGGACATTAAAATATCCTAGTAAATGATGTATGCTGATTTTATTAGACATTATTGTTTGCTTTCACTTAATTTGTCAATGGTTTTTACGAAACTTGGGTTTTGTTTTTGTATTTTGTGTTGCTGCAGACTAGGGATTTTTACGGCGTTCGATGGCATAGGATGGAAAGATGTAAAGAAGCAATTGATATTAGTATATTAAATTCCTCCATTAGTGTAATTGCCGTACGGAGCGCGGCGTTCTGATGTGAGTAAATAAATAAATTATAGAAGTACCTATTACTCCACCCAAGCATAAAACAACCTCGCTATTTCTATCGAAGTGTACTCAAGAATATAAAATAATTGCATCTTCTTTACTCTATAACATCGGCGGCAAAGTTTATTAATAACCTAAGTTTGTAATCTTCTTCAGAGTAAACTTCACCGTGGGGTTGCAAAACGTCTTTCACGTACCTAATGAAGAGCGCTATCGGATAGCCTTTATTTTTAATTGGACCTCACGTTTCAAACTATTCACAAGCACTACAATAGGCCTCTTGACAGAATATGAATATCAAACTATAATTAGTCCATCAGCTAGATCTATATAGGGTGACTGGTCATTATAGTGACCTGATGTGTACGTGTTTGTGTACGCTTCAAAAACTCAAAAAGTTCTGCACCGATCGAGCTGAAATTTTTGCATGATATATAATCCGCATCAAGGATTGTTTTTATCTATTTTTATTTTGTGTTTTTTTTTAAATCATTCAATCACAATGTGCCACAGCGAAGCGTGGCAGGGTACAGCTAGTATATTATAAAACAGTAAAGACGTAAATCGTGTCGCTACTTGCCTCAGTAACGTTTCAGACAGTTTGAACCTAACTGACCAAACAATAGGGATTTGATGCACTTTTAAAGCCGAATCGATCTGTCTAATCGACGTATCTGTACCTATATCTTGTTGAGGAGGTAAAAGCAGTATATAATAAATAATACAGCCCAAAGAATGTTGTACTTTCATATATTTTTTATACGTCTCTAAAACAAACACAAATGTCATCGAACGTTGCCAAATATTCGAAACCCAAAACATAGACACATAATAAAACCTTAATACGCCCCTTTAATTTAGACTTTATAAAAATTCTAAAATACTAAACCTAAGACAAAATACCTAACAAAAACAAACATAGCAAATGCTTTGCCTTAGGCAGTGCCTTGGTTAATATATCTGCGGCCATCTTATCAGTCGACAGATATCTCAGCGTAATATATTTATTAGTGTTTAAGACATCCCTTATAAAATGTAATTTGATGTCAATATGTTTACACCGACTGTGATGCACTGGATCATTGGCAAGTGCTAATGCCCCTTGATTATCCACATGTAATACCACTCGCGAATAATGCACCAAACCAATCTCAGTCAGTAAGCTGTTCAAGTATACTGCCTCTTTCATACTCTCACATAAACTTACATATTCTGCTTCACAGGATGACGTCGCTACACATTTCTGTTTCTGAGATTTCCAGGAAATGCACGCTCCCCCTAGAACAAATGCATAACCTGTATATGAACGTCTGTCCATCACACAATTGCCCCAGTCGGCATCACAATAGCCCATTATTGGTTTACCCGTTTTCTTGAACACCATTTTGTAAGTAATAGTCCGCTTTAGGTATCTAAGCACCCTTTTTGCCGACTTCCAATGCGCCTCCGTAGCACAATCTGCAAATTGAGATAGCTTTATAACGCTGTTTGTGATGTCGGGTCTTGTTCCAATGGATAAATACATAAGACTGCCTATGAATTCACGATATGGCCATTTTTCATTATTGCCTTCACCTTTTGCGAGTTTAAGTCCAACCTCCATAGGCGTGCTAATATTTTCTTTAGCATTTTCCATATTAAACTTTTGTAACAAATCTGAAATAAATTTTTGTTGGGAAAGTTCTATGACATTGTTTCTTCTGACAATGTCAATTCCCAACATGTATTTGACAGATCCAAAATCTTTTAACTCGAACTCTTCAGCCAGTTCCTTTTTAAAGCTTTCAATGTAACCTATTTTCTGCGAAGCGACCAAAATGTCATCGACATATATAACCACAAAAAGTTTTATATTGTCACCGAACTCTTTGAAGTAAAAACAGTGTTCATTTTTCGACACCTTAAAATTCATCTGCTTCAACTTTTCGTCCAGTTTGAGGTTCCATTGCCAGCCAGCTTGTTTCAAGCCATACAATGATTTCTTTAAAAGACACGTATCGCCCCCTGATTTTAGATCAGTCAACATTTTATGCGCTCGATTTGTAATGTTTTCGTTATTTTCAGAGTCAACAATCCTTTCTAAACTCTCTTTTAATAACTCGCGGACCTGCATATAAATCTCTTCATTCAGATGACCATTTAAATAAGCTGTGTTTATATCTAATTGATGTATTTCCATATCTAATTCAACAGCAAGAGCAATCAGCGTCCTGACTGTTTCAAGTCTTGCGACAGGGGAAAAAGTCTCGTGATAATCAACTCCATAACGTTGACTGTAACCTTTTGCAACGAGTCTGGCCTTTTTCTTCTCACTCTTATCTGTATTAATTTTTGTCGTTAACACATATCTACAGCCCACTACAGCTCGGTCTTTTGGTTTCTTAACCAGAATCCAGGTATCATTAATCAAAAGACTTTTTATTTCAGATAATATAGCCTGTTCCCAGCTATACTTTTCAGCACCGCTCAATGCTTCTTTCAAGCTTACTTGACCAGAAAAATCTTCACAATCCACGTAATTTTCCCCTTCAGTTTCATTTTCCTGTTCAGCCTCAGGTTCCTGTTCAACTTCAACCATACGATAAATCTTACGTGGTCTACCGACATTTCCTCTCTCTATCTTTGGTCTTCCAGGAGCTCGCTTAAAAATCCGTGTTTGTTCTCTTTCATCCGTCGATTCATTCCGTAGTGTCGTATTAGCTAGTTGAGGAATTTCATGTTCCTCCACAGGTCCTATGATATTATTATCGTTACTTGATTCCACCGTAGATATTACTCTTGGTAATATAATTAGCTCTTCACAATCTACACCAGATTGATTCTCTGAATCTTGTTTATTCTCAACTGAACGTAATTCGATTTCGACTGTTTTCGGTTTTACCTTCACTTCTTCAACTTTCTCTTCTAAGAAAAAATCCAAGCTATTTTTAACATTTACATTACAATCATCATCATGAAACCTAACATCTCTCGCTACTATGAGTTTTTTGCTCTCGGGTATCCATATTCTGTAACCTTTTACATCTCTCGGGTATCCTACAAAGACTCCTGATACACTTCTTGCTGCAAACTTGTCCTTTCCTTGTTCTTTGTCTAGCACGTGCACCTTGGCTCCAAACTTTTGCATATAATTGAGCTTCACAGTTGCGCCAAAGAACTTTTCATAAGGAATCCCGCCGTCTAAACTACTAGATGGACATCGGTTTCGAACATGACTTGCCGTTACTACAGCATCTGCCCAAAAACCCTGTGACAAACCAGACGATAGCAGCATGCATCTAGCCATCTCTACAAGTGTCCTGTTCATCCTTTCTGCCACACCATTTTGCTGCGGTGTACGAGGAACAGTCAACCTTCTTTGTATACCTTCTTTTCTTAAAAACTCATCAAAATCCCGGTTACAATATTCACCACCATTGTCAGATTGTAAATATTTAATCTTCTTATCTATCAAATTTTCAACAAAGTTTTTATAAATTTTAAAAACAGTTAAAACACTACTTTTACTTTTTAGTAAATAAACTTCACACCATCTTGTACAATCATCTATAAATGTTACAAAATATTTTGCACCTCCTACTGCCTCAGTTTTCATCGGTCCAACAACGTCCGAATAAATGATTCGCAGTTTCTCATTACAAAGCCCACTGGATTTTAAAAATGGCAGTCTTGTCATTTTTCCTTTCGCACAAATATCACAGTCGTACAATTCTTTCATTTTCGTATCTGTCATTTTTACTTTCACGCCAGAACGATTCAAAAGTTTCGTAAGATCCTTCACATTCAGATGTCCTAATCTTTCATGCCAACCTCGAACATCTATACTTTCTCTTTCAGACACTATCGAAGCTAAAGCATTAACTTCCCTTACGTAATATAAATTACCCTTACGTTCCGACTTCAAAACAACATTACCAACATGATCAGTAACAGTGCATGAATCTTTACTAAAAGTAACATTGAAACCCTTATCGGCAATTTTAGCCACAGATAACAAATTACTCCGTAAATTTGGAACATATAACGTGTCTGGAAGTGCTATGATCCTGGTTGACCGATTATTACATGTGGACAATCTTACCGTACCCTTACCTGCAATAACTGCACTTGAGTTAGTTGCCAAATTCAATATCCCTTTTTGCGTTTTTAATGTTTCAAACCTGCTCGCATCGTTACATAAGTGTGAAGTGCTACCACTGTCAATGATCCAGTTAACGTCACTCGTCGCATTATCTGCAATACAATTAAAAGACATAAAACTAGTATCACCAACAGCATCTACCACGTCATCTCTCACACACCGTGATACATTTTCCGATTCTTTCTTCTTCACTGTGCAACTCGATGCTTTATGACCAAGTTGGTGGCACTTAAAACATTTGAATTTAAAGGTTTTCTTTCCAGTGTCTATAGCTTTTTTATTAGTCTTCTTGATTGTAATCGAAGCTTCCTCAATAGTACCCTGGTGCCTTGATATATTTTCTTCAAAAATTTTTACTTTTAGCGCTTCTGGCTCCGGTAACTCATCCCTGGACTCTATAGCACAACGAAAATTTTCATACTCCGGTGGTAAACTATACAATAACATTATGGATAACAGATCTTTATGTATTTGTACACCCATGTCATTCAATTTATCCACAGCATCAAAAAATTCTTCCATATGTTTCCGGACATCGCTACCTTCAGTCATCCTATGTAAAGTTAAGCGTTTCAAGTAGGTTGCCTTCTTGGCAGGTCCTTTTGAGGCGTAAATTGAGCCCAATTTTAGCCATAGCTCGCGTGACGTAGAACACCCTCTTACGTGTCTAATTTCACTTGGACTTATCGCTAAAATTAAATCTGCTCTGGCTTTCACGTCACCTGCCTCCCAATTCTTCGCTAGATCAGGTTCCGCCGGCTTCGGCTTACTGCCGTCAACGTATCCCCAGGCATCATTCTTAACAAGGAGTGCCTCAGCCTGTACTTTCCAGCTATCGTAGTTGTCCTTACTGAGTGATTCAATACGCACATTCGCCGTCGACATCATGTATATGTATTGTGAACTCACTCACCTTTCACAACCACAAAAAAAAATATATTCGTACCGCTGATTATTTCTTATAACTTTTTCCTCTTGGTTACTCTGGATCTACCTGGAGTTGCCTGGGCCCATAACCATTGTTGAGGAGGTAAAAGCAGTATATAATAAATAATACAGCCCAAAGAATGTTGTACTTTCATATATTTTTTATACGTCTCTAAAACAAACACAAATGTCATCGAACGTTGCCAAATATTCGAAACCCAAAACATAGACACCTAATAAAACCTTAATATATCTTACTGTTCCTAAGATAACGCTAAACCTCATTTTTAGGGTTCCGTAGTCAACTATAGTACTTATAGTTTCGCCATGTCTGTCTGTCCGTCCGTCCGTCCGTCCGTCCGTCCTCGCTTAATCTCTGTGACCGTTAGCACTAGAAAGCTGAAATTTGGTACCAATATGTGTATCAATCACGCCGACAAAGTGGTAAAATAAAAATTGGAAAAAAATGTTTTATTAGGGTAGCCCCCCCTATATGTAAAGTGAGAAGTGTTTTTTTTTTATTTCAACCCTAACGTGTGATTATTGTTGAAAAGGTATTTCAAAATGAATAGGGGTTTACTAAAATTATTTTTTGATAATGTCAATAACTTCGGAAATAATCGTTCCAAAAGTAAAAAACAATGTGTGTCCCCCCCCCTCTAACTTTTGAACCATAAGTTTAGAAAATATAAAAAAAATCTGAAAAGTAGAACTTTATAAGGACTTTCTAGGAAAGTTATTTTGAACTTGATGGAAAGAACAGTTTTGGTACAAAAAAGACAAAAAGTTGTACTTACAAAATAATTTCTGGACTAAGTTTTTAGTATAATCGGATATGCAAGCATTTTTTTTAACTTCGTTTACATCTTCTACGGAACCCTACACTGAGCGTGGCCCGACATGCTCTTGGCCGGTTTTTTATGTCGATGGAATTCATACAGAGCGAGCTGCCATCAATCATAAGTTACCTTCAACCGTAAAAAGCTCGACTTGTAAAATGTTTAAATCAGTTACCTACGTCCCTTATTCAGATTGGCGACTATATGCTGAGTTCGTTTTGTTACATACTGAATTCCCTTCTCAAAACACCTCTGGGCGACTCCCTCTTTGCTCCCTGCAACGCAACATGTTTGCAAGTTAATACAATACAATCTGTACAAATTTCACGCCTAATTAGTGGCTGACGCTTTGAAGCTTAGCTTGTTAATTGGGCTGCCCTTCACTAGCAACCGAGCTAGTACTCGCATGAAAGGGGCTGCTAGGGAGGGTGATAATTGATATTATGTTACATCTTTACTTTATAGTAGATTATGCACCGAGGGGCTAAAGTTGTGTCTTATGTCACGGGCGTCATATTGAATCTCGAGCGCAATGAAGGATTCGGGATTTAACTCACGAGCAACGCGAGGGAGTTAATACAAGAAACCTGAATGCAGCGACGGATTCAAGCTAGCCCAAGGCAAAGACACCTTTAGCCCAGAGGAGGATACTCTACTTTTTACACCTACTGTGAGAAAATAATAGCCATAGTACGAAAAACAAAGTATTTATTAAATAAACAAACAGTAAGAATAACATATTTAGAACTAGTTAGTTATATGCACTTACATATTAATTGAAGTTAATAAGGTAACATTTGAGACATAAGTTCAGTTGTGCAAAGATAAAGTTAAGTTTTTATTTAGTACGTTTATAGATGTTGATGATGATTTTGTAGGAAATCGAGAATATCATTCACGTGTAGTAACGGTATCGAGAATAGCTTTCCTCCCTTTGTTTGTTAGTACTTTACTGCCAATTTAGCTGAGCATGTGAGATTCCAAATTCAAATCACATTATTGACCAGCGGGTCATAATGAGATCCAGTACAACATTATTGACCGGCTGTGCCCCCGGTCACTAATGACTCACTTTAGGTTAAGGTTTTTTGACATATAATTTGACATTTTCGAGCAGGTGGTGTGAAAAATATTTATTTGGATCAACATGTTGTCATTATTATTTATTAATGTTTTGACTAGCTTGTTGGTCTTGTAGTAAGTGGTTCCAGTAGTTGTAAATATATTATTGGAATGATATCAATTTATAATTATAATATATAAAAAAAAAACATAATAAGGATTTGGAAACCAAAATTTGTAATAAAATGACAGTTAGGTTGTTTAAAAAAATAAAGACTATAAATAGCGCAACTAGCCAATGGTGCGTTATTAAAGGAGATTAAAAATTCTTTCTCCAATAAATTACACAACGACGCAACTTTTCTCTGGAGGCAAATATTGCTATTTCCTTCACACAAAACTTTTTTATTATTAATATCGTTTCCTATGTATATAATATATTTCCGTATAAAATGACAGTTTTTGAAATGTATGCACTTACGACATTGTCGTTTTAAAGGTGCGATAGAATGAGTTCCAAGTTTCAACAGAGTCGGTTGACAGGAAATCAATAGTCGCCTTATTTGATGCACTTGGGAGAGGTTTTCAGTTTGAACATGGGACGTTCATTAGGTTAAGCCCTATCTAGTAAACCAAGAATCAAGATATGCGTAGGCCAACATAAAAAAAATATAAAGACGTGTCAAAAAGAGAACCTCCTCCGCTTGTACGACGATTAAAAAAATAGTAAAAAAGCTGCCGACCTCTCTTATTTAAAACACTGAAAATTAAATTTTCCTTTGTTAGGATTCAAGAGGGCCGATCACAAAATGGAAAACACACTTAAAATTTAATAAACTATGTCCCCCCTCCAGTGATAGACTAGACAGAAGCAATGGACGGGCGACGGAACCCTACGGTGCTATTGTGAACCCCTTATTGAGTCCCCCCTAAAGTAAACAATGCCAGGTTTATAATATTGTTGATGTAATTTTTTTTATCACAAGCTTTTAGTTTGAATTTGCTTTGAGCTCCAGACATCAAATTAATTATAAATAAGGACAATCAAATAGAACTGAAAAGATCTGTTTTCAGTGCTAAAATAATAGATTTCTACTTATATTAATAAAATAAAACCAGCGTTTTATTGTCCGACTGCAGGGCAAAGGCCCCTTCTCTTACAGAGAAGGAACGAGCATGGATCACCACGCTTGCTCAAGGCGGGTCGGCGATTTCAAACTTATATTATAGTAATCCCAGATATCCTCACTCTCGATATTTTCTTTTATCGATATCAATGATGTCTAAGATAAACTGAGAGCGACTTTGACTACTTCCACCGAAGTAAATA
The DNA here is from genome assembly GCA_921972225.1 of Euplexia lucipara. Taxonomy (NCBI): domain Eukaryota; kingdom Metazoa; phylum Arthropoda; class Insecta; order Lepidoptera; family Noctuidae; genus Euplexia; species Euplexia lucipara. Next base: position 34,590,782 of record OV179142.1, read on the forward strand.
CGGAAGTTTTTCAACAAAAAAACATTTTTGTTTTTCAACATAATCTGCAGGCCTAGCCATATTACAAATTCTATTTCTATTATCGTAATCGATGAGGCGACAATAGAATGAAAATGGCGTATAAGGAACCAGCTGTTTGTCAACTGTCAAGTGTTAACGAGTAGAATTTGTAATATGGCTGAAAATGAAATACCTACACTTGACAGTTGACTAACAGCTGATTCCTTATACGACATTTTCTTTCTATAATAGAAATAGAATAGAAATAGAATTTGTAATTTGGCTTGGCCTGCTGTCTGCTTATTTCAGCTAATCTGCTAACAAAAAATATTAGAAGCAGTTACTCCCTCAAACCAGCCGATGACTAAACTACTAACTAATTTATTATATTTTATAAAATGTAACTTTTTTTTTATTTTTTTAATGTAGTAGTAATATTTGTACACCTCTAATGGTAGGGAATCCAAAGAACAACTCTTTAATTTTATACCACCTCATGTTTTACCCATACTCAAACAAATAAATGATTTGTATTTGTATTTGTATTTTGTATTTTGTATTTTGACTTAATATTTAAAAGAGTAACTTGACAACTTTTATTTTAGATGGTTTGGCGCCAAAACAAAAAGTTGTAATATTAAAAGTCAACGAAGACGCAGGTTACAGATAGTTTATTACGAATATTTTTTTTTCTATCTAATGTTTCTAGTTGTTATGAGAAGTACATTATGTATAGTTAACGCATTAGGTTGAAGCGTAAAGAATATAATGTAAATAAAAAAAAAAACTAACTAACTTGTAAAACGTTAATATAATTTACTTTTATTATACATTTTGTTGTTGTTGCGGTTGATGTTTGATGCACACCAAAATAATGTCTCGAGTTCACGTCTCTTTTAAAATCCAGACATTTCTCGTTTCCGATTGCGTTAGGCACATTCGTTTCTGAGATGGTCTTTTGAAGAAAGTGCAACACAAACCAAGGAAGTGAAGCCAGTGAAGGACCAGTCCACGTCTAGTGTGTGGTTGCTCCTTCAGTTTTGAATTGAGCTACACGAGTATGTAGTATACCTATAGCTCATCTCAAAACCGAAGGCGCTGAACGACTGCATCATTATGATTTCCGTCAAGTAATCCACATACAAATTCATTACGCAACTGATAAGTTTTACACAAGAGTTTTGTTATAAATCAAAGTATGTATTGTAGCTCAAAAAAATACTTATGTTTATGTAAATCCAAAAAATTGTGTCGTGATGGTCCAGAGGTTAAGACGCCTACCTCTCATGCACGAGGTTGTGGTTCAAATCTGGGCAAGTACCAATGTGACTTTTTCAATTCATATGTACTTTCTAAGTTTATCTTAGCCATCATTGATAACGGTGAAGGAAAACATCATGAGGAAACCTGGACTTATCTATACATATATATAAAAGAAAGTCGTGTTAGTTACACCATTTATAACTCAAGAACGGCTGGATCAATGTGAATGATTTTGGTGTTTTTGGATTTGTCTTTGTCCGGAATAGCATATAGCATAATAATTAATAAAAAACATGAAAAGTCCTTGAAAAAATAAATATCAAGAATATCGGTTGTCTCAAACATTTTTCAAACAAGCGCCATCTTGGATGACATGACAGGAGTCAAACTTCCCAGTTCATTATCAGGTGACAATTTGAAATTGACAAGTCTTAAGCTAAACCCAAGAAGGTAAGGTTGTCAATTTATAATACGCACCTACGTTCTGAAATTTATTTTGTTACTAAACTAAGAGGTTTTATGTAGCATAAAAAGTCTTATAAGTACACACATCAAAAGTGTCTAGGGATCAACATATATTTTTGCAATAACTTTTCTCCTGATTGATATTAATTAAAATTTTCTTTAAGGATTCATCAAATAAAGTGTTTTCGTTTGTCACAGTAACGATAAACCAAGTCACCTTTGCATTAATAAAGAAATTTGCCATTTTCCTAATAAAGGGATTTTTGACATTTGAACCACTAACATTAAAGTTTGAAAAAAAGACTGAAATAACAGTTTTCTTTAAAATTTTATTGGGTAACTTAAACAATTAATAATCCGTGTTTCTACCGCGAACACTAACAACACAAGAACATCGGTTTGGCATACTCAAAATGAGTTCATCCAAATCACGCTGTGGAATGGCCGCCCATGTTCGTTGCAACAACAAAAAAAGGTCTTCTTGCGACTGGATACCCTCCATATTCGGCAGAGCTCTTCTCTGTAGCATATCCCATGCATGCTCAATCGGGTTCAAGTCTGGCGACTGAGCAGGCCAGGGCAGGACATTGATGTTAGCTGCGGCGAGAGTCTGTCTTACAACTCTTGCGGTGTGCGGTCGTGCATTATCATGCATTAACTGAAATAAGGGACCGATTTGCACTTGTAGAGGAACGATGACGTCTGATACAATCGTCTCAACATAAATTTGAGCGTTGAGGTTGCCTCTGATCCAAATCAACTCAGTTCTTCCGCCGATCCAAATACCCGCCCATACCATGATGGTTCCACCACTATAAGGATGGACTTCCTGGCAGGATTTTAATCGCTGTTGGCGTCCAGGGGTTCTCCAGTGTCGTATACGTCTTGTATCCGGTCTCATACCAAAACGAGACTCATTAGAAAAGCACACGAAACGCCATTGTTCTTCTGCCCAATTACTGTGTTCAAGAGCCCATTGATATCGAATCCTACGATTGTGCATTGCTATAGGTGGTACCCGTAGCGGTCTTCGGGAATGAAGGTTCACTTCATGCAAGCGGTTTCTGACTGTTTGGTCGCTAATTAAGTTCCCTGAAGAGTGATGAAGCCTCACGGCTAACATCATGGCGGTTATTGTTGGAGCTCTTCGAGTTAAGATTTGAATGTATCGGTCTTGTCTCCGTGTGGTGCAGCGATACCGTCCTCCATGGCGCTCAGCCACGGTACCAGTGCTTCGGTAACGTGTCCAAAGTCGACTGATAACACTCTGACTTGTATTCAGAGCTAAAGCCACAGTACGTTGCCGGGAACCAGCTTCTATCATTCCCACGGCTCTGAGCCTTTCCTTCCTGCTTAAATGACGTCGCCGCTCCATAATAACGTTGGTTTTAATCAGTAGTAGGGAAACAGTAGCACTAATAATGTCTTCAATGCGTTGTATGTTTTTATAGGGAAAATATTGACAGCTGATTTTCATCTTTTACTCGAATTTGATTCACAGTTCCTGATTCAAATTATGAAATGCACCAAAAAGGATCCATATAAATTTATAAAATCATAAATTTATTACAAAGTCACATCTCAATCTCAAGAAATCCGCATAAAAATGCTTGATCCCTAGACACTTTTGATGTGTGTATTTCGAAAATCAATTTACGTAATTAACAATGACGACAGAGACGAACTTTAATAATTCTTTGCAAATAGAACTTATTTTATTGTTAGGACTTTAATTAAAGTAGACCGGGAAAACTATAGGTATGAATTGTATGTAACATAGAGGCAATAAGTTCAGATTAAAATGATGAATTTAGTATTTTTTAAATCAATGCATTTTAGTAAGGTAGTTAGGTTAGGTAGTTAGGTTAGCTATAGGATAGGTATGGTCAGTTAGGTTAGGTTATATATACATGTTGTAATTTTAATTCTATCGAACACAAAATGTTGAAATAAGATCACAGTAGAGACTTGCTACTTAAAAAGTAGTAGTAGTTATTATTGGTTTGGATCTATTTGTTGTTGTCTTATTAAACGTATGTATATCTAATACAAAAAAATGATAAGAGCAATAAATTGACTCTAAGGCACAACGAAGTTTGCCGGGGCAGCTAGTAGTTAATATAAGTGTGAAATCGCCAATCCGCCTTGAGCAAGCGTGTTTATTATTGCTCGAGCCTTCTCTGTGTCAGAAGAGGCATTTGCCCTGCAGTGGGACAGTAACAGGCTGGTATTATTATAAATCCAAAAAATTACATAGGAGGTAAATTATTCAGTCTTTTACTGTGACACATTGACCATCATCTGTCTAGCCGGTGGTCTATCTAACTGGATGCAGCTTTACATGAAGCTTCTGCCTGTCTGACCTTCTAACCAGTGACTTACGTAACACGATACTCCTTGGTAGAACTGCCCCCCTAGCCAAGTTACAAACGATTCGTATCTATTCTCTTTCTACAATCGAGAACGCCTCAAATCCCTTTGTTTTGACCACGTGACTTATCACCTTTCGCTAAGTCACGTGGTCAAAACAAAGGGGTTACAAACGATTCGTATCTATTCTCTTTCTACAATCGAGAACGCCTCAAATCCCTTTGTTTTGACCACGTGACTTATCACCTTTCGCTAAGCACGTGGTCAAAACAAAGGGATTTGAGGCGTTCTCGATTGTAGAAAGAGAATAGATACGAATCGTTTGTAACTTGGCTAGGGGGGCTGGTTGTGAAATCTTCGAGGTTCGACTACTCTTAGCGACTGTCAAGGATCTACAAATGAAGGCTGGGACCAACGACTTAACGTGTTTTCCGATGCACGCAGAGGTCTTGATATGTAATTAATGGCCATGGACTGACCTCGGATATCAAAGCCAAACCTTAGCTTGAGCAGCCCATAAAGCGCCTAAGTTGGACTTATACGAGAACTATTTTCAAGTCCATTGTGCCCGTGTCGTATTATTACAACCAAAAAACTATTTTGTCCAACGCGGTTACTTGGTTCTACCCAAAAAAAGGTATAAGGAAGAGGGCGGAGTCAATAATGGGTAGGTTACGCGGAGGCTCCAACAGCATCCTAAATTCCTAAATACATTGTTTAACAAAGTGGATAGCCCGTCCAAAATGTGTTGAGCCTCGCACTTATTAGTTATGATTATGTTTAGGTAAGTTTAATGTGTAAGTTTTACTTATGTAGTTAAATAAGTTTCTGTTAGTAACACTATATGGATTGTGTGTATTTTTATGTATGGTCTGCAATAAATGTTTTAATAATAATAATAATATAACCCCGCAGGGCAGCTTGTGGCGAGCTGTTGGGCAGTAGCGACCCCACGGACCTGATCTCCCGGGAGATGTCTTGTTCCTCATCTCTGGCTTGCCTTGATTGGCCGGCCAGAGTGAACTCTGACGAGGAACGGAGCTCCCACCTCTTTCTTGCCTTAGTTGGCCGGCTAGAGTGGAGATTCGCAAGAGCAAACGTGCTCGGAGGAAGGAAGCATTCCAGTAAGGTGCTGGTAGGGATCTTGACCGTACTTCTGGGATTGTCCTGATAGCCGTGGAATGCCGCTCCACTCCTTTAGCACCTCAGGGCATGTTGCCCTCTTGTCGCTACGTCACTATGTGCTAGCGGCCGTTTTAGAGGGCCCATTATTAAGTGTGCAAGTCACCCCCTGTCATTTAATCTGTGTATATGTAACATTGATAAGGCAGGGGCCATAGTCTTTCATAGTTCTAGGTATTCAGTCCATTTTAGATACCCTAACCTATAGTCTAGTACTTTTGTTACCATATTCTGCAATAGTCTTACTCCAGTCGTAGGTTTTCCTTGGGTGCACTTGTCTAGTGCAAAAAGGAAAATCTGCGATTGGTGCCTCAATTCTTTAAAAACGACAAAGGGCCTCTGCGAGTTGGCTTCGGCTCCTCGTACGCCTTCCAAAGCTCCGAAACCCAAGGGTTCCGAGAAATCACAATGAATAAAAATAATAATAATTCAGACGATTGCCGTGCCACAACCAATCTGCTGTCAAAAACACCCCTCACTCGAACAATATGTGCTCTCATTGACATGAGAAGATGGACATTTTTGCGTGCAATCTGAGTGAAAGGTTTTTGTTGACTATTGTTAGCTCCTACTAACAGTTGTATAGTTTAAGTTTTTAATAGAATTTAGTCTTTTTTTATTATTTTTAAGTTTAGATAAAGAAGATTCCTAGGAGAAATAATTAAGTATATTTTGTAACTTTGTTTGTGTGGAATTGGGGACACCTGTAAAGACTGTGCGTTTCAGTTTGATAAATAAATAAATAACATGATAAAATGTAATGACGACTTAAAAGTTGTGCTCTGAAGGCAATTGATATTAAATCTGGTGGTTAAAAGGTTATGCTGTAACTTAAACTTGCTCACAACCCCGGTACTATAAAATTTGTAAGTTTCATGAAAAGTCTTAAGTCAGGCTTAAGTTTCTTGAGTAAATTTTGCCAGATCAAAAGCGTATAGTTAGCAGTTAAGTTTACACCACCGCATACTTCAATTTGCGCTGTCAATCTATCCGTTCGTCAATTAGACCCTCGCTTATTAGTTGGAACAACTTGAAATGAGCTCACCGCTTCGTCGCATCCTGAAATAGCTAGAAAACTGAAATTAGTCGTCGTCGCATTTTACCTACGAATTGATACGGTTTGAAGTGCAGTTTGATGTTGTTTTCGATTGTGGATTTGCCGTGTTAATGGTTGATTTGCCGAATACAGAGTTGTCAGAGTCGTCGGAACTACTCGAGAGCTCAATAAGTTCCTAACTTGCTGAGTGCACTTTAGAGTAATTAGCAAACATTTGTCTGAGTCCGTGTTAATTAGTTAGTTTGCTATTACGAATGTTAAGAGCCTTAGATCTATCTAGTACTGCCAGTTTAACTTAAAATAACATCACGCCTGTTAGCACGGAAGGGTTAGGCAGGAGTACACCAACATTTCAACAGTTCTGTTTAACACGTTCGTGGACAGTTCTATCTCACAGATTGCAGCTACTGAGACACTACTTTTTTTCATACATTGCCCACGGGCGTAGTGTCACAACGCATGGTTAAAAAATATATGATATGACAGAACTCGACTAATTGTATGTAACTACGACGCCCACGGGCGTAGTGTGTGTAGGGAGGGGGGACCATAAATCGTGAATGTGTGCGTGGAGGTTAGGTACTTTCTTTGACGAATTTTTGAAAATTATGTAATAATAACAGTACGAAAGTTTCAATTATACATGTGGTGACAGTACAACATGCCGTTCCTTATGATAGAATGGAAAATCAGTCGTCGAGAAGCGTACTGATTTTATGCAAGTAAAAACTCAGACGTTGACAGGCGTACTGTCGTATCATTTTCAGCTACCTAAACGCCTGTGGTCGTTACTGTCCACGAACGTGTTAAGTCCCATTAGAAAAGTTTTAATCATACATACATACATACATAAACTCACGCCTTTTTCCCATGGGGGTAGGCAGAAACTACAGAGCGCCATGTGCTACGATTCTTACATACTTCTTTTGCTTCGTTTACATTCATACATGTTGTCATACACACACGCCGGTTGCGAGTACTACGCACATGACCATTTTAATTTATTCTTTTTTATTCATAATTCTAGTTAATTACTATAATGCCCATACATGACAATGACGAGTAGGTACTATCATTAGTAAGCTTTAAGTTTTACTTAATATTTAAATAAATAAATAAAAAATAAATATTCCACATCTTTTCACACAACGCCATTTAGTCCCAAGCTAAGCTAAGAGCTTGTGTTATGGGTACTAAACAGCTGATAAACAAACTTATATATTTCTAAATACACAAAAATATTGCACAAATAGCGAGCATTTAATAAAACGATTTTCACCCAAAATGAGTCCCAAGCTCTCTAACTACAATATTTTCAATTACAATCTTTATTATCTATAATATGTATGTATTTAGAAATATATAAGTATGTTTATCAGCTGTTTAGTACCCATAACACAAGCTCTCAATCTTAACTTGGGACTAAATGGCGTTGTGTGAAAAGTTGTGGAATATTTATTTATTTATTATTTTATGTCTCAATAGTTAGATTGTATAGCAAGTATAGCAACCGATTTTTTGTTCTTCTTACTACACTAAGTATTTTGATAGCTGTCAAATGGTACTTCTTTGATTGTCACAACTTTAATGGTGTTAATTTACTTACACACCAACTTAGTGTCAGATAAACGTTTTGTCAGTTTAACTAACAAAACCTTACTTACCAATCTCTCTATTCGTGTTGCAATTGGAACTTATTTAGTTCATAGGTTACTTATGCTTAAAACAAAAGATTGGACCATCTGTCTTTTTGACAGCTGTCATGTCGATCAGGCTCTAGTGTTGTGTATGTTTACATAATGTACTGTGACGTAATGAGATAGCAGTGAATTGATTGTAAGAGCTTGACTTTTACACGTATTAGAAGAAGGTGGTAATTAAGCGTGTTGAAAAGTGATGGATCGACAATTTGCCAGTAGTATTGTCATACTACTTACTAGGAAATTATCGCCCCGCCTACAACAACATAACAAAATAGAATAAAAATCAAATCACAAAAAAAAACAACTAAAATAAAATCTAGATCTCTAACAGTGCAAATTTGACCTGTACCAACGGTTGGTACAATGGTAAAATCTACGAGCCAGAATAATATTACATCGGACCGCTAGCGCCCTACGCTCCCTCTCAATTTCTTTGTCTTTACGGTCGTCTGTAATAAAGTGCCTGAGAATGAATATTAAGTTTATAATAATTTTAACAAACAGAGATACTTTCTCATTAAAACATAAGTATAGAAAACATCACCCGAAAATCATCGCAAAATCGTCAAAACACAAGTGAATTTCCATTTTATAGATTGTAGTATAATTTAGTATTCCTAGTATCAACAAGATCACGTAACACTATGCTCTAGGAGTCTCCTCACGTCCGTGGTGGGGTTCAAATCCACGATCTCTCGACCGCCAGTGTAATGTCATAGCCAATAGGCTATAAATAGCCACAGAGCTGCGGCTTAGATGATGTAGGTGATTTCACTTTCTGAACGGTATATAGCCGTTCTAGGCTTCCCGATGATTAATGCGGAAATACTCCCTATTCATAACCATGAGTGAAAAATGTTTAAATTGGAACTAATTTTATAATAATACTAGCAGACGTCCCGCGGTTTCACCCGCGTTGTTCCTGTTCCTGTGGGAACACAGGGATAAAAAGTCTAGCCTATGTCACCCGGGGATAGTGTACGTAGCTTGCCAACAGTGAGTTTTTTTTTTAATAATCAACTTTGGATATTTATTATGTAAATATGTGAGCACCATGTATCTTTCAATACGCTCATACAATTACCAGCCGCGTTGCTTATTTTATATCACCTATCTCAGGATAGCTGTTTTTTTTTCTCATGGTACATCGTCCTCACATATAATCTGATTATGTATACAAATATTGTAAAATCTATTTTAAAAGAGTAAGTATGGAGTTTCTTGCACATTCTTCTCCATACAAAACTACCTTTTGGAATGTGCAACTAGAATCATAATAATTTAATTTATTTGTAAGTATAACGTTCAAAAGTGCCTGTTTTCAGGCCTAATTGAAATAAATGATTTGAGTTTGACTTTGACTTTGTGAAAGAATTTTCCAAATCGGTCCAGTAGTTTCGGAGCCTATTCAATGCAAACAAACAATCAAACATTTCCTCTTTAAATATTAGGATAGAAGTTTAGATTATTCCACAACTTTAACACAACGCCATCTGGTCACAAACTAAGCAGAGCTTGTGCTATGATAACTGAAAAATACTTAAAAAAAATTAAATCCATAAATATTCTTGATAAATCACACCCATACACAGAACTAATGATCGTGCTCATCACACAAGAAGATGTTTTGGTTAGAAATCAAACCCACGACCTCCGGCATAGCAGTCAGGGCCAAAAACCACTAAACCAAGAAGCCAGTCGAGTAGTGAGTTAAAAACCTTAAACTCTTAGGTACTTGATTTTAAGGTGTTTAATCATAATCATTATTACTATTGTGAGTGATTTAATCATTCATTTAATAAAGTATTTAACACCAGCTGCTTTCTAGAAAGAAATTATCGATTCGTCACAGGGTATTTGAACGGACGTCAAGCTACAACAACATTGAGGGTTGAAAACTCAATGAAGCAATCACATCACGTATATATTGCACGCTTTACCATTTGACTATTAAGATTTTACAATTAATATCGTTTCAGAAACTGGGTGTAATGAACTTGTGTACCTAGTTAGTTGTCGTTAGAGCTAGCATCACTGTTTCTGTGTTCTTGTGAATAATTTGTTTAAATTTTATTAAGATTGTGATCTGAAAAAATTACGATTTTTCTGTGCAAGTTCAGATAACTTTAATCCCCATGATTTAAACTAGGTAATGATGTTAAATGAAATCATATTAGTTTATTATAATTATGTAACATCAACTACACAGTTGAACTGTGCATATTAGTGTTGTAGAAACAAACAATCCAGAGATCCAGATAATAAGGTAAATTAAATGAAACAAGTTTTGCATTATTCGTAACTCGTGTATTACTAAAACTTAAAACAAAACAAACTTGTACTTTACATCGTCCGAGACTTGAACTTGTGACCCGGTCTTCCTCTTTTAGCTCATTGAACTAACATTACTTTGTCCACAAAACTATGTCAATTTAAATTATTTTTCATAGTTGAAAAATGTTTTGATTATATTTTTTGTTGGTACGACATCTAATGTTAGTCCAATTTTAGACTTTTTCGCTGATAAAAATTGCTTAATTGGTTCAGTACATTAGATATTTCAATTGATTGATGATAATATTTCGGTTGTCAAATTATGACAAATTTTAATCAGCTTATAAGTCAGTCGAATAAACAACATGTCTTTTAACAGACATAACAAATAACAGTAAGCCTCTTATAGCACTTTTGAAAGAATATAAACTGACGAAAATGTGTGCGTTACTTTTGATAACGTAGTTTATATTGTATCGCCAGTGGTAAACTTAGATGTAAGTGTTCATGAGTGAATCGGCCATGGGATCAAGCCCATTGTCGGTCCACAAACAATAGACTCGAAGAAGGAAGTGAACTGCGTTAAAATGTATGAAACTATTACGTAAAAATCACTTCCGAAGGCGCACGCAAAGCTTAACACATTTCACATTCGCAATAAAATTTTTGAGAAGAAAACATTTTTGGACACTCGCTGGAGAAAAGCATTCAACTTCGCGTACGCCTGGCACTTATCGACATAAAAAAATATTTACAAAAATTGGTATATATGACGGTAACAAATAGTTAACAAATGACTAAAAAAATATGTACAAGGAAGGTTTTTTTACCTAATCTTAGTCCCATCCGTGGTGTTCTTCGTGGTGTTCCTCGTGGTGGATCGGTACCCAGACCTTCTGCCAGACTGGTTTCCATACCTTCTTCCATGCTGGCACTTCGATAGATTTCCAGTCTGGTACCTGGATCTGCTTCCACTTCTCTACCCAGATCTTCTTCTGAACTGGTACCCAGACTTCTTTCTTGACGGTCTTCCAGATTTGAACCTTCTCCTCTACCCACTCTTGCTTCTTCTCGGTCACCCACGCTTGTTTCTTCTCTGTTCTCCAGACCTGTTTCCATTCTTCTTTCCATTCAAGCTTCTTTTCGGTCTCCCAGACTTGTTTGTGCTCAGTTTTCCAGATTTTCTTCCATACTGGCTTCCAGATCATCTTCTTCCTCCACAGGTCGTGGCTGGTGTACTCCCAACCGTGGTGGTCCTTACCGAGGTACTTTTCTCCGGGTACGCCTTCCTTCACCCACTCAGGGACGTGGATTTGCTTCCATGCTGGAACTTGTACTTCCTTGGTGTGTGCAACTTGGACTTCTTTCCAAACTGGTTTCCATACTTTTTTCCAGTCTGGAACCTGAACTTCCTTCCAGATGGGCACCTGCACTTCCTTCCAGATGGGTTTTTTAACTATTTTCCATGCAGGCACTTGTTCTTCTTTCCACTGTTGTATTTTTTCAGTTTTCCATTCTGGTACTTTTTCTTTTTTCCATTCGGTTTTCCAGACCAGTTTCTTTTCTGTTTTCCAGATTTGCTTCCACTCCTCCTTCCATACGAGTTTCTTCTTCCACACTCCCTCTGGTGGTGGAGAATGCCAACCTCCGGGGGAGCGCTTATCCCGAGATAACTCAGTGTCCTTAGCCGTCTCCTGGATAGGCACGGCTAACGATGCGGCGCACGCCAACACCACCCATATCTGAAACAAACAAACTAGTTTCAATTTCTATTGTGAAGATTTACTTCCCAACAATTAAGATGTAAGCCGCGTATTAAACGGTCGATGTATTTTTACTGGTTTCACTTTTACGGAATTAATTTGAAGGCTTTATTGTGTTGCACTTCTTATGTAAGGTATCTAAAAATAAAGCCGAATTTGCATTCATTACATGTTATAATTTCAAGCACCAGAATACAATGTTTATTTCATATTTTCTTTAAACTGTTAAAAATGTTGTGCACACATAGCAAAATATTTATTAATTAAAACGATAGAATTTTTATGCTAATGTCGATTTTATGCATATACGGTAACTTTAGAAATCGGTATTGAGCTTTCATAAGTTGAAGTTGCGCCCGCGCATCGAACACAAATGATAGGCTGTTACGTACGAACGTAACTGTTATTTAACAATACTTGGGTCAATCATTCGGATTATTGTAATTATTAACAGATCACTTTACGTTGAAATAAATATTTATTATCGAATACTTGGCCCGATTTTGAAGTCATTGCAAATCGATCACTGAAATATATTTATATTTTTTAATTTTGGTTTATTTTCACGATCGATGCTTTCATTGGTTTATAACAAAAATCACAATTAAGTATAAACGAAGTTAAAATCGACTTTACAAAATAATTAAATCACTAATTTTGACCGAAAATATTTCGCGATATTTTATTTGTTTTATGGAAAGTTATTCGAACACTTTTATAAATACATTGAAAAACACTTGTCGAATTTAATTTTGAAAAAAGGTCAACACGGTATATGGTCACTATCACACACTGCACCCACCGTAATAGTCAGCGTCCTCATTTTGGTATGATGCCCGCCGCGACTGACGATGCTGCGTCCGCGCCGGTTTTTATTAACGGGCCCCTCTCTTGCTCCTGCGGCCGTGATGCGATGATGCTAAGTGTCGCAGGGGAGGGTTTGGTTTCTAACACAGGTCGCGGCGTGTGCGCCGATTTATTATTGTTTTGGTTTTCTTATCATGCGAATAACGGCTCTTGCGAATTTTTAATTTTAAGTCTTTTTTTGCGAAGTATATTTTTTGTGGATTATGTTTATGATGTCTTTAAAGTTTTGAGAGTAGAATTAGCTTAGTAGGTGCTTAGTTAATATTGTTCTTAGTAATTTCAAATGGAGTTGCATAAATGTTTTCGTTACTGCTGTGTCTCAAAAAACTACTTATACAAAACAGTGTTTGAAAAATATGCAAATCTTTACGCAATGGAGAAAACATGAAAACATAGCGATTTATTCATGAAACCATTAGTTATTAAAACCGTGTTGATTTGTAGTCAGTACTACAAGCAGAGATTCTTTTCGACTGTCAGTGAGCATTAGGACCTTGGTTTATTACCCGGTTCGTGCAAACCTCAATGAATTTTTTCTATCTATACTATGAGAGTTTTGATATTTTTTGTTAGAAAGTGCTCTTTAATGGTCAAATAAATAATTAGACTTTAGTTTTGAAATCTGGAAGTTGTCAGTGGTAACCCAAACTTTGGATTCGTACCCGATTGATGGCGTTAGGTTCGCCCCCTTATTACAAGGGACATAAACATAACTGGTAAAATGTGGGGGTACCTACTACAGGTAATCCTCTGTCTGCCCTTTCGAGGATAACAAGCGTGATATTGATTATGCTATTTTTTATGTCAGAACTAAAAATGTTATAATTACCTACATCTGAGTTCCATAAAACCCTTTGGTCCCTAACGTTTTGACTGTTATATTAACAAATTATAAATTATAGTTAAATGGTGAAGTGTTACTTAAATGATGTGCGTGTTTATGTGTAAATGAGAACATCTTATACAATTACGGTTATGTAAAGTAAAATAAGTAAGTTGATTTTAATAAATATTTGTGTAGAAATGTTCAAGTTATTTAGAATGGAAGAATATCGTAATATTAAGATGATTCATTGAACAGGTATCGTAGAAAGTCAGGTTTTAGATATGCATCTTAATTTCAATACCTATTATTTAGTTGTGTGAAAAAAAATATTTAAGTTTGATACAAAAGTGATGGAGATTTTGTTTGTCAACATTATTAAATATTGGATAAGTTAAAATAATTAATGTTTACGTCAAAGTCAAAGTCAAATCAGACCATTAATGGACACTTAATTTGACTTGACGGCCTGTTGGTCTAGTAGTTAGTGACCCTGACTGCTATGCCGGAGGTCGTGGGTTCGATTCCCACCCAGGACAAATGTTTGTGTGATGAGCACAAACATTTGTCCTGGGTGGGAATGTTCTGTGTCTGGGTGTTATTTATCTATAATATGTATGTATTTAGAAATATATAAGTATGTTTATCAATTGTTAAGTAGGTACCCATAACACAAGCTCTTAGCTTAGCTTGGGACTAAATGGCGATGTGTGAAAAGTTGTGGAATATTTATATTTACCTAATATAAAAAACGTACCGATGAAATGGGGTGAATAGGAACAAAACTTAACTTAAGAAGTAGGATTTTATAAACAAACATGGCGCCGAAACTATTTATCTTAATTATTTAAAGGCATTAGAGTCCTCATACGTAATAAAAACTTTGGAATTACGTGAAAATCCTTGTTAAAGTTTAGTTTCTATGCACCATTGAGTTTCTGTATACCTCATTTTAACCTGTAACTATTTTGTATTATCTCTTAGTTAACTTAGCTTCATTCATGCACACATGCACACGTTTATGTATTTAGTAACTCCCACCTTTTTCATAAAGGGGTAGGCACAAACTGCAGAGCGTCACTTGCTACGATAATTTCAATAACAACTTTTTATATACGAAAATGGAACTAAATTGAAATGAACCGGCAAGGCAAGTAATTAAACGTCATCAATTCAAGTCATTTGCCAAGCTGTTTGATCAAACGGCTGAATATCATTTACGCTAGTTGAATGGCGCTATTTAGTAAAGAGGCTAGGTAGTTAATTTAACGGCTAATTAAGCTAGTTGGTTGCGAAATATACAACATAACCTATTTTTATTTTATTTTATTTGATTATTATAAGAAATAATAATACCAGCCTGTTACTGTCCCACTGCAGGGCAAAGGCCTCTTCTCATACAGAGAAGGCTCGAGCATTAATCACCACGCTTGCTCAAGGTGGATTGGCGATTTCAAACTTATATTAACTATGAGTCCAGGTTTCCTCACGATGTTTTCCTTCACCGATGTCAATGATGTCTAAGAACAACTTAGAAAGTACATATGAATTGATAAAGTCACATTGGTACTTGCCCGGATTTTATTCACAACCTCGCATTATTATAAGAAACTCAACAGTTTATTTATTACGTTCCATGAGTAAAGAAGGCCCATCCTACTATGCATTTACAGCTTAATGCAGTTTGTGGAAGTTACTACTTAGCATGTAAAAGTGAGGTCTACACACGCTGCACATTGATAGTACAATGGTGACAATTATCACAAAATCAACAGAGTTTCACGGCATTTATAAAACTATAATAATAATATATTTATTTGCGTAAAACATGGCATAAAATGGTGTTAAATAGATATTTATATAGCACAAACATGTTTAGCTACGATACAACATAGCATGCAAAATTTTAAAATTAGGTGAAGAAGGCTTCTACAATCAATATTTTAGATTAATATTTTTTATCAAAAAATTCATTTAAGTAACCATTTATAAAACTGAATTTTAAATAAACTTGTACTTAATGTTTTGAAATGTCAGGGTATTTTGTTATAAATGCGCACACACATTGCAAGGCAGTTATGATTGTATTTAGTTAGTCTAGGTAAATCATTTAATACTAGTCTATGAGGATCTCGTCTGTTTCTACGGAAGACATCATTTGCCGTCTTAAATAATTGTTTATTTTTGGTTACAAACATACATATTTCGTAAATATAAAGTGAAGGTAACGGTAACAAACCAAGTTTCTTAAATATAGGTTGACATGAGTCGTCGGGTTTAAGACCACAAATTGATCTCATGCATTTTTTTTGAGCGATGAATGCTCTATGGAAGTCAGTACTATTACCCCACATTACAAGACCATATCGTAGTAACGATTCGACGTACGCGTGGTAAGACGTTACAGCAGTTTTTACATTTATTACATTTTTATGTTTACTAGAAAGTAGTAAAAGAAAAGATTTAAAAAATATTGAAAGGGTAAGAATACACCACAGAAGTATGCTATTACAGTAAAGTATATCAGTTATATCAGGGGAGTAACAAAACATTAAAATGTGAAATCTGAACACTGTAAGATTGAAACTACATTCCGCGCATATTGAATTACTTACACCTTGTATAATTATTAAAAAACTAAATGACATGAGTTGAGTTACGGTACAATTTGTCGTCTAAACAAAATCTGCTTAATATGTTTCCGATATGATTGTTTGGATAAAAGAAATATATCGACATTTTCAAAATACTAGGCAGTCGGGTCATAACAACATTTCTCCCATATTTTGTGCGGTAGCCTGGGATGCTGAGTAATTAATTTAATATTCGGTAAATCAAACGAATTGTCACCTTACAATAAACGGGCTACAGTACAAAGGTATCTTAGTCTACCAATTAATATTCAATATATTGCTTTGATTGATAAACCGCAACAATATTCCAACATGAATGAATACTTACTCATATATATGAACTAAAGTCTGATATTCGAGAAATGTAGATGGTATTGTGGTTTCAGCATGTCTCTGTATACGATGTCATGATTTAGTAAATGTGACCTGTGGTTTTACGTTCTATTAAAGATCGTAGCGTTATGGTAACCCCTTATAAAATTTATTGAGAATTGTAATTGTTCTATCAAATACTACGATTTTTTCATCGCATCATCCCCGTAAAATGGGTGTGTGGACGGAAAAGTTGAAGTTTGACGTGACGTTTTTTTATACTTTATTAGTAAGAAAATCATTTTTAATAATTAATTACGATCTAACCTAAAATGCTTATAAGCAATTGAATTCTTACTTAATAAGTAACGTGATAGACTATTTAATAAACTAAGACTGTCTTTTTGCAGTTTTACTCAAGTCCGTAGCACTTTCTTAGAGTCTGATTAATTTATGTTAAACACTATGTTCGTGTGTTATATGTACCTACAGCACAACATGGTTACTATTATTCATTCCCTTGTACACTACATTTTATATTGCAAAAATTCAACATAGAATATTTATTTTATTTCTCTCAATAAGGTTAATAGTAACAAAATAAATTATGAAGGTTACAAAAGATGTAAAAAGTACACAAATATGTGTTCCAGTGTGTGTGTGTGTGTGTGTGTGTGTGTGTGTGTGTGTGTGTGGGCATGTGTGGGTGGGCATGTGTGGGTGTGTTGGTAGAGAATGGGAATGACCATGATACGCTGTACGCAGAACAAAACGATATTATTTCATCGTTTATTGGAGAAGATGACTAGACATGGCCTTAATAATGTTGATCTTACTTTTAATTAACGAAGATCTAATTATAATATTAATAAGTAATTCATATTGCACGTAAATACTACCACTACTGCTACTACTACTACTAACTACTATAAATCTAAAAAAATATTGTACCTACAGAACAAATAATCGTGCTCATAACACGAATATTTGTCATGTGTGGAAATCGAACCCACGACCTCCAACAGGCCAGTACATCTTGAAACTAACATTCATTGGACAAACACCAATGATTTAAGTTCCAACCTGTAGAACGAGCTTGCGAGGGTAAGTCTAGTCTACCTATATATTCATAAAGTGAACCAGGAGTCAGTAGCGAGCGAGCTAATCTAACAGTATTGTGTTAAGATCAAAGTTCATTGTTGTAGCTGTGGTTTTGGCGTGATATCTCAGTGCTTGATACTTACATTGTTTGAGAGTGCAGTGACCGAGTTATGTGGATCTGCTGACTCCGATTTTGTTATACAATCATGTATGTATGTTAAGACCTTATTGGTGAGGTTCTTCAGAAAGGTCAGGTGCGTAGTAACTGCAACTGGCGTGTGTGTATGACAACATGTATGTACCACAAATGTGTATAGCACCTGTAGTACATTTATACCTACATATATCTACTAAAAGAAAACAAAACGAAATGTCGAGGTATTCCTCGAAACGCTACTGTTTTGAGGCGCTCCTAATGAGGCGCTCCTATTTTATTCCTCGGAGCGCTCCTAATACAAATATTTGTTTTTTTTTCCTAGAAAAAAAAATACATTTTTTTAATTTCTAAAGGGAACGCTCCTAAAAGGTGCGCTCCGAGGAATAAAATAGGAGCGCCTCATTAGGAGCGCCTCAAAATAGTAGCGCTTCGAGGAATACCTCGAAATGTCTGCTTGTAATGTCACAAAGGCTTATTATAGTTTTACTTACCAAAAACATTTATTTTATTTTTTAGCGCAACGCATTTTTGATGTCAAAAATCTTCCCAGAAAAGACAATGAATGTCAGGAGACAATTCGACATTCGACAAATCATCGGCTAAGTTTATTTTGGCTATGTTTAATTTCAAAATGTCATATTATGGAGAAGAATGTGCACGAAACTCCATACTTACTCTTTTAAAATAGATTTTACAAAATTTTGTATACTCGTACATAATCAGATTATTTGTGAGGACTAAGTATGTATCTTGAATAAAAACTACGCAGAGGTGAACCAAATAGTGCACCCATATTTCGCCAGTTACGTTTAAGTTCTATGTAATAGGGGGCTAGCCTATTGCCATCATTCGGGCAGAAATCCAGACTCAGGGCTGATACTGAGTACTTCCAGATGGAAAAAATTCAATAACGCTTTGCCCGACTCGGGACTCGAACCCGGGAACTCATGCTCGGCCCTTACGACCACTAGAATAACGAGGCAGTCTAGAACCGAGCCGGGGAATCCAAGTATCTAATAAAATAAACTAACTTTTATCTGAAGACTTCCTCTAACATTGAGCGCAGGGTTTCACATTGTTCACATAAGGGCCCAGCAAATACAATAATCTAAATTAAGGTGAAAGCATCAGATGGTTCTCTTCAAACAAACTGACCACTTAAATAGCCATTTTAGTAATTATATTAGAGTGAATTGACGTTACAGTCTGACAAACCGTATTGACCATCCAATCCTAAAATAAATACTCGATTTTGCGTGGATTTTGGATGGAGCGGTATTGTTGTAACTAATATATCTATCTTATAAATAAAAGATGCCAAAGTATTTGTTACCTAACAAACTCCTCCGTATCGCCTTGACTGAAAGTTATGAAATTTTGGGTATATATTGAGTACGTCTGAGAATAGGACTTAAAATAATTACAACTAAATAAATCTAATATATAGATTCCAAAGCGTACAGCTAATATCTAAATAAAATTGATGTGTCGTTGAAATATTATGTAGGTACTTACGCGCAAAAATTCCAAACAATTGCACCAAATTAGATAAATCTTTTTTGTTGTTTTTGTGTTGGGCTCTAGATCGTTTAGATAGGTACACTAATTGAAAGTACCTATTTAAATGTTGAATAAATTATGACGTAGAAAAGTAGCCATACAACCAATATAAAAATAAAATTTATTCTAATTAATATAATAAATAAATATTCCACAAACTTTTCACACAACGCCATTTAGTCCCAAGCTAAGCTTGAGAGCTTGTGTTAACCAAACAGCTGATAAACATACTTATATATTTCTAAATACATAGGTTATATACATATTATTGATAAATTACACCCAGACACAGAACAAATGATCGTGCATAACACACAAACATTTGTCCTGGGTGGGAATCGAACCCACGATCTCCGGCATAGCAGTCAGGGTCACTAACTATTAGACCAACAGGCCAGTCAATATCTAATAAAACATTTTCTTGTTCCTCTAGGAATTATTAGTTAGGTCCATTATCGTACACAGGTCCGTGAATCTCACATAATAGGAACAAAATATTCTCTTTGACAACGACCCCAGTGCAAAATATTAAATATCTAGTCATCAATTTACTTTGAAGGCAGTGAGTCTCTTAAGGTGCTCCCGGGATCACCGGGAGCACTCACGTATACTGTAACATTATAGATTTGACTTTGAGCATTACGTGACAATACTGACTCCCTGACTGACAAGCATTCGTGTGTAATGTAGCATCATAAATTTGACTTTGAGCATTACATTACAAATACTACCGCCCTGACTGACGAATGCTCGAAAAATCTGCGCCGTTACTACACACATCAAAAGTGTCTAGGGATCAACAAATATTTTTGCAATAACTTTTCTCCTGATTGATATTAATTAAAATTTTCTTTAAGGATTCATCAAATAAAGTGTTTTCGTTTGTCACAGTAACGATAAACCAAGTCATCTTTGCATTAATAAAGAAATTTGCCATTTTCCTAATAAAGGGATTTTTGACATTTGAACCACTAACATTAAAGTTCGAAAAAAAGACTGAAATAACAGTTTTCTTTAAAATTTTATTGGGTAACTTAAACAATTAATAATCCGTGTTTCTACCGCGAACACTAACAACACAAGAACATCGGTTTGGCATACTCAAAATGAGTTCATCCAAATCACGCTGTGGAATGGCCGCCCATGTTCGTTGCAACAACAAAAAAAGGTCTTCTTGCGACTGGACACCCTCCATATTCGGCAGAGCTCTTCTCTGTAGCATATCCCATGCATGCTCAATCGGGTTCAAGTCTGGCGACTGAGCAGGCCAGGGCAGGACATTGATGTTAGCTGCGGCGAGAGTCTGTCTTACAACTCGTGAGGCTTCATCACTCTTCAGGGAACTTAATTAGCGACCAAACAGTTAGAAACCGCTTGCATGAAGTGAACCTTCATTCCCGAAGACCGCTACGGGTACCACCTATAGCAATGCACAATCGTAGGATTCGATATCAATGGGCTCTTGAACACAGAAATTGGGCAGAAGAACAATGGCGTTTCGTGTGCTTTTCTGATGAGCCTTGTTTTGGTATGAGACCGGATACAAGACGTATACGACACTGGAGAACCCCTGGACGCCAACAGCGATTAAAATCCTGCCAGGAAGTCCATCCTTATAGTGGTGGAACCATCATGGTATGGGCGGGTATTTGGATCGGCGGAAGAACTGAGTTGATTTAGATCAGAGGCAACCTCAACGCTCAAATTTATGCTGAGACGATTGTATCAGACGTCATCGTTCCTCTACAAGTGCAAATCGGTCCCTTATTTCAGTTAATGCATGATAATGCACGACCGCACACCGCAAGAGTTGTAAGACAGACTCTCGCCGCAGCTAACATCAATGTCCTGCCCTGGCCTGCTCAGTCGCCAGACTTGAACCCGATTGAGCATGCATGGGATATGCTACAGAAAAGAGCTCTGCCGAATATGGAGGGTGTCCAGTCGCAAGAAGACCTTTTTTTGTTGTTGCAACGAACATGGGCGGCCATTCCACAGCGTGATTTGGATGAACTCATTTTGAGTATGCCAAACCGATGTTCTTGTGTTGTTAGTGTTCGCGGTAGAAACACGGATTATTAATTGTTTAAGTTACCCAATAAAATTTTAAAGAAAACTGTTATTTCAGTCTTTTTTTCGAACTTTAATGTTAGTGGTTCAAATGTCAAAAATCCCTTTATTAGGAAAATGGCAAATTTCTTTATTAATGCAAAGGTGACTTGGTTTATCGTTACTGTGACAAACGAAAACACTTTATTTGATGAATCCTTAAAGAAAATTTTAATTAATATCAATCAGGAGAAAAGTTATTGCAAAAATATATGTTGATCCCTAGACACTTTTGATGTGTGTATTTTGATTCTTGCTTACAAATTACCTTCGAGCCGTAAAGTTGAACGGCATACATAAATCTTATAAGTAATAACATTAACTAAAAAAACAACTAAACGAAAGTATCGCGGCACGGGCTAGGAATCTCATAAATATTATAATTACAATCACTTGAGCGTAATAAAAGCTTTTTACCTACGGTCTTAATATGTGAGACGCCAGCACATCACGTTAGCCCAATGTGTCAAATTTCTATGATCGTTTTTCAACTTTATGTCAAACAGCATAAGGTTCATATTCAATTGGGAAAATTTTACACATTGGGGTAACTTGATGTGCTGGCGTCTGTACATGCACACGGCAACGCATCAATCATCAACATCAAGTAAAAGTCACGCCGTGAAAACTTGAGTGAAGTGAACTGCCAATGTGTAGCATTAGTATGGAATGACAGCTCAATTCGCCCTCACTTCGCTTACATTTTCACGCAGTGATTTGACCAGAATCGCACTGCAGTTGTGCTGCCTTGTAGTGGGAACGTAAAAGTCTAATAGCTATATTCATGAAATTATGAATTACCTACTTCAACTAATGTAATTTCTGAAAGAGTACTCTCAAACTAAATCATTTGAAGCAAGAATATAAGTTGTGAGTAACAGACAGATGGCGCAAGTTGAGGTGCGAATAAAGTTTGAGTGGGAAAACTTATTCCTCCACGAATCGTCAGCGGGCGCAGTCTGTGCCCCCGGGACACCTTTAACAATTTGTAAGTTATTTATTGCTGCCAAGAAATATCATTAACCCTTTTAAATTTAACAGCTTTATTTACACAAAGTTTTGTTTGCCACAGGTATTTACTTAACCAGTTCACAGAAGGGTGCATTTTGTTTACAAGGAAGTGATTTCACTATCAACATGTTTGCGACATTACTATAAATTACATTAGTACCATCGACCCCTGAAACTAATATAACTTTTCCAACTATTCGTTACATTCTAAATATTTCTGAGTAATCGTCAAGTTGGTCCGTTCCAACAAAGTTGGCGGGGTTATTTGAACTAAACTAAACTATTACTTCTTCAACTGGTGTATTTTATCTATAATATGTATGTATTTAGAAATATATAAGTATGTTTATCAGCTGTTTAGTACCCATAACACAAGCTCTCAAGCTTAATTTGGGACTAAATGGTGTTGTGTGAAAAGTTGTGGAATATTTATTTATTATTTATTTATTTAACTCTTCTTTAATAGCGTTTGTGGAAGAGAGACACCACATTTTGACAATATCGTGTAGGCACTATGATAGACCATCGAACGCTGGAGATTAAATTAGTAATTATTGTTGATATTTTAGGAAGTTAAGAGTGAAACGATAATTTAGAACTAACAAAAATAGAAAAAAAAAACCTTATTCTGCACAGACATTACAGTGTTGTAAGAGAGAGAAAAAAAGAACGTTTATGCGTACAGAACTAATAACCACTCAAGTCATTTGCTATCTACAACAACACAACAAAACACTAAGTGCGGCTCAGATAACCAACAAACCATAAATAAACTATTACCTACTTAACAGTGGTTTGGCGTAACTTAACGAACCACCAACAACAACTACCGGGGGTCTCTGTCAACGACGAGAAAGCCCCAACATTGGGAAAGTTCCTTTTTTTTTAAACTTATTCCTTTAGTTTGTTTATTTCAATAAACTTGAACAATTTATTTAGAAAACGAGAAAACACAAGGGAGAGGAGACATTTAAAGGATGTGGGACGGGGGATATGTATAGAGAACCAAAGATATTACCTTCTTAATAGTGTGTTAAATAACTGATAGTGACAGAAAATAATGAGAATGACAAACGTAATTATAAGTTTTAACAGCTTCATAATATTTGGTAATTAGTCAGAGTCACACATCACTTACCCGCTTAATTAAATGAAAAGTTAATGAGTATTGTACAAGCTTTTAGCAAAAATGTATGTAGTTAATTTAGGAATTTCACTACGAATAAAACACGTCGAATATGGGCAATAATGTGAGGCTTTATTCCACAATGGCTTATGTCAGCCTCGTCATAAGTTAAACTATTGTAAACGAAATCTACAAATACAATTTAAAGCCAAATAAATCAGTCAGTACCTAAGGTTTGCCATCGCTGGCGAAAGGAGGGCCTTTTGAGGGCCTAATTTTAATAATCTTGTCTTTTGATGAAGGTTTTTGATTTTGATTAAACACACTGTATACCCCTGCCTAAAACTTTGAGAAATACAGGTGGGATGTTATATTTGTTTTCAATACAACCTTACAAAAAAAAATACGTTATTATTTTGTCAACGTTAGGTACCATGCTTTTGTATAACATGTTTTTCGAAAAAAATATCTTATCTTAACTTAAGAGAAATGTATTGAATTAAATTGCAACCATTGCACTATTTTTAGCCTAGTTTAAAAAAAAGGAATTTATAACGGAAAAAAAGGCAGGGAGTGAATCGCGCACCCATTTCTTATTTTATTAATATGTTTTTTATGACGTTTTCATTTCTCGGAACCCTTGAGTTCCGGACCTTTGATAGGCGTACGAGGGGCCGAAGCCAACTCTCAGAGGCCATTGTCATCTTAATGAAATGGGACACCAACCGCAGATTTTCCTTGTATGCACTACACAAGTGCACCCAAGGAAAACCTACGGCTGTTATTATTATTATTATTATGTTTAAATTAAAATATGCTGCACTACGATATCATTGCATTACATAATTAAATCGAACCGTCTGATTGATGCATGGTTGCATCTGATAGCTAATTAATTGAATTCGAGTAGGATACCAATGTTCTGTGGATTGCAATTATCTCCTCTATGATTACATACAACTAAATCAAATATGTCTGTTTGTCTGGCGATATGTGGTGTTCTTTGTACTTTGAGGTAAAAACAGAGTCTAAATATTGTTATTGGCCTGTCGAACGTCGATTTGGTCAAATCGATGTCAGAACTGATTGGATTGTTTCTCGATAGAAACAATCCAATCACTTGGGTTATTCACCAACTCGACACAAGATACTGGACACACGTGTGTCCAGTTGGTGAAAATTAGAATTAGTACAATTATTATTTCGTCATCTGGACACGCCAAAAATTTTGCGCGTGTCCACATAGTGAAACTTAAATTAAATCACTTTTATGTTTTCACCAACTGGACACACCCAGTTTTTTTGCAAAAAAGGGTACAGTCAGGTTAATAATCGCTTCAATTTCTTGAAAAAGCTGCCTCACTTTTTTACTTGAAAAACCTTATTAGCTTCTATTTAAGACAAATTTTGAAATAAAACAAATATATCGATGCCCCCAAACAATAAGTCGGTAATCGTAAAATCCAAATTTTACAGGAGAAATGTTTATCTGTTTTTGTTAAATATCTTTCCAACGAATCGGAGTACTGTAGGTACTGTACTGTACTGTGTACTGTACTGTAAATTAAATAGTGGGAATAATGTTCGTATGATATTTCGTACTCCCAATATCGACATGAATGGTGAATAGCTGATGGAACTTTCTAACGCATGTTTTAAACGTTCCATCACAGAAGAATCTCTTTGAATGTGCAACAATTTCTCTCATATCATGGTGGGCAAAATCGAGAATACGTTTATCTCCAATGCGATCTGCAAGCAAGATATCTTGAAACTGCTCAGGTACAACTGTATGGGATTAAATATAATGACCACCATAAAATGCTTTGATACCCTTAGTTCTTTTACTAAAAATATAAACTTGACACCAGAAAAATAAAGTCTTTAGGTTAGTTAGGTTCCTTTAAACCCTGCAGAGAGAAATCGCGTAGCGGGGCTCCGTCGTCTACGCTTTTAAATTTCTGCGTTGTTAAATTTGCTTAAATAGGATAGCAAGATGTAAAAACTTTGGTTATAATTTAACATTAATATGCTGGTTTAATTTTGGTGATCATTTACTATTTTTGGGTAACTCATGATTTACTTGGAGTTATTTTACTTAAATAGGATAGCAAAGTGTTAAATCTTTGGTTATAATTTTACATTAAAATGCGAGTTTCATTTTGGTGATCATTTACTATTTTTGTCTGCTATTTGTTACTATATCTGGTAGTAAGTTAAACATAAGCCCAACTGTATTAACTATATTATTGAATGATATGCGTTGAACGCCAAATGATTTGTTCCTTTTTCTATACAGTTTATTTTTCACTCTTTGGAAACGTGGGATATTTGCAACTAAATGGAGTCCTTTCTCTTCTATTCGCTCAATAGTATCAAAGTATAGACTTGAGACAGAAGCAGCTAGATTACGCTTTACTTGATCCTCGCAATCATTTAAATTCATTACAATCTCATTATTCGCCAAATCGCCTTCATGATTATAATCAGTTGCTTTTAATATAGTGGTGTTATTGAAATTTAATTTGAGCATAGCTCGACAAGTTGACTTTTTCGAGCAACGCCACGTAGAAGATCCATCTTTATTTTTCCTTAGGTGAACATATTTATATTCAGCTTTTAATAAAATTGGACGATTTCTTTGAGAATGGATGAATGAAAATGTATTTCTGTTAGCCAATGATGGGCCTGCGACTTCTTCTGTAGACATATTTGTCTTTACATGTTGAAGATTATAAGACAAGCATTGAGATAGTGACTTCCTAATACTGTCAGTGTCAAAAATATATTCCATAAAAATTCACTAATAGTGAATAATTCTAAAATTACATACTTACTTAATTACCCGTTCTCAGCAGTAGGACGTTTAGTGACTGATGATAATGTGACACAAAACATTAATGTGCTTGACTGTACTTTAGCTTGATTTCGGGTAAAATGCGATTATGTGTCCAGTTGGCGAAAACATAAAAGTAATTTATTTTAAGTTTCACTATGTGGACACGAATAAAAATCTTGGTGTGTCCAGATGACGAAATAATAAGTGATACTAATTTTGATTTTCACCAACTGGACACACGTGTGTCCAGTCTCTTGTGTCGAGTTGGTGAATAACCCAATCACTTGACTAAAAATTACACAAAATGGCTAAATTGTTTCTCAACTCATCACTTGTCACATCAAGCGGCTGCACCTATCTGGTCATTTTTATTTGTTGTACCTAATTATTTTTTGTAATTCATAGGAAACGGTTAATAATGAAACATGTTTTTTTTTTTACAGTTATTACACAGTTAAATTTGGAAATGTGGATGTAATTTAGTTTTGCATTAAAACCTCAATACAAATTATGTTTGCATCCGTGCAAAGTCGGGGGCAGTTGTTGTGACATATAAAAAGCTCATAGCGTCTTGCTAAAACCGTGTTTTGTCTAAGCTTAGACTGATAAGAACAGAACTGCAGGCCTAGCCATATTACAAATTCTATTTCTATTCATTTTCTATCATAGAAAGAAAATGGCGTTTATGCAATCAGCTGTTTGCCAACTGTGAAGTGTATTTCATTTTCAGCCATATTACAAATTCTACTCGTTAACACTTGACAGTTGAAAAACAGCTGATTCCTGCGATTACGAAAAAAGAAATAGAATTTGTAATATGGCTAGGCCTGCAGTTCCCTGCAGGCCTGCTGCTAACAATGTTTTAAATAAAAATTATATTAGTATCTAGGCAGGCGAATTCTCAACTATGTTGGGGTCGGCTTCCCGTCTTAGCAGACAGCTGGCAAATACTTGTGTTTTTAGCGACAACCTATCTGACCTTCACAGCCCAGTGGAAACACAATACCTCTTAGTTGAACTAGTTGACAGAATTTTGGGGTTCTGAGTACTCTTATCGCCTATCAAAGATTTACAATTAACCTCCGGGACCGGCTCAGCGTGCAAGAATAATAATAATAAGGCAAGAAGGCAGTACTTCTTGATACGGCCCGCATCGTGAGGAGGTTCCTGTCTCTGGAGCCCTAACCACCGGTATAGCTTGGACCCTGCTCCCGCCACCGGTGGTCCACTATTTTTTTATATTTTCAAATGTTTTTATATTTTTTATATCAATATTTAAAAATGTAATTTATATGCATATACGAGAAATAAATAGAATAGTAACAATAGTTTATTTAATTCAGACACAGTCCATACAAAATATAAAAATTGGAATGACATAATCACAATAATCAATATAAATAAAATAAATAAATTTATACACGACACAAGCACATTGACACGATCGCATTGTTTTCTAATACCTGACCAAATTATTCATAATAAAACCTCGTTGGGAATTATATTTTCGGGGTTGAAACTCTCGGGTCGTAGGGTCCGAATGCTCGTAGCTTGTACTTACAAAGATCTTTCAAGACGCTTAGCTAACATCTCGCGTGACCCAAAGGCTGGCTTTTAGCTTGATCAAAGGATAAGCATTACCATGCAATGTGGCAATGCCACCTGTCTTTTGAGTACACTTCCAGTGGACAGTGATTTGAACGCCATATTGGTTTTTATTTTTATTTGTAGTGTATGTGTAGTTAAGTATTTATTATAATAAAGATTAAAACTTAGAACAATTAAATTATTCCGTAGATTTCACCATTCAAGCCATAGTCCAAGGCGACTAGGCGACTGTTACTCAAAAATGAATAATTCAAGTCAAGTGTGCGGTGTCTCTTATGTTCTAAATAGTCTTATTACAAAACGATATAGTTCAATTGGAATGCTTGACAATTCGTACGTTTGAACTTGGCCCACTTTTCGCACGTGGCCAAAGGATGTGTGGAGCCATTGACCAAGTGTGTAAGAATTTTGAAATGTGCCTTTTTTCCGGTGTGCTCCTAGCCTAAATTAGGACAATCTATGAGGACGTCACATTTAAGGCTGAGAAAGCGGCTGCTATTCTGCCATGCTAAACGCAAAAACGGAATCTCAAAAGTTTCCATGTACATAGGCCAGCTTATCAAGCTACCTCAATGTGTAAATTTTTTTTGATAGTCATTCAACTTTATCACAAACAGAATAAAGCTCATGTTCAATTGGGAAAATTTTACAGTTTAGGGTAGCTTGATGTGCTGGCGACATGTACCATAGAAATAGGTCCATGGGAAGCTACTTTCGAAAAACATGAAGTTTTAATAAAGTTTTCTTTTTTAGTTTAAAAATTGATTGCAGATTTTTAAAGTTTTTCTCATATAGGTATTTTAAATAAGATAGCGCTAATTGGCTTTAATTTATCGGTAGTGTCTGATTTTGAGCTATTTGATGCCATAATCAACTTTACTTTACTATTTTTTTGAGATAGGTAGTTACCGCTTTTGAGGTTAGGCGGCAGTGTTGAATTTATTCGATATCCGCACGTAACAAAGAAGTTTATGTGGATCTGCTTGTTTTGTCTATGTGCGTTTGTGTGTATACCTATCATATAGTAAAAATTGCTAGTGTGAGGCGAGGAGACTAGGTATTTTTTTTTTTTTGAAGTTGCCGGAGAGGGAAATCCTCATGGACGCCCACACTGACCCACTGGGAGTCAGTCTGGGCAGTGCCGGACTCTTACCGGCTAAAACCCACTCCTGCCATTGCTATAGGTGTCCTCTAACATGATCAGAGACCATGGTTTTCATTTGTTTTATTTATGATCATGTTTTTGTTTTGTTTTAGAGTATTTCTTTTGTTTTAAACTATGGAAGTACAGATATAAACTAGGTAAATTAGGCTGGTGGGGCAGGAAGCTCGTGATGTGTTAATCTAGAATTATTGTTAATGATGGCGTGAAAAGCATGTCATGGTAGAAGGGTTAACAAGTCAAGCTGTCAGCATTGTTCAAGTGAGTTGAATGGCTCTGATGTGTCAGACATAGCAGTTAGTACCTAAGTTTTGTTACAAAGATGTATTTTCTCATATGGTGTTGTAATTCAGGGCGAGTACAAAACTTTCAATGGGAATATTGTAAGACCGATGCACCTAAGTCTTGTACAAAACCAGTCAGTCAAGTGTGAGTTGAACTCACAAGTGCACAAAGTGATTTTTACCACGTTGAGCAATTTATCGCCAAAAAATAAATTACGATACTTTTAAAGTGTTTTTTTTTAGTCAATAACATAATTATAATAGTTCAAGCCTGTTACTGCAGCGTTTTCTCACACAGAGAAGGCAATAACACAATCCGTAATGCATGTATAATAGAATAAATCCCACCAAAACATTTCATGTAAAATGTTAATGCCAAGACGACCACATAAGGTTTGCCCTGAGAAAAAGATATCAGATCTCATGTAGAGCCAAGCTTCTGAATCTACACGGCCTAAGTCTACCGACAAATTACACAAATTCTACATATTATTTAATGTGTAGGGTTCAATACCTGTCACAATATTATAGTTTATTTATTTACATATTTAATTAAGAACACAACAGACTCCGCGCACGCGAACTCCTTGTTTAAGCAAGGAGACGCGTGCACGGCCCGTCACTTGACAGACGATTAAAAAGACTTGTCAACGTGACACACAGAAAATTAGCTTC
Source organism: Euplexia lucipara (assembly GCA_921972225.1). NCBI lineage: Eukaryota > Metazoa > Arthropoda > Insecta > Lepidoptera > Noctuidae > Euplexia > Euplexia lucipara. The sequence goes on from OV179142.1 coordinate 34,621,126, forward strand.
TCAAATATTATATTCACTTTTCTCAAAGAGATATAAAATACTATAGAGCGGGCATGTCAAGGAAATGTCATAGAAAAACTTTGATCCGTGTCTCAGTAACGTCATCTAGAATAATATATGAATATTGGAGCGGCAGCGGAGCGTACTACAAAAAACTCATAGACTTGTTTCCAGCAGGACACACTTTTTCGGACGAAAATTTTGTTCGTGATGTCCGGTCTATAGGTATTGAATGTCTTTGACTTTTCTCAATTTAGGTACTCCTTCTACTCACGTAATATATAATTATATTTACTAAACATTTTACTGATAAGTAGTTTTTTTAGATAAAGCTATTCAATTGAGACTTTGTATGTTTATTTCGTATATTATTGACATCATATCCCGAGAATATGAACTGTCTGGTACATTGAAAACCAACTCAATGAGGGTTCAAAAAACGACGAAACACTTCGAGAAAAGGTAGGTAGTGCCCTTACGCTTCGCTTGGCTTGTCTTGGCGATAGATAAGATTATCCCTCTGTACGTGTACGAAATCAAGAGTAAACTAAGTAATTGGCTCCGATCTATGACATTAAATAGTTTTATTTTATATCACATTGAAAATTGACTCATACATTGATAAAACCCCATGTAAAGTAATGCACACACTGGCCTCCACGTAAACACTTATCCGTATCATAATAACCCCCGACTCCTAAGATACAGGTTTGCGTACCTAGTTTAGGACCTCGGGAATACGATAATAATTTTGACTGAACTGTACAACCTACTCGTCTCTATGCTATATGTGTTTACTTTTATGTACCTACAATTAAACTTTTTATTATTAGGGTCTTCTTTTCTATTTCTTTTTTAATAATAATATTTCTTTTAATAATAAGTACTTTGACGCCTAAGTGTTCCGATTTTTTACTATTTTATTTGTAGTTAGTTTAAGTGTACATATTTAAATTAGTTTTATTGTGTTTTCTGTATTTTCTAAATTAATTATAGTTTTATGATATGTCTATTATGAAAATCCGATTTCAAATTGTTACAGCAAAATACTATCGCTTTTTTTAGAAAAAAAGATCTTACATTTAAAATATTTGACGAGTGTTCAACCGATTACAGTTTGGCACGTTCGATATTTGGGCTTATTATAAATCAAAATTCAAAGGGTTTTTTTCTCTTTATTTTTATTTAGGCACTTTTATACTTCTGGGTATGCCAGTCCCATTCTTCCTTATACAATAGCATGCAATATTGCGCTCAATATTACGTTGTCTCCCACTCTTTGCTCCCTCACAGCCCGCTGGCTACCATAGCAACACCCGTGGGTGTTGCTATGGTAGCCAGCGGGCTAAAAACTAAATAATCAAATCGGACCTATGTAATCTATCTTAAACGAACAAACGGAAAAATAACTATTGATCTTCGTAATTCAAACACACCGAACATTTGTGGGATACGATGTTAAGAAAATATTTAAAAAATATAATAACCTTTATTTCGGACAAGTATTATCCATATTATATTTAAGCCTAGATGAATGAAATTCTTAAGTTAAGACGCCACCGTCGTAAGGGGATGGCCTAAAAGGGCATGCACTAACACCTTATTTGTGGTCCTTCAAAAATATGAAGAGCGTAGTCCTCGCAATAGGTGTATGTGTCTGGCGAGATATATGAACGTAAACGAAGCAACAGTTAGCAGGTGGCGTTAAGTAGTGTCTGTCTACCCCTGTCGGACACGGCATGAGTTTACGAATGTAGGAATGGCATGAAAAAATGATGAATTCAGATGTCAGTATACAAAATTTCCTGTTTGTTTTATGAAACTACAAAATTACTACCTCTATTTGAACGAAAGATTATAAGCAGAATAAGTTATTTGTTGTGTTTGTGTTTGTTTGTTTGTGTTTTTAGTTGTTGACTGGCCTGTTGGTCTAGTAGTTAGTGACCCTGACTGCTATGCCGGAGGTCGTGGGTTCGATTCCCACCCAGGACAAATGTTTGTGTGATGAGCATGATCATTTGTTCTGTGTCTGGGTGTAATTTATCTATAATACTAGCTGTACCCGGCCACGCTTAGCTGTGGCACATTGTGATTGAATAATTATAAAAAAAAAAATGACGTGTGGCACTCGGAGACTGCCGCGGTAAAGCTATTGCATAGCATTTTTTATCAACTCCTCTCCTCTCCCCCTCCCTCTCCCTCCCCTCTCCCCCTCCCCTCCCTCTCCCCCTACCCCACACCTCCCACTCCCCTCCCACTCTCTGCCCTCCCACTCCCCTCACCCTTTCAGAATCTCCCCCTCCCCCTCCCACTGACCACCCCTTTTCCCTCCCCCTCTCCCCCTCCCACTCCCCACCCGTTCCCTCTCCTCTTGATATTTCAAAAAGTCATCTGCTATTTATCGATAGATAAATAGCAGAACTCCTAATGACTAAAAACTAAAAAGCAAAACTAAAAAAAAAAAGTATCACCGCTGTGCCTGTGCTAGGTTATTTTCGTTACGGAATTTCTGTATTCGGTTTCCACGCTCAAGGCCAGTGATAGAAGCTATGCAATAACTTAAAAAAAATATGTAAGAACCATCCTTGATGCGGATTATATAAATCATTAATAATTGATGTTATCGAGCGGGATACAAAATGATAAAATTATGAAAATGACTATTAAAAAGCAAGGGTTGGTGATAAAAAAGTGCGATTTTAGAGTTGTATGTACTTTTTGATGCCACATAATAAAAAAATAAAAAATATAAAAATTATCAAAAAAATAAAACAAAAATGTTTGGGGTGAACACCCCTTATCACTTACAGGTTTGAAAAATAGATAGTAGCCGATTCTCAGGCTTACTGAATATGCATACAAAATTTCATGAGAATCGGTCAAGCCGTTTCGGAGGAGTATGGGAACGAACATTGTGACACGAGAATTTTATATATAAGATGTATGTATTTAGAAATATATAAGTATGTTTATCAGCTGTTTAGTACCCATAACGCAAGCTCTCAAGCTTAACTTGAGACTAAATGGCTTTGTGTGAAAAGTTGTGGAATATTTATTTATTTATTTATTTAGTAATAGTTGATTTATTCCTAATTGCGAAGTACTAACTGCGAGTAACATACATTATGTTTTGATTCAGACAATATGTTTGCTTTTATTTTTCGGAACCTTTGCGTTGCTGACCTTTAAAAGGCGTACAAGGGATGTAAGGCAACTTGCGGAGGCCCATTGTCGTCTTTAATGAAATGAGGTACCTACCGCAGGTTTTTTCTGTAAACATTCTGCAAGTGCACCCAAGAAAAACCTACGACTGGTGTAAAACTATGGAAACAAAAGTACTGGGCTATACGCAAGGGTGGGTGAAATGGACTGGATTCCTAGCAATATGAATGACTTTGTTATTTATTTATGATCTTTAAGAGGTCTTAGTAAGTAAGTCCATTGATCTCCCAGAACTTGATGCTACAGATAAGCAACATATAGAAATCTGAGAGGCGCTCAATGTAGTCTGGCAAGAACAAAGAGCCAGACATGATGGATAAGGGGAGGTCGTTAATCGAACAGCCCGACGCGGTGACGGCACGTGACAGAATAGACGTTATTTGAATACAACCTACATAACCACATGTAAAATAGAACCAATTTATAAGCGAAGCCTATACCTATAATATTAACATAATGAAGTGAGAATATAAAAATTAGCCTTTCGACAATGGCACGCCACCCATTACAATATAAGTCTGTTAACAAAATGAGGTATTCCTCGAAGCGCTACTATTTTGAGGCGCTCTTAATGAGGCGCTCCTATTTTATTCCTCGGAGCGCTGCTAATAAAAATATTTGTTTTTTTTCCTAGAAAAAAAATAAAAAATTAATTGCTAACGGGAACGCTCCTAAAAGGTGCGCTCCGAGGAATATCCTAAAAATAGGAGCGCCTCAAAATAGTAGCGCTTCGAGGAATACCTCAACAAATTTGGTAAACCAGCTCTAACCGTTTTTATAAACTTTCATGAATAACATTAAGTAAATCTGATATTTAATAATTTTGTTGTCTTGCTATTATATTCGCAACTTACGACACTAAGCTCAATTCGCCACTGCCTCGACATCGGGCGTATCATATCAGTAATAACCAACCGTAGAACCACTAACTTGTATCAAAACAAGTACTACTACATTCACGTAATTGTGTGACGCATGTAAAACAATAGGATGCTCGGCTATGTAGGAGAAAGCAAATAATTACTTTAATTGTGACGGGAGACGGTGAACTCTCGTGAGGCCGAACCTATTAACTTACATAAAACATAACAATCTTAACACATTCTTATTTATTTATGTAACTCTTTAAAAATAAACCTTTTAAAATAATAATAAAAGCTAATTGCAAATAAAATAATAACAACAAGGAACACTCAGGAGTCAAAGTACTCCTCATCGCTGTCCACAGAAAACGTGCCCAGATGACTAGGGCAGTATTGCAACACTTGCAGACGTCACGCAGTTTCACCCGCGTAGTTCCCGTTCCCGTGGGAATACAGGGATAAAATGTAGCCTATGTCACCCGGGGATAGCGTAGCTTCCCAACGGTGAAAGAATATTTCAAATCGGCCCATTAGGTTCGGAGTCTATTCAATGCAAACAAACAAACAATCAAACTTTTCCAATAATCAAATTTTTATAATATTAGTATAGATTTACTTCCACCAAACATACCTACACGTTATTGGTAGACACATATTAAATATAGATATAAATATAATATATTAATTCGTTAAACCCCGGAAGGACACCGTTGTCCGCCTGTCATTTGATTGTCTTTCTATTGTGTCTCTAATTGACTCAATTAAAAGGTTAATAATGTAATAGAAATAAAGCACCGACTGACTGCCTCGTTAGTCTAGTGGTCGCAAGCTCTACTGCTGAGCATGAGGTCCCGGGCTCGATCCCAAGGTCGGGCAAAGTGTTATTGAGATAATCTATCTGAAATTTCTCAGTAGCAGCTCGGAGTCTGGATTTGTGCCCGATTGATGGCAATAGGCTGGCCCCCTATTACTTGGGACTTAAACATAACTGGCGAGATGTGGGTTTTGCTACCAGGTTCACCTCTGCCTAGCCCTTCGGGGATTACAGGCGTGACATTATGACGTACGATGATGAGAAATAAAGCGAAAACACAGACAAACTAAAATAAAATAAAATCTACACACGTATCGTAATGGTAAGTCCAATTTCTTACTTTAAATATTCCAAGTTATACCTATAACCTTACTTGATTTTTTTTTTGCTCTAGCATTACTGCTGTAAACGAGAAATCTTTTTTAAATACGCCACTCAGTCCCGCTCTTCACTTCTTAAGAGCTAAAAACACAATATCATGTGCACCAAAGTTTATTTTCAAGGAACATGAGCCGCGTCAAGAACGTTTTCTTCGTACGTCGAAGATTTCTTCTTCGTTAATTTACACGTCCAACTTGTCTCAAGCGCAGATGCACTTCAAAAACTTAGAACGGAAATTGCGTTCATCAACGTAAAATCATGTTAACGGTATATTCATTTACAGTTTCCGCGGAACTTCATCGCTTAGAAGTAACCTACCTCTGGCATAGATTCTGCAGAATATTATCTATCCGAGTCTTTAATAAGCTTTACACGGAAAGAGCCTCACGACATAAATAGACAAAGATGGTTTATTGCGAAAAAACTAACAAAAGAGACTTGTTTACGGGGTTGAGCAGCCATTTTTATGATAAATATATTTATTCTCCTGAAATTCCTGTTACCTACTTAAAAAGATACTTAACTAATTATACGGAGATTATGGTACCTTTCTTTATTTATTAAGTTTTCATGTGTGAAAACTTAAGAAATAAAGAATGAGTGTCCATCACTTCATGAAAACTTTAAGAAATAAACAAATAAAAGCATTTTATACACCGCATTACTATATCATAAAAAAAGAACAAAAAACAAGGACACGATGAAAAATAAACGAAATACAAAAAAAATAAACTAAACCCATTAAAAAACACCTGTACAACTACGACAACAACAACACAATATCGCGCCCGTAATCTACAAAAGGATGGGTAGAAGTGTCCCTGTAGTACACATCTACTTTTGCCAGTTAGAAATCCAGGCTTCGGGCTGCTACCAAAAAATTACATGTAGGAAAACCCAATAACGCTTTCTCCGACTCAACGCTTTCGACCACTAGACCGACGAGGCAGTCTACGAGAGATTTGAATGAAAGTATGCACTAATATGCCAAAGTCAAGCACTTTCTTCTCCCTTAATACAATTTTTTATACTCTATGTTTGTTTTTATAAACTAGTGCTTGACTGCAATCGCACCTGATGGTAAACAGTGATGCAATCAATATTCTATTCACTCTAGCCTTGGAGATACCGAAATTATAACCGAACCGGGAAGACAGTTGATCCTGTCCCTCGATGTACCTACTCGGTATTAATGCCGAGCTTTGTCCAGATTTTAGAGGTGCCAACGGTGCTGATGTTTAATTCTTTCACTTGCTATGAATGTGGAGCATCCATTTTAAATTGAAAGCATTAGTAAAGTTAACAGTAAAGTAAACAGACAAAGAACTAGAACCAATAGAGTTCCTCTTCTAAGATCTAAAACAAACAAATGTTAATTTCAACCGCCATATATTTTTATTCTTCATTTCTCCGAATCAACGCGAGTGCGGTAGTGATATAATGTCCATTTACATGCGACCTACGCATACATTTATACGTCTATAGAAGAGCGTCCGTCGTCTAGGTGAAAGTTTACTTCAGACTAATAGTAAGACCTCTTCCTGTATGTTAGTTATCTGTTACGCTACCGACTTGCAAACTGTACCTATACTCGTACATCAACATTTTATGGCGGTAGTGAACGACTAAAGACACAAACACGATTGTGAGCTTGTAAATATTATAATGAATAGGACTAGGTATGACATTTCTGCCGCATCATCGACCAACTGTAGGCTTAAGTAGCACAGTGCTGGTGTCTTCAGACAGGGAGACGAGGTCGCGGCAGACCACGATGAAGATGGTGAGATGAAATAAATAGATTTATACAGACATGGAAAGTAGAAGCGTGGAATAACGAAAAATGGAAGGAATAGATGGAGACCTTTAACCAGGAGTACGACAGATGGGGCTAGCATTATATGACCGATGATTTGAACAGAACCTGCTTTGTCTTTAAGGAATATAGAACTTAATCGCATGCTTGTATCAAAAATACATTTATCGCTAATCATACATTAAAATCTTTGTTCCGTTTTCGATGATCGTTTAAAGATGACGTAGACACATTTCGTATGTTCTTGTAGTAGGTACAACATAGTAAAATGTAAATTTATATATATAAAAATGTTATGTTGGTTTGTGTACGTTTCAAAACCTCCAAAAGTTCTGCACCGATCGAGCTGAAATTTTAGCATGATATAATCCGCATCAAGGATTGTTTTTATCTATTTTTTTTTCTTTTGTTTTAACCATCTAATCACAATGAGCCACAGCGAAGCGTGGCAGGGTACAGCTAGTTTAACATAAATATATATACATCATCTACAAGGTTTGGTTTCCGCACTTAACCCCGGAGTGGACCATTGTGCGTGAGGTACTTATAATATAAGTAATTACATTTAAAAAGATACGAAGTTACGATAGATGAAAGTAGGTATGTTGTTGGAAAAAAACTAATCTTACAAAATCAACTCAGAGATGAATCTGCCATCTTCTTATGAATGTGTTCACGTGCCTTCACATTGAGATAATTATTGAGTTTAGAAATAAACTGTCGGTCGTAAACGTCATTACGAAGCCAATTTACTAACTCGATGCCGTAGACTTGAATGAGAACAAGTCTAATAAACCTCTTTGCTAATTTAAAACTTTTGTTTTCAGTTGTGTAACGTAGCCATTAGCGCGCTCGTGTGTGCTAATTGAAACATGTGTCTAGTGTTTATTAAGACAGCACCAAGTTCCTTAAAAGGTAAATATTGACATTTGTATTCGCCGTGTTGGTAGTTCATTGTCTTTACTCTCGTAAGTTTTGTACTTTTTAGTTAACACGTTTCTTTAGATGAGTCATTGGGTTACTAGTTAGTTTTTATTATATTTGATACAGTTTTTTTTACTATTTTTTCCATGGTTTGTCCGTGGATCGCTATTCATCACATATCAAGACTCCTAAACCACGTTTAGCCGTTGGTCCCGGCTGTCATTTGTAGATCTATGACAATTGCTACAGATAGTCAGAAGCCCGAAAATCAGACAACCACTTTAACCTTTGGGTATCGTGTTACCCAGTAGCTGGGTTGTGGAAGTCCGACAGACAGTCGGTCCATGTTAGACACTGGTTATCGACTTTATCCGGTTAAACTGCAAGCCCGCCCCCAACATAGTTGGGAAAAGGCTAGCAGATGATGATTGTTGTTACAATAAGGAAACTTTTGACACATGTTCAGCTAACATACTCTAAAATACATGCCTTATTGCTTATGCCTTATTATATTTGATATAAATATAGTGTATGAGAAAGACAAAGTGCAAACAGCTAAAACGTTCGAATTTCAACCACTTGGCGATTAGGACTGATGATTGTCATTTGTCATCTAGCGCTGGATATTAATAATCTATCTCGGTTGCTTTCTTGATCCCGATCTTTGTCTGTAACCAATTAACGACCGAATTCGCCTATCCAAGTCTTAAAGATGTCCAATCAGAAGCAGCCATCAAAAACAAAGGATCGGGATTTGGATTGAGATAGAATATTAATATCGGGCGTAAGTCGAGAAGAGCCACCATGGGTGCCTGGTAGTCAGAGCTCTTTATATATACATTATTGAAAGAAATAATAATAATGATTTTAGAATTACAAAAAAAGAAAGTTGAAAAAGAGTAGGTAAAGAAAGCTAATGCAGTAGAATTTCGATCGTTCACGTTCCTATTTTACTTTTCCAGCATTGTTATTACTCAAGGTCTTACCTGTTCAGTCGTCAATTTATTAACCTAAAGCCATCACTATTTAGTCAGTTCCAAATAAAGCGATCGATCCTAAGCCTCACACATCCGGAGGGCTCATGCAAAGTGAATTCGGACACATTTGTGAATATATCCCGTAAATGCATATTCGGATTTCGTGCAACAGGTCATTTACTCACACGAAGCTTCCGCAAGACTTACAAACGGAGTGCAATGAATTGAAGCGGGAAATGACAGGCCTCAAATTAGTACCACTGACAGGTGCAGGGCACGAAAATGAGTCACGGTAGGTTTGAAAGTCAAATCAAGTCCCTACACCGTCATGTACGAAATTTTGAATATAATTACCGAGTAACACTTTCGTAATGAGTTAGTTAAATTGCTAAAGAGTGAGGTCTGGCTATGGTTGTGAATGGTGATCAACCAGAAGAAAGGCGGAACGATAGATGGCACGAAATTGATGGGCCACCTGTAAAAGGTCACAGGTAGTATGATGTAATAGCTCAGGATGATTATTTAACCCGTAGACACCTTCAGGCTAATAACCTATACTATCTATACTAATATTATAAAGAGGTAAAATTTGTAAGTTTGTAAGTTTGCATATAGGGGGTAATCTTCGGAACTAATGATCCAATTCAAAAAAATATTGTACTGGTGGAAAGCTACACTATTCCCGGTGGACATAGGCTATATATATATATTTTTATACCCGTATTCCCACGGGAACGGAAATTATGCGAGTGAAACTGCGTGACGTCTGCTAGTGAAGAATAAGATTCTATTGCTCTTTGAGAAAACGTGAAATTTTGCAGCTGTGGATATATTAACCAATCAGAAAAGAGATCTTAAGAGCCAGTGCGCACTTGTGATTTTAAGCAGACCGATAATTTCATCGCTATCATTACAAGACGTTATAACATCCTCTAATGCATACACTTCCATATTATGTATATTAATTAGTCCATACTGAATCCCAAACTATCGCCCGATTAAATCTACAAGAGCGCGCTGCCTTTAAGTCCGATTTCATTATAAACTTACTGTTTCATCAAATATGCTGATAGCCTGCATCATCCAATTGCTGGTTAAAGGCCTCTCCACATGACTTCCAGTTTTCTTGATCCAGGGTTAAAATGGGCCACTGGTCGTTTAATTATATTATTTTATTATTCATCAAATATGCAATTTTCTTAAATTTTATTTCACAAATGGCACCTACAAATCAGTACGTACTAGTGTTGGGACTTTTTTTTGACAAAGAAACAAATAACATAGCGACGATACATCAAATGATAAGTAAGTAACGATTTTTTAAAAGAAAAACGTATTACAAGTTTCGGCGAAAGAAAAGTTTATGCCGTTAAATAAAAGGCTATTGAAAATGAATCTACTTCGATAACACCCAATTAAACATTGCTCTCTTTAGATAGCGGTGACTTCCTCTATCTAAAATTTAATGCATTTTAGACGGAATTTCAGGGTTAACATTGCTCGTTCACTCAGTGCTAACTGTTAAAGCTGTCATTGGCGAGACATAGCCTAACAACTAGAATTCGTAGTAGAGATGATTTATTATCATCAGCTCTACGTTAATTTTACGGGTAAAACGGGGAAAAAGAATGTACTTTGTGTAACTATCAAGATACTACCCAAAGATTGGGTAACTGTGATAGTGACAAAACCACCTAAAGATTATTAGCAGTGATAGCCTAGTGGTGTGACCGGCGGACAGCCAAATCATAGGTCACGAGTTCGAACCCAAGGAACGCAACTCTGACTTTTCGGATTCATGGGTGTATTGTATAATTATCACTTGCTTCAAAAACGGTGAAGGAAAACATCGTGAGGAAACCGGCATGCCTGAGAGATATTTTTCGAAGGCATATGATGCCAAGTCAGAGGTCCATGGGCGGCATTAAAACTCTGACACCAGGGTTAGTTACCCACACGATAAGAAGAAGAAGACCCAAAGATTCAAAGCAACCTCGGTTTACCGGTTACCTCACGTGCCATAAAAGCGGGTGCTCGAAGTGGAATACGTCTTCTCCTTTACTGCGTTATCTTCAAAAGATCAATTCTTCAGCAAGGGCACATACTGAATATCAACACAATCTCACCGTTTTATTCACCAAGTCGATGTCATCTGACCTGTGGGTAGAGTACATTGTTTTAATTATCGTGCGCATACGCAACGTCGTCATAGTACGTGGCAGTGATTCATATCAGTGACAAGTTAGCACGCACGTAGCCATGTTGACGTGACATGCATCACGTGTTTTAGGTTATTGGAAGTTCTTAAATTATTTAAATGGCAATGTGGTTGACCGGCAATTTTGTTCTTGTTGAACTATAACAGATATTATTAAGCAACCCTGAGCACTCTAACTTGAAGTATGTTTTGTTAAAACATTTATGCGTGTAGTGAATTGTCAACCACGGGTATATGTTCAACCCCCAAAGCAAAAAAGAAGGAGTATTTTAAGTTTAACGTGTCTGTGAGTGGTATCGTAGCTACCTAATGACTAAACTGATTAATTACTCAGGAGAGTGTTTTTAGATAATTATGTTTCACGAAAATCGGTCCAAGATGGCCGCCGAAACATTTTTTTTATCAAACCTCTATTTTATTTTAGTTTTTTTTCTATTTCATTTTATTTATTTAAGAAATAAACTCTGAATCTGCTTGTGTTCGCCAATTACAGGTCAAGCAACATTGACAAAATTAGCAATAAAACGTAGGCATAACATTAAAATTACAATTCAAATTTTACAACATAGGTAATAAACAATCAGAAGAAAATCTATAAAATGCAAAAGATTTAATACAAATTGCCTACAATTAGTTCCAAGATTGACAATGAGAAAACAATAGTTTCAAACGTATCGAGTTCAATCATCAAGTTCCGGGTGTATAATAAATATTTTGTTATTTATTCAAAGTCTCCCGAAAAACACTTAAGTATGTGTCGCATAGAATTCTACATCACACAACGTAATCAGAAGTAACATGAGTAAATAACACAACTAGCTTTTCATTACGGCTTTGCTCGTGCGTAGGGTTTTTTTTTTGTTAAAAATCCTTACTAATATTATAAACGCGAAGGTTTGTATGGGTGCTTGTTACTCTTTCACAACGCAAAAACTATTGAACGGATTTTAACGAAACTATACAGTAAAATAGCTTTTACTTTAGAATAACACAGGTTTTTATTTATAACGATTTGGTGTGAACTGCCCAGTGTCAAGTAAATAGTGGAAGCACTAATCTAGTATTGGATACTTCTTAAATGCTTTTATACACATTTCTTTGAAAAACCACAATCTAAGCATATGACAATAAATAATTAATTATTCTTCAACTTTCAAACAGCCTATGTTATCAGATAACTTCTCCTGATTTCACTTAACTTCTTTACTGAAAATACCGGTTCGTTATTGAAATATTTGTGTGCGAAATCAGCCGTTAAAGGTGTAAAAAGGATACACAAACAAACTCACATTCGCATTCGTAATTTTTGAATCAGGATTACATTATGCACTTGACAGTTTCCACGACGCCGCCGTTTGCAAACACATTACCAAGTTGTGGTCAAATGCAGTCGGTTAAGTGATGCGATCGTGGATTCCATTTGGGTTAGCATAAAGTTAGTTGTTAGGGAAAGTTAATGCAGTGCGTAATGTGGTTAGAAAGACAGAACATATATAACATTACGTCTCGTCATTATACATAACAGTAACACACCACGCCTGTGATCCCCGGAGGGCTAAGCAGAGATATACCTGGTAGTACACTTACATTTCGCCAATTATGTTTAACCCTAGAAAGATAGTCTGAGTAAACTTGACACATGCCTGTTCGTAATATTGATCTATCTCTCTAAATAGTGCGAATGCCGTTGCTATGCATATAAGCTCACTAGTTGCTTGGACCTTCCGTGAGGCGCAGGCGTCATTGAGGTTAGTGTTACCGATTTTGAGATATGAAGACCCCATGAGTTAAAATTACGCATGATTATTTTTTACGTGACTTTTAAGATGTTAGGTAAAATGGTAGTTGTATTGTTTTTCAACTGATTTTACTTGTTATTTCATTTTGTTGTTTGAGTTCTAAGTAAAACAGACTGATTTAAGTAAAAAAAAGTGATAGATAATTACAGAAAAAAAAACATTTTTTTGTTGATTTATAGAAGGCATTCAAAGATTTTCATAGAAGGTCAACAAATATAAATTTTGGCGACTATCTCATTTATTTTTGACGTTCGAAAAGTGCTGACTCTCAGCCTTATTTAAATAAAAAAAATGATTTTTATTTCCTAGGTTTATTTTTATATTTTTATTTCCTATGTTTATTTTTATATTTCCTCTCCGTATGCCAACAAAAATGTATTTTTTTATTTCTTCTTTCTTTGAATCATACAAAAAAAGACATTGGTGACATAGTTACTGTATGAACAGAACAATGGCAGCACGCAGAAAACAACGATGCTCTTCGGGTCCAATATAATAATGCATTCAGGATGCTGTTGGAGCTGCCATTCTTCTTCAGTGCTTCGGGCATGTTCGCTGATTCGGGCATTGATGGCCGCTGCGGCAGTGATCAGGCGTAAACGTGCCGCTTTATTGCTGCAGAGGGATCGGGGCAGCACTGTCTCCTGAATGTCACTGTGGGCAAATTAGACTGTCCCATTTGAAATCGGTTGTCGTGTTTACAAGCATAGTTTTTAAGTTTCAATATTTACTAACAATGTACAGACGCCAGCACGTCAAGTTACCCCAATGTGTCAAATTTTCGCAATTGAATATGTATCTTATTCTGTTTGACATAAAGTAGAAAAACGATCAAAGAAATTTGACACATTGGGGTAACTTGATGTGCGTCTGTACCTATAGTTTATAATAAGTGAATTAAAATGGTTATTATTATTATAACCCCGACCTTGACCATGTCATTGACCTGAAGATAAGTTGTTTACACACAATATTCCAATATGATAAATTACACCATCAATAAAAAAAAAACTTTTCATTCAGAATTATGTATACTATCACTTATCAATTTGTCCAAAACACCATAACGGCTTAATATCCATAAGCGAAGGTTACAAGTTCAACGCCTACAATATTTTTGGTGTCATGGTGGTGGTGAGTACCATGTTTGTATAAAGTGGCGATCAGCTGTAGGCGGTTGTGGGCTTCGGAATGCAATGGCTACCGTTTTGGACGATACTGCAAATTGTTAAATTATAATGGTATTGGATGCGTTTTGATTGGGAGTATTCACAGTTCTTTGTTCCGGACAATTAATAATAAATTTCAGGTTTACGATTCACAAAAACAGTTTTTTTAAGTACAGACGCCAGCACATCAAGTTACCCCAATGTGTCAAATTCTCCCAATTGAATATGAACCTTATTCTGTTTGTCATAAAGTTGAAAAACGATCAAAGAAATTTGACACGTTGGGGTAACTTGACGTGCCGGTATACGTGCCAGTGTAATCTACGTCTGTACAATACAGACGTAGATTATACTACGCCTACACAATACATTTACACAACGCCATCTAGTCCCAAGCTAAGCAGAGCTTGTTTCATGGGTACTAAACAACTGATAATCGTACTTATATATTTCTTAATACATACATAACATATTATAGATGAAACACCCAGACACAACAAATTATTTGACATAAATTTTGTTATTACTGATTACGGGAGAAGTCGCTAGTCTCTATATTAAAGTTTACACTAGTTTAGGGGCCAGAGGGTTCAAACTAAATGTACAGACGCCAGCACGTTAAGTTACCCCAATGTATCAAATTTCCTTGATCGTTTTTCAACTTTATGACAAACAGAATAAGGTTCATATTCAATTGGGAAAATTTGACACATTGGGGTAACTTTATGTGCTGGAGTCTGTACCATGTTTTTATGTCAATAAACATATATATTTTTTTATTATTATTAAAATTAAACGATAGTGCTCATCACACAAACATTTGTCCTGGGTGAGAATCGAACCCACGAGCTCTGGTATAGCAGTCAGGGCCACTAACTACTAGACCAACAGGCTAGTCAGTTATGAAGTTACTGCTCTCATCTTTGGGATGGATATAGAAAGATAGAAAAAAATCCATTTGTTGGCAACACTTGAAAAACTTTGCACGGTGGCGCCAAAAGGTTAATTTCAGCGGTAATGCCTAACAGAGGCTAAGATGCTGCCTGACACTGGTTTTCAAATGCTTCTTTGAGAAAGTGATGGTTGAGTTACATTTATCTGCCAAAAACCAGCTTGATGCACTAAAGTTTATTGAGAAACGACCTTTAATGATCGAAGGAAACGAGCCAAGTAGATTATCGACAATGATGCACTCGTTGAGTCAAAACTCCCAAGTCTTGACCATCGACGACGAGCTACAAATAGCCTGTCGGTTTTCTACCGTTTAAATTTCGGAGAATTCCCGTTTGAGCACCTATTTTTTGAGCACCTATGCATTTAGCACCAAAGGTATTCCCATTTCCCATAGGTTAATGCATAGGTGCTCAATAAATAAGTGCTCAAACGGGAATACTCCTAAATTTCGGGGAGCATGCATCGGAATTAATTAATTAATGTGTAATTTATTACATCACCACTGCTGTCAAAAACGGTGAAGGAAACATCGTGAGGAAACCGGCAAGTCCTAGAACCAAAAATTCGAAGACATTGTGACATCTACTATATCGCTTGATTATTGCCCTACGCAAAATACAGGCTTTGACGTGGAGTTGCGGATACCAGCCCGGTATCTTTAACTTTATCTATTATGCATCGGAATTGCGCAAATTAATTCGGCCAAGCCCTTTCCATTATCGGATCACTAGACGTACGGCCTGTGCCACCGGTAGCGGTACATGATAGACATCCCACCCAATACATACGTCTAAACAATAATAATAATAATGTATTTATTGACACACACAAGTTGGATAGCATACCAACATAATAGAGACAAAAGAAAACATTAAGGTAGGGCAGAACTAGAAGTAGCCGTGGGCCCCAAACTAGGCACAGCCTGTATCTTGGTGGCCCAATTTCAACAGACAAAGTGATAATAATTAGAAAAGTTCAGTGTGACACAGGTCAGCAAGAAACCAGTTAAAAAAAAACTTTTTTGCAAAAAATAAAACCGACTTCAAAAAAACACTAAACGGTGTAAAATAACTCTAAATTCGGAAGTCTGTGCCTTTGGTGGGTTTGTCTTACTCATGATGGGCCACCGACTTCCGAATTTAGAGTTATTTTACACCGTTTAGTGTTTTTTTGAAGTCGGTTTTATTTTTTGCAAAAAAGTTTTTTATTTTTCCATTTTTAGGAGTTACCATAAAAACATTTGCCATTAATTTATTTTGTATTGTTAATTGTTAACAATACATGTCATCATAATAGGGTTTTCCACTAATCCCTAATAAATTAAAATTAAAATACCTAACTGACGAAATCTAGGTATATTGTACCCACCTGCATACCCCTCAGAGCATACAGGCGTGATGATACGTCATTATGTTGTATAAACAATAAACATCCAAGCGATTCCAGCAATCACGACAGATTTACCGTTCATTTTTGAAGAGTTCCGTTGTATATCTCCGAAGAGCAGCACCAGAACTTCACCAAATTAAAATGGGACCACCTCAGGAGTATACTCTTTCAAATAAAAAAAGAATTTTGATAATCGGTCCACAAATGGGGGAGAAATCAGGTAACATACATAAAAAAAAAAAAAAAAAAAAATACATACACACGAACATAGAACCTCCTCCTTTTTTGAAAGTCGGTTAAAAAATAGTATTTGATTAAACTAGTAAAATTATTTAGAAATTGGAGTTAAATTACCTATTATTTTATTAAATTAAACGTTTTGGAAACACATTAATTGTGCGTACAGAGTGGAAATTCCTTCTGGAGTCGGTGTTTCCTGAATTCTGATAGCTACAAGCGCTCCTATATACGTTGTAATTAGTTGCGTCTCGAATTGCGAAATTAATTGTGACTCGATAATTAGTGTCGCATCGCCACAGGCTGTGTGAACACGATACGTCTAAGTTCTTGTGTCTAGTGTAAACAGAACATAAATTAATGTCTGTTTGTGTTGTGATTTCTGTTGTAGCCTGAACTAAGTTTAAGTCACATGTTTACTCGTGATGATGATTCTTTTATGCCAATTTATAGGGTTCCGTAGTCAACTAGGAACCCTTATAGTTTCGCCATGTCTGTCTGTTCGTCCGTCCGTCCGTCCCCGCTTAATCTCTGTGACCGTTAGCACTAGAAAGCTGAAATTTGGTACCAATATGTGTATCAATCACGCCGACAAAGTGGTAAATTAAAAATAGGAAAAAAATGTTTTATTAGGGTAGCCCCCAATATGTAAAGTGGAAAGTGTTTTTTTTTAATTTCAACCCTAACGTTTGATACATAGGTGGGGAGGTATTTAAAAATGAATAGGGGTTTACTAAAATCATTTTTTGATAATGTAAAAATCTGAAATGTAGAACTTTATAAGGACTTTCTTGGAAAATTATTTTGAACTTGGATGGAAACAACAGTTTTTGTACAAAAAAGATAAATAATTGTACAAAATAATTTCTGGACTAAGTTTGTAGTTTAATCGTATATGCAAGCATTTTGAACACTTATTGTGACGGACGGCAAACTACGGAACCCTACACTGAGCGTTGCCCGACACGCTCTTGGCCGGTTTTTTTTTTAATCATGTTCGTAGTAGTCTTGTTAACCCCCTGAACTAAGCTGAATATATGCTTGTGCCTAGGGATCGAACTCACGACCTGATCGCCAGGCCGATGCCTTACCTTTAGTCTTTCCCTCCTTGGGCTTTGCCGCTTAGCTATCAATTTAGTTCGGGTTTAGCACAAGCTATTACTTTACGACATTTACTAGTAAAATGCAAAAAAGTCCAGTTTGAAGAGGTCTTAAAAACAAACTTGTAACCATAGAGGTCACAAATATTATAGCCACCCACTGTAACAGAATACGTTTGCTACGCTCACGCTTTTGCCTTACAAGGGTAAGCAGATGTCCAACTGTGTTATTAGGAGTCATAAAATAAGAATGATATGGTCATATATTATGTATTGAAATAATGTGTATCTATCTGTTGTTGTTTATGATCGAATGGCCTATGACACATGTGTGTCAGTAAGTGCTTGATTTTGAGTAAACAAACGAAGAAAGTAGCGTTTATTTGCATTACAGCTAAATAAATCGGAATCTAAATGTCGGATAAATTCGACTTAGGTCTACGACTAAAGTCGAATTTATCGGACAACTATTTTCTGGTCCATTCCGCCCGCGTCGTAATTATACGACCAAATAGACTTATTTTTAATCGACTTCAAAAAAGGAGGAGGTTTTCAATTCGGTTGTATTTTTTTTAGGTTTTGTAACCTCATTATTCCGTCATTTATGGACTGATTTTCAAAATTTTACCTAACACAACTGCATGGTATTTACCTAACACAACTGCATGGGGGTGATATCAAATCAATTCAAAAGTCTTTATTCAAACTAGGCTGGAAATCAGCACTTTCTGAAAGTAAAACAGAAATACACAAGACACTCCCCCAAAACGCCCACCCTACTTCATTTAAAGATTCGAATGACGTTACTGCGAATTTCAGCGTGTTCGCGACCACATCAATCGACATAGATAATGTGTTTTGGAACTGGGTCGTCGCAATAACGTCATTCGAATCTTCACATCACTCCCCAACTGTATAAGACCTGTTATTTTTTAGTTACCAGTAATATAAGGCGAGCTTATTGCCATCAACACTGTGCACAATTCCAGACACTGGGCTATAAGTCTGTTCATAAAAAAACCGTTGGAAATAGGCACTTCGTTCATCCTGGGAATGGAACTCAGGTCTCATGCTATGTACCAGCTTAGCAACCACTAGGCCACTGAGACCTTCCGATGAATATTTGTTTATTTATTTATTTAAATATACATGTACAACATGACAGGTAAACTAACCTAAGTTGTTGTACATTTCAAAACAAAAAAAAAACTAAAACTAAACACAAATCTAAAAAATATCATCAAAAAAAAAAAACCTTAATGGTTGACAAACATACAAAATAACAAAAACACACTTAATAATAGTAAAACAATTTAAAATATATATTTGTGTATACAGGTAAAAACAAAACTAACAGAACACAAAAAACTAAACAAAACAAAAAAAAAACAACAATATTACGCAAAATAAAAGAAAAATACTCATCTTTCATTCATCATTTTACAAAATTTCAAACATTCACGACATAATTCTACCCATCTCGTCACACTTTGGTGTCGATGTCAGTAACGCATACATATACATACATAATAATATATAATTATGTATTTATAGACTGCGTCGTTGGTTTGGTGGTCGCAAGCGGTAATACTGCTACTATGAGGACCCACGCTCGACCCCCGAGTTGAGGAAAGCGTCATTAAGTTTTTCTATCTGGAATTGCTCAGTAGCAGCCCGGTGTCTGGATTTCTGATTGATGGCAATAGGCTCGCCCCCTATTAATTAAAATAAATAAATATTCCACAACTTTCACACAACTCCATCTAGACCCAAACTAAGGAGAGCTTGTGCTATGGGTGCTAGATAACTGATAAACATACTTATACATTTCTTATACATGGGACTTAAACATAACTGACGAAATGTGGGTGTACTACAGGTACCCCTCTGCCTAAACCTTCGGGGATTACAGGCGTGATGATGTTTTATGTATGTGTGTATATATTTTCAGAGAAAATTTCCATTTTGGGCGTTCCAGAGCTAATGCAGCGGGGATGGAACAAGCTGATCATTCGACGAGAGCTGACCTACTTCTCGGTAGGAGGGTGTACCAGTGGCAAAGGGTGGGGAAGCTACCTCGTTCATCCAATAGATACGTCCTTTTCTACGAAAGACCCCCGGCTCACCCCCATCTCGCCACCCGCACCCCCCCAGTTTCAGGAATACGTGAAACTATAAAAAAGGGCGCTCATGTAAAGCCGAATGTAAGGTACACATGTATCTATGTACTATATATCCTTGTGTTGGAAAATGTAATGCCAAAGTTGAGCGGTACCTAACTCAGTGTATTTATTCCTTAAATCTTTTCATAAATCATTAATTGAACTCATTTTGTAAGAATAATTACGCGCTGAACGTCAAAAATTACAAAAGTCGGCAACACACCCGCCGCAAATATAAAAAAAAACTATTTTATTTTGAGGCTCCATTAAATTAATAATATATAAAAAAACATTCAATAACTTACAAGGTAAACAAAATTAGCAAAATATGAGGGCTTAATTCTCAATATCCGAGGTGTACACTTAACATAAGGTAAGTAGGTTAAAAATATAAAATTTCTAAAATTTATTACACATAAATAATGATAAAATTATAACCAGCGTATTACTGTCCCACTGCAGGGCTAAGGCTTCTTCTTATACAGAGAAGGCTCGAGCGTTGCTTAAGTACATACATAATAATTATCATCTACTTGCTTACCCGATATTTCCTTCCAATTATTTGAAAATAAGTTGATTTACATCAAATTTACTTTTTGCCAATTCGGTTTCTCCTTATTACCACTTTTGAAAACACCATTTTAGTTTTAAACTAAACGAATACTTATTAACACAACTACGACTTCATAAATACAAAAAACTTATATGGAAACTTTAAAAAACCTTTCTCAGTTTACCTCAACGCATTTTCTAAAGCTCCAATTTATTGAGTACAACAGAAATATTAAAAAAAGAACACGAATAATACATTATTGAATTCTCTTTGAAATACGCCCCCTAAGACCCATTCAATTTGACATAACATCGAGGTTGCATCACAATTCCTCGATCATAAAACAATTGGAGTCGCATAGTGGTTTGCATGGCAACTACGTATTAGCGTCCTTGATTCAATTATTCCCTGCCTGTGCAAGTGTGCACGTCGCACAAAGTAAGTATCCGAGCGAGCGGAGTTTCGCGATGGGATATCTAATTTGTGTCATACTGCATGGATCCTGTAATTGTCAATCAGTTAGTGCTGGACAGAGGGGACAAAGCATAGACAACCTCGGGCAATGGCAAAGAGCGTACATTCAGTTTAATTATTTTAGAGAGTACCCTTGTCCCTGCAATCTGTATATCCGTACATATTTAGTTATTTGTAGATGAATTTACAGGCAAAGCCTTTGAGGGATTATGAGCAGGGGAAAAAGAGTCGGACGCTCACATGAGGTTCCGTACCACGAAACGAAACAAATTACTATTTACATTTACAGCTTACACTTCCTATTATTACTTTTGAGCTTTTATTTCTCGGAAGCTTTGGGTTCCGGTCCTTTGAAACGCGTACGAGGGGCCGAAGCCAACTCGCAGAGGCCCATTGTCGTCTTTAATGAAATAAGGCACCAACCGTAGATTTTCCCTGTTTGCACTAGATAAGTGCACCCAAGGAAAAACTACGACTAGTGTAAGACTATTGCAGACTATGGCAACAAAAGTATTGGACTATAGGCTAGGGTGGATTAAATGAACTGGATACTTAAAACTACGAAGGACTATGGCCCCTGCCTGATCAATGTTATTTTTTTTACTAGTATTGCTTTTAGCAATGAGGCCGCCCATTGTATCACCCTATAAAAACTTATAAATTATTACTTTAAGGGCATAAAGTTATGCTGTATAATAAAGAGTTTTCTATTCTATTACTAATACTGAACTATTTTTAGCAGTCACCATAAAGGCAGGAAAAATTCTGGCTGCCTACCTATTACATTTATATTGTAAGAGTTCTGTAAAAAAATGGCGGCGTACGATTTAGTACCAGCGTCCCCTATGGCAGGGAGCTTTAATCAAAATTTGCATTCACAAAATAGAGATGAACGAAAAATTCGCATCGCATGACGATTCCATATAAATTAATATCCTTTCATTTGCTAAAACGCCAAAGGGTGTTAGACTTTGAACACATACACACGGCAGTGACAATAAAACTAGTAAAAAAATGGCTTTTCAAAAACAATTCTTTGAGTGCAAGCCTTGGTGGGCTTATGTGCAGAGGTAAAGATCGACTCGTGGTTTCACTAAAGGTTCTGTACCACGAAAACACACGAGAGCTAATCATTTCAAACGGTTGCAAAGATGGGTAATACATGCACTTGAGGAAGAAATTTACTGCAATACTGGAAAACCTTTCAATAAAAATATTAATACGCCGTTAAGGAAAAATATAGATGGTAGTTGTAAGCACTAACAAAAACTCGTGTGGATACGAGTTCTAACCAAAAGGTGTGTTCGAAATAAAAGATTTTAATTAAATTTTTTTAAATTTTTAAATGTGCTAAGTACAATTTTATGTAACATATTGGGCGCCATGTGTATACATTATTTTGAGTAAAACAATAACAGCCCTTTGACAGAAAGGCGGCACGGACTCAGTAATTGAGTAACCGATGACAGTTCCACGCTTCGTGCTTGCGGAACCCTGAAAAGTGTTGGTGTTCACAGAAGGTTTCAAAAAAGGCTACGAGGAAGAGCAAATTCCGTTACAAAGCCAGCTCACAATATTTATTACCTTTGTCCTGAAGCCCAATGCGAGAAAACTTTTATGAATTGAATTTCACCATCTCCGTTTCCCGGTATTTGGTGCCAGACCTTTTCAATTCCATGCTACGTTTGCTAAATTCAAATATATTCACAAAGCAGAACATAGAGGTGTTCATAGAATTGGAATGCTTTGAATGAGCATCGAAAATGTTCAGCAAAAATGTCGTTCTGTTTTCTAGATGTCTTTATACAAATGCTTACGGTTCATATTATTCCTTACATACATGGATACTTAAATTGCCTTGAACCATGAGGGTATTTACATACTTCTTTTGCCTTGTTTACGTTCATAACATGTAGACGTTATGTAGAATACACGCATGGTGGTTTTGTACGTCGTTCTAGGATGTTCAATTTGTATGGATCTACCTTTCAAATACTTTTAATCGTTTTTCTATATTTTGGTACAAATATTATTATTGCCCATCTATTAAGTATAATACACTGACGAACATCGTAGAAATAGTAATAATTGGATATCTGAGCTAAGTACCTAAAGCTGTATTGTTTTGTCTATTTTCAAAATGCACCAATTCTATGTCTATTGAGACAAAATAAAACAAAGTTCTTCTCTCTGAATTTAAAACGGTAGAACGGCAACTTGCTTGCTTCTCATTATATTAGACTCACAATCAGTAGGTAGTAAAGTGAGAAAACACTATACCAAACGTGTACTAGTGCACTGTCTGCCCTCTTAGTGAACAATGGCGTTATATTCGTCGGGGTGGCTGAACTCTAGAGTTCAATTCACATCTGTCTGTCGACGCTAGTACCGACATGTATTGATTTAATACAATTTACAAAATAAGAGATATTTGGAAGGTCGCAACGCACTGCTCAAACCTCTTAGTAACATGATTTTGTAAGGATGTAGGTATCTGGTTCAGTGCAGTGACAGCAAGATGACTTTGAGCTGCGTTTGAATGGAACAAAAGACAATCGAACCTGGGCAGTACTGGCTTTGTTCTCGCTGTGGCTATTACACACAAAAACTCCGGGCTGATACCTACTGAGAAATTCCAGGTGGAAAAACTTATTAACAATCTGCCCCAGTAGCGCTCGCGCCCAATTGACCAGCGAGGCAGACTAAATAAAAATCAGAGACGTACCTACTAAAAAAAAGTAAATTTTCCAAAAAGTTTCTAACACAATCTTTTACCTTCTTTGTTCCGTCAGATTCGTCGTTGTTTTCTTCCCACAAACGAAACAAAAGAGAAACGGTGCACGCATGTATTACGTCTTACATAGCTGAGAGGTACACAATCATTACTGCTGACCTTATGACTTGTAATCGTTAGGCGTTTTTGTGATATACTGTCGACAATATCTACATTTTCTCTGAAATGATACGTTTTAAAATCGTGCGTGTAGATGACGTAAGCGGAACAATATTCGTTTTGGGAACTTCATCTTTTGTCTTTCTGTACTCCATTTACAAAAACATTAGACAGAAGATAAAACGTGAGACTAAAAAGTTAGGTAAATATATTAAGTTAATCATTCTAGTAACACATTTCAAAACGTATTTGCGTATGTATAGAGTAGTAGTAGTAGTGCTATTTATTGGGCATTTCATTGTATAGATTCTTTGTATACCTAGTTCTTCAAACGAACAGACAGATGTGTTGCTGGGGAGTTTGTTCCGCCACTTCTTCTTCCCAGCAAAAACACTAGGAAGTGGCGAAGGGTGGGCCGTTTTTGGGGGACTGTCTTTATATATTTTTTTGACGTTCAAAAAGTGCTGATTCTCAGCCTAGTTTGAATAAAGACTTTTGATTTTGATTTTGATAAGAATAAGAACGAAACTTCATACTCTTCTAAAGTAGGTTTTACAATACTTTGTAAACATTAATATGATTGATTTCATTCAGTTTAAAGAATTAAGAAAAGCCAAACATTTCAAAGTTCCCGGATGATGTTATGAATTCATTGTAAGTATGTGTATTATGCTTCCATGTTCTTTCTACCCTGTTAATTGATTAGGTATTATTGCCCGCGGCTGTACTCGCTATTATGTTCATTGTGCCCATCGCACAAGAAAAGTAACTTCCAATTGTTGCTGGTAGGTATAAAAATAAACATGAAAAACAGTTGCATTATTACAGCTTAAATGCGTAAAAATAAAACAAACTCATATTCAAAAGTTAAGATTTAATTATTCGTGTATCGCCGTTAGCTGTTGGACAGGGGCTCGAGTCTGCTAATGCAGTCGTGTCTCAATGACCGGTCATTGATCGAATATTTGACAACTTTGACAGTTTTTGTATGGGAAATGTGTCATAAGTTTGACGTTATACGTCAAAAATCGATCATTGACCGGTCATTGAGACACGATTGCAATAGCAGACTCGACCCCCTGGACTAATGTCTTTCTATAGTAATGCATGTCTCAAAACAAGTCATTAACGAATAGAACATCATTCTTTGTCTGGTGATCGATACATTCTCAATAGTATTAGAAGTAATGATTTTTTAACCGACTCACAAAAAAGATGATGTTCTCAATTATTTCTTGATTATTATTATTGTTATTTTATAGGGTTTATGGCAGTCTAACAAAAAAATATTGATTCAATATTTTATTTTGATAGGATTTTATCTTTTTTATACTTCCCGTGTGCTCTAATTTCAATTTCATCAAAATATTTCTAGTAAGTAGTTTAGGTTCTAATCAAAACAAAATGGTTTAAAAAAAGGTTTTTATCGGTGTTTCTTTTTAGAGTAGTTTTACTAGTCAGATAGTAAAACACTGACCTTACTTCACTATTTAGTTAAAAATTACTTGTAAAAGTGTTCGTAAAAGTAATTCGCATAAATAAATTATCATACCATTATAATCAAAAAATAAATATAGGTAGGTACCTACTCAAATCGAGTATTTTCAATTTTTACAAATTGTTTGAATCGAAGGTAATTATAGAGACCCAGCACAGCAAGCTACCATGCGTCAAATGTCTTTGATAATTTTTCAACTCTATTGCAAAGTAAATAAGGTTCAAGTTCAATAGGGAAAACTTGAAAGTTGGCTGTGCCTGGATGTGCTGGCGTCTGTTGATCTGTACGTTTACGTCGTTTACATCAAGTTTTCTTGGACACATGAATGATATTTTTTTTGCTGCGCAGGTAATCAGAATACTCATTTGCCTACGCCTTGTCGCCTACTTGCATTATGTAACACCATTATCTTAGTATATAAAGCCAAGTCGTCAACAAATTTTTATGATTTTTGTGTTTTTGGATTATTTTGCTCCGGAATTGGATAAATAAAGACTATAAAAACACGAAAAGTCCTCGAAAAAATAAATATAAAGATCATTCGTTTTTTAAACATTTTTGAAACGCAGGGCCTGCGCCAACTTGAATGACATGACCGGTCACAAAGTTCTTCCCTGTCAGGTGACAATTTGACATTTGACAAGTCATATTTAAGCTAAAATTAAGAGGGTAACGCAACATTAATTTAATTTGTTTTAAGGCGAAACGAAATTAGCCGAGGCAGCTCGTAATTTATATCTACTTACATAGATACAGTCTTAAATAATAGGTTTTTTTTCTAGGCATTATTCATTCAGACTCATAACTAGGTAATGATGACATTAGAAATTGTTCTTCAATGATTAATGTCAGTACGTTACGTGCGTCTGTCTTTATAATATGAAAGCAAAAGTTGGTGTAAACTAGTTTTTGTCATTTTTAGGTCGCGAAGACTTTTATGCCCAGATTACGTTGACCTCCCACGGCACATGAGTGTTGGGCCATTACGTGTCAATTTACATCGGTCTGTCTGTCTGCATAGCTTGAATTGTGAGCATATTGTATACTGGTTTTATTGTCAGATTCTGTGAAGATAAGTAATTGATGAATCGCTTGTGTTTCTGACCTAGATTTTTGTATCGATATAATTTTTATTTATTTTATATTGTTGGTTGTCCGAGGTAAACCGTGACGTGGGCTGGGCTGGTACCAACCGCTGGTTGCGGATGGATCGTACGTTCCCGCGAACCCCAGGGTAGAGAACATATAAAAGAGAAATCCACATAGAAGTGGCGATAGACTGTAAAGGTAGGATGTTGCCAAAGCTGGCTAAAAGTACACTATATAGGTATGTACAATACCACACCGATGCACGATGGCAAGGCTGACATAGCCGTGAAGTAATTGACCTGTGGGCTGCGTCTCGCCAGTTTGGTTCCTGTACGGATTAAATTTTGTTTAGGCGAGTTTGTATGTACAGCCAAATTTTTGTGTATGTGAATGAATATGTAGAATTCGTTTCATGATCAAAACGAAAAAAAAGGACTCACAAATCTAATTTATTTTCAACGTCCAATATTCCATTAAACAGTCCCCTAAAACACCTGATATTTAACACTTCTTAGTGTTTTTGCTAGGAAGAAGAATGAAATTATCGGAACCAACTTTGGAGAGTTTGTTCGCTATAGTAAGCAGGTAGCTGCAAATTAATAAACTAGGTACACAGTTAAAATCAGTTTATCAACGACACCTTACATTACACCTTACTACACATTAACAATTCACAATTAAATATTCCAAACAGTCGATTGCGTAAAACTCACTTTCTGATTGCGTAAATTTCACTCACAAATTATAATTATCGTGAATATATTGTAGGTAAAAGAAATATATACCTAGATAATTTGACCAAATTGTTGACTGCTATAACCGGTAGAGTTTTCCGGGTCATAGGTAATTATAGAATAGAACGGGTTATTATGATACCTCGTGGTTATGGTCGTGATTTACGTGTTACTTTCGTTTCTATTAAAGAACTGCTTGTTTGCAAAAATAATTATAATTTAACTAGACATGTAGTAAAAAATGGTATTTTCTGAGATGAAAAAAAAAACGTTGAAAAAGAAGCATGAAAACTAACAATATTTTTCTGGATTAGGTTTTTTTTAAAATTACGAAAATAAATCTATATCTACCTAGTAGGTAAATGGCTGACATTAAAAAAACTTTTTTGCAAAAATTAAAACCCACTTCAAAAAAAACACTAACCGGTGTAAAATAACTCTAAATTAGGAAGTCGGTGGCTTTGGTGGTTTTGCTTTATTCATGATGGGCCACCGACTTCCGAATTTAGATTTTTTTCCATTTTTAGTTGCTCCCATACAAATATTTGCCATGAACATATTTTAAATTGTTATTTGTTAACAATACATATCATGGTAAATTTAGGGTTATCCACTTATCCCTAATAAGTGAAACTTAACATACCTAACTGTCGAAATCTAGGTATATTTGTACA
This sequence comes from Euplexia lucipara, assembly GCA_921972225.1. NCBI lineage: Eukaryota > Metazoa > Arthropoda > Insecta > Lepidoptera > Noctuidae > Euplexia > Euplexia lucipara. The sequence continues at coordinate 34,649,066 of OV179142.1, forward strand.
CATCTGCATACCCCTCAGAGCATACAGGCGTGATGATACGTCATGATGTAGTATAAACAATAAACATCCAAGCGATTCCAGCAACCACGACAGATTTGCCGTCTATTTTTGAAGAGTTCCGTTGTATATCTCCAAAGATCAGCACTAGATCTTCACCAAATTCAAATGGGACCACCTCAGGTGTATACTCTTTCAAATGCAAAAAGAATTTTGAGAATCGGTCCACAAATGGGGCAGAAACCAGGTAACATACATAAAAAAAAACCATACACACGAACGTAGAACCTCCTCCTTTTTTGAAGTCGGTTAAAAATGAGTTGATATTTTGGTTAATAAAGAAATACTATTTATTTTTCGTTACATACTACTTAAATATTTTAAAATATTTAGCAATACTCATTAGCATTGATTTACGGTTCAGTTTTTTTTTAAGTTCATATTCGAATCTACCGAATCTTCTCTATCTATCTGTTCGTATCTACCTCCATGTATAAATTCGAATTATATTAATATAAACATTCGACTTGAATTAAAAATAAAACAATCAAATTTAGTTGTTATCCATTTTGTTATTTTCATGTATTTATCTTTTTCTGAAAAACAACCTAAGGTAGAAAAAAAAATGTGGTGCCTAGTTTTTTCAAGATTGTGAAAAAAAATTGTTTTTTTTTTCAATTTAGGTACATCTCTTAATTTAACACAACACCACACATACTTTTTCCTCTTTTTCGATAACAGTACTTCTGGTGGCCGAAAATAAAACATCTCCTTTGTGCTTACATTTGTGTGCTTGCCACACAAATGTAAGATTTTTATACTTAGTACAGACGCCAGCACATTAAGCTACCGGAAACTATCAAATTTCCCCAATCGAACATGAACCTTTATTCTGTTTGAAATGTAGTTGAAAAACTATAAAAGAAAATTGACACATTGGGGTAGCTAGATGTGCTGGACTCTGTACATTGTGTTATTTTCCTTGTCATGTTTGTTGATCCATTTGACGGACAATGTGAAGTTGATTGCACTCATTGCGTACATGATCCTGCATTTATTAACAAACGCGTGCAGACGTGATCAGAAATAAACTGTTAAATTGTAGATCTTCTGTTTAACTGTGACAAACGAATAAATAAATTAAATAAATAAATAAATAAATAAATATTTCACAACTTTTCACACAACACCATTTAGTCCCAAGTTAAGCTTGAGAGCTTGTGTTATGGGTACTAAACAGCTGATAAACATACTTATATATTTCTAAATACATACATATTATAGATAAATTACACCCAGACACAGAACAAATGATCGTGCTCATCACACAAACATTTGTCCTGGGTGGGAATCGAACCCACGACCTCCGGCATAGCAGTCAGGATCACTAACTACTAGACCAACAGGCCAGTCAATCAAAATAGGAATTGGACCACGTGCACGCGGCGTGGGGTTTGGGTTTAAACTTTCAATTGTGTCAATTAGAGACACAATAGAAAGACAATGACAGCGCGGACACCGGTGTCCGGGGTTTAATGAATTAAAGTAGTATTTTGTAAAACGGAAGGATTGAAGCAAGGTAGGTACTTAGATACGTAAAATGTGAGAACTTGACCTGTTTTATTTTGGGTACCTTTTTCAAATTGTGTTTCTACGATTTTTATAACACTCCTGTAATCTCCAAAGAGTTTAGTAGAGGTCTACCTTGAGTATAATAATATAATAAACAGTTCGCTAGTCTTATGACTATACATAGTGTCTATAGGGGGCGAGCCTATTGCCTACAATCGGTAACAAATCCAGACTCCAAGCTGCTATTAATTCCACATAGAAAACTAAATAATTATTTAGCCGACCCGGTTACCGAACTCGGGACCTCGTGTTCAGCAGTAGCGCTTGCGTCCACTAGACCAACGAGGCAGTCACATTTTGAGGATTTTTTTTTTATAGTAGGTACCTTTTTGTAGATCTTTGATAGTCGTTACGGGTAGGCAGAAGCCCGGAAGTCTGACAACCAGTTTAACCAAGGGGTATTGTGCTACCCAGTTGGATTGTGAGGGTCTGACAGGCAGTTGCTCTATGTAAAATACTGGTATCTAGCTGCATCCAGTTCAACTGGAATCCGACCCCAATATAGTTGGGAAAAGGTTATGCAGATGATGATATTAGGGGTACACAATTCTGACAACCGGTCCGAACTGGGGTTGTACAAAGACGGGGTTATGGAGACAGGCATCCATGTTAATGAGGTATTCCTCGAAGCGCTACCATTTTGAGGCGCACCTAATGAGGCGCTCCTTTTTTATTCTTCGGAGCGCACCTTTTAGTAGCGCTCCCGATAGCAATTAAAAATATTAACTTTTTTTCCTCGAAGCGCACCTATGAATAACTTTCGAAAAGAAATAGGATACTAACTGAAACTATCGATAATAAGTAAAACACGTTTTACTTATTATCGATAGTTTCATTTTATAAAACAACATGCCAACCAATCTATGGTTAAGGAGTATACTCCTTGACCATAGATTGGTTTTAAAAAAATAAAGTGCGTGTATTAAAATAATATTTTTAATTGCTATCGGGAGCGCTCCTAAAAGGTGCGCTCCGAGGAAAAAAAAGGAGCGCCTCATTAGGTGCGCCTCAAAATTGTAGCGCTTCGAGGAATACCTCATGTTAATTGCTGGTATTCAGCGGCGACGGGCTAGACTGGAGGAAGCCGACGCATACATGCGTGGGTGAGATTTTTTCTGTATCTATACGCACTCTTAACAAACTGACAAACAGCTCGTTGAACTTACGCAACATAGTCAAGTGAACTCTGTACCAGTCATGGTATAATTACATAGTAATGCCTTACATAACGGTATCAAATGCGAGATGTTTCCCCATGCTTTCATATCACGCGGCGTTCGCCCATTATGGTGTAGTTTAACATCGTGGTTCGAATAACATTATTTTTATGTTCGACACTGTGAAAATAACGATGCCCATAGTTGTAATGTGATTACGTCATTTTTTTATCGATGTTGATTTTCTGGATTACAAACAAAGACATTCAAAACTTACTACTTAAGGGACAAAACAAACAAAATTTTTAATTAAAACTTATATCCTAAGTGGACACCATTCTATGAGTTTTTTTTTAGTATGCTTCGCTGCCGCTCCAATATTCATCTGGGGGCACGGGAGTGCCCCCGCCAAGACGAGCTAAGCGAAGCGCAAGGGCACTACCTACCTTTTCTCGAAGTGTTTCGTCGTTTTTTTGAACCCTCATAGAATTGGTTTCCGATGTACCAGAGAGTTCATATTCTCAGGATATGATGTCATTAATAGACTAATTAAACTTACAAAGGCTCAATTGAATAGCTTTAATACTTTAGACATTATTGATATCTAAAATACACCGATTTCGTCACTGACACACTGATGATCATGCTCCAAAAAAAAACTAAAAGACTGCCTACTTACAAAAAGAACTGAAATCCCACCAAAACAATTCATGTAAAATGTTGCCAAGACTACCACATAAGGTTTACCCTGTGAAAAAGATATCAGATCTCATGTAGAGCCAAGCTTCTGAATCTACACGGCCTAACCTACCGACCCTTACGTCACAAATTCTTCATATCAGTAAAAATGTAAGCTTGGCTGTTTCTTTACTTACTTCAGAAACTAAATATTTTCATCACCTTTACGACGGTGGTAGCGCAACGGCGAAGCCATACATTTTTACTGATATGTAGAATTTCTGTCTGTACCATACTTAAATACCGTAAGTCATAATAGAAATTATAAAAAAAACAATACCTATTGGTACTAGTTGCGATGTCTTTGTAGGTACGTGTGGTGTGTGAAATGTGTAAAAAAAAATGACGTGTGGCACTCGGAGACTGCCGCGGTAAAGCTATTGCATAGCATTTTTTATCAACTCCTCTCCTCTCCGATAAAGTAAGGCATTATGACAGTGTATGGATTAGTCCATCAGTTATATAATAAAAAATAATAGACCAATATTTTTTTCATGTTTTTCCATTTTGATGAAATGGATTATTTGACCAAATTTTAGTTTTTAGTCCCTCATCTAGATTACAAGAAAAAATTCGACACAATTTAATTTCTTTTCCAAATTGATGGAAAACTGCTTAGATAAAGCGCATTAAAGTTGAGGAGACCCCGGCTTGTAACGTCATTATCCAGTACAAACTGTACTGGCTAGTGAACCACATGCGACATTTTATCTCTGTCATTTATGATTACGTGAAAAAAGAAAAAATATGTGTCGAGTATTTTCTTATCATTATCATCGAGATGAGGGACTAAAAACAAAATTTTATCGCCCATTAAGGAGAGGGAGGAGTGACGTCAGCTCAGGCAACATTTTGACTCAATGTATCGCCGTTTTTATTTTTATGGACCGATTTTCAAAATTCGTTTTTTTTTTATAGGGTAACTAACAGATTGGTCCCATTTGTATCAAAACTCATATCTGATGAGGGATCTTTGAGGAATTGAGGGAACTCCTTTTTAGTAACAAATTAAGCATTTTCATGTGAAAAAAGCAAAAATAGGTATGTGTCTAATATATATTTTTTTTAATCTATACGAGTACTTATGCCTTATCTACATTACTAACACGATAAGGAAAAGAAGATCAACATCGCTAAAAACTAAAATTTTAGTCATCTAGCCTATTAAATACCATGCTATATTATTATGATCTCTCTCTCTTAGTCCTCTTCCTATTGTTTTATTATTCTGAATGAATGTGAGCCCACTGATGTTAAATGATAAACAGCACTTCATAGGTCATGTACACATTCACCTAGGTCGTGTCTAGTGTCAACGTCATATTGTTGAGGTCGCATTCAATAATACAACAACTTTGTTATGAATGTGTCAATTTTAAGCAAGTTTTAATATTGTTGAAATTAAAAATGAATAAATGTTATATAATATTTATACGATACTTTATGAACTTAAATAATCTGCAGAATAGTATCGTGGCCTGAGGTAGTAAAGGTTCAAATTAACAGGTATTTACCTATTCTCTCAACATAATATGTATGAAGATCAATCCGAAAAATCGCATTTCCAAACACCCAATTTTTCAACCTGTAACGCTCTTTCTCCAACACAAAAAGTTGCCTAACCTGCCCCCCTAGCCAAGTTACAAACGATTCGTATCTATTCTCTTTCTACAATAGAGAACCCCTTTGTTTTGACCACGTGACTTAGCGTGTCTCGCTAAGTCACGTGGTCAAAACAAAGGGATTTGAGCCGTTCTCGATTGTAGAAAGAGAATAGGTACGAATCGTTTGTAACTTGGCTAGGGGGGCTGATATCGACATCGATTAGATACGTAATGCAACATAAACGAGCCAAGGAGAGAAGAAACGGTACAAATTTTCCAAAACAGTAACAAAGTTTACTGTTCCACATACCTAAACATGACAATATTTACATGTGACATGGTGTAACAACGCAAATCAGAACTCTATTGTTTCGTATAATTTTGCAAAACACCACGAACCCACATAGTCACATTTCAACGCAACACCAACAATATCAATTAATTGTACACCAACATCGCCTGGAAAGGTTGTGAATTTCGAGCCTATTGTCACATTTACAACCCTAATTCTATTGGTCACTGCAGCTTTTATTCCAACCACGCTCTGGTGTGGACTGGGCGGTGGGGGTCGACAAATTAGTTTAGGCTATATGTTCTCACGTCTGTCAGGCCCGATGTTTGCATGTGTAACGAACAGGTAGTACTATCTGCAAGCTGTCGTATCCAGTGCCCGATGTGCCGACTAACAGGATTGCTCCCCCTCGCTTCGTGTTTTCGCGATGTGGTTTATTGTCTGTTGATAGGGCATTAATTAAGTTTATATTCGCATTCAGGGATGTCACGATGTGACTTTTTAAAATAATACTCTATTGGAGGAGTTAAAGAGGACAGACATTTGTCTCATTTTGTTTTCTTGCACCATCTGTCCATCCGTCCTCTTATATTATTGTCAATTAGCAAAATTCAAGCATAAGATGAGTTCTACTATGCTTGCTTGTGCTGACTTAAGCAAGCACACTTGAAACATTTATCGCTATGCGTTATATCTGTGGTATTAAAATAATTTGAATATCATTAATTTAACGATCTCGCTGTCCCATGATATATCTGCATACCATCCGCAGTAACAGTTAACACGATATTAATTGGGAATGAGCAGTGAGCAGTGTCACATCGCTGCCATGCATCCTCCTTACTTCCACAAGGACAAATATATACATATATGTGTTTAAGAAATAGTAGAAAAGTTATCTGCCTCAACAGCACGTGGTGCGATCGTCGAGCGTGCAGGCATGCGCAAGTCGGTGACGTATCAGTCACGAGATTTGATGAGGATCTATCAGGTAACAAGTGGACTCATAATTTTTGAAATTTTTGCAACTCAAAAGTTGTTTCGAAAAGGACATTGGATGCGCTTGAGAAACAACGGGTAAAACTGTATGCAATCAACTCAAAATAACCAACATTTTGGTTAAATTCTATCGTAACTGTTTATAGATACTTAAATATTATCGAATAGCACTATTGCTATTTTGAGAGCAACGGGGTTCCTTCCTTCAACGTCGACTGACTCTCAACCGATACTGTTTTATGAACAAGAAACTTCGGACGAATTTTATTGCAAGGAAATACGAGGAGGCCTAAATAAAGTCACATTTTCACGAAGTTCGATAAAATACATGCATCGCAGGGGCTGGAGGAGGAGTAGGCTAGGGAGTTTATGAAGAGAGTGGGACAATACAGGCTATACATGAATTAAAAAAAAGTGAAAAAAGAAAACAACAATGGTTCAAGCTGATAAATCACGAATAGACACGTCCGTTAGCCCCTTCAGTAAACATGTTAATCTACCGTGGACTGGGGGTAGCTGATACTAATTAGGGATGGGGAAGACACGTTATAATCGGTTGCGACGTCCAAATGAAGCTACTGAGATCTGACTGACACTAGTCGATTTTGTAGACGATAGTATAATATCTATTAATGCAGGGAGTTTTCTTTTTATTAGCAACTTTTTTTTAAGGTTTGCGCATGAATATGAATAATACTTTTGTGTTTTACGCTGGGAATAATAGAAAAAAAAAACAAATGTTTCATAACAAACTTAATACAGTAAAAGTTCGACTAAAAGTAAACTTTGCGTTAACTAAGTACTAGCGTGAGTGATGAGTAGGTATGTGTGTAGGTAAATTGCTCCAATAATTACGTATAAAAATTCATGTAAAAAAAAAATATAAGGCTTATCGGGGCGGAATTGCCACGTTGAATGTTGGCACGGCAATGCTAATTGTTTGGCCTTAATAAAGCCAGCCTTCCAGTCACATGAAGAATCGGCCATACATTTGGTGATGTGCCGAAGAATTAGACTGACACTATGGCCTTAAGTGTTTGAACCATAATGAATTTTATTCGTGATTTTAAATTCGTCCCACAAAAGGTGATTTTCATTGTGAGCTACGTGTAAAGTGAGAAAGACAAAGGGGTGTGCCCATTTGCAAGTAAAGTGAGTTTTGGTAGTGCACGCCTAAAATTGACCTGTGTGTCAGTGGAAGGATTGGCGCAGTAATAACATTATTGCCATCCCCCTACCAGTCTGTTTTCCAGAAATGGACCGTCAGACAAAGGATTAACACTAAATGGATTTAGCTGACTAAATGCTGCCTGGTGAGGCACTAGCACTCAGACTAAACCTAAAAGGATTTCATAGGTTTATAACCTGTTCTATAAGCTTTATTTAACAAAAAATACATGAGTTATGGTGCGGTTGCCGTCATTTTCAACATTTTAGGAAGTCCATATTATTTGTATATTGAACGTACGGCCAAAGGATTTGTGAAGAAATAAACGTGGTTTTGGCTCAATAGAAACAAGTGATAAAGTTGACTTACCTACTTTTCAGATATGCCTTCAATCCTTTAAAAAAATAGGGGTTAGTATTTTCTGTCTGACTTCTATAGAGGAGATTGTTCGAGCAAGTACGGAAGTTTTTAGTTATATTTCTAAGTTTAATAGGTACAGGGCTTTCTTTTAGTATTGAGTTTGAGTTGGTTTATATTCAAGAAAACAAGAATGCAGCATGCACGAAAATCTTCTCAGCTATCTATCTATAGGTATATTAAAACGCTAAGTGAAATAATTGGATCCCTTTAAAGAAAAATGCGAGCAAAGAGGAATTGGTAAAGTGAATGTTTACAGCAGAAACCTAATACTTTTATACATTTAAGTTAGAATGTAGATTAAATTAAATTAAACAGAATTTTCATTATTTGCTTAACCTTAGTAATTCTGCCAACATAAAGATTATAACGTAACCAAAGTGAACAACCTAACACCACTGTTCGAACATTACTACTTTCTTCACTCTCAACTCAACAGCTTAAGAATCAATATTTCCATTTTGTTACCTCATAGTAACACAGTACACTATAATGCTACACTTATTCAATCACTTAGCTATTAGTTTCTCTTGGCGAGAGCCCCATTCATAATTGTGTAGTGTACTGATTCTGCATACAAAATGACCGAATTATTTTAGGCAACCGTTTCACCTTTTCTATTACATTTTATGCTTGTTTTGGCTTTTACAATCACGTTTTTAACATTAACGAGTATTTTGCGGTTAAATAATTTAGCTCAGATAACATGAGTGGGTCGTATTAGGGGATTAATGGACACAGTTGCAGCGACGAGTGCGACGACACAAATGGTTGAAAGGTAAAATTGTATATAAAAAAACTGTTATTTGTTTTTTATTTTTATTTTATTAGTTCTTTTAAATCTATCAATATTTAAATAATAAAATACTCATCTAATGATAAGCCGCAGTTTTTTATTAGTGATGCGCGTTGCTTTATTATATCACCTTGTAAGTACCAAACTAACAAAAAAAAAAAAAAAAAATTTGGACGCACAGAACATAAAACAAAAGAACAACAATACAGATAATGAAAAAGAAACAAGAAAGGATTAAAAAACTAAAGACAAAAAGAAAAAAAAAAGAAAATAATGACCTGTGCGAGACCAAAAAGGCGCCTATCTCAGCATTAGCAGCGACATTTAAAGAAATAAATATCGCAGCGCTATTATTCTGATAGGGCCCGTTGTGATGTCAAAGTCAAAGTCAAATCATTTATTTCAATTAGGCCATTTAAAAGGCACTTTTGAACGTTAAACTTACAAGTTAAATAAAATATAATGATTCTAGTTGCCCCTTCCAAAAGGTAGTTTCGTATGGAGAAGAATGGGCAAGAAACTCCATACTTAACTCTTTTAAAATAGTTTTTACAATATTTGTATACAATAAAAAATACATTATATATGTGAATACGGTGTACCTAGAATAGACAAAGTAAAATAAAAAAATAAATAAAAAAATAACATACTATGCTAAGATAGATTCAGCATTTTAGTAATGTGAGAGTACCATGTATCTATCCACATAATTATGTGGATAGATACATGGTACTCTCACATTTACAAATATTAAAATCACGGATTATTATTTAACAAATCAAGAAAATATTAAATAAGTAAATAATAATATAATAAAAAAAATGCTACGGACATACCCAAGAAAACAAATGATATAAAAAAAAAACTCAGTCCCTATAGTAGGTAGTTTTCATTCAAAGTATTTCGTTCTCACATGAAATCAGATAAAAATGATAAAATAATATTAAAATGATAGGCACTCATTCCTACAAATAGGTTCATACAAACACTTACGCGACATTTTTTAGCTAGGTGAGGTCGGCGTTTCACTGTCTGACTACTATGAGAAGAAACACCGTGCACCGTAAGAAACTCAGAGGTCAGTATCTTTTAAAGTCCTGACATCAATATGGTGAGATCATATATCTCTTCTTTTTGTATCTGTCTTTATTCAGAACATGTCTAAATTGATCTTTATTTTTATGTACACTATTAATATAAGTACTATTTTGTGTTACTCAACCGTCACCCGTCCCAGGTGAATTTGAAAACCAGCGTCAGACAGCTGCATCTGTCTGGCATTACCGCTGAAATGAGCCTTTTGGCGCAGCCGTGAGACATGCCATTTATTTTTTACTATTTTATTTTGTTATTTTCATATTTTAACAGTGTGTGCATGTTTTTACCTGTTGCCAATAAATATTATTTCTTTCTTTCTTTCTTACTTCTTTATATAAGAACCATGCAGATTAGTGTCAGTGTTAGTGTGTAACCCAGTACCTGAGCTAGGGATGTCAGACAGGCAGTCTCTTCATGTGAAACACTTGGATTCATAACTTTTTTTGCTTTTTTTTTATTTTTTATTTTTTTTATTTTAATTTTGATTTAAACACAACAACATTTGTAACGTGATCTCGTTTACTAACATAGTTTTTAAGTGCACCTATACTAACATAATATGGACATGTAAATTATTTATTTATTTAAACGAAATGGAGGACTTACAGCTAAAACAAATCAAGTGAGAAACAGTAAGTTAAACTGACAGCCAATAACAAGTCCTTACTTATAAAGGTCAGGATATTACAAAATTATTAGTCTGAATTAAATGATTTTTATTTTTATTTTATTATTATTTCTTAGAACTAGAATAGCCTAACCGGGTAATTAGTACCGACGAAGGTATTTCTTTCATTCCTAAGTTAATAATTATATTCATGTTTATTGATCGGACATTACAAAACGATGTTGTAACTAGTTTTAACGTTACTGTTTGACTAGGTGTAACTGTATGAGAAATATAGTCATATATGCAAGCTAAGAGAAAGGGCGCGGGGATTTGAAAATTATCCGTCAGTTTAAATTTTGTTTTTATTATACACGTTTAATACTTAACTAAGGTGTAATATCGAAAGATGTTACACCGATAGAGTAAACCGATTATAAATATATAAGTAAATGAGTAAATGTAGTAATAACATAAGTATAGATTATAATATGTAATATTAAATAAATCAAGTCTAAGATCAAATTCAAAATTACTCAATAATTTATGCACCTATATAAATAATTACGTCGGTACAAATAAAACGTGACCATTTGGAAACGTGCCCAGAAGACCAGTTATTTTATTTATTTATTTACTTCTCGTGAAAAAAATCACGGAGAAAAGACCTGCTACATTAAATAAAGTTCCAAAAATAATACGTATCGACGGAATGTGGCACAAATGTGAAGCGTTTTTGCTCGTGAATGTAGTATGTGTAAAAAGAACTTGCCATTGACCTTCGCTTATTTTAACATCTTTCACGCAATGTTCCCAATAGTACTAAATAGTCATAATCATTACAAAATACTAGTACCGAGTTCACAAGTTTTATTTTGGTAAAAATAAAGTATATGTTATCATACAATTTATGTATAGGTATTTCATACTTTGAGTACTTCAAGCAATTATTTTTTATCCGTTAATTAATTAATTAATAATAGATGATTCTTTTTGTCCACCATTTTTAAACTGTTTAGAAATCATTTTGGCCTTAATAAATACAGAAAGACCCACAGGAAAAACAATAACTATAACTAATAACAAAAAATATGAGAACACTGATACGAGGACAAAAAGGCTCCTTTCTAAGGACAAAGAAACAATTAAAAAAAAAACAATAAATACGGCATTTTTATTCCTCTTATTAAGTACTTCACCTTCAAAAAGAAATTAGGATTAAAAAAAAACTTCAATTATTTACGTTAAGTGAAATACATACACTCACGCTTTTTTCCCATGGGAGTAGGCAGAAACTACAGAGAGCCATATGCTATGATTCTTACATACTTCTTTTGCTTCGTTTACATTCATACATGTTGTCATACACCCGCCAGTTGCAAGTACAACGCACCTGACTTAGATGAAAATGGGAACGCCGCCGCCGGGAGGGGACGCCCTAGAAGGACATACATAGACCTTATTAATAATAATTATAATAAATTGTTTTATTTAGCGCAACATACGAACCATTTTTAACCCCCGACACAAAAAGAGGTGTGTTATAAGTTTGTTAAGTATGTGTGTGTTTGTCTGTCTGTGGCACCGTAGCGCTTAAACGGGTGAACCAATTTAGATGCGGTTATTTTTATTTGAAAGTAGGGTTTCATGCAATGGTTCTTAGACATGATTCATGAAAATTGGTTCAGCCGTTCAATGTCATCAGCTCTTTTGTTTTAGATGCCCTTGCAATTTGACTCGTAAAACATAAAATTAAAAAAAGCAAGTTTAACCATTTTGAAATAAAAATTTAATGTAAAAAAAAATGTCAGAAAATCTTAGATTAGAACCTATACGCTATTGGTGAGGTTTTAATGTGAAATAATGAGAGATAAAATCATTGAGAACACACCTTTACCGTGACTTGCACTATAACACAAGTGCTAACACGGTGTGTCGCAAGTTGCCGTCTCTGACACCTCTCGCGAATCAAGTACATTCTTACTTAATTGCTGGAAATATACCGGTCAATACTGTTTAGATGATTTTTAGAATGTTATGTTGTATTAGTAGGTTAATTTACTATGGACTCTTGAGAATGGAATTTATGATTTATGTATTATGTACTATTATTAGTACAAGTATATTTGGATTTTGCAACAGTCTCTTTTAACCGACTTACGGAAAGGGAAGAAGGTTCTCAATTAGTATATTTTTAAGCGTGTTCCCTTTTAACTCCATCGTTAATTGACCGAAAACTTTTTTTTTGTTTTAGTGTGTATGCTTTCCATGTCGTCCCATTTAAGTTTGATCTAAATAAGTTTAGCATGTCCCACATAAAAAAACTAAAACATGTAAAATTTTTTTTTTTCCAAAAAAAAAACAACTTTTCTGTGGCTTTGGTGGTTTTGTTTCATTCATTATCGGACGTCGACTTCCAAAACAGTTATTTTACACCTGTTAGTGTTTTTTTTATCAAGTCGGTTGTGTATTTTCTAAAAAGGTTTCTAATTCCTTACCAATAGAAGTTATGAAGTCCATAGAATGTGCAAACGTTAGGTTGTCTATTTTTTTCCCGTCACAACTCTCGGGTAGGCAGGTATAAACTGGTAAATGGATACTAGTAACTTGCACCGGTCTGGTTAATGAATGAAAGTTAAATGAAAATTAAGATTTCAGACAAATTCCATACCAATCCAATGGAATTTGTCCATTTACCAAACCGGTGACTAATATATATATTTTTTTTATTTATTAATTAATCATATCCTGGACGAAATTTTTTGAGGCAACCCATATGCAATACATTTATTGACAAATTAAATTTAATATAAAATAGGTTTCATTCATTAACCGGCTCGGTGAAGGTCGTTTTTAACGGGAATTTAGACTAATTCTTATTATGATGTTAAGTCTAGTGTTAAAGGGATTAGGGTTAGTGATTAGGGTTTGTAATTTGTGATATTCAAAAAGTGCTCATTTCAAGCCTTATTTATAAAAAAGAAATTTGGATATATATAATCTTTCAAAGATATTCTTTTTTTTTAAAGAACGTATCCAATGGGGTATTTGACAAAATTTTAGATTTTAGTCCCTCATCTACAATACAAGAAAATATTCGACACTGGTTTTTTTCTTATTCAAATTGATGGAAAACTGCTTAGATTAAGCGCATTAAACTTGAGGAGAGGGAGCTTGTAACGATATGCTCTAGTATAAACTGTACTGGCTAGTGACGTCTTGCGACATTTTGACTCGATGTATCCCCGTTATTTTTAGATTACGTGAAAAAAGAAAAAATATGTGTCGAATATTTTTAACCGACGTCAAAAGAGGTAAGTTTTTTTTATGTATGTTACCTGATTTCTCCCCCATTTGTGGACCGATTCTCAAAATTCTTTTTTTATTTGAAAGAGTATACTCCTGAGGTCCCATTTTAATTTAGTAGAGACTTGGTGCTGATCTTCGGAGATATACAATGGAAGTGGATAACCCTATTACCACGACATGCATTGTTAACAATTAACAATATAAAATAAATTCATGGCAAATATTTGTATGGGAACAACTAAAAATGGAACAATAAAAAACTTTTTTGCAAAACATAAAACCGACTTAAAAAAAACACTAACCGGTGTAAAATAACTCTAAATTCGGAAGTCGGTGGCCCATCATGTATAAGAAAAAACCACCAAAGCCTTCTAATTTACACACACAACTTCCTAATTTACAGTTATTTTACACCGGTTAGTGTTTTTTTAAGTCGGGTTTTATTTTTTGCAAAAAAGTTTTTTATCAAGTAACTAAAAATTAAAATTTTGTCTAATAGCCCATTGTTTTCAGGTTGCTTGAAATAATGCTGATAATCTTGAATTAAACTAACTGCGATATATTTTCCTCTCCTTTTGCCACAATGCTCTAAAAACCAACTATTTATTTTTTTCAACTCAGGGTTGTGACCACCTCCCATTTAAAAACCAATTTGTAAATAACCTGATGTCTCAATCATTTATTAGATACATATTCACCTCTTCAGCATAAGCAGATATCAAACAACAGATAAGATTTCCGCATTTAATTTGTAAGTGAATGAGATCTCAGTATGACACTCGAATAGGTCAATAAGAAAGAGTTATAAATTCTTAGAAAAATTGTTGAACACCCAAGTATAATTTTCGCAATACATATGAATGTTCTACGCATTGACTGTTGTGTAAAGATCACGATGTATGTCATCATTATTTGTGCGATCTGCCGTAAAATATATGCTGAATCATTGTTCGGTATCAAAAGTTTCGTAATACGAATAGAATATGCCTAATCCTTTTCCAGCTATGTTGGGTCAACATTTCACTGTATCCAGAAACTGTTGGAGTACCAGTTACTTCACACATAGGAACTCCTGGCCTACAGAACCCAATTTTGGCAACACCTTCGGTAAGCTGACTTCGCTTAATTAAAATCTAAGATTTACGAATGAAAGTTAGGTCCATCGCCTTAAGGCGATTAACACACTGCCACGCATCACGCAGCGTAGCGCGTGAATGCGTGTTTTAACGTTGCTTGTAAGTACCTCAGTTTGTATAGAAAACACGCACAGTCCAACACACAGAAAATGCATCCACGCGCGTTCAATTCAGTTCAGAGACACGCAACAAGCAGCGTGATGCGGGGCAGTGCGATAATCGCCTAAGTGTTTTATATTGCTTTATTTTCTTTGGACTCATATTATTTAAGCAGCAGTGCTGTTCTATAAAAATCACCTCGTGAAAGTCTAGGTGAAGTGAAGGAGGGTTAGGTTATCATTCCGTACTAAATGGTTCACTATAGTTTTTACGGGGTAGTTTTACTGAATCAACCGGCTGGTCGCCTTCCTGATCATGATCTGCCTAGCCTTTTCCCAACTAAGTTGGGGTCAGCTTCCAATTTAACCGTATGCAGCTGAATACCCCTTGGTTAAACTGGTTGTCAGACTTTCGGGACCAACGGCTCAACATGATATCCGAGGCACGGAAGATTCTTGATTTGTAATGATTGGCCACCCGTCCATGGGCCAACCTCGCTAAACGTTGCTTAACCTTCGATATACCCATGAGGCTAATATTATTGACTGGCCTGTTGGTCTAGTAGTTAGTGACCCTGACTGCTATGCTGGAGGTTGTGGGTTCGATTCCCACCCAGGACAAATGTTTGTGTGATGAGCCCGATCATTTGTTCTGTGTCTGGGTGTAATTTATCTATAATATGTATGTATTTAGAAATATATAAGTATGTTTATCAGCTGTTTGGTACCCATAACACAAGCTCTCAAGCTTAACTTGGGACTAGATGGCGTTGTGTGAAATAGATGTGGAATATTTATTATATTTATTATTTAGCCCCAAACTCCTTTTCACTCAAAAATACAAACAGTTAAACTCAAACAAAGAAACACGTTGCCTGTCTCAGCTGCTCAGTTGTTGCAGCGATTTTAATTGAATTATACAACGTGTTTGTTTTTATATCCTATAACTCTAGGGTATGATTGAGACCATATCAAATAATCAAATGGCATATGAATTATCTTTCAATCATCCTTATTTTTAACTATCATTCAAAACAATTCGACAAAGTCACGATGATTAATGTAAAACACCCTTACCTACGTGAAAGAAAAGTGACGTTAGAAAGAAGATTCGTCGTACTGGTGACTATTTTTGAACTAATAAGGTAATAAAAATAATATTAATAATACTTAATAGTAATATTCCACGACTATTCACACAACGCCATCTAGTCCCAAGCTAAGCAGAGCTTGTGTTACGGGTACTAAACAACTGATAATTTAATTATGATTGATGATATCTCCGAAACTATGCGTTTTTGGACCATATATTCTAGGAGTTTTAGTATTATTGTTACCTACAGAACATAACCCTAGAGTTATGGGATATAAAAAAAACTCCTTGTATAGCAACAGGAAAATAACATGATGATCTTGCTATATTGCCAAACGTTTGCAACAGCATCTGACGATGCTGCTTAGGTCACAGCCAAAACATTAGCACAGTCCAAAGTCCATGAGAATTACAGGCTATTGAGAAAGTTGGGCCACTCACTTATTACATTGCTTGATGCGTCGGATCCAAAGTCCAGCGTACATGAACTATGTGCCAAGCTCACGGTATTATATAAGATCATGATTAGAGTTTCACGGTAATTTTTGAAGTGCATAAATAAACAAAGGAGTTGTATTATAACAGCTCAAAGGAAGCTAGTGTTGGCTTTGTTAAAACAGGGTGGAATTATAACGGATGATGTGCCAACTTAATTTATTTTGATTTTAGACTTTGCTCCACACTAAATTTTATCTAGGTTCCTGGGTGCCTTTACAAATACTTATTAACCCGAACTACGATTGGTCATAGTCATAACTAAGACGTCTACACGGATGGATATAGGCCTTACCCAAGTGTCGACTCAACAACCAGTCCTGTGCGTTGTCTCGCATCCATCGGTTACCCGCGACCCTCACCAGGTCACCTATTGGGAGGTCTTCTAACGCTGTGGACGCTATGAAGCTATCTCAAATTTCAAATTTCTTTGAGTTTTTTACCTATCACACAAATAGAATAAGGTTCATTATAATGGGTTTTACTTAGCTGGCAATCCAGGCTATCTAGTTTGGACGATTGCGTCGAATTCACACCAAAACACATTTATGAGCAACCTGTTACTCTGTGGGCAGTTAGCCCCTCAACCACCCCTGTTGCGTGAGTATTGTTTACATGTATATAGTGATAATGGCTTTATTCTGTGCTTACAGGGTTGCTGGCGATAAATACATTATGAGACTTATATGCCTAACCAGCAGACCTGGCCATATTACAAATTTTATTTACATTATCGTAATCGATAAGGCGTCAATAGAAAGAAAATGGCGTATATGGAATCAGTTGTTTGTCAACTTTCAAATGTTAACGAGTAGATTTTTTAACATGGCGGAAAATAAAATACACTTGACTGTCAACAAACAGCTGATTCCATATACGCCATTTTCTTTCTATAATAGAAATGGAATTTGTAAAATGGCTAGGCCTGCAGGCCATTTTCATAAACGAAAACGAAGTTCGATCATTTTATTTATCCCAAATTTCGTTCCGCTTTAGAATCAATTTATGTTCTGTTACCCTCTTAGTTTTAGTTTAAGACATGTCAAATTGTCACTTATTATTGAATTGGGAAGAAAGTCACCTGTCGTGTCATTCAAGATGGCGTTGCATTGATAAAATGTTTAAAAAAACATTTGAGACAAAAGATAGCCAATCTCTGTATTGTCCGTCTCCAGAATATTATCTTCATATTTCCATGCCAAATTTCATAACAATCCGTTCAGCCGTTTAGTAGTGAAAAGCCATCGAAATTAAAAGCAAAAGAACAAACAGAGTACTTTCTCATTTTCTAATATGTATTATTATAGTATGTACAGGTGATATTATTTGTGCTTGCCTCATTAATTTAAACCTACTGCAAAGTATTTGTATTTAAAATCGTTTGAATTGGCATTACGTTTATGTTAAGAATTCGTGCTAAGGCTACTGATCAAGCAACCAACCTTTGTTACCAAACACACAACATTCCTAAAAGCATTCCTTGTTTAATGATAACTATTGCAAAACCACACACTTACTAGGCGACCTTCACAATCCTTAGAGAAAACGTATTTTCTCAGAATTCATTATCTTGTAAGGTGTGACGTAGCTTACGTAGGTCAGGATACATAATCTACGGCGTTCAACGGTTTGTCTACCCAAAAAAGAGCAAAGTATGAAACGACGTATGCATCCTTGACGGCGGACTGACACAAAACGCGATCGATATTCGACGGCCTTCATAAACGGTGGATCACCGTAATGCAAACGAATGTGCTCCTTTTTGGTCGGCAAAATACAAAAGGCCGTCGATCGATGTGTCTTGACCGTTATCTGACGGCTTTGGACGTGGTTTTCCAGGTGGTGGGGAGGGGGAGGGAGAGGGAGGGGGGGGAGAGAGGGAGGGAGGGAGAGAGAGAGAATTAAGACCGGGAGTTGTAACTTCTATGACATAAATTTATGTTTCTCTGTCTGTCTCTCTCTCCCTCTCATAGAAAGCAAGCCAGTTATTTTCGTTTCGTCTTTCTATTTCGCATTGAACAGTGTGGTGTCGCGAAGATTACTTTTGTTAACTGTATACAGGTTTTTTGTGCATAACAGATAAAATAACTAATTATATAACTACGTTCCATCCGGCTTATTCCCAACGGCCACCACTAAAACTGCCACCACTGGTGGTCGTCAGAAGGTGGTTATTTATTTATTTGTTTCCAACCGCCCCCAGTGGTGGCGGGTGGGAACAAAAGTAAAATTTTATCCCAACGACCACCAGTGGTGGCAGTTTTAGTGGTGGCCGTTGGGAATAAGCCTTCCATCCGGGTGTCCCTTGACACCTCTCAAGTTTTTCCTATCTATTTAGAAACAAACATTAATTTTAATGAAATTTGAAGTGGGTTGCGTCGATGCAAGTGCTTCTGTGACTAGTTTGTTAGTGAAGTGGTTAGGGGCCCTTAGTGCAATGCCGTAGGTCGTAGGATTATTACTGCAGGAGCATAAGGCCCCGGATTAAATCTCCGGGTCGGGCCAATCGTTATTGATTTAATCTTTGTAGGATTTCTCAGTGGCAACTCGGTGTTTGGATTTGCGTCCGAGTGTTGGCAATAGACTGGCCACTTTTACAGAAGATTTCAACATAACTGGCGAAATGAGAGTGTATTCGACGTACATCTCTGGCCAGTCGTTGGAAGATTACAGCCGGTCGATTTACTTTAAGTCACCCCATAAAGCGTTAGTGAAGTATTAAATAATAGCTCTATTTACAAAATTTATTTTACGTTATATTTTAAAGGACAGAACGCATTTCTCATTGTCTCTGCTTGAAATAATGCGGGAGTAAGCCTGTCTACGACAAGTATACCTTTTTATTTTCTATGCAAATACAAAGCAGGGCATTTTCTAGAGTCGTCACCGATTTTTGAACGATGAGGAACGATGTGATAAAGCAACGTTGTGGTTTAAAAGAAGATGTAGTAACAAAATTTGAAAAGAGCATGCTTAGATGGTTTGATCACGTTGAAAGGATGGATGAAAGGCGACTAACGAAAGGTATTTACAAGGCAGATGTAAGTGGGAACGCCGGGAGGGGACGCCCTAGAAGGACATACATAGACCTTATTGGTGAGGTTCTTCAGAAAGGTCAGGTGCGTATTACTCGCAACCGGTGTGTGTGTATGACAACATGTAAGAATGTAAACGAAGCAAAAGAAGTATGTAAGAATCGTAGCATATGGAGCTCTGTAGTTTCTGCCTACCCCCATGGGAAAAAGGCGTGAGTTTATGTATGTATGTATGTATGATAAATTTATCGTAACGTTAAAAAACAAACACAACAAATGTGTGTCCTACGCACGCATGGATAGGGGCAATGTCTTAAAATCTGTAGTGATACAACACGTTGAACCAGTGAGAGAATCCTGCGTGTTAAGTTGATCGCAGTATTTAATTTTTAGTTAGCAAGCTGACGTTGTTACATAAAACATTTATCTACCCACTCGTGTTATCTTCATCTGTTAATGCTGAAACCATTTCAACACCATCAGTTAAGCTTAAAAATGGTGTGCACACCACATAAAGTACTAGTAGTTCATAACGTCAAAAGTACTTCAACATTTTGCAACGAGTGCGTCTTTAAGAAATATTTCTTTATATAAATATAGTATGGGTCGTGCTGTATCTTATTTGATAACTCATGTTGTTCAAAGTACTCGATGTTACTTCATATGAAGCAAGAGTTAAATGGTCAACATATTCTATAACTGTTGTGTTTGCATAACATCGTATTTTTAAACCTATGCCGTTAGTTATTTTAACGGTGAATTCTATAAATAGTTGGTAAGAGATGCTTGTGGCTAAATTATGATAACTGCACGGGTCGATCGAAGGTAAAAGAACGCTTGACGAGGTCAGCACGTGAAAGTCAAAGTCAAGTAAAGTATAATATCTTTATTAGTTTTAATGCTTTCTATGTTGTCCTTTACATTTTTGTTGTCTATTTCATTTTTTATAATCATCCATGTCGCTTTTTCTTTGTTTTTGTGATTGTTTATGAATTCTTTTTGGATTTGTAAATACACTTTCTCAGTATATTTTGAATATGTAACGTATTTATTTTTGTATTTGTGATTTTTGTTTTTATAATATTTGTACCGTAAGTAGTATTCTTTTAGTTTTGCAGCTTCTTTTTAGTCCCTTACTTATCCATTTTAGATTCTTATTAGTGCCATTATTTATTCTTAACCTAATTTTGGCAAAGCAGAGGTTATAGAATTGACATAAATGGCCGTGAAAGTTATTGAACGCTGTATTCATATCATGTTCCGAATATACTTCTGACCAAGAAAGACTTTGTAAACACTATCTGAATGGGTGATCCTTTATTACATATCAACACTCCTCCGTCCCTTGGAAATGGTTAAGCCCATGGTCCCGGCTGTCATTTGTCGATTTTTGACAGCCATTACGTGTAGTCAGAATCCCGAAATTCTGACAACCAGTTTAACCAATGTTCTGTGTCTAGTTGTAAAATGCTACTATACCATTGTCGAATTCCTTTTTGACAACATTTTATAAACTGACAATTATTACATGTTTAAGCTTGAAAATTGGCTAATTGATTGTATTCTTAATGTTTGTAATAATGATTGATTTTATCTGTATTTGTATCTTGATTTAAATCTTGACATTTTTATTTTGCATGTTATATCAATTTTTATTTTTTGATATTTTTAAATAGTGTATGCCTAATGGGCAGCTTTTTGAGCTATCATAAATTATTTATAAGACCTGCTGTATCACCAAAAAGCACACTAATAAATACTTTGACTTTGACTTTGAAAGGTCTGACAGGTTATCTCCATGTATAACACTGGTATCCAGCTACATCTGGTTAAACTGGAATCCAATCCCAACATGGTTGGAAAAAGACTAGACAGATAACGATCCTTTAAATAATTATGGGTTCGGTAGTATGCGTAACTTATGTATTTTTATTGGCATACAATTCTTCGATAGATTCGCCTCACTTTTGAACGAGGTCAGCCCCCCTAGCCAAGTTACAAACGATTCGTATCTATTCTCTTTCTACAATCGAGAACGCCTCAAATCCCTTTGTTTTGTTTTGTGATAAGTCACGTGGTCAAAACAAAAGGACTTGAGGCGTTCTCGATTGTAGAAAGAGAATAGATACGAATCGTTTGTAACTTGGCTAGGGGGGCTGTTCAGGACTTTTGGTATAGTTGGTTGATATATGGTTTCTGGTATACTGCTGAGTGTAAGGTTCTTGGTTTAATTTTCGGATTGTTGTTCTGATAAAAAAATTCATAGGCCCATAGGCATCTGTTTTGGCTTGACATCATCATCATCTGCTTAGCCTTTTCCCAACTATGTTGCGGTCAGAATACCAGTCCTTTACATGGCTTGGGTTGCGGTCGAAAAAATTATTTTCAGGCATTTGCACTCAGGGATTAACCCACGATAAAACATAAACACTGTTATGAATACAAATAAATAAAATAAATAAATTTCACAACTTTTACACAACGCCATCTAGTCCCAAGCTAAGAAAAGTTTGTGTTATGGGTACTAAACAACTGATAAACATACTTATATATTTCTAAATACATACACATCATAGATAAATTACACCCAGACACAGAACAAATAATCGTGCTCATCACACAAACATTCGTCCTGGGTGGGAATCGAACCACCGGCATAGCAGTCAGAACTACAAACTACTTGACCAACAGGCCAGTCAAAAATAAAACATTAAATATAACATTTCTTACCGTTTTACAACGTCAAAACCTGATAAGATCAGCCAGCCATTATGTCATGTTAAATAACAAATCCTGAATTTAATTGCGTGTACGCACCAACGTGTTAAGTGCGACGTAATACGAAAAGTGTAGCAACGCCCAAAGAATTCCAAAAACCGGCTCGTAAGGTTAAAAACGGTAACAACAACAAGTAATTTTGATCTGTAACTACTCTGCATGTCACTTTCTCCGTAACAGGTGATATAATGGTAGGTGACTTGTTGCGAGTAAGTAAGTGTTACAATGTTTTAACAGCCTGTTTTACCAAGGTGTATCGTGTTACTAACAAACTGGTAGTTAAACGTTCGGGCTACCCGTTACGACTGTCTTAGATATACAAAATATTACGATTATTATTATTATTATTATTATTTTGGTTCTCAATGTTTACTTTCTCAGGTACCTAGCTATAGGTACCTGGTATTTTTGAATCTCACGGGTGTAAACCAAGGTGAGATCCAAGTTATTTAACTAGGGAGGCAAAGTGCTCTGTACTGCGTTGAAATTGTTGTCTAGGTCCAGTTGTAGAAATTTTCTTACTATACGGCAAGTGTTCAAAATGGCAGCTTTTTGTAATGTTAAATAAGTGTATTTGGATAAATTGAGTGTGTTAAAACTATTGAATATTTGTTTTGGAATAACACCAGTTGTTGATATTACTATAGGGACTATGGTGACTCTATTCATTTTCCAAACTTATTATTATTATTTGTTAAAACATGGCGTTTTCCTCAGCTCTTGGCTAGTTTTGAGCTACATTAACGGGCCAAGCCAAGTCAATGTAGCGTGTAATGGGTAAAATTAAGATGAGGAATGGAAATTATGTGAAGAAATTTCATTTTCTTCGATTTGCATGAACTTTCTCACTATTCTGCAGGTGTTTAAGATTGCGGCTTTTTGAAGAGTTATGTAAGTTGAGTCTTTCAGATCTATTAGTTTGAGGCTATGGTGGAGGTGGTTGGGTATTACACCGGTAGTGGAGACAACTATGGGCACTACGTATACTTTTTCTTGTCTCCAAATTCTGGTCACTTCTTCTTTCAATTCAGCATATTTGCTAATTTTCTCTCCTATTGTTTTTTGTAAATTATGAGTGTTAGGGACTGCAATATCTATTAGGTACGTGACTTTATTAACTTTGTCTTGAAGAGTTATATCTGGTCTATTGTAGTGAACTGTTCTATCGGTAAGAATGGCCCGGTCGTAGTAGATTTTGTGAGTGGTATTTTCTAGGACTGTTTGTGGTGCGTACTTGTAATAGGGAGTGTGTGTATCTTGAATGAGCTGATATTTGATTGCTAGGTTTTGATGAATGACGTTTGCTACTTGATTGTGTCTATGGGTGTAGTCTGTTTGTGTGAGTGTTGTGCATGCCCCTGTTATGTGTTGGATGGTTTCTGGTTGACTGTGACATTTGCGGCATTTATCGTTCGTTACTGTGGGGTCTTTCATAATAAATTTCCTATAGTTTTTAGTGTTTATGATCTGATCCTGTATTGCAATAATAAATCCCTCGGTTTCCGGAAATAAACTACCAACTTTAAGCCATTTATTTGATGCTATTGTGTCAATGTGAGATTGTTCTAGATCGTGCGGGTGCCGTCCATGCAGCACTTTCTTCTTCCAATCTTCCAGTTTTTGTTTATGTGGGTCTTGGTCGACATTTTGTTGTATAACTAATTGTTCCTTGCAGTTTAGTGGTGTGTAGTTGATATCGTTAATGACTATGGCTTTATGTATGTTGCTTGTGTGTGATTTATTGTGAAAGAACGTTTTGAGTCTGTTTATTTGTTTCTGCCAAAGATGTTGAATGTCTATAAGGCCTCTTCCTCCGTGTTGCCGTTTGATGGTCAGTCTTTCTATTGCAGATTTAGGGTGTAGGTTATTGTGTTTTGTGAGTGTTGTGCGTGTGGTTCGTTCTATTTGCTGGATGTCGGTTTTTGACCATTTAATGACTCCAAACGAGTATGTTAAAATAGGGATCGCGTAGGTATTCAATGCCTTTATTAAATGTTTTCCGGACAGATGGGTTTTACATACTGCATTCACTCTTCTTTTGTATTCTGCATTTAATGTGTGTTTAATTGCGGTGTGATCTATTCCTTTGAGTTGTTTGTACCCTAAATATTTATATAAATCCGTCGGTTCCATAGCTGTGATTGTGTCTACATTGTTAATAGGATAGTTACCCGGTTTTATTTTGCCTCTAATTATGTGAACTGTTTTGCATTTATCTAATCCAAATTGCATGTTGATGTCTGTACTGAATCCTGTAGTGATATCTATTAATGTTTTCATCTGTTTTTCCGACCTGGCGTATAGTTTTATGTCATCCATATAAATAAGATGGGAGAGAACAGTTTCTTCGGTGGAATGTTCAAGGGAATACCCAGCTTGGCAGCGACGTAGTAGGTGGGACAGGGGGTTAAGAGCGAGGCAGAACCATAAGGGACTCAGAGAATCTCCCTGATAAATACCCTTCCTAATATGTATTTGTCGAGTTGTGAGAGCGTTATGTTTATAATTTAATTGGAGTGTGGTCTTCCATCGAGACATAATATTCTGTAAGAAGTCTATTATTTTTGGATTTATTTTATAGATTTGTAATATTTTGATTAGCCAAGAGTGTGGAATACTATCGAATGCTTTCTTATAATCTATGTATGTGCAATGTAGGTTTCTATTTTTAGTAGCAGCATGTTTATGAATTACTGAATCTATAACTAGTTGCTCCTTACATCCCATGTGGCCTCTTCTACATCCTTTTTGTTCCTCTGCTATTATGTTGTGATGCTCTACATGTTTATTGATTTTTATCGTGATAGCTGACGTTAAAATTTTGTAAATTGTGGGTAGGCATGTAATTGGTCTGTATTGAGAAGGTTGTGGTGAAAATTGTGTTTTTGGTAACATATAAGTTATTCCTGTAGCAATAAATTCGGGAATGTTCTGTTTACCTACTATGATTTCTGTTAAGTTTTTAGCTAGGACTTTGTGTAATGATTCTAATTTTTTATACCAATAGTTATGTATTTTATCGATACCGGGGGATTTCCAATTGTGCAGTCTCGCTGTAATATAAGTTATATCAGACTCAGTTAACTCAACAAACTGCATTTCTTCTATTAATCTCCATTTATTATCTTCTTCTGTTATCCAATCTGAACTTACGTTGTGATGCACTTGCTCTTCCCATATGTTAGACCAAAAGTTTTCTAGTTGTTCTACTGTCGGTAATTCTATGCTGCCCTCGGTAGTCTGAGTATCAATGTTAGTTTGTGTTTTCTGTAAATTTCTGTGAAAATTCTTTTCGTTTGTAGCAAACATGTTGTTATCATTTTTGCGTTCTTGTGCTTTTTTGTATCTCCTTAACCTGTGAACTTTAAGGGCTAACTTCTGTTTTAGTGTATCTAGGTATTCTTCTGGTTTTCTATTGTCATTTTCGTGCCTAGTGTGGATGGCCATGTTTTTGAAAATTGCTTCTACTCTCTTTACAACTTTGTTGGATCTATTATTATTGATATATTGGGTTACTCTACCACAGTCTGCTCTAAGTTTTTCTATATCTTTTTCAAGTCTCTGTTGCCATGATGGTTTGTTAACTTTACCTTGTCTTGTGTTGCCTGTGTATTCTGTAATTTTAAAATTGAGTTCTTCGGATATAACTAATGCTGTGCAATATATAAGAGTATGTATGTCAATAAGTTTAGTTGCTTCGCTAATATATTGGTTGAGAATATTTTGATTAAATAAATGAACGAGTTTTAATAGTTTTGGTGTGTACCTGAGTTTGGGTAGTTTGGGTCGACTAACCGGGTCCATGCCGGAATATTGAGTCAGAGCTGTTCTAAATTTATCTTGTATTTCTTCAATATACTTATCTGAAGACTGATTTTGACTAGTGTTGGCTAGGCTATAGATATCATTTTCTAATGTTATGGTTATACTCTCAGTTTGTGTAGCTGTCTGTGTAGTTTGAGAACGATATGCTTGTGATTGAAGGTATGATTGAGATTGTGTGAGAGGTTGTGATTGACCGTACGATGTTGGTTGCTCTTGCTGATTATATTCGGCTGTGTTTTGTACGATGGTAATGGTGTTTTCAATAGTATTTAACTCTTCTTGCAACTGCGTGCGTACTTCTTCTCTTATTTGATCTATTGTTTCTTGGGAGAGAAGTTTATTTCTCACTATTATTCTTCTCTGATCTGCAATTCTCTGTTCTGTTACTGTAATTTCTGGGTATTGACGTGTAAAAAGTTCATGCATTTGTTTTCTGTAAGTAGTTAAGTCGGTCTCTAATTTTGTTATGTGTAGGTAAGTTCGCATGATGAATAAGTTCACTTCTTTGCTCCATCTCATGCGAACTCTTGCTTTTCCAGCCTTGGTGGACGCGGGTAAGAAGGAACTAGCCTCCCGCGCAACATTCAAGATTGGAGTGGGTTGGACTGAATTTGAAAAAATAATGGGTGGTGATGATGGTATGGATGACGATGGTATGGATGGTGATGATGGTTCAGAAGGTGTGTATGATACTGTGCTTGGACTATACGGTTCTACAGGGGTGTTTGTCCTGTCCGTCAGTCTGTCACCATCGTCACAGAGTTCGGCTGTAGTATCTTTGTCGGTGGGAGCCCGCCTGCTCAACTCCTCACCGCTGACGGTTCGCATGCTGAGACACCTAGCGTCAGCTCCAGGTGTGCCCCGGCGATCGCCCCCGGGCAGCGGTCCTAAACGTTTTCTTTTTGAACGTGTCTCCATTTTGAATGGGTTTCCAGAGCCACGTTAGCCACGCCAGTAATTTCTCATTCGTGTGTCCGCCCCCCACGTGATTAGATGGTCAATCAGGACGTGTGGTTGTTTAGGGGGCTTATTATTATTATTTATTATTATTATAGAGTCACTTGATTAAATTGACTGCCTCGTTGGGCTAGCGGTTGCAAGCGCTACTACTGAGCATGAGGTCCCGGGTTCGATCCCCGGGTCGGGCAAAGTGTTATTGAGTTTTTCTATCTGGAATTTCTCAGTAGCAGCCCGGAGTCTGGTTTTGTGCCCGATTGATGGCAATAGGCTCGCCCCCTATTACATGGGACTTAAACATAACTGGCGAAATGTGGGTGTACTACCACGTAATACACCTCTGCCTAGCCCATCGGGGATTACAGGCGTGACGTTATGTTTATTAAATATCTAATAAAGCGCTTTAAACCGCGTACTTTATACAGCGCTTCATTCCACGAGTGAACTTTCTTAAAAACTTTTTTACAAAAAATAAAACCGACTTCAAAAATAACACTAAACGGTGTAAAATAACTCTAAATTCGGAAGTCGGTGGCACATCAAGGACAAGACAAAAGTACCAAAGCCACAGACTTCCTAATTTAGAGTTATTTTACACCGTTTAGTGTTTTTTTTAATCGGTCCACAAATGGCGGAGAAATCAGGTAACATACATAAAAAAAAATACATACACACGAACATAGAACCTCCTCCTTTTTTGAAGTCGGTTAAAAATAACTAATTCTGTAGCTCCATCCTTTGAGACGGAGATGTATCATGTATGCTGGGAGGAACGGTTTACGGTATGTACCTAGCCCTGCAATTTGCCGATCAGTGTCAAGTTGTACTAATCATGTATTTAGAAATATATAAGTATGTTTATCAGCTATTTTGTACCCATAACACAAGCTCTCAAGCTTAACTTGGGACTAAATGGCGTTGTGTGAAAAAGGAGGTATTCCTCGAAGCGCTACTATTTTGAGGCGCTCCTAATGAGGCGCTCCTATTTTATTCCTCGGAGCGCACCTTTTAGGAGCGTTCCCTTTAGAAATTAATTTTTTTTTTCATTTTTTCTAGGAAAAAAAAACAAATATTTTTATTAGGAGCGCTCCGAGGAATAAAATAGGAGCGCCTCATTAGGAGCGCCTCAAAATAGTAGCGCTTCGAGGAATACCTCTGAAAAAGTTGTGGAATATTTATTATTGTTATTTCCATTTATTTTTTGTACATACATATAAATTATATTTTTAAATATTGATACAAAAAAGATATAAAAACATTTAAAAATATAAAAAATAGTAGGCCACCGATGGCGGGAGCAGGGTCCAAGCTACCGGTGGTTAGGGTCTCAGAGACAGGAACCTCCTCACAATGCGAGCCGTATCGAGGAGTACTGCCTTCTGTATCAGGCCTTTGATCCAACCGCGTAACGAAAGCCTCGACAGATGGTCGTCGAGGCTTTTGGCAATAAGGCCATTCGCCGTCACTACAATCGGCACAATGACAGCAGAATCCACATGCCACATGTCGACAATCTCGTGGGCTAAGTCAAGATATTTTATTTGTTTATCTTTTTCAGCTTTCACGAGATTTTCGTCATGTGGGATGGTAATATCAACTATCATTGCGCGGCGCGCTAATCGGTCTATCACTACTATATCTGGTTTATTGGCGACAATAGTCCTGTCAGTAATGATAGACCGATCCCAGTACAACGTGACATGGTCATTTTCGAGAACTGGGTCGGGCACATACCTGTAGTACGGTACCTCAGTGTCCACAAGCTGGTATCTCAAAGCAAGTTGCTGGTGAATAATCCTGGCTACTTGGTTATGCCTGTGCAAGTATTCGCCGTTAGCCAGACGAGAACAACCAGAGATTATATGTCTGATAGATTCACCAGGGCGGTGACATGCCCGACACACGTCAACCGTCCCGTCCTTCATAATATGTCTCCGGTAGTTGTTCGTTAGGATAACTTCGTCCATAATTGCACATACAAAACCTTCAGTTTCCCCGAAAAGGTCACCAAAACGTAGCCAGGATACCGACGCTAGTAAATCTACATCGGGCCCATGAAGAGCCCGGTAGAAGCGGCCGTGAAGCTCTTTGCTTTGCCATACCCGTCTGCGGTCATCTGTACTAAGCACTACAGGTTTGCGCCAGTTCTCGTTAGCCATGGAAAGCGGGGTGAGCCCTTTGTCCACGGCGACCACATCTCGGTGCATACCCACCTCGGTTTTTAAAAAATATTCCCTGAGGCTGTACACTTCGCGGTTGTGGAGAGTCTTAGCATTTAGAAAACCTCGACCCCCACACTTCCGCGGAATGTACAACCTCATAACCGAAGAACGTGGGTGATGCATCCGATTTGCGGTCAGCAATGTACGGACTCTCCTATCTAGGGTGTCCAGTTCAGTTTGAGTCCATTTAAGTATGCCGAAAGAGTACATCAAAACCGGCATGACCCAACCGTTGAAGGCGCGCACCTTGTTTCCACCTGAAAGAAGACTGTTAAGCACTTTTTTCAGGCGACCAAAGAAACGCTCCCTCAACGATTGCTTCATGTCAGTAATATTGATACCTAACGCTTCCGACATACCTAAATATTTATAGCTCTCGGATGAGGAGAGGGATCTAAGGTGTATGGAATCCGAGAGTTGAATTCCCTGGGATTCCATAATCTCCCCTCGCTTCACATGCATGACAGCGCATTTGTCCACACCAAATTCCATCCTGATGGCGCTACTGAAAGTTTCAGTTACCCTCAGTAGCTCCATCAGTCGCAAATTGTTGGGGGCAAATAGTTTTAGGTCATCCATGTAAAGCAGGTGAGATATGACCTGACCATCTCTTCTCAGTCGATAGCCTAGACCTGAATCCTCCAGCAATGTGCTTAGAGGATTCAGGGCTAAGCAGAACCACAAGGGACTCAAACTGTCACCCTGAAATATTCCCCGCTTAATCCCAATAGGTTCATCATTCCCCTGGATTTGTCGACATCCTGGATAGCGAAGGACCGTCCTCCACTGCTTCATACAAGATTCAAGGAAGGTGCGTAGAGTTGTATCTATTTTGTACAACTCCAGCACCCTCACGAGCCATGAATGTGGCACGGAGTCGTAGGCCTTCTTGTAATCTATCCAACATGTCGACAGATCCTTGTGGGATCGACGAACCTGTTGGCTTATGGCCATGTCTATGAGGAGTAGCTCCTTAGTGCCACGGGACCCATTCCTACACCCATTTTGAGAAGTAGACATAATAGAATTACTGTCTATATGTTCAGTAATTTTAGTTCTCAAAATGGATGTAAGAAGTTTATATACCGTCGACAAGCATGTGATCGGTCTATAATTCTTGGGTTCCGTGGCACTACCTGACTTATGGAGCAGGTGAGTAACACCAGTTGTTAAAAACTGTGGTAGCGACCCAGACTCTAAGGACGACTGGAACTGCGACGCCAAGCGCGAGTGTGAACTACCTAACCATTTTAGCCAAAAATTGTGCAGTCCGTCCGGTCCCGGTGATTTCCAATTAGGTAAATAAATTTTTCTTTATTTCCAATATTTATTTATATTCATTTATTGTTATTATTATTATATTGAATAAATATTATTTGCGACCACAAAAAAATGCTAAATTATGAATGTTTTGTTGTTGGCAGGGGAGCTTGTGGCCAGCCTAACGGGTCTTACTAAGGCTAAGCTACGCTTGGCGACGTTGGTCCGTCGGTGGGTGACTATTCACTACATATCAAGTCTCCTCCGTGCCTCGGAAAGCACGTAAAACCGTTGGTCCCGGCTGTCATTTGCAGATCTATGACAGTCGTTACAGATAGTCAGAAGCCCGAAAATCTGACAAACAGTTTAACCAAGGGGTATCATGTTACCCAGTTACTGGGTTGTGGAGGTCTGACAGGCAGTCTCTCCATGTGAAACACTGGTATTTGGGTGCTTCTGGTTAAACTGGAAGCCGACCCCAACATAGTTGGGATGATGTGTGTTTCCTGACTGCTATGCCGGAGGTTGTGGGTTCGATTCCCACCCAGGACAAATGTTGCATGATCATTTGTTCTGTGTCTGGGTGTACTTTATCTATAATATGGATGTATTTAGAAATATGTAAGTATGTTTATCAGCTGTTTAGTACCCCTAACACAAGCTCTCAAGCTTAACTTGGGACTAAATGGCGTTGTGTGAAAAGTTGTGGAATATTTATTTATATTCATTTATTTATGTGTTGTTGGTCACCACGACATGCATAGTGCAAAAACAATCTAATTCCGTTTATCAGAATATCTTGTTAGGGTTTCCTTCTACAAACCTCAATTAACTATTGCACAAACCGTAACCAAATGAATGTTTTAGTAACTAATACTTATACTTACGTCGAATTGAAACCACAAGAAAAAATTGAATGTATTTTGTCAATATTTGAGTTCGAACTAGCACTTGAACGCTAAACGCTTGTCGATTAACATCTATAACTCGTTATTTTTTCTTATTTGTATAGAAATAAACATATAAAAGATGTTAATGTTTCGCTAAGAAGGGACTTTAAATATGGATATTTTGTATTTCAAGGTACTAAAACGTCTTAGTTGAGCAACTGCAGTTCACCATACCACAAGGAATATCAAGCGAAAAATTGCGATACCTATGGGCACCAAAACACCTTTGGTGAAGAATCTAGCAATATCTTTGACGAACTAAGATAAACTAAGGTGTTTGATGCTTTGAGTGGTTCTACAAATTTCACTTATTATTTAGAAGCAGTAAGAGACTTTTAGTCAACAAGGAATAAGAGATTCAGTAACTTTAAAAAAAATACGGCTCTGTATTTATTTATTGGTTTATTTAAGGGTTATTTTTTTTTAAACCCCACCCTACCCTGTGTAAGTTGATTTTTTTAATCTACTGAACACATCTGCACATCAAGTTTTTCAATTTTTTAACAAACAGAATAAGGTCCAAGTTTTATTGGAAAAAATACAGTCATCAGGGGTACCTTGATGTGCTGGTATCTGTACTATCTTAGTTTATCTGATACATCTGTGACATCGATGAAGAAAAATATTGTCAGGAATTTTGGACTTCACCATTCCATTGACGAATCGTGGTCTGGTCCTGCCTTCTTTATAAACAAAACTTTTTTGCAAAAAATAAAACCGACTTAAAAAAACACTAACCGGTGTAAAATAACTCTAAATTAGGAAGTGGCTTTGGTGGTTTTGTCTTATTCGTGATGGGCCACCGACTTCCTAATTTAGAGTTATTTTACACCGGTTAGTGTTTTTTTAAGTCGGTTTTATTTTTTGCAAAAAAGTTTTTATTTTTCCATTTTTAGTTGTTCCCATACAAATATTTGCCATGAATTTATTTTATATTGTTAATTGTTAACAATACATGTCATGGTAATAGGATTATCTACTTATCCCTATCAAATGAAACTTAACATACCTAACGGTCGAAATTTAGGTATATTGTACACATCTGCGTAACCCTCAGAGCTTACAGGCGTGGTGATACGTCCTGATGTTGTATAAACAATAAACATCCAAGCGATTCCAGCAATCACGACAGATTTGCCGTCTATTTTTGAAGAGTTCCATTCTATATCTCCGAAGATCAGCTCCAGATCTTAACCAAATTAAAATGGGACTACCTCAGGAGTATACTCTTTCAAATAAAAAAAGAATTTTGGGAATCGGTCCACAAATGGCGGAGAAATCAGGTAACATACAAAAAAAAAATACATACACACGAACATAGAACCTCCTCCTTTTTTTGAATTCGGTTAAAAATGGTAATTATATATTACATTTTGAATTTAACTACCATTTTGTGACTTAGCTAGCAAACAACGATACGAAACTACGAACGTCCGAAAGTCTTTCATATACTCGAATACGAATGGATGACGAAGATTTATTTGACTGGAAATAAGCCCACTACAAACTGTCTGATTTCGACGCTGCTGTTCAATTTTGCTTAAAGTGGATTGCTTTGACCGGGTAGCACTAGAGGCGTGAATGGGCGCAGAAAGGGATGTAACATATTCGGTGCTTGAAAGTGCAACACTTACATACACCTGACTGGATACATTCAAACGGTTTGAACATTACTCAAGTGCGAACCACTCGTGAACTCCATGTTCTGTCTGTACCTCTGTACAGAGGAGTTAGGAGTTTAGAACGGCAAAGGCTGGAGTTTGCAAGGATGAAACAAATCGGTTGATGGTCTATCTTTATATTTCGTTTTGGTTTTGAATTGTAATAATGGAGACTGATGTGATTATTATACTAATACCTACAGTGCTCGAATGTGTGAGTTCGTGATATTATTTATTTATTTACTAAAGTTACTGACTGCAAAGGTATTCTTAGTCTCCTTTACCTTTTTTACTGCCATGTCGCACTCTGTCTTAAAATATGCATAAAGCCACGTTTAAAAGAGGTGTGAAAGCGTTACTGGTTAGTGTATGTACATGAAACTACTCATAGCCGTAAACACTATTAACCCGTAATATTTTACTAACAGCACTGTTGACAAAACCATTTGAGTCGTGGTCGCGGGCCCTTTACACATGAGTAGATATAAGAACAGAGACCAAGCTTCACACAGTTACACGATATTCAATAATGTTGGATTGGCTTCTTTTTGGAAATAATCGGTTAATATACAAGGTGTGTGTCTTTTTTTTGATATCCCATAACTCGGATAGGGTTATATTCTGTAGGTAAAAATAATACTAAAACTCCTAGAATAGATGATCCAAAAATGCATAGTTTTGGAGATATCATCAATCATAATTAAATTATCAGTTGTTTAGTACCCTTAACACAAGCTCTGCTTAGCTTGGGACTAGATGGCGTTGTGTGAATAGTCGTGGAATATTATTATTGAGTATTATTAATATTATTTTTATTACCTAATTAGTTCAAAAATTGTCACCAGTACGACGAATCTTCTTTCTAACGTCACTTTTCTTTCACGTAAGGGTGTTTTAAATTAATCATCGTGACTTTGTCGAATTATTTTGTATGATAGCAAAAAAAAAAAAAGGATGATTGAAACATAATTCATATGCCAGTTGATTCCTTGATATGGTCTCAATCATACCCTAGAATTATGGGATATAAAAAAACACGTTTTATAAGTGTGCAGTATGTACACTCTTTCCAGATTTTTTAAAAATAGTTATTTGTCACCTTAAAAGTTCCAGGTTGTCCGACATGGGACCAACTGTGATCTTAGGCTGCCCACACAAAACCGCGACGCGAATTGCTGCGATACGATATCGTCAGGTAAAGCGTTGGTTCAGATGACCATACCTTGCAGATATTTGCGATGCGTTGCGGATTCGCAGTTATATGTGGGAGCCCTTGGTCAGAGTCAAATTACTAGTCCATTAAAAAGACACATCAGAACGTCTTTATATGTAACAAAAACAAGCTAAGTAGTTGCTTCATTCTTATAACTGGTTTAGAACTGCATCAGATTCATGCAGAATCTATCGAATGACAGTGTCTTATTATTGACAACTTCTCCCGTACTTTACTGGCCTGTTGTTCTAGTAGTTAGT
Organism: Euplexia lucipara; assembly: GCA_921972225.1. Taxonomy (NCBI): domain Eukaryota; kingdom Metazoa; phylum Arthropoda; class Insecta; order Lepidoptera; family Noctuidae; genus Euplexia; species Euplexia lucipara. Next base: position 34,683,863 of record OV179142.1, read on the forward strand.
GACCCTGACTGCTATGCCGGAGGTCGTGGGTTCGATTCCCACCCAGGACAAATGTTGGTGTGATGAGCACGATCATTTGTTCTGTGTCTGGGTGTAATTTATCTATAATATGTATGTATTTAGAAATATATAAGTATGCTTATGGTGGATTAAAGAAGGCGCTAAAAGAAATGAACTACAAAAAGGACTGGATTCCAAATATGAAAAATAAATATGGTGGAAAGACCTGCAAACGACCAGAAATACTAGGAATTGCTACGGAATATTACCAAAATCTTTACCAAAGTCACAAAGGGGAACAAGTAATAAGGGAATATAATACGGGAAACAAAGAGGAGATAAAACCAATTTTAAAGGAAGAAACAATAAAATCTATCGAAACACAAAAACTAGATAAGGCACCTGGATCAGATTTAGTCACAAATGAACTACTTAAAACTACGTTACCAGTGATAGCACCAAAACTTACAGAATTGTTCAATGACATCCTGGAAACGGAAATTATCCCGGAAGACTGGACTAAATCAACAATCATACTTCTGCATAAAAAAGGTGACAAGGGTGATATAGGAAACTATAGACCGATCAGTCTAATGTCTAATATTTATAAAATATTTTCAAAAATAATACTGAACAGAATTAGCAATACTCTAGAAGAAAACCAACCAAAAGAACAAGCTGGTTTCAGAAGCAAATTCTCAACTATAGACCATATACACACCCTAAGACAAATTCTACAGAAATATAAAGAATATAATAAAACGTATTACATAGGGTTCGTTGACTTTAACAAAGCATTTGATACATTGGAACATGGGTATATATGGGAGGCTCTAAAAAGACAAGGGGTGCAAGAAAAATACATACGAATAATTAAAAACGTATACACAGCGAGCACAGCCCAAGTTAAACTTGAATCTACCGGTAACGAATTTCCTATTAAAAGAGGTGTACGCCAAGGAGATCCTATATCACCTAAATTATTTTCTGCTGTGCTGGAGATGATCTTCAGGAATTTAAACTGGTCCAAAAACGGCCTCAATATAAATGGCGAAAATCTCAACCATCTACGCTTCGCGGATGACCTGATTTTGTTCTCAGAGAACGCAGGAACTCTGGCACTAATGTTACAACAATTATCCGATGAAAGTGTTGAGGCCGGCTTAACTATGAACCTAACAAAAACCAAAATTATGACAAATTCCCATCAAACAGTAAACAATGAACAAATAACAGTTAATAATGAGCCAATAGAATATGTAAATGAATATGTATATTTGGGTCAACTTGTATCTACAGATGATTGCATGAATAAAGAAATAGAACGGAGAATTACTAATACTTGGAAACGGTTTTGGTCTCTTAGGGAAATAATGAAGGATAAAAATATGCCAATGAAAGGAAAAAAGAAAGTGTATGAAATATGCAAAATGCCATGCTTACTATACGGGTGCCAGACATGGGCGTTAACAGAACTACAAGAAAGTAAATTAAAAGTCTGTCAAAATTCAATAGAAAGGAGTGTTTTAGGTATAAGAAGAAAGGATAGAACAAAATTACAAGAAATTAAAAAGAAAACAAAATTCATAAATGCGCACACAGCATATAGACAACTTAAATGGCGTTGGACGGGACATATGCTACGAGAAGGTAAAGAGAAGTGGACAAAGTTAGTAACAGAATGGTACCCAAGAGATAGTAAAAGAAGTAGAGGTAGACAGATCAAAAGATGGGAAGATGACCTTAAGAAAATAGCAGGTCCGGTATGGACCCGTTTAGCGAGAGACAGGGATACGTGGAAATCTTTAGAGGAGGCCTTTGTCGAAAGACAAGCTGTGGTACAGAAACATCCAGTTGCCGATAATTAAAATAGAGGTTTAATTAAGTTAGTTTTTAGTAAGTAGGCATTCACTATTTGTAAACGTAAACAGCAATAAAGGCTATTTTATTTATTTATTTTATTTATAAGTATGCTTATCAGCTGTTTAGTACCCATAACACAAGCTCTCAAGCTTAACTTGGGACTAAATGGCGTTGCGTGAAAAAGTTGTGGAATATTTTATTACACAAAGTTCGGTCTCTGTGTGCCTAGTATGATATACTTGACATGAACATGAACTTACTGTCAATTGGAACGAGTTTTAAATTTGAAAATACTCGTTTGGCGCCTTCGATCAATAATAGCAATTGATCGAAGTTTCGCGCTCAATTCAAATTTATTGTGAAGATTTTATTCATATTTTTGGCTGATAATCTTAGACAATATAAAAGACACTGCGATGGCACAGAGTAGTTTTTTTATTATTATTATTGATAGGCTCGTGTTCGATCACTGTCACCTGATGGCAAACGACGATTTACGATGAAACACGTTTCCCTAGAAGTAACCTATTCACTCATGACTTTAAACTCCTTAGCTATACGCACAATGAAGGTGTAATCTACCGTTAAGTCTCTGTAACATTAATCTTCTCGTTCACTTGTTCACATCATCGTGTTATTCTAATATTTGTCTTCGCTTGATCTCAACGGGCGGTCAGCTGGATCGTCTAAATTAAAAGTGTCAAGGTGACAGTGGGTTTATTTACTGGTTTTACGCATATTGTAAATGTTTGTATGACCATCTTTGCGTGTTTGTTTGTTTATTGACAATGATTGTACAGATTTTTTGTTTGATGATAATTAATAAGTTGTTTAACATACTTAAACAATAACTATTAAATGAACTATTTAATTCGCATTTTACGTTTATTTTATAATGTTACGACTTCTTTGGATTAACTTTAATTTAATTTTAATTGCATTTATTATTTTGATTTAAGTATTAATTGATTGACATGGTATTTGAATTTAGTTTGATTTAATATGTTCGTGTTTAATTTTCTTAAATTGTGATTTATTATTTCATTGAATTGGAATTTATTGAGTTTGATTTTACTTTTATTTATATTTATTTTTTAGTATTTTTTTATTGATGCTTTGTGGTTTTATCGTATCATAACTTTTTTTCAATGGTTGTAGGTACTTACCTGAAATAAATGAATATATGCATTGATTTATTTAGAATCGTTATTAGAAACACAATCATGTTTTTTTAGGGCTTTACTAGCATGTGAAAGCATGAGATTTTTGAGGCATTTTTTATACACACTGCTTTTACGAAGACATAATACTTGTAATATAAATACCGTGAGCGTCTTTTGATGTTCAAATTTAAAGCCGATGTACATTTAATTCTAGTATTTCACTCGCGACTACGTCCATTTGCATTTCGTACTTCAACATTCCTTCGACCCCCTCTTAGTTTTGAAGATAAATGATAGCCTATCACAAATAATGTAGCTTTCAATTGGTAAAAGAGTTTTTTAAATCGGTTTAGTATCTACTAAACCGATTTGTTTTTAACCGTTTGCAATTCGTTGCACAGACAATCAGCCCCACTGCAGACCCTGTAACCGGCCAATATTCTCACCACAGCATCAGTTAGTAACACGTGTCTACATAATAATTAAATACTCGCCCCGTGAGACCGAAACGGCTCCCAAGAAAGTAATCTGAACTTATTACAATTACTTGTAAAAAAAATGTATTGAAGAAAGTACGTTTAAAATGCAAAGGAAAAAGGCAAGCGGAGTCACGTTCAAGACCGGTAATCCCACAAAAGGGTAATACCTAAAGCAAGTTCAATATTGAACGGACAAACATTTGTTAACGCTGCCGTAAGTAAAGCTTGTTGGTTGCATCTCACACGTCTGGGAGGTCAACATGAACAAACTTGACCATCGTTTGTTATACGATTCATTTCTTACACTTAGCACAAATGAAAGGAAAACTGTCACTCTCACTCGCACTTGCACACGTGTTAATTTAAACCACAGTCTAAAAACATACAGTCGTCCGACGAAGCTGTCTAGACAGGGCAATCGTGCGGGGTGTGATGGGCGAGACGCGGGAAAGCCGCTCCCGCACTGCGAAGAGCGGACGGTATTACTCAAGTCTAACGCGTGTAGAAGTTGTCAGCATTTTTCCAGAGATCAAAGGCGTCGTCCTACTGTATTAATATTTATACTGTGTTTAAACGCTCCGACTCTTCGACTCAAAGTAGAGTGTTCTTAAGTAGGTGGGCCTTCTGAAGAACACTCTACTTTGAGTCGAAGAGTCGGAGCGAAGTTTTGCTTATTTAGCCTGAAATAAATAAAAAACATTAAATCGATTAAGTTGACGTTGCGTAAACGTCAATAAATCGTGCCAGACTCATTTTGATACTATTTTGTTATTATTACAGTATCAAGTCTTATTAAATAATTGTTCAACTTTTGGCTAAGTAGGGTAGTATTGTCAAAGGCCATACCGTATCTAAGTCGTTAAGAGTAGCCAGACGCCAAAAAGTCTGTCTACCAGTCTAACCTTTAAGTATAGTATTATCTCAAAGTCAAATCATTTATTTCAATTAGGCCTGAAAACAGGCACTTTTGAAAGTTATACTTACAAATAAATTAAACTAATATGATTCTAGTTGCACATTCCAAAAGGTAGTTTCGTATGGAGAAGAACGTGCAAGAAACTCCATACTTACTCTTTTAAAATAGATTTTACAGTATTTGTATACTTAATCAGATTATATGTGAGGACGATGTACAGACGCCAGCACATCAAGTTACCCCAATGTGTCAAATTTCTTTGATCGTTTTTCAACTTTATGTCAAATAGAATAAGGTTCATATTCAATTGGGAAAATTTGACACATTGGGGTAACTTGATGTGCTGGCGTATGTACCATTAGAAAAAAAAAACAGCTATCCTGAGATAGGTACTAACTAGTCATTAGGATGTGGAAGGCAGATCCTTTGGTCCCAGCCGCCACTAGTTATAGATCTTTGATATTCGTCAAAGTAGTAAGACACTCGATGGTCTGATTACCAAGGGATATTGTGAAACCCAGTCCTTGGGTTAGGTATAATAGTTAGAAAGTTGTTGATAATAATAATAATAAAAATAATTTATTTTATTTCAGGCGACGCAAGCCCAGAGATAAATACCTTAACAATACATATATTTATACAATATTACTTAAAAACTAACACTTCACTAACACGCACTAGCGTTGCTCTGTGGAACTTGTCCGCGGAAGCGACGGAACACCACGTCCAGAGGCCAGAAGTTTTCGTCCATGACGACGGGCAGATAACAATTTCGGAACGCGTTCCACAAACGCCTTAAAGTTGACGTTGCGGCGCGACTCCAGTAACTGCACCCTCGGCATGTATCTAATCTTCTGGCGCACGTACTCCACGATGCCCTCCGCCTTGATGCCGACCCCAACCCAGTTGATGAGGCTGATGAACAATGACGTCCAGGATCATTACTATGAAGATGATTGGGCCTAGTTGTTACATTTCATGAGTGCGCAATTTCGTAAGAAAAACACACGACGTACCTCATAATACGCGCTCGTGAATAGCAAGAACTGTATCTATAGAAATGTGGTCAACATGAATAATATACTCCGACTACACTGGCCTGCAAAATTAAGTACTTACCTACCTACTATACTTTTAAAATAGTATGGTACAATATATAATATGGTATATGTAAATTCAAAATAACAAAAAATGTTTGGTAGCTTCTTTTGAGCCAGTAAACTATACTTCAGTAACATTTTTGACTTAACCTTTCAATGGTGTCAATTAGGGACACAATAGAAAGACAATGACAGCGCAGACCGGTGTCTTCTTAGGGTTTAACGAATAAATGCCTTTTTGTTTTGTGTGAAAACTCAAAAAGGCATTTTCATTTATAAGTAGGTATCTATGTATTAAATGTCATTTAATTTTTAATAACTGCAGGTACCTATTGCGTCCTCGGGCTTTGATTACAGCTTCTAAATACGAGGTTTTGGAGCCGATATTGGGGATTATTCTCCTAAAAAGTCGTCCCACTTTTAAACTCAATACTCAATATTTATTGAGACCCAGTCGGGCACAGCAAAAACTTATAAGAAAGAAAAAGGGCTAATGCAGAAGTTTAAAAGTGTGATACTTACTTAGTTTTGCAGGCCATCAGTGTATTTGTAAACCTAGTTCGTAATATAACACTGAACCACTCAATACTAGAAACTAGACATAACATGGACAGATGTCGTTACGTCACTCTAAACATAGTTGCGTGTTGTTAAGTAATACCACATAAATATCATTATGTGGTGTGCGATCATTCGGTTTGTATTATGATCACGTTATAAGGCGTCGTTTTCTTTAATATATGATAGCATTTGTACGGATATGTTATTACTCAGCAGTGGCGAATTGCTCATACAACTAGATTCCTATCGGATTCTCTTTGGAGGTTTGGGAGAGCAACTCCAACACTACCTATATTGACTAATCGCATCCGGACTCGAGTGTTGCCAAATATAATTTTTGTTATTGTTTAGAGAGTCACTGATTTTTTATTTAGCTTCGATGGTCCTAGTGTATCATTTTATTTATTTATTTTTTATTTAATGTCGTAGACCTTAATGTAATCCCGTTGTATACATGTAAGCGGGCACGCCCTTTTTAACCGACTTTCAAAAAAGGAGGAGGTTCTATGTTCGTGTGTATGTATTTTTTTTTTTTTTTTTTTTTTTTTATGTATGTTACCTGATTTCTCCCCCATTTGTAGACCGATTCTCAAAATTCTTTTTTTATTTGAAAGAGTATACTCCTGAGGTGGTCCCATTTTAATTTGGTGAAGATCTGGTGCTGATCTTCGGAGATATACAACGGAACTCTTCAAAAATAAACGGCAAATCTGTCGTGATTGCTGGAATCGCTTGGATGTTTATTGTTTATACAACATAATGACGTATCATCACGCCTGTATGCTCTGAGGGGTGCGCAGGTGGGTACAATATACCTTGATTTTGTCAGTTAGGTATGTTAATTTTAATTTATTAGGGATTAGTGGAAAACCCTATTATGATGACATTGTATTGTTAACAATTAACAATATAAAATAAATTCATAGCAAATATTTTTATTGTAACAACTAAAAATCGAAAAATAAAAACTTTTTTGCAAAAAATAAAACCGACTTCAAAAAAACACTAAACGGTGTAAAATAACTCTAAATTCGGAAGTCGGTGGCCCATCATGAATAAGACAAACCCACCAAAGCCACAGACTTCCGAATTTAGAGTTATTTTACACCGTTTAGTGTTTTTTTGAAGTCGGTTTTAGTTTTTGCAAAAAAGTTTTTTTACTTGAAGGCTTATATTTATTTATTCAGTTAATTATATTTTTTTTGCTTGAGTTTATAAAGTTGTCAACGTCGGTAGGTACTTACTATTCTTATTACTACTGTCTTGTACCTATATTGGTGTGTGCTAGCTATCATGTAGCAAATTATTTAATTTAATTAAAATGAGTATGTTTATTAATTACCAATGATGTTTAAACTGTAACTTCTAACATATCAGACAGGCGTGTTGCTGGGGAGTTTGTTCCGCCACTTCTTCTTCCCAGCAAAAACAATAGGAAGTGGCGAAGGGCGGGCGTTTTGGGGGACTGTCTTAAGTAATTTTTGACGTTAAAAAAGATCCTCAGCCTAATTTGAATAAATGATTTTGATTTTAGTTTTGATTTTAAAGGCATTTACACTAAAGCTACAACCAATAGTGACAGGAATAAGTTTTTTTTTTGTCGGCTGTCTCTAGTTTGAAAATTGACTCCTTGCTATCAGTAGCAAGGAGTCAATTTGCCAGGAGATATTATGTTACCCTAATCACTGGGTAATTGAGTTAGAAAGGAAGTCGTTACATTTAAAATTCATTTGCATCCTATTAGATTAAACCAGCGTTTTCCAAACTTTGTTCGGGATGTATATTTTGTACGAGGTAAGAAACTCTCTTCGTGTTAATGGCGCTTTAGTATCATCATTTATCATTAATCATATTTTGTTCATTGTTTGTTTGTTTGTTGTTTGTTTTTTTTTGTTTGTTTGTTTGTTTGTTCATTGTTTGGGCAAATAAATGTACTTACTTACTTACTTACTTACTTACTTCAATCAGCTAACGACCCACAACAAATTAACTGCAGCCAAATAGGATGATAATGAAATAGACGTTAGCTCATTAACCAATACTATGTTCAAATAAACCAACACCATGTATGTTGAACATATTTCCACACAACACAAAGCTTTTATAATCTAATTTACGTATAATATAATAACAATAAACACGGCCATCTTTAGCATAATCCGATGTCGGAGTTAATATTCAAATCTGCATAAGTATCGGTTCTCGGAGATTAAGTAATACATTACCCTAAAGTGGCTCTGGTGGGAAGATAATTACATACAATCAAAACAACTAACAGTAATTACGTCAGATTTGTGCCAATACTGTATTATTGCAATCATCAACGAGAAATATGAGTCTTAAGTAAATTTCATTTTTAACCGACTTCAAAAAAAGGAGGAGGTTCTCAATTCGGTTGCATATTTTTTTTTTTTTACGGTTTGTTACCTCAGTACTCCGTCATTTATGGACCGATTTTCAAAATTCTTTTTTTGTTTGATAGGGTATACTAACAGATTGGCCCCATTTGTATCAAAACTCATATCTGATGAGGGATCTTCGAGGAATTGAGGGAACTTCTCAAAAAATATAGGCACACACGCACCGATTTTAATATTTTTATTAACGAATCAAGAATTTTCATTTAGAAAGTATCATTTGGTGAAGAAAAACTGATGAAGAAGACAGGCAACGGAACTCTTCAACGCATAACAGCAAATTATTCGCGATTGCTATAGTCAGATGTCTATGCTGAGCTTTTGTATTTCCACAACATAACATTACGCCATTCTATTTTAAAAGGGGATGACAGAGATGTACAGATTAATGTTTAGATAGAACTTCATTAGCAATTGTTATCCAATTTAATGATTCTTTCAAGTTTTGAAAGACTTTCTTTACATACAAAGAAACTAAAAATTACAAAATAAAAACTTTTTTACAAAAAAAACAACCGACTTCTTAAAAAAAAACTAACAGGTGAAATAATGAACAAAACAAAACCACCAAAGCCACAGACTTCCGAAACTGGAGTTATTTTTCACCTGTTAGTTTTTTTTTAAGAAGTCGGTTTTTACTTTTTAAAGAAAAGTTTTTTTTTATCAGCTGTCATTGTTATTTCTCCCAATGTATCGTAAGTCATACTAACATTGAACTCCTGCGAGCTGTGGTTTAATTACTCACATTAATTATTTACAAGCGTAATTTGACCCTTGTTAGTTTCCTATTTATTTAAGCCTTTAGGCATTTCAATTAAGTATGGGATAGGGACACACGCACAACCCAAGTACTTATAATTTTAATAGTATGCGTGAGAAAAACGCTAGTAAAAGTATACATTATTTGGAAAACGCTGACGAAATTTTTGATCCAAAAGTCCTATCCTAGGCTAACCTACTGGAGTCATTAGGTATTAGATTGTTTGATGATGTTCTTCACATCTTGTTCAGATGCCAGCACATCACGCTACTACAAACTGACAAATTTTCCCGAACATCAACCTGTAGAACGTTTACCATATATTCAGTTTGTAATATTATTTATTCTCTATATCTCATTTATTTATATTGTAATCAAATAATAAAAAATAATTATATTGTAACATTAATAAGCAAATACTTATTGTTAATAATTTATTTGTAATTTTATAGTTATGGTTTTTACTCAATTTTATTAAATTTTTGCTGTGCCCTACAGGGTCCATGATTGTACGTAGCTTTAAGCACTATTTTAAGATCTCTTTTACACTGTGGAATGCAAATAAATAATATGAATATGAATATGAATAATTAAGTTGAGAAATTACACATAACATGACATCACGCCTGTAATTCCCGAAGGGTAGAGGTTTTACCTGTAGTACACCCACATTTGGCCAGTTATGTTGAAGTCCCAAATTATAGGGGGTGAGCCTATTGCCATCGATCGGGCACAAATCCAGACTCTAGGCTGCTAGGTACTGAGTTGAAATTCTATCAAAGGTATTTTCACTTTGGGGTGCATGATAGCAATATCCCGATTTTTTATAACGCAATCGTCTTTACTTTCACACTCTCTAGATGCAAACATAACTCTAAACGGTGTATAATGTAGTCCACGACCTTCTAATCCACCCATTGTTGCGTCTAAATCCGAGCTAAACAATTAACCTAGCATAGCATTCACTAAAACTACTTTCACGTGATCTAAAGAATCCGACACACCCAAACAACAACAGTTTTGTAATAAAAAGATTATACTACAACTAAGAATATTCATATAATTTGAATATATAAAATTACATATATGTAATATGCATATTAATGTGGCGCCAACATTATAATATTATGTGTGAGGGATAACCCGTGACCTTTGGTGATATATATTTGGTTTTATATAATTTTAATAGTTTGTTTTTGAAGGTTATTGATGCTATCACTCTTTGAACTGTAGACCAGTCTAGACTGACACTTTGTGTGCTACTATTTATTTTAGCGTTTATCAGTGCTAAAAAATGTTGACTGGTTACAATCATTCTCAACTTCACCTATAGGTAATAAGGATCAAAAGATTACGTTAAGATAATAAACAGCAATTTATGTTGTAGGTATGTCATCATCATCGCGTTGGTCAGAGGTCGTTCGAGGTTCGGCATAGATCCCGCAGTTGACACCAGATTATCATTCCACCAAGATAGGAAGTACTTGTACGGTGCTTGTTCAAGATCCCTTTTGCCCCAACGGACATCGGTTCTGCAATGCGTGTAGTGTAAATCCCACATATTTCAACAACGATTTGCTACTTACATGCTAGTGTGGACCCATTTACTGTTTCATAGCCTTCTATTAAATAATCACCAGATGTGTCAACCAGTTAATAAATTGTGTCAGTTACAAAATTCAATCTACTTCTACCTTAATAGCGGAAAGGAACCGTGCAAGGATCGTTTACTTGCGCTTGCGCCGGCTGTGGCGACCCCAAAAGCTATGTGGCGTGAAGAAAATCATTTGTTTACACGTTGAAGAAATATCTTTTAACATGAGGTGTCAATATTTTTATAGATATATTCATATATTTAATACCTTTAAACGAGCAATTCTTGAATATCCTACTTATATTATAAACCCGAAAGTTTGTGAGTATGAATGGATGAATGTATGGATGGTTGTTACTCTTTCACGTAAAAACTACTGAAAGGATTTTAATAAAATTTGGTATGGAGTTAGCTGACACCCTGGATTAACACATAGGCTGTTTATCCCTGTATTCCCACGGGAGAGGAACCTATGCGGGTAAAACCGCGGGACGTCTGCTAGTAGGTATATAATGTGGATCTCGGAAATGGCTCCAACGATGTTCATGAAATTTAGTATGCAGGCAATAAATCGATCTAGCTAAGATTGGCAATAAAAATACCGTGCAAAGCTCGGTCATCTAGCACGCGTAACATGACTACCGAAGAAATGGATTTTGTCTACAGAAAAATCGTCGACAATGGAGAAGAAATAATATGTGGATTATAGTCTACAATTAATCGAGCTAACCACGCATTCTTCTATATATATCTTCTTTAATCGGTAGAAAAGAAAGAAAGACTGGACTGTTGGTCTAGTAGTTAGTGACCCTGACTGATAGGCCTATCAGTCATAGCGTTGTGTGAAAAAGTTGTGGAATATTTATTTATTTAAAGAAAGAAAGAAAGTACATTTATTGGCAACAGCTGGATACACGCACAGCATGTCTCACGGCTGCACCAGAAGGTTCATTTCAGCGGTAATGCCAGACAGATCCTGAGATCCTGCCTCACGCTGATTTTCAAATGAACGTATGGGACATGTGACGGATAACTAACAATTAAGTATCAATACTAGAAATGTTACTGCCATCAGTCGCTTCGTTGATTCTTCCGCCGACTACGCGTGACGACATACTACGCGTGATGGTACAGACGCCAGCACATCAAGTTACTCCAATGTGTCAAATTTTCCCAATTGAATATAAACGTTATTCTATTTGTCATAAAGTTTAAAGAAATTTGACACGTTGGAGTAACTTGATGTGCTGGCGTCTGTAGTTTTAGTTAAAGTGCCAATCTTTTGCAATTAAGTTGAAATTTTAATAAGATTCTGAGTACCTACAATCAACGTCCTAGACTTTTAGTAAACATCATTAAATAGGTTATTAACCCGCCAGCACTCGCGCCTCAAGAAATTACATCAGCACTCGCGTGTAGAGCATTTTGCTCACGATGTCATTTATTGACAAGTTTTACCATAAAATTCTAATTAAAAAGTATTTTATTAAATAAAATACACATTAAGTATTTATTCTACAAAATATATATTCAAGAAGTTAACAATGTTACTTTTTTTAAATTTAAATAACAATCATAGGAACTAATTTGCCAGTCTTTTAAGGCAGTTTTACGGAAAAAAATAGACAAAAAAAACATTAAAAAAAAAAACTAAGTATAAATTTTTAATCTTCGTCGTATACGTGAGCTTTGTCTTATATCATCGGCTCTAAAAGACGGGTCCTCAATATCTTCCAAATCTTCCTCCACCAACCATGCCAAAACTTGTTCATCCCTTCGATCACGATACATCTCTAATAGAAATACATAACAGATTACTATTTCAGTAATGTAAAATCATAATATTACATAAAAGTAGCAGTAAAACTGTCGCTAAGATGAAAAAAAATAAAGTCATGAGTAAAAAAAAGGAGGTATTCCTCGAAGCGCTACTATTTTGAGGCGCTCCTAATGAGGCGCTCCTATTTTATTCCTCGGAGCGCACCTTTTAGGAGCGTTCCTAAAAAAAATTTTTTTTTTCTAGGAAAAAAAAAATAAATATTTTTATTAGGAGCGCTCCGAGGAATAAAATAGGAGCGCCTTCGAGGAATACCTCAAAAAAAATACTTACGTCGATACCCCTCATAGCGCGAGTGCTCGCGGGTTAAAGATCAGGGACTAGTAAGTAATTTCAGATAGAAAACATAAGATTTGCGCGCCTTATCTGTCCTGGTTAAATTATGATGACAGCCCCTTACAGCTAAGAAATGAATAATTACACACTCGAATTCCTTTGGAATTTGCCAAAACAAATTATGATACTGTACCTCTCAATATTTATACCTGTCTCAATATTTTACTGTCCAATTAACTAAGACCGGAATATCTTCATAGATAATAATTACGATTGAGCGGTGAAATCATTGAAACAAAATTGCTTATCCGTAACCAGTTAGTATCGAGATATCGAAAGTGTTTAAATTTAGATAGAATGAACCGAGTTTTTGTGTAAAATTTAAATTTAATAATTATTTTTTTCATCTACATAATATTACTCTTTACTTACAAATAAATACAAATGAAGAAAAGCATCTGTTTGAAATGACAAATCAACAGATTGATTGTTGAATTCAGGTGATAGTACAATACTAGTCGTCGTTATAGCAACAACCTGTTTGTGTTTACTGTTGGCCTGTTTTAAAAAAAAAATACCTATTCTTTTGTTTTTTTTTGTCTGTCAGCATGTATGTTTGATCTAGCCTCTGAAACGACTAGACTGAATTGAATGGGAATTTTACTGACATAAAATTAGTGTGACTTAATGTGACGTGGTTTGTGTTAATAATAAATTGTTATTTTCCGTGTGGACCAAGTCGGTTATGTAATATTAGGATAATTAACTGCCAATAAAAGGATGAGCGGGTATGTAGACAAGATGTCAACACTTTATTAACGTAATATGATACTTGCCTCCGCCGCCGTGTAACACTACTGGCAACACTGCTGTAGGCCGAGCGAGTGTAATTATAATGCTAATTGAATTCTGAGCTAACTAAGCTAAGTTTTAACGAGACTTTACACAGTTTTAAGATGACTTGCAACCAGTTTTATCACCTAACCTTTCTTTCATATTTTTCGCTTGGCAAGTTAACCTGATGGGCACATTACCTTATACAGCGTTCTGTTTAGAAGGTCCTTGTGGCTAAATAATAACTGCCTCGCGGGTCGATCGAAGGTTAAGCTACCTTTGACGAGGTTGGTCCGTGGATGGGTAACAATTCATACATATTTTATTATCAAGACTCCTAAATGCCTCGTAAGGTACGTAAAGCTGTTGCTCCCCTGTCATTTGTAGACCTACAATCAATCGTTACAGATAGTCGGAAGCCCGAAAGTCTGACAACCAGTTCTATACCAGTATTTCATTTAAATTAACTAAACAGGGCAATATTTGCATCACTTTTAAATTCAAAGCTTTCTTTGTCTGCTTTTCTTTTCTTAAAATATCTGGCCACCTTAAAAATGACGGTCTTAACATCACGAGATAACGCACGACCCATCTTAGAATAATTATCTCATGTGCTTTTCACATAGACAGTCCGGTACAAATGACACTAGTGACCGCCATGAGCGTTGACGGCAGACTGACAAAGCGCATCAACCGATGCTCCAACCGTCTCGCCGCGCGCCTATTTAAGGCGCGGTACAGCAGTGTTGGTCAAACTATAGTCCGACAGGCTGTCGCTCCATGTAAAACACTGGTATTCAGCTGCATCCAGTTAAACTGGAAGCTGACCCCAACACAGTTGGGAAAAGACTGGGCAAATGTTGATGTTTGTGATTAATCAGGTGAATAGTGAACGAGCCAAGAAGATCATCGGCAATGATGCACTCGTTGAGTCAAAACTTCAAATTCTTGAGCATCGATGCCGAGTTGCTAGCCTGTCGATTTTCTATCGGTTATATTTCGGAGAGTGTGCATCGGAATTGCACGATTTATTTCCACCAAGCCCTTTTCATCATCGGACCACCAGACGTACGGCACTGTGCCACCGGTACATGGTAGATATCCCAAAACAACACATTCATTGTGCGAACAGCTAAAGAGTGGAATTCCCTGCCGGAGTCGGTGTTTCCTGATAGCCACAACCTAGGGGTCTTCAAGTCAAGAGTGAAGAGGTTGCTTCTAGGCAAGCGTGCTTCATCGTCGACCACATCATCGCTTACTATCAGGTGAGATAGTGGTCAAACGCGTGCCTATCAGTAATAAAAAAAAATAGTTCCTTTCTATACAATGTAAAGAATCCTTGCTTAATACACTATACACGTGGTTCATTAAATTGGTTCACCTCAAAAATAAATGTTCTGCTTACATCAAAGGCGCCTCTCAACTGCACATCTCATTATCTACGTAGGTACCTATAATACTTAAGACGATTGAAAGAAACCTGTTATGGATAACCTTATCAGGTTTTATACAATCGTCTTAAGTATTATAAGTATTTGCCATAAGGCAAAAAGGGTGGAAATGACAAAGATCGTATACAGGGGTGCGTCGACAAGTCGGAACACGTGTCTTCATTGAAAGACGTTATGAAAACCTTGAAGATATACTCAGGGTATTAGATGCGGCTTATAATGACAATTGGCACGCTACCATTAGTAAGGTTTGTTGTTACTTTGTTGGCTACGAGAAAATGAGGTCAGGAGGGTCTTAAATAGACTACACGTGTGCACACCCACGGAGCTGTCTATTGTATGAGCCGCACGTAGTCGTGGCTCGTGGCAACATCGAGAATATAATATTTCCTTATACCTAATTGTACACCTTGAAAATAATAATTTGCTATAGGTCGAGGGAATGGCCGGTCGTTATGACGACACTTCGGGGAGCTTATGTCCGGTGCAGTAGACGTCTTTCGGCTGAATGATGGATAACTTGAAGAGCTACTTTGTAAGTGTTAATTTCGTAGATATGGACATCTACAATTTCATTTAAAAAAAAAACAATCGAACGCGTTCGCGCTGTCATTGTCTTTCTATTGTGTCCTATTGTGTCTCTAATTGACACGATTGAAAGGTTAATTAGGGAACGGGCACTGTGTCTCTTTAACACAGGCTAAATTAAAACCTTTCTAGGAGAACAGTACTCCAACCGACTTTATTGTATACTTGTTCCTAAAATATATATAATATATCAATGCAACAACTGTAACCTCTTGAATCGCATTATGAAATAAAATTTATTATTAAATTATTATTACACACATTAACTAGCTATTTAAATTTTTAAGTTTAGCTAGATAAGTTTATATGTATTTTTTGAAGAAACATAGTTATCCTCTGTACAGCTATGTAAACTTAGGTACACCACGGGAAAAAATGATAACCCATATGTCGTAACATGTACCTATGTGTGTCCTACTAAATTGTATTTAATATCCATGTTTTTCGCCATTACTGTGTAAAGTAAAAATTATTCCTCATTGGTTGTATCTCAGAATATAGATAATGGGTCTCTTCTTGCCCTCAATCTTGACCTGCGTCCAGAGATGACAATGGAACGAGCTTACAAAAAAAGCCTCTTAACTCGCGACGTAAATAGATTGGGGGCTCTCCTTTATAAGCGCTGCAATATTCCTTTTGATCATGTGATTTAGACTTAAGAGGCACTAAGAAGATAAAATCTGTATTAATTAAAATTTTGTCATACATAACATTCACTTTTAGATAACCCACATATACAATACAATGAGGAATACAATAGAAACTAATACAACATAATAAATATTTCATTTGTATTCGAAGATTCACGAAGTGTATTAGAATGAAAGTTTTGATGTGTTGACAAACAGTTTTAAATCTTATCACTTGATTTGTAGATTCCAGTTTACATTGACAAAAAGATGATAAGTTTTTAATTCAGATTTTTATCGTTATCAAGCTTAGTCTTTTAACATAAAGTTCATTTTGGATTAAATATAAAACTTAAGAGAAGAATGCCAGAATTTAATATTATGAATTCTACAGAGGTTTGACACACAAACTGGTGTAATATAGACTAATCTTTAATGTAATTATGAGGATCTATCGAAGTAAAGTGTTAATTACAAGTATAAGGTATCTAGGTAAACTCCATTAAACATTATATTAACTTTAAAAAGCTATCATTATTATCTCTATTGCCGTACTTACAACGAATAAACTCCGTTATTAAAATATTAATTAGAATTATAGCATAGCATTCTGACGATTAAAAAGCTGCGTTTTTAATCTTCTGAATCTTCTTAATTTTTCTAAGGTAAAAATAACTGCCCACTGTTTTAAATGGAATAGAAGTCAGAAGCCAAAACGTTTTATTTTGAAGTAGGTATAACGGCACGCTCCTCTATGTAGGAGTTGGTTATTTGAAGGGAATCAAAAGAAAAGGTCATGTATTGAAATAAGGCTGTGGATCAGCACTTTTAAATTACAAAAGAATATCCTCCAAAACAGTCCATCCCTAGTGTTTTTGCTGGGATGAAGAAGTGGCGGAAAAAAAAACCAGCAACCATAACTAGGCTGCAACAGTAACCAGCAACAACAGCTGGAAATCCCATAAGGAAAGTTTCGATTTTTGTCCAACCTAGAAATTGGTCCCTTTTTTTTTTTGAGGTGTGGAAAATCCTCATGGTAGTCCCCCGCCCGGGGAGGCGGAGGGGTCTGTCAGACTCTTACTGACTAAAAACCACCCCGTGTTCCTTCTCACACCTGCGCCGGGGGTCACGGGAACGGAAGATACTTCCGCGACCCCCGACTGGTGCCTCGCCAAGTCAGCGAGGGGAGTGAGGTGTTGGACTCCCCTCGCGACGTCTAAAAGGGGTGCACGTGAACACGACGCGCCGCCACCTCGGGTCCATGTACGTGGGGGCGGCGGACATCCCCGCGTCCGTCGCCCTGGACCCCTTCAGGGGGGCTGGAAGAGGGCGTTGTCCGCCCTCCGCCTGCGCCCGGTGCGTCTGCTGCGGGCCGGGTGAGTGGAAGTAATCTCCCTCTCCTTTTCCGCAGCCTCCTTCTGCGAGATGACCGTTTCGCAGAAGAACACCACCGCGTCCTAGGACTCGACGCTGCCGACCATCCTCTCGACCACGGCCGGTAGCGACAAGTCACTGCCTACTCCAGAGACGAGGGAGAAATTGGTCCCTGTTCCTCCAACAAGACAAAGGCACTAATATCAAAACACTGTAAGTAAATTAAACTCAAAACTCAAGTAGTTGTCTTCAAAGCCCGGAACACGCCAGGGTAAGGAGCGGAACACGTAAATAAGAAAAAAAAACTTAGGAACATGAGAACAATGCGTATGGCCTTGTCTGCCTCATTCAATAAAGAACAGGTTTGATCTACGCGAGCGCGGTTATTGACACTGTTCGTGTGATTTTACTGTACATTTTCTTTTTTTGACATTATGCGGAACAGTTTTACCAGCCTGTGTTCCAAATTAAATTATAATACAGGTAGACAGAAACAGATATTAATTACAAAAGAATTTAAAGAACACTGTTATACAGAATTCTAACACAATTCTAAATAGTTTCAGAATACTACAAATGTCAGAAATGATAAAAATTAAAATTATTGTCAGATTAGCCTTCTAACATGTCATAAACTTAACATTGAGTCAGAATATTTTAAAATAATTATAGTTCCGGATAAAGATGTCAGAATGAACTATTAATGTAGGTGTGTCACACTCTCCCACTGCAAAGGTTTCTTCTTATACAGAGAAGGCACGAGTGAAAACGACTGGGCCTTCAGGGCTATTGTCAAACTGTTTTCTAGCATCAAACTGTAGATATTTCTGACTACCTAGAGCTTGAAAAGAAAATCAAGTTTCAAAATAATCTGTATAAAGAGTCAAGAAATGAAAAGTAATTTTAACATCTTGGTTAGTAACTCTAACAAAAACGTAACTATCTTATTCAAAATTTATTTCTTTATTTATTAAAACATGGAAGACTTACAACTAAAAACCTTAACTAAAAAAAAACTATTGTCGACAGGAAGCTAATTACAAGTCTTCGCGTGTCGAAATTGACTGGTAATTATGAAATTTGATTTTAGACATCACAGCATTTCTATGAAAAATAGTCATCATAAAACGCCTTGAAAAAACTAACATCAAGAACTAAATTGGGTGTTACAATGAGTGTTTTAGTCGATAAAAGCGACCTACAACGTTTTATTTCCTCTGTTTAACGATATCTATATTTAATTTTAACGAATTAAGATCTAACTTTAGTCTTACCTTCTCTCTACTCCATCAGTATTTTAAGGCTGAAATTAATTAAATCATCATAAACACAATAAATCATAGGAATATGACGACATATTTACATACAGTTGACAGAAACATAAACTCTGCCTTAAATTTCAATCGATCATCGATAATTAATTTAAACTTTACAAGATAATCGTTTGCGAGATTAATCTTCATAGAGTAAAGGTTGGAGAACTAATCGATTGTAATTTATTTAAATCTCACAGTGGCCCTGTATATTATTTAATTAAAAATGCAAGCATATTTTTTAAACAATTTGCGTTAGTGTTAAAGGTGCAGTTTTCTGTAAAAAAACAGACCACTCCTTTTCAAAATATTGATTAATTACATCAAAAGGTCAACTAAATATTTAGCAATACCATTTCGTTCATGTCTTAGATTTATGAACGTTAGGTGAGAATTTAGGCTTTTGATTTGTAAAACCGAACCATTAAAAAATGTAGTCATTGGGTACTTAGAAAGAAGTTCTGGTCCTCCATACTGATAGAAATAAACCTCTACCTCTTAAAATAAACGAAGAGTTTACCTATTCTTCGTTTATTTTAAAGATATAGAGGTTTTAAGGGGAGACTGACAACTCTTGTTCATGAATTTATGATTAATCGTTTTTTTTTTCAATTCAAAGATACCTACGTGCTTTCTAAGGTTTTCATCTTAGACAACATTGATATTTGTAAAGGAAAAAGTAAGGAAATCTGGGGCTTAGTAGTCAGTAAAATAGTTCTGAAATCGCTAACCTGTCTTGAACGGAACAGGCATGGTGATTAATGATAATGCCTCCTTTATACAAGAAGAGACCCCATCTTATTTACCAATAATGCTTTTATACTTTGAACGATAAAATTTAACAAACCCTTTTTAGATCAGACCACGTCAATAATTATTGAACAAAATATTCAAATTTTCATAACAAAATTTATTATCGGCCATATTATGACACTTGAGCGGAGGTTAACCCCTGTTAAGTTAATCCATTAGCCTGTTACCGCGATTTTATGTACAAATTAGGTCAATTATTATTAGGCGGCAAAAGCTGTATGCCAATGTAGAGTGAAGCTCTTTTCAGACTACGCTACACTGTTGTGATTTATAGTATAGCAAATACGAACCATAACCTATGTTATATATTATGGCGTTCACGTTACGCGATATAATCGTACGCTTTATAGTAAGCTCAGTTGGCAGCGATGTTTGAAGAGTTTGTACATGATCGACACTACGGATTTAATACTGGATAGTCTCTGGAAACCTCATGGAGCTATGATGACAATGCGAAATTACCGGTGGTGAAACACATATAGCACAACATATCATTGCATAAACTGAGCACACGCTTAATTTTTATAGCGTTTACTAAGCCAATAATGTATTGTATATCCAAGTGTGAACGTGTCCATCACAATGTATGATTCGCGATATTGCTATGCTGTGAACTATATGCTCAATGATATTATGCCAAATAAATTACTTGCACCTAGGAAAAGACTTTATTTGTATAATGGCCACCAAAAACTAAAAAAAGTTACCTGCACGCATTAGAGTGTTAGATACTCACTAATTATTAATTTCATGAAAACGATATTTTCCTGGCTTTTAGACAACTTCTACCTGTACTCAGTTAATCATTGACATATATATTACTGTGCAGTTAATGATTTTTAAGTTTTTAATTTTGACATTACATTTTGTATTATGTTTGTATGTGATATTTTTATATTAAGACCTTTTATGCATTATATGAAACATGAATAGATCTGAATAACAAATAAATTGTTATTATACCTAATACAAAATCAAAAGTAGCGCGTAAATCAAAGTTTGGGTTTTTAAGAGACGGTTAGCGTGTCGATCGTACGATACATCTGATTCTGTCAGATTAGCGGAAACCATAGAGAATGAAGACGTGTAGCCGTTTTTGTAAGGAGGTACTTATGAACGGACTTAATACAAGAAAAAAAAAACAAAATAATGAACAGACGCCTGCACATCAAGCTACTCAAAACTGTAAAATGTTCCCAGTTAAACAAATAAACCTTCAGGCCTTGCCATATTACAAATTCTATTTCTATTATCGTAATCGATAAGGCGACAATAGAAAGAAAATGGCGTATATGGAATCAGCTGTTTGTGAACTGTCAAGTGTTAACAAGTAGAATTTGTAATATGGCTGAAAATGAAATACACTTGACAGTTGACAAACAGCTGATTCCATATGTATACGCCATTTTCTTTCTATAATAGAAAAAGAATTTGTAATATGGCTAGGCCTGCTTATTCGATTTGTAATAAAGTTGAAAAACTATCAAAAACATTAAACATTGGGGTAGCTTGATGTGCAGTTGGCCTCTGTGCCTGATTGTCATAAAACCTTCAAATATTTTTTGATAATATTGTCATCAGATAACTATAGCTATGAAGACGATGTAGGAAAAACAAATAAACAGCAACTGTTCGCGATGAAATCAAAAAGTTAAATTCTTGAACAAAAGTTTTCAAAAAATGAAAACTATCAGTCTAAACTATGTATTTTTTTTATGAGACCATAAAAAAAACTAGTCCGCATCAAACTAAAAAAGAATCACGTAAATCGGTACATAAATCTCAGCGTAATCGGTGAACATACATACAAAAAAGTGTTCAAAAATAAATTAAATTTTCATAAAATTGTTCATAATTAATGAAAACTACCGGGTCAAACTATGTTATATTTTTATGGGACCAAATGGCAGCTATTCCGCATCGAACTCAAAGAATCACGTAAATCGGATCATTAATTCGGATCATTAATCTCGGAGTAATCGGTGTACATACATAAGAAAAAAAAAATATACCTACCGATCGAATTGAGAACCTCCTCCTGAAGTCGGTTAAAAAAATCCTAGGAAATGTCGAAGCGCTGGCTTTGTAAGGGTCTTAAACAGTAGTATTGATGTTCAAAAAGTGCTGAAACTCACCCTAATCAAATTTGTATTGGCATGATTTTGTTTTTTTTTTAATTTAGTAGATTTGTTGAAATGGGTACAACGTATAACACATTTATTTTAGTCATGTATGCATCACATGAGTGTATTCTTGTGATGATATATATACCTAGGTACGGTTTACTAGGTATGGTTTACTTTTACTCATCGATCATTGATCGAAGCTTTTACTTCCCGTGACAATACATTTTGAAGGTTCTAACAAGTAGGTACTTAAGTAACAAGTATGCGGATGAATTTTTTGATGCCTAATAAATATTATTTTTTTATTTATTATTTATGTAATAGAATAATTCCTTACATGTAAATAACGTACGAAGTTTCATACCCAATCTCCTCGATATGAAATATACTGTGAAGGGAATTCGTACTATTAAATTTGAATCATTTTAATTCATACATATCTTATTTTTGAATAAGACTAAATTCATAATCGACTACACATCCATTGGTTGTCGTGAAATTATTAAATATTTTCCATCATTAATGAATAAATAACTCGGATCAGATTCACAAATCTCATTTTATTTCTCAATTAAGTCACTAGAGGTGCGATTTCAGTTAAGGGTAGGATACGGTAAAATTATTTTAGAAGCTCTAGTTATTAACATTTGCTGTCATTTATTTCCAGTAAAAACTAGTACTTATGTCTCTGTCAAAATATGTAAATAGATACAAAAGAAAAAAAAAATAGTCCTTTATAGTACTAGGTATCCGGTTCATTTTAGCTACCCAAGCCTATACTATGTCTAGTACTTTTGTTACCATAGACAGCAATAGTCCTACACCGGTCGTAGGTTTTTCTTGGGTGCACTTGTCTTGGGTGTACTATCTCATTTCATTAAAGACGACGGCCTTTCAAAGGTCCGGAACCCAAGGGTTCCGAGAAATAAAGAAGAACCTAACCTAACTAAACCTAACTGTATATTATTTTTAAATAGTGTCACTAGTGCCTGTAAAGATATGAAGAATTTTTTTGGTGAACCAAACGGGATTCTCTTCATAGATGTAATGAAATTGAACAAACTAATTTCAGCCCATCTCTTTGATTTGTAACCTTTTTGGAACAATAAAACTATGATTGAATTATTTTTCTTAAACGAAATACTGGCAAAAGAACAGAAATGATAGGTATTATATAACTTTACTATTATACTCTTTATCTGAATACACTACTTTATTTTACTTTACTTACTATGTCTTCTTCTTAAATGTAAGAAAAAAACCCAACAATATTTGCCTTGATCGACCCTTAAATCATTCAATTGGAAGAACCCACTGAAGAGAAAACACGGTAAACTTTCCTATAATCTTCAATTAGATGCCAATACAAGTTGCGAAAAGAGAATTTATATCACAAGTTTTAATTTTCGACAAATTTGCATTAAGTTCATGACGAAACCGACCAATCATTTCTGTGCAAAAAATCTCTGACCATATAAGTGTATTTTTTAATTAACCGTTACGATGTTTTGATATTGCATAATGTTGGCTTAAAATATGCGATACTTAGTAAATGCTAAGGACATAAGAACATACTGACGTAGCCACGACTATTAAATATGTACCACATATTAATAAATAAAATATCCATTAATTACTAAAAAAACAATATTAATGATTGTCGATTTACGCAAAAATAGTTTTTTGGATTTTATTAGGTAAACAAATTTGCATTATAAATATTAGGTACAACATTAGAATTCATAATAAAATATTGACTTTTATGTATGCTGCGTCACAATAATACAGATTTTTAAAAGCACCCATGGTAGAATGATTCTGAATACAAGTATACAGCCTTGCTTCGAAAAAGTAGAGATTATTTGAACTTCAAATTTATATTATTCAATGCGAGATCAGCAGATATTGGAAAATCATAGCTTGATGACTGTGTAGCCGTGTGTACCTACGGAACCAGCTCAAAACATTGATTCGTAAAGCATGCCAGGTCAAAAATGCCATGTTTGAATTTACAAACTGAAAACGTTTAATTTTTAATTTATTAAATTCTAGATTATAAAAAAAAACCCTGGATATTAAAAAGGTAGGTTTTACTAACAAGTATGAATTAACAACATTAATCGCGCAGCTAACATCTGAAGACGAAACAAAACATAAAACTGTTATAAATAAATAAATAAAATATTCCACAACTTTTCACACAACTCCATTTAGTCCCAAGTTACGTAATACCCAAGGACATTCAATACTTTGTTTACCATAGACGGGACATCAAAAACAAAACTTATGTCCTGGTGGACACAAAACTATAAGTTTTTTTAGTACGCTTCGCTGCCGCTCCTATACTGATACATTATTCTAGATGGCGTTTCTGAGACATGGTATCAAAGTTTTTCTATGTCATTTCCTCACCTTTCCGCTCTATAGTATCTATTTTGAATCTCTTTGGTTATACCCAAATACATTGGCACACTGCTGGAAAACTAGCAAGTCTTTATTGAGACATTAATTCTTGTAGATATCCTCCAGGGCAACAAACTGTCAAAACAACTTAATGCGACGTGACCAAAAAATTAAAAACCACTTTGGTATTTCAATGGTGAAATATTAAGGAATCCCTCTACCTACGCTTTAAGGCGCTAAGCAGACAGAGCAACTACAATCTACGTATTGCGGCAACAGGCGACACAACTTGATGTTTACATCTACAACTTACATTTACAACTAATATTATACAGAGGAAAAATTAGTATTTTTGCATTTTTACATGTAACGAACAAACTTAAAAACAACAGGGCTGATTTGAAAAAATCTTTCACCGTTGGAAAACTTAATACTATCCCTGGTAGACATAGGTTACTTTTTATCCCAGTATTCTTACGACAACGGGAACTACGTAGTTGGCATAGACATAACTCTAGTTACAAGTTACTGTGATGACCAACAGTTTTTAAATGCCGTAGTTGATGAATCAGTTTTGATCAGACGCAATTACGTAGGTTACTGTCTAGTTGTTTAGTCTTGTTGTAATTTGAAGTACCTCCCAATCAGAAATTCTTACGCAGCATTCGATTTCACTCCCTCCCCACCCCCTCATAAAGTAACTCCAATGTTGACCATGGATTTGAATACGTTATTTAGTTTAAAGCCTGCCGTAAACTGGGCCTTATTGTTGCTTCGCGTGCGAAATTTTAACAAGTTGATGGTTTCTTCAACTAAAGTTGCTCAGTCCGTGAAGTGCCTTATGTTCACTGTCTTCAAAGTCATTCTAGACAAGAACCCAATGTGATATTCCAGTGGAGTATCGTATGCCGCTAGAATTCCGTTACTCGACAAAAAAGGAGGAGGCTAAATAATGGCTAAATAATGGTTAAATAATGGCTAAATAATGGCTAAATAATGGCTAAATAATGGCTAAATAATGGCTAAATAATGGCTAAAGAATGGCAAAATAATAACAGCCTCACAGGTCGATCGAAGGTCTTGACGAGTTTGGTTTGTGGATAGTCCGTAACCACTCATTACATATCAAGACTCCTTCGTGCCTCGGAAAGCACGTAAAGACGTAGGTCCCGGCTGTCAGTTGTAGATCTATCACCGTCGTTACATATACTTAGAAGCCCGAAAAACGACAAAAGTTTAACAAAGGGGAATCGTTCTACCCAGAAACTGGGTTGTGGAGGGCCGACAAGCAGTCGCTCCATGTAAAATATTGGTATTCAGCTGCATCCGATTAAACTGGAAGTCGACACCAACATAGTTGGAAAACGCGATGATGATGATGACGTTATTCAAAACCAAAAAATATTTTTTTTGGAATCAGGACAAAAAAAAATATCTGAATGCTACTAGAATATACAAACTGAGAACAAAATATTATATTTGCAAATCATTTCTCAGTCATGGGAGATTAAAATTTCAATTAAAAACATGATGAATACTATGAATAGTGGGAAGCGGGATATTACACTGAAATAAAGTGATGAAACACACGTATTTTATTTACTTTTAAAATTGTCATTCACAAAGGTGCATCATACGAATAATCCCTACCTATTCAATAGCAATACGAGTAATAAATCCGCATAAAAACTACTATTTGTGCTCACCGAACCGACATTTTTAATCAAAATCTCTCAAACATATTTCATAGTTTAACATATAGGAACACTTGTCAATCAGCTCAGTTTTTAATGTAAAATTTCCCAATCGGATTTACTTATGTGAGCACTAATTGATTTTTAAGAAAATTTGTTAAGCGCGAGTCGAGCGACACGAAAGGTTCCGTTACTTACTTGTTATCTTACGTGAAAAGAGAAACAGCGATTGATCGAGTAAAAGTCATCGAAATTATCACGGTCCTTTTACGAAGGACCTACTAAGTAACATTTTTTTTTATTTACATTTTGTGAACACAGAGTATAATATTATGATGTTGTATAAAAAAATGTTGGCCCATACAGTGTCATACAGTGTTCCACCGAACGGCATACAAAATAGTGTCGTGCATCTAATGTTATGATTCAAGTTATTTTTAGCGATATGTTCGGGTAATTTGCATGACTAATAACATGACTTCCTGTAACTTTAATTCGTTTTATTATTTGGTTTTCAGTCTTCAATTTAATAATATATTGATACTGCGTGAAATACTCAGTTGTATACCTATTATAGTATGGGGAATAAA
The DNA here is from genome assembly GCA_921972225.1 of Euplexia lucipara. Classification (NCBI taxonomy): domain Eukaryota; kingdom Metazoa; phylum Arthropoda; class Insecta; order Lepidoptera; family Noctuidae; genus Euplexia; species Euplexia lucipara. Next base: position 34,710,644 of record OV179142.1, read on the forward strand.
AATCTAACTGATTTTTATGCCGCCCATTGACCTCTGACTTCATATACTGTCAAGAAATAAGAAATGGCCACTAAACACACATAAAAAAAGACACTTCTTGAGATACATCGCAGTGAGAGATAGACGGATGGACGAACAGCGTAGTAACATGGTTGCGTTCACAGCGTTTGCGCGTTGCGTTTCGAGTACGCGGGACCCTAAAAATGATAATTTTTAATTTAAAGGGCCATAAAGCCGTCGTTCCCCCTCACTTTGAAGTAATTTTCTTAATTAGAAAATCCTTCGTGGAGCCGATGGGTGGAGTCAAATTGTTTTTTTTTCTTTTGAAATGAAAGTATGTATGTAAATAACTTGAGGTCGGTAATTAAATTTTCTTGGCAGTGGCTCTAAGCCGTACATAATAGAGCCTCTTTCAAGGGAAAAAAGGAAAATAAAATTATATCAAATTAAAAAGCATCAGGACATTACATTTTTGTGTCTTCACTAAATATTAAAATCTCAGACTGCAGTCTGCTGCCCACATTGCTAGAAAACTTTATTTTTTTATTAAATCTCTTTCTTTAAGAAACTAAATTTTAAAATTCTGTAAGTAATGTGTATAATTATATTTAAACTATATAATTATTACGGGTATGTTGACGAAATAATAGACAAAGCGACTGTTCTGACGACCATGAAAGAAATACTTAATAGAAGAAATTGTAGACTTTTGTCGATTGAAAAATCCACATATTTCTTCTCTTCATTCTTGACTTTGTCGTGCTCGAAACAAAATAAATGTTTCTACAATCTGTCCCTTTGTCGTTTCTTCTGTAGACATAATCCTTTTCTGCGGTGGTCATGCTACGCGTGTAGGTAACAATCCAAGTGTGTGAGTCAAATAGGCATTGGTTTGATTTCAAAGACTGGTATTCAGCTGCGACGAGTTTGGATTTGTACCCGGTTAGTGACAACACCACACACCGTTCCGCACCACTCTTGACTCTTCGGTATACGATGCCCTTCACACCGCCAGAGACAGAAGCAGATGGAAGAACATAGTGAAGAAAAAGGTGATGAAGCATGGAGGTCACGACCCTCAGCATTGAAGAGTACGACGCAAGGAGGGGGGGAGTGACGACAGCTTAATTCGGGACATCAAAAAAACAATAATTTTGCCAAACAGTGAAGTAGTGTGTTGGCAGATGTTACTTCCATTTACAACTGCTACAAATGCTACTTAAATTAAACACGAGTATAGGTCCGCTCCTTATAAACCAGGACTTAGGTATAACTGTGTATATTGGTAACCTAAAGATCGGTTGTTGCCTAACGTGCGTAATGTAGACGTGATGAATTAACACTCAATGCAAAAACAGTAGCATCACGCGCCAAATTATAATTTCTATATAACTACAAGGCATTTCGTCACATAGCATACGCATATCGCCACACGGCCTAGGGAAAGTCTACGAAACCTATATGGCTATTAACCTTAAGGCCAATTGCAGTGTTGTCCCCCATTGCGCATACTTGGGTCCATGAAATGACCATAAAACAAATGGTATAGTACTAAACTATGTTGTAACGCTGGTGTATGTGCATTTCAATAGGCTATGTCAGTTCGAACCGTTACATAACACCAGCTATGTATTTTTTCAGATTATATAAATTTGTTGTAGGTATATGGTATTTTAAAGGGGTAATTAGAGACAAATCAAGAATCTTCTGGACACTTTGCCAATTTAATACAGTATGGTGGCCCTTTCTGAATGTCTTTTGGCATTGGAAATTGGAAGAGATACTTTTTACAGTAATTTTGTTTTATTTTTATTTCTGAAATTAATAACACAAATGTTGTCAAGGGCATTCTTCGGATAAAAAACACATTAACATAGGTATTGCATGACCTTATTAGAATACTCAATATCTTAGTTTGTTTTTTAGATCTTGAACGTTTTTAATCACGGAAATTTATTTTCTGTTACGCACCTATACAAGCATTGACAACTTAACCTCAATACGATAGAAAAGACGATTGCGAATACTGCGACATGCCAATTAGAATTCTCTTAACAGATTACTATAAACGTTATATAACACAAACTTAAATGTTATTATGCATTACCGTAAAACGTTATCTTTCTGATTTATTACGTCCCGTCCTTATTTGTTCGAGAATTTGAAGTTGGAATTGAATGTTCGTCAGGTTTGCTTCGAATTTCGAAATTGGGTTTTTTGACCAGTAAAACAGACGTCATCATTATCAGATACTTCTCAATCGCAGTTCTCAAGGCCCTCAAGGATAATTCAATTAACATTATGAATCGCATTAAAATTAAAGAGAGGGGGCTCTCTCTTAGTTTTAACTAAGTAAGTAGTTCTAAATCAATTTGAAAAAGCTAATAAAAATACTGGTCTACAATTGTTTGTTATCTAACTGATGAACTAAATATTATTTTGAAATTCATACACCATCGCATTGACTATTGTTGAGAAATTGCCCAAGAGTAATTAATCTTCTTAGGCGATTTTTGAGTGGTTCTTAAAACAAACAAATTCTACTGAACGGTTGTTCACTTCTTGTTCTAACTCAGCAGCAACTTCGTGTTTGATCTGGAAAGAAAGTGTTTTGAGAAAAAACATAAAATCCTTATAAACGATTGCCTATTTGACAAAATTTTACTTTTTAGTCCCTCATCTAGATTACAAGAAAATATTTGACACATATTTTTTTCTTTTTTCACGTTACCAAAAAATATCGTAAATACATAGAGTCAAAATGTCGCATGACGTCACTAGCTAGTACAGTTGATACAAGATAATGACGTTACAAGCCTCCTCTCCTCAACTTAAATGCGCTTAATCTAAGCTGTTTTCATCAATTTGAAAAAGAAGTAAATATAAGTCGAATATCTTTATGTAATCTAGATAAAACGTAAGGTACTACAAAACTAAAATTTGGTCAAATAGCCCATTGAACAAGACCTATTATCGTTTCTCTATTAAACTCTTCGTAATAAAAACAGGCATAGATCACAAATAATAACCCACGGTATTTTTAATAATGTCTGTTAGTCACACTCAACTATATTTTAGCAACAAGGATGTTACCGGCCAACCCTCGAGTCAGTATAATTCTCAATTTGACTGAAAATCGATAATAAAATAATAAATAAATATTGCACAACTTTTTCACACAACGCCATCTAGTCCCAAGCTAAGCTAAGAGCTTGTGTTATGGGTACTAAACAGCTGATGAACATACTTATATATTTCTAAATACATACATATTATAGATAAATTACACCCGGACACAGTACAAATGATCGTGCTCATCACACAATTATTTGTCCTGGGTTGGAATCGAACCCAAGACCTCCGGCATAGCAGTCAGGGTCACTAACTACTAGACCAACAGGCCAGTCAAATAATTACGGAATGGACTTTTGAACAATAAACTGGAAGCTGACCCCAATATATGTAGTTAACACTAACATTGAAACTGTATTTTTAACATTACGCAATTGTATATTTGACACTGGCACTTTAGTAAAAAAAAAATTACAAGCAACATCCACTCAAACATACAATTTTACTCAAAAACATTAAGCTTAAGAAAATTAAAATCAAAATCAACTTATAGGTACATTTTCTAATAAATAAGGCTCATCTCTCTCATACTGTTTCTAGGTACAAAACATTTTGTAGACAAGTTTCGTAATTAAATTTTAGCTAATAATAAGTACTTATCTAAGTATGACAATTTGTCACAACTTATATTTTTAAGAATTTAATTTACTTATTACACATTTTTATCCGTCGCGTAGCGGTAGCGTCGAGGGTCGGGTTACCACCTTCCCTCTAATATGGCGAGGGGGGTAATGGCTGATCTTTGCGTTATGCTCGTGAACGGGTGCTGCTTGTGGTAACTGGTCGTCTTGCTGGCTTTGGTTTTGCTATTGTTTTAACTATTACCTGTTTTTTTCTGTTTTATTTAACTTCCACAGTTCTAGTTTATCATTTTGTTACATTGTCTTGCAGATCTATGGATTTAATCCAACTCTGCACATGCAAGCTGGCACACCCTTTTTACCTGGAGGATTCTTATTAGTCAGTTGCTTTTGCTTGAGTTAAGTTAGTTTTATTGTCGGTAGCTATATATTACTGGTATTCTGTATGTTGAGTGTGCTAGCTAACATGTAGTGAATAACTTATTTTAATTATTTTGTAATTATAACTAATTGTACTGTGTAAATTCAAGTTCTTCTAACTTATCAGACAGATGTGTTGCTGGGGAGTTTGTTCCGCCACTTCTTCTTCCCAGCAAAAACACTAGGAAGTGGCGAAGGGTGGGCTTTTTGGGGGACTGTCTTATGTAATTTCGACGTTCAAAAAGTGCTGATCCTCAGCCTAATTTGAATAAATGACTTTTGATTTTGATTGACAAGAGATGGGGATTTCAGAGCCAAAATATGTAATATATTGTGATTTGCTTTACAACGATAAACACATTAGCTTTAATAGTTAAGTAATGTGACCGGCGGACTGACAAGTAATACGTCTCGAGTTCGGACCCAAAGTACGCATCTGGTTCGTGTTATTGTCTGTTTTGTAAACTTATCACTCGTTTTAAAAACGCTAAAGGAATAAATCGTGAGAATACCGGCCTGCTTGAAAGATGAAAGAACGTTTTATGAAGCAAAGCCAGAGGTCGATGGGCGATATAAACTCTGACACCTGGTTACCAGCCACTCGCATAAAATCAGACTTAAGACGAATTGTACAAGTCAGATTGGTATATAGTAGTCCGGATTTCAATTAACAACTTAATAATGTGATGATAACGCGGCTTAAGCCACCTACACAGTAACTACCTAAAGATTAATCTGAATATCGCTCCATGATTACAAATTGATTTTTCTAGCTCTATGTTTTTATGGGGTATTACACGAAGCGCAACCATGATAAAAATTACAGAGCGAGGGTTATGATGGGTTATGAATCAAATATTTCAATAGACAGTTTATATCGACTCCTAGTCAATTTATGTTGGCCTGGTAAAAATTAGAGAGCGAGGGTTATGATGGATTAATCAAATACATCGATAGACAGTTTTATATTGACTCCAAGTCAATTTATGTTTGCCTGGTAAAAAATTTGAACACTGAGGTCAAGTGTGGCGAGTTAGCTACATTTTAACGTGTCACTTGCTGAGCGCTTATAACCTATCTACACATTTTTATTACTTACAATATGATTGCCTATGATAATATTTAATTATAACCAAACTGTTGTTGGCAGATTATCTTAATCTGCAGAACTGACAGAACGTTATCGTTTTATAGAGTGTTACAATCTACGATCTACTACTTTTATCTAATTACATTCTATTCAAAGGTTGAAAGAATAAAATATTGCTTTCCATAGTACCTGGATTATATGAGTAAAGAATTTAATCAAGAAATATTTTTTAATATACTCTCATATTTCCAAAGAAAACATCGTTAGAAGATAAGAAAATTTTCTCCGAACAAAAGGCCATGACTTGTTTTTGTTGGGTTTCTATGGAAAATTGTCTGATGAAGTTATTCTGAGCCTGTCTAGACATCTAAGTGTCTCTAACCTTTAATATGGTTTGCTATTAAATACGGCATTTTGATTGCGATCGATAGAACGAATGACGCGCTACTTATAAGTACGTTAGATCAGTGTCATTTAATATTCAGGGACAGTCTCGAGGTCCCGCGTTCAATCCCGGGTCGATCAATTAACCCTATTTAGTACAGGTAGGTAGTGAAAACCAAATTAGGTAAGTGCTCTTTCTAAAATTCAGTTGTATTTAAAAAAAAGGGGAAATTCACACACATCTAGGGAAACGAAAAAGAAATTGTGGTTACCTATGACTACTAATTACTTTAATAAAAAGAACACAAACCAAGAATTCGGTATTTCGAACGTCATATATTTCGGATTGACGGACATCGTAATCGTTTTCGTTGAATGTGACGTATTCTAAGCCCCAAGGTTCGGGAAATGTATTGGCCGGTGCGAGCATTTAGGCGGTTGCATCGGACAATGATTTGATGACAACTCATCCTTGAATAAAAAACGGGTTAAGATAAAAAAAAAACTAAAAACAGGGTTTTCTAAGATTTAATAAATTTTACAATATTTTTGGGGTTCGGAGGCGATAAATAATAATGTAGAAATAGTACAGCAGGCCTAGCTATATTACAAATTCTATTTCTATTATCGTAGGTAATCGATAAGGCGACAATAGAAAGAAAATGGCGTATATGGAAGCAGCTGTTTGTCATCTGTCAAATGTTAATGAGTAGAATTTGTATTATGGCTGAAAATGAAAAACACTTGACAGTTGACAAACAGCTGATTCCATATACCTACGCCATTTTCTTTCTATAATAGAAATAGAATAGCAATTTATTTTGTAATATGGCTAGGCCTGCAGATTTGTTTTTGCGATACCCCAACAAATCACACTTTATATAACCATACGGCCCAGTTTTATAATCTTACCAACATATATAATAAACAACTAATCAGCCAATGGAATGTTGACTCGTAAATCACGCATCTTGGCAATTATAAACATCACATACGCCATTCAGTTGATGAAAACTCAATCGAAACATGTTTGCAAGATCGTAGCGAACACTTTTACCAAATATTTAATTGGAGTTGCTCAATAGTTATGGTATAAGGCCTCACCCAACCGCGTTCTTTCACGCAATACTTAAATTAGTAAAAGTAAAAAGGGTTCAGTGTTCGTGTTCCTTTGATTTTGTTATAATGACAAAATATACATACACTAGCTGACGTCTCGCGTAGGTCATGTTCCCGTGGGAATACAAGGATAAAAAGTAGCCAATGTGTTAATCCAGGGTGTCAGCTAACTCCATACCAAATTTTATTAATATCCATTTAATAGTTTTTACGTGAAAGGATAACAAAAATCCATCCATACTCACTAACTTTCGCGTTTATAATATTAGTAGGACAGCAGGATGTAATACATATTTTCATGTCTTTTTTTCCCATGGCAGTAGGCGGAAACTACAGAGCAATCTCCTACGATTCTTACATACCTACTTCTTTTGCTCCGTTTTCGTTCATACATGAAGTAATACACACACGCTGGTTGCGAGTACTACTCGTACGCCCCTGACCTTTCTGAAGGACATCGCCAATAACATCTGTGTATGTCCTTCTATGGCGTCCCCTCCCGGTGTTACCACTTACATCAGCCTTATAAATACTTTTTGTTAGTGGCCTTTTATCCGTCCTCTCAACGCGACCAAACCATTTGAGCATATTCTTTTCTATGTTTGTCACTACATCTTAGTTTAAACCACAACGTTGCACTATCACATTTCCTCAATCGAAATGAAGTAAAAAAAATGTGATAAAATATTATTTAAAATATAAGTATGTCTATTGCTATAACATATTTTAATTGTGCTGACTAAAAAAAGGTGATACTGTTTTTGGTGTTGCTTTGCTGTTTCGCAATACTTTAGACAAGAACATATGTATCCTAATAATTATTATAATTGCAAAAGTTTACATTGATGTGTATCTATTTAGCAGTATAGAAAAATGTTTATCAGCCGTTTACTACCTATAAAACAAGCTCTGCTTAGCATGGGGCTAGGTGGCTTTGTGTGAAAGTAGACGTATATTTATTTATTTATTTAAACTACTGAATCGATTTGAATTTGAATGAAACTTCACAATAATTAGCCTATACATCAGAATAACTATTTATAGATATTGAATAAATTGTCCAAAATTTAACGATAAGTTTAAAGTAAGTAGGACAAAAATCTACCATTTGTGAGCTATTCTAGCGTCTAATCCTGCGTAGACAAAGTCGACCAGCAAGTCTCTCATAAAGTTAACGGAGGTAAAACCTATTTGAAAAACATCCAACGCAAAAGTTTCTGAACAGAAATATAACCCTCTCAAAACGAGAAAGGGGTGAACACAACATGTGAACGATTTTGATGTGATGTACCTACTCAATTAGTAAGGGAATTAAAATTGGTTGGAGCTTCAGTACAAAATGCAATCACTGCATTTGACGTTGGTATCGAAGGCAAAAATAATTGTTGGGTTTACTATCAAATACATACATGCGTATAGTTTAGCCCCCGGGGCTTTTAATTCGAGGGTAGGTTGTAGGTTTTGATACCCTTGTTCCTGGTCGTGATTAGGCAAAAATGTGTTAAAAACATATTGTGTGTGTCATTTTTATAAGGATGCTATGCTATGTGTGTTTGTAGCTTGTGAATGTTGAAGTAATCAAAGTCAGTCTGACAAATTGTTATAGAAAATGTTAAAATTATTTTATTCTGTTCGTTATCAGTGTTAACGGGATTTTTCACCGATAAATAAACTTAATGTTACTGACGTTATAGTTGTGGTACGACAAACTCAAGTCATACTACTTTGTATAGTTTTTCCGAGATCATTCAGATTTTACACAAATATTTGAGCTAACCACTAAATTAATGCAGTGTATGTAGGTATGCCTTCGACCACACAAACTAGCTGTCAAATGAAGTTATTAAATAGCTCTTACTAAGTGCAATAACTCATGTCTTTATGCTCCTGAGTTGTAATGGCCACTTGAATACATAAAGGCTTTAGTTATAAATACTTAACATTAAAGCATTATAAGATATAGGTACCTATTATACTTAAGGATTTGACTCACTCCAAGCTGTACTAAGGATTGAAGAAGGTTTTCGGTGGCAAATTATAAGGTATACAGGGTGTTTTTGACAGCCCTCCGCAAACTGATAGGGTGGCTTCAGTACATCATATTAAGATGACCGGTACATAAAATTCTTTCAGGAACATTAAGGGAATCCAAAAAACCAGATTTGTTTTATTACCTCACACGCAATGTATCGTTACCGTAGCAAAACGCACGTAGCGGACGGCAGCGCAGCGAGCTTGAGCGAAGCGGCCCCCGCCCCCCGCGCGCTCCCCGGCGTACCTGGGCCGCGTCTTTTATTACGTTATTTAAACATCCATTGCTGTTTTTTTTAATTCAGCTGTTTTATTAATATAAATGGAGTGTTGCATACAGAGAATGTAATTTTACATTGAAATAAAGGAATATCAGCAGAAAAAACGGCAATTTTTTTTTTTCCTGCGAAAATTTCCAGTGGGATATGATTCAGAATAAGGAGCTGAATCAATCCTGTGTTTTTGTGGAGGGCTGTCAAAAACACCCTGTATTTTAAAATGAAGTAATTTTCATTCAATAGGTAAGTTACCTCAAAATTATTTTATTGTATAGAATATGTTCTTCGTACAATAAAATGTATTATATTCGGGAAAATAAACAGTCACACAAGTTTATTCATTTAGAAGAAATGTCATAAACTAAATGCATTGAATATGTGTAGTTTTCGATAATAATTCTATTTTGGAATTTTATACACACGAGTTTAGCGGTGGAAATATCTGAAAATTTATATAATAGTAATAAAAACGATTTAAAATTTAGTCGACGTTTAACAAACTCTCTTCTCAAATCAACCTGACGCTGTCGCCTATCTTTTAGTACACCGCAGTCCTCACAAGTGTTATGGCATTAAATTGTTATATGATCTGACCGCAGGAATTCGGTAGCTGACGGCCAAACGTTTGCAATTTGTACTATTTATGATTCTTGCTTGCTTCTCGTAGTTAATTAAACTTGATTATGAGTTATTTGGTGTGTTTTTTTTTATGTAACAGCTTGAACCTGACCATTTCGTACTTATATACTCTTTGATCCCCTTTATGGGCATTTCATGATATTAGCTATAGTCTCTTTGTCTCTGTTTCTGGGCCTTTTTTTGGTGCGGGTTGGAAAATTGTCAAAGATGTTCCCCGCCCCGGGAAGGGCACAGGGGACTGTCAGGCTCTTACTGAATAAAAACCATGTCGGTGTTCCGTCTCATTCGCAACCCTCAACTCTGTTTCCGAGCGAAAAATATATTTGACGACATATCGTCGTTGTAGTGCGAGAAGTCACTAAGTGACATTTTTAGCCAAAATGAGTTAATGATGTCAAAGTGTTTTTAAACCCATTATCTACCTTATGAAAAGGTAAAATACCGTTATTTTTTAGTATTTTAGATAATATGAGAATGTCAGAAGTACATAACTACTTGTTAAGACAAAAAACCAGCTTACGAAAATTAACTAATGGTAATTGAGTAATTTTTTCTTACAAACTATTTCTCAATTACTGGGGCTTCTCTGCTCATTAATGTTACTTAGTTACTTTTCGCATGCAATAATATTCGACGAGAAGCATGGTAACGTCACTTAGGTATTTCTTCCAGACGAAAGCTTTAAATAAAATGAAATTACATGTCTGTTAGAAGTCACTAACAACACTTAGTTACTTTTTGCATGCAATATAATTCGATGTGACCCACTAATTGGCTCTTAGTTATTTCTTGCAGACCAAAAGCTTCGAATGAAATGCAATTCTGTTGTCCGGTAAAAGTCACTAATAGATCTTAAGTAATTTATAAATCAAGGTAATCACGCGTATTTTTCGGTCCTTACGTTCTAAAAACCTAACTAAAGTACATTAATTAAAGCAAAACCACTAAGTGGTTTTGCTTTAATTAATGTACAACATTAACATTACATTAAGTAAAACTAATGTTACAATACAAGTCTTGTATTGTAACATTGGTTTTAAAATACAAAATTTCGATAGATACACGCATGTAACTACGCTCGCAAGTACCCACGCTTAGTTGTTCTATCGCGTGATTGGATCATTTGCTCGTGGTTACTGCCGCTAGAAGCACGTTTGGTCATCAAAGTGTGGAACAAGTATTCCTTAATAATGAAGAAAAGTACATCCAGGTCCCACTACATACTGTCATTACTGCCAGAAAAATCTCAAAAAAATAATGTAAGTATAAACCTACTTTAAGATCTTTTTTTTTTATTATTTTGCAATTGGTAAAATTGACGTATACACTTCAGGCATAATTATAGTTGCTTATTTATTATTCTGTAATGTATGTATTTATTTGAGTATGTGTGTGTTGTATGTTTGTGTGTGTGTTAATTGTTCTGTCTGTATTGATAAATTGCGAAATTTGGGTGTACGCTATCTACACCACTACTTAACCCGTCGGGGAATACAGGCATTCTGTTATGTTATGCTAATTATTCTGTGTATTGGTTTCAGGAAACAGAAAAAACGTTTGGTATTCCTCATCAATAAGTATCTGAAGATGAATCAGTTCATACAGAATTGGTTCATTTACAGCCAACACCGAGCCTATGCCTGAGTCAGATTGAACTGAATATTACAGAAAGAGAAGTAATGAATCTACCAGAAAAATCTCAAAAAAATAATGTAAGTATAAACCTACTTTAAGATCTTTTTATTTTTTTTTATTGTGCAATTGGTAAAATTGATGTATACACTTCAGGCATAATTATAGTTGCTTATTTATTATTCTGTAATGTATGTATGTATTTGAGTATGTGTGTGTGTTGTATGTTTGTGTGTGTGTTAATTGTTCTGTCTGTATTGATAAATTGCGAAATTTGGGTGTACGCTATCTACACGACTACTTAATCCGTCGGGGAATACAGGCATTCTGTTATGTTATGTTGTTATGCTAATTATTCTGTGTATTGGTTTCAGGAAACAGAAAAAACGTTTGGTCATCCTCATCAACAAGTATCTGAAGATGAATCAGTTCATACAGAATTGGTTCATTTACAGCCAACACCGAGCCTTTGCCTGAGTCAGATTGAACTGAATATTACAGAAAGAGAAGTAATGAATCTGCAACCTCCAATGCATCAATCTGACCTCGTCAATTCTCAAGGTAAAATCTCTTCATTACAATCTATGAAGCTACCTCCCAATAATGATGACTTTTCGCCTAATTTTCAAGAAGAACAGCGATTGATGCCTTCAGCGATAACTCCATGCGTTTCTAAAGATGCTCAGCAGTTATTTTCACCATCTGATCAAACACCGAAGCAATACGTAGATTTGGGTTGCGTGCAGTTCAATGCGAATTCACCATTTTCGAGGAATTTGGCAGGATGTTCAGAGCCACCTTCAGTCTTGCCAGAGTATTACGATTTGGATACGCAAGGACCGAGATCTGCATGCTTGCCATTGAGAAACTCACCGGGATTAGACTTTGCCAACCCATCTATTACATCCGATGATTTTCATTTTTACCACCCACGACCACCAAGTTCGATTTTAGAAGAACCTTCCAGCACTGACGATCGCACCTATGTATCATCTGAAACATCATGGGTACCAGACTCTGACGAAGACTGTACCCCTAGAAAGATTTCACGCAAAGGGTCTTGTAGGATTCTGGATTCAGATTCCACAATAGTTAGTTTTACAGGTGTAAATGAATCGATAAACGCTTCCGAAGCATCTAGCCCACCTCTCATAAGAAATGACGAGATTTCGGACGTAGCTCACTCAATAGAAAATATTGTCACAAGCTCAACACAAAATTTAGATGTTCCCCAGCCTTCTGTAATAATAAAATACCCAGCCAGCCGTTGGAATAAGTCTGATCCATCAACATGGAAGAAAAACATTAATAATAAACACAGCTGTAATCCCTATCAAAATGCATCAGGAAAGACCATGCCTGCCAAAAAACCAAAACCGGTGGCTTGTATGGATAGAGGTTGCCGATTTAAATGTAATGAGTTAACGGAAGAAGACAGATCAACAATTTGCAAATCTTATTGGTCGCTAACAGGTTTTAAAGAACAGAAACAGTTTATATTGCGACATGTGAAACAGCAAACCCCTAAAAGACACCTAAATGCTGTAAAAACAAAAAACCGCACCAGCTCCAGAGAATACTACTTTTTTAAACATGATGTGGAAATGAGAGTGTGTAGTACGTTTTTTATGGCAACGCTGAGTATATCAAATGGTCCTATTAATAGAGCTCATCAAAACGTTTGTAGGGGAGAGCGGGGCTAGAAGTTCCGATTTTCAGTTAACCTTAAAATTTGTTAAGAATACTTGATTTTAATATTCTTTTTTTGTGATTAATATTAACCTACATATTTAACTTTGCTATTAAGATAGTTATCGGGGCCATTTATTGTGTGATTTATTTATTATAATTTTTTTTATGACCAAAGTCGGAAAGTAACAATTTACCCCGATTCGGGGCAAGTTGTTAACAAGCCGGGGTAAGTTGTTACCATATCTGTTAAAGGTTTTATTTGTGAAATAAACAACAATAAACGACGAAATCAAGTCTATTTATTCAGAAGTAAATAATCAACAATATCCAACGTATTATCGGTAAACATTTGTATGTTTTAACAAGTAACTATAATTTGTACTTCATCAATTATTCAACATTTAGTCATTAGGATCTTATCAAATAACTTGCAGCTAATCAACCTTGACAATTATTTCAGTAATTAACTATATTGCTTTTTTTAGGCTGAATATATCAATAAAATAATAATAATGAAAAAAATACCATCATAGGCAAAAACCAAATAACTGTGATTATGATATATCTTCTGAAGTTTCATTAGAAAGCATTAAAATGGATTAAGATTTCACCTGTTAGCCAATCAAGACCAGGTTTTCTATTTTTATGCCAAGATGGTGAAATACTGTAAGCACTGAATTTTACTGCACATTTGTACACCATTTTTTTTTAATTCTTCTGTTAGAAGGACGAAGAAATTTGAGCTAAACTTTAATATTATAGTCTGAAAACATAACTTCCTGTTCTGCCGTAAATACAACTCTTTTTTTTGTAGCCAGTTGTGATTATTTTCTTCACGATTTGTTACTTTTTTTTTACAAATCTGTTGTTTTTATTTTTTTGCCATCATTCGCGGCTGTTTGCAGCAATTCCTTGGATATTAATCCTCGGTAGTTTTTCTTTTGTAAGTCCGCATACTGTAAAAGAAAATAACAATATATATACCTCATTATGGCGCTGATTGATAGAGCCCTATGTCCAGCAGTAGGTTGATGATGATGATTCATTACTGGAACAAAATTGGTTTGGGGCAAGTTGTTCCGAGGTCACAACCTGCCCCAGAAAAAAGGAACATCTTGCCCCAATCATACGAGTTGACAAAACAAACAAAATATAGATTAGGTGACTAAACATACGTCATTTACGCATAGTGTATCCCAACAATAGATAAATCCTCAAATCGAAACAATAAAACACTAAACGCAAATCGTAAAAATTCATGAAACAGACCAAAAATGTTAATTACGAAAATATTTACTTACGTGAATCAGCGAGGCACGTCCTGCGGATCCAATATTCCCAGCTCCACTGGCTTGTCTAAGATGGCCGCCGTCAGTGCGCTGTGGCATTGCATTTCGTGACGTGTTTATTCAACATTCCTATCTCTATTCCTCGCGGATTGGTTTCAATCGGAACAACTTACCCCGGTAACTTCTAGCCCCGCTCTCCCCTACTTGGACCAAAAACTTTCCATCGCCAAAATGTATCAGTTGTACAAGATAGCATGCAGCGCCCAAAACAAAACTCCACTGTCACATAGTAAATATAGGAATGTATTTGGGACTAAATACAACTATTCTTTTTTTTCTCCAAAAAAAGACCAGTGTTCGCTATGCCACAAGTACAAAAAGGATCCAATTAAATATGACGCTCTGTATAAAGAACATCAAGAAAGAAAAACATCAGCTGACGAAGCTAAACGGCGTGACAAAGAAAGATCGCAAAACGATGCCACATTTTTATCAGTTACTGCAGACCTTCAAAGTGTATTGCAAATACCCAGTGGAGATGTAGGAGAGTTGTATTATACACGAAAGTTGTGCGTGTACAATTTTACGATCTACGAATCCAAACCACCCAATAAAGGGTTCTGCTTTATGTGGAACGAAATTAATGGTAAACGTGGGAGTTCCGAGATTGCCACCTGTTTATCTAAGTGGATAAACATGATTCCAAAAAATATAAAAGAGGTTTCTGTTTTTTCTGACACTTGTTCAGGGCAAAACAGGAACCAATTTATTGCGGATTTCTTTCTGCATTTAATTCAGACGTCGCACCTGGATGTTATACAAAAATATCTAGAGTCTGGACACACAATGATGGAGGTTGACTCAATGCATTCCGCAATAGAATCAGAAAGAAAGAGAACTTTTATCTTCTCTATGAACGACTGGAAGAATGTGGCAAAGCGGGCCCGATCTAGTAGACATAGAAAGGATGCACCACCTTATGAAGTTTTTGAGTTAAAATATAATGAGATCATCGACACTAAAAAGTTAGCTGAAACATTGATTTCGAACAAAACTATGGCTCAAGATGGCAATAAGGTACAGTGGCTCAAAGTAAAATGTCTGAGATACGAAAAAGCGAATCCTGGCGTAATAAAATTTCGGTATGGCTATGATGGTGAGTACTCAATACTGGATACGACAAAAAAGACTAGACGTAAGAAAGGTCTTAGTGATCTGGGTGCATGTGGTGAAATAATTGTGCCTAAAGCGTATACGGCAATCTTGCCAATTACACAATCAAAAAAAAAAGATCTGGTAAACCTATGCCGAACGGACATAATACCGGTTGAATTTCATTCATGGTTTCAATCTTTGCCAGTTAACAACCAACCAGATAGGCTGCCAGAACCAGACACCTTCGAAGATACTGATGGGGAAGATACTTAAAGATTCGGTAATGAATCAAAGCATGATTATGTCGTATACAAAGATTGTGTTGCGTTTTTTGATTATAATTATAACTTCTTTATTTTATAAAAATTTTTGGTGTGTTTATTACTTAATCGCCTTACTTGATTTTGCATGACTGTATTTTGAAATTATTTAAGTACTTT
The DNA here is from genome assembly GCA_921972225.1 of Euplexia lucipara. Lineage (NCBI taxonomy): Eukaryota > Metazoa > Arthropoda > Insecta > Lepidoptera > Noctuidae > Euplexia > Euplexia lucipara. The sequence goes on from OV179142.1 coordinate 34,726,526, forward strand.
TTTATGTTATGTTTAAATAACTTTTAAACTTACGATTTTATTTTTATTTTAATGTGCTGTGTTTTCTTGTATTAAATAACAGATTTTTACTTTAATTTTATGGTTTTTCTTTCTTATCCACCTATGAGCAAAAGTCACTAATTGCTTACTATCTGAAAAAAGCTGCACCAAGAATTAATTAAGTAACACAAAAAGTTAATCAACTAACCCAAATTAAATTTTTTGAGTATGCTAGAATTACCTAACTTTTTTTTTATTATATTTCTCAGTAACGGTAAAAATATTTAAATAATTTACTGAATATTAGAGTGCAGGGTAAAAATATCAATATTTTGTTCATAGAAAGCATTTTTGTACCTATACACGTTTAAGTGGTAAACCGATTAAAAGAACCAAAAATCTTTAAAACGCGTTTATCTCGAAACTAGTTTTTTGCACTTAATGATTTCTCGCACTATAACGACGATATAAATGACAGTCCTTACAAAACTATCGTATGAAACAGCAGATTTGTGACTTCCAATTTAGTCACATAAAGTTGTTTGTTTTCGAGTCCATGGTTAGAACATCCTGTGAAAATATGAATATTGATGAAAAAAATAACCCTGATTACACGAACATACGCATATTGTTATGTCAGTAAATCAATAGCAGGGACTGACGTAGGTACAGCTCAAAATCTGATCTGATTGTTCGGCACTTCCATTGGCTGGAGTAGTCTGTCTGTAGTTTAATTAATAATTCTATTATTGAATCCGCTGCCGGCTAGACCGAGGTGATAATTAAATTTTCTCTCAGAGCTCGGAATTTCACCTTTGTTTTCTTTGTAATGGCAGGATAAATAACTGGAGATATTCCTCTGAAAGCTAACTTTTAAATAGTCAGATTATTTTTATTTGAGGAATAAATGGCGGTTTGACAAATTGTTTACGCAAACGCTGTCAAACCACCACTTTTATTCCTTATCAGACGATTGAAAAATTGTTTTTTTTTTTTGCATTTCCCTTAATATATTCTTGACTAATTCGGTAGATACTAAACCATGCAAGGCTTGGCCTCGAAACCCATATGTAAAAACCTCGATACTAAAGCAACTTTATCTCGGGATGTCGTGGAGGTATATTTTTTTATGACAATATGTCGTCAAAAATTTTTCGTTTCCTATAAAACAAAGAAAGGTACTTACATTCAATTTCAGAGCCATTTATTATTTACCATTATTATTTGTTGTGTTCAAATTCACAGATTAAGACAACTATTATGCTGTAATAATATGGTCCAGTAAAATACTGATTTTAGTGATTCAAGCACTAAGGCCACGGTTACGTACACGAAGTCAGCGGGTAGCGGGGCGCAAGCGGAGAGCGTGACGAATCGGGCGCGGCGCGTTCCGATGCACATATTTATATGGAACTAGCCAGCTGCTGTGCTAATCTGTAAAAATCAGCTCGTGAAAATGTGAAGGCGAGTTTATTGAGCTGTTATTCCATACATAGCTAGGCATTGACAGTTCAATTTACTAAAGTTTTGACTGGAATGTGGGCGAGGCGAGGCGGAAAGCGCTGTTCAAGCGTTGTGCGACAACCAAGCACTGTCTGCTCCGCTGGCGTACCGCTGCCCACCGACTCCGTATCCGTGGCCTTGACTAAAGTCAACCGCAAAATTCTGGAGGTTAACCGCAAATCATTTGTTATATTTAATCTCCGCGCTGTGTAGAAGACTCAATTATTTTTTAGACGCATTTCTACTGCTTTTATTGCACCTCAAAACTGGTTTTGGACCTGGAGTTCATTCAACTTTTTTCTTTTTTTTTTGTTCTGTTGATTATTTTAAAGTAAATTACTAAAGTAATAGTTGTCTATTAATAGTTTGTTAACGTCTCATTTGACAGCAAGCGTTAAATTATGCGTGTGAATAAATTTGCACGCTTATTATCGTTAAGAAAAAGACATGCATGCTCTAACTATATTGTTCTCGTGTGATCTTTTTGTACTTATCTTGTTTTTGTGCAAACAATTTTATTATTGATATTAAATATAAATACATAAAAATACATGAACATCTCGCCTGTTTTCTACGTAAGGGTTAGGCTAAGGTGTATCTACAGGGTGTGAAAAGACCAATCACATAGCCGATAACTACACATTGTGTACGTAATATAATTTAGTAACTTTAACCAAAACATATTGCTGGAAGAAAACTTTTTTTACATCTATTTAAAAGAGATGTTTTTTATTGCGCGCAATGAAGAGCGCGACAACGCAACGCAACTTTCAATCATCTGAGGATACGGCCACACACGCTTGCTCGTAGACCCAACCGCTTGCATGTGTTTAGTATCTATTGCATTTTTGTAACTTCAAATGCGTAATTTGTTTTGAGAAATCGATAATTTATTATTAATTATATTGGTCAGATCATGCAGATTATCTCGAACGGTCTTTTGAGTAAAGAACCAAGCATATTATTATAATGAGTAGACCAGTGCAGTCAGTGCAAGCATTTGTCAGTAATCGTGAGCTCAAGTCAGATAAATCTAAGATAACATCAAGTAACAGTGAATTTGGAATTGGATGCCGGTTATGCAGTTTAAATCACGTGCTCTTGAGTTGCATAAACACGCGCTGTTAGTAATCCTTAGTTTGAATTATTCTTAAGTTAATTTACATCTTCGTCCTCAAAAAATACGACAACTTCTTGACTGGCTGATGGTTACTGATAAGCCAGTAACTTTCTTGTCACGTATTTAGTATTTGTTGTTAACCTTCTTTATAGCTAAATCGCAGACGATAAAAGCAATTAGCAGTGTCTTGATAATCGTTTCCCTAACTGTGTATAGGACGAAGCCTATTTAAGCGAAGACTAGCCATTGAAGCTGAAGATAATATACATATCGGGGTCAGTGATAGCTGAGCGATGAGCTGACACCGATGGGGGGTTCGCAGTAACGAGTCCATAACGTAGAATCACAATATTCATTGCAGTATTAACCTCACTTAACAATCGTAATCACAAAACATAACTGAAATAGGTAACTGACAGTTTTGCACTGGATGTGTGTCTTCGTTGGTGCATCGAATCAACCTGAGCTCTGCCCAGCTCTCCCACACCAGCCTGACTCTATCCACGTGACGTTACCAAAACACATTAGTGCCATTTCAAATCACAAGTAACGTCACGCTGGTCACCATAGACTCCGTAGGTACTAAGTTGATCAACTTCACAACTTATTATTCAAGAATATCGCTTTCCACGACATACGTCAAAACATCATGCTTTATCAATATTTAGCAGTCCGGTAGTGACTGGACATGCAGCATAAAATGTTACAGTTTATCAGTTGAACCAGCACAATCTATGTTTCCAAAGAAAAAGGCCTGCATACTCAGTTTAGGAGCCCGGAAAGCATACAATAATTTTAAACTTAGTAATGCAACTCACTGCTCAAGTAAGCTGTTAACTGCGTTGTTTTTTTTTATGTAAAATAAATAGTTAATTTACATATTTAGTACATAGACATACAGCTTAAAACGAACAAAAAAAAGAAATCATACTTAGTCACTAAAAAGCCAAATAAACTTATTATGGGCCTATCCTATTGCAGATTATTCAACTCGATTGTTGGTTACTTTCATCCAGATTGTATGTACCAGCCATCCGGCGGAGACCTTCGCTCCTTTTAGCCTTTCACTCCTGTCTTTCTCGAAGTGTGAGGCAAAGATGTACAATAAACCGACCTTTTTACAGTTATGTTTGGATCCTATATTATAGCGGGCGAGCCTTCTGTAGCTAACCGGGCACTAATCCAGACTCAGGGCAGTTACTGTCAAATTCAAGATGGAAAAGCCTGATGACACTATTCTTCTCTTCTTAGCGTGTCGATTGCAAACAAAGACACTAAATTTCTACCTAATTTCTACCTATGTTTAGCCCAGAATTCGGCTACCACAACACCGTCCACCGTTGCAATCATAAGATCCACTGGATGACACTTATAAGATTTTATTTTGTGCAAATAAGTAAGAATGTTCCCGTGTCTGTTTTTGCAGTCTTAGTAATGAGACCATTATCCGTTATGGCTGAGGGAAAGTCAAAAACACCACACCATTGAAGCCAAAAGATCGTTCATTTGCTTCATTCATCCATCCTGTGTGCAGCAAAAACAGCCAAACCGGTTTGTCGCTGAGGGATTCTTGATGGAATTCCTCAGAAAAACAAATCCTTTAATTTGCTCGAGGATCGCACCTCACTTCAGAGTCCCGAAAGAGTTCCAATGTGGCGCCTAGAAGGTGAGAAAATAACAGCCTGGCAGAAAATCACATATTAGCATGTCAAACATTAAATATTGTTGCTTGCATATAACAGCTTGTCGATACAAACGATCTTTACCGGTTACCGCATTTCCTTGTTTACTTTCAAAACAGTTCTTATAACAACATTTGAATTTAAAGATTTCCTTTGGTTCGTTACCAAGCACATAAAGGCGCAAAGATTATGGAGTCATTGAGTCTTTGTTTAAGTGGCCGTTGGGGCAGTTAAGTTCAGAAAAAAAAATAAGTTTTTGGAATGATGAAATACTGGAAAGCAGTCCGACTAATCCTACTAATATAACGCGAAGTTTGTGAGTATGGAGAGATGGATGGATGGATAGATGTTTGTTACTAATTCACGTAAAAACTACTAAATGGATTTTGATAAAATTTGGTACAGAGTTAGCTGACACCCTTGATTAACACATAAGCTACTTTTTATCCCTGTATTCCCACGGGAACGGGACTTACGCGGGTAAAACCGCGCGACGTCTGTAGCTTAGAGAATGAGTAGGTTGTACAGTTCAGTCAAAATTATTATCGAATTCCCGTGCTCCTAAACTTTGTACGCAGAGTGGTGAATTGGAGATATTGGTTCGCAGTGGTGGGTAGTTAGTTGGTGGATGCACATTGCACACCGCCAAGAACAAGGAGGTGCCTTTCGGAAATCAACGGTGAACACCAAATAAATGTATAAATTATTATGCTTGGAATATCAAATCGGTTACTTGAACTATTAAGATATCACACGAACTTCCACACTTTACCATCTAAAGCAAACAACATTATTTGAACCACAGTGTGTTGTGTTTACCATTCGGTTCGCGTGACTTACATAAGCGCCCGTGAAGGCACTTACGCTGTTCTTTGAGTCTTGAACGCACGACCGTTTGCGTCCTCATCATACTAATAGGCGATAAGCGATAAGTGAACGTTTGTTTGATAATACACGTGTTAAGAAGTGAACCAGAGAGGTGGATGGAATTCGGCTTACTTCACATAGAGCATGCACTTTTGATGCCTTCAAAGACATTCAATGCTTACAATAGAAGTAACACCAAAAACAAAATTTTCATCCAAGACTTGTGTTGTAGTGGACTCTAGTTTGACTGGCCTGTTGGTCTAGTAGTTAGTGACCCTGACTGCTATGCCGGAGGTCGTGGGTTCGATTCCCACCAAGAACGAATGTTTGTGTGATGAGCACGATCATTTGTTCTGTGTCTGGGTGTAATTTATCTATAAATGTATGTATTTAAAAATATATACTTAAGTATGTTTATCAGCTGTTTAGTACCCATAACACAAGCTTTCAAGCTTAACTTGGGACTAAATGGCGTTGTGTGGAAAGTTGTGGAATATTTATTTATTTATTTAAGCCGATGAGTCTAGTTTAGTACGCTCCGCTGCCGCTACAATATTGCTTTATTATTTATTTAATACTTCAAGCACACAAATGTACATAGGTGGACTTAATGCCTTAGTTCGATGGTCCTAGATTAACATTTTAAACTAAGCGTCACAGCCTTATGAATATAAGCCATCATTGCACATGTAAGCGGGTACGCCTTTTATACCTGGAGGCTGATAATTTTCAGTTTTGTAGTTGTTTTGCTTGAGTTTAGATTTCAATGTTAATATGAATATAGAAATTTACTTTTTTTTAATCTCGGTATATTGGAGTGTGCTAGCTAACACGTGACAAACAAAGTGTATAAACCTTAGTGCTATTTATTGAGCATTTCGTTGTATAGATTCTTTGTATACCTAGTCCTTCAAACGAATCAGACAGATGCGTTGCTGGGCAGTTTGTTCCGCCACTTCTTCTTCCCAGCAAAAACAATAGGAAGTGGCGAATGGCGGGCCATTTTTGGGGGACTGTCTTTATGTATTTTTTTTGACGTTCAAAAAGTGCTGATTCTCAGCCTAGTTAGAATAAAGACTTTTGATTTTGAGTTAGGCATTTTTTACCAGTAAACCTTTAGGTCATGCTGAGTATTATCCTAGATGGCGTTTCTGAGACTGGGATAACAGTTTTTCAATGAAATTTCTTTCCATATCCTCTCTTTTATCTTAAACATCTTTGGATGCCTTATTTGAAAACTAAAAAACACTATTTTGATCCGAGAGTCAAGTAGGTACTATTTATGAGTTTTGAACACGGTCTTTCAGCCCTTTCTAGCATTTTAAATAACATTTATGATGTTATGTGGTATATCAACCCTAATTTCTAAGGCCATCATAAACTAGTTAGCTCTTGCGGTACAAGTTTAGAAACAACATATTTAACGAAAAGTGTAAATTCTATCTTCTAGTACATATTTCGGATTCACGTATCACCAGCACCAATTCAATCGATACGAGTATTCTCTATTTCAAAATTATTTAAAGTGACGTTCAAGTCACACAATGTCGTCTCGTGTCATCGTAAAAACATTTAATTTTGCCAGTCAACAAAGTGGTGTTGGTGCTTAGAGTGCAAACAAAAGTAGGTGTCTATAGCCTTTAGTGGAGGCTTTCATAATGCACAAGGCAGGTTATATGACTGTGCTGGTAAAAGCAAAAGTACGATGGCTCTTACGGTGAGGTCACGCCCTTAGCGCAAGTGTGACCGTCTGTCAGAGGACGTGACGACGAAGCGGTGTTGTAATAGGTTGAGGTTATCACCACCATCAGTTAGGAGCAGTTCCGGAACAGGCACAAAATAAAATTTTACGTTTTTTTTTTCATTTCTTATCGAAAGGTTTGCGTTGACGTTTGCGAGGAGTTTGTCTGCTAAGTAATAACAGCCTCACGGGTCGACCGAAGGTTAAACTATGCTTGAGGAGGTTGGTTCGCGGATGGGTAACCATTCAGTACATATTAAGTCTCCCCCGTGCCTCGGAAAGCACGTAAAAGCCTCTATGACAGCCGTTACAGATAGTCAGAATCCCGAAAATCTGACAACCAGTTTAACCAAGGGGTATCGTGTTACCCAGTGTCTGGGTTGTGGTCCATGTAAAACACTGGTATTCGGATGCATCCAGTTAAACTGGAAGCCGACCCGAACATAGCTGGGAAACGACTAGCCAGATGATGACAGAAAGGTAAAAAATAATAATAATAATAAAAATAATAACCTTATCCACCCCTAACCTATAGCCCAATACATTTATTGCTTTAGTCTGCAATAGTCCTGCCCTAGTCGTAGGTTTTCCTTGGGTGCATTTGCATAATGCATACAAGGAAGATCTGCGATTGGTGCCTCACTGCATTAAAAACGACAAAGGGCCTCTACGAGTTGGCTTAGGCCCCTCGTACGCCTTCCAAAGGTCCGGAACCCAAGGGTTCCGAGAAATATAACCACATAAAAATAATAATAATAATAAATATTCCACAACTTTTCACACAACGCCATCTAGTCCCAAGCTAAGCTAAGAGCTTGTGTTATGGGAACTAAACAGCTGATAAACATACTTAAATACTTCTAAATACATATATATTATAGATAAATTACACCCAAGTGCAGATCAAATGATCGTGCTCATCACACAAACATTTGTCCTGGGTGGAAATCGAACCCACGACCTCCGGCATAGCATTCAGGGTCACTAACTACTAGACCAACCGGCCAGTCAAAGGCCAGTTTCCCATTTGACCACTATCTCACCCGATGGTCAGCGATGATCTGGTCGACGCTTGTCTAAAAGTAACTTATTCACTCTTGACATAAAGACCCCTAAGTATAGTTATTATCAGGAAACACAGACTCCGGCAGGAAATTCACTCCTTAGTTGTACGAATGTACAGTCAACAGCAAAAGTAGATGATCAAAATCAGAAATTCAATACTAATGAACGGAGTTCGCGCCAGAACTGTGTGGCGTCGAAGTGATTCAAAAGTATGTGATTGTAAATTATACCAAACATTTACTACCAGTACAGCGGCCATATGTTTGTGATCAGTTTTGACTCCAAAAGTTATAAACTCAATTCGCATCAGAACTAAGAAGTGAAAAAAAAATTCAAAACTAGTGAACAGCTAAAATCAAAAATTAAATGATGAAACTGAGGCCACGTGAAGCAAATAATTCATCCATACGTATTTTTTTATTAACCCAGTAATTTAATTAGTTATGTTTAAAACAGCTGAATTTGATAAAAAAAAATGCATATTAAATATATTTAATATATTTCATCCAATTGAACCCCTAAAAAAAACACTTGTTTCACTTTGAAATGTTTTTTTGGAAGTAGGTTGTTTTTTTTTGTAAAAGTGTTTTAATTTTTCACTTTTAGTGGGTCAGTTTGTAATTTATCTAAGTTACAATAGCCCAATGACAACTGCTCATCACCTCTTACAACATATTGCTTTTCTCGATACAGGGACGTAAATTGTTGAGGAGTTCTCCTAGTAAGATCCAGGAGATCTGGAGCTCCATGGTGAAGGCATCATCACCACTATGCATTTTGACAAGCTTAAATTACTTAGCAACTATATCTACCTAATCGAATCGCAACCCGTGAAATACTTAGATATAATTGAGTAGTTCCGATGCCCATCTGTGGTCTTCATCATCAGTTCCACTTTAGCAAACGGTGCTTTCCGAGAGCGAATGCACGAGTTACTATACAAAATACCCAAATCACTATAGGTGTTCCTATAAAATTTGAGGTTTTCCATCGATTTCCATAGGATCCCTTCATCAGATTCTGACTTGGTGACAATGAGACCACAGCGAGAGTATAACCCTTTCATACAAAAAAATAGTTTTGCAAATCCGTCTATATATGACGAAGTTATGCCCAAACATACATAAAAAATATACATATAAACATCCGAATTGATAACCTCCTCCTTTTTCAGAAGTCGGTCAAAAATAATAAAATTCAAAAACTTTAGTATTTAAACTGGTTTTTTTTTGTAACTTCTGGCAATGTTTAAAAGTAGCTGATGTGATACAAAACGATAATTATATAAATATTATCATCTTTGCATGTTTGTGAATTTATGTCAATGTTCAAAAGTACCTGATGTGATACAAAACGATAATTCAATGAATATTAATATCTTTGCATGTTTTTGAATTTTGTGTCAATGTTCAAAAGTAACTGATGTGATACAAAACGATAATTCGATAAATATTATTATCTTTGCATGTTTCGAATTTATGTCAATGTTCAAAAGTAGCTGATGTGATACAAAACGATAATTCAATAAATATTAATATCTTTGCATGTTTTTGAACTTTGTGTCAATGTTCAAAAGTAACTGATGTGACACAAAACGATAATTCGATAAATATTTTTATCTTTGCATGTTTCGAATTTATGTCAATGTTCAAAAGTAGCTGATGTGATACAAAACGATAATTCAATAAATATTAATATCTTTGCATGTTTTTGAACTTTGTGTCAATGTTCAAAAGTAACTGATGTGACACAAAACGATAATTCGATAAATATTTTTATCTTTGCATGTTTCGAATTTATGTCAATGTTCAAAAGTAGCTGATGTGATACAAAACGATAATTCAATAAATATTAATATCTTTGCATGTTTTTGAACTTTGTGTCAATGTTCAAAAGTAACTGATGTGATATAAAACGATAATTCGATAAATATTATTATCTTTGCATGTTTCGAATTTATGTCAATGTTCAAAAGTAGCTGATGTGATACAAAACGATAATTCAATAAATATTAATATCTTTGCATGTTTTTGAACTTTGTGTCAATGTTCAAAAGTAACTGATGTGACACAAAACGATAATTCGATAAATATTATTATCTTTGCATGTTTCGAATTTATGTCAATGTTCAAAAGTAGCTGATGTGATACAAAACGATAATTCAATAAATATTCATATCTTTGCATGTTTTTGAACTTTGTGTCAATGTTCAAAAGTAACTGATGTGATATAAAACGATAATTCGATAAATATTAATATCTTTGCATGTTTTTGAACTTTGTGTCAATGTTCAAAAGTAACTGATGTGATACAAAACGATAATTCGATAAATATTATTATCTTTGCATGTTTCGAATTTATGTCAATGTTCAAAAGTAGCTGATGTGATACAAAACGATAATTCAATAAATATTAATATCTTTGCATGTTTTTGAACTTTGTGTCAATGTTCAAAAGTAACTGATGTGACACAAAACGATAATCCGATAAATATTTTTATCTTTGCATGTTTCGAATTTATGTCAATGTTCAAAAGTAGCTGATGCGATAAAAATCATAACTCAATGATTGCTTTTGCCCAGTCGGCTACAATATTTTAAAACCGGAAGGTAGATTGATATTTTACATTAATGAGCAGAATAGCTTTAATATAATCCTGAATATTGTATAGGTAGCAGATTTCCGTTGAAAACGTAAGAAAATTATATTTCTTGAACATTTACCTATATTATTTGAATGTATGAATTATTTAGTAATCAATAAATTTTCAATAATATTATTAATGATTATAATAATATAATAATAATAGCAATATTTTTTCATACTCATGAATGTAAAATATCAATCTACCTTCCGGTTTTAATATATTGTAGCCGACTGGGCAAAAGCAATCATTGAGTTATGATTTTTATCGCATCAGCTACTTTTGAACATTGACATAAATTCGAAACATGCAAAGATAATAATATTTATCGAATTATCGTTTTATATCACATCAGTTACTTTTGAACATTGACACAAAGTTCAAAAACATGCAAAGATATGAATATTTATTGAATTATCGTTTTGTATCACATCAGCTACTTTTGAACATTGACATAAATTCGAAACATGCAAAGATAATAATATTTATCGAATTATCGTTTTGTGTCACATCAGTTACTTTTGAACATTGACACAAAGTTCAAAAACATGCAAAGATATTAATATTTATTGAATTATCGTTTTGTATCACATCAGCTACTTTTGAACATTGACATAAATTCGAAACATGCAAAGATAATAATATTTATCGAATTATCGTTTTATATCACATCAGTTACTTTTGAACATTGACACAAAGTTCAAAAACATGCAAAGATATTAATATTTATTGAATTATCGTTTTGTATCACATCAGCTACTTTTGAACATTGACATAAATTCGAAACATTCAAAGATAAAAATATTTATCGAATTATCGTTTTGTGTCACATCAGTTACTTTTGAACATTGACACAAAGTTCAAAAACATGCAAAGATATTAATATTTATTGAATTATCGTTTTGTATCACATCAGCTACTTTTGAACATTGACATAAATTCGAAACATGCAAAGATAAAAATATTTATCGAATTATCGTTTTGTGTCACATCAGTTACTTTTGAACATTGACACAAAGTTCAAAAACATGCAAAGATATTAATATTTATTGAATTATCGTTTTGTATCACATCAGCTACTTTTGAACATTGACATAAATTCGAAACATGCAAAGATAATAATATTTATCGAATTATCGTTTTGTATCACATCAGTTACTTTTGAACATTGACACAAAATTCAAAAACATGCAAAGATATTAATATTCATTGAATTATCGTTTTGTATCACATCAGGTACTTTTGAACATTGACATAAATTCACAAACATGCAAAGATGATAATATTTATATAATTATCGTTTTGTATCACATCAGCTACTTTTAAACATTGCCAGAAGTTACAAAAAAAAACCAGTTTAAATACTAAAGTTTTTGAATTTTATTATTTTTGACCGACTTCTGAAAAAGGAGGAGGTTATCAATTCGGATGTTTATATGTATATTTTTTATGTATGTTTGGGCATAACTTCGTCATATATAGACGGATTTGCAAAACTATTTTTTTGTATGAAAGGGTTATACTCTCGCTGTGGTCTCATTGTCACCAAGTCAGAATCTGATGAAGGGATCCTATGGAAATCGATGGAAAACCTCAAATTTTATAGGAACACCTATAGTGATTTGGGTATTTTGTATAGTAACTCGTGCATTCGCTCTCGGAAAGCACCGTTTGCTAAAGTGGAACTGATGATGAAGACCACAGATGGGCATCGGAACTACTCAATTATATCTAAGTATTTCACGGGTTGCGATTCGATTAGGTAGATATAGTTGCTAAGTAATTTAAGCTTGTCAAAATGCATAGTGGTGATGATGCCTTCACCATGGAGCTCCAGATCTCCTGGATCTTACTAGGAGAACTCCTCAACAATTTACGTCCCTGTATCGAGAAAAGCAATATGTTGTAAGAGGTGATGAGCAGTTGTCATTGGGCTATTGTAACTTAGATAAATTACAAACTGACCCACTAAAAGTGAAAAATTAAAACACTTTTACAAAAAAAAACAACCTACTTCCAAAAAAACATTTCAAAGTGAAACAAGTGTTTTTTTTAGGGGTTCAATTGGATGAAATATATTAAATATATTTAATATGCATTTTTTTTTATCAAATTCAGCTGTTTTAAACATAACTAATTAAATTACTGGGTTAATAAAAAAATACGTATGGATGAATTATTTGCTTCACGTGGCCTCAGTTTCATCATTTAATTTTTGATTTTAGCTGTTCACTAGTTTTGAATTTTTTTTTCACTTCTTAGTTCTGATGCGAATTGAGTTTATAACTTTTGGAGTCAAAACTGATCACAAACATATGGCCGCTGTACTGGTAGTAAATGTTTGGTATAATTTACAATCACATACTTTTGAATCACTTCGACGCCACACAGTTCTGGCGCGAACTCCGTTCATTAGTATTGAATTTCTGATTTTGATCATCTACTTTTGCTGTTGACTGTACGCACAATGAATGTGTTTGTTTTAGCAGTCTAGGAGTTACCCACAAAAACAATGATACTGGTTGCAAGTTATTAATGTCCGTGATTAAATACGTTCAAAATCTCATCTCTGTGAGGATCAATGTCAAAAACTTGACAATTTTTTTTTGTAAATTATCAAATTAAAATGCAAACGTTGTTAAAATACACAAATATCCTCGCCTTTGTTCAAAAAAACAACAAATTACTTGCAGCTCATCCACGGTAGTCGCGCATTCAACCAAAGGACACCAGGTAATTATTTGATCCACTGCAGGGCAAATGCCTCTTCTCACAGAAAGAAGGCTTGGCATTAATCGCTACGCTTGCTCAAGGTGGGAACATTCTTAGGAACTATAATTATTGCCAGCCTAAATTTCCTTACGACGTTTCCCTTCACCAATGATGTCCATGATAAACGTCATCCTCATCCAGAGCCCGACTTCACCCACTGTTGGGTTTAAGCCTCTCTTTGCTGGTCAAACTTCACGTCCTTGTGCCATGGTTGACCACGATACGCCATCTGCCGCCTGACGACCAACACTTCTCCAGCCGTTTCTAGGCCGCCACTCAGTCACGGGTTTACTCCACCAGTGCATCACCGCACCAAGCTAGGTGTCCTAAACTTACAAAGTACATAATCATGAATTTGAAATGTCTGGTACATGTCTTCTGACGTATTGCTCCTGGCTAGCCTCCTGGAGGCCTTGTGAATTGAAGCCGGTCGTCCATAAGCAATACGTTTGACCGGTTAAGCAGATAGTAGCGCCACCCCGCAGTAGGGTGCACTGCGAGACGCCCTCTATCAAAAAAAAAAAGATCTGGTACATGTCTAGGTTACAGACTACAGCCTCGTGCACAAAAGGTTAGAGTTGAACCACTTACCCATCACGAAATACATTATTATTATAAGGATGATATAATGTGTGTCGTGTACTGTTATGAAAATTCAAAAATATTCAAGAACTTGACACTTTTAAGTTACAAACAATACGATGAAACAGCCAAAAATGCACACAAAGTGAGTTAATTGGATACGAAACAAACTCAAGTTCCCATTGTCCGTGCGATCTATTACGTCAATTGCGCAAGAGTGCGCGTAGGAACTCATCTATGGTGAAACTCTCGCTACTCTGTATACTAGTCGGCTACTTAGGATCGATTTATGTACTTACATATATATACTACTAATAATGCTGCTAAAGACACGCCTTATACTAATTATTTTACTGTTTAGCATTCTGTAAGAATCATTTTTGTTTAAACTTTACGTAAGTAATATACCACATTTGCTGATTTTGTTTTGTTGTTGTAACACCCTGTGTTCTCATCAGACATTATGCTGAGCTGAAGCCCTTTTGGCATTATGATCTTTGTAGATTACAGTTTTAAGGTGCATTTTGCTGTAATGCCTATTAAAGCATTTCTCTTTCCTTTGGCAATATATTTATAGGTTTGTTTAAAAGAAGTGCTTCAGAGCAAAGGCATAGTGCACGTCACGCGGTTTCCCGTACCCGAGGATAGAATTTTTCAAATCGGCCTAGTTTTTAAGTTTATTCGTTACATGAAATACAAAAATATAATTTCCTTTTTGTCTAGTATTAATATAAAATTTAAAACTTAGATGAACATCTTGTACTTTTTTGGCACTCTAATATTTCCACCAAAACAATGGATATCTACAAAGTCGGCAAGAAGCCGCTCAGTTCTATTTATTTATTTATTTGCTGAATACAGGTGTATATAAAGATCTTACAAGTCATAACCGTCATAAGTTATACAGTTTCTTAAACCATATTCTACCATTTAAGGTGTACGAATTATTATTTAAGTAATTGATCATTTTTAAATTGCATTATCTTAATAAAATGTCTGAGTGTTAGATTATCTATTATTACGTTAAAAGGTATTACAAATAAAATAATTTATAAAGATGTCTTAAAAGAATGTCATTAAAACATATGGATTAATATGCAAATCTAAACTCTGAGCATTGCTGGACATGTCATCAAAATAATCTTGTAGTTTTTGTCAGTTTTCTAAGTAGCTACTTCTATCAAACAACCAACTGCTGCTGTCTCACCGCAGGGTCAAAGTCCTCTTCTCACTCGGAGAAGGTATTATAATTAATCACCACGCTGAATCAAAGTGAGTTGAAGATCTCAGACTTATACAAAAAGACAAAGATTATTAAGTATCAAAGATTCACGATATTTTCTTTCAGCAGTTTAAGTTGTGAGATAAAGTTCAAATCGAAACTCTTATGTTTGTACTGTACCCAATACCTCATGCATTAGAGACAAGAATTTGACCACTGGACTATCAAGACATTCTTCTTCGCAAAATGCAAATAAAAGTATAAGTTTGAGAACAATTCACTAGTGACCGAATCGTAACAATTTTTTACCACTTTCACTTGCACATCAAGTATAAAATCAAAAGTAGTGAAGTCCTTTAAAAAAAGTCTTACTACTCTGCACACTTCCCATGTTCAACTAGCGTTAAGATACAATACGTAATGTAAATAGGGCCGACTGGTGCCCCCGTTAACCCGAGAGATCACCTCAATGCACGACCCGGCCATCGAACCCGCGACCTTTGCAAAGAAAGTCGCTTTATGTAACCAGTGCGAACCGCAAGCGCACCTCTTGCCTTAACAATTATTTGGCTATTATTTATGCGCTGTAACTCAAACAATACTGGACAGATTTTAATGCGGTTTTCTAGAAAAAAATTGTTTATTTTTTTGAGTACACATTGGTGTAAATGCCATTGTCATGGGTGCAGCCGTTCAAGAGATGTGGGCGTATTTGAAAGTGCGAATTTTAATTTATGTATTGCACCGGGCAAGATTGTGTCCGTGGCATTAAGTTTTCTCAATAATTTATCTGTCTGAGAGCCTTGTGTCGTGTTGATGACATAATAGTGTCCGACTTTGAGAACAAAGTTTTTGATATCTTCTAGGGTACCGTAACTAACACTTTAAAAAAAAATCTACCGTTACGTACAAAATGCTCAAGTAGCTGTAACGATAATGCCATTTTTATTTTAGTTACCTCCTACAATAAGACCAAATAACAATAACTGTAAACACAATCATATTACCGACGCGAACTCAACAAACACCACGTTAATCTGTCGTGTACTTTTCGAGTAACGAACATTACACAAACAGACATGTGTCGAAAAAAACAGTACGGAACATTAATCAACACAAGGTCGACGATGCTTGACCGGTTTTTAATAACATCTTATGCTAAACAGTTTCAAGTTTTTTTAACAAGGAGAGAGGTGCATCTGCAGTTATCGAAGATATTTTGCAATCAACGAATTTGATTTATAGTATACTTACACAAAAGCGTAGGTATTAACAAAATAATAAATAAAATATCAAATTAGGCTGAGGATCAGCTCTATTTTACCTAGAATTGAGGTAGCACATCTAAATTGTAAATGTAATTTATTTATTTGGTGTAATTTACGTACTTTACGTTTGGTCCAGAATATACGAATATTAATACTATTAAAAAAAAATATGATCCTACTTTCTTTCTACTTCACGATAGCAAGAATTTAAGCACTTGTCCCTGTATGAACTATTAGAGAAACTTGGTGTATACAGGCAGTGTACCTCTTTGTTTTAAGTAAGTCCTAATCTATACTAATATTATAAAGAGGAAAGGTTTGATTGTTTGTTTGCATTGAATAGGCTCTGAACCTACTGGACCGATTTTGAAAAATTCTTTCACCGTTGGGTTGCTACACTATCTCCGATGAAATAGGCTACTTTTTATCCCTGTATTCCACGGGAACTACGTGGGTGAAACCGCGTGAGGTCTGCTAGTATCTTATATATCTACTAATAATTAACCGACTTCAAAAAAAGGAGGAGGTTTTCAATTCGGTTGATTTTTTTTTTAGGGTTTGTTACCTTATTACTCCGTCATTTATGGACCGATGTTCAATTTTTTTTTCATTTGACTATACATATTGTCATACTAACAGATTGGTCTCATTTGTATCAAAACTCATATCTGATGAGGGATCCTCGAGGAATTGAGGGAACTCCTCAAATAATAATTAGGTTCACACGTACCGAGTTTTACATTTTTTGTAACAAATCAAGCATTTTCATTTAGAAAGTAACATTTGGTGAAGAAAAACCGATGAAGAAGACAGACAACGGAACTCTTTTGATTGCTATAGTCAGATGTCTATGCAGAGTTTTTGTATTTCCATAACTTAACATTACGCCTGTCTATTTAAAAAGGTGCCCAGCATAGATGTACAGATTAATGTTTAGAAAGAACTTCTTTAGCAATTGCTAACCGATTTCAATGACTATTTCAACTTTTTAAAGACTAAAAAAAGCTAAATATTAACATTTTTACAAAAAAACAACAGAATTCTTAAAAAAAACACTAACAGGTGAAAAATAACTCCAGTTTTGGAAGTCGCTGGCCAATAATGAACGAAACAAAACCACCAAAGCCACAGAGTTCCGATACCGGAGTTATTCTTGACCTGTTAGTGTTGTTTTGAAGTTACTATCAATTTTAAATTTTGAATATAATTTATTTTATTTTTTTGATTTTTTTTTTAATTCATTTTATTTTTTTATTTTAATTTATTTTATTTTTTGATTTTAATTTTAATTTCTTTTATTTTTTGATTTTAATTTTTAATCTTACGTGTAATTTTAATTTTGATTTAAATACACTAAAATTTTGTAATGTAATCTCGTTGACTAACATAGTTTTTAAGTGCACTTATACTACTTGTACATAATATGGACTTGTAAATTAGTCTGAAGTAAAAGATTTTTATTTTATTTTTATTTTTATTAATTATCACATACCATATTTTAAGGTAGACTGGTAGAAGAAACGCCTATGGCGCTATTATCTCCGCCGTATTTTTACGTTACTTTTACTTGTGAATAAAGTTTGAATAAATAAACATAATAATATGAAATTAAACCATCTACTTACAAACACGTCGCACTATCACTATTATCTTCTAGTGACTTATATACATATACTCAAGTTTGGTGCCAGGTTTTCGACAGAATGATGTACGACCTTTATTTATATCGGGAAATATAAGCTTGAAGTCATGTTAAGTTTCATGGTAGACAAATAGGTCGACGCAGCAGACAGCCACTCCACGACACTGCAACACCCCGACTCACTGGGGCATCAGCAGCAACACCCCGACTCACTGGGGCGTCACCGCAGACAGTTCCGACTCACTGTGAACTATGCGGCATCGGGTTCCGACTCACTGGAACACCTCACTGGCCTGGCAAGCACTCCAAGACTCAACCTGCTATCGACCTTCGGTCTCGGAGGGGAGTGATGTAGCGACATCTATCTCGCCACATACGAACTATCCTACATCGCGCTATTAAAGTTATCCGCGCAGTTTGAACGTATACAAGTTCCCGACTACAACCGTTGGGCAGTAGTTAGCCCACCAGACACAACACCCGTCTGGTCGGAGGATCCTCCCTTTTCAATGGTGGATGAGAAACTTTACACCCTGTTCCTCCTACCTTCCTCCTTGCGCATGAGGCCGGCTACTGGCTTCACGCGTACCCTTCTTCAAATACCGGAACATTTCTTGAGCCTGACTCGCTCCGAATCGCAACCTGTCTACGGCTTGGGGTTCCGGTCTGCGCTCCTCATAAATGTCCCTGTGGCAGTGATGTCGACAGGCTAGGACATCACGGACTGTCATGCCAAAAAAGTGCAGGCCGTTTCTCGAGACATTCCGCACTTAACGACATCATACGCCGGTCCCTTGCCACCGTCAACGTGCCAAGTCTACTTGAGCCGACTGGTATTGCAAGAGACGATGGCAAGAGACCGGATGGTATGAGTTTGATTCCATGGAAGATGGGCCGGGTGCTGGTATGGGATGCAACCTGTTCAGACACGCTGGCCCCTTCCCATCTACATGGAACCAGCATCAGAGCTGGTGCGGCTTGTGAAGCGGCTGAAAAAGGTAAATTATCAAAATACAGGGGTCTAGGCTCCGAATATGATTTTGTCCCATTCGGTGTCGAGACCCTTGGTCCGTGGGGTCCTACCGCTATAAAGCTTTTTAATGAAATTACGAAAAGGTTGGTCGAGGTCACAGGAGACCGAAGAGCTGGCAGCTACCTCGGACAAAGAATTAGTCTAGCTATTCAAAGGGGGAACGCTGCCAGTATCTTCGGAACCTTGCCTAAAGGGACTCCTTTTAATAATATATTTTAGTTACTATAGTTTTTTTTTTTTTTTTTTTTAGTATTGTCTAAGATAATATTGTTGTTTGTGTTAACTTATTACTTATTTAAGTTAGTTTAGCTGTAATGATGTGCTTGTATATTCATTTAGTTTTTATTATTTTAACCACTCGTAGGTAATAATAGGTCTTTATGTCAATATTGTCTTCGTTTCTGATCATGGTCTTGTTAATTTTTCCTCTCGGTTGCTGGACTTTATTTGTGGGAGTGACTTCGTAAAAAGGGACGGAATTGTGTTACAGGAATGCGCGCTCTACTTGTTTTTTTTTCTCTGTTCGTTCTATTTAAAGACGTTTAAGTTCAATTTTGTTTACCTATGGATGGTCAAGTCGTCTGATTGTTTGTAACCGACTGTAAAAGTTATAATTATATTCTATGTTCTTTTCTAACTTTTTGTCTAACAGTTTGAGTACTTTATGGGACCAACCCAAATGTGATGAGGGGATCTCCTGAAGTTCCGAGTTGAGCACGCGATGACTGACAAATGCATGCACTGACTGATCTGGTCCCCTCATATCAGCATGGTTCTTACATAATTGGACCTAGATAATGTCTGGACTTTAAAAGAGACTACAACTGAGTTTCTTTCGGTGTTTCTTCTCAGAGTAGTCAGGTAGTCAAACTCCGATCTCATCTACAAGTTAAAAAATGACGTGTAAAAGTGTTTATGAAAACCTATTTACAACATAAATACCTATCATTTTATATTTTTTTTATCACAACCGTTCAGTATTCTGTACAAGGTTTATAAAATTAACATTTGGAAAATAAACTTTCACGTCTTTAAATAAAAAATCTTAAAGCCTCTTGTGCAGTCTCAGTCTAAATAATTGATGGCTGTAGTAAGGACTTTAAATTTTAACATTCAATTTTAAAACTAACATAATTTAATCTGCATTGAGAATAATTTTTCACATCTGACATCTTAATATACCTCAGCATCTGACACAAATAACAATGCTTATTGCCAAATAAAAAATCTGCCGCAAGGTCTGCCATTTATTGTGTACATTGCAAATAAATCGATTACTTACACATCTCGGTACTATCTCGTTTTTCAATCGATTAGAAATCTTGGCTCGGTCACTCGTTAGTCACTTCCTATGACGTTATGTTCCCACAATTATCTTTGGAGCATAGATTAATAGGTAATTAATGCAGACAAGACAGTTGTTTGAAAAGATTGGTAATTTATTACTTTTTTTATTCATTGTATCTCAGGTGTCAAAATACAATGTTTGAATATGAGGATTGCAAAACCAATAGGTTTGAAATACAATGTTTAATAGTACCAATATTATCGAAGTGGGGTGTTATAAGTTTGAAGTGTGCGAGCATGTTAGTGAATCTGTGCATCGTAGCTCCCAAACTAATGACTGAAAGCTGTCTTAATCGAAATAATTCTCAATTGTTAATGATAAATACCTGTACATTCATTTAAAGACCATGAGTTAAAGTCCTATGTGGCAAAACCATCTTACCAACTTTTACTCTGCGCGCTTGATTAGAAATTGGGTGTACCTACTGTTACTTTTCTGGTATTTTCAAGACCTTGGTAACCTTGGACTGATGCTGCAGTAACAAATACCCTGTAAAAATGCAAAAAAAAATATAGTTGGCTGATAATAACCACCAAGACTGTATTAATTAATGGTCACACAACCATGGAATAACCTAGTCAAAGTTCGATCAACCCATAGCTACATCTAGCCGCAAATTGGCGAGGGATAATATATATAGACACGGTTTTGAAATAAAAACAATGTAGGTAATTTTGTATTAATCTTGTCTTCACCGGAAACAACTTATTGTATCACATCTGCTCATTGCCCTAATCTTTGTCTCACGCGTGGGAACCTGACGTACTTGAACTTACTTTCGATTGTCAATCTCCCGACAATGATGGGAAACTGTAACTGCCATCCTCAAACCATTGTCGGTTTAAGTGTAGTGATTTGTTGAGTAGCAAAGTGTTGGTTTGTGTGAAAATTATGATGCTTGCCGAACGTCATGGTGGAGTAATGAATGACGGCTGTTTATTGACCGAATATAATAGCTTGACGTGCCGCGGTTTTTGCTGAAGCAGATTATACATAAAGCATCTTAAACTCTTTGTTTCTTTTTTAACGCTGGATATTATTAATCTATCTCGGTTGCTATCTTGATCCCGATCTTTGTCTGGAACCAATCAACGACCGAATTCGCCTATCCGAGTCTTAAAGATGTCCAATCAGAAGCAGCCGTCAAAAACAAAGGATCGGGATTTGGATTGAGATAGCATATTAATATCGGGCGTTATACTGGAAAAAATTGACATTTGCTCAACACATTTGTAGAAATAAAAGAGAGCCTTTGATACTCGGTGAAAGTGTATAGCTATCAAATAGCGGAAGATTTTTTTAAATAGGTTCTGTGGTTTTTGTGTTAAATCACCGAAAGTAAACTCTCCTTTTTATGATATTCTAGTATGAATAAAGTTTTTCTTGACTGCACTTTAGAAACGAATTGACAAAGTCGATAACAGCACGCGTAGCATGATCACCGAAGAAACGGTCTTTGTCGTGTCTCGGAAGAAAAGAAATTAAGTGTTCATGCTACGCAGGCAGGTTTATTGAAAGAAATTTGACAGATTGAGGTTCCTGTCTATATAATCTGTCACTTTGCCGATTCGTCTGTAGACAAAGGCCGTTTCTTCGGTGTTCAATGTGTTCATGCTACGCATGCAGGGACTAAACAGTTATAAATACCTCATAAACCTACTCAATGACTGTGTGATTTTTTTTATCAAGAATTTTGAAGGATATTAGGTACCAACCCCAACAAACGGTTACTTGTATTTTTCTTTGACTTTGATACGGTGTTCACCGTCATAATGTACAGACAAGTTACCCCAATGTGTCATGTTTCTAATGTTTATTACTTGCTACTACTTGTATTTTATGAAGTACTTAGTGAAGGCAGTATTTTCTGGCAACTGTTATTATACTTAAGGGCTTAGGAAAACTCAATGAAACAACGATTTACTACGAACTAAAAGATTATTTATTGGTAACTATAAGCTAAGAATATTGAATTACAATTAAAATTATTGAACATTTTGTTTAAATACAATATGGAGCGACAAAAAATTGACTGAATAACAATGATTTAATTTCAAATGCTTAACCTTCTATTAATTCTGGAATATAATCTAACTTAAATATTACATTGAAATCTTATCTTATTAATTTATCCTGGAATCTTATCTAATAGCTGTTACTTAATAAATACTGAATTACAATAATTGAAATAAAATGATTTGGTATGAACATTGACTTTGGAATCTAATCTAATTTACCTACATATATGTTTTAAACAATAGGATAGCTTAATTACTAATAAGAGCACTGCAATTAAACTTAAGTTTAACTTAGTCTAAAAAAATATAGCTTGCATTCCTCTCGTGGGTTTTCTGGCCGGCCAATTAAGGCAAGCCTGAGATGGGGAGAAGCATTCTACCTGGAGACCAGCCCAACAGATTGGCAAAAGCTGCCTTGTTTAATATTAGTTTATTATTATAGTAACTAATACATCAGGTATGCTGTCGCGGAACTGGTTGATATTCAGAATTCGTTAATACACAAAATTACAAACAATAAGAGGAAACTTATAATGACACATTATTATCAAAAATTTAAATAATAAAAACACCCGTGGGATAATATTGTTGGTACTAACATCATAACTTATTATGTAAATACATGTCTTCCTGAATACAGTTTCGTGATATTGTTTAGATTACAAAAACTTAAACAAATAATAACAAAAATAAAGTAGTTAAAATAAAATAACGCAGTACGAGTAATGGATATCCCAGAAGATTTTTCTGCGGTAGAACAAGTTTAACGGTATTCCTTCTTCTAAATGTCCCGATAAAGGATTCCGTATGATTTGGTTTAACGTGTTCAACCTGAAAGCTACTTCAGTGCATCCAATAGCTAACACTGGATCAGGTGCTACAAGAGACCATACAGTAAGTTCATGCACAATTCTAGTTGTACCAGCTACAAATATCGAGTCGTTTATTGTAAGAATCTCGGGCTGCAACTGTACTTTTCCTCCACTCTGCGTCTTCCACATTGTATTAATAATGTATTTGATATCCACCAAATTCTGTGGGATAAATAAATTATGCGGGTATCCAAATTCACGGAAAATAGCCTCGAGTATTTCCCACATGTATGTATCACCGTATAGCGCTGCATTGTTTACTATAGGTCGTATAATCACAAAGTTTGTATTTGTGTCCATAATGATCATAACTTTCATTCCGCTGGGATTGTAAATATGACGAATGAAGTCCACATTTATTATGTTTAGGAGCCAGGACCCTAGGCCGTGTTGTTTGTTTACTAGTGAGCGATGTACATCGGCGGTGGGGGAGCAATCTACACATTCATCGAGAATAAGTTTTATAATTGCTATCGGCACGAGATAATGTCTTTTCAGCGATAAGAAGATGTTAATGGCACTCGCGTGATTAGACTTCACATGTTCCTTCATTACAAGGTCAAACATCATATCTTCGGGTATCACTTCCACTACGATTTCGTACTCCTTTTGCGCAACATTTATAATAATCCTCTTATGCAAGGAATGTCCAAATCCTCTGGGCTGCACGACGAAGGCACCGGCTTTCTCGGAGCCATTGAGTAAGTCTCTTACCATGGCTTCGACACACGCGGAGGTTCTAAACCTCAACTTATTACTTTGTATATTGTTAAGTTTTTTGAGATAGCGCTCTTTACAAATACTATAGTTTACAGACATGGCAATTTTTTCATTTTCTTTGATTATCAAACAACGAGACGGCGGCGTCTCGAAAGATTCGGGTACACTGAGAGCTCGAGGGCGGGTTTTGCGAAAGGGGGATGCAGCGTTGCGCAGGGTGCGACCCAGCTTAAACTATTAAAGTGCGCCTGGATTTTTCGTACCAAACAACAATGAACTCAATGCACTAAGAAAAAAAGCTCTTATTCTTTGTGAATGAAATTTTGTGTAACTTTATGATATAAATAAAACCTCACCCTTTCATTTGGAAATTTGGAATCCGACATGTCTATACTTACTTGCTCATAATGGGACCCTTATAAAAGATCACTGTTTAGCCATCTGCCACACAGGTTTTGATGGTTTAAACGTGTTTTTATGTTAAGTAAAGCCCGTTTATTACTGCAAAATTTATTAAACATACTTAAATGTATTTTTAAATTCTATTTTACCTTCATTTTTTAAACGAATCTACTCATGGAGTCAGATGAGATGCATGTGTAGTTATAGAAGTAGTTATTTGTTACCAAAAAGTTTCCATTATCATTGTTTGTTGGTACTCTAATGACAATAAATGGTTGGTTTGTTTATGAGCATACCTATAACTTCACAAATTTGCTTTTGATAAACGTCATGTTACAACCACTCACGGAGGAACGATCGAACGTTGCGCAAAATGAACCCTGAGCTCCAGCTTATGGGGTTCAAAACACGTAACTTCAATGTGGGCGGGTTTATGTTCGTCAGCTACAGTCATGTATATTATGACAAACTAAAATTTATATTTTTTTCTTATTCACTTTATAAATAAATAGTGGTAGTTGTAGTTTTCTTTGCTTATATTTTTACTCTTACGACTATGTTTACAGGATTAACCAAATGCAATAGTGGGGTTTTACAAAACAAAATTAACTTATCCTACTTACTATTATAAACTATCTAACCTTAATTATGTAAATCTACACATACCAATAACATGAAACAATAAAATCATTACAAATCATTAAGAATACTAAATAATACTACTGTTAAATGTGCCTAGAACACCACTCATAAAGACCACATGACGAATTTAAAAGATTCATTAGTTGCTCAAGTTATACAAGTTGGAAGGATCATTGACCCTTTTTCGGACCTCATGAGTTCTTGTCACTATTCTGGACCCCAAAAGGCTGCTATTCATAAGTTCTAACAAAACATAACACCAACATTGTACACTTACTTCCCAATAAACGTTTTGACTTTGACACACCCCAAAGTGTTTAAATTTTCACCGGCTTTTCCTTATTTTCAAGTTTTTTGGTGCTCTTTTTACTTTAAACTACATATATTTTATTCATTACTTATTGTGATAAAGATACCAATACAACTACTATGTAGGTACTAACTAACTACTAGTTGTAGACACGTACGTGTCTACTTAGGACAAGTAGTCCAGTTCGGTAGGTCCGACTTCAAGAAAGAGGTCACTCGCCGAATCCAACTCGGCTGGGCAGCGTTCGTATCGTATGCGTAATATCTTCTCGTGCGACATACCTCAGTGTCTCAAGTCGAAGGTTTTCGACCAGTGAGTGTTGCCAGTGATGACTTATGGCACTGAAACGTGGTCCCTCACTATGGGCCTTATGAGTAAGCTCAAAGTAGCCCAACGAGCTATGGAGAGGGCCATGCTCGGGGTCTCTCTGCCTGATAGAATCAGAAATGAGGAGATCCGTTGAAGGACCAAGGTTACCGACATAGCCCAGCGGATTAGCAGGATGAAGTGGCAGTGGGCAGGGCACATAGCACGGAGGACTGTTGACCGATGGGGTCGAAAGGTTCTCGAGTGGAGGCCACGTATCGGCAAGCGCAGCGTTGGACGTCCACCCACAAGGTGGACCGACGACCTCATTAAGGCCGCGGGAACGAGCTGGATGCAAGCCGCTTCCAACCGGTCTTATTAGAGATCTATAGGGGAGGCCTATGTCCAGCAGTGGACTTCCTATGGCTGAAATGATGATGATGATGAACTAACTACTATAAAAAAACACCAAGGCAACTTATCATAATCAAAACATCACGCCTGTAATCCCCGAAGGGCTAGGCAGAGGTGTACCTAATAATAACACCCACATCTCGCCAGTTATGTCTGAGTCCCATGTAAGACCACCTTCATATTTCAGCCGCTGCAGGAAGTTTCACATTCTTCCACTAAATGAGCGGAGAAAAATTGCCGATATGGCATTCCTTTTTAACTTGGTTAATGGTTGAACTGATTGTTCTGAACTGACGAGCAAAATTGGGCTGCGTGTTCCATCCTTCATCTTAAGAAATCATTAACCTCTGTATGTTCCCTCTGTACGGTGCATATATTGACAAAACTCTTACGTAATATGAGCTAGCAGGGTTTACAACTTGATGTGTCAGAGTGTTGATGATCTTGACTTATTTACCACCAGTGTTCCTAAACTAAGAAGAATACTGTGCAAAGACTTCTTTGGATGTGACTGAAGCCTTTTCTAATTCTCTCCCTGAGTGTGTTACTTACCTATTCTTACTTTCTCTTGCCTGTCTACTTTTCTTTGTGCTACCTTAATATTGTCAGTGAAAACTTTTAACTGGCCTTCTTTCATTATCTGTCAACTATCTGTATCCTAGCTGTAAGTTTTCTTAAGAAATAAAATAAAATAATAAATAATAAAGCAAGTCGTATATAATTTGTCCCATAACTTAAATATACTACGAGTACTAAAACGTCATCTAAAGTGGAAGATAAGAAATCGCTTCCTGGTAAGAAGAATGTAGGAATGTACTGACAGTGTAATAACTCTACACTACAATTCAGACAATGGTACGTCAAAAAACAAAACGTACTTTAGCGTTCAGTTCATGTAAAGCGATTATAACAGAAGGTACATTGAGTAATAAAAAAACAAGTTTAAGTTTTTGTGTAATATTTTAACGTTTTCATTTCTTATGTGTTTAATTTCAATCTTGTTTGTAATACCTACATTTACATAGAGGTATTGTCAACTACTTTTATAATGAAGAGTACCTACATGAACAAAATATTATTTTTATTCAACAGTGATTCAACACAACATATTGCTATAATTCAACGTAACGGTCAATCAAGATTATCTGCAACCCTAGTTGAAGTGGGCTTGTATCATCAAGCTACCCTAAAACTGTCAAATGTTCCCAATTGAACATGAACCTTATTTTGTTTGTGATTAAGTTGTAAAACTATAAAAAAAATTGACAAATTGGGGTACCTTGAAGTGCTGGCCTCTGTAAATGAAAATCTCTTTACTGTACGTCCATTTCAACAAATCTAATATTAGGGTACGTCATTATTGCATCCGAAACTAAGAGATTAATAAAAGCATTGGGGTTGCACCCTTTGCTTATAATATTAAGTCTTAAACCCCTTTTATACGGAAGGCGGAGCTTGCTTTGTTCAAATCCATCATGGCCGCTGGTTTATTTTTTTTATTGTACATTAAACGTTGTTGTTGTTTTGTGTTTTATTGTTTAAGAATATATTTTGACCATTGACGCTCTTACATTATCTATTAGATGCTCCAAACTTACGTTGGATGGACTAGAAGTTATAAGAGTAATTTTGAGCCTAATATAACAAAAACACCACTTAGAAGCTAATATTATATTAATACGTAATGTATTTTTATAACACATTTGCTCGTAAAAGGTACCTTATTCCGCCAAATTCAGCATCGTAATGTATCTCATTACGTACTAGTGCGTAATGGTAATGTAAAACGCACGGTTTGTAAGATAACCCGACCTAAAACGAACGGTTCCTTTTTTTAAATCTTAGCAAAGAGTTTTTATGTCAGAAAAGTAGTCAACAATTTATGAATATAATTAACTTTGGGAGATAGAATATAAAAAGTAAACATTTAATTCGTTAATTTAATTAATTTTGACAATAAATTACAACCATTAATAACCAAAACCAAAAAAATTATTAATTAATTTACTTTATCAGTAATACTGGCTGTTTACGTGCCTTTGACTTAAAAATAACTGATGCGCGCGCATCACCAATTTGTGATCAAGTTAAAATTATTCCGCGCGCTATTTCTTTTCGCTGTATTGTTTTTATTTGAAAAATTCAGTCCGAGTTTTATTTATTTCCTCGCAAATATGTTATAAAACGTCGTAGGACATACGTGCGCTTTGATAATTACAGCCTCTGCTTTCTTGTAGCCCACGCCTGAGGCTTGGGCTAGCAATATTGCCTCGACTATAATTATCAACCTACCGGACTAATATCATAATGTACTATTATATTGAACAAAGGTATTTGCAAATTACAAAATCAAAGGAACAAAATATTTTTGTCTTGTGTTCAAAACTACGTCGTCTCTCTTGTTTCTAAAATATAATTATAGTTTATGATATACTCTCAAATAATTTGGCTTTCTATTTGAAAGAGAATTTTAAAAATTGGTTTAGTAGATCCAGAGATTTTACACCCTACAACATCAGAAATTCTCAAACTTTTTCTCTGTATAATATTGCCTACTTAGTCTAAACTAGCGACTCGGCCCGTCTTTAAAAGATCTACGCATACACATGGCAAAAAACGAATCTGTTTTAAACTATGTACATAAAGGTAAATAGCACTGATCGATAATCAAATTAATGTAACTAAGTAACTGAATGTTTAAAAAAAAACTTATTTCAAACGGTTCCAGAGCAAAAGGCTTTTTTCTAAAGATTGGCGGTTAAAGCTTGTTAAATATGAAAAGAGATAAAAAATTCTAATTTAAATATAATTTATTTAAGTTAGTGTTTTTATTCCTTGTTTGTAATTCAATTAGTAGAAAAGACAGAAAATAAGAGATATATTTTGTAATAATACTCAAAAGAAAATTAGACATTTTACAAAATGTTGCTCTTAACACCTGAGGAATCCACGCAAAGAGAATCAGTAATAAAATGTTTTTTTTATCTATTATGCACAGACCTCTTACCTCGGGATTCATGTAGGGACGGACCTACGTATTGTATAATTATCACTAGCTTCAAAAACGGTAAAGAAAAACATTGTGTGCAAACCGGTGAAGAAAAACACCATGTGCAAATACCTGACAGATATTTTTCGACTGCATGTGATCCCAAGTCAGAAGCCCATGGGCGGTATAAAAACTCTGACACCAACAGGCTTAGCCATATTACAAATTCTATTTCTATTATCGTAATCGATAAGGCGACAATAGAAATAAAATGGCATATATGGAATCAGCTGTTTGTCAACTGTCAAGTGTTAACCAGTAGAATTTGTAATAGGTATGGCTGAAAATAAAATACACTTGACAGTTGACAAACAGCTGATTCCATATACGCTATTTTCTTTCTATAATAGAAATAGAATTTGCAACATGGCTAGGGCTGCAGGTTATTGTTGTGCAGAAACCAATTTGGTCTCAAATAGGAACAAAATACATAACCTTTAAGTAGACGATACTTTTCTTTCCCTTAATCTCTGACATTTCGTGATCAAGTGACCTTTTGTAGTTCCTTATTCTCAGTATTTTCGTCGGGTTTTCCTGACGTGCAATCAACCAGTCACATTCCTCATGAATTCAGTACTGCAGCCCTGGTCTGAAACCCTTTTCTATTTGAAAAGGTTGATACAAAATGCTGACAACTGCTCACGTTTCACTGCTACAAGCAATTACTTAGAACACGGTACGTTTTTCCCACTTATTTTAAGTTAGAAAACTATAACTTTAGGACAAAAAAAAAAAAATTTTATGTCAGACATTTATTCACATTTATACCATAAATTTATGTCAAAATAAGAGCATCAAATGTCAAGCACCTATCCTGAATGTTTGATGTAACCGAAAATTAGAAAGATATTTTAATTCTACTAATATATAAACGCGAAAGTTTGTGAGTATGGATAGATGGCTTTCACGTAAAAACTTCTAAATGGATTTCAAAAACATTTTGGTATGGAGTTAGCTGATACCCTAAATTAACACATAGACTACTTATTATCCCTGTATCCTCACGGGAACGGGACCTACGCTGGTGAAATCGCGGGACGTCTGCTAGTTGAAAATAGTACAGACGCCAGCACATCAAGTTACCCCAATGTGTCAAATTTTTCCAATTGAATATTAACTTTATTCTGTTTAACATAAAGTTGAACAACGATCAAAGAAACTTGACACATTGGGGTATCTTGATGTGCTGACGTCTGTACTATGTATACCCAAAATAACCTGAATTACAATGCTGGGCTTAAAGAATTGTGGGAGGCCATGATAAAGACGACGTGAGAAACTGGACAAAACAAATGACCAGTGGTCTGATTTAGTACTGGATTGAAAGAGCTGGAAACCATTTGTCCAGCAGTAGAATAGCGCAGGCTAACAACAACCAGTAACAAGTATTTCAATAACTGACCCACATAGATTTCAACAATAAACACCACAACATAACGTCTGTAGCCCCCGAAGACTTAGCCAGTGGTTTACCCAAAGTACACCTAGTCCTATGTAAGCATTAGGGGGCAAGATGGTCTGAGAACGCAGACTCCGGGCTGTTATAAAAAATTCAAGATGAAAATATTGAATAATAAATAAATAAAATAAATAATAAATATTCCACAACTTTTCACACAACGCCATCTAGTCCCAAGTTAAGCTTGAGAGCTTGTGTTATGGGTACTAAACAGCTGATAAACATACTTATGTATTTCTAAATTCAGACATATTATAGATAAATAACACCCAGACACAGAACAAATGATTGTGCTCATCACACAAACATTTGTCCTAGGTGGGAATCGAACCCACGACCTCCGGCATAGCAGTCAGGGTCACTAACTACTAGACCAACAGGCCAGTCAAAATAATGCTCAATAATCAATAATCAATCAATAATGCTTTACACGAGCCGACCAACTAGACAAACAAAGCAGTATTATGAAATTTTTTTTAAAGATAAAATATTGTTTTATAGATAAAAGAATATTACGTGATGCAATGCACGATCTTTATTAAATAGGTACTAACGGACCGAACAAAGGTTGTTCAGCCTGAACGTAGGTTTCGAAACCGAAGCGCTACCTACCGGGTCCCACTACGAATCTAAAACCATCTATGGACCAACAAAAATACAATAAAATATTTGGTAAATTCAAAAATCCGCATAGATATTATGACTGTAGACTGAGATCCTCCTCCTTTTTTAAGTCGGTTAAAAAGAATTATCCAATTCGGTGTAGGCGTTTGGAAGTGCGTACATACATTTCAGCGATTAATTCAGATGGTAATTTGATTAATTTCAAGTGTGTGATTGCCCAGAGTGGTGTGACGCGCGGATTGCAAAGTTATGGCTTTCCAGTTCGAACCTAAGGCCACCTCTAACTTTTCGGAATCAAGTGCGTATTGTAAAATTATCACTTGGTTTAAAACGGTGAATGAAAACATGGTGAGGAAACCTGTGAGATATTTCTCGAAGGCATGTGATGCCAAGTCGGATGCCCATGGACGGTATTAAAACTCTGACTTACCACACGAAAACAGGTTAGTATACCCACATATATAGCCCTTGCGATACGGACGCTAGCCTGTTTTACAACCACCAATTAAATTGAATACCGTCATTGCAACTATTGAAAAGTATGCAGCACACCAATAATGCTAAATTAGCGGAAATATTTCAACCAAAACCATTCGCACTAAATGCCTAATGAGTGAAATGAAAATGCGATGAATGCCAAAATAGACCTTTTTGGCGCACCATGTTATTTAAGTAGTTGTAGTACTGTTTAGTGATCGTTTTAATTAAATACACTTATCTTTACTTACAGACTACTTACCAACTCATAAGTTTTACATACTAGTTAAACAATAATTTTAAATGAAAAACAACATTCTTCTGTACACCAAGGGTTGGACAAAGGCGTACATATAATACACCCACATTTAAACCACATAATGTTGAAGTCCATTGCAAAAGAGGGCGGGCATATTGCGATCAACTGTGCCCAAATTCGGGAAGGGCAGTATTTAATGGATAGCCACCCATCTGTCGATCTTAGCAGGGTCCCTTAACCCCTAACATCTGCTGTCATTGCTGAGTCACGACTGTTAATGTTTTTTTCCATTACATAACTACCTACAGCAAATCTTTTTAATTGTTAACACTATTATCTTTTTCCGAGAACGTGTGTATCTTCCCACACAAGGAAACAAGTAATTCAGATAATATCTGTTGTAATTATACACCTTTTACTCTTAAGAAAACATGTACTTTGTCTCCCATTGGGTTGAGAAACACGATGACTATAGCATGCATGTTGTCTATCGGGATAGGTGAACTCAAAGCTGAATGATTTTTTTCTTCAGAAAGGTTTTCTAGACTTTGACTTGCATACTTAGGGTCGCATAATCCTAACTAACATTCTAAATGTCAAAGTAACACTGTTTATCTGTTTGTTTGTCGGCGTTTTGTAACTAAACGGCTGAACGGATCGTTTTGAAGATTCATCATATTATTGAGAGGGACAAAGGCTATCTTTGGTCTATTATAATAATCGAAAATACATGAACAATTAATAATAAAAGAGTTCGTTTTTATGACAGCTTAAAGTACAGCGCCACCTTGGATGACATGACAGGTCACAAATGTCTGCCCAGTCACATTATTATCTTACAATTTAATAGTAAAATTTATCAAGTCTTATGCTAAAACTAAGAAGTTAGCAAACACAAATTGATTTTGAGGCGGAACAAAGTTCGCAGGAAAAGCTAGTATTATAATAATTCACACTTCTGTCTAGACTTTAAAAGAGACTATGGCCCCTGAGTTTCTTTTAGCATTCCTTCTCAGCTATCTGGGATTGGAAATGGCAGCGCTATTAAGTTTAAAAAAAGGACATTGTACCTGCAAACATCTTCTTACAGAAATAAATATAATTTCATTTCTTAGATCGAGCAAGACGATTGACCTTTTACTTCGAGGAAACACGTACTTAGATTTCCACCCCACGTTGTGCAAGATGGTTGAAAATAAAAACAAAAGACGGTTCACGGTAAAGAGAAACCCATAAAAGTAACTTTTATAACTGTTCTAACAAACAAATGCTAAATGTTTCGTAATTCAATTGGTTATGAACGTTCGACGTTGATTTCAAATAAATATTAGAAAAACATTCTTTTGTTTCATAAAAAAAAACTTGAAATGCGTCATGGAGGGTGGAGGATTTACGTATAAACAATGGTTGTTTACGAGGGTTAAATTTCCCAACCCTTTCTCGAAAATAAAAAGTAAAAAGGTATTGTTCGAAACTGTGCTTATACATGGCTTGACATTTTATAAGTTTCACGATGGGGAAATATTGCGAAAGATGTTTTGAATTATATGAAATTTGTATTTAATATTGAACAATGAAGTATTTTTATTTACGGAAACACTAGAAGGAAGCGAATGACGCACAACCGAAGCTCAATTTTATTATTCCGCTCAAACCAAAGGCGATCTGACTTAAAATAATAAGCACCATTGTGATATTACCAATGCTACTACATACGGAAACTTAAAAGGGTCAGTAATAACAGGCCGTTGGACAAATTTTTAGTTTTTAGTCCCTCATCTAAATAACTAGAAAATATTCGACACATATCACATTTTTACTTTTATCACGTAATCAAAAACTAACGGCGATACATTGAGTCAAAATGTCGCATTTCATCACTATCCCGTATAGTTTATACTGAATAATGATGTCACAAGCCACCTCTCCATTTTCATGATCTTAATCTATAATAAAAAAAATACTTAAGTATTATTTTTCTGTAATCTAACTGATGGGCTAATTATAATTTAGATACTCATACACCGTCCACATGCTTATTCAATTGTACTCTAGCGTTTGGCCCATTGTAAGATCTCTACACTTAATGGAACTTATTGTACGGAAATTCTATAAAATGCGAGATCAGCTAATATCTACATATATTAAAGCAGTAAAAAATCTGTGTCTGTACATTGAATATATTAAAAAAAATTGAGGGGAGTATAGAAACAGTAGTAGGACATGAATAAAAAAAATCGCAAATATTCTTTGGTCATTTCCTGTTGACTTACAAGACTTTTAGTAAATGAGATCGGAGTTTCGCTATTTGACTACTCTGAGAAGAAACACCGAAAGAAACTCAGAGGTCGTCGTGGTCGTTTTGGTCTCTTTTAAAGTCCAGATATAATCTTGGTCAAATCATGTATAAGATCCATGCAGATTAGTGTATGAGATGGTCTTTTGAGGAAAGAACCACACAGAATGAAGGGACCAGATGAGTCAGTGCAAGCATTTGTCAGTAATCGTGAGCTCAACTCGGAACTTGAGGAGCTCAACGTGCCGACGAACAATGCCAAAGAAAGAACATTTGGGTCGGAAATGAAAAAATCTTATGTGTAAAGTACTATCATTTAATGGAAGATTTCGACCCAAACATGTCTTTTAAGCCGTGTCCGTGAGTGATGAAGTATGGCGTAACCGAACTGCAAGAGCTTTAAAAACTGAGAAATCAATTACGAATATTTCCATCGTTTCTAATCAACATGATAAAAATAGCTTTGCATGTAATTACATCACCACTGTTTTACGAGTTTACTCCATCAGATTAATTGTTTATTTTTATAGAACAACTATTTGTTTGTTTGCAATAATTTTGAGCCAATTTGCAAAAATGACTTGTATACTTGATTTTTTGACCGCGAAGACAGCAGTTCTATTCTGTATCAATCATCATTTTAAAATGTAGGTAATGAAGGCGAATTGAGCTGTGATTCCATACTAAACTACAGGCAATACTTCCCGGCCAGGCGTTGGC
The DNA here is from genome assembly GCA_921972225.1 of Euplexia lucipara. Lineage (NCBI taxonomy): Eukaryota > Metazoa > Arthropoda > Insecta > Lepidoptera > Noctuidae > Euplexia > Euplexia lucipara. Next base: position 34,761,583 of record OV179142.1, read on the forward strand.
AGATTACTTCACTTAAGTTTTCACTGGGTAAATTTTATTGAATCGAGTGGCTGTTTGTTTAGATTAGATGTTTGATTCATGTGCTTAGAATATGTTAACTTAGTTTTTATAATTAACATCACCAACGCCTGTACCTATTATTGAACAAATTAGGTAGTAAGTACCTTCCTCTAGTAGATCCACATCTCACGATAAAGCGAGTCATATATTGCCATCACTCGAATCCAGACTCCAGGCCGCTACTGATACTAATTCCTATGTCTATGAAATTGAGAAAAAAACCATTAGGTTTACTCGTAAAAAAAGTCTCTTCTAGTGGTACCACTGTCTTGGCTATTATGTTAAAGTCAAATATTTGTTAGCAGACTATGCATACATTTTGGTTTTATTTTATAATGTAGGAACTTAAAACTTAGCAGTCTTTCTGGGCATGGAAAATTTGAGGGTTAGTAAAGTTAATTAAAGTCAAGAAATATCTCGCAGGCATGTTGGTTTCCTTGCGACGTTTTCCTTCGCCGTTTTTTAAGCAAGTGATTGCAAGAAAAACGTCTGAGGTCTCGAGTTCTAAGGCTGCATGCCTTGGGTTGGAACTCTAGACCTTTGACTAGTCGAAACACCAGTCACACCACTGCTAAAAGAAATGATTGCATCATGTTGTAATAACATTAACAAAAATAAAATGCCCACCTCTCTCCCTCGGTCACATAAAATATAGTTACCAACCACATAAGTAGTTATGTCTCTAAAAACAAGATGAAGATTAGCCCCATCCTTTATCACATGGGTCTTAAACATATATGGAGAATTGTTTGTACAGACGCCAGCACATCAAGTTACCCCAATGTGTCAAATTTTCCTTACTTCATTTGACATAAAGTTGAAAAACAATCAAATAAATTTGACACATTGGGGTAACTTGACGTGCTGGCGTCTGTATTAGGTACTTGGAGATCTCTGCTTAACCACACCAACATTGTTCATTGCAGTAAGGATATGGGCGCTAGGACGTCGTCACACTGCTCTACACTAAAAACACACCCAAATTTAAAGACATTTCAGTCACACCGTCGAGCTTTTGTAATGAGTATTTACGATATTAGACGTTTATTATTTTATTAAATTCATAAGCAAACGAATCCACACAACTCACCGATACGCCAATTATGCTCACAAAATGATGTAACTTTGGAATGCAATAATAACAAAAATATCTAACACACTCCCATATAATGCCAAACATTTGCCACATAGTCACGCTATTTTTATAACGACCAAATTGAAATATTTGCTAAGTAAACCAGCATTGTATATCGTTTACAGGCCAACGTTTGGCACTGAGGCGTCTGCATATTTTTAGACTGTACCAGTAGTGAAAGTCATGTGTTTATCGATTTGAATTATTTTATGGTACAATCGTGTAATGTTTGGGTCAATTAATCGATTTTGGGATATAAATATCGAGTTGATCGATGTTCATGATAATATTATTTATGTTCGAATTACATTCTATGATTCAACATATTATTCAGGTTTCTAGGTTTATGTTGAGATAATAGTTTGTAACGATACGTAATATTATTATGTAAAGCAGACAGATAGAGATTCTCAAACGTTATTAAGTCTTTTAATAATTTCATCAAAATTATAACTAATTATTTTAAACAGATGCAATTCAAAGGCACTTCTGAGAGCTAAAATTACAATGAGAATTTATAGATAGACGAATGGATAGATTTATTTATTTGCATTGAATGTAGATAATAAGTACCATTTTGTGTTACAATACATTCTATCATTAGGAAAAATATTATTTATTTCAAGTTAGGTAATTAATTAATATATTAACATTGCAAATTCATTAGACTTATCTTTTTAAAATCTGAAACAGAGTAGTAAATTTTTTTTACTAGTTACATTTGAATTGTTTTTTTAAATCTTTTTAATGCCTATTTGCTCTTATATTACTTTTGGTTCATGATTTTAAATATTAGGACCCATACACTAACACATAATGATCTTTCTCAATATTGCTGTTTTAAAAACACCTGTGCATAGCTTGTCTTCGTATTGAGTTCTTAAACTTGAGTCTTTAAATCTAGAGTTAATAAAGTGATTATTTCGGTAAGTTTCGTATGCCGTAGAACGGCCAACTCTATACTTGTACTTATTTTTTAAATACTCGTTATCCATAAATTATCATTGGAAACATGAATTAGATCAAAGATTAAATAGGTAAAAACTGCAAAATATTCCGAGACTACAACAACATTATTAATTTTGATTCTTCGCTATCCCATAGCAAATAAACATTTATTTATACATGTAAACTACAGCAAAACCGATATCAGTAAACAGACAGTAAATAAAACACACAATAGCAGTAACTATATACAAAAAAATGAAATAAGATAAATCGAAAAAGCATTTCTTTAATAACACTATCCTACCAATACTTATCACGGTGCCTATTTCAGAAATTCCACGTAAAAATTTTAACTTGAGTTTGTGAATATATAGAATTTATAAAGCAGTTAGAACAGTGTATTAAACATAACAAAACAAAGTTAGGTAAAATTATTACCTTTCTCCTAACACGTCTTAATATAACAGTCCGTTACTCTGTAAATTATTAGTATTTATGTATTGTATTTATTTATTTTCTTTATTTTGTTTTCTTATTTATATCTACTTATTTTATATTTGTATGTTAATTATTTATGTAAATAGTACACCACAAACTGCCTACTCATCTTTTCTCCTCCTCCATCAAGTCCATCCAAAGGTTGTCCGTAAGAGATCGCTTTTAGCGATAAGGCCGCCCATTGTAACACCTTATGTACCCCTTAAAGTTATTATTTGTAAGTTTTTATGGTGTACAATAAAGAGTATTCTATTCTATTCTATTCTATTATGTAAGACATTCACAGGAGACGATATTCATCCAACTGTAAGACAGCATTCGATTTACAAATAGACACAAACAGTGGAAATTTGCTTCAGTTACGATATCAATCTCTATATTCCGAGGAAATGAGTATTAGACAGCATCCGGCAAATAATGTTGCTAACAGAAAATATACCAACTAGTACACCTACACTGTCGGATCAGTGAACAATATTGTTGCAAGTAGAAATTAATTGGCGTAAATCCGATATGTCTGTTTATAGATGGAAAAGATTCTAGCAAAAACATATTACATTTAGTCATTAGAAAGATGATACGAATATTGAAAAAACCGGCCAAGAGCGTGTCTGGCCACGCTCAGTGTACGGTTCCGTAGAATATGTAAACGAAGTTAAAAAAAATGCTTGCATATAGGATTGTACTAAGTACAAACTTGGTCCAGAAATTATTTTGTACAACCTTTTGTCTTTTTTGTACTAAAACTGTTTACATTCAAGTTCAAAAAAAATAAAATTCAAAAAAAAAAAAATAATAAAAAAAACAAAAAAAAAAAAATATTAAAAAAAAAATATTCTAGAAAGTCCCTATAAAGTTCTACTTTTCAGATTTTTTTCATATTTTCTAAACTTATGGTTCAAAAGTTAGAGGGAACAATGTGTCCCCCCCGGACACATTGTTTATACTTTTGGAGCGATTATTTCCGAAATTATTGACGTTATCAAAAAATGATTTTAGTAAACCCCTATTCATTTTTAAATACATTTCAACAATATATCACACGTTAGGGTTGAAATTAAAAAAAAAATCACTTCGCACTTTTCATATAGGGGGGCTACCCTAATAAAACATTTTTTTCCAATTTTTATTTTACCACTCTGTTGGCGTGATTGATACACATATTGGTACCAAATTTCAGATTTCTAGTGCTAACGGTCACAGAGATTAAGCGAGGACGGACGGACGGCGAAACTATAAGGGTTCCTAGTTGACTACGGAACCCTAAAAATGAGTAATACTTCCACCCATACCGTTCGAAATAGATATTAATTAGTGCTTTTGACTTACGTGAATCTGATATGTTTGTTGTTTCTTGTGGGAATAAGATTGTTAAAGAGTCCAAAACAATATCCCTTAACTACTAATAACAAAACATATACAGAATTACTAATTAGACAGATCAGTTAACAATAACGTTACAAATATAGAATAATTGGCTTGTTATGTGAACATGATAAGTTTGTTTACGAGTATAAGAAGTCTGGAAAAATTTGATACTCACATCTCTCCGAACAAAGAAAGACCGCTATCAAGGTACAAAAAAGGCGAAGTGGGCTCAAAGTACTCACAATATGAAATAATAAATAACTGAATTAATTCAAAGCAATGTTATAATAAAAAAATAAAAATAAATAATTTAAAATTCAATTATTTACGTACAACATAAAAGAAAAGCAAAAAACATGCTCATGCTTATGCTCAGCTTTATTATTATTATTATTATTATTAATTTTTAACAATCTGCTATTTATTGTTTTGAAGTGGTTTGGTCACTTCGAGCACCTACTAAAATAAATTAAAGTGTGTGAAAACAATGCATTTTATTAATTTTAGACATCATGTTTCATACAGACATTTACTGCTTAAGACCTACACCATCGATATCTAAATAGAAATAGTGTAGGTTTTTTTTTCAAAATAACCGGGTTCGATTCCCAAACGGAGTATAGATGTTTTTTAAAATGTATGAATGCAGTTTTTCTTGTTATTAAAATCGATGGCATGGTTCCTCAGAACAGATCTTCGTATGTCTTATAGTTTCAGACTTTCCCATACTGGCCGATTTGAATGAGACACCCTGTATATAGTTTTATAGATGACGTTGGAATCGATTTTAATTTCGCTATGGTGACGTTATTACATTCCTAAGTATCGCTTTTGTTTCGAGTATTTTGACGCTAAGTATTACTGGTCGTCGAAGAAACATGCATCACTAGAAATGTTAAGATTCACCTAGTTAAGTGACATTTAGATAGGTGGAGCATTTGTGGTCACCAAAGACTGAACAATACCTATAGACCGGACATCACAAACAAAATTTTCGTCCGCAAAAGTGTGAGTTTTTTTTAGTACGCTCCGCTACCGCTCCAATATTAATATATTATTCTAGATGGCGTTACTGAGACATGGGATCAAAATTTTTCTATGACATTTCCTTGACATGCCCGCTCTATAGTATTTTAAATCTCTTTGGTGGTCCCAAACGATTTTTGTTTCCGCGGTTTTTACACTTAGTATTAGCAGGAGCAGCTACTCGTGTCTTGGAGCTTGAGGCTAGATAATATCAGCCTCACGGATCGTTCAACGCTTATTGAGTTTGGTCCGTGGATTGATATGATAGACTACTCATTATATAATTATCAAGACTCCTACTTGCCTGACTCCTACGTGTCTGACGCCTGCGTCCGCGCTCTTCTTCTTCTTATCGTGTGGTTAGTAACTAACCTGGTGTCAGAGTTTTAATGCCGCCCATAGGCCTCTGACTTGGCATCACATGCCGTCGAGAATAGTCTCTCAGGCATGCCGGTTTCCTCACGATGTTTTCCTTCACCGTTTTTGAAGCAAGCGATAATTTAACAATACGCACATAAATCCGAAAAGTCAGAGGTGCGTGCCTTGGGTTTGAACACGAGACCTGTGATTTGGAAATCCGCCGCTCACACCACTAGGCTATCACTGCTATCTATTGTGTCTCTAATTAACACGATTGAAAGGTTAAGCCGTTGGACCCAGCAATCATTTGTATATCTGACCGTCGTTACAGATAGTCAGAAGCCCAAAAATCTGACAGCCAGATTATCCAAGGGGTATCGTATTATCCAGTAATTGGGTTGTGGACTGGTATTCTGCTGCATTGGAATAAACTAGAACCCGATGCCAACATAGAAAAGGCTAGGAATATTTTATTTATTTATTTATTTATTAAAACTTTATGCACTAGTAAAAGACACTGTACAAAGGCGGACTTAATGCCTTAGGCATTTTCTACCAGTCTACCTTAAGGTGATGCAGAGACAGAACATGGTAGGCGCAAGAGGATGACAAAAACTATAAAGACAAATCAACAATAATTTAAAATAAAATGAGGAATGAATATGATGAGGTACTTAGATCGTGCTGTTTCTTTCTGGGTGGTGGTTCACACAGGAAGTAATTTGTACTTAATTGATTCAACAATAATTGGCAAATTTTCAACTTCAACTTCAACTCTTCTCTATGGCATTTGAGGAAGAGAGACACCACAATTTTGCCAATAACACGAGGGTACTGGAGATTAAATTAGTAATTATTGTTGATCTAAGAAGAGTGAAAAGATAATTTATAGATAATAACCAAAAAAAAAACATATAAGTAAAACCTTATTCTGCACAGATTTTTCAGTGTTGTAAGAGAGAGAAAAAAAAGCGGGGAGATGAAAACTATTCTTTTTTTTCTTTAACTTTTAACTTTATTTTGTTTATTTCAATAAACTTGCACAACTTATATACAAAACGAGAAAACACAAGGGAGAGGAGACATGATAATGGATGTGGGACGGGGGATATGAAGGGGAATAATATCATGTATAGTGTTAGTGGCTAATTTTTAATCAAGGAATTAAAATAGCGGTTTGACAGCTTTTGTCAATATGTCAAACCGCCATGTTTGGTCTTCAGATAAAAGTTTTCTGACTATTGAATTTACCCTTAATTAAATGACATAGCAAACTACCTAGATACTATGGCAAAATTAAGCTTTGTTTTGGTGAAAAAAATGGCAAAAATCGGTCAAGTTATTTCGGAGCTTATTTGGTATTCAAACCTTTTATAGATAGACCTAGCTTTGGTTCCTTATAATTTTAAATAAGTAATAAATTTATTGTGTTTTTGTAGTCTTTTTTTTGTTTTATTTTATTTGTGTAGTATTGTGTGCTTATAACAACAATTGCTAATCTTTATTAGGTACCTAATTCAAGACATTTCAGATGGCAGATGAGCATGTGAAGATAGGCACACAGCTTCTTGAAACCTTCCGTCTTAGGTCAACATTACATCGCCGACTGAGGGAATACCAACACTTGTCGGAAGCAAGAGGTCGTCTGACGTAACTATATGATAGTCTCGCCAGTACACTTGATCACAGAACTGTTAGACCATTAGAATGTTAGATTTTTTTATTCGTCTGTTAATTTTCTTATGATAGTCACATATTTAGAAACCATAACAAAAATAGAAACTTGGTGCAGTGTAAAAAAAAATACAGTATGCTTTTGATGGTTCGGTCACTTTGAAAGGACGAATACCTACAATTTGAGTCACAGAAGCTATTGATTTAAGTAGAAAAGCTTGGAGAAGACGCCTCAGTGGGACACGCGTTGACTTTATTGGTGATTTTCTTCAAAAAGGTTGGACCATTGAGCAAGCAAAGTTATAAATGATAGCTGGTCGTGCCTTCTCATTATGAGAAGAAGCCTGTGTAAGGAATGTTCCTAGTACTCGGTATGTACTTATTTTAGCGGTACCCCGACGTGACGTAAAATTTCATACCTCAACGATAGGAAATTGTTATTTTTAACTTTAAAATGTTTTGGTTTTTTTAAAAAATCTCATAACTGTAAACTCTATAAAACAAAATTATGCGTTTAAAAATTTTAAAATAAAAATTAAATTTAAAATTTAAAAAACCCCCATCGCAGAAAAGTAAAACATTAAAAAAGTTAGAAATAGCACTTTCCCATCGTTGAGCCATGAAATTTTATGTAACGTCGGGGTACCGTTAAAACAAGTACCTACATACCTACGAGTACACTAGGAACATGCCTTCCATAAGTGGTATCCCGACGTGAACCCATTTACAGAAACGAATATCATTTAACAAAGTGCGAGTGTGCTTTGGACCATACGACTGAAGTAAATATTTCGCTTATCTACTTATATCCTCTCAGGTTCCGTTCGCCTCGCCCGATCACATTTTTCGTAACGCTCTCGTCACGCATTCACATTACGCCCCAAGTCAAGCGTGCGTAATGAAGTTTTACTTTAAAAATTGTACCCAGAACCTCGGATCATGCTCCGCGAATGTGCTTTGACCACAAAACCAACGGCGGAGTGTCCCTATTATAAGTCGGTTGTATTTTGTCATCATGGATACGTTAAAAATTCGAGTGATTATGGAATACTTACAGATTTTACAGAAATAAAGACATAACGTGATTTCCTCGCAACAGGTACTTAAGCAACTACTTAGCTAAAAATATTTATTTACTTAGGTATTTAAAGATCAACAGATGCTTAACAATGAAATTAGCAACACAAAGCCAATTACAATTATTTAACACTCATAATATAATTATCTTGCTATTTATTTGCGTCAGTATAGCAACCAAGGAACTATTATAACAAAATGTCGGCCCAACCAACACTTGCGTTAATAACTGTACGTGTGTAATCCTAACACCATCGATGAGGAGAAATTGTGCGAATGTCGTGAATGGAATCAACATTACATGCACTTGATGCTGAGTGGAGCGAGCGGTAAGAGCGAGCGGAGCGCACAGAGCGGTGACGAGACGGAAAAAACATAGTAAACTATTAAAGTATTTATTTCATAGTGTAAATTTTTGTACCATTATACAAAAAAATTGTCCATTTATCATCATCTATGAGTTTTATGACTCTTTAAAGCGAGAGAAACCACAGGTCACGGTTAGTTAGTGAAAGTACTTAAAAATAAAATTGTGACATTTAAATGAATTATTATACAAAACTAGCATTTTTCCTTTCCACGTTTGTTTTATCGAAATAAAATAACTAATGTCCTATTCTCAGACCTACTGAATAAACACACAAAAATTCATATAATTATTTCATTACAAACATTAGAATTTATATATGTTAGATGTAGCAAACGGAATCCCAGTACAAAAAAACCTGCTACATCTTCCAACTTGTACAGAAAAATGTATTCCTTGATGCGTACTTACGCAATGCCTTCAAGATTCTAAAGTCGAGTTTACGCAATGACGGCTCCACTCTTATTATAAGTAGGCACCTGTGAATGGACTTACGCGGATAGATCAGCAAAGTTTGACATTTTACACTTAAATTAGACGTTTAAAATAATAATGATCAAATCAAATAAATAATACGGATAAGGACTTTTTTGTGACTGTAATAAAATCACCAAACAGTTATATGACTGATTGGTGATTTTAGACTTAAAATACACATTAATAAATTTAAGTCTAAAATCCAGTTAATAAACAATAATTCCAAATTAGTCGGTATACACTTACATTTTAACATAGTCAATCCAAACTAGATTCGTAGAATAAATATTCCACAACTTTTCACACAACGCCATTTAGTCCCAAGTTAAGCTTGAGAGCTTGTGTTATGGGTACTAAATTGCTGATAAACTTACTTATATATATTTCTAAATACATACATATTATAGATAAATTACACCCAGACACAGAACAAATGATCGTGCTCATCACACAAACATTTGTCCTGGGTGGGAATCGAACCCACGACCTCCGGCATAGCAGTCAGGGCACCACTAGGCCAGTCAAAGAATAATAGTTCTAAACGATGTACACTAATCAAGACTTGGTATACGCACTTGCGTGCTTTTGGACTGTTTTGCAATGTAGATTAAGTGCGTACATTAGGCCCACATTTAATGCCATGTAGAGGGCAAGGCTTTTGCCTTCAACCGGTCATACATCTAGCTAGGCTCCAGGCTGTTATTAATAAGAAATCCCAGAATGAAAATCGCAATAACATTTTTCTCTTTCTCACTTTTAATTTTTATTTTTTATTATATTTTTTTGTTGACATAATCTTCTCTGTACATTGTAATAAATGAGATGTATTGCATTATGTGGTGAACTAGAGACTCCTATTTATTGGTTAACTTTTACGTAAATAACCGGTAGCAAGTTCGTCATGCTCCCTCAGATGTTACTACTTGCGGTAGCGTCGAGGGTCGGGTTACCACCTTCCCTCTAATATGGCGAGGGGGGTAATGGCTGATCTTTGCGTTATGCTCGTGAACGGGTGCTGCTTGTGGTAACTGGTCGTCTTGCTGGCTTTGGTTTTTGCTATTGTTTTAACTATTACCTGTTTTTTTATGTTTTATTTAACTTCCACAGTTCTAGTTTATCATTTTGTTACATTGTCTTGCAGATCTATGGATTTAATCCAACTCTGCACATGTAAGCTGGCAGTCTGGCACACCCTTTTACCTGGAGGATTCTTATTAGTCAGTTGCTTTTGCTTAAGTTAAGTTAGTTTTATTGTCGGTAGCTATATATTACTGGTATTCTGTATGTTGAGTGTGCTAGCTAACATGTAGTGAATAACTTATTTTAATTATTTTGTAATTATAACTAATTGTACTGTGTAAATTCAAGTTCTTCTAACTTATCAGACAGATGTGTTGCTGGGGAGTTTGTTCCGCCACTTCATCTTCCAAGCAAAACACTAGGAAGTGGCGAAGGGTGGGCTTTTTGGGGGACTGTCTTATGTAATTTCGACGTTCAAAAAGTGCTGATCCTCAGCCTAATTTGAATAAATGACTTTTGATTTTGATTCTCGATCTGGAAATAGAACCTAATACATTTTTAACAGTAGCGCTTGCAATCACTAAACCGAAAAGGTGGTTAATACCTACTAACATAGTGATTAAAACGGAAAAACTGGCAATGTGGATACAAAGGGTCCCGTAGTTTAGGACCTACAGAGATCAGTACTGAATTGTCGAGCAAAAAACGCCGAAAATGTCACGACACCGAGTGGTACAAGTCCATTTTAGCTTAGGTACTGCGCGTTTTTAGGAGGATACTTCCATTTCAACGAATCTTTCTTCTTTCTTCTTCTCCAATGGACACATCTTATAGGCAGTAAATTCTAAAGTAAAGTGAGTTTTACATAAACGCGGAAAAATCTAGACGCAAGAAAATAGATCGTTTTATTAGAAATAGAACTGGCATGAGTCTCCACGGTTACTCTTAGAAAAATAAAAATAAAGTTTTCTTTTACAATCCTCTTTAGATATTATACGAGTATTAGGTATTAGACTACAAAAGATGCTTTTCAATAGGCTCTCGGTACTTATCACAATGGAAAATGATAAAGAAATTGAAGTTTCTTACAAACCTTTTGTGTAAAAAGTAGTGATTTATTTGTTATTGTAAAAATATTTATATATTACCTGTTTCCACTTGGTTACGACTAGTCAGAATCACGAAAGTCTGACAACCAGTTTAAATAATGGATATTGTGTTACCTAGACACTAGGTTGTGTAGGTCCTGTACGAAATATTAGGAAATAAATTTTTATCTTTTCTAAGTGAACAGCGTTTAGAATTGGCCATGTTTAAAATGTTGCATGACGAAGAACTTGGCATTGTTCATTTTAAGATTTCAAACTAACATAACAGTAATTATAAATGTGTAATTTATCCTGTCGTAGATCTACGCGAGACACAATTGCTTTTGATTGTTTCTATTTTGTCAAAAGTCAAAAATCACCAATCGGTCATTCGATTGAATTGTGATTTTATGATCGTCACAACTTTAAAGTCAAATCACATAATTTATTTAAATAATACTAACAAAAAAGCATATTTATACGTCCACTTAAGGTGTAAAATGAAATACAAAACTATTAACTCATTATGCATGCCAAGACTGTGTGAGAATAACTAGAATAAAAATACGAAATACACTAAAATAGGTAAATTATTAATTTATTACATCATTGGCAGATACATGTTACTTACATGAATATTAACAAATATTGCAAACTCAGATTATACTACACTCATGTATGGTATAATCTAAAATACAATACAACATTGAACACTACAAAATCAGACTTTAAGATACTAATCTGCTCATATTTGAACGTATAAATTTATATCTTATAGTTTTTTTTAAATCAAACCGTAGTCTTAATGGTTGAAAAAGTCACATTTGCGTTTGCTCGGATTTATCTACAAACTAGTTTCTATTTGTTTTTGACAAAGGACATTTTGCATTGCACTCTATGAAAGCGTTCAATGTTCCACCTGCCCAATCTAAAATCGATTTAATACCTCCTGTTGAAAGTCCACATACAAAGAGAATTTTCAACGGTATTAATAATTCACATTGCGGTTGCCTTCAACATTTTGAAAATTTGATGACATCTAATGGGTTTATTAGTTATTCTGTCCACGTCCTGGTTGCAAGTAGCTAAAATAAATTTGCATTGTTCTTAGAGTACTATTTCCCTATTTAACTTAAAATATTATAATTATTTTACATATTTTCTGCGGGGCTATTACGTCTCTTCTATAAAATATTATAATTATTTTATATAATTTCTGCGGGGCTATTACGTCTTTACTTTGACAGTTCATAGTCATGATCACTGGGCAAAATGTTCAATGATTAACTGTCAAACAGCTAGTTTCAAATTGGCTATCATTAGTGTGTATCTAGGATGACGTGACGTGACTCAGTACCCCGTCTGAGAGTCACCGTAACTTGAAGTCCTCTTAAAGGAAAATATCTTAAAAAAAAAAAATCGCCGAAAATTTATTTTTGCCTTTTATACCTGGAGGCTGTTGTTTTTCAGTTTTGTAGTTGTTTTGCGTGAGTTTAGATTTCAATGTTAATATGAATTAACATTGAATTTTTACTTTTTTTAATCCCGGTATATTGGAGTGTGCTAGCTAACTAAAAAAAAAGCCATACATACATACATAAACTCCCGCCTTTTTCCCGCTGTGTAGGCAGTAACTAGGTACAGAGTGCCATCTGCTACGATTCACACATACTTCTTTTGCTTCGTTTTCATTCATACATGTTGTCATACATACACGCCGGTAGCGAGTATTACGCACCTAGAGTGGAAACGCCGGGAGGGGACAAATAAAAATGCCTGAAATTTATGTTCGCGCACAACTTCTGAATGACTGGAACAAAATGGAACAATTCGTTTTCAGTTCAAAAACTATTCAAGGTCCAACACATATTATGTTTTAGGCCTTGAATAGTTTAATTATAAAATAAGACCCGGTAGGTGCCGTTGCGGTCGGGTTAGGCCCTACACCTATAATGTGTTAGGCCTTGAATACTTTAAATTCATTATTAGACCCGGTAGGTGGCGTTGCGATCGGGTTCGAGTCCAATGTTCGCACATGACTACGTCAGTCGGGTACGTGTTAGTCTATACGTACAGATATTATATAGGTATATATAATACATAAACTCTTATTTGACTGGCCTGTTGGTCTAGTAGTTAGTGACCCTGACTGCTATGCCGGAGTTCGTGGGTTCGATTCCCACCCAGGACAAATGTTTGTGTGATGAGCGCGATCATTTGTTCTGTGTTTGGGTGTAATTTATCTATAATATGTATGTATTTAGAAATATATAAGTATGTTTATCAGCTGTTTAGTACCCATAACACAAGTTCTCAAGCTTAGCTTGGGACTAAACGGCGTTGTGTGAAAAGTTGTGGAATATTTATTTATTTATTTATTTATTTATTATTGATAAAGGTAAAGTTTGCTAGTTTTTTCCCCCACATTATTAAAATTTGTGAGTGTCATAACACTATATTTTGATTTTCAAAACTAAAAGGGGGTGGAAGGGATGTGAAAGAACAAGATGCACGCTGACAAAGTCGCAAGCGAAGAGCTTATAAAACAAATTAATGAAATTTTGACCACTTACGACAAGACTTTTGAAGAGAGTATTGCGACGCAAAAACGGATGTTTGTTTTCATTTTCTAAACGCGTGTGAATTTAATGAAGATAGTACCTGATAAGTAAATGATTTTTGATTTATGATTTATGACCTATATTTTACAGAGTTATTTTTCTAGTTTTGTATTTTTTCTTCTATTTGGAATGCTCACTGTTTAATAGGTACAAAAACAATCTTGTCAATGCACACACATCAATGAGATCTTTTATTTTTCTGCATAAAACTATTCTTCTGATACAAGTCTGAGTTAGCGGGAAGTGAAAACCTGCCCAAGAGGTTCCCACTAACAGCTGCACATCAAGCTACCCCAATGTGTTACCATTCTTCGATATTTTTTAACTTTAATACAAACTAGCAGACGTCCCGCGGTTTTACCCGCGTAGGTCCCGTTCCTGAGAGAATACAGTGATAAAAAGTAGCCTATGTGTTAATCCAAGGTGTCTGCTAACTCCGTACCAAATTTTATTAATATCCATACAGTAGTTTTTAGGTGGAAGAGGAACAAACATCCATCCATCCATCCTCACAAACTTTCGCGTTTATATTATTAGTAGGATTGAATAAGGTTCATGTTTGAATGGAAAAATTTGACGATTTGGGGAAGCTTCAAATGCTGGGGTCTGTATATTGCTATTTTTAAATGATTGTGTAGTAAGTCGAATAGGGATTTTAGTTTCCATTTTCTGAACGTGTGTGAAATAAATGAAGATAGTACCTGTATTGTACTAAAGCTAGCACACCAAGCTACCCCAGTGTGTTAATATTCTTTGATATTTTTTCAACTTTACAACTAATTGAATAAGGTTAATTTTCGATTGTATTTGACGGTTTGAGGTAGCTTGAAATGCTGGGGTCTGTATATTGCTATTTTTAAATGATTGCGTAGTAAGTAGTACTTAGTCAATTAAGTGTAGAAATATTATGAAACACACCCAGATAGTCTGATAGTCAGTTCAGGAACCGATCAAATAGTGCATTTGGTATAATAACATGACAAATATGTGTTACCAAGGCACTTATGCGTGCGGTTCCTCAATTCCTGGTAACTGGCGCGCATGGCTTTCTTGTTGCACAAGCTACAATTTGTTTCAAATATGGTAAGTGGTGCTTACAGACCTTATTAAGACAAGAATGTCATCCTGGCACACCCCAGATTTATGAGATAAAATAAACTCTTAGTTTCCGCTTTATAACCTATTTTTTTTATGTAAATTCGAATGCATTTACAAGTGTGATTAACCTTTCAATCGTGTTAATTAAACACACAATAGGTAGACAAGGACAGCGCGGACACCGTCCTTTTGGGGTTTAATGAATTAATGGTATACGAAATCATATAAAAAAAGGACATTTAAACAGCTAGAAACAGCCCACAGAGCAATTTTGAAAGTAGTTACCTACTTTTAAACCAATCATGTACCCAACAACCTACTCTACGGAGATTGAAAGGTCCTTAACGTCAGACAACACTTTGTCTTGCAGACCATTCTCCTACAACACCGTCATACGCAGTTTTTATTACAGTCACGAAACGTCCAAAAGATATGATCGGCACTATACCACCTCCTTTATTACAGATTCACCAAACGGTTCCTTTTTACCAAGGACCATACATACCTGTAAAACAAACTTAACAGAAACTTGCCTATTTATAGCTTGCCATCCACTCTTTTTTCTTATTTTAAAAAGCTATTACAAGACTGAGGATATCTTAAAATCTACCTCATAATTTCTCGTTTCAGCCATAATTCAACAATAATTTCATAAACACACTCAAACACACATCACATACACACCCACACTCACAAACAGCAACTTTTCGTCCACACACAGTACACAAATATCATACATTCACACATACTCAATCATGCATGACTCTCATAAAACTATCCCATTTGTATTGTTACTTTAAACTTACTTTTTACCCAGACTTTGTAATCAACTTCAGTGTAAATGCAGACTTATTGTAGTAAACATTTTAACATGTTGTATAATAATAGTGTATGTATGTAAACTAAGTACTTGATTTTGGAGAGAACTCGTAGTACTATTGTTAATTACTATTTAAGATCTTCTTTAGGGAGGCAAACTGTCAGGCAAGGAGAACAGTGGCTTACCCCAACTTTTCATTAGTTAGTTTAAGTCCTACGCTCATATAACTCACACATTTCAATATGTACGTACCACAAATATCTTCATTGCAATAAAAAATATTATTATTATATAAAAAAATAGTTTCTCAAAAAATCTACCTCAAAGGTGAACACTCTTTCACATAAAAGATATTATCTTGATTAAATAAATATCAATGTCAAACAACTTACAATTTATCAATAGGATAATAACATTTTTCCAATAATAGTTGTCTTATTTTGTTCTCAAATTGAACAAGGTTGAATTTGTAGGTATAACCTTTCAATCGTGTTAATTAGAGACACAATAGAAAGACAATGCGTCCGCTTGGGGTTTGCTGAATTAAGTCAAGAGTGAATTGAATACTAGGCAAGCGTGTTTCATCGTCGACCACATCATCGCTTACCCAGGTGAGATAGTGGTCAAACGCAAGCCTAACTATAAAAAAAAATGTGCCGGAAAGGACTTGATGAATTTCTATGAATGAGAAGGTAGTAAGTAGCGCAAGCGCTGCATGCATAACTTTTCGTTTTCGAGCCCCGGGTCGTTATTGAGTTTTTCGATCTGGAAAATCCTAATTATGGATTGGTGCCCGATTGATAGCAATAGGCTCGCCCCTTATTGCGTGGGACTTAAACGTACCTGGGGTGTACATCTCTGCCTTATCTTGTGGTGATTGGCGTGATGTTATGTAAGCACTTAAAGTATTTTAATGTAATATTTGAAAGAACTCTTCGTAACGCTAAGTCTACAAAAAAATTTCACGAAAGTCCTTTCTCGTAAACGAATACAATTTTTCTAGTTCAATATACTTCCAGTCTAATAAAACGAGACGTGTAATATCGTTTTCTTTGAAATACTTGTGTTCTTTGAACTGCGAAAATTTTATATAACACAATAAACCAAGCGATCAACTTACGAGCGTTAGAAATAAAAACATGTTTTATTTATTAAAACTTTATGCACTAGTAAAAGTCACTGTACAAAGGTTGATTAATGCCTTTGACATTTTCTACCAGTCTACCATAAGGTGATGCAGAGACAGAACATGATAGGCGCGTGTTTTCAAGTCGAACTTATCATAATTTGCCATCCTTTTTATTTGTTACGAAATTTTCTTTTTAGTTTGTTATAACTGAGTAAACTGCAGTGTATCAAACGATGGTTTTAAGATAGATAAGTCATCATCCTATCTGCCTAGCCATTTCCCAACTATGTTGGGGTCGGCTTCTAGTTTGAATATCAGTGTTTTACATGGATTGACTTTCTGTCTTATCTCCTCAACCCAGTTACTGGGTAACACGATACCGCTTAGTTAAACTGGTTGTCAGATTTTTGGGCTCCTAACGCGGTGTCCTGCGTGAGCGACGAACACGAAGCGACGCGACGCAACACATCGCGACGTAATGCGACGCGATGCTACACGCGACATATGTCCTACGTGATTTTGGTCATTACTTCTCGAATCATTGAGAAGTATAGTACAATTTTGCTTGAAAGTTCATATTTAATGTGGTTTCGCATCTGGTCGCTCTCAAAACAAGTCCGCGTTACGTCGCGTCTCGTCGCAGACGGTCATATAGGCCGCAAGTAGGGTATGCTGTTGAGTTGATCGCGTTTGTCGCGTTCCCAGCGTCGCATCGCGTCGCGTTCGTCGCTCACGCAGGACACCGCGTAACTATCTGTAACGACTGACATAGATCTAGAAATGACAGCCGGAACCGACGGCTTTACATGCTTTCCAAGGCATGGATAAGTCGAGTCACGAATGGTCATCCATCCACGGATCAACCTCGTCAACCTTGGATCGACCCGTGAGGCCGTTATTATTTAGCACGAAACGTAGTCTTTTTCTTATCGTGTGGTTAGTAACTAACCTGGTATCAGAGTTTTAATGCCGCTCATGGGCCTCTGACTTGGCATCACATGCCCTCGAGAAATATCTCTCAGGCATGCCGGTTTCCTCACGATATTTTCCTTCACTGATTTTGAAGCGAGTGATAATTATACAATTCGCACATGAATCTGAAAAGTCAGAGGTGCGTGCCTTGGGTTCGAACTCGAGACCTATGATTTGGCAATCCACCGGTCACACCACTAGGCTATCACTGCTATTACGAAACGTATTAGCGAGGTAGGTATTCTATTTTGTGCTAACATAATATTTATATTTATAGAGAATTATTGCCAACATGCTTGAATTCATTAATTCCTCATTCTAATTACCCTTTAAATACTAGCTGCCCCGGCAAACTGCGTTCCGCATCAGAATCAATTTATGTTGGGTTACAATCTTAAATTTAGTCTAAGACTTGTCAAATGTCAAATGAAAGACATTTTGCACCGTCTGTCATGTCATCAAAGATGGCGCTGCGTTTAAAAAATGTTTTATGTAACGAATCTTCTTCACATTATTTTTTGAGACGATAGATCCCTCTGTCCGTCTCCAGGTTATGATCTATGTCCAAGCCAAATTTTATTTTGATCCGTTCAGCCGTTTAAAGCTAACAAAACAGAGACAAACGGAGTTACATTCTCATTTTTTTAAAACATTATAAACTAGTGCTTGACTACCATGACGGTTAGCAATCAATGATGGTGAAGCGCACTAGTTTAAAGTCTATGCTCTTTTCACTCTAGCTTTGAAGACACCTTAATTATAATCGGATGGGAAGACCGCAGCTGCTGGCAAGTTGTTCCAGTCCTTCGATGTTTGCGGTTTAAACGACGAGGTGAAACGCTTTGTCCGGATCGTAGTAGATCGTAGTCATTTATAATATTAGTATGTACTCATAAAGTGGATAGTATGGATATTGATTGAACACAAGCTACCGTTTCCTTTGATGTCCGTCTACTTGGTTTATTTACTTATTAAACGTTTAATAACAAAGTATTGATTGCAGACATCAAAGCAAGATGTAGTCAGTCGACTTAGTCAATATTGATGAATGAAATGTGTATCCCTGTCTGCCCGGAATTACAGAACTGTGTAGTTACTATGTTATTGAACTAACGCATATATGGACTCAATTCAGAAACGAGCATCGATGTTTACTTGTTTGAATAGCACCAGTTTTGTTTATTGGAAAAGTGAACTCCATAATTTCAGTTATGGAATGGAACATATTGCGATGAAGATACGGGAATCAACATTCACATTTTATAAGGCATCGCTAGTTATTTCGTAGAAATTCTATCTACGTTAGACGACGTTTGGTTATGGCTGAATTTTGCTATCAATCGGTTGGGAATTCACATTTCATGCAGATCTATTTTCGTTTTAATATTTCTGCACAGTGGAAACCCTTTGACTGCAGACATTGAAGGGGTTCTATTGAATCGGTGGAGTCCACCCACAATCTCATTTTGAAAAAGATTCAATGCTACCTTTTGGAAGGGGCATCTAGAATTATTATATTTTACCTGACTTGTAGGTAAGTCTGACGTCGAAAAATGGCCTAATTCTGCACACTTTGTAACGAAAGTACAATTAAACATGGTTCTGGTACACACTTAGTTGAAACCATTGCAACAATTTATTTTAAGAAATGATGTAGATTTCATTTAGGTACTTACTTATATTATTTCATTTCAGATGAAAATTGCAGTGCCAATGATAAAAACTTCAAAGGAACAGGTATGAACTATATATGGACACGTTCTTTGTTTCACTTTGATTCTTCTAAATTTAAAAATTAAATAATTTGTATAAAAAATGTTTTCACTCGTCTATAAAATAAAATTTTCTGCATTCCTGCTTTTACGAGCCTCTGTTTTCATAATAATACTATTATAAACGGAGTGTAATTGAAATAAATGAATTGTTTTTAGCTTTGACTTTGAATGTTAATTGTTCAATTCCCTATGAACCATCAAATCAAATCAAATCTTTGTATTGGTACGATCTGTTTCAATACACAAGGTCCAGCGAAAAGAATTATAATAATTATTAAGATTTTTATCATTATGATTTCGATTATCCGTTTTCCAATGAGGTAGTAGAAACCAAAAAAATATCTGATCTTTTTAAAAGATTGCCTAACCACTTCCGTCTAAGTAATCTGAGACAATACTCATTCTTAGATCAGATTGAATCTCAAGTAGGATGTCGGTTTGTTTGCACTGCCATCGAGTAAGCTATATGCGATTGATTTTGAGCTGCGTAAAGTACCTACGTCGTCTGCTTTAGTATCATTTTCAAAATTGCCTCTTGTTTCCCCTTAACTAAATTTTCAATTGGAGACCAGTTTAAATAGATTACAGTTTCATTTATTTATGACCACATTGTTGCTTTTAATATTATTGCTCCTTTCTTCTTTCTCTTTTACCTAAAAAGGTAAAAATGACTGTAAGTATTTGATATCACTTACACAATTCTTGCTATTTGCTCATTGTCAAACAATAACACGTGCAATATACTTAATTACACTTAGAATTTATGTAAGGCGAATGCATCAATGAAATACGGTCAATACTTAATTTACTTAAAAGTGCAGTGTTTAACACGTTGGCTGCCATACGAGTATACTCGTAGTAACTTTTTTTTATGCCCATTGCCACCATACAAAATGGTAGGTACGAGTATACTCGTAGTTGGCAGTGGAACCTAGTTCAAACTACGAGTTAACTCGTAGTATGGCAATGAGATAGGATTTTTATTACCTATTGCCAATCTACGAGTATAGTCGTAAATCATTTTTCGCGAAAAAGTGCGCTCCCTTGCTCTGTCAATGTGCAACTGCAGGCGCCACGCGATTGCTCCGGTCCTTACAACAAGGAAATGTCCGGGATCGATCTTTCAGACCAAATGCTGTCATATTACTCAGCACTTAGAAAGACGTTTTTTGGTACGAAAAACAAGCGATACTCATTTTTGAAATCTACATTCAAAACGCCTGCATGATCTACAACCAACAAGCCAATCTTCCTCCGAAAATGAAATTGGATGCCCTTTCGTTCAAAGTTGAAGTCTTAAAACATCTTTAAGGCGAAACATTTGCAAAGTATACTTATAAGTAAGTATATATTAGAGCGTCTACCACCCACACAAATAAAAAACAGAAACCGACGAAACCGTGTCGTGTCTGCACAAAAGAAAAATACTGTGCAAATAAACAATCTGCGCAAATAAACAATTTATTACCGTCCGATATGTCCTAAAAATCTGCATTATGCGTAGAAAATTGGTTTTAAAAATATATCACTCCTTTTTGATTTCACAGTGATGTACCCAAAAAAAATTCTATTAAACTTTTTTTTCTGATTAAATAATGTTTTACTTCAAATGCCAAAAAATGTAACCCCGCCCTCCTTTCACTGCCACTTGTCTAGAATTCGTTAGAAATCGCATACAATCAACTACGAGAATACTCGTAGTTGGCAGTGGGGCCCAGATCTTGTACTACGAGTATACTCGTAGGTTGGCAGTCAACGTGTTAAAAGGTTTACAGTGTTTTTATTTCTCTGAAATAAAAACACTGTAAACCTTTAAATATATAACCTGGAAATATGACAAACTTCTTCGTTAAGATTTTGTTCGGTATGACTTCCGATAGCAAACAGTTGTCGGAATGATTCGAGGCTTCTTATCGAATTTGAACTGTCAAAAATATTCGGTTTCGGATTTGTGAATTGCGTTTAGATG
The DNA here is from genome assembly GCA_921972225.1 of Euplexia lucipara. Taxonomy (NCBI): domain Eukaryota; kingdom Metazoa; phylum Arthropoda; class Insecta; order Lepidoptera; family Noctuidae; genus Euplexia; species Euplexia lucipara. The sequence continues at coordinate 34,783,065 of OV179142.1, forward strand.
ACATTATCGATTTCTTAGACGTTCGATTTGGTACGGAATCGAGTCGAATGGTTCTGAATAAGCCTGCAGGTCAACAAAAAAACACCATCTTACAAAATGAAAGTCAACTTTTGTTTGAATCTTTATATATTATATGTTTTGAACATTTAGGTCTCAACCACATTATTCCCGTTACATTAAATCTAAACTCGAAAACCAACGAACAAAATATAAACACAAGGCAATTTCCACTGGCATAGTCAAATTTTCGTTCAAACCGAAAATTAATGCTGGTGATGACGTTACAAGCAGAGCTCATCAAGGTAACATTTCAATTAAGCGCTGTCCAATATCGTTAGTCGGTAGGTACGTGGTATGATCAAAATGCGTCTGGTTAACAATAGATTAATGGCCGCGTGTCCATCAAATGCATCCTGTACCTATTCAATTTATTTTGAAAGGGGTCGGTTTGCAGTTAGCCGTAATTTTGGCACAAGAATAGCTTTAAGCCAGAGACCGAAACTAATTTAATCCATCAAAAGATGTCATCGAACGTAATTATTAGCAGCTTATGTTTTTGACAGTACATTTTTTGACTGTACTCAAATATTTGGGGTAGCATCCCCAAATATTTGCAGTCAGCACAGCATATCTGAATCCCTAAATTATTGAGGAATTTCAGGAAACTCTAAAGTTGGATATATTTAAAGAGGACCAGCCCCCCTAGCCAAGTTACAAACGATTCGTATCTATTCTCTTTCTACAATAGAAAACGCCTAAAATCCCTTTGTTTTGACCACGTGACTTAGCGAGAGCAAGACTAGTCACGTGGTCTAAACAAAGGGATTTGAGGCGAAAGAGAATAGATACGAATCGTTTGTAACTTGGCTAGGCTTGGGCAGGTCGCATGCTATCTGCTAATGATATTAGTGTAACCGTTAACTAAATCGATCGCAATGAGGTTACGTCTCTGTTGGGGGATATATTCATGCCATAACAGATTGCATTGCATAGATGCGTCACGAATCAATCTATTTAGAACCTTATTTTGATGCGCTAAAATTCAATCCCAAATGGGCGAAACAATGAAGTATTTGAACCAGTAGTAACTATCATCGTGTGGAAGGTTTTTGACGATTTAGCGTGGCCGTCAAAACCGTCAAAATCTATAGGGAGAAATAAATGGATTGGTAGGTTTTTCTGTTTTACTGCCAGATATACATTTAAGATTTCATCTAAAGCCTTGACTTAAATCACCAATGAGATCCAATCTTAGGAAAGGGGTTAGTATATAAACGTTCGTAGTTTTTGCTCAAAATTTAAAAGTTAATTAACTACCCTTCACGGACAGAAAAATAAATAAAGGGGTTGCGCTAGTGCTGTGCGATGAATGTAACGAAAATGCACATTTATGATGAACATGGTAAAAATCATTTTGCAATGTTATTAACCTACGGTTTTTTTATTTTGTTAGGGAAGCCAGGAAGGAAGTATGGACTGGCATGACGCCCGTAGCCTAACAGAGATGTAAATATGCATATTCGAGTTCCGCAATATTTTGTTACTATTGACTCAATTTTAACGAAATATTTTGAAGCAAAATAAAGTAAAAGAAGCAGTATTATTATGTATAAATTTCCGTTCTAAAGCAAACAAAAGAAGAATCGTAGTGGATAGTTGATTCCGAATCTACAGTAATTTTACACTACTGTACGTGTTTTTTTCAGGAGTTTTATTTATTAATAAAAAGTATTCATTATTACAAGCTAGGTACTTCGAAACAAGCATTGTAACAACTTCGAAATAAGTCATTAATTGAGTGGAAAGAAACAAATGGTAGTCAAATAAATACAAATAGATTATGATTAACAAAAAAGATAGAAAATATTAAATTTAAAATATTGAATTTTTCATTAAAATCCATGCAAACTATTATTTTTTAGTCGCGGCTTTGTGAAATTAAGTTTTCTATAATCCAGTTTATGGTCCAGCGTATAGTCAATGAAAAAGATTAGAAATGATAAAAAAATTGCCAATTTTATGTCATCAGTCGGAGAAAAAAAATCGGACATTAGAATTTAATCATACTGGTTTGTGTCGCTTCTGTAGCATCAGAGAAAAAAAAGAAAAAAAATATTTACCACTGAGGACGTGCATGTTAAAACACAAAGACACAAAACACAGGATTTTTAAAAAATCATTCGGTATCGAGATCCACACGTACGAAAATACGGGTAAAAGGAATCTGTACATAGTCAAATACACCTACATTCACCTACGTGTCATCCGACAAGGGTGCAAAAATCCCAGTGTATGTCTGTTGGCGCAGAGGCAGAAAAAAAACACCAAAAAAATAATTCAAAAACACTGGGCTGCCACACTGCCTCGAGCACTTTTCCGTTTTCCCGTTTCTCCCCATCGGACAGAGAGCCTGAAGGCCTGTCAATATTTCATCTGCATACAACACGCCCACGCATAATGATTGTACAGGATTGAAAGGGCGACAAAATCGACGGACACATTAGTACCATGAGTTCTGTACCCGTTAGCGTCGAATTTTTTGGGTGGTTTTTTCAATTCTATTATTTTTTTTAATTTCGGCAAACAAAGCCGATGTCGGCTATTCTGCCATTGTCAAATGTGGATTGGACAGCAAGTGCGTAAAAAAAAGAAGCAAATAAGAAACATATAAATGATAGATTAGATGGTTTATAATGATTGTAAGATTTAGTTTTATTTTTTAAACTGTTAATTTCCTGTGCGTGTCCCAAATAAACACATTTTCTTTCTTTCTTTGTTCTTTCTAAATGTTCAATTAATACTGTTGAACTCAACGTCTCAAGATGATCATGGGTTAGAACTATTTAGTGCCCCTTAGTTTTTTTTTAATAATGACATGCAAAAGTATCTGGGAAGATCAACTTGCAGAAATAAATATCATTTCATTTCATTTCACGGGACTGGAACAAACATTAAAATGAAATTACATAATATTATAATTTTGTTGTTAGTACCGTTAGTACCTTTTAATAAAAAATATATACCACATATTTTATATTTTTCGTCCCACTAACAGGCGCCAAGCACATCAACAAACCCCAAACTGAAGTAGTGAAGTATCAAGATACCTGAAACTTAACTCATGAAGTTAAGTTTCAGGTATCTTTAATTCTAAGAATATCTAACTTAACAGGTTAACCTAATGTATATTAGTTAGTTAGTAGTTAGTATTATTAGTTATAGGTAAAGTATATATATTTTGTTGGTTTGTTAGTAATTGTATTTTTTTGTAACCGTATTAACAACAATCATTAATTTCATCTACTATTTAGAGTAAAAAAATCCTTGAAAAGTAATTCTGCTTTAATTAAAAATCTCTTTGGGATTGATGGCAATCATGAATTTAGACAGTCAAAAGAAAATTGGAACAGCCGGCAAAAAAGTTCAACGCAATATCATGTGGTACAGAAGCCAGTGTACCAAGTTACCCCAATGTGTCGAACTTTGATAGTTTTTAAACTTTATTACAAACAGAATAAGGTTCATGTTGTATGGGGAATTTTGAACTCATGGTGCGACAATATCTCTTCCAATAAAGCCTTGTTGATTAAGTTCACAGAATTGATCATCTGTGCTGCACCACCACTTTGAGTAGAACCCCTTATAGTCCTAGTAATTAATCTGAGGATCAGTTATGATTGCATCCTTTGAAGTAACAATATTGATCACTGAGAATGATTTGAAATCACCCTTTGAGCGATATTTTGGTTTATTTCGGTATGTCACCAGTGAAATTCGTAATTATGCGCTGGTCCGAATGTGGACAGTGATGATAAAATAAACGAAGAAAACCGATGCAGTTCTATGGGAAATGTGTTGGCAAGAACTAGCGACCGTATATTTATGTTTATTAGAAAATAACAACTTTGCTTTGAATTTCCGTGTGTTTCAATGTAACTTGCTATATTTTACTGTCATATTTTTGTATGCTTCCACAAGGTTGATTACGTTGGATACGTTATATACTTGATGTTGGCAGAATTGCTAAACGTTTTAAACTTAAACAATATATACTAATTTAATATTTCTAACTAAAATATTTAAAACCATTAGGTTTCTGCACTTCTCCGAAACATAAACTCTCACTAATTATCTGAAAAAGGGATCCAAAGATTTCGCTTAGCTTAATAATATATAGATAAAAATGCCGTTTCTTTATAATTAACGAAACCATATTACACACACGTATGTTACCACACAGACAAAATATATATTGATGACGTGTAAAACCATGGATAACAAAAAATAAATATTAATCATGTAAAAGATAAGAAAAAATCATTGAAAAGATGACTGAAAGCCGTTTGACTTGACATGGGCTGGGCATGGGCAATGAGAACTAAAGACGTGAAAGAAAAACACGCTGTGAAGAAAGCCCTAGCCGTCTAAGATAAGAAGAAAGCCAAAGGATGACCACAAGCCACGTGGTGTATAACCGTTACCAAAGATAATAATATAGTACGGGCTTAGGTGGAGGAACAAACACACAAAGGTGACTGTCTTGACGCCTTAAAACAAGGAGAGCTAAGAAATGAAAGGGGAAAAGGCATAGCAGAAGAAGAAAATAATAATCGTTTGTCAATTATGAGTGGACTTATCCAATCACTTCAACTTTAGTTTCTCTCAACTCTCGAAATGTCTTTAGTAGGTAGTCTCCATGACACCTCACGACCTCAGGTCCAGTTGAAAACCAGCGTCAGGCGTTAGTTGTATGGCATTTTTGCTAGACTCGACCTATTTGGCGCATCCGCTGGGCACACTATTCTTTATTTTAGTTTCTAAGACTACTTACTTATTTTTAGCATTCTTTGATTATTTCTAATATATTGATTTCCAAGTATATGGTACATTTAGATCTTAAATTAAATATTGCATCACTATCATTACTGGTGTAGAAATATTAAAGAAACAGTACCTACAAGAATTTTAGCAAATTGAGCAATGGAATTGAGTGTAGTATCGATTCAGACTCATTCCAGAAGATTATTTGTAAAGTCAGAATATTAATAAATTAATATTATCTAAAAGAAATATAATCATAGTCAAGAAATAATCAGTAATTTTAAAAATATGCTCTATGTCAAAAAACTACTACTTATCCTTAATATATTTATTACAATGTCAAAAATTATGGTTTTAATATTCATTAATGGAATAAAAACACATGACGTATAAGAGCCAAGCAAACAATATCGATTTAAATTTATTTATTGGTAACCTTCTCAGGGCAGGTGGTAATTTTTTATATAATTTTTTATAGTCATACAACTAGCATTCCTCGGCTGGGACTAGAGGCATTGCGTAAAAGTTGCGGACAATTGTTTAAGAAAAACAAAATATAAGTACCTACCTATGTAACGGAGTATTCCCGTTTGAGCACCTATTTTTTGAGCACCTATGCATTTAGCACCAAAGGTATTCCCATTTCCCATAGGTTAATGCATAGGTGCTCAAACGGGAATACTCTATGTAACAGCATATTATTATTATTATGCTTACCAAGAACTCTAATTAAGTTCGTTATTAAATAATATAATTAAGACCACTCATCTCCCTTTTGTTCGCCCATCCACAATACAGTTTTTATCGTAAATAATGATGTTTAATTTTGACAGTAGGTAATTATCACTCGTATCGTTACATAATTGGAATTCATATTGTTTTTCATTAATATCCGACCTCAGGCGGTGTCGGTTTGAATAACTAGTTTACTTACATTGTACGAACTTTCGCTGTTTCTTCGTCTGGCATCCGCGGATTGAGACTATAGTAAATTTAGGTAATAAAATATGTTAATTAAATCTTGGTTTCTTATTTTTAGCATTCTTTGATTATTTCTTCTATATTTTTTTCTAAAAATCAATGCAAGATATTATTAATCTTAGTTTAGAAACAAGACAGTAAAAAAGCAAGAAATTTAAGGAATTTTAAAGTAAGTAGGTACCCTTAACCCATCAAAATACATGTCATGCACTAGTATTTAACTTTGGAAAATATTACGATGGTGATACTAGATAATAATAATCAGGAATTTTTGGCAACACTCAATTATTCAGACACGGAACGACTGCTTGAAATTGTAAAATAAAGTTTCCATCTACCTGCTCTAATTTTAAGTCTCTTTGTTTATCTAATTTAATAATAGTCTGTCTACTTTAATTTATAATTTATTTTAACATAATCTTAAATATTCTAATTTTAAAATTTTATTCTTCTAAGTCATTGGTAACATTGTCTTGTTTATAATTTAGCTTCTAATTAAGCATTGCATTCTATATTATAAAATATTTGATGTTATTGATGGCTTGAAACACTGGTTTTTCATAAACCTAGTTCAGGCAGATCCATATTACGGTTAGATTTAAATTTTCATCCAATGGAATTAATGTAAATCATAATCTTTACTTTACCTTACACTTGAATACATTTTATATTATTTATCTTATTTATTTTATTTTATTTAGATCATCTCCTTATAATATTATAAACATTTAAACTGACATGCACAATCAGCCAGAACCGGAGCTGCTACAATAACGTTCAAAACGTTCAGCTGCTGTGCCTATCGTGGTGTCTTTCCAATTTATAGAACAGCAGTTCCACTGCATACATACACCTACGCAGACACACAAAGACCTTATTGGTGAGGTTCTTCAGAAGGATCAGGTGCGTAGTACTTGCAAGCCTGCCAGCGTGTGTGAATGGCAACAAGTATGAAAGTAAACGAAGCAAAAGAAGTATGCATGTAAGAATCGTAGAAAATAGCGCTCTGTAGTTTCTGCCTGCTCCCATGGGAAAAAGGCGTCAGTTTATGTATGAGTTCCGCTGTCTTTCCCAAATTCCCTTTACCGGCTAAAAGCACGAAAGTTCCAAAATAGCGAGCGCAAGATGTTACAACTCTCCCATATAAGTCTCAACAAGCCTTAACGACAGTGACATTACCAATATCTTTATAGTTCAAAAGTATTCAACATACAAACAGACATTACAAATACTTGGCCCATATGGTCTATGCCCTTATCTGCGACAATGTGCGGCGACCATCTTGTCCGGTCACAATGGATTGCGCAAGGCGTTGCGAAAGGGCAGTGAGATGTAAACTCGACCGAAACAATGCCTTGGATGAGCACGGCCTTAATTATGGGGCTTGTGTTACGTGTGAACTTATTATAAACTATCTTTTATAATTTACGAATGTTAAATCATTATTTTTACGTAATGTATTGTCACGTGGTTGATGGCGAGAACGTAAAAACTAAGCCAGTGTGCCTTGCGCGGATGTATGACGTATCTATAGGTTAGTAAATTCAACGCCAACGATTTGAAAATTGTATGTCCATTTGTTAACAAAGTTTTGGCCAAGTGAGAAACCTTTGGACAAAAAAATTATGGCATTGGGGTTGACATCCCAACTTCAATAATTCTTTAAAAAAATATATTAATTATAATACTATCTGGACTTAAAAATTAACCGGGAAAAGGAAGTAAACTGTATGTAACATAGAGTCACGCAACGCAGTAATTCAGTTTAAAATTATGTATTTTGTATCTTTCAAAATCATTTCATTTCAGTCTGGTAGTTAGGTTAGGTAGTTAGGTTAGCTATATGGTAGGTATGGTAAGTTAGGTTAGGTTATACATACATTTTATTTGTTTTATTTTATTGAAGATTTGTTTTTGAACTATTTGTTGTCATCTTACATTATGTAGTGTCGCTTGAATATTGCGATCAACGGCCCACCTTGGTATTGTACCTTTGTACCTACGAAGTCTTGAAGAGAACTTAGAAACACTAATTTCAAACTACTTCAAGACGGATTAATTATTCATTTAATACTTTATTAACATCAATATACACCGTGAACTTAATACACCGTGGACATTACGTTGAATAAGTAATATTTAATGATGCTATGCGCCCGCCGACTTGGGTTGACAAATGCATTTTCAAAAGAATGCATTTTCCATATAGGTAACTTCCGCGATGGTCTATTGATTGCAAAAGATAGGCTTCAGAATATGCGGTATTTGGGTTCATTCTCGGGTAGGCTAATGGACTCGTATTAAAATCTAAATCGAAAGTCGTTTAGGTATTCAAATAAGACTTAGGATCCGCACTTTTAGAACATCAATATTACTTAAGACAATCCTTAATAAGCCCGCTCTTCGCCACTTACTAGTGTTGAAGTGAAACTACTTTGGAATTATTTTGTGTCATAAATTGCATTTAAATTCATTTAACCCCAAAGGGACCGGTGTCCGCGCTGTCGTTGTGTCTCTATTGACACGATTGAAAGGTTATTGGTCAAACTGAAATAAATGATTTGACTTTAACTTTGACTTTTTACATACACCACTACACACACACTTACGCATACACTTTTTACATAGACCTTATTGGTGAGGTTCTTCAGAAAGTTCAGGTGCGTAGTACTCGCAACGACAACTCGACAACATGTATGAATGTAAACAAATCAAAAGAAGTGTGTAAGAATCGTACCATATGGCGCTCTGTAGTTTCTGCCTACCCCAATGGGAAAAAGGCGTGAGTTTATGTATGTACGTAGGACTTTTATTAGATTTTCCATTTGGTATTTTTTTGTTGCAACTTGGCGTTCGGATTTGGGAAATCGTGATCCATTGATAGCAATAACTTCGCTACTTATTACACCCTCCCTATTACCATACATGTGACTTAAAATAACTAGCAAGATGTGAGTGTACTTATACTCATTTAGGTACGTACTCCTTTATCCAACCCTTCTGAGAATACAGGCGCGATATAACCTATGTTTTTATTTAAAGTAGAAAATATCGCCTACGTTGAATGATTAATAATTAATGTTGAAGACAGACGCATGGCGCCGAGGACTTGACAACAATTTACATTTTCAAAGAAATACATTTCCTTTACCTACTGATTGTTTTAGTAGCAAACACGATTACTGACATGAGACACTCGCAGGATTCGATTCTTGGGACAGTCATAATTAAGTAGTAAATCGACTGTACTTTTTTTAACTTAATGAGTAAATCTGACGTTCAAGAGTAATTTTTAATGTTCTTTGAACTAAAGGACACCTCAATTATTATTTATTTTTGATATTTACAACTGTTTTAATAAAAATAACTACTTATATACAATAGAAAACCAGTTAAAATCTTCTTAAAAGAACTCATCCGCATCGCTGTCCACTGGTAGTGTACTGAAAAGACTGGCGGCATGTCACGTTGTATGGCAATGTTTATTCTTTGACCAAAGTAAAAGCCAGCCCTTTTGAAAATAGATTTAATTTTAATTTTGACTCAACCATGCGGTAGACTCATAATAGGCGTGATATTATTTTTACTAGAAGTGAAAAACATCACTGTGGACGAGTTATTAATAATTCATGATTTCGCAGACAGGTGCAGTGTCACCTGGACAGTCAGTGTTTAATGTGTTTATACAAGTAACAGTTCTAACGATATTTTAATCTAAGTATACTAAAATTATAAAGAGGAAAGGTTTGATTGTTTGTTTGTTTGCATCGAATAGACTCCGAAACTACTGGACCGATTAGAAAAATTCTTTCACCGTTGTGAAGCTACACTATCCCCGGGTGGCATACTTTTTTATCCCTGTATTCCCACGGGACCGGGAACTACGCGGGTGAAACCGCGTAACGTCTGCTAGTATTTTATAGAACCGTTTGGACTTGTTGCGCCCCGCCAATTTGAGTTTAATAATCATACAATAACAATAATCATAATATCAGAAAGAAAGAAAGAAAGAAAGAAAGATATCAGTGTTCCACTTTAAAAGAAAATGGCTAATAAATGACAAACATACAATTTTCTCTATGGTCCTCACATTGTCTCACCAAGAAGACTTTAAAAGATACTAACTACTGGTAACTGCTGACAATCTTTTTGTTTTTTTTTTTCTCAGAGTAGTGTGGAAAATAAAGATCAATATTTTATAACGTACAATATTGTACTTGTCGTGGAAAGCGAGATTCTTGAATAATAAGTTGTGAAGTTGATTAACTTAGTACGGAGTCTATGGTGACCAGCGTGACGTTACTTGTCATTTGAAAATGGCGCGAATGTGTTTTCGGTAATGTCACGTGGACAGAGTCGTACTGGTGCGTGGGAGTTGGGCAAAGCGCAGGTTGATTTGAGGCACCGACGAAGACAGACATCCAGTACGAAACTGTCAGTTACCTATTTGAGTTGTTTTGTGATTACGTTTGTTTAGTGAGGTTATTACTGCAATGAGATTGCTACTCTACGTTATGAACTCTGTACCACGAAACCCCTATCGGTGTCAGCTCATCGCTCAGCCATCGCTGACGCCGACTTACTAATATCAAATAAAAACTTAAAAAGAATGAAAAAAAAAAACAAAAAAATCAAAAGTCTTTATTCAAACTAGTCTGAGAATCAGCACTTTTTGAACGTCAAAAAAAAATACATAAAGACAGTCCCCCAAAAACGGCCCACCCTTCGCCACTTCCTTGTGTTTTTGATGGGAAGAAGAAGTGGCGGAACAAACTCCCCAGCAACACATCTGTCTGATTCGTTTGAAGAACTAGGTATACAAAGAATCTATACAATGAAATGCTCAATAAATAGCACTAAGGTTTATACACTTTGTAAAACATTACATTTCAGAATGATTGTCACAAATGTTAGCTAGCACACTCCAATATACCGAGATTTTAAAAAAAAGTATGAGTAATGTGTACGAGAATCCCGACTGTATGATGCAGTTTATATGATGTGGATAATGTCGTAAAATTATTTGTAAACCGTTTATATAGTGTGATTCTTTGTTTTCCCTAATTAATAAAATAAAATAATATATTTACCTAGGGGACCAATCTTCGCTCAAATTGCCATAATACAAGGGAATCAGCTATTATCGTTTTCATTAGCGGTAAAATGAGGTGGATAGGGACTCAAGGGTAAATAGAAACAAAACTTTAAGGAGGATACTCACGCTAGTTTAATATAAAGACAATAACAAGGTGTCGAAACTATTAATCACAATTATTTAAAGGCATTATAGTCCTAGTATGTAACAAACAAGTTTTAACTTAGGTGAAAATCCTGATCAAAATTTAGTTCTACCCTTGAGTCCCTGTTCAGCCCATTTTACGGTATAGCCAAAGTGAAGCTAGGTGATGTTACAATTAAAAAACAAAAGACATAAAAAACAAAAGAAAATGTAGCTGTGTTTCTGGAACTAATAAATAAACACTACAATTAAACGGAACAGTTTAAACAGTTAGCGTCGTCCTCTATTGACTGTACTCGTAGCAACATTAATGAATCCCGCGCGAGCTTTGTGAAGGCTCCGCGGACACAGGACACAGTTTTAAATGCTTGCTCAAGGCAGATTGGCGATTACAAACTTATATTAACTAATAAGTCCAGGCTGGTAGATTGGCTTAGCACCTAAAAATGTCTCCGACTATTAAATACCAACTAAACACTGCACGACGCACGCTGAAAATAGACTCTTTTAAGAAAAAACTTCATTTTAGTTTGAAAAGATGTCGATTTGCGGAAATGACCTACCCATTCGCACCAATTCCATACAAGGACCTCGACAACAGCGTTAAAGTTAGCATACCGATATGTTTTCTAAAAGATTTTAATGGCCAGGTGACCATTTGAAAAACCAAAATTAATTGATGCTTATTGAAGATGAAAATCAGCACTGTTTGAATGACAAAAAGTTACATTTCACAGACACTGAAAATCGGTTGCCCTTCTCTATGTCCTACTATTTTTACTGAGAAACAGAAATGGCGCAACAAAAACCTCTAGAAAAATCATATCCGTAGAATATTATAATATTGTATTGTGAGTTATTCACATGTTATTCAACTTTAAAAATAGTTTTATTAAGTTACCAGCCACAGTGCCAATAAAAACATGCTAAACCGCACGTCACCAATATCAAAAATTAAATGAATGAACGAATCTGAATGACAGCTTCCAGTGACCAGTCATCTAGAAACACGCAAAAGCCCTTAGTTCTTAAAAACAAAACCGTGTTACTAGAATTATGTTCAATATTCATATTTATTCTCCCCGACTGAAATTAATGGATGCATTCGAATCGAACTATATCTATGACCTAACATTTTACCACGACAGACAGGCAACCCCTACCGATCGATCGTTCTATCGAATTAAGGTAGCTATTAGACCGGGCGTCCACTTCGTATTTGCTCACCCCATCGAGTGCAAGGAAAACACACAGCCATCAATAAAAATACGCTCATAATATGATTGTCGTCTTAACTGCGACCGTCTTATTTATGTTTGTTTTGTTCAATAGAAACTTAGAAACTTAATACAATCATCATTAGCTCTGTAACACCCAACTCTAAGGATAGGGCTTCCATCTTATTTGCTATTCTATCCTGGTATGTGCTACCTGTGATATTCTTAATGACTGATATCATCGATATAAAAATCGTCAACGGCAGTAAACTCATTAAGTATGCTCTTTGTAAAACGTACAACAATTATATAACGTACGTAACAATTTCAAAATACATTACTGTACTAAAGTTTATATGCAGCGCAGACGACAGACTATCCGTGACGCACTTTTTAGTCTGTGAGAATAGAACCTATGCAATTATATGCAGTAACGCATAGGACGCGCAAATAGTCCGGCGCACAAAATATCCGTGTAATTCGGGCAGACCGCACCGCGCCGCGCCGCGCCGTGCCGCTCGACACAAAAAGTGTGTGAAATAAAATATAGTAATTATAGTACTGAAGTGTATAGAGCAAAATGGCGAAATGAAACGGTGGTTTGAACGTTATCCTTGTATAATTAATTTTCTCAACACTTCTGAGTCGCTTAAGGCTACAATTAAGTTAAGACGACAGCGGGGAAATTACTGGACACAGACAAAAAGCTAAGGAGACGATATCGAGTCAACTAGCAGAACTTAGGTCTACGAGCAAGTCTAGATTTGGTTGAAAGTTCAAGCGTGTACTGTTCGGGAGGTCAAAACGAGTACTAATCTACATGACGATGCTTTATCGCTATTAGGCAAGTCATATGCTCCGATGAAAGCCGAGCTTTTCCGAACGCGCCCGAAGTTGCGTTCGGAAAGGCAGCGACCAGAACATTACAATTTTAAGCCTATATTTTGTATAGTGTAAATAATTATGCGTATTGTTAAATTTGTAAATAAATATTATGTGTGATGTAAATATAGCAACTAAATAAATATGTAAATATACTTCTAATAAAATATGTTAGTTTTCACCCACAGACAATGATCGTGTTTTGTGTTTGAAGTTTTTTGGTCTTTGGTTTGACGTTTGTTCAAATTTGACAGTTCGGTGTAACGGGACAATAAGGAAAAGTTTTGTATTGTGGAGTGTTTACAATTATAAAAAGTTTAAATTAATATTACGAATTCATACGAATTCCGGTGTAGCTGTGACCGCTACACTACTCCCCCCCTGAGACCGTGGCTACTTAGCTACGGGTGATAGTAGTCCGGGAAGCGAACGGTGCGGCCGGAGCGTGTTTTCTTCTCGACGGTGGGCTGCGGTGGCGTTGGTGCTGTGTTTGCGACCGTTGGTGCGCTGGTTACACCGGAGGGACTGTAGTCTGCGTTATTGAGGTAAGCGGGTTTCAACCGATCTATGGTTACTGTGGTTTCCTTTCCGTTTACCTCAATACGGTACGTTTTGTCGCCTCTTTGCAGGACTCTGTAGGGGCCGGTGTACGGCGGGTCTAGCGGTCGGCGAACGGCGTCATGTCGCAAGAATACATGAGACGAAGTTGACAAGCTGTCGGGCACGTAGAACGGCTTGTTGCCGTGTCGACTCGCCGGTTCTGGAGACAGCTTCGCCATGTGATGCCGGAGTCTTGACGCGAAGTCGGTGTAGTCGACTGTGCTGGTGAGTGTGGGGGCGATGAACTCGCCTGGGAGTCTTAGGGGCTCGCCGTAAACGAGCTCTGCCGCTGATGCTTTGACGTCTTCCTTCCAGGCGCTGCGGATGCCGAGCAGCACCAGGGGTAGTGCTTCGGTCCAGTTGGTGTCTGTGTGGCAGCGGATGGCTGCCTTCAGCTGGCGGTGTAGGCGTTCCACCATGCCATTACAGGCTGGGTGGTATGCTGTGGTTGGGCGGTGCTGGCTACCGAGGGTCTCCGTGATGGTGTGGAACAGCTTGCTCTCAAACTGCCTGCCCCTGTCGGTAGTGATGCGCTGGGGGCAGCCAAAGCGGGACACCCAGCCGGTGATGAAAGTGCGGGCGCATGTCTCCGCTGTGATGTCCGCGATGGGGTACGCCTCAGGCCAGCGGGTGAAGCGGTCGACCACAGTTAGTATGTACCTGTAATTTGATGACACGGTCAGTGGCCCTACTATGTCCATGTGGACATGGGAGAAGCGTTGGGAAGGGACAGGGAAAGCGGAGGTGGGACTGGTTGTGTGCCGCGAGATTTTGTTCTTCTGGCACTCTACGCACTCTCTGGTCCAGGCCCTGCAGTCCTTCTTTAGGCCAGGCCAAACGAAACGCTCAGAAATCAGTTTGACTGTGGCCTGTCTGCCGGGATGGCTCAGCTGGTGTAGTTTTTGGAACACCTGCCTCCTGAAGGGTTCTGTAACATAAGGGCGGGTGTTACCAGTGGAGACATCACAATATAGTTCAGTGCCTGAGTCCGTGAAATGCACTTTACACAGCTTGAGTGACGTGCTGTTGTTATTTAAGAGCCCCTGCAGCTCGTGGTCTGTTTCTTGGGACTGTGCAAGAGCTGTGTAATTACACGCCGGTACTGCCACCGACTCCACACGCGACAGCGCGTCTGCCACAATGTTGTCCCTGCCTGCGACAAACCTGATATCCGTGGTGAATTGAGCAATGTAGTCCAGGTACCGGTATTGCCTCGGTGAACAGTTGTCACGGTTGTGTGCGTACACATATGACAGGGGTTTGTGATCCGTGTAAATGGTGAAGTGCCTACCTTCAACCATGTGGCGGAAGTATCTGACTGCGTCGTAGATGGCTAAGAGCTCCCTGTCATAAGGGCTATACTTTTTCTGTGAAGCTGACAGTCGCCTAGAGAAAAATGCTAGTGGGTTCCATGTGACACCTGCCTTCTGCTGTAATACTGCACCCATAGAAGTGTCTGAAGCGTCTGTAAATATCGCGAGTTCGGCGTTGGGCTCTGGGTGAGCAAGCAGAGCTGCCCTAGATAAGCCACTTTTACAAGCGTTAAAAGCGTCTAGCATTTCTTGCGATAGATTAATTGTTTGTGTTCTCTTTGTTTTAGGTCCTGCCAGAACTACGTTGAGTGGCGCTTGTAAGCGAGCGGCATCTGGGACAAAGCGGCGGTAAAAATTGAACATACCCAGGAAGCGACGCATCTCCTTGACAGTCTTGGGAGCTGGGAAGTCCTGGATTGCCTGCACCTTCTCCTGCAGCGGGCGAACACCTTCTTCGGATACTTCGTGTCCTAGGAAAGTTATGGTGGTACGGCCAAACTCACACTTTGCCGAGTTAATAATAATTCCATACTGGGATAACCGCTTCAGAAGCTGATGCAGGTGCTCGGTGTGCTGGGCTGCTGTCTCTGAGAACAAGAGAATATCGTCTAAATAACAGTAGCAGAACGGCAGCCCGCGCAGCACCTCGTCCATGAACCGTTGGAACGTTTGAGCGGCATTCCTGAGGCCAAAGGTCATGAATGGAAATTCGTACAGTCCGAAAGGTGTTGTGATCGCTGTCTTGTGAACGTCGGCTGGCTGGACTGGTATCTGATTGTATGCTTTAATGAGATCGATTTTGCTATATATTCGGCTGCCAGCCAGCTGATGTGAGAAGTCCTGTATATGCGGGATGGGGTATCTGTCCGGAACAGTACGGGCATTGAGTGCCCTGTAGTCACCGCATGGCCGCCAGCTGTTGTCCTTCTTAGGAGCGAGGTGAAGTGGGGACGACCACGGACTCTCTGACGGCCGTGCTGTGCCGTTAGCCAGCATAGCCTCGAACTCCCTCTGTGCTGCCTTCAGTTTGTCTGGTGCCAGACGGCGAGGTCGTCCAGTGATAGGCGGACCTGGTGTAGTGCGGATGTGATGTTCGGTACCGTGACTGACCTGTTTCTGTGTTCCAGCAGGCCGCGTGACTTCCGGGTACTGGCGAAGTATCTCGTGGTACTCCGTGTTGCCTCCTACGGACTTCACTGAGGCGATCATTGCTGCTGATTCGGCCGCTGGCGACGCCGGCGAAGACAGTTGGGTCAGCCCATCGATTAGCCGGTGACTTTTGAGGTCTACCAAGATGTTATAATGCGCCAAGAAGTCGGCGCCTATGATTGCCTTGGTGACGTCTGCAACCACGAACTTCCACGTGTACACGCGGCGAAGCCCTAAATTCAAGTGGAGCTCCACCCAACCGTACGTGTCGATGGCAGTTCCGTTTGCCGCGTATAACTGGTACGCCGTCCTGCTGCGCTGCTGTCGTAGGGCTGCACGTGGGTATACGCACAGATCGGACCCTGTGTCTACTAAAAACGTGGTTTTAGAGTCCCGATCTGTTACGAATAGGCGGCGTGGTTTGTGAGGGCAGCCATTTGCCGCTATTTCCGGCTGCCGACGGCGTTTCCCGCGTACGTACATGGCGACCTGCACCGCGTGGCCCTGTCACCGAAACTGTTGTGGTACCAGCAGTGAGCGTCGTTCCACGCGCTGCTGGAGCGCGAGCGACTGCGGCGTCGGCTTGGGGTCGGTTCTCTGTCACCACGCCGGTACCTATCTGTGGAGCGCGATCGATGGTGTACCTGACCTTGCTTTTGTAGAGCCGCCACCTGTAGACATAACTCCGCCATGCACTGTTTCAGCTCCGCGATGTCACTGCTGGTGCTCGTGCTCGCCACGGCGGGAGGTGTCGTGAGCGCTGGCCGCGTTGGCGCGATCTCGTGCACGCGGTCGGCCAAATCTGCGACAGACTGAAGCGGAAGGTTAGGCTGGGAAGCTATTACCGTCTGTATGTTCGTCGGCAACCTGCTCGCCCACAACGTGGCTAGGAATGTGTCTGGAACATGTGGTCCGGCCAAAGTCTGCAGGTGCCGCAAGAACTGTGATGGCTTCCGGTCGCCGAGCTCCTCTTGAGTGAGGATTTGCTGAACCCTTTTTTCACGCGAGTCGGATAGTCGACGTATGAGCTCAGCCTTCAGCTTGGCGTACTTGTCCTGTGCTGGTGGGTTCTCTATTATGTCCCGAGCTTCTACCATGTAGCGATGGTCTAGCTGCCCCACGACCGTGTAGAATTTTGTGGTGTCGGCGGTAATGCCGGCTATTGTAAACTGACCTTCTACTTGTGCAAACCAAAGTGTCGGCTCCTCAGGCCAGAATGGCGGCAACTTCACGCTGACTCTGCACACGTCCTGCTTGACCATTGCTGCGTCCGCCTGCGCTCCCTGCTCTGCTCCGGTAGGCATCTTTGCTCCGCGTGGCTACTGTGCTCTTTGACGGGGTCACCAATGAAGTGTATAGAGCAAAATGGCGAAATGAAACGGTGGTTTGAACGTTATCCTTGTATAATTAATTTTCTCAACACTTCTGAGTCGCTTAAGGCTACAATTAAGTTAAGACGACAGCGGGGAAATTACTGGACACAGACAAAAAGCTAAGGAGACGATATCGAGTCAACTAGCAGAACTTAGGTCTACGAGCAAGTCTAGATTTGGTTGAAAGTTCAAGCGTGTACTGTTCGGGAGGTCAAAACGAGTACTAATCTACATGACGATGCTTTATCGCTATTAGGCAAGTCATATGCTCCGATGAAAGCCGAGCTTTTCCGAACGCGCCCGAAGTTGCGTTCGGAAAGGCAGCGACCAGAACATTACAATTTTAAGCCTATATTTTGTATAGTGTAAATAATTATGCGTATTGTTAAATTTGTAAATAAATATTATGTGTGATGTAAATATAGCAACTAAATAAATATGTAAATATACTTCTAATAAAATATGTTAGTTTTCACCCACAGACAATGATCGTGTTTTGTGTTTGAAGTTTTTTGGTCTTTGGTTTGACGTTTGTTCAAATTTGACAGTTCGGTGTAACGGGACAATAAGGAAAAGTTTTGTATTGTGGAGTGTTTACAATTATAAAAAGTTTAAATTAATATTACGAATTCATACGAATTCCGGTGTAGCTGTGACCGCTACAGTACGCTTCAACGCGCGGTAACGCAGACGGCGCACACTAGTCGGCAATCTGCATTTGTTGTTTCTGAATGAGTCAAAGCAGGTCTTAAAATAAATAGCAATTCATCAAATGTAGTAACAGACATTTTGTAAAATTTGAAAAAAAAACGGATGTTGTTTCAGAATTGAATGTTTAGTATGGAACTCTCCCTTCAGTAATCTTTCCGAAAATATAGGATGTACTCAAAAGGCGGAAGGAACGCCACCTTAAAATTCTTACGCACTTCTTTGGTTTTGTTGTCAGACTGTGAGACTTCTGACTACTTGTAAAGACTGTCAAAGATTTACAAATGACCGCCGGGTCGAATGGATAAACGTGCTGTTGCCAAGGTACGGAGGAGTCTTGATATTTATTGAATGTTCACACATGTGGATGTGTGAACATTCAATAAATATCAATCAAGACTCCTCCGTCAATTAAGTTATTGTATTTATTGCATTATTATTTAACTATCTTTTTTTTATTAGGTACTTTGTTTTCTTGGGTGTGTCCGTGACATCACAAGGGGCCCTATCAGAATAACAGCGCTGCGATATTAATATTTTTAAATGTCGCAGCTAATGCTGAGATAGGCGCCTGGTCACGCACAGGTCTTTTTATTATTATTGTTTTATTTTTATTTTTGTCTTTAGTTTTTTACTCTTTTCTCTTTCAAGGAGATTTCTCGCCGACTGGTCGACACTTCGCGTGACCTGGGCCCTATCCAATAAAGCTGACAATCCGACATATATGTCAAAAAATGACAAAATTGTAGAATTGTCGCGCTTAAGCTGTTTAATAAACGTGACAAATATGTCAAAAATCGACAGGTGAAATCTTGACACATTTTTAATGTAAAAACACGTTTAATAAAACTCGACATATCAAAAAACCACAGTCACAATATTTCTGACAATTGTCGGTGACAATATTGTCGGATTGTCGTGACAATTATGTCGACTTTTGACATATTTGCAAAGAATTTTGTTTTATGAAGCTGGATGAGGGTAAAATTGAAAAAGATATTATCAAAGTACAAGAATAAAACAATCACTAGTGCAACTTCCATTGTGTTATGATCGCGTGTAAGATGGAAATGCACAGAAAACTTACCATTTTGGGCCTTATTTACGAAAGTAAAAATATACTTTTTGGGAAGTTTAGTGTCAAGTCAAAATGTCAAGAAAAAAAAGAGTCCGCTTTTTTTTCTTGACATTTTTGTTTTATAAAACTTTATATGCGACAGGTGACAGGTGACAATTTGTCGTGAAAAACTTGTCAAATCTGCTTTATTAAACAGAAAATTGTCATGACATGTTGACATGTTTGTAGAATTGTCCGACAATTCTGACAGACGCGTTACCCTCTGTCGCGAAATCATATTTAAGCTATTTCCTTCCATTTATTTATTTTTACATCGTGGGTCAATTGGTCACTATACTTCCCAAAAAGTATATTTTTACTTTCGTAAATAAGGCCCAAAATGGTAAGTTTTCTGTGCATTTCCATCTTACACGCGATCATAACACAATCGAAGTTGCACTAGTGATTGTTTTATTCTTGTACTTTGATAATATCTTTTTCAATTTTATCCTCATCTTCACCCACCTTCATAAAACAAAATTCTTTGCAAATATGTCAAAAGTCGACATAATTGTCACGACAATCCGACAATATTGTCACCGACAATTGTCAGAACTATTGTGACTATGGTTTTTTGATATGTCGAGTTTTATTAAATATGTTTTTACATTAAAAATGTGTCAAGATTTCACCTGTCGATTTTTGACATATTTGTCACGTTTATTAAACAGCTTAAGCGCGACAATTCTACAATTTTGTCATTTTTTGACATATATGTCGGATTGTCAGCTTTATTGGATAGGGCCCAGAGGGCTGGCTTAAGAATTAACATTGCCATCCAACGTGGCAATGCTGCCGGTCTTCTGGGCCCGTTTCCAGATGACAGTGATGGGGAGGAGTACTTTGACACCTGAGTGTTCCGATTTTTACTATTTTATTTGTAGTTAGTTGAAGTGTACATAATTATTTAATTTATTTTTATTCGTTTAATTGTATTTCTGTATTTCACTTAAAATCTGATATTAATTTAAAAGATTGTTACAACTTAATCCTACTAATATTATAAACGCGAAAGTTTTTGAGTATCGATGGATGTTTGTTACTTTTTCACGTAAAAACTACTAAATGGATTTTAATAAAATTTGGTATGGAGTTAGCTGACACCCTGGATTAACACTTAGGCTACTTTTTATCCCTGTATTCCCACGAGAACCTACGCGGGTGAAACCGCGCGATGTCTGCTAGTACTCAATATTTAGGCAATGATTTTTAATATAGTGAAATAGTAAAGTAGTCAGTAACTTGATAACATTTAAAGTCATTCTAATAAAGCAATATTAATAACAATACATTGATTGATATAATTGAAACTAATAAAGATTGTGCATGAATTCAATAAATAGAAATCTGTCACCTACTTAGATACTTATAAACTGAGTAATATACCTTCTCCATTAAAAGTCTCAATAGAGCCTTTTGAAATCAATTCAATTGGCTAATTTTCTCATTTGAATAGGAAGTTTGTAATCGATTTTAGATGATATTTCAAGAAAACTTTTCGAAAATAATGCAGTTTTGTTTTTATTGCGACGCGGCGACATTCGGATTTCAGTATTTTAAATATATGAAAGTTGGATAACAAGTAAAGACAATGTAATGTTAGGAAGCTACAGCTGTCACTAGGTGTAGGTTCATAGTATCAAGTAGGCACAGAACTCAGTTTGCGTGTTTCAACCTGTAACTGAACCTGTCGTATCGTTAACGTGGGCATTTTATATGGAATCATAAGCAGCGCCTCTGTATGTAATCTGCAGGCTTAGCCATATTACGAATTCTATTTCTATTATCATAATCGATGAGGCGACAATAGAAAGAAAATGGCGTACCTATACCTATAGAATCAGCTGTTTGTCAGCTGTCAAGTGTTAACGAGTAGAATTGGTAATATGTCTGAAAATGAACACACTTGACAGTTGAGAAACAGCTGATTCCATATACGCCATTTTCTTTCTTCAATAGTAATAGAATATAAATAGAATTTGTAATATAGGCCCAGCAGGCCTAGGCTAACAAATTTAACCTGCATGCGGATCACTGATGATGCATAAACTTTGAGCAGCTTTCTTGACAAGTTTTAAGAGTCGTCCGTGGATCGCGCGAACAGCCCAAGGCCTGTTACTGTTTAATTGGTTTTCTCCAAACTTTTCACGTTTAAGCTGGTTTTACTTATTAGAATTTGTACTGAAGTTATGAACATTTTAATTATGCTTAGAATTTAAAATGATCATGCCTATTTACCAGCCTGGTACTGTCCCACAGCAAGGCAAAGGCCTCTTCTCAGACAGAGAAGAAACAAGCATTGTATATTTGTTTGATATTTTTCTATAAAAAGTAAATAAATACATCATTGTTTGTACCGAAACATAGCATAATTAAAATAACATCACGCCTGCGACCCCCTTAGGGTTAGGCAGAAATGTACACACGCCAGAACAACAAGTTTCTCCAATGTGTCAAATTTCTTTGATCGTTATTCAACTTTATGTCAGATAGTATAAGGTTCATATTCAATTGGGAAATTTTGACACATTGGGGTAACTTGATGTGCTGTCGTCTGTACATATAGTACGTCTACATTTAGCCAGTTACGTTTAAGTCTCATTAAATAGGGGACAGAGCCTTTTGTCCTCAATCGGGTATTCGTCTAGACTTCAGGCCGCTTTTGGGAAATTACAGACAGAAAAACACAATATCGTCTTGAACAAACTTTTTAATCAATCCTCGTGCATTTTCTTAATCAGAAGAGCACATTGCCCTATAGTGTTGTAGCAACCATGTTATCATAATATTATTGTATGTAGCGAATTGAGAGTTCAAAAACTCAGTGAACTGCAAAGAGTTTGGTACTTCAATTAATATGAGTGCACAAGTGATTCAAATCCTATCTGAAGGTTAAGTTTAAGGTATTTCAGACTCAGTCAGACGGTGATAATTTGAATCGAATAGAGTGATAAACTTGCAAGAAGGCTACAGAGAGTTTTAAAGCTTAAATTTCAAAGCGTAGACTTAATTGTTGCATTAATTTAAATAAGTACCGTCTCAGAAACTTTTATAAATACCTTTCTAGCTGTGGTAATATTAGGAATAATATAGAAAGATTTGTTTATTTGACCCTATTGGTGAGGTTCTTCAGAAAGGTCAGGTGCGTAGTACTCGCAACCGGCGTGTGTGTATGACAACATGTATGAATGTAAACGAAGCAAAAGAAGTATATCTAAGCATCGTAGCTTAAGGCGCTTTGTAATTTTTGCCTACCCCCATGGGGAAAAGGTGTGAGAGTTTATGTATGTACTTATGTTTGTATGTATTTGTTTATTAATATTTTTTAAGGGGGATGTGTATTGTGCAAGAGTAGCCCGCAAAATTCTAATTTATCAGTGTCAGGATGTAACTTAAACAAAATGTTATTTCAGATCATTCAAGCTTCAAAACTACTGGACCGACTTCAACCATTATTTCACCATTACAAAAAATATATTATCACTGAGTAATATAGGCTATATTTTAGAGTCCATACGAGGGAACGGAGGGGAATGTTAAAGTTTGAAAAGAAAAATACGAAGTACTAGTTGTTATGTTTGTTTTTAAAGACAGACTTATTTATTTTTTTATTTATTTATCAAACTTAAATCCACACACAGTCTTTACAGGTGTCCCCAATTCAACAGTGGTTTCTACTCCAACAAAGTTAAAAACTTACTTATCTTCTATTATATAAAAGAAAGTCGTGTTAGTTACACCACTTATAACTCAAGAACGGCTGGATCAATTTGAATGATTTTGGTCTTTTTGGATTTCTCTTTGTCCGGAATAGCATAATAATTAATAAAAATCATGAAAAGTCCTCGAAAAAATAAATATCAAGAATATTCGTTGTCTCAAACATTTTTCAAACGCAGCGCCATCTTGGATGACATGACATGGAGTCAAACTTCAACAATTTATTTTGTTACTAAACTTAGAGGTTTTATGTAGCATAAAAAACTCGTATATTTCAGAAATCAATTTACGTAATTAATAATGACGACAGAGACAAACTTTAATAATTCTTTGCAAATAGAGCTTATTCTACTGTTAAGACTTTAATTAAAGTAGACCGGGAAAATTATAAGTATAAATTGTATGTAACATAGAGGCAGTCGTTCAGATTAAAATTATGAATTTAGTATTTTTTAAATCAATGCATTTTAGTAAGGTAGTTAGGTTAGGTAGTTAGGTTAGCTATAGGATAGGTATGGTCAGTTAGGTTAGGTTATATATACCTGTTGTAATTTTAATTCTATCGAACACAAAATGTTTAAATAAGATCACAGTAGAAACTCGCTACATAAAAAGTAGTAGTAGTTATTATTGGTTTGGATTTATTTTTTGTCGTCTTATTAAACGTACGTTTTAGATATACATACGTTTAACAAGACGACATGTAAAAAAAAATGATAAGAGCAATAAATTGACTCAAAGGCACAACGAAGTTTGCGGGGCAGCTAGTAACTAATAAAAATCTACTTCATTTAAACGTAAAAATAATAAAAAAAGTCTAATTCTATTTAAAACTTAAAATATACAACTAGTAATAGGAACTTACAATAATATTCAACTTGACATTAAACGTTTAAGACAAGTACTTATCACGCACACACATCCTAAAATAAGACTTACATTTCACTTACACTTGCAAGTTATGTTTCAATCGCATGTAATGGGGAGTAAACCCAATTACCATTAACTTACAGATGCAGACTTCAAGCCGCTACTAAGATTTTACACGTAAAGTGAAATTTAACTACCTTAAAAGTAATCGGGCAGGAAAAGCACGACAAGGCGGTTATCATGTAGTGTCTGCCTTACTGAACGATACCTTTTGGTTAAACTGGTTATCAGAATTCCGGGCTTATGGCTTCCCGTAACTAATGTCAAAGATCTACAAATTGACCATCGGAACGTGCTTTCTAAGGTACAAACTAATCTTGGTGTTATGAATGGTCACCCGTGCCCGGATCAACCTCGGATATTAGATTAAAAATCTTATTTAATTAGTAAACTCCTGCGCGTACCATGATCACCTTCTTATCTACAAAGTGACAGATTTTAAAAACGTTTCTGCCGATTACAGAAGAAATAATGCTCGATATGACTGTGCTTCTGAAGATATGAATATGAATATGAATATGAATATGAAACGACACATTTATTGATTCATTCTTTACATTGTCGTGCTCAAAACAAAATATTTTTTTCTACTAACTTTTGTAGACAAAATCCGTTTCTACGGTGGTCGTGCTACGCGTGCAAAACGGTAAAGGTCATGGCACATTATTCCGGCACGGCAACGACACCGCTCCAAACTAGCAACTGACTTGTCATTAAATTTATAGCATGAAATCGTGTGTAGTAGGTATAATATATTTCACAATGTCAATATGAAAAAGCAAACGGCGAGCAGTCGCTGCGCTTGCCACTACCATACAACTCGAATCGCAGCCCGCGTGTCGATAGCGAGCGGACCATGTGTTTACAGCGCGTCGACCGCACGCTTACAGCACGCCGATAGCATGCTTACGCGCCGACTCCGAGTCACCAGCAAAACAACGTCATTGCGCTGCCCTAAACCGAGACATTATGAAAACGTGCAAGTCCTAGGTGTGTTCAATTATAGATGCCATTTATCAATTTGTGTTAACGGTGACAGCTAACTTGCTTCGCGGCCAGCGCGCAGGCTGCGAACTTGCACCTTGCTGACGATGCGTAGTTAGCACACTGACAGCTAGCCATAGCCTAAATACGAGGCGACGCCGTGCGGCAGCTGTGCAGTTTAGGTGCCGTTATAATGTGCCATTGATGCCCTTTAGGTTCCTATAGTACACTCCAAATGCGGATTCGCGAGCAAATGGGTCTCGTTTTAAGTGAGTGGTTGAAAAATATACTGTCAGAAACTGTACAGAAAATCCCAATACTATCAACATAAATCAAGTTTTGATGCTCGCTTTGGACAAAAAATAATCTAAAAACGAATGGTGAAAGGGTCTCCAGTTCAATATTTATATTCAAAAAACAAAACCTACCTCGCATTTTGAATACCAAATCGCAGTTTTACAAACGAAGTGGAACTAGATTTTCACTCGACTGGTATGGACATCAAGTCTGTCTACTATTCAGGTATTGTACAAAACTGTTTGATCTACCCATGTGTGTGTGTACGTACTGTACGAGTGAAAAGTGTGTAGTGGTGTGAAGTAAATGTATAGTGTGAAGTGTAGGATGTACTGTGCCTTTTGCAGGCAATAAAAACGGCTCATAGCGCGGCCTGTTGCGTTCAATACGTATGGCCCTGAGAGATGAAAGCTTTTAAAACTTCAACTTCAAAGTTTTTAGTAAATATCTTTTGAAGTGTTTTTCAGTCAAGATTAAAATAAAAGACATTTATTTAAATGGCGCTCAGGATCAGCTATTTTAGAACGTTAAAAAAATACAAAAAATGGTCCCCCAAAACGCCTGCCCTTGACCACGACCACCTTATAGTGTTTTTCTATGGGAAAAAGAAGTGGCGCAAAAAACACCCTAGAAAAAAAAATATAAATAGAAATATGATTGATATTTTTGCACACGGGCCATCGGCTACAGCCATAATCTGCGCCACGAGAAGCTAGGAGCAGCTACAAAAGTAGCAGAAGCGCGCGACAGCCACTTGCGGCCAGTGGTCGACACTTTGCAGTCGGTGCCTGCTACTCATGCAGTATCATGATGGATATTGACTGCCGTAACTATCACTTTTTTAATCAAAAATTCCAGGATGGGATTGAAACTCTGATATGAATAATTCTATGAACAGGTTAACTGAAGTAAGGTAGAGAGGGGCGGGGAATTGCGCGAGTTGCCGGTGCGAGCTCAAAAAGCGAGCAGCGACGATTTTGTAGCGTGTGGCGGCTATCGTCTTCAACCGTGTGCGGCGAGTCCATATAAAATGTATGACAACTACAGGAAATACTCGTATTCGAGTGGTCGGTGGCGACGTTTTGTGGTTGTGACCGGTAGCCCGTTTGGGACCCTAAGGGAAGTCGGCTGTCATACCATACCTACAATGCTTGAATTTACAGTTCACTTCAGTGCTTACTTCACAATTTTTTTCAGAGATACTTTGACAGAATAGATCTGCTGTACTTAGATATGATTTCAGGGTGTTTTACTTGAAATGATTACACTACCACTTATTATAATACCTTTTTACTAGTAGTTTATTCTCACAGTCGTACGTATTTCTTAATTCCTTAATGGCTACTTTCCTTGAATCTCAAATCGGTCTTGACTTTCAGTGTACAATTAATAAGTAAATCAATCACAAACACTAACTAGGCAACTACATTTTAAAGAAGAGAATCAACAAGTAAATGTTGAACATTTATTTCCAACCAAATTTCTTTTTCTATCGAAGAAAATGTTTATGCATCGAAATAGAAGTAATAAATAATAATAAAAAATGTACTAAGTAATATAAAAAAAAGACTAAATGATTTTACTTAGACACTTAATTTTCGCTAGCTCACATTGGTAATAAATGAAATAACACAGAATTACTCAGTAAAGGACAGCCTCTTTCCAGTAGCAATGTTACACAAATATTTCTATTAAGAATGCGCTAGTCGACAATTCATTACCCCAGTTTACATCTTATGCTCAAAGTTGTTTAATTCCAACATCTTTCTTAAAAATCTAATATCAAAGAATCGACTCGAAAACAACCGAAAATGTATTACTAAGGCTGTAAGTAAATTGATTAGAGAAATAGGACGAAGTATCAAAAACAAAATAGTTTTATACAACCTTTTTTTCGATTCGATCAAAAGGTCCCGGCGATCATAGCATTGCAGCACATGGGTCACACACAACCACAAAACGGCGCCACTGCACCGATTATTTCCTGTACTTTTCACAAATTTTATATGGACTCGCCGCTTACAGCGTCAGCTGGTGGTTACCATAGCTCCTTCAGATGGCTTTGGTAATTAGTTGTTTGTGGTAATCACTTTCTGCCTGAGTGTGGTCAGCCTTCAGAATATCAAATGCAAAATAAAAATGTTAGCAAATCTTACTAGTATAGTTTACCGTTTGAACAAGAATAAACAAATTTAATTACAGGATTTGTTCTATCAGTATAAATTAAGGGTTTTTTTAACATTATTCCCCACTGAAGAAAAAGGGTTTGACCATAAAGTTTTTTTTTAATCATCGTACTTCTCGTCTATTTAGTTCATAAGAGTTCCAGCGAAACGAATTGTCAGACAAGCGCAACCTTAAAGAAATGAATGCAGGTGAAATTCCAAATCTGATATTATGTTAGTTTCAATTATTTCTTTGTAAGAACTTTACAAATGCACGTATCTAGTCACCGGCAAACAATTTTGTTTTTTTTTAAAGTTTCATAAAATTAAACAAAAAAACTTTTTTGCAAAAAATAAAACCGACTTCAAAAAAAACACTAAACGGTGTAAAATAACTCTAAATTCGGAAGTCTGTGACTTTGGTGGGTTTGTCTTACTCATGATGGGCCACCGACTTCCGAATTTAGAGTTACCTAACTGACGAAACCTAGGTAAATTGTACCCACCTGCTTACCCCTCAGAGCATACAGGCGTGATAATACGTCATGATGTTGTATAAACAATAAACATCCAAGCGATTCCAGCAATCACGACAGATTTGCCGCTTATTTTTGAAGAGTTCCGTTGTATATCTCCGAAGATCAGCACCAGATCTTCACCAAATTAAAATGGGACCACCTCAGGAGTATACTCTTTCAAGTAAAAAAGAATTTTGAAAATCGGTCCACAAATGGGGGAGAAATCAGGTAACATACATAAAAAAAAAAAATACATACACACGAACATAGAACCTCCTCCTTTTTTGAAAGTCGGTTAAAAAAGAAAACCGTAGATGTTTCAAAAATAAGTTAATTAAATTACACTGTCCTGTGGTCAAAGCGAGGTTAATTCTGAATTACTCGTAGCACATTGCGTCCTGAGGCGTCGCTGCAGGTAGCGTTGGCAGGCGTCCGGATAAAACCGGCTATAGTTAACAGTGTCCGGGTTTAAAAAAAAAACGCAAAAAAAATGGCAAAAACGCAATAATGAAAAAGCTTGATTTTACATACATATTTTTTGTCGTGTACTGAGACACAAAATCCTCAATGAACCTGGTGGGGTGTTTGGCCTTTTACCCTAATATACGGCTAAACTGGCTGGTCTGTCCAGCAATATTGGTATTGCCCTTTAAGTGGACTTCAAGTTACAGTGACTATCAGATTGTGCTCTTCGTCACATCTCTGCGAGTGCGCTTGACGTCATTACGTCATACACACTGATGAACCTATTACTATTAATAATCGTTGAACACTTTGGCCCAGTGATCAGCACTATGAACTGTGTACGCAATACCGTGCTGGCAACTGTAGCCCCAATTAATGGGGTCTGACGCGCGGCGCCGGTACTAAGTAATTTGATTATTTTAGCACTATCGATAAAGTAAAAAATTCAACGTTTGTTTGAATTCGGATCGCAGCAATTGTTACCGACGAAACCCTGGCCTTGGTTGTTACATACCTAATTGTTACGTGGGGGCTAAAATCTGAAGTCATAACTTCGTCATTAAAAGACCGATTTGGAAAACTCTTTCTTCTCGTATAGTCCCATATAAATTTCAAAAAACTCGTTTCAGTAGACTGAAAAAAAAAACATACAAATAAACGAAAAACGCAAAAGTTAAAAATAAAAACCTTTTTACAAAAGATTACTACCGACTTCGTAAAAAAAAAACTTTAATAAAGGTGCAAAGGTATAAAGACTATAAATTGGTGTAGACTAATAGGTATAAAATGACTCTAGTCACGGATTTCAGTACCACAATAATAATGGATAAAACTACAGCACCAAACCCACAAACTTCCAAATCTTTAGTTTTTCATTCGGCACTTGTATTATTTTGTAAAAAGTCTTCCTTCTTTGCCCCGTAGTTATACGCCAAATGAATTTATTTGGTGGAATATATAAAACCAGTTGCAACGATATATTATGTCATTTATCTGTTTAATTCACCGAGCGGACATTTTTAGGTGATTGACGTATCGCTAAACAGCCGTCCGTTACATAGAGGAAACGTTCTAGAAATGCAATGGCAGCGGGAAAACTGTCCACGCTAGGACCGTCGAATGTTTTAGGAAGTGTCATCATTCAATTAAATGTGTCATTTTGCCTTTGCTTTGTATTAATAATACAAATATCAAAATTCTATTAAGCCCATCACTGATGGGGTGAATTCAGTATATTATACTAAGATGACCGGTACAAGATTTTTTTTCTGGAATGTTATGGGAATCCAATTAACTTGATTTGTTTTATTTCCTCATACGCAATGTATTTTAACCGTGGCAAAACGCACGCAGCGAGCCTTCGGGCGCCCGCCCCGTCATTTATTGTCACTGTTGATTGAAATTCGTATTTTTCTTCTTTTTTACAACGTAAAAGTATCATCATTTCTATCATCACTCGCGAGTTATTATCTACACTATTGTCAACTTTAACCTAGCTTTTTCCTAAAATGTTAGTGGCCAACCCTTACATTTTAGGAAAAAGCTAGGTTAAAGTTCAAGTCCCAGTCTTACCAGATCCAATAGAGTAACGTAGCAATAGAGTATTTTGAATGGAACCTATCGACCTCTACGTCTCAATAATTTATTTGGATATTTTGTTTTATCATAAACGAATGTTTTTGCCTAATTATTGAGTCGTAGAGTTCGGTAGGTTCCATTTACACACATGAGATGTGATGTTTGAAAACCAATAGCCTGGTTGCCAGACTAACAAGCATCTTATATCGACTGTCAAGGGTCTTTAAAAGACAGCCGGGTTAAAAGTGTTTTTCTAGAAAGAAAGAAAATACATTTATTTGGGACAGACAGGAATTTTACTGCAATTGAACAGTCTTTTTTACACCTTGGATTACAATATTGAGTTTTTAGCAGGAATCCCTATATTTGTCGAGTAATATATATAGCACATGTCACTCAAGGTTAAAGTAGCATTCTAATGGTGATAGAAATTTAGAAATCAGACCAGTCAATTTTGAGTTTATACGTTACAAACAAACCATTTTTTTTCCTCTTTTAATTTTAGTTTAGGCACATGCAGATGGTTTGACACTCTTCTACGCACATAACGCGGCAAGCATACCTAAAACTTAGAAGCCATGAGTCTGTACTGTAGTTTAGTCACTAGCTCCTCCACTACATAATGTGTGTGTGTGTGTGGAAAACAATGTGCTTAGTTTCCATTCCTACTCTGATGACGTAAGTAATCTCCCTATGTCATTACCGCCGTGAAAAGTTGTGACAAAACAATAGTCTTTTGTAACGCATTAACATAATTATGAAACACTCGTATTCATTTCTATGAAAAAACATATATGATATGATCATGAGGGTTTCCCATAGTCTTGTCATTAAAACACGACACCCCCCCTTTTATTCCGAGGTGTATTTTAAGTACCTACTCCAACATTTCGGCAGTTTAGTTTCATCTTGCTACGACTCAACAAAAAAATACTAAACCTTTTTTTGTGTAGATATCAATTGAAATCAAAACCAAATTAAAGTCTAAAAATTAGCCTGATGATCAGCACATTTTGAACATCAAAAATTACATAAGACAGGTACCCCAAAACGCCTGCCCTTTAGCACTTAGTGTTTTTTCAGGGAAGAAGAAGTAGCGGAACAAAATCTTCAGAAACACATCTGTCTGTTGAACTTCTAACTACCCTACGAACGCTTTCTTGTTGAAATCTTACTTTGCTTGCTCTAAAAAACGGTGAAGGAAAATAACGTAAGAAAACTGGCATGCCTTAGAGATATTTCTCGACGGCATGTGATGCCAAGTGAGAGGCGCATGGGTGGCATACAAGGTTAGGTACCACAATAGAACATCACGCCTTTATTATCTGAAGGGATTGGCGGAGAAAAACATGTTATAGTATATCCACAATTCGAGAGTTACGTCAAATTCCAGATGGGTAAAAACAATTTAGCCCAAAGTTGTTTCATCGGCTTATTGGACGCATCACATCATTCCATACTATCAACATTATTTTTCCCACTCATAATTACTAAACAAAACAGGAACCTTATAAATATGATAAATTTATTGTAGGAGTTCATTGTACTCTGTATCTATAATGTTATTTATGTAGCCGTCAGACATGCTTGCTCGGGAATTCCAGGTACACAGCTCAAATGATCGTTTCGCTGCATCGAGCGCCAGGGTTGCAACACCCACCACCCTACACACCCACACACCCACCCTCTCAGAATCCCGGGAATCAGAAACACCCTGATTCGAGAGGTATTTGCGTCAAAAGCTTATTCAAGTGCGACGTTTTGTATCAAATAAAACATCTCATTAAATTTTCGATCGACTGCTCTCTAGCAGGTATTGGCGAGGATGCAGTAAATTTCTGTGTTTAATTCTATTTAATTTCTTTTATTTAAATCAACAGTTGGATCATACAATAGTACTAGGTATTATATCCGTACGCAAAATACGCGATTAGTCGTGGAGTTGCGGACACCTTCCCGTTAAACCTAATCTAACCTAACCTAGGTATTTTAAATAAAAATATACAAACAATTCCAATAACATTTTAAAATTAAAATTTAGTCAATATTGGTATTAAAATTAAAAAAATAATAAAAACAACAGAAAAATATTGACTTATTATTGCTGTTTGTAAATTAACAATTTATTAAGAACCTATTGAAAAATTATGCCATAATAATAAAAATATTATTTAGGTATTTTGTTATGTTTGATTCCTATTTCAATGTGTTGTATGTCCAAAATATAGTACTTACCGATTATAATCTAATGCCAACAGAATACTACAAACATTTTCTTTTTTTCTCATCCACAAAAATTCATCGAATTTTTGAAAAAAAATCTTTCATGATTGTCTGATTTATTTATTCAAGAAAAAAATACAATTCGTGTGAATATTTAGAAAAAAGAAATAAAGAAAAATATTTATTTGGGACAAGCACAGCAACTACAAAAATACTAAATTACCATTAATAGATTTGCACGAATAACAATGTCAAATGAAAATAATAACAATTTCCAAAATATTATAAATAAATACCACCAATATTAATTAAAATATAATGTACGATAAAATAAAAACAACAGTAGGTAAATGATTACTATGTCATTAGAGAAAAAATGTGATTGTCAATCATTTTAATTAGTCATA
The DNA here is from genome assembly GCA_921972225.1 of Euplexia lucipara. NCBI lineage: Eukaryota > Metazoa > Arthropoda > Insecta > Lepidoptera > Noctuidae > Euplexia > Euplexia lucipara. The sequence continues at coordinate 34,815,752 of OV179142.1, forward strand.
CAATCGTAAAGATCCTCTACTTCACAAACAAAAGTGACCAATAATTTATTAAAGTTGATTTGTGATTTTCATTTACTCCGTTCTTTGCGGCGCCAGTCAGCGTTCGCAAAATCAACCCCCTTAGTAACTTCCCCTATGCCGTGGGTTCCAGACGCGCGATCCCTGTACGCGGCGTATTCAGTGCTCCGTGAGTTAAAAAGAAAGTTTTTAAGGTAGTAATAAGTATCTTATTTAAGTGCAATATTGAAGACCATATCCTGTTGAGTTAAGGTTACGTTTTATCCGTTGATTTCAAGTCTCAGAATAAAGTTCGGAGCCACCTCTAACTCGGAGTCTGCTAGACGAGAAAGGTATGAGAAAATTTATTTTCTTTATTCTGTTTGATCTCCACAGTCAGTGCGTACAGGCGTAAAAGTTTATCAAGTTTATCAAGTTTATAACTAATCAAGTTGCCGCTTGCACGGAAACCGTGAGGTAGTTAATATTAAATTCGTCTCAGAATTGTCAGGTTGAAAACTTTGAGCATCCAATTATATTTATCAAAATTTGCAACACAACTAAAAGTTTTTAATTTGAGTTTTAAATATCCAATTTTTTTGTAATAATTTAACTAAGACTTGTAAATTTATTAAATACAAAGCGCCTTTTAAAATCTGAAAAGTTATACGCACAAATACGACTTGCTTACTTGTAAACGCGAGTGAAGTTGACTTCCGTAACCGAGATATTAATTTGCATAAAATTGTCAACGGTTTTAAATTAAAACTAGCAATTTATAAATTTGAAAATACAATAGAATCGTTAAACATGTAACTCAACTAATGAAAAACTAAACTACATGTTGTAAGTGAGATTTATATAAATAGTAGGTATCATTGTTAACCGTTATCCAGAATACACTTTGTATGTATTATCATGTAATATTAAGTATTAAGTATTAAGAATGACGTATTTAACCTACGACGGTATATAAAGTTACCTTAAATTGCGAGTTTTCTCATTAAAAATACCAATAGACAGCCAACGGCTTAATAATATTATGACTTCGACCGCAATATGCATTGAATGTAGAAAATTTATCACTTATGTGCAGTTGACTGTGAAAAGGCGATAATGAAGATAGTTTACAATGCTGCTCGTTTAAACGCGTTTAGTCAAACAACTAATTAAATTCATTTAATTTCAATTACCATTAATATTGGCGTGTAGTGAACCAATTAAACATTTTTGTCTATAACTCTAATGGGTAATTTGCGGTGATACACACATGGATACACAATTGATTTTCCATGGTTAAATATACCAGCCTGTTACTGTTCCACTGCAGCCCAAAGGCTGCTTCTCATACAGAGAAGGCTCGAGCATTGATCACCACGCTTACTCAAGGCGGATTGGCGATTTCAGACTTATATAATATAATTATACCTAAGTCCAGATTTTCTCACTATGTTTTCCTTCAAAGATGTCAATGATGTGAGATGTCTAAGATAAACATAAAAAGAACCTGCTTATACAAAAGTCAAATTAGTACTTTTCCGGATCTAAACCACAACTTCGAGGCTACCGAGCGACCTTTATTTGATATTGCCATAGATGAATAGGTAAGAAATGAGTAGGTATGTAAGAGGAAGTCTAAAATAGGCGCCGGGAGAAGTTGAATGGAAGTCGGTATGAGCCATGTTAAGAAAGGAACAAAGAAAGACAGTAAAATCATGATGGATGGGTTGTGTGAAAGAAAAAATGACTAGAAAGGAGGCCACTTTTCAGAAAATAATATCTAATTAGAACCATGAAGGCATCCTGCACCCACACTAAAGATAGTACGGACACAATAATGATAAAGTTAAACAATCAACTTAATCGATTGTTCTAGGTTTTAAGCCAAAGGAATTTACTTTTAGTTAAGGAACAACTCAATGATATTCTTTTGGACTGACGTCACAATTTTAAAGAAAAAAAACCGCTGGTTTTTACATAGAAGTCGGTGGGACTCATTAATTCAGAATTGCAATTCCTATTTTGGCAGGACTGACTCTCGAGGTAAAATATTAGCAAAAGGCATAACAATTATAATACCAATACTATTATAAATTAGTATCCTTTTTTTAGTTTTGGGAAATAAAGGCTTAAGGTTTATGTAATATTTTAAACACGGCAACGGTCAACAGCAGAACCGTCGATTTCCCAAGCTGGGATTATTTTTAATGAACGCCATGGTTGAATCATGGGCGCTAATTATCCGAATCATGAAAAGAGTGTTAGTCTTTACGACCAGAATTTTCGATATCAATGAAATTGAAACGTATGAAATGGTCTTTTACAACATGAAAGGACCACTGATTCATAAATTGGCGATCAGCAAACGTGTTTTCAATGGTAGGTGCATCATTACCTTCGGCTTAAACTGTGCAGGTATTTTATAAATGCACCCTCATCAAAGGAGGGTAGCATTTAAAAATAAATCATGAATTTAATGAGAGACATCACTGAGTGCTTTGGTTTCATATTTGTAGGAGATTCCACGAATATGAAATTGAATGCTGGAACGCTAAAAATTTCCACCACCAGCCTAATTAGTTGAAGCTGAGTGGGAACTAAGGGGGGATAACAAACTTTTTTTGTTTCTTTTTTGGCAACCAAGTTGATATCGCCTATATTGAGCGCAGCATCACGTACCTATCGACGGTAGATCCACACAAGGCAACTTTGCACTTTGTGGTAGACATTACGTACCTAATAATCTGCCGCGTTACAGCTAACAATGTGACAATTTTACAAAAACTTACTCTAACATTTTTTTTTTAGTAAGCGGGCCGTCGCATCGTGTATCGAAAACGCCAGTTATGCTATTTGTTTGACAGATAACAAAAAGCTGGTACCTACCCGTAATTCTAAACGTTCAAAATCGAATAGTAATTAATTCGACATAGGTGACTACTTATCTCAGTAACAACCAAAAACGTTGAGAAGTTAGACGCGTTTATACCTTATTATGACTGAGATTGGTTGGCATACGTTCTTATAATATGTAACTACGGGAATAGCCAGTCTGTATTAAACAAGCCTTTGCTTATACTACTACGGGACATTATGTGCAATCTCGTACACATAAGGATTTGTATGTGATGGTTACTTACAGTAAAGAGTTCTATGATAACTAGGTTTACTGCTTGATTTTGAATGTCATATGCCCGTGGCTATTTTCTCGAAGTCATCAGATCGAATGGCCGAAATGCCAAAATATCATAGCATGGAGCATCCATTTCACCGAAAAACCATTACAACGATAGTTCTATTTTAATTCATGTCTATTGGCTTGAAGTGCCAGTAAATCGTAAGCTTTAAAGAAAATTCAAGATGTTATGAAGGGTTCCTTCATAACATCTTGAATTTATTGAATATACCGATTGTTAATACCAAGATAATTTTATTATTATGGAGCCTGATGATGCAATTTGGCTCACCAAAAGTAACTGTATAGGTGTAAAGAAACCCGTCGGTGAGACAAAAAATATTGTATCCTCTTTGACTACAATCGGAATTCCCATTTTCATTACGATACTATAAAAAGTAATCTAATTGTGTCTACAAATTTGGATATTGCCTCAACTGATACTCAGAATATTATAACAAAGAAACACCGTGGTGAACATGAATAAACCAGGTTACATTTGTATTATTTAACGTACTAACTATTTATTTTGTAAAGGAAAATACTCATTTCACATGCACGCGACGGGCTGCAATGCGTTTTAATTAGTATTGTTGCTGTATGTTTTTCATTAGGCGCACTGTTTCTGGAAAATGTTCATCTCACAAATAAGGCTAGTTAAAGTCAAATCATTTATTTCAATTAGACCCAAAGGCACTTTTGGACGTCTATCTTACAAATGAAATAAATTAAGAGAATTATTATTCTATGCACATTCCAAAAGGTAGTTTCAATGGAGAATAAAGTGCAAGAAACTTCATAGGTAGGTACTTACTATTTTAAAATAGATTTAACAATATTTTGTATAAATAATCAGATTATATGTGCGGAATGGTCTTCACATAATTCTAAGCTGATTAAGCCTGTACCTTGCATAAAAATACTATAGGTAGGTACTGATTTAGGTACAAGGTGAAATAAAACAAGTAGGTAATAAAGCTGGTAATTATATACGTGTATTCATAGATAAATGGTGCTCAAGTATTTATATATATATTTGAACCATTATTATTAGATGATTATTAAAAATTAATCATGAAATTATAGAAAGAAAATTAAGATTAAATTTAAATAACAGTGTGTGATTTTAGAAAGAATAAACCATTCTTCGATTAATTAATCTAGTTTTACATATGTCTCTGTATGTACATGACGATGTACTATCACAACGTGTTAGGGTGTGCCAATAATGGATTAAACAGCAGGCTTTAAAGAATGAAAAGGGTGGCAGATTGTAGGGGCGGCCAATTTGGACTGTTTGCTTTTTAATGCCTTACAGTAATGTGAATGATTTAAATATATTTCTTTGGTCAACACAAACAATTCAATATGCTGTATCTAATAAACAAGTTTTAAGATAGGTATGCGCTAATTTTTAGTTTTCAAATGTGAAATGTAATCTTACTATTAGAGACACATTTTTGTCTCTAAACATTTCAGTTATAGGACAAGCAAATGAAATTCTTATTTTGAATTAAGAATTTTCGTTTACACAGTAATGGACTAACTGCCAGCTATCCAATCATGTGATTTTTTTATGGAATGTAACTCTTTTGTGTTAAGACAGAAGCTGTAAAAAGGGAAGTGTTTCGATTTTCTGATGAGAATTGTACGTTTAGGCACATTAAGACACGGTCGTGAAAATAATCCAGGAACTTACATGTTGCTTCTCTAGTTTACAATTTATTTACGGAAAAAGAGTAGTGTGATTTGGACGACACGACATAAATCGATAGGTTACAATTACAACTGACAATAAAATATGATTGATAATGAAATATGATAACTGTTGGTATCGAATTTTAGTAGAGGAGGTAAACTTTGATAAGCCTACTGGCGGCAAATGAGTTGTTCCGCCACTGGGCAGTAAGAGGTGAGAGAGCGATTAGGTATACTCTACGTATACTAAACCTAGATATGTATGTAGCCTTACAGAATTTAAACTTTTCAGCCTCCCTACGACGTTTTTAGGTTTATAATTAAATAGGGTTAGGTTCGAAATTAATTATAAATCCCAATTCCAAGTAGGTGCATTATTTAAGATGCTAAACACTTAAAAGAATAGGTACCTTTAATTATAGAGTTATAAAACCTAACCTAGGTTAGGTTTATCGGGCAGGTGGCCGCAACTCAACGTCTAAGCGCTTAAGTATTTTGCGTAAATATATCTCTAATCTGTTTTGTAAAACTGTACGAAAATTACATAAGACTATTTATTTATTTACCCTTACATCAGAACAATTATTAATTACAGCAAGTTCGCTTATGGAACAAAATAATTAAAAAAATAAAATAATAATCAGCTTTCAGCACAACATTCTAAATTTGGAAGAAAACAAATTTAAACAAAAAATTGGTGACTGAAACTATTTCAAATTGTTTTAAAAGCGCGGCCAAGTAAGTCATTGATTAGGTACTAACATAATTATCAGTGAAGGTAGGTACGGATTAAATCGTTTTGAAGTGGTCTTAAGCGGGTTCCAGACGACAGATTAGTTTAAAACGGTTTATTTGCTTACTTTACGTAAAGCCGGCCGTATATTCATATTTCGATAAAGGATCTGGCCAATAATGTTCTTTGATCTATCTGAAATCCTAAATGTCATGAGCTCCAACTGCTTTAAAACATTCCTCGTTGCGGTTGCAACCCTTATCACTGCCGTCGACCGGACATTATTGACGTTTCGATAAATACGTCGATTGCCGTTTCGACGTACTTCATCATTAAATCACGGCTATAATCCCTGAGGGCATATGTAGATAGAGTTGTACCTGTTGTAGGTATACCCAGATTTTGTCAGATTTTGTTATCAACACGTTTGTCAAAAGGAAACTAAAATTAGAAAATTGACAAGAGCTTGAAAAACTGACGTTGGCAGATAAAAACTAGATATGAAAGAAATAAAAAAGTTTATTATCCTTAGAGGATGTGCCGAATAAATGTGTAAACAAGCATAAATTAAATTAAAAAGAAATATTATTGACGGGAGAAATTTGATATACTAAGTTTAAAATACCTAAGTATATGGAATAATTAAAAAACAATAACTAGCGTCAAAAATTATGATTGCAATAAAAACAAGCGTGCAAAGTAAATAAATAATTTGTTAGTGTTGGTCGTTTTAAGTTAAATAGGATTGGGCGATATGGGTCAAAGCTGCAGTTCGTCAAATCGTCTTTAAGTCCAACTTGCAGCTGCCCCGGAAAACTTTTATCTGAATGAATGAATTCATCACGTTTTGTTTTTCTCTTAGTTTTAGCATAGACTTGTCAAATTGAAGAGAATTTTGTCGCCTGTCGTGTCATCATATACTCCATTTACAGTAGCAATAGACAGAAGTAAAAAAACTTATTTTTAATGCACACTTTGCACCGAAAGTACCATAACTAAGCATGTTACAATAACAATAGACTTTATTATAATCTATTTTACAGCTGCTGTCCCATTTAAAGAATTTGCTTTTTAAATTGTTTTAGTTCAAAATTACAGTGTCAATTACAAAAACCTTAAAGATGCAGGGATTAACAGTACATGGACACGTTCTTCGTTTCACTTTTATTCTCCTAAATTTGAAATAAAACAATTTGAATTAAAATTGTTTTCACTTATCTTTAAAATAAAATGTTTAGCATTCCTGCTTGTACGAGACTCTTTTTCCTAATAAATGAAATAGGTATAGATTAATATTAATATTGTCGTTAAATTATCAAATCTTCCGCTCAACTTTCATAACTTTTTCTTTCATAAGAACATTTCTCTAACCATAACAAACACTAAAAGATAATTATAACATTTTAGACAGTAGTCTTGTTGATTTAGCAGTAGCGTTTGGAAATTCCCGACAATTTTAAAGTCCCGGGACACAAGACAGGCTATAACCAAATCCCGGGAATCTTTGGGGATTGTCTGTAAAAGTGTGTAGATCTATTAATTCCATTCTCCATTAAACATTTCGTCAAACAAAAGCATATACATACTTTTAATAAGATGACCCCAAATAGGCAATAGCTATACCCAATACCAACCTACTATTACTACTTTTTTATTAAGCTAGCCCCTAATGAGCTCTCATGTAAACCTTTTGTGTTAGATAGAATTAGAGTGACGATATACACCACACATTTTTAATTAGTAGTGCCTAGTGACATAACAAATATGAAATAGAAAAATTACATTGGTACTAGCTCGGAAGTGTCTCATAGATTATTCATATTTGTGGCTATACTTTTCGAAAATTAATTAATGATACAAAATATTTTACCTCGTGAACAAAGGAATGGACTCCGTCTATATCCTTCATAGTTGTAACTAAATCGTTTTCTAAGTTTTTGTATAATCTTCATACTTACCTTTGGATCTAGTTGTCCCAAAATAAAGGAATTTGTAAATTTATGTTTTGAAATTACTGGCATATTATAGAAACACAATCCCATCACCGATATCAATAACATTACTGTCACGAAACATTTCAATAAGTCGCATTGTTGTGGCTGTAGAAAATGCCAAGACTCGGACCTGAAGCGTTCATAATATTATTCAATTAATTAAATTCCGAAAACGTTGTCTCGGTATTCCAATTTAAGTCAGCTCTGACAAATTGATCAATATAATATTTGCCTTTAATTAACTCTTGTGTTTGTTTAGTCGTTTCGGACGCGCCATTCACATCAAGCTATAGGTACTCCATTTACGAAAACATTAGAAAAAAAGGCTCGTAGACAGGACATCTATTTTAAATAGAAAAAGTTTTCTTATTTTTTTCTTTCATAAGAACAGTTCACATCAGTTGAGCGGAAGATTTGATAATTTAACGACAATATTAATATTAATCTATACCTATTTCATTTATTAGAAAAAAGAGTCTCGAACAAGCAGGAACGCTAAACATTTTATTTTAAAGATAAGTGAAAACAATTTTATTCAAATTGTTTTATTTCAAATTTAGGAGAATAAAAGTGAAACGAAGAACGTGTCCATGTTTTGTTGATCCCTGCTTCTTTGAGGTTTTTGTCATTGACACTTTAATTTTTAACTAAAATAATGAAACTAAATAAAACCACATTTTTTCTTAAAGCAAATTCTTTCAATGATTACAACTAAGTGTGACATCTGCAGTAAAAATAGATAATAATAATTTCGGCGTCTATCGTAATTGTAAGAAATGCACAACAAACTTGCTTTGTTACAAAGTGTGCAGTAAAATTTAACCTTGTATTACTTCTGTCTAATGCTATTGTAAATTGAGTATAGGTGAAACGACGATATTTACAATGGGCTATTTAACAAATTTTTAGGTATTAGTCCCTCATGTAAATAACAAGAAAATATTCGACACATATTTTATTATTTTTCAAATTGATGGAAAACTGTTTAGATGAAGCGCATTAAAGTTGAGGAGTGGGGGCTTGTAACGTCATTAGCAAGCATAAACTGACATCTGTCAACTGTCATTAGCTGGCTAGTGACGTCATGCGACATTTAACCTGGACGCATCACCCGTTATTATTTGATTACGTGAAAAAAGAAAAAATACGTGTCGAATATTTTCTTGTAATCTAGATGAGGGACTAAAAACTAAAATGGAAAAAAATATCACTAGAAACTGCATCAGAATAGATTTTCCAGGAGCAAAGGCATACGCCAGTTTAGTAATTGTTCTGTTAAGAATAGAATAAAATACAGTTACGAGGCAGTTTTTAAGGGAAATGTATAAATGTAATGCTTGATAGATAGTTAATTTTTCTTGACGTAACGTAATTATTTACTATTTGGTTTTGTAAAGATAGTTTGTGGACTGCCAGTGAAAAAGTTAACTGATCGATAGTTACTCAGATTCATCCTTTGAAACCTATTTGAATGAGTGGCGATATTGTCTGACTTTTTATATTTTCTTTTTGCAGAAACTTGCACTGGTCAACGGTGAATGAAAATGCAGTGAGAAAACACAGTAAGTACTTTATTGTATACCACCTTCTCTTTTAGTCAAATATTTGAGGCTACCAGATTTTAGGAACTTTAAATTATTTTCTAAGTAAAAAAATGCGTGAGTTCGGTAAATCGGTATCGCCGACGTATAGCCTTTAGAAAATCAAGCTATCCCGAACTAAACATTTTCCCATTTGAAGATGAATCTTATTCTTGTGTAATAAAGTTCATAACCATAAAAGAGATTTATCAGCTTGACGTGCTAGATAATGTACCTACTAGTTAGGTCCGGTTACACATAAAAAAAAATTAACTCATTTTTTAAAGTCTTACTCTAGACTCACAGATATTCAGAGAATTATTTCAGTGCCCATGGCTATGGCGTTAGATTATCGATCGATAGATTGGGGGTTCGTTCCTGTTGGAACAATAAACAAAACACCAATTATGTAGCGTAAAAAAAAATTGTCACTACATGTGTCACGTTTAATTTTTCCATTAGAAAGATACAAATATAAAAAATATACAAAGTAACAGGATTGGCGATATAAAAAAATGACTTTCAGTAAAGTTGCGAAATGAACTGTCTAGAAAAGAATAAAATATGTGATTTTGGCAAATAAAACCTAAAGGTGAGAAGGGGTTGCAACCGCTATCCGGCCCTAGGCGCGATTAAATTATAACCGTGCTTAAATATAATATCAAAAACGGTTCATTGCGCGACCTTTTGACACGAATACCCATTGCAATATTGAGGTAAACCCACAAGCATATATAGCTTAGTTGGCGGGCAATGGAGGGGTTTAAAAGACCAGTAGTAATATGCAACTCTCAATGCTTGAGCTTTAAAAAACAGCTGTGATTATAAGCATACGCGGAATAACTAGGTAACTTATTAAGACATCATATTCACCCCATGTAGCCCTTAAAGTTGGTGTACAATAAAGATATTCTATTCTACTCTATCCCATAATATTAAAGCCTTAGTCAAACACACAAAGCCTCAAACACAGTCGTGGGGCAGCAAAGCTTGAAAGGTGTTCTATAGAATGTATTTTGGGACATGTATGTTACATGTCTTGATTTCGCCCTCACCGTTCTACCATCGGACAATATGTACGACCAGTGTCCATTGTTGACACCTCTACGATCCGCACCGTTACATTGTTGACACCTCTACGATCCGGACATAGCGTTTCGCCTCCTCGTTTGTACCGCATACATCGAAGGACAGGAACAATTTGCCTGCGCCGCCCGGTCTTCCTATTCGATTATAATTGGGTTCTCAAGCTAGAGTGAATAGGGTCTTAACAAACACGTGCGCTGTACCATCAACGATTGCATCACTGCTTACAAACCAGGTTGGATCGCAATCAATCGTATCAATCGTATCAATCATTAAAATAACGAAGTACTCAATAATCAAAATATAACAAGGGTCCTGTTTCCCCGGAGGGTAGTAAGACAGAGTCGTCTCTATAGTAACACCCACGTTGCGCACGTCATGTTTACTATAAAAATAAAAACGTCAATGACCTCTATCTGTCAAATGTGGCTTAAAAAGTACGGCCTGCAACGAAACCTTAATCGCAGTCGAAGTTATTCCAAAAGAAAAAACGTCTTCTTGTGGAGTGCTTACGTTTTATTTCTTAATTCTGTTTGTTTCACGGTTGTTTGTTGTTGTTGTTAATATTTTTATTTGTTGTTAATTTTATCTCCATGACTGCTTGAAAATGTGTGAACGAGGCGCTGTTTTGCAAGGGAAGGCTCGAGAGTTTATCTCCAATGTAAACAAATACTTTGACAGTACAATTTAGAAAATTATTCGTTCGTAATTCGTAAATCTATATATAAAAGTCGTTACACCACTTATAACTCAAGAACGGCTGGATCAATTTGAACGATTTTGGTCTTTTTGGATTTCTCTTTGTCCGGAATAGCATAATAATTAATAAAAAACATGAAAAGTCCTCGAAAAATAAATATCAAGAATATTCGTTGTCTTAAACATTTTTCAAACGCAGCGCCATCTTGGATGAACTTCCCAGTTCATTATCTTAGTGACAATTTGCCATTGACAAGTCTTAAGCTAAACCTAAGAAGGTAAGGTTATCAATGTATACGTACCTACGTTCTGAAATTTATTTTGTTACTAAACTTAGAGGTTTTATGTAGCATAAAAAAGTCTTATATTTCAGAAATAAATTTAGGTAATTAACAATGACGACAGAGACGAACTTTAATAATTCTTTGCAAATATAACTTATTTTGCTGTTTGGGCTTTAATTGAAGTAGATTGGGAACTTTATAAATTATAATGTAACATTGTGGCACACAGCGCAAAAGTTCAGATTAAAATAATGAATTTAGTATTCTTTAAATTAATGCATTTCAGTAAGGAAGTTAGGTTAGGTAGTTAGGTTAGCTATAGGATAGGTATGATAAGTTAGGTTAGGTTATAATTATACATGTTGTAATTTTAATTCTATCGAACACAAACATGTTAAAATAAGATCACAGTAGAGACTCGCTACATAAAAAGTAGTAGAAGTTATTATTGGTTTGGATCTTTTAGTTGTCATCTTATTAAACGTATGTATATCTAACATATAAAAAAATTGATAAGAGCAATAAATTGACTCTAGGGCACAACGAAGTTTGCCGGGGCAGCTAGTACCTAATTTATATTTAGAAAAAACCTTGTTTTGCTGATCTTACTCAGTTTATTCGAATTGACAGCTATGACGTCAAAACATGGCGTTAAGTCATTCCTTTTCTCATTTGAAACGCATAATAAGTCACTTGCAAAAGGGGTAAGCTTATAGCCATCAATCGAGTACAAATCCAGACTCCAGCCTGCGTAGCATGAACACATTGAACACCGAAGAAACGGCCTTTGTCTACAGAAGAATCGGCAAAGTGACAGATTATATAGACATGAACCTCAATCTGTCAAATTTCTTTCAATACACCTGCCTGCGTAGCATGAACACTTAATTTCTTTTCTTCCGAGACACGACAAAGACCGTTTCTTCGGTGTTCATGCTACGCAGGCTGGTACTGAGAAAAAAATACAGAACGACTTCCCAAAACACTAAAAGTCGTAGAACAACCGAAAATATCGAAAGTTTCGGAAGTTAATTTCTCTACGATTTACAGTGTGTTTTGGAAGACAGTTTTAATTTTTGTAGTTTGAAATTTTTATTTCTTTCAAAGAAAACGAGATTTTTTAATATCGGTCAATGATTGACGGAACCCTGAACTCATGTTCAGTAAAGGCGCTTGCAGTTACTGAACTAAGGAGGAAATCACTTAGCTCTCTATTAATTAACCTAAACGGGCACAGATTCGCAAAACCGTGGCAAGTTCTGGAAAAGTCTAATGAAGAAATATACATAACAGCTTCGTGGCGACCTAACCCAACCGACGTCATTATTATTTCCAGCAAGTTTTATCTTGAGAGTTCAGTTAAAAATAGAAAAGGATATATATCTTCCTCTTCTATTTTTAAGTGATCTGATTATCTTTGAGTACAAATGGTTATCAAAATAGCTACGTCTTCCATACTATTCGTTTTTTTCCTTTATAGATAACTTACGCCGAAATACTTCATATGAAAAATAATATCAATTATTGATCTAAGCGACGTAAAAACCCATACAACAATGTCGAATAAATCAAACAAAAAAAAACATTATTGCTGTTATTTTTATTGATTTTAGAGCTGTTTTCACTTTTACATTGTAACTTTAAATAAAGAAGTTAAATGTAGATTTTCTGAAATTAAAAACTATTAACTACTCCCCGAACAATTTGGTTTTTGTCCCTTATACCCCTATTACCTTATAACCGGCGATGTATGTATGTATTTTACTTACAGACATCTATTCTACTCTATTCTATTTAACCTACTACAGGTAACTAAAGTCGGTATAATATAATAACGTTGCCCCTTTGTACATCAGTCTATTTCTGTGTATTAGCGTGGGCAGTTTGACGTTAATGGTACGTCGAAGCGAAAATCTGAGAAGGATATTCGTTAAGATGTGTATGACGTGTTATTTAGTAGTTAGTTCAGAAATATGAGTAAGTTCTTTTGTTATCATAATTTTAAGAGCGGAAAATATTTTACAAAATCAAAAGGAGATTGTCCAGGTGATTGTCCCATGATAGCCCAGAGGTTAAGGCGCCACCTTTAAAATATGGACAGTACCAATGTACCTTCTAAGTATATCATATCATGGACATTGGTGCAGGAAAACGCCGTGAGGAAACCTGGATTTCGAGTTAATATCAGTTTGAAATCGTCAATCTGCCTTGAACAAGCGTGGACTCAATTTTTTGTTTGGTTGCCTGTGAAATACTAATTAAATTATTTGTAAATTCATCTCACCTAAATAGCTCACCACTCGCTAGCTAAGAGCATTATTGCACTATATGCGAGCTAATAATCACTTAAATCTTGGTCAATTTATAATAGCTACTAAATTCCTGTCATTACAAATATTTTATCAACGAAAAACTCTAATAATCTCCCTTTGCATAAAAAATATTGTAATTAAGTAAAACTTAAACGGCTTGACCGCCATAGCTTTTTACCGACAACTAGGTATAATAAATTAGTGGGACTCCTTTAAGATCAACCCCTTTGACGTCTTCCAAAGCAAACTAATTACTCGGGCGGATATTTAAAGATACGGTAAAGTATTTAATAAAACTCAATCTTGTAAAAGCGTTAATGTTATGAAAGGTAATCTCGACTAGACCGTACACTGCTTGATGTATGTAGTTACGAAGGATTTGTGCCTTATTTTCGTATTTTATGTATTTCAATTACTGTGCTCTGTACCTTTTTTGGTATACTTAGCAGTTTTTGTTCTCAAAACGTCTATCTTAACAAATTAATAACTATCAGATTTTGGTTTTAAAAATATTATAAAAAAAAAACTACAAACACAGACATACATAAACTCACACCTTTTTTCTTTAGGATAGACAGAAACAACAAAGCGCTACATGCTACGATTCCTATAACATACTCCTTTTGCTACGTTTTGCAGAACAAGCTACTTAAAAAGTAAAAGTATGGAATTTTTGCCCATTTTTTTTTAAATATTAAACTGTCTTCTGTAATGGTCAACTAGAATCATTTATACAGGGTGTAAAAAGACCCTTGACGTAAACGAAAACTACACATTCTACCCAACACTGGGATAGTTTTTTTCTTCTTCGTACCTGGAAATTCACTGACCGGGGAGATTGAACGTCAAATAGAAATATATTTTCGTCTTTTTTCAAAATCGTATTCCAAGTATTATCAAAATTATCGATTTTATTATTTGACTTTGACTATTGAATTTATAAATAGTAAATAAATGACAAAAAAAAACAATTCGAACAAAAATTCTGGATTGCTGGCATAGCGCTGTTTTAAGCAATCATTAAGTAACTCGGAAAGTGCAGCAACAGTTTGCAGCCCGCTCTCTACCTTGTTAAGTCATATCTTTTTTTTTGCCGTCGGTCTTGCGATCGCTCAAAAGAACTACGGGACGCGGGTCTCGACCCCGGGACGGAAATGGTGGCTTACATTTTCCCTCGGTCGGGTATCTTCACACTAAATTAAATTCCTGGACCATGCTACTCCCGACAAAAAACTGAATGAATAGGAAAGCCATACCTGAGAAAGCGATTTCCGTATTTTTGAGAGCTTGATTCAAGAACTGCAGCTGTGTACATATTTTCTTTACACACATATTTTTAAATGGTCCAAATAATAGGCTATTTGACAAAACTTTACTTTTTAGTCCCTCATCTAGATTACAAGAAAATATTGGACACATATTTTTACTTTTTTCACGTAATAAAAAAAATAACGGCGATACATCGAGTCAAAATGTCGCATGACGTCACTAGCCAGTACAGTTTATACTAGGTAATGACGTTACAAGCCCCCTCTCCTGAACTTTAATGCGCTTAATCTAAGTAGTTTGCCATTAATTTGAAAAAGAAAAAATGCGTGTCGAATATTTTCTTGTAATCAAGATGACGGACTAAAAATTAAAATTTTGTCAAAGAGCCCATTGTTTACGCGCTTGATTTTGAATTAGCTGCTAGTAGTAAATTATGTAATACTCCAATAGCTTTCATATGACAAAAGTTTTATCTCTGTTGAGATCTTGGTTCATAGCCTATTTTGTTAGATACATATTTTTATTCGGTCCGTAACTTTAAGTTTGGGCTCGATTTAGGATTAAATAATACCCCGTTAGCCTTCATATGGCAAAGATTTCATCAGTTGCATCAACAATATTGAAAGCCATGAGTTATTCAATAAACAAAAATTGATCCAATAAGATGATCGATTACGCAACATGGTGAGAATCTCTTAAACCGAAACGAAGACCAGTGATCCCTACAGATCACGTGTGATCCCTACAGATCACGTGTGACCCCTACAGATCACGTGGATTTCCGAAGCAAATTGCTACTATTTTCTATCCGGACTTCTTTCCAAAATCACAAAATAGAAAATTGAAATCTAACGCAGAAAATCAACGGGAATTTTTTTTAGATAGCTTCAAGTAAGTATTTCTCTTCATACAGCAAGTCTTCCAAGTTAGTCGTAACAAGAAATGCACATTATACGAGAAATACCCTCTCAGACGGAATTAATATTCTTAAGACTGTCTGTGATACATTTAGTGTCGACGTGTGTTAGAAATCAATGGAGCTTAATAATAACTAGAGCTTTGGAGGTGGAATTAAATATTCAGATTCAATACTGGTGGAAACTATAAAAATTGTAATAAGATGGAGCTTCAAATTTTTGTAGCGCACTTCAAAAAGGAAAACTTTCAATTGATCTTAATGACTAACATCCATGATTCTTTTTAATCTTTAGAAGCTTCAGGTTAAGCATAATTGAAATTAAACGGAGAAGAAGAGCATAAATTTATACTTATGAATGTAAGTTGTGGTATGAAAGAATATTTTAGTGACCAGAATTTGTTGTTGTTGAGATAAGTGTATTTAAATAGTTTGGTCACTTGAGAGGATCAAAAAGGCAACTAACGGAAAGTACATGGCAAAGGCCGAGGTAGGTGCAAACGCTGAAAGAAGAATAAAGTGACTAAGGTGAAAGAGGAATAAGGTGTCAGTTAATATATGTTAGGACTGAGCGCAAAAAAAACGAATGTGTATGCTATTTATAAATAATTTAAAAGAAAGAGACCACAGAAAAAACAATTAAAAAAAAATAACAAACAAAGGAAAAGAAAATTAATCACCAATCAAAAATGTGTTTAATTGTACAGTTGTTGTATGTTGTACCGTTTTCCAGTAGCATCGGTACCTACTCATAA
Organism: Euplexia lucipara; assembly: GCA_921972225.1. Classification (NCBI taxonomy): domain Eukaryota; kingdom Metazoa; phylum Arthropoda; class Insecta; order Lepidoptera; family Noctuidae; genus Euplexia; species Euplexia lucipara. The sequence continues at coordinate 34,832,250 of OV179142.1, forward strand.
CACCTAGACACAGTCAGCCGTCATTCTATCCCTAATTGCTTGACATAATTCTTACCTTTACAACTGGCGTACAAAACGGAAATGAACTTATTGTAGCAACATTCATTCAAGCAAATAACATTTTTCCATGTTATTATCCGCCATTGATGAGGGGAGTTTGACAGGTAATTTAGGGCTCTAACCGCAAACTGTAGTGTTGGACTGGAACCTATACGAGTACCTACCTATTACATATACTTTGCTGCTTTTAATGTTGGTATACGTAATTGATATCTACGCTTGAAAAATCCACCCCAATGTCGATAAGCCATTCAAAATTTAATTTAGAGAGACTTTTATCAAGAGTTTTCCCCTCTTATAATTGAATGAAAGCACTATCAAGCATCAGTGAACAATATTGCTCTCCAAAAAACTATTGCATCAGCTCGCAACATGCAATTTTCTCCAATTATGGTCAAGCAATTTGGTACGTACTCGAATGTTTTAAATATTTCAATATTTATACATTTTCAATTTCATACAAGCAGATTAAAATTAAAAACGACAGGATTAATAATATTTTGAAATGAAATTCAAAACCATTAGACTGGAAAGTTGGACGGAGTATGCAATAATCAAGTTTTATCTGCCCTTCACGAACACTCATGTTGCTATTCAGATTGAATGCAGGGAGTGGAGGATTAAAAATAATAGTTTCGCACTGAATGATTCCAAAAGAGTCTGTAACAGCTATCAGTAACTTCAATTGAAATGTAGATCAATGAATTATTTAGATCTGGTTCTTTCTGCGCAATAAATTCCTGTTAAACCACACAGCTGCAGAATTAATGAATGATTTTGACTAAAATACACCGTTTAGGGTCGGGCAGAATACGGTAAAGAGAGTCGCCTTTGTCCGGTATTGTAATTCGCATGCTTTCAATCTCTCGTGAGATAATTATTAAATAAAAATAGGGTTAGGTCAAAAACGTTTTATAAGGCTTACGTTTCTTTGTGAGTAATTTGTACGAGTATCAATGTGAGTGAAAATCAAGTTTCAAGGGTTTCAACAAATCGTCTGCGTGAATGTGCTTCTGTTTCATTGATTGCGCTTAGCCTAAAAGAGTTAAAACATAGAGGGATAATAGGTATAGCAGAAATCAAAGAGGAACGTCAGATGTTGCTAAAAAAAGTCATACTAACTAATAGCTCAGTAAGTAAAAACAAAAACATAGAGTAATTTCGGACACAATAACTCCATTTGTCATGACAGGGCGCTTCTAAAAGTCCCTAGCACTAAGACCACGGAAACGAAGTCAGCGGGCAGTGGGGCGTCAGCGGAGCAAAGAGCGCTCGGTTGGCGCGGAACACTCGAACAGCGCTTTCCGCTCCGCTCCCACCTCGCTGCCTTTCCTCGGACTTGGCCCCGCTAACTACGTACACGTCATGATTTCAAAACTAATTATAATCACACAACTACCGTCCAATATGCAAACGCTAATTGATTGATATGCTTAAGCCCCTCACCGCCGCGCTTGATTAAATCCGGCGAATCCATTAGTGCTGTCCGAGCACGGATATTTACGAAAACACTCCCCTATATCCAATAAAAGTCAAGAGCTGGATAATAATTGTTTTCACAACGTTAGCGTCCACTCTTCCCATATCTGCTTAATTTGATAGGCTAACTAAACCCTTTTAGCTTGGTATTTTATTTCGTTAGCAGATATCCATTGCACAAGCATCCATTAGAACCAATAAAAGTTGTCGAATTGAAAATGTCAGTGACATGAATGTGTACTTTGAGGTTTTAAAAATAACGTTAGTTCGTTTTATTTAAATTATTTTTTGTTTTGTTTTTGTCTGGTTCGACTATGTTTGGAATAGTGAAGTAACCTTTCGTTGGTATCGTCAAACCGTGGAGATATGTAAGTGTACTGACTTAAAAGTTCTACTTAAATCAAAACTTAATCGGAACTTATAAAAAACTAGTATTTTTATGAGTTCTTCCGATTAAGTTTTGATTTAAGTAGAACTCGATGATCGGACGGTGACGATAATCAATACTCGTAGGTATAATTTAATACAATATTAAGCCTAGACTTTATAAGAGACCATGGCCACTGAGTTTCTTTAAGCATTTCTTTTTAGGGATCAGACATTTTGAAAATGCCGGTGCCATTTAGTTTTCTTTTAAAAATATTGACATGTAAATGTGTCTGGAAAAATCTACTTACAGAAATAAATATTATCATTTCAATAGTCTTAGCGTATGGAAATTTTATCCCTCTGTTTATCGGGATTCCAGAAGGTGACGACAGTGTGTTTTCGTTGTTGTAACTTGTGCTTGAACCGTTGATAGGGACAGGTGAATCATTATTATAAATGACTACTTTTACTACTTTTGTGTTACGCCTGTAAAAAATGCTTGAGTTTAAAAGGGACTGCTTGACGATAACATTTATGAAGTGAAAATTTCTTTAGGCGCCTTGGACATTTTTAAGATGAAAAAAAAACCATCTCGTGACACTGTTACCCGTATCGTAACTAACACCTCTGTATATAATAAGTATATACATAATTGTTCAATTTTTCAGTTCTGTCGGCACTCTTGGAGTAATAGCATTTTTTTTTTGACGAGCGCCTAACCCTTTAACGAGTACAGGTGTGATGTTATTTGTAATGATACTTACTCCTGTAAATTGTATTTTACAAACTTTTTTACAAGTCAAATACGTTGTGTTTTTAAACTATGTGAGGTCGTTGTTTTATCATCTGACTACTCTGAGAAGAAACACCGAAAGGAACTCAGAGATCACAGTCTTGTTTAAACTCCAAACATTATCTTGGTCATATAAAGTGAGAACCATGCACATTAGTGTCTGAGATGTTCTTCTAAAGAAAAAACCACACAAAAAACGAAAAAAAATCTGGTGGCTGAGCAGTGTGGTGTGTAACAGGAAGAAAATATAACTTTTTAGACTAAGTAAACAGCACTTGTTTTGAGACATCTCATCATCTACTTTTTCCCAACAATGTTGTGATCGGCGTCCAGTCGGTCGGTTCAGTACAAGCCAACCCGTGAAAACTTAAGGTAAGGGAAACTGTGAATGCTTAGTATTAAGGCCTATTCAGACCTAAGCGGTATTCGCTCCCGTCTGTGGCAGAGAAAACCCAGTGGGTATACGGTAATTTTACTGTTCGCACCAAAACGGATTTCGCTATCCTAGTGGGTAGAATAACGCGCGGTAGTCGAGTTTCGCTCAAAGAGGTAAGAAATTTTCGCCAGTTAGTCATTTCTGAGTCGCCAAAGAATATACACATTAGTCACGTTGCACAGCGGCAGTGAATATCGCTCAGGTCACTCTAGCCGTGGTACTTGATACTAAATACCTGAGCGAAATCCGCGCGGTAGGTATGTACCTCTACCCACAGCGGCAGCGAATATCGCTCAGGTTTGAATAGGCCTTTAGCACGAAGTACCTACGTAACCCCAAATTTCGCCTTGCACTTCAACGACATTATTTTATACACGATGATTTTTATAAAATAGCTCTGTACCAGATGCAACTGACCACCGTTGTTTTACATAAAAAGACTGCCTATCTGGCTTCCACAAACAAGTCACTGGTGAACACGATTGCTCTTAATAAAGTTTAAAAACCATCCACCATTCAATGGGCTGTTTTCATTACAAAAACATCATGGTATTTCGCTCATTTTGTTAAGAGACCACTACAATACACCACTACAAACGTTACAAAGGTTACAATTTTCGGGGTGCCGGAACAATATTTGAAACAGTACAAAGCATTTACTGTACGAGTATAATGTTTTAATATTTGACCTGTGGGCTGCGGATATAATTGCAATTAAGGACTCCAAGCAATTAAAACACAAAGTTTCCTTCATAATGAAACCCAGTGATGCACTGAAATGCACCGAATAATTTAAAGTACCGTAGAATGTTTCTGAATAATTACAAGTTCAAGTGTGTTTTGAGATAAACACGAATTCAAGTTTATTGATGAGCTCCTTTTTGTTTATTTGTGGTTGTTTTTATTAACAGACTTCAGGAGATTCTCAATTCGATTGTTTTTTTTTATGTTTTTCCACCGATAACGCTGAGATTTAGAATCTGATTTAAGTACGTGTTTCGTTTTTAGTTTGATGCGCAACAGTTGCCACTTGGTATATTGGCAAATTGGACACTTGGCAAATTTAACCTAGATTAGTCCAGTAGTTTTAACTTCATGAACGTTTTTTTTCCTCAGTTTTGAGTGCTTGAGTTTTTGTTACCTTGTGTTTTGTAGAATTAAGTTCTACCAATTAATTCATTAAACTCCAAGAAGACACCTGTGTACGCTTTTATTGTCTTTCTATTGTGTGCATTAAATATATTTTTGTCCTTTTTTAATTTGAAAATATCTACATTTAAATTATTAGTTTTTTTTTTACATTTTTGTTTTTTTTTGACATTTTAATGATTTTTTTTGACATTGTATTTTTTTCTGTCATTTTAATTATTATTAGTTTTTTTTTACTAGTAATTATGGTGATCTATTACTAATGGCATGTGGTACTAATTTTTGTACGCCCTAGAGGCAAAACATAGCGTGCTAAATCCCTAACTATATTAACAACTCTAATGTATACCTATGTTTTACAATAAATAAATGAATTTAAATTTGAATTTGAATTTGAAAAATTTGAATTTGTGTGTGTCTTTAATTGACTATCAAAACGTGCTGATTCTCAGACTAGTTTCAATAATTAAATTCTGATATTGATTTTGATTAGAGAAAAGGCATACAGCTATTGGCTGACAGGGGGGTGTGGCATTTACGATAAAAATAATAATGTTATGTTATAGTGCTATGTACAGCAATTAAATTTAAAGGACACTTTTGGACGTCATACTTAAAGGTTAAAAATAAGAAAATGATTCTAGTTACCCCTTCCAAAAGGTAGTTTTGTATGGAGAAGAATGGATACGAAAATCCATACTTAGGTAGGTACTCTTACAAAAAAAACTTTTTTACAAAAAATAAAACCGACTTCAAAAATAACACAATTACACTAAACGGTGTAAAATAACTCTAAATTAGGAAGTCTGTGGCTTTGGTACTTTTGTCTTATTCTTGATGGGCCACCTACTTCCGAATTTAGAGTTATTTTACACCGTTTAGTGTTATTTTTGAAGTCGGTTTTATTTTATGTAAAAAAGTTTTTTATTTTTCGATTTTTAGTTGTTCCCATACAAACATTTGCCATGAATTCATTTTTATATTGTTAATTGTTAACAATACATGTCATTATAATAGGGTTATCCACCTAACCCTAATAAATGAAATTTAACATAGGTACCTAACTGTCGAAATCTAGGCATATTGAACACATCTGCCTACCCCTCTGAGCATACAGGCTTGATGATACGTCATGATGTTGTATAAACAATAAACATCCAAGCGATTCCAGCAATCACGATAGATTTGCCGTCTATTTTTGAAGAGTTCCGTTGTATATCTCCGAAGATCAGTACCAGATCTTCACCAAATTAAAATGGGACCACCTCAGGAGTCTACTCTTTCAAACAAAAAAAGAATTTCGAGAATCAGTCCACAAATGGCGGAGAAATCAGGTAACATACATAAAAAAAAAAAAATACATACACACGAACATAGAACCGCCTCCTTTTTTTGAAGTCGGTTAAAAAAGGTTTTACAATTATTTGTATACATTTATATCAGAACAATGCACCTGGAATAAAAACTACTATACTGAGATAGGTAATAAAAATAAGCAATGACGATGATAGTTAAATTATTAAATGGTTGGTAGATACATTGTGCTCACATATTAACAAATATATACTGTACACGATATTTTTATTTATCATTAAGCAAACAAAATAATAAATAAAAGGGTCGGAGGTATAGAATAGAATAAACGAAATCGTGGTCCATTGTATTATTTAAAACTACATGTCAATTACATAACAGATGTTACTGTTCAACTATCTTTTCTTAAACCTTAATAACAACTTGCATTCAGTACATGCACCTGGCGTCTTGCGGAAAACGATCTTCAATTGTTGTTACACAAAGGTTCAGAATTGAATAATTTGCTTAAAAAGAAACAAAATGAAGAGTGTTAAAAAAATTGAAACCATTTAAATTCCGTTGCGTGTGAAATGTACTTACATTGTATTTATTACTTACAATAAATTAATACAAACACATATTATAGGTTAAAATGAATGTAACAAAAAGTAATAGCCAAATCTCTTAAATATTTTACAAATCTAGATTTTTCTGGACAAACTTAAAAGACATGTTAAACTTGAATATTTTCCTTTTCAACATCAGAAGGGCAACCCTCGTAATCCAAACCGTTCAAAATCCAGTAACAATCTCATCTGAGTGATACCGACAGTCAATGGTCAAAATTCAGTGAAGTTAGACATAGATACTATCATGTAGGCTAAAAGCCTGTATAAATAAGCCTATATTTGTTTCTATGCCTTCTTCACGATAGCATTATAATTAAATTTTCAATCTATCAAAACTGACAGAATGAAAATTAGAATGCAATCGTTTTACAACCAGAAATAATTTAAAGACAGTAGGTACCTAACGTTTTATCACCAAGATCCACAGAGATCCACCTGTTTTTTCTTTGAAAAAACAGGTGGATCTTGGAAAACTTTCCCCTGAAAATCACACAATTTAGCGACATCTACGTAAAACATCCGTAAGTAGATATCAAACACACTTGGTACCCATAGCAACACCAAATCTTTTTCTTACATTGTTACCGACAGAGGCCGCTGTTCCTGAAGCACAATTGTTTCATCGTACACGTTATAAGAACGAAACTTTCCAGAAAGCTATTCATCAAAAAAGATTTAAAATATACCAAAAAAGTGTATGTTACTCTTTCACATAATACTTAAATATAGCTGCCTTTCGGAAAACAGCTGTGATATTATGTTATGTGTTTTGTGGAAGGTAAAACCTAAAGTGCACACACTAGGTTTTATCTTCTTATCGCTAAAACTATCACTTCCCAACAGCAATTATGAGTTTAATTTGTAGGGAGCCTATTGGTCTTAGCAAAATAAGTACTCGTTAACGTCTTTTACCACTCACTATAGGTATGTAAAGATTTTTGTTAATCGCCAAACTTGCAACGTATGCAACATCAAGAATACGCCATGAATATTTACGACATGATAATAATGATCGGGTAAGTGAGCGCAATATGTGAAAAGTTTTTAAATATATTGAACAATCCTAAGAACCTGATGGGTATATTCAGGGTGCAAAGGAAATCGTCGCAAATACTGTTATCGATATATACTGGTAGTAGTAAATAAAAAAACAAAATGTATTGATGTAGTTTTAGCCACATAATGACATTAAATCATGCCAAAACTCGTATAATTCAAATTAAGCTGAGTGTCAGCTCTTTTTGGACGTCCAAGTTACATAGAAGACAGTCTCCCAAAAAGTGCTCCCTTCACTGAGAAAAAGTTGATCCCTGTTGATCTAAACCTGTTTTGCTTTGCGCTGAGAACACAGAACCCCTTTTTTCCCATAATTATTTATGTCATGGTTTAAAAGTAACCAGTACAAAACAAGGTGTCTGGTTTGCTTGCCTCAACAATGTTTACTTTTAATGCTATAATAGTAAGAACAACAAAATTCTTAATAATTAATTACAATACTTAATGGCCTAAAAAAGTAATATGCAATGTAATTTTAAATTAATACAATAATAGTAAGAAAATGTCAAAAACATACAGTTAAATACATTTTGTATTCAGTATTGTTTCTTAGCGTCTATTAGCTTTTCAGAAAATGTGTGTTTACAACCGTAGATGAAAAAGCGTTCACTCGGCGCCCGTCGCGTCTCCTAGGCCATTTTACTTCGGCACAAATTTTTGCGCGCGTCACCGCGGCAAGATTGTTTACAACTTCGATGACGTCTCACATGTATTTCCAATCGCAACAAATTATGCACTTGAACATAGGCAGATAACTAACCTATGAACGTATTAAGAAATTATGCAAAAAGGATAAGCGGTTATTGAGATATAAGCGTTATAACGGACGCATAAAAATTAAAGATATTTATTTCTGTAAACAGGTTTATATACAAACATTTTTCCACGTAATTCTTTAACTAGAAGGTGCAATCAGTGTTTCCCTATCTGTTTGCTCTGAGAACGAAACCTATAGGTCACAGTCTCTTTAAAATCCTGACATTATCTTGCTCAGATTATGTAAGAACCATGCAATTTAGTGTTTGAAATGGTTTTTGAGGAAAGAACCACCATATGTAAATAGGAACGTCATTAATACAAATTCTCCCTTTTTAATGTCAAATGATTGACATGATTGTTCTGTCTTACTATTCAATAAGGGCACACCTCCATATTTTAATGTGAACACGTCATCTTGCTTTATCGCACTTACATGCCACCCTTGACATAAATCTCATTCAATCACTTATTTATATACGTACGGCAATTCAATAAACTGCGAATATATCAATAAGTGGACATTCATCGTCCTAAACTGTTATTTTATTATGCCCAACCCTCCTCTCCTCGCCAACACGTGATATTTTTAGGTCACCAACAAAAAACGTCAAGCTTTTGAATAAAAATGTTGATTTAAAACTTCTCTTCGGTGCGTATTTAAATTTTGAACAGTTTACTATGATAACTTCCCCATGAACTACCTTAATTAAACAGGCTAGTGGTTGACCGTTCCATCCATACTAATACATTATGAAGGAGGAAATAACTTTGTTTGTTTGTCAGCTATTTACAACTAAACGGCTGAACGGATCGTATTGAAATTTGGCAAGAGATATAATCCTGGAGACGGACGTAGTCTATCTATTCTTTTGTCTAATAAAAACATACGAAAATTTACGTTTGCCTCGTTGTTTGTTCCGCCTACTACTCCCTTATTAATGTACATACCTTGATTAAAGATTCTTGAACATCACACATATACTTATAACATGCATACATTTTGATTGGGGGCTACAGGTTAGCTGTCCTTTACTCAAGATACAAGTTTACAAGAAATTGTTAACTGCAAAAGTTGGTGTGAATAATTGAACTTCTTTTGTCTAATAACCTAACCCTTTCAAGTTTAGACATGAAACATTGCGTGTTGCGTGTAAATTTGACTGTGTTTCGTAATTGATCTATATTGCCACCTAAAGGTGCTTGAATAATGTTATTAGTTTTTTTAAACCGAATAAGAAGATAAAGATTATTTTATTTTTATGATATGATTGGAAGCAGTGCCTATAAATTGCAGATTGATATTTATTGCCGTGAATGGCTTTGTACAAAGATAATTTTGTAAATGAATCCCTTAAATAATGTGTTGAGTACTCTTGTGAAAAGCTCTTTTGCTTAAATATGAAAATGCTGATAATCATAACCATTTCACCTCTTGGAATTTAATCAGAATTAATTAAAACTTTATTGAGCAATGATTTCTTTTTGTCCTGCAGTTGAAGCCAATCTTTAAACCTTTATAATAGTGAATTCAATGCCTTGAGGCTGAGCCTTTTCTTTTGGATCTAAAAGCTAATTCATGTAACTAAAAACCAATCTAATAAATGGTAATGAATACCTAAAACTTTACATAAATGTGGAAAATATAAATGTACTTTTGACAGATTAAGACTGCATGGAGAATGTAAACGTTCTTAAAAATACAGGAATTTCCTCTGTTTCCAAAGTAACTCAAGTTAATGATAGGTTTTTATTTTTCTATGAATACAATTACAATTCACTACTCTTTACTATTATAAATCTGCATCCCCTTACACTTTTCAACGAATTGATCTTTGTTGGAATAAACCTGTGGTTGGAAAATCATCAGCTCTAACTGTAAGTACTAAGGGGTAAGCTCAATATAATTATGTAATAATATATTAGTCTAAGTGATCCCCTGCACTTACAGTTAATACCTGGAATTTCCTGACAGAAAAACCCATCTAGGTACACATTTCCCCTTAGACATGTAGTTTTAAAATACAATGGTACAATCAATCGATGTTCGTGTCTGGACATGCCACCGCCTATAAATTACCCATGCAATACTTAAAGGTTTCTGTGAGATGTTTATATGGCATGCACGCAATCGATTTGTCCTTTAAATAATATCTATTTAACTAGGAACTGAAACTTAATTTAGTAGAACAACTATATCAGATATTTTCCATCTTACAATGAAGAAAGTAGGTTAGGACTGGTACATAGCAGTACCAGGCTGAAATGTGAAAATCAAACTAATCAAAAATTCAAATTACGCCGAGGATCAGCACTTTTTTAACGTCAAAATTACATAAGACAGTCCTCCAAAAAACCCACCCTTCACCACTTCCTAGTGTTTTTGCGTGGAAGAAGAAGTAGCGGAACGAATTCCCCAGCAACACGTGTAGAGTTTGTCATGAATGTATGTGTAATATATATTGCGTGATGTCTGAAACTGGTAAGCATTCTTATTACCAGAACCATTTCCATCTACTTTAGCGGTGGAAAACATATTTTCCCGAATTGACCGTGTTGGTGAAAACCAAAAATGGATTCGTGTTAATAAGGCGTTTGGTGTAACAAAAATGTTTCAATTGCATATCCTCTCAGACATAATAAATATTAGACGAAAGGAATAGAAATTCCTCAACAAACCATTGCAAAATTATTCACGCAAGTTCAATATTATTTGGTACTAGGTTTTGAACAGACGCCAGCACATCAACCTACCCGTAACTGTCAAAGTTCCCCAATCAATTTTGAAACTTATGATTTAGCAATAAAGTTAAAAATTTACTAGAGAAATTTGACAGATTGTAGTAGGTTGATGTGCTGGCGTCTATACTCAGAATAATTTTAAAGCATTGGAGTCCTCGTTTGTAACAAACCACTTTTAACTTACGTGAATATCCTCGTCACAGTTTTGTTTCAACTCACATCTGCGTTCCTATACACCCTGTACGACCACTCTACTCTAAACACATTAAAATTGCCACAAGTTGGCAACCAATATTTGTAATAAAATTTTCTTGAGACCAGCTTGTTCAACATGCTTGCCGACAGTCCTTGATAAAACGTTTTATTCACTGTCTTTCAGCCACTTATCGCAGTCAATTTTCACATTTATAATTCTCTGTCTAAGGAATATGGAACCGTTTATCGAACAAAATTGTTTGCGAGGAAACATCACAAAGGGAAATCAACAGTGCATTATATTGCCATTTACAAAGAAACAATGCATTTTAAATAAATATTGATGACATTAAAGGTGAATTCTTCAATACATTTAAGCATTTAAAATTATATGTGTTACACGGAAATGAGACTATTTCAGGCAAATGTTATTTCTATAATTTAGTTACCTATGTTGATATGCTCCTTTTTAGTAACGCAATAATTCAATTATAATGGTGGCTTATTGAACTTTGAAATAAATACCTATCAAGTCGAATTAGTTACAACTTTAATAATTTTAAAACAGCATAGCCAATCTTTTGATTTGTTGGATTTGTCTCTACCTCGAATAGTAAAATCAAACATGTAAAATTCTCGTGTCAGTGTTTGTAGCAAAACTCCTCCAAATACAACAATAATTATACCTACAACAATATTTAGTAGGTACGTTAACTAATAAAAACTAGTGAATAAATTAATTTTAAGGTGGAACTAAGTTTGCCGAGGCAAAATTTTTAACAGTTTTATTTTTTTTGCAATTTTTTTAATATTTTGGTGATGTTTTGAGAACGGATTGTTGACTTTTTATTTTTTTCTCGGTCCCAAAAATATAACATTAGGTCAGTAAGTTAATACAACATAAACCTGCACTCCTCATCATATTTCTGCTTTTGTCCTTTGTTACTTGGAGTCGGGGTAAAATGTTTTTTTTTCTTCCAATCTTTCCTATTAGTCGGTTTGTTATTATTCCCTTTTTTGGTATCATTCTCATCTAAACCTTCGTGATCTTCTTCTTTTCCACTCATCTTTTTTTTTTGTATTCTTCACTAATACAACCAACCGCTTTGTCCCTTTTTATTACATGCCCATACCGATGCAAATGGTTTCTGTCAATAACACCATTAATAGAATTGTTCCTTCCTATCAAACTTTCTCTTATGCACCTTTTAACCTTTAGCAGCTGTAAAATAAATTCAGAAGTAAATAAAATCTTGTAAACATTTGTCTTTTCATTTTAATAGAAACGATATTGTCTGACTTCCTTATCAACTTTTCTCTACCGATGAATCACAAGAAATGTTCAGTTAAAAGAAATGGGCATTTCCCAGCACAGAAAGGGCAATGTTGAAATCAAAAGAAGATTGGATTGCGTATGGTTTTTATTTTCATTAACACTCTCGGAACTTAAGAAATGAGAAGCACTTCAAGCATCTGAAATAAGAAATAATAAAACATTTCAATATGTTATTCGTAGGAAAGGAAGGGTTTATTTTCCCTTTCTTTTGTTTCCACCCATTTCGAACCCACTTGCTTACAAATCATGCTGAAGTTGCGAAGAAACTTGAAGAGGCTTCAGTTTTTATACAAATTTGCAGCAACAGGTAGCGTACCTCTCAGAACAGGGACAATAACTGATTCCAAAACCGTATTCCTAAGACTTTTTGTGTAAAACGTGATCCTTTTCTTTTGACTTAACCGTTGTTACAACGCAAACCGGCGTAGACTGGTTTATACTGGTGATTTTCGTCTTAGTTTAGTGGAGTCGCGTTTTTGGAACGTAGGTGCACCCTATCTGAGCTCTAAAGCGTTACTGACGTTTCATGTACGTTTTGCCCCACTCCGGGCGACGTTGTCGGCCACAGACTGTCACAGCAAAACTAGCGTGTCTGCTAATAGTTTTCCCGGCCTGTTGATTTCAGTTCACTGTGGTAATAACTTTCAGCTGTTTCTACGAGGCTCATGTTAATAAGTTTTTAATTCAATTTGCAGTATTTTCGTCACATATTTCGGTCGTCTCGGCTTTTGCATTTTTATTTTGTTCTTTTCAAACTGATTTTGTATTAGCCTGGTAACTTTCGGTCAGACAAACTGCAAAAGAGCCAATAAGAGGTATGTTTTGCAAAGTAAAGCGAAATCTAGATGCTACGCCGTACGAGTAGAAGAAACTTCAAAAATATATTCATCTTTAAAAATACAAACGAAAATACACTGAAAAGGTATGATGACCCTGAAAGTACGCCATATAATATGCCCATTTGCTTGTGCGACAGTTTCCTACAACTCAATTGTAGTCGGTTAAGTGTAACTGAGACTACAAGTCATCTTAAAGAAGTTAATTTTAATGTTCCTTCAACAAGTTTGTTGTTTTTACCACGGCATGGGTTTATATGTCAATTTGAAGTCTTGTCATCATCAACTTTGAGGTTATTTTCCCCACACCACTCCTAATGCGTGCCCGCCTACTAAAAGGAAGGCCTAAGCAAGTTCTATGCAAAACGTGACTTATTCCGGTTAATGCGTTACCCTCTTTAGGAGAACGAAATAATTTGAACTGGTAACAATTGTTCTAAATATCGCAATAGACTACGTCACATAGATGTCAATGACTGGCTTAAGATAATGCTATGATATAAAGCTAAACCGAGAACTGTACAATATGCAAATGGAGACGTTAGTAATTATTTAGGCTTATCCCAACTGTTTGAGGGTCAGCTTCCAGGTTTACAGAATGCGGTCTATCTGACCTTTAAAACCCTGTGACTAGGTAAGAGGATACCCAACGATTATACTGGTTATCTAGTTTACAGACAGCCTAGGCAGAATGTACAGAAATGACAGAAGGAACCAATGGTTTATCGTGCATTAGAACCACAGATATGTTTTGGTAAATACCTTATCATTCTTATTCCCCTAAATTAATTTTATCTGCATATTTGTGCCTTTGCCTACAATAATCTAAGTTGAATGTAAAGGAAAATAAATAAGAAGTGTTAAATTTGTCTATTTCTAACTAGATCTGACTCAGTTCACATGAAGTGTTTAATTATACTGTTGATGAAAATCGAGTTAAATGTCGTGCAATTGAAAGACCTACGACTATGTCCAGCAGAAGATTGTTATGAGCTGATTATAATAATAATAATAAATTTATTGTTAGACCATGGGTTCAAACATTATCAACACATACAAAAACAACTACAACATACACACAGAGAAATATACAAGTTTACACATACACAAAGCACATTTAACTTACACGAATAAATCTGTACAAAGATTATGAAGAAGAAAAGTTTAACTGTTTGTTTGCATTGAACAGGCTCCAAACCTACTGGACCGAATTAAAAAAATATTTCACCGTTGTGAAGCTACACTATCCCCGGGTGACATAGGTTACTTTTTATCCCCGTATTTCTAAGGAAACGGGAACTACGTGGGTGAAACCGTGTGACGGCTGAAAGTACCGAATAAATTTGGTAAAAACACAGTAGATAACAATATCAAATGATTTTACATAAATGTATGATGCATGATGGACCGTCATCCAGCGCTACATCAGCGGGTTCTTTATCCTATCGGCCTCATAGCCACTAGGGAATACGAGCTATGTTCATAATGATGATGATAATTAAATAAGATAAATTGAACCATACAACTATGAACGATAAATACCTTTCAAATAAAAAACATCTGCCGAGCCTTTTCCTACGTAGGCTTTTACAAGAATACATCCCATTTACTAGGTTCCTTTTGGTTGCCAGACTATCACACTTTTGATTATCCCTTACTTCTGACTCCTTATTAGCTCAAATAACTTTGTAAGATGGGCAGATAAGGGAAACATAGAAATAGTAATACCATCCTGCAGGCCTAGCCATATTACAAATTCTATTTCTATCGTAATCGATAAGGCTACAATAGAAAGAAAATGGCGTAACATGGAATCAGCTGTTTGTCAACTGTCAAGTGTTAACGAGTAGAATTTGAAAAATAAAATTTCATGAACAGAAATGTTCATAAAATGAAAACTACCAAGCCAAGCTATGTTATTTTTTTAAGACCAATAAGCAATAAGCAACTATTTCACATCAAACTAAAAAAGAATCACGTAAATCGGTACATAAATCACAGCGTGATCAGTGCATATACGTACACAAAAATGTTCAAAGATAAATTAAATTTTCATAAAAATGTTCATAAAATGAAAACTACCGGGCCAAACTATGGAGAAAACGGCAACTATTACGCATCGAAAAAAAAAAGAATCACGTAAATCGCATCATTAATCTCGGAGTAATCGGTGTACATACATAAGAAAAAAAAAACAATCGAATTGAGAATCTCCTCGGAGTCGGTTAATGAAATACACTTGACAGTTGACAAACAGCTGATTTTCTTTTTATATTAGAAATAGAGATGCAGAAGGCACACGACAGATCCAATTGGAATTCTTTGGAGGAGGCCTTCACCTGAAGAAGGGTTCTTGCTACCAGAATATTTGATGAAAAAAAAACTGTTTTTTTAATACCTACAATATGTTAAGTTAAGTTAGATTACAAAATAATTACCTTTAAGTAAACATTATGTTAGTTTAATTTTGCAAGAAATATAAGGCTTTTTTATTTTTATTGAGCACTCGTATATTACATGAATTGAATAAGCGACATTAGTACTTACCTAAATTTGAACCTTAACTTTGTCATATCAACGAAAGAATTGACAAAGTGAAAGTGAAACATTTCTGCTGATTATTGAAGAAATAATGCTTGATAATAAATAAATACTATTGTCGACTGAAGAATTGACACATTTCTACTCTTCATTCTTCACATAGTCGTGCTCGAAACAAGAAAAAAATCTAGTATCTAGTAATAATCCGACGGGTTTATTAAATATGTTTTCTGAGTTACGATGGCTACCATCTAAAGATCGAATTCGGCAAGTAATTGAAATAATGTGCCTTAAAATTAAATTCATTTTAGTGTTTTTTTTTTTAATAAAAATAACAAACATTTCCGCGGCTATGCAAGCCTAAATGGTAAATAGTTTTGAATGTACGGAACCTTTGTAACGAGTAACACGGAAAATAATTTGATAATATCAATCGCTAATAAGTTCTTATACATATTAATTTGGAACATGCGCTAAATTAACAAAACTATAAATTACAAAATGTAAGGTCAAAAATAATCTAAACAAATACCGCAGGGTCGATATTTTGTTAGGGCCCGCATTCGCCAGGCGCCGCCCGCGCCGGCAGTCGTGTGCAGCTTCTCCTCAATCAAACTTCTGTTAATCTTAAATTCCTAAGTGCCGTGTTTTTCGCCTATTAAGGTAAACAAAGAAAAAATCATTTTTACCTTACAAATTTTGTTGCTGAATTTGTTACTTAACCTTCATGACGACCAAATATTTTAATATTTTTTACTTTCAGTATACTAAAAACATTAAAAATACCAGCCCAGTTAATATTTTTAAGGCAGTAAAATAGCTACCAGGTTCTTGTTTGTGTTACTGATGTAGTTCAAGATAAAAACGGAGTTTATCCACCACTTAAGAACTATTTTTTAAACCCATAATTAACTCATTACTTAAAAAACCTAAAGATAAACCCATATACGCCGTGGAAAAAGATTGAAATGTTTTACACTGAAAATAATCTTGGTGACGGCAAATTGATTTATGTATGTAATATGAGTTAAGGCAGTTAAGGTAACAATTCAAAACTAGAGACTAAAAACATTACGCGAAAACCCAATCCGAAATCAATATGTATAACAAAAGTTTTACGAAACTAAAAACAAAAAATCTATCTCCGACTTCATAATTGTTTTAAAAATTGCCTTTTTAATTGTTATTTATTGATTGAATATTTATAATATGTCTTTTAACAGAAGCTAAATAAACTGACGGCACACTTAAAAAAAACTATTTTAAGATTTAAAACGTTTCATACCGTTTTCTTTCCATCTATAAGTTTTCTTTCCTGAAAAGTAAATAACCCTGTGATTGAGACGAATTTAAACACAACATAAATAATATAGAACGTTCCAAAATTTATTGGATTTATTTATTTTGAGACATTATTTGATTGCCATAGGCAAAATTAAAAAGAAAAATAGTAAAAAAGTGATACCATTTACTCGACGGAGTTCTTCTATTTGTAATTTTAGTAAAATACAATTTGTTATCTTTTTCCGGCATACAAACTGTCGGAAAAAGACAACCTATTATATTTTATGAAAGATAGAAATCTTGGAGCAATCGTGACTAATAGAAGTCCAAAAATCGCACTACCAATCGATGTTTTTTCCAAAGTATTTTTTTTATTACTGGCTGATAATCGTATCAAAATCATTAATCATTTTAGTCGTAAACAGGTTTTACTTTATATTTCAGACTTCGTCTTGAGCGAACGCAATAATTCTACTAAGTCAATAACATTTTTAAGTTTCATAAAATTAACTGTTTTTATTCCCATCTTAATATTAGCTGAAAGTAAGATTAAGTAATTTAGATGATAATTGATAAAAATATTATTATATATCATGTATTTCAGGCCTCACTAGTAAGAGGGACGAGTCTTTAGGACTTGGCACCGGCGCGGTCGTCTCTCTTCATGACTTAAAAATTTTAACTTACAATTTTCCGAAAAGTGGGTTGTTTTCATTTTCGCCTTACTTTGTTAGCTACAGCTGTGAATAAGTTTTTTTTTTAAGTTTCATTCCCGAAAAAAAATAAGGTTTAGAAAAAATAAAAATAATACTTTACCTTCTATCACAAAAGAAATCCGCAATCAAAGTCTAGTTATAACTAAACCAGAAAAATATTGCAAATTACTTTTTTGTGTTTTACGACCCGTCTCAGGGCGACTGTGATAATTCCAAGTCATCAAAATTAAAATTTTCCAAAAAATGTGGTTCTTGCTCATATTTTAGCTGATAATTATTAATTAGAAACTTATTTAGAAGACATATTATTTGAAAAGCATTTTATTTTGTTTCAGTCTCCGTATTGGAGCGATTGCAATTTAAGTCCTAAAAATTTAAAAAAATCACTAAAATTGGATTTATCATTCCGATCTTAAATATTAGCTGCAGATAAGATTAAAAGTCATTTCAAGGTTTTTTTTTGTATTTCAGCCTCCGTCTCCGAGCGATCGTGACTATTCTAAGTCCAAAAATCGCAAAAGTAATCGATGTTTTTTCCAATGTGTTTTTTTGTTACTGGCTGATTATCGTATCAAAAATCATTAATAATGTTAGTCGTAAACAGGTTTTACCTCATATTTCAGACTTCGTCTTGAGCGAACGAAATAATTCTACTAGAAGTCAATAAAATTTTTAAGTTTCAAAAAATTAACTGTTTTTATTCCCATCTTAATATTAGCTGATAGTAAGATTAAAAGTAATTTAGATGATAATTGATAAAAATATTATTATATATCATGTTTTTCAGGCCCCACTAGTAAGAGGGACGATCGCGACGATTCTAAGTGTTAAGGACTTGGCACCGGCGCGGTCGTCTCTCTTCATGACTTAAAAATTTTAACTTACAATTTTCCGAAAAGTGGTTTGTTTTCATTTTCGCCTTACTTGTTTAGCTACAGCTGAGAAAAAGAGTTTTTTCTTAAGTTTTATTCCAGAAAAAAAAATAAGGTTAAGGAAAAATAAAAATAATGCTTTACCTTCTATCACAAAAGAAATCCGCAATCAAAGTCTAGTTATAACTAAACCAGAAAAAGATAGCAAATAATATATATTTTTTTTGTATTTTACGAGCCGTCTCAGGGCGACTGTGATAATTCCAAGTCATCGAAATTAAAATTTTCCAGAAAATGTGGTTCTTGCTCTTATTTTAGCTGATAATTATTAATTAGAAAGTTATTTAGACGACGTATTTGAAAAGCATTTTATTTTGAGTCAGTCTCCGTATTGGAGCGATTGCAACGATTCTAAGTCCTAAAAAGTAAAAAAAAAACACTAAAACTGGATTTATTATTCCGATCTTAAATATTACCGTCAGATAAGATTAAAAATCATTTCTGTAAAAATATAAGATTTTTTTTTGTATTTCGGCCTCCGTCTCCGAGCGATCGTGACTATTCTAAGTCCATAAAATCAAAAATGTTTCAGGAAAATGTTTTTTGTTTTTTAATTCAACTTAATATTTTCGCTGAAGATAAAATTTGAATGTCATTCCAAAAATGTTTATTTTATAGAAAAAAGTAGACAAGTAAAAATTTAAAAAAATCCACATTTTCTTACAAGAAATTCGCTGAACTAAATTATGTTGTCATATTTGAATGCCAGAAAATAATTTCAAATGTTTTTTTTTTCATATTTGAACTCCGTCACGGAAAGATCGGAACTATTCTAAGTCCAAAAACTACAATTTTTTTTTTCGAACATATTTTTTTAATATCACGGCTCGAATTAAAACAGATGACATTTTTGAAAAGGATTATATTGTATTTCAGGCTCAGTCTTGCAGCGAACGTTACGATCCTAAGTCCTTAAAATTTTAAAGTTTCAGGAAAACCGATTTTATTATTTTCATCTTAATATTTCCCCTCAAAATTAGATTACATGTCATTAATATTAAATTTTAGAAGTTGTTTTCTTGTAAATCTGGTTTTTTTGCAGCGCTTGCTACAATTATTCTAAGTCCTGAAACCTAAAAATTATCAGATATATGTATTTTTTTTAATTCTTGTCGTAAACAGGTTAAAAGTCAATTGGAAGTAATTTTCCTAAAAGTTTTTTTTTTACGAGAGAAAACTAAACAATGAAAAAATTTTGTTCATACGGTTCAGTTTTGAACCAAATAATTTTCCTGAAATCCTATCCATGCATGGGCGTGGACTAAGTTGGGAGTGGGGATCCTGTAGTAGTGGAATGAGTTAGGGTGGTCGGGACGTAACAATTATAAATTCTGACCGCCGAATAAGGCACTAGAAAATTAAAATCAATCATGTTTTTTTTCATGATATTAACTGTGCATTTGCATACAAAAGGGTTTATGTAACTCATCTAATTATCTTGGGTAATTTTTCATTTTTAATCAATAAATTTTAATGAAGCAAATGCCATAAAAAGTGATCAAGTAATTCCACCAAACAAAATATTAAATTTATTTTTATGTTGCACTATTTTTTCACAAACCATTAAAATAAATAAATTTACCCAAATTAAAAAAATGACGGAATTTAAATCGGTACTGTGGCTCGATACCTACCCATTCCACAGTTTCCTCCCAGTTTCTGGCGCATGCGTATTTAATACTCTAAAGCCCAAGGGTAGGGCTTTATAAGGGGAACATTCCTGTTCCCAAGCACACAGGGCAGGAAGATTTTGAACTAGTAACATCGCGATATCGCAGTAGCCACGGTCGGCAAAGCAGTAACCGCCAGTACCTCGCGCCGAGAGGCCGCGCCGCGTCGCCCCGCGTTCTCTTGTGTTAATTTGTCAAAATAAAAATATTATCATCTATACGAATTAAAAACTACAGCTTCAATAAAAATCCCGCGGTCCTTTCGAGTGAAAATGTACGTGTAGCGCTGGTGACGTGAGATTCTGGTAAGTGGGCTGAGTTTTATATTTTCATTTGTTTATTTCCCAGGGTTCTGTTTTCGTTTTCGTAATGCGTGATTTTGTTGAGGTTATCAGTAAATTTTTGGGGTTTTAAAAGTCCGTTTTATTATTTCATGCGTAAAATTTTCTATCTTCTGTTAAATTTTGGGATAGAATATTTCGTTTATAATAAATTTCGCGAATTATCAATTAAAAAGTCGCGTAAATTTCTAAGTTCTTAAAAAGTATTTGAACCTAAAATAATATAATTTTTTTCTCAGTTTTTACTAAGTCTCAGTTGTAACGTTAAGTTTTACTCGTTTTTTTATCTTTACTTAGAAATAGGGCGGCTGACAGGTGGAAATGAGAAAGATATTTTCTCTGGCGGCGCTGAGTTCCAGAATTTTTGAGTGTCTTTTTATACAGGTACGGATTTATAACCGGCGTTTCCTTCTTCCATATAGATGCGGAGGGGTATTCTTTTTCCATATAAATGCAGAGGTGAATTCTTCTAGCAGTTAGAGTTCAAGTAAATTAGAGATAGAATTTGTAGACTTTCTTCTTCCAAATAGCTGCACCGGTGTATTTTTCCAGCAGTTAAAGTTCCAGAAAATTAGTTATAGAATAAGCGGCTTTTCTCCTTTATATAGATGCAGCGGGTAATTCTTCTAGCAGTTAAAGTTCCAGAAAATTAGTTTTAGAATAAGCGGCTTTTCTCCTTTATATAGTTGCAGCGGTTAATTCTTCTAGCAGTTAAAGTTCCAGAAAACTAGTTATAGAATAAGCGGCTTTTCTCCTTTATATAGTTGCAGCGGTTAATTCTTCAAGCAATTAAAGTTCCAGAAAATTAGTTATAGAATAAGCGGCTTTTCTCCTTTATATAGTTGCAGCGGTTAATTCTTCAAGCAGTTAAAGTTCCAGAAAATTAGTTATAGAATAAGCGGCTTTTTTCCTTTATATAGATGCAGCGGTTAATTTTTCTAGCAGTTAAAGTTTCGTAAAAATAGCTATGAAATAAGCGGCTTTTTTCCTTTATATAGATGCAGCAGTTAATATTTCTAGCTGTTTAAGTTTCGAAAATATAGTTAAAGAGTAAGCGGCTTTTTTCCTTTATATAGATGCAGCGGTGAATTCTTAAAGCGGTTACGAGTTCGGAAAAGTCGGAGTTTTAAGACTTTTTTAAATCACGCTTAATTTAACGACAAAGATCTTTACGTATTTTTAATTAAAAGTTTTCAGTCTGATTTAAAGCAAGGACTTTAAAATCCGATTAAAATAAAATATACGGTAATGCATTTTACTCAAAAAAGTCTTTGCATATCGTTGATAAAGATTACTTGAATTAAATGAAGGACTAAGAACAATTAATGGGATTGCGTTTTATTACAGACTTTTGTCTGTAGTCGCAAATATAAGCTATAAAAACGGCTTAGGATAGTTTTGAAATACAGACCTTTGTCTGCTGTAGAAATTTTTATAAATTGGTAAAGTCCGAAAGACATACAAAATTGGGACTTTATCTAAATAAAAAATATTAAGTACAAAGAACTTCTCATTTTCCGAGAATTTAAAACTTAACGTTATCTTGTCTTTTTAAGTCTAAGTTGTTAAAAATACAATTATTAGGATGTCGTTTTGATACAGACCTTTGTCTATAATCGCAAAAAGATTATAAAAAATGCTGAAAATTTCTTCAAATTGGTAAAGTCCAAAATCTAGAATAATTGAGCAGTTTTAGTAGTTGAAAATTTACGAAACAACGAAAAAACTCTCCTTTTCTGAGAAATAATTTAAAATTGATCAGTGATTTTATTTAAAGAAACTTACTCCTATGATCGTTTTTAAATACATACCTTTGTCTGCGGTAGAAATTTCTATAAATGGGTAAAGTCCAAAAAAAATATAAATCGGAACTTTATCTGGATAAAAAAATATTATAGAACAAAGAACTTTCCGCGAATTTATGTAAGAACTTAGAGTTAAAAAGACAAATATTAGGATGGCGTTTTAATACAGACCTATGTCTATAGTGCACAAATAGGTTATAAAAATTGTTGAAAATGTCTTCAAACTGGTAAAGGCCGAAAAATAAAATAATTGTGGACTTTTACTAGTTAAAAATTTACTAAACACCAAAAACTTTTTCTTATCCGAGAATTAATTTTACATTGATCAGTGATATAATTGAAAGAAAGTAACTCTTAGGATCGTTTCTGAATACCTTTGTCTGCGGTAGAAATTTCTATAAATTGGTAAAGTCCAAAAGAAATAAAAATTCGGGACTTTATATCGATAACAAACACTACAAAACCTCTTAGGTATTTAGCGTACAAAAAAACCTCTTAGGTATTTAGCGTTAAAAATTAGGATGGCGTTTTAATACAGACTGGGGACTTTTACTAGTTAAAAATTTACTAAACACCAAAAAACTTCAACTTATCCGCGAATTAATTTTAAATTGATCAATGATATAACTTAAATAAACTAACTCTTAGGATCGTTTCTGAATATAGACTTTTGTCTGCGGTAGAAATTTCTATAAATTGGTAAAGTCCGAAAGAAATAAAAAGTCGGGACTTGATCTCCATAACAAACAGTACAAAAAACCTCTTATTAAGAGTTAAAAATTAGGATGCCGTTTTAATACAGACCTTTGTCTGTAGTACCTACCAACAGATATGAAAAGTGCTGGATTCTTTATCAAACTGGTAAAGTCCAAAAAAATAAATAGTTGTGGACTTTTACTAGTTGAAAATTTACTGAACACCATAAAATATCCTGTTTTCGAGTTTTGTTTTTTTTAATTGATCGGTGATAAAATTTAAATGAACTAAATCTTAGGATCGTTTTTGAATACAAACCTTTGTCTGCGGTGGAAATTTCTATAAATTGGTAAAGTTTGCAAAAAAAATAAAAAATCGGGACTTAAGAAACTAACTTTTTGGATCGTTTTTAAATATCGTTTATAAGTCTATGGTAGTTGTTTTAAGATTTTCTAAAACAGGTAAAATCCAAAAAAAAAAAAATTAAAATATCGGGACTAAACTAGATAAAATAATTGAAGTATTTAAAAACTTCTCATTTTACGAGTAATGAGTAGACTTAATATAAAAAAAACATCTTACTTATTGAGTAATTATTTAAAATCTCAAATTTAACAGAGATATTAATAGTAAAAAGAAGGAAGGAAAGAAATAAAATGTGCCGAATAATTAAACTAAATTAATAAAGCCTGAAAAATAGTTTAATAATCAGGACTTTATTAAGATAAAATAAATATTAAACTACCTAACGGAATCATTTTATGAGACATTGTTACTATATAATTTAAATACAGCCGTTTGTCTGTAGACGAAAACTATTTAAAAAATGCCAAAATATTGTCTAATCTAAGCTCAAGAAAATTCAAAATTCAGCACTCGATCTGGATAGAAATTGATTAAAGTTCACAAAACTTTCTTAAATTGTTAGTCTTAAAGTCCGAGAATGCCTAGAAAATACGAGACATGTTTTTGAGAAGAAACCAGTTTCCAGAACTATGTCTATAGCCGCGAACAGAAAAAATTAAAGTCCAATAAATGAATTTTAAAGTGGCTAGCTAGTGGCGGTGGTTCGAAAAAATAAAACATTTAGGACTTTTCCATGATACTAAGACGACAGAGAAAAACCTGGCTGTCGTTACACGCAAAGAAAAACGAAGTATTCGTTCGGACCAAAAGTCGGAACAATATAAAATTCAGGACTTTTCTAAATAAAAAATAATTCGGTTACGAAACATCTTTTCATTTTCTGGGAAACTACTTAATTCGATAATAGAAGAGATGTCATACAGACAGAATGCAGTTACACAAACAAGGCCGATTAATATACCTCAAACTCTCAAAGTCCGAAAAAAACTATTTTTTTTTTAACTTTTAAGATAAAATAATAATGCCCAATGAATACTTTAACGCCACGTCAAAGTCCACTATAGTGAAAATAAGGACTAAGATAAAAAACTAAATCGACCATAAAGAACCGCTAATTTTAAAGAATTGATAATCTAGAATAAATTGGTGGCAATGTGATTGCACTTTTCAAGATCGCGATACAATTACTTCGCTGGTATATCGTTACAAATTAATAAAAAATACGAACTATTTGAGACAGAAAAATCGGGAATTTTATAGGTTAAGAAATATCCAACAACAAGAAACTTCTTAAATTAAAAAAAAAATACTTTAGAAGTATCTAAAATAAATCAAGGAAGCCCGGTTACAGGATCGCGTCTTAGACCAGGCCTTTGTCTGTCTAGGAAAAAAAATGCCGTGACTACTAACTACTAGGAGGTACTTCAAGCTAGTAGCATCCATAAAAACAGAAAAGTAAAGTATTTTTACGAATAAAAAATACTTCACTATTAATTTTCATAATAATAAATCATTAAATTAATGTCCAATAAGTCCAAGTTATTGCGATATTACTAACTGTCGTTTTCAGGGAGTATTCCCGTTTGAGCACCTATTTATTGAGCACCTATGCATTAACCTATGGTAAACGGGAATACCTTTGGTGCTAAATGCATAGGTGCTCAAAAAATAGGTGCTCAAACGGGAATACTCCGTTTTCAGGATTTTGTCTGAAGGCACTAATAAATAAATGACAGTAGGTTATATTCAGTAATTTATTAAATTTATTAGACTAAGAAAGTGAAACGGACTTGTGTAAAGTACAATTAACACTATTCTAAGTTTAAAATAATTATCACGTATAAAAATAGGTTAGATTTAAATTGCTCATTAGTCTTGTAGGCTAGATTGTAATGAATTATTAAGAACCTAGTTCTTTATAATAAAAGATAAAAAAAGAAAAAAATATTATAGTTCTGCAAACAATCAATATTTTTGCTAAAGATATGTAAGAATATAAAAAAGTATCCAAATTAGTAAGTATCAAAAATATAACACTAAAATTATTCTTTATTCTCCGAAAATTTAGGCAGAAAGAAACACCCGGATATGTAAGCAAAAGATTAGAAACATGAGATTCCGGGTGAGATTCCCGGGCCAGCAAAATTATTATAGCGTTTTTCTTTAAATGAGCGACACATAAAAAGAAGTACCAGGTACTTCTTTACATCATAGTGTAGCTATAGACTTAGATCTGTCGCGTTCACTGAGAAATGCAGCGTTTTACAGACTTTAGACAGCAAAATATAACGATTAAATTTCCTATGTGACGTTTTTTAGTAGAACCACCATTAATGATCCCAACCAAACATTCAACTCTCAAAACCTTGGCCCTTTAAAGTTCGCGCTTTCACTAAAATTTCCCGCACAAAATATTTCAGAACTAAACCAGAGAACATGAGCTGCTATGAAGCGTGGTACTAACGGTAAAATAAAAAAAAATAACGCATTTCAAAGATGAGTATGACATCAAAGAACTATGTTCACGTGCAACCTTCCAACTCAAGCAATTCAAATGGGCAAAGCTCAATTGAAATTACTCGTTCTAGCGAGAGTACCTTTGAAAACGAACTCAGCGAAACATAAGAACGACGTGCAAAAGAAAATCTCATTTAAGTATAGATCTACAGTTAAAAGAGACTACACTAGTTGAAATCGTTATTCTGTAAGTACTATAACTTGCGAAGAGTAGTAAAGTGCTCTATCTTAATACCTATTTCGTTTAAAACAAATAGACACAATCGGTTGGATAAAAATGCTGAGCGGACTCGTTACATTATGTTGTAGATTCCGAGATTTTTCAGCTGATCTTAAAAATTGCAGTTTAATTTGATTTTCTATGAAATATTTCAAACCACGCTATTTATTCCTCAGATACTCAGATATACATATAAGTTATTTTTGGTAAAGGAATAAAACTTCGGGTTAGTAACTTGAAAAATCTTTTGTGCTTTAGAAAGAAAAAGAAGATAAATATTTATTGCAATCACATAAAACGCGTGATGATGTTAAAGATCATCTTTTGAGCAAAATTATGCCTGTGTTAAATGTCTCCGCTCTTCCATTCAACATTATAGCAGCCGCTAAAAAAAAAAAAAAAATGCGGTGCTGTTTCACAAACAATGAAACATTGAACAATATTGTCCTACGTGTCTTGTCGGGTGCACTTTGCAGGAACTGACGGACGCTAGTGACGGCACCAAACTAGCAGTCAAATTCTGGGCCGATATTATTTAGACTGTCATCAACACGCTAAGATAAGCAAGCAAAATAATCTATATCTATATCTATACTAATCTATACTAATATTATAAAGAGGTAAAATTTGTTTGTTTGTAAGTTTGTATGTAGGGGGTAATCTTCGGAACTAATGATCCAATTTTAAAAATTATTGCACTGGTGGAAAGCTACACTATCCCCGGGTGACATGGTTACTTTTTATCCCTGGAATCCCACGGGAACAGTAACTACGCGGGTGAAACCGCGGGACGTCTGCTATTAAAAAAATATAGGAAGAAAGTACGTAGTGTGATAGATACGTCTCATAGATTAACATGTAAAGCTTATTTCTAATTTCGGTCATATTTGCTCCGCTAAGTTTTGATAACAATGTACTTGCCTAGCTATGGTCTAATCTATTCTGCATTGCAGCTCTGCTAATTTTGATGTTTTGTGCCTTTGCGATATTTTATATGTGAAATTAAGGTGTATAGAGAACATCGATTTTATAATTGGCGTAGTTAGTAGGTTCTGGGTTCGATTCATTTAGCGTAGAGACCTGGGTTCGATTCCCGGGTCAGTCAAAGTTGTTGGTTTCAGGTTTGTCCAAAGCGGAAAAACATATGGAATGGATTCATTGTCTTTTACAAATTTGAAGAAGGAACAAGAGTAAAAAGATTGTCTAAGGTGTCATCATCAGAGAAGTTTATTCCCAGTTCGATTTCTGGGTTTGCCTAAGTAGTCATACATTTTTGTTGTAGGGACTTTTCAGTACTTACACGCGAATCAGCTTTTTAAATAAGCAACTGCAAGATTTGCGATCGCGATCACAATAATTAAGTCTCAATGCGATTACAATTAGCCTGACACTATAAACTTTTTCAAAGTCAAAGTCAAAGTATTTATTTTACCAACCTATCTACAAACACATTTAAGTTGCTAAATTAACTTAGCGCGGTACCCTCGCAGCACAAGTCAAACTTGGGTTTTGCCAGTTTTTAGATTTAGCGTTTGCCTTATAGTTTCTTTGACTTTGACTATGACTTGACTTACGCATTTGCAACTGAACCTGCTTACACTTTTCGGTCAGTTTTGACTGAGCATCTGTCAATCTCATCTTGTCTTCACTTGTGCATGTGGACGCACTTTTGGACTCAATCACTTCTGAGCAATCTGTCACGTTCTGCAAATGTTGAGTTCTATGTGCATGTGGGCCTAGACATTTGAGCATAGTTCTAGCTGAGCATCAGTCTTACTTTTAAGTTTTTAACCTAATCCTGTTTGAATATCTGTCTCATACTTTGAATGTATAATTTGCTTATACATGTCGATGCATATTGGGGCCCAGCATGCGTAGCATGAACACATTGAACACCGAAGAAACGGCCTTTGTCTACAGACGAATCGGCAAAGTGACAGATTATATAGACAGGAACCTCAATCTTTCAAATTTCTTTCAATAAACCTGCCTGCGTAGCATGAACACTTAGTTTCTTTTCTTCCGAGACACGACAAAGACCGTTTCTTCGGTGATCATGCTACGCGTGCTAAAGTAATTGAGCACCTGTCCCATTTTTGTAATGTTGAGTTTGCTTAAGCATATGAATGCACGTTTAAGCAATAGTTTTAGCTGAGCATCTACCTCATTATTTAAACATGGAGATTATAGATGCACATGTATGAATGATTCTAGCTTATCACTGGAATCATAATTATATAAAATGTTGAGTACGAATGCACTTTTACGTCAGTTTTGACAGCGCGTTTGTGTCATGCTCTCACTCTCACCTGTATATGAAAAAACTTGTGCATGTGATCACATGCACTTATAACTTCTCAGACTTTGATAGTTTATAGCAAAATGTTTCAATCACTTTTTCTAGGTAATTAATACTCGTGAGTTTTTGATGTGAATGCAAAAATAGTGTCTCTTTGACATCATTTCATGTGATATACTGTGCATGCATGCATTCTCCGTTCATTGGATTTCCAAACGTTGATAAATGTTGGCTAGACTTAGTAAATTTTAATCTGCTGCTAATTAAAATATTCTGAACAGGTCTTTAGTCTTTATAATTATATTAATACTCGGTTTTTAAAATGTCAATTTGTGTTTATACATACATAAACTCACTAGGCTGTAAGGTAGGCTGAAACTACAGAGCGCCATATGCTACAATTGTTACATACTTCTTTTGCTTCGTTTACATTCATACATGCTGTCATATTTTATGTTTTTTTTATTTTTATCATTTGTGTTTATATCTTGTGAAACTCTACATCAACAATAGTTTAGTTAGTTTTAACAATTTAGTCTGCGAAATTCAAACAACATCTTATTTACAAAAAAAAAATGTTTAACAAAACTCAATGCGCGGCAAAAACACCGATTATATTATTTATTATGATGGAACCAATACTTGATTATTAAAAACCAAACCTTAATCGACAGTAGATGCTAAGAAAGAATAACACTTTTTGGAAATTGTCAATTTCAAAACTTAAACAATCTTTTTAAAGGCGATGTCCTAAGAATAGGAGCTCCAGATACATGAATTGAATTTGAAGTAACTGCATTGACTACAGCGAAGTGACCGGAAGTGCAAGTGTCTAGAGACGGAGACCTCAGTGTTTTGAGGCACTTGAATCAATTTGATAAACGCCTGAGTACCTCAGTAGTCGACGCTTTCATTCGCCCGCCTTGCTTCTTGATTGAGTGCTCAATAATCGTACCTATAGCTATACCGGCGAGTAGACACTGTTATGAAAGCAACGAAACTGTACTTTTTTTTTCTTTATTTATTTAGGGACATTTATAACCGCAATACTTATGTCAGTCCTATCGTATTCTAAATATACATTAATCATATTTGGGCCATGAGCCTAAACAGACTCTTCGCATCATCACCATTTGGTTGAGTCAGGATTTTGTTTCAAGTCTGTTCAACCTCATAACCCTTAACAGTTCATTTCTCCCAGACTCTAATCAATCCATCAATAAGTGGTGTAAAAAACTGTACTTTAATCATTAAATGAAACGTGACACACCTGACATCCCGAAGGGTAAAGTAGGGGTGTATTACACCCACATTTCAACAGTAACGTTAAGGCCATGGACAAGAAATTAGCGACCAGCGGGGAGCTATGCGCCAGCAGCGCGGACAGCGGGGAGCCATGCGCCAGCGGCGCGGGCAGCACTCGACTGCCCCGCTGCCTTTGAGGCCAGTTCCATCTTTCTTCTACATACGAATATACGAATATTATAAAGAGAAAAGACCTGATTAATTTTTTCCTTTGCATTGAATAGGCTCCAAAACTACCGCTTTGATTTGAAAGATTCTTTCACCGTTGGAAAGCTACACTATCCCCGGGTGACATAGACTTCCCTTTAATCCCAGTATTCCCACCAGAACGGGAAATCGGCTTGTAGTCTGCTAGTAATTTTATAACTCTATGCTATGGAACGCACGCTGACTTTGTGACCGTGGCCTAAAGGCCATATTCAAAGATAGGGCTGCTGTAGAAAAATCCGTATGAAAAAATGTATTCAAACTTACCCTGACCAGCAGTATTGCGCGGGACCACTTGAGGGGAAGGTGTCAGGGCTGCTGTATAGAAATGTCTGGTACAACAATCTATTCAAACAAACCCTGACCTGGGGGAATCAGACCTATGACCAGCAGTATTGCCTGCGACCTCTTGAGAGGAAGGATAGAAAATCTACATATCTTCGTTAAAGATTTCTTGTCGCTACGTCACTATGGGCTAGCATACATGACAGCATCAGTACTAAATTCATGCCTACGATTCTTTAAATTGATGGTATTCAAATTAGGCCACCGGCTTAGAATATTAATTGACGCAATAAGTATTTTTCTTGCTTTTTTGTGTGGTAGGTTACTGAGGTGTCAGTGTTCTATGTTAGCCATGGACCATGTTGACGATAATAATTATCTTTCAAGGATATCGTTTCCTCACGCTGCTTTCCTTATTGAAGCAAGTAGTAATTAGTGAATGCCTTGGGTTCCAATGCTAGATCTACTACTTCCAGTCACACCACTAGGTTATCTTTGCTTTTAGTTTCCCGAATAATTGAGAGTTTTTTAAAGAAATGTTAAAATCAACATAAGGAAAACCATGAGGGAAAAATGCACGATTCGTCATTAAGTCATAGGTAATTCTCTATGACATCATCCTTGTTTTATTCCAATTACTATAAAATAACTATTGACGGAAGTAAAAGATTAAAAAGATTAAAGATACCGGGCTGGTAACCGCAACTCAAAGCGGTCAAAGCGTGTATTTTGCGTATGGGCTATAATCTACCACGCGGGCCCAGTGCGAATTGGTAGATGTCACATGTCTTCGAATTTTTGGTTCTAGGACATGCCGGTTTCCTCACGATTTTTTCCTTCACCGTTTTTGAGAGCAGCGGTGATGAAATAAATTACACAAAGTAATGCGCCTACCTGGGCTCGAACCCACGACTTACTGTTAGTAAGTCGAGTCCGCCACCACTGGGCCACCGCTGCTCTTGACGGAAGTAAGTGCCAAAAGAAGGGTGGAGCTTGCAGTGCCGGACGGGTATGTGGGTCGTCGTCGACAGCCGCAGCTGCTGGCGGTGCCGCGCGCGCGAACTAACTTGCTGCGCGAGGCACCGCTGACGAGCGCGCTTCGCACTCTTAACCTCATCGCTAATGACGTCGATATATTCTGCTGTACTTTGAGTACATTCACTAGAATAGCTACGGGTAGAATTAGCTACGGTATAAACAGTGGCACTATCTAATTTAAAATAAGAATAAATTTAAGAAAACTACAATATCGCATTGGGTCTAGCCTGTAAGGATATTTGTATGTATATTTAAGAAATAAATAAATAAATAAAGAATTTTATAAAAAAACTTTAAGCTGTACCCTGCCACGCTTTGCTGTGTGGCACATTAAATTGGGAATTGCAATCTTTTAAATTAAAATGGTGTATCGGTCGGGATCATGGGTATTAGAGAAATGAGGACATCTTCACATTTGAAAGGCCTTTTAAAATCGTTAGATAAAAAATAAACACATAAAAACAATCCTTTATGCGGATTATATATTATGCTAAAATGTCAGCTCGATCGATACAGAACTTTTTGAGTTTTTGAAGCGTACATTAACCAACATAACATTTTTATATATACAGATAAACACTTCTGTTGCTATGCACCTTATACTAACATAACATCACGCCTGTAGGCAAAGGTGTACCTGTCGTACTTTTCGCCAGTTATGTTAAAATCCCATTTAATAGGGGGTGAGCCCATTGCCCACAATAGGACACAAATCTATTCTTATACAAGTAGCAGTAATAGTTGAGCTCCGAGCTGTTGAGCTCACGATTACTGACAAATGCTTGCACTGACTGATCTTGGGCTCGAATCTGCTATTGCAATCGCGTCTCAATGACCGGTCATTGATCGAATGTTTGACAAGTTTGACAGTTTTTGTCAAAGTCAAAGTCAAAGTCAAATCGTTTATTTCAATTAGACCCATAACAGGCACTTTTGAACGTTAACTTACAAAATAAAATAAATTAAGATAATTATTCTAGTTGTATGGGAAATGTGTCATAAGTTTGACGTTATACGTCAAAAATCGATCATTGAGCGGTCATTGAGACACGATTGCACTGGCAGATTCGACCCCCTGGTCCCCTCATATCTGTGTGGCTCTTTCCTCAAAAGACCATCTCAGACACTAATCAGTATGGTTCTTACATGATTTGACCAAGATAATGCCTGGATTTAAAAGAGACTATGACCTCTGAGTTTCTTTCGGTGTTTCTTCTCAGAGTAGTCAGATAGTGAAACTCCGATCTTATGTACTAGTTAAAAAATGACGTTTAAAAGTGTTTGTGAAAACCTATTTACAAAAATAAATTATCATTATCATCATTAATAATCATTATTAGCCACGTTTTTCTTTTTAAGTGTCTAAAAATATGTATAACACCTTTATATTAAAAAAACTTTACAAATACACGCATCAAATTCACTGTTACAAAAGAAACAATCGAAAGATACATTTTATGTATAAAAGAAATCTGATAAATCACGAAATTTCGCACCAACATGAAATTACATTTATTTATTTTCAGACTAATAATGTCCTCAATGGATTAGTAACAAAGGCATTAAAACAATAAATACACTTTAACTTTGATTTTCATTAATTAATTATATAGGATATTATGAAATACAAATGAACCATTTCAAAGTATCGGCCAGTCCTACGATGCTTCAGCACTAGCATAATCAGTTTAAAATGTTCCCAGTACTGGGACACAAGCCTCCTCTTTCCTATCATTTTTGCTGTGCTCTACAGGGTCCATAATGATCTCATTTATATACTTACCACCTAAGAATATAATAAGGAAAACAATAAAGATATTGAGTATTATAAATAAGTAAATAAATAAAATTCATTTATTTCAGATAACTAGATCCATACAGTCTGATTTGAAGTTAAAACAAAATAAATAAAATTAGGTAACATAACATCATAATTAACAAATAAAATATCATTAAAAACAGCATATCAGAATTAGAAATAAATTAAAATTAACACTAAAATCATGTAAATAAACATTAAAATCAAAAATTAAAGCAAATGACCATTAAACTTAAGAATTAAATTCAATTGAATTAAATTTAACTAAATTACCAGCTTAATAAAGGATCTCCACATCGGTGAAGAGATCCTACCTATGTAATGTTTTACAATGTGTATAAACATTAGTGCTATTTATTGAGCATTTCATTGTATAGATTCTTTGTATACCTAGTTCTTCAAACGAATCAGACAGATGTGTTGCTGGGGAGTTTGTTCCGCCACTTCTTCTTCCCAGCAAAAACACTAGGAAGTGGCGAAGGGTGGGCCGTTTTTGGGGGACTGTCTTTATGTATTTTTTGACGTTCAAAAAGTGCTGATTCTCAGCCTAGTTTGAATAAAGACTTTTGATTTTGATTTTATCCGCAACAGTCGTCAGAATTCCGTTGCAGCTGCCACGCATTCTGCAGACAGCCATCAGTTCGATACAGCGCGAACCTCACCCATGCAGAAGCGAGGGAACCCCAACATCATCCTGAATATGTAGTTATAATGGATGCGCAGGACATCCAGCGATCTTTTGGTGTGACTGAGTATTGAATTCAGCACAAGAATCATTCCAATCTTCTTAATTGCAATCTTCTTCTTATCATGCAAAATAAAAATCAAAAGTCATTCATTCAAATAGGCTGAGGAACAGCACTTTTTAAACGTCAAAAATTACATAAGACAGTCCCCCAAAACGCCCCGCTTCGCCACTTCCTAGTGTTTTTACTGGGAAGAAGAACTGGCGGAACAAACTCCCCAGCAAGACGTCTGTCTGATATGTTATAAGAATAGTTTAAACAGCATTAGTAATTTATAAACATAATCATTTAAATTAAATGATTTGCTACATGATATTATAGCTAGCACACACCAATATACAAGACAGTAGTAATAAGAATAGTAAGTACCGACGTTGACAACTAAACAGCAGTTAGTGACTAAGACTTTATGCCACCCTTTTGATTCTGACTTTGGCTTCACATGCCGTTGAGAAAATTAAATGCAGGCATGCGGTTTTTCTGATGATGATTTTTTTTCACTGTTTTTAAGCTATTCCTAATTTATAATAAGCACATGAGTCCGACAAGGTTTTAATTTGAGACCTATGACTTGGTGCTCACACCCAATGCAATGTAGCATTCTCACCCAGGTACTCACACCGTTTTAGTTAGTAATTCAAATTTCCTAAGTCTCAGGTCTCCAGTTACGTCCTATAACTCAATTTGTCGCACCTTTGATCGAATCGCCACCTTGGTTTAATTTGGTTAGACTCTGCTACTACTGACACTAGTGAGATTGAACAAAGTTAGTAATAGATTTAGAAATTCTGTTAGGTTTCTCTAGATTGCATCAGTTTACAATGCAGTGTTAATTGTAACTGCAAATACATCCTACATTTCGAGTTGCATTATTTTTATTAAAACGGCTGTAGCCCAACGTCTAAGGCTTCGGTCTGGTGAACGAGAGGTCGTGAGTTCTATCTCTACCCATTGCACTATTGACTTGAACCCACTCAAGACACAAGCATATTTAGCTTAGTTAGATGGGGTAAGAAGACTACTTGTAAACTTAAAAAAAACTTTTATACGAAAAATACAACCGGCTTCAAAAAATACACTATCCGGTGTAAAATAACTCTAAATTCGGAAGTCGGTGGCCAATCATGAATGAGACAAAACCACCAAAGCCACAGACTTCCTAATTTAGAGTTATTTTACACCGGATAGTGTTTTTATTAAGTCGGTTGAATTTTTCGTAAAATTTTTGGTTTTGTTTTACAATTTTTAGTTTTTTATATTTATGAAGATGATTAATTATTTTCCATTTCTTTTACTTACTATAACAATCAAACGAATAAACAGATTAAGGTGAAATCAAAAAGAAAAACTCATCAACAAAAAAGTTCGTAACATGAAAACTACAAGGCCAAACTATGTTAACATTTTATGAGACCAAAAAGTCAAATCTATCCCGCATCAAATTAAAAAAGAAGCACGTAAATCGGTCCATAAATCCTGGCGTAATCGGTGCACATACGTGCAAAAAATGTCCAAACAATGAATTTAATGTTCATAAAAATGTTCATAAATGAAAACTATCGAACCAAAGTATGTTAAATTTTTATGGGACAAAATGGCAACTATTCCGCATCTAATTATAAAAGAATCACGTAAAGCCGATCATTAATAATATGATAATAATAATACCAGCCTGTTACTGTCCCACTGCAGGGCAAAGGCCTCTTCTCATACAGAGAAGGCTCGAGCATTGATCACCACGCTTGCTCAAGGCGGATTGGCGATTTCAAACATATAATAACTATAAGTCCAAGTTTCCTCACGATGTTTTCCTTCATCGATGTCAAAGATGTCTAAGATAAACTTAAAAAGTACATAATATGAATTGAAACAATCACATTGGTACTTGCCCGAATTTGAACCACAACCTCGTGCATGAGAGGTAGTCGCCTTAACCTCTGGGCCATCACGACATTCACCAGATCATTAAATCGAAGTAATCGGTGTGTACATAGATAAAAAAAAATGTTCGAATTGAGAATCTCCTCCTGAAGTCGGTTAAAAAACCCTCCTGTGAGCTGTAAAAAACCCTCTCCATCTAGATTTGTGCCTGGATGGTAATAGGCTTAGGTACCCCTACTAACTGGGAACTAAACATAACGAAATGTGGGTGTACTGTACATAGGTAAAACAATACAAGCATACAAGTGAAACAATAGCGACAATATACTATTTGAATACTTTATAAAATCCTAATCAACTTTAACTTAGTAGAGTGGCAAGCACAATTATCATAAAAGACTACGCCTAATAAAATTCCCTAGGGAATCATACGTACGTTATACATAGCTGTGACCTTAAAAATACTAAAAGGTATGAGAAAATGGCTCTTGAAACCATCGCTGTAGGTAATGCTTAATATATTATTAAGTTTCTGATAATTTCTTGCACATGCCAATATCACTATGAATTCTATAAAATAAGGCTCAATTCCCATGAATTATTGATCGCTAATGTTTCACTTCAGTGGTTATCGCTATTGCCATTTCAATCAACCAACAAACGCCATTTGAAACACAGTATCGATACTAAGGGAAAACGCATTCGCTGAAGAAAATTTGGCCAAGTGCTGCATATGGAAGAAACAAATTATGACAGGCATTAGGATTGACTTTCTAAGTTTATCTTAGACATCATTGATATCAGGGAAGGAAAACATCTGAGATAACTGCACTTATCTATACATATAATAAGACTGTAAAAAAACTGTGTCTGTACATTGAATATATTTAAAAAATAATAATTGAGGGGGGTTTAGAAACAGTAATAGAGCACGAATCCAAAAAAAAAAGACTGTCTGTTTGTCTGTTTGTCTGTTTGTCTGTTTGTCTGTTTGTCTGTTTGTTTGCACACGCTAATCTTCGGAACTACTGGACGGATTTGAATGATTTTTTTTTGTTGTATAGATATTAAGTCTGGTCAACACATAGGCTATAATTTATCTTGGAAACTGGAACACCTGATGCAGAACCGCAACAGACCAGCTAAACTATAGGCGATACAAAAATGGTCCCATAGCAAAAATTGTTCCACGTGATGAGCATTTTCTGATGAGAGAATAAATTTGAAGATCCGGAACATCTCATGCAGAACCGCAACAGACCAGCTTAACTATAGGCGATACAAAAATGGCCCCATAGCAAAAATTGTTCCACGTGACGAGCATTTTCTGCTGAGAGAATTAATTTGAAGATCCGGAACACCTGATGCAGAACCGCAACAGACCAGCTAAACTATAGGAGATACAAAAATGGTCCCATAGCAAAAATTGTTCCACGTGATGAGCATTTTCTGCTGAGAGAATAAATTTGAAGATCCGGAACACCTGATGCAGAACCGCAACAGACCATCTAAACTATAGGAGATACAAAAATGGTACCATAGCAAAAATTGTTACACGTTATGAGCATTTTCTGCTGAGAGAATAAATTTGAAGATCCGGAACACCTGATGTGGAACTTCAAGAGCCCAGCTACACTATAACATATATTGGAATGACGTCTTAGCAAAAGTTGTTCAGCCTTATGAGCACTCGCTGTTGACGTATAAAAATCGAAGTTCTGGAACACCTGTTGTGGAACTCCAAGAGCCCAGCTACACCATAACTCAAATAGGAATGACGTCTTAGCAAAAGTTGTTCGGTCTGATAGGCATTTCCTGTTGACTTATAAAAATCGAAGATCAGAAACATTTGATATAGAAATTAAAACTATCACTAATTTCATTGCATAATTATAAAATAACATAAGTAGGAGGTACTACGCGGTGAAGGCGGGAACAGTTCAGGACTGATTTTCGATGACGATGGTATATCGTTGTAAATTAGACTCTACTGGCTAAAACTCCCATTTTTTTATCGTATGCCTTCGGACTTATGTTATTTGAGTGTTTAATTTCCTTTTCCATTTATCTTCGTTACACGGTAGCTTACCCGGTAACGCAGGGGAGCAGCCACTTAGATTTTAATTGATCAGGTATCATCACAATAAAACTATAACCATGCCTAGAAAGAGGTCAAATTTTTCCAATGTTCCAAAGGTGCTAAATGATTAAAGACCATAAGATCCCAACAATCTACCGAAGAGCGTTAGGAGAGACTTGATGCTGTTCGAGAACATGAGGCTGCAACTCGCTCCGTGGAAACTTCTTGGGATTGCGAAGCACGCCTGCATTCTCAGCGTATTTACGCATCTACATCCAGGTCTCTAGAGACTATTGAAGAATATGTGCGCGACTGACCGCTGATCGTGAACATCACGCACTGTCTCGCGAGTTGGAGACGTTCACGGAAAAAGCATGACGCTTGAGTTTTCAGCGTATATACGCATCTACTCTAGAGATAAGTGTGGGGGAAGGAGATGCGCGACTGACCGCTGATCGTGAACGTCACGCAACATATTATTGGCTATAATTTATTTTGGAAAATGGAACACCTAAAGTAAAAGAGATATAAAAATGGTGCCATTGCAAAAACTATTCCACGTGAAGAATGTTTTCTGCTGTGAGACTAAATTTGAAGATCTGGAGCACCTGTAGGGGAACTCCAAGCCAGCCCAGAGACAATATAACATATACATAATAGAAATGGCGTCTTAGCAAAAGTTGTTAAGTCTGATGGCATTTCCTGTTGACCAACAAAAATAAAAAATCTGGAACATCTTGAATCGTCTCGCGCATCCCATTGATTTCCCGTCCCCGGGCTTATAGAATTCGACATCAGATGTTTCAGATCTTCGATTTTGACGACCCCGTTGTCGCTGGCATAAGCAACAGGATCCGCGTACGAAGTCGCGGGCAGAAGCTAGTAGTTAATATATTAAGTCAAAAACCTCCAGTCCACCCTGAGCTAGCGTGGTGATCAATGCTCGTTCGTTTTGCACCGCAATGGGACAGTAACAGGCTGGTACTCGTACTATTATTAGGATTACAAATTGAAACAACTCTTGTTTTTCACATACAACTCATTGGGGTTTTTTAATTAGGTTTTTAATCCCTCCTTTCATAGTTCCGAGTGGATATTAGAATGCAATAGACAATTGAGTGTCATAATAAAATCGGTTTTTGATACCTTTGTACTCATTACTAATTGGTAATAGTAATATTTAAGTTACTAAATTAGTATGTTTTTAAAAACATAGCTATAGAAGAACATGGCCAAAAATTTACATTTCCTTATTGAAAAAGAGATTTCACTACATCAATTTATTCTATCAGCATTTTTAAAAGAAAAACACTAAAAACTATAGTACAGACGCCAGCATATCAAGTTACCCCAATGTGTCAAACTTCTTTGATCGTTTTTCAACTTTATAACGAACAGAATTAGGTACATATTCAATTGGAAAAAAATGACACATTGGGGTAACTTGATGTGCTGGCGTCTGTACAGTTCAATCAATTTAGTAATGTGACATGTTAAAAGTTTTATTACGTATTGTTTAAAACAGAGTGAAAAGCAAGAGAAATTAAATCTATATATATATAAAAGAAAGTAGTGTTAGTTACACCACTTATAACTCAAGAACGGCTGGATCAATTTGAATGATTTTGGTCTTTTTGGATTTCTCTTTGTCCGGAATAGCAGAATAATTCATAAAAAACATGAAAGGTCCTCGAAAAAATAAATATCAAGAATATTCGTTGTCTCAAACATTTTTCAAACGCAGCGCCATCTTGGATGACATGACAGGAGTCAAACTTCCCAGTTCATTATCAGGTGACAATTTGACATTGACAAGTCTTAAGCTAAACCTAAGAAGGTAAGGTTGTCAATTTATACGTACCTACGTTCTGAAATTTATTTTGTTACTAAACGTAGAGGTTTTATGTAGCGTAAAAAAGTCTTATATTTCATAAATCAATTTACGTAATTAACAATGACGACAAAGACAAACTTTAATAATTCTTGCAAATAGAACTTATTCTACTGTTAAGACTATTAAAGTAGACCGGGAAAACTATAGGTATAAATTGTGTGTAACATAGAGGCAATAGCTCAGATTAAAATTATGAATTTAGTTTTTTTACATCAATTCATTTTAGTAAGGTAGTTAGGTTAGGTAGTTAGGTTAGCTATAGGATAGGTATGGTCAGTTAGGTTAGGTTATATATACATGTTGTATTTTTAATTCTATCGAACACAAAATGTTTAAATAAGATCACAATAAGACTCGCTACATAAAAAGTAGTAGTAGTTATTATTGGTTTGGATTTATTTTTTGTCGTCTTATTAAACGTATATATTAGATATACAAACGTTTAATAAGACGACATTTAAAAAAAATGATAA
This sequence comes from Euplexia lucipara, assembly GCA_921972225.1. NCBI lineage: Eukaryota > Metazoa > Arthropoda > Insecta > Lepidoptera > Noctuidae > Euplexia > Euplexia lucipara. The sequence goes on from OV179142.1 coordinate 34,872,497, forward strand.
GATCAATAAATTGACTCTAAGGCACAACGAAGTTTGCCGGGGCAGCTTGTAAAAAATAAATATCAGTTCCATTTCATATGGTCATCGTGACAGGAAAATTTAATACATCCGATGTTTAAATGCAGAAATGAATTAAAGCCCAGCTTATATAATAAAAAGGCTTTCCATTGCCATATCAATAATGAGACATTGACAGTAGTGGCATGAAAAGCATTTAAATTAAAAAGCATTAGGGACATAAGCCTCTGAAAATAAATAGACAGTCGAAGCCTGCCACTAAGATTATCGTGACAATAATTAATACTCTGTTACGTAGTTCCATTTACTTTGACGTTATTCCTCTCTGATGGGGATTAAATGAATTAAGTACTCTATTATACGAAGCAAGGCTCAAATAGTCGTCCATTGTGTTTCCGTTTCAATTAGTTCTTACCTGTCTTTTATTTCACGGCTTGACAGCCGTAAGCAGGTAAGAACACAGAAACAGACAGAAACGCGTTGTCGTAGGTCACTACGACAACGCGTTTTAATAACTGACTTCACAAAAGACAATGAGAGCGAGGACACCGGTGTCCTCTTTGGGTTTAACCTTTCAATTGTGTCAATTAGAGATATAATAGAAAGAAAATCACAGCGCGGTCACCGGTGTCCTCTTGGGGTTTAACCTTTCAATCGTGTCAATTAGAGATATAATAGAAAGAAAATCACAGCGCGGTCACCGGTGTCCTCTTGGGGTTTAACCTTTCAATCGTGTCAATTAGAGATATAATAGAAAGAAAATCACAGCGCGGTCACCGGTGTCCTCTTGGGGTTTAACCTTTCAATCGTGTCAATTAGAGATATAATAGAAAGAAAATCACAGCGCGGTCACCGGTGTCCTCTTGGGGTTTAACCTTTCAATCGTGTCAATTAGAGATATAATAGAAAGACAATTACAGCGCGGACACCGGTGTCCTCTTGGGGTTTAAAGCTGATTTGATTATTTCTTCAGAAGGCTCAGACTAAGCCCTGCATTGTTAGACTCGCATAATATAATAATACAATCTTATATTTGGACCTTAAAAGAGACCATGAACCCTGAGTTACTTTCGGCGTTTCTTCTCAGGAATCAGTCATTTTGAAAATGGTGGTGCCATTTGGTTAAAAAAAAATAATATGTAAAAGTACCTATCAGGGAAGATCTACTTAAATTTCATGATTTCATGTGTTTAGAATGCTTCGTAGGTACATACCTACCTACATACTTATAAAAAATGCAATGTTTTGTTCGTTCACCGTACGTATAAGTCTAATTAGTAAACAAATCGATAGCAAACGTGGATGTAGGTATGTGCGGTCAGTGGTTATTGCTGAAGTTATTGCTTATAAAAAGGTCATGAATTTACTTCAATTATTAACTTAACATAGCGCTTGTAATTTATGAAGGGTCAGGCAGAGGTGTACCTTTAGACATCCAAAGTTTTTGCTTAAGTCTCATATAATGAGGGTACGTGTTTTAAGCCTCATATAATGAGGGTAGGTGGCATTTAAACGACATAAGTAAACTAATTTAAAAGGATTCCAGAACAATAATTAATACAATAAATATCAGCATTTAATATGTGTATCGCCCGACATCGTTCATCACCAATAGGTACAAAGAAAAATGAGAGATGTTAAACCTAAAAGGTCACCTCTATAACTAATGTCAAATTCATGTTATATGCTAGTACGGTACGAGTAGGATATTATCCAAACATTAACATTGTCTAACTTAATGTTTACAATATCTTATCAATTGATAACATCATTCAAGTCTAGCATAAATTGTTTCTATAATTTTGATTCACACGAAATCTATGTTACTGGAATGACCGGATAACTCTCGTCACCGGTACCTATAATTTAATAATGCAATAATATACAATATTATAAAAACAATTACTAACGTATAGATAACACAATACTTTCTTACGACACTTAAGTACTCTCTTACACACCAACATAATTATTTTACGTCAATAAATAAATAAATAAATAATTTCCAAAACGTCAGGTCAGGTCAGGTCAGGTGCGTAGTACTCGCAACCGGCGTGTGTGTATGACAACATGTATGAATGTAAACGAAGCAAAAGAAGTATGTAAGAATCGTAGCATATGGCGCTCTGTAGTTTCTGCCTACCCCCATGGGAAAAAGGCGTGAGTTTATGTATGTATGTATGTACGTAATTTCCAAAACTTTCACACAACGTCATCTAGTCCCAGCCTAAGCAGAGCTTGTGTTATGGGTACTAAACAGCTGATAAACACACTTTTATTTTTCTAAAGACATTTAAAACGAGTTTTATTTTATATCCCATAACTCTAGGGTATGATTGAGACCATATCAAAAAATCAACTGGCATATGAATTATGTTTCAATCATCCTTTTTTTTTACTATCATACAAAATAATTCGACAAAGTCACGATGATTAAAGTAAAACACCCTTACGTGAAAGAAAAGTGACGTTAGAAAGAAGATTCGTCGTACTGGTGACAATTTTTGAACTAATTAATAAAAATAATACCTATTAATAATACTGAATATTAATATTGCACGACTATTCACACAACGCCATCTAGTCCCAAGCTAAGCAGAGCTTGTGTTACGGGTACTAAACAACTGATAATTTAATTATGATTGATGATATCTCCGAAACTATGCATTTTTGGACCATCTATTCTAGGAGTTTTAGTATTATTTTTACCTACAGAATATAACCCTAGAGTTATGGGATATAAAAAAAACACCTTGAATATATTTTAGATGAATTACACCCAGACACAGAACAAATAATCGTGTCCTTCACACAAACAATTGTCCTGGTTGGGAATCGGACCCACGACCAATGTTTACAAATAGTAGAAGATACTCAAAGAAATGATACAGGTTGTGTTGAAGATGATATAAGTAGGAAGAAGGCTGTTGAAAGAGAAAGAGATGTATGAAAGACAAAGTCATGCTGTGCAGACCCCAAGTAAATTGGAATAAGGGCGAGGGGACTACGAATCAAGGTGACATTATTTTTCCATGCTGTAGTCTATATTTTTTTGCAGTACAATCAGGCCTCGTATTGTAAACATTTTCTCCGCAATGAGAGATCAGCTTAAAATCAAAACCATAATAACAAAATTTTGTTTTCCTTCCTGAGCCACGAGGATACCAATTACATTCAACAAATGATAGATACATTATGACTTGCCATTCGGAACAGGAAAATCAACACTGTATTATGAACTGTTAAGTGATTGCCATTATTTTTAAATACATCTTTTGCTCTTAACAGTGCCTTGTGCAAGCCTTTGTTTAGGTGGTGCAAAGGTTGGCAGTGTTGTTGTTGCAAATAGAGGAAAAATAACAAATAACACAGCATTGCCATGATTACTAAACTGGCTACATTTTTCTACAATATTAGAAGTTATAGATAATTTTAATAGTATTATTACTAGCAACTAGTAACTATTTTTAAAAGTTATCTTAATATGAATTGGTATATTTTTAGTGATTAATACATGTATTAGTAACAGATTAAAAATAAAAACAATTTTGATTAGCTTTCTTTGAAACTAGTAAACTATGCATACAATAAATTTAAGGAAATGAAATAATACAATTTTAAAAGTTAGATACATAGTTCTGCAGGCCAGCGTCTTGTACAGACGCCAGCATATCAAGCTACCCCAGTGTGTCAAATTTTCCCAATTGAATATGAACCTTATTCTGTTTAACATAAAGTTGAAAAACGATCAAAGTAATTTGACATATTGGGTTAACTTGACGTGCTGGCGTCTGTACAATGATCACTTGCTTTAAAAACGGTGAAGGAAAACATCAAGAGAAAATAGACATGCCTGAGAGAAATTTCTAGACGGAAATATGAAGCCGAGTCCGAGGCCTATGGGCGGTATAAACTCTGACACCGTCACTAACCACATTCTGAGATGAAGTAGAAATGGCCGAAAAGATTTATCGCTGAAATTAAAAACGATCAATAATTTTTAGACGCAATCTCATCTCAGGGAAAATCAATGTCAGAAATGTAGGGAAATAAGACGTATATTCTTGTCAGATTAAAACAGATTATACGAACTTAGGTACCGGGTAAAACGGGGTGGATAGAAACTCAAGGGTGAATAGAAACAAAACTTTGAGGAGGATATTCACGTAAGCTAAAAGTTTTTTGTTACATACGAAGACTATAGTACTTTAAAATAATTGAGTTAAATAGTTTCGACACCTTGTTACTATCAAACAATATTAAATTAGCGTAAAAATCCTCCTCAAAGTTTTGTTTCTATTCACCCTTGAGTTTCTATCCACCCCGTTTTGCGGTACTCAAAAATACAGGAAATACAGAAGTCCAGATCTTTTTCTTTTCGTATAGTCTAGTGACTAACCTGACTTCAGTTTTAATAGTGTCCATTATAGGCCTCCGATTTGGCATCACATGCCGTTGTGCAATATCCCTAAGTCATGCCGGTTTCCTCACGATGTTTTCCTTCATAGTTTTTGAAGCAAGTGATTATTTTACAATACGCACTTGAATCCGAAATGTCAGCGGTGCGTGCCTTGGGTTTGAACGCTTCACTTATGACTTGGCTACCTAATTACATCATTAAAGTTTTGAAATTAATTACTGCCTTATTCAATGTTTATTGTCATTATATTACTTTAATTGCATCGGTATTTTTCACTGCGGTTTATTATTATTTAACAAGTGTATTTCTTTCGATTTAACGGTGCAAGGATGAACCTTTTCTTATCAATCCTCATTGCGTCAATTAAAACGACGAATAGTGTCTTAATATTCCTACATGGTTGTCGGAGTTTTTGTTTCGAACATTTCTCATTATCAATGAAAAATTAACTCCACAGACGCATTATCAACTCACGTTATCGTCTCATTTGATTAATACAACAGAATTAAAATTTAAATAAAAAACGTTTTTGCAAAAAATTAAACCGTCTTAAAAAAAAAAACACTAAACGGTGTAAAATAACTCTAAATTAGGAAGTCTGTGGCTTTGGTGGTTTTGTCTTATTCATGATGGGCCACCGACTTCCGAATTTAGAGTTATTTTACACCGTTTAGTGTTTTTTTTTTGAAGACGGTTTAATTTTTTGCAAAAAAGTTTTTTATTTTTCCATTTTTAGTGGTTCCCATACAAATATTTGCCATGAATTTATTTCATATTATTAATTGTTAACAATACATGTCATGATAATAGGGTTATCCACTTATCCCTAATAAATGAAAATTAACATATCTAACTGTCGAAATCTAGGTATAATGTATAGATCTGTGTACCCCTCAGAGCATACAGGCGTGATGATACGTAATGATGTTGTATAAACAATAAACATCCAAGCGATTCCAGCAATCACGACAGATTTGCCGTCTATTTTTAAAGAGTCCCGTTGTATATCTCCGAAGATCAGCACCAGATCTTCACCAAATTAAAATGGGACCACCTCAGGAGTATACTCTCTCAAATAAAAAAATAATTTTGAGAATCGGTCCACAAATGGGGGAGAAATCAGGTAACAGACATAAAAAAGCACAAGAAGGCCTGCCAAAAAAATTCTAAAAATTCGAAGTGCGAATCAGCGCCCTTATAGTCTTTTGCAATAATTTTATTGTCTGACAACCAGTTTGTCTAAGGGGTATCGTGTTACCCAGTATCTGGTTGGTAGAGGTCAGACAGGCCTCCACGAAAACACTATTAATCTGACCCTATGTTGTAGTTGGGAAAAGGGTAAACAGATGTTGATGTTATTGACTGGAAAACTATGAAAATAACATCGATGAAATAACCGTTGCAACGCTCGTCAAATCGATTGCCACTAACTAGTATCTTGACTAGTAATTACAATTAGTGTTATGTAAGCAACTGGATACGAGTAGATTGTGTTGGAAATATGTTGTTGAAGCATGCAATTTAACCCGTAGCTGTGTTAATATTGTTTGGAGTAGGTAAAAACACATTTTTCTCTTTTAAATTGAAATGTTGCACCACGGGTTTTTGTACAAGAAGGCGATAGGCAAAAAATACTGTAGTAGGTACATAAAAATGAGTTCGAATACTCATACTACTCTAAGTTCTGTGTGAACATGACTTTGAACGCCCAAGCAATGAACATTGTCTTTTTTTAAAGAAAACGTTGCCCTCCACCAGAAATTTCTTCTGAATCGTGGGTGCATTCACAAATTCAAATTCCTTTATTGCAAATATGGGTAGTTAAACAGGTGTTTTTTTTAAGAACAGGAAAGTCTTTAGTGTCACCATAATATTCTGCACTAGGCATGCAACGTTTAGTTCGGAACGTGGTTAGTCCCTAAATTAAAAAAATTAAATACAGAGATTAAAATTACATGTCTATTAAATTGTCAGTTAAAGTGAAAGTAGATAATGTCAAAACAAACATTTAAACTCACACGTTATTATACAAACAACCACCCCCTGGGCAACAATATCACACACACTGATCTCCAAGATACAGGGACTCCTAGTTTGGAGATCAGGATTTCAATGTGTACCCTAGTCAAAGCCTCTTGCATATGTACTAAGTAAATCCTAGTTTATTTAGGCTTAGTTCAATAAATATCCTTTTTTTACATTTTGGCCATACAAATATTTCTCCCGTGCAGGAATCGAAATCATGTCGTCTGAAGGGTTTTCGTGCTCCGAAGGGTAGGTCAGAAAGACAGTCCCTCCGTGTAAAATACTGGTACTCAGCTGCATCTGGTTAGACTGAAAACTAGGAAAATGCTAGACAGGTAATGATGATAAAACAAAGACATTCAATACCTATAGACTGGACATCACAAACAAAATTTTCGTCCGAAAAAGTATGCTATGAGTTTTTTTTAGTACGCTCCGCTGCCGCTCCAATATTCATATATAGATGGCGTTACTGAGACATGGAATCAAAGTTTTTCTATGACATTTCCTTGACATGCCTGCTCTATAGTCTTTTAAATCTCGTTGTGATAAAATTTGAAACTTCATCACTCGTGTGTCAAAGACAAGACAAGGGTCAAGTCCTTCACGTCTCAATTAATTAGTTATAATATTATCCTTCTAATGTTCTAAGCAGATCTCTTTGTATTACTGTGACAAATATACGATCATCATTCAATATTACTCGATATTACTTACGTCATCCTATTGTTACGCGATGCAGGTATTTACGCATTGTTAAAATTGATCACTTGCTTGGCCTATTAGTAGTATAAGATTCACATTGTTAAGTATAATAGATCTCGGCAATATTGTTTATAATCTACCGGGCCTTTTCTCACCAATGTTGGGGACGACTTCCAGTCAGATAAAGTTGGATACCAGTTTTCAATATTTAAGAAAGACTTTCGTAATTATTCCTACAAACCTTCCCTGCATCTTCTCCTAGTTTTAAAACTATAATATACCTAGGATAAATTACTCGATGATAATTATTATAGCTTTCTAATGGTTAAAGATTGTTTAAATCGTTTGAGCAATTTTGGAGTTAAATCCCTACAAACAAAGTATAAATTTTCGCTCTTTATATTATTAGTAAAGAAATAAATGTATTGATATGGATATAGATGTATGATTTGACTTGGACTTAAAACTAATTCGACACCTTCACTTCGTAACTACTACAATCGTTACTTTGAGCTGTGTATGTGATGTCAATTCTCTTTTTTTTCATGTAGGATATTTTTATAGTCTAAATTCTTTACACGCTATGAAATATTGTCACACATTTTAAATTGTTATAACGGTATATATTATTTGCTTTCCACGTACCTATAATTGAGTCTACAGTTTACAGTCTATAATTGAGTCCACTTATTCAGCCATTGTGACGGTTATAGCCGTTATTGGACATGGCTTTATAACTTGTGCATTATAGGAATTAGTATAAGTACCCAAAAGAAGTTTATAGATTGTTTAGACAAAATTCAATGTTATATCTAAACATAATAATTAATTCTTACGCTCAAACTCACGTTACTATTTTACTTTAGACCTATGCGCCAAAGTAGCAGAATATATTTCGATTACAATTTAAATTCGAATATTTCACAATAGGTACAATCATTTTATTCCTTAAATAAGGGTGGTTGCAACACACGTCATCACTTAACAGTGATGACGTATAATCCTTAGGGGATAACTCCCCTCAGGATTATACAGGGGTTTTCATATAGTACCCGGGGTTGACCCTATTGTCGTTAACCGGGCGCAGACTACCGGCTGCAACTGAGAAATTTCATATGATAAAACCTAATAACTGCCAGCCTAGCATTTCTTCGCCGCATGTCATATTCATATTCATAAAAGAATTTGCATTTATTTGTCTTCTGCCATTCTTGCTTTTCATCATTTATCACACAATATTTTATCGTTCTCTACTCCTATAATATACCTATTTAACAGTAGGTATATTAAAGGCCTTTATTTCGGTCAGAGAATCAGTATTGCCATACAACGTGGCAATGCGGCCAATCTTCTGGGAACTTTACCCGTTAACAGCGATGCGGATGAGTTTTTTGATGCCCTATAATCGTTTTACTGTTCTTTTGTTTGTTTACTTTTTAAATGTGTACATAATAGTAACTAAACAAATTAAATGATTTGTTAGTATTTAACAATATTTATAGTGTATAAGGTATTCGCAATAGGTATGACAAAAACCTTACTCAGTGAATTTTATCAAACCTAATAAGCTCAGGAAGTTAACACCACAGGTGCAATTTTTGAGATTTGTACACTCAAAACTCAATATATTAATTGTTTTCCATAAGTATTCTTAGGAAGTAACTTTACAAATGAGCAAAAGGGAAGAATTTTTTTTTTATTTTTTATTTTCCTGCAAATATTTAGAGTAATAATCAACCATTAACTAAGGTTAGTGTAACAATTTCTTACAGGTTAGCACCGCATGCCCCAGAAACGTAATATTAAGTTGTGCCACAAGCACTGTTCTATAAATTTGCCAGCTAAATAATTAAATAATTAAAAATTAATAAGTTGTAAGATATAATAATTACTATAATAATATTCATGTTCTAAAAATTTCAACGCAAGCTGCAACTGTAAAATACTGCTCTCTAAGGATCTAATTTATTTTTATCACTTCCAATGTGAGAATTAAGTTTACATTATAACTGGTTTATAAAAATTTTTTTTTCATTCACTACATTTATGAAAAACCGAGGAAATTCACATAATTCAAAGAAAATTGCGCCTTCTCAAGAAATACAAATAGTTCTTCGATGAAAGTCAATTCTTTTGTTGAAATACCTGGTACTGTGTAATTACGCTGTCTAGCCCTGTCAGGACTGGCAGCGATGAAAGTTGAAATGCTGAATTGAACAAGGCATTTATTATCCCCTGTAGGAAATGTTATTACTTGAACATAGGGTTGCAGTTTTCAATCGCGAAGTACATTTTATACGTTTCATCAAGCTGTTTCGCAAGATTTGGAATCATCATTTTAAGCTTAACTACAGACATTTACATTACAATCACATCTTCTACAAACTTTAAAAATAGATTTTCGAGCTATATGTATATGCGGTTTCGGTCACTCGAGTGAAATTTTAACCAATATTTTTCTTTAACTTTTCGACTGTTTCTTAATGATGTCAGTTTAAATAAAAATTTCACTTTTATTTACCAAAGCTCATTTAAATAAGAGATTAATACAGTCGAATGAGAACAGAGTTAATTGCTTAGACTAGTAAAGTCACGAGTTTAGCAATATAGTGATAAATACTGTGAAACGAAAAATAACATAATTATCAAGATAAAGATAAATTTATTTGTTAACATGGTGTTACATGATTCATGGAAATGCACATATGGATCAAATAAATTATTAAATCGAAACATTTTAAACATTAATTAAAGAAAATTTGCATGAAAATTATAGTTCAAAGACAATTAAAATAATTGTAGTACCACAGTTTCTTCATATGGTATCATGAATTCTTAATCACTGAAATTATTAAAATTGCATCCACTTCAACCCCACATAGGCGTGAATAAACGTTCAAGTAAACTTAGAGTGTGATTCTGATTGGCCGAAGAAATTATATGGGAGGTGGACAGTGGTTGTTAAAAGCTGTAATTATAACTGAAATAGAACTAGGTATTTCACAGTATTCTAACAGAAGTCGTGCAGGAAGGTTCTGGCAGGGAGACACTGCTACTAAAAAAAAAAATTTTAGCTGGAGTCTAAAGTCTCGTCTTCTATTCAAAATACCCTAACAATGAATCCAATAGAAGAACTAGTAGTGATATTTCTGCTACTTTTTGTCTCACTCGGCTTTGATCATACGATACCATTCGCGATTTTAGTACTCTTTTTCGTTAAGTGGTTAGTTGAACTACTATAAAAGGTTTTTAATGGCTATATTTGCAATGTTGTGCTTGTGCTGTGTGGTTTGCATTGGAAAACTCAAATGTTTGACCAATGGATTACAACATTCAACATTAAAAAACGGTAAGCTGTATATACAATAAACTGATGATTTTTTTACTGCTTTGTAGCTTAGTTCTTTACGTAGGTAAACGATGGGTATTATATCATTGTATATTGCCTGGAGGCTGTTATTTTTCAGTTTTATAGTTGTTTTTGCTTGAGTTTAGATTTCAATGTTAATATGAATTTACTTTTTTTTTTTTTTAATCTCGGTATATTGGAGTGTGCTAGCTAACACGTGACAATAATTCTTAAATGTAATGGTTTACAATGTGTATAAAGATTAGTGCTATTGCTATTTATTGAGCATTTCATTGTATAGATTCTTTGTATACCTAGTTCTTCAAACGAATCAGACAGATGTGTTGCTGGAGAGTTTGTTCCGCCACTTCTTCTCAGCAAAAACACTAGGAAGTGGCGAAGCGTGGGCCGTTTTTGGGGGACTGTCTTTATGTATTTTTTTTGACATTCAAAAAGTGCTGATTCTCAGCCTAGTTTGAATAAAGACTTTTGATTTTGATTTTATCATCCTTTTCAACCGTTTTCCCATTTTATTAGAGGTCGGAGCAGTTTGTCTCTTTTTCCATACAACTTGGAGGGCTATCATCTCAATAATGACCTCCTTCGTAGTTATATCATCTTACACATAATTCGTCCATCGTCAATGCTCTTCTCTTTCTAAAAAACCTTTAATAAATCCAATTCAATGAAGTCTAAGAAAAATCACGGCCACCTTGAGCTGGTTTTTGTTAAATATTGTAGGTATAGTCCTGTCTTTTGTATTGCCTCTATATTTCTATTTCCCCTATTCAATGTCTTTACTTAGGTTGTTGTCTTAAACTTATATCAAACAAATTTGGCTGGTTTTAAGAACTCTATCCTGTAATGTGTGACATTTGATAAGTTTATAACTAAAAGAGATTAAAAGAAGGAATACCTTTTGTTACTTTTTGAAATGGAATTTTTTGTTACTAAATCGAGTAGATAATTTTTAACTTTATAAAATATTGAGATATACTGAAGCCTTAGCCTCTACCTTATTTGTAAGAGAGTCATACTGAAAGTATTTACAAAATTGAAGCCTCCGTTCATTTAAAAGTACCGTCGCATGCGTTGGAATCGTTCGTTAATTAACGAACAAGTTAATCAACGTCAACTTTATGGTAGCCGATAACTAAAGTCTTAATAAAGCAAGTAGCGATAGTTTTTTGAAGACCAATAACTTCAATATATGAAAATTTACTATCCAATTTAATTCGTCGGATAGTTTTGTTACTGGCCAATTCTTAAATAAAATATAAAAAACAAACTTTACAAATAACTTCAATTACTTAATATGGAGTTTAATAATATGATAGTATTTTGTCAGACAAGTCCATTGTGAAGTCTTCTAGTCGTTGACGTCAGTAACTACACTATCAGCCGTGTCTAGAATGTCTTTTACAACATATTATTAGTTTCAACACACCTGTTTTTTTTTAAATATCTACGATATCGTGTTTAACGTTTTTGTGTAAAGGTACAATCCGAAGATATTCCCATTACTGTTGCTGCGTGTCTTCTTTTAATATTTGTCGTCAAGTTATCTCTATAATCATTTCTGTTCTAACCATATTATGTGTATCATCAACCACACAATAAATTAATCTATTGTTTCTTTGGGCTTCTCTGGTAATACATTTTCTTATTTTATCGACGCATAGAAAAAAACATAAAATTATTGGATTCAATTTTGAGTGGACTAAGATTAACTTTATTTGCAATTATAATACCTAATATAATAACCGAAAATTTTGTGCTGTTACAATTTTGCTGTACTGTCCGTGGAGAGGTAAATAAATAAATAAATATTCCACAACTTTTCACACAACGCCATTTAGCCAAGTTAAGCTTGAGAGCTTGTTTTATGGGTACTAAATAGCTGATAATCATACTTATATATTTCTAAATACATACATATTATAGATAAATTACACCCAGACACAGAACAAATGATCGTGCTCATCACACAAACATTTGTCCTGGGTGGGAATCGAACCCACGACCGCCGGCATAGCAGTCAGGGTCACTAACTACTAGATCAACAGGCCAGTCCAGGCCAGGTGTAGTTTTGGAAGTGCATCTGACAACTGGAAAGACAGAACTTTTAATTTACAGTCCTTTGCTTGGTGTAGTATTTTAGATGTCTGTAACTCCGATACCTTCAGAGACTAACTTTACAAATTATTATCCTTGTAAGCTTTTTTGATTCGACTTCCTTCTAATTTCAACAAATTGGTTTACTTTTCTGCATTGAACTGTACAGTAGAATTTAATACCTCATTAGCCGGTTTGGCTTTAACAAACACCGTAGTCCATACCATCGGGGAATAATGGGTAACGGTATATTATAATAAAACTTAAACATAACTGGTAAAATGTGGGTGTACTTTAGGTAAATCTTTGCTTATTACTACTGAACTTTATCCTTATCGGAAAATCAGGCGTGATGTTATGAAATGAGGAAATGAAATGATAAAATTTAGAGGTGATCTTATGATGACGATTTTAATTTATTTCATTTCATAGACCTCAAACCATTCCGTAATACTTACTAATACAGATTATTTATATAGACACTAAGCAGTATTGATACAAACAGTACCGTTATCCATGAATTAATATGCAAAATAGGAATTAAAAGCAGCTGAAGGCAAAGATTGTTTTATTAAAAAGATATTATTGTAGTTATTTTAAAATAATTAATTACATTATAGCTTAAAAGACTAATGCGAAACTAACCTATTTCTGTACGTGATAACTACTTTAAACTAAGAATAGTGTAATTTACTCTAGTTCGTTTCACTATTTTAAAATAATTAACAAAACTATCACGGTCAGGGCTGATAATTTCAATACATTAATCCTAAAAGATCAACTTTTCTTATCAAATTTACTTGATGATAATGACATTACGTATTAATGTAAATCTTCATTTTGACATTTGAAAGTGGACAATAACGACATACCAACCTATTAAAGTGAATTTTTATTTTGACATTACAAGTTCTTAACGTATATGTTTTATTTTGTCACAGTCTCAGAATGGTTCTCCCCAATAATTATATTGGGCGAGCCCTCAGCGGCCGGTGCCTGGCTCCGAGGAAGAGGATTGCTGTCGGCCTTCTGCTGTTACTGTTTGGGGTGTTCACCTACGCCATCTTCTCATCAACAAATGGTAAGTCGTTAATATAAAACGAAAAATTTGCCCATTTTCACTAACACTAAACGGTACATAGGAGTTATGCGTAAACATCATACAATTAGCGCATAAAACATTTCAACAACGATTTTATTTACAACTACTTATATCAAGTTGCAGTAGTCATAATATGTTGTTAATATAACATAATGTCCCACTGCAGGGCAAAGGCCTTTTCTCATAGAGAGAAATCACAAAAATTGATCACCACGCTTAGCTCACAGGCGGATTGGCGATTTTAGACTTAGACTCGATACGTCTAACTTTTCTCACGATATATTCCTTTACTTTACCGATGGTAATTATGTGAGTGTTACCTATTCAGAAACAAATCTTAAAATAAAAGTGGTTGTGTAAAAAACACCATAATTTTAAAATTATTTAACGAAGTTTTGTTTGGTGTTAGTGAAAATAGGTATATTCAATATTTCAGGGATATTATTACCCTGCAGTATTGAATTTAGAATAAGTTAAATGTGATAATAATTAGGGTGACCCTCATGCCGACAAAAAACATTGTTAAAATTATAATTTGATTGCTTACTTATGAATTAATGATGCCAGTTTTTTTAAACAGACTGACTAAGAGTTTCTACTAAAGGTTGAATTAAAAAAAACTAAGAATCCCTACATGAGTTGGATTATTTTATTGATGACTTTGAACATCAAAACAAAAAATATTGTTGTAATTACAAATTAAGGGAGTCTCTAAGAAACAAGGATTGATTTGTTAGTAAATATTAGGGTACTTTTTCCTTCACTATTAATTGCACCAACAAAATCAATATATCAATATATACCTATGAGAGTCTCTGAATGTTCCATTTGTAGTTAAAACCGTTACCTACTTCTACACTTATATAAATAACGAGGTAAAGTTTGTGCTATCGGACGTTGTAGACGGTTAAGTAGATCCATTTCGAAAATTCGTTTAACACTAAAAAGTCAAATCATTTATTAGTGTCTTAGGCTATATTTTATTATCAAAACTAAGAGGGGGTCGAGGGGGTGTTAAAGTACAAAATGCACGCAGACGAAGTCGCCATCGAAATAAACTAGTACTAAAAAACATTTAGTTTATGTCAAATTCTCTTCTCTGTATGAGAAGAGGCCTTTGCCCTGCAGTGGGATGGTAACGCGCTGGTATTATTAGATATTATTATTTTTGTTAAAGATTGAGAACTGGTAAAAACGCGTATGTTACACAAATTAAAAGCAAAAGCACAAAAAAAATGGATTCATATTTAGATTTGTATAAAAGAATTAAAAAGTGGAGAATTGATAAGACCGAAAATAAGGAGCACCCTAATAATGATAATTTAACATTTTATTGTAGAGTATTTTTGCACTCTTTTATATTTCAAAGTGCATATTTTATTTTGCTTAGCCGTACTTTATTTTTTATGCCACTCTATGCATTGATGGTGGCCTTAGCGAATAATTTATTAATTATGTGGAGAAAAGTTGTCGGTTGTGTAATACTTACTTCATCTGGTTTGAGATAACACATGAGCGTCTGAAATTGTGTATTACATTTTTTTTAAATATTAATTACTAGTGCTTGACTGCAATCCCACCTGATGGTAAGCAGGGATGCAATCAATGATGGCGAAGCGTTTGAAATTGTGTATTACTATTTAGATTTTTTTTTTATTTTGTCTTGTGTGTCTTTATATTCTAACATACCTTTGAGAAACTATCGGTAAGTGGGAATTTATAAAGTAAGTAAGGTACCTAATAATTTACTTACGGGTAAAAGCTGAGACTAGGTTTTAATCAGTGGTGTAATTGGTCTTTGAAATTTCCATTTGTTTGTTAGGTTAGTATTCAGTCTTATCTTATTATATAAAATTTGGCGTACTGTGTAAAAATATTGTATTTGTGTACCTGTTCTTCTGTGCAATTTATTTTGTGTAATGTCTTTTAACATGACGTGTGTCGTATCTTTATAAATATTATTTAGGTATATTAAATATATTTTTATGGTTTTATGATATCTGGAATAAATTACTTGATATCAATGTGGTATACCTATAATGGCTTTTACAGCCTCTTTGCTTACTGGGTTTGTTTGTTACCTCAATTTGAGAGTTTCAAAATTAAATTTCGTACTCGTACAAAGATCAGAAATTTCTGTCGTTACAATACGGAGCTCGTCTGAGTTTAATTATTGCCAGATGTGAAGAAAACATCGTTATTTATTCAGACAGCACCTGACTATGGGGAGCACCCTTAAAACGGCAAAAATAACTGGTAATTTTCCCTTTCATATTTCAAAAGACACGACATGTGTGCCTGTGTATAGTCGACCACATAATTGGTATCGCTAACAAAGTCGCAACGAACACAAAAATGAACTCTTGGTACTTTCGTGTTTATTATGTTAATTTTGCAATATACAGTTCAGTAGTTGTAGAATACTGGTCTGATCAAATCTGAGGGGTCTTTCAAAGGACCAAGATGGACCAAAGGATAGTAATACCAACAGAACCAGTTTTTATTGTAAAAATGTATTAAATAATGGTTTCAATGTTGTAAAGAATCAGAGACTAAATTAAAATATTGAATAATACACCTTTGAATCGATTCCTTGAAGCGAGATTTGGTTACGGGGCAGACACATAGACACATACACCATAATACATATTTAAATGTACACAAAGAGTTAATATTGGCAGGCCTGTTGGTCTAGTAGTTAGTGACCCTGACTGCTACGCCGGAGGTCGTGGGTTCGATTCCCACCCAGGACAAATGTTTGTGTGATGAGCACGATTATTTGTTCTGTGTCTGGGTGTAATTTATCTATAATATGTATATATTTAGAAATATATAAGTATGTTTATCAGCTGTTTAGTACCCATAACACAAGCTCTCAAGCTTAACTTGGGACTAAATGGCGTTGTGTAAAAAGTTGTGGAATATTTATTTATTTATTTATTTAAACAGTCACTTGTTTGCTACAACATTTCAATAGGCAGTATTATTTATCAGAGTATTTTTTTTACATTGCACTTTTTTATAGTGTGATGAATCTATTAATCGTGAAGGTTACAATAAGGTTTTCGTGAAGGTTGCAATAACAGTGATTTATACCCCAAGGGTTAATTATTCTCATTTTTATGCATACTATTTAAGCACTGAATGTACATTTATGATCATCAGTCAACTAAATGAACTGAATAGCTAATTTCTTTGCATTATTTTATTGTAGTTTTGTAATTACAAAAATTAAACGCACAATACTACTATTATTAAGTTTCGAAGCGAAAGCATGGCCGCTCAAATTTCCTTCCGTGGATTGGTTGAAGAACTTTGCAACTTATGAAATTGTATGTATTATGCTTTGGGCTTGTATTATAATATACATGATAAACTTACTTTTACTATTACTGACTAATATAGCTTCCAATAAAAAGGAAATTAAAACTAAAACATATCGCTCGACCGTCGATGACAGTTACCTACTTACTTTTGTTTATGGAATCACAAAATGTTTTGTTATTTACGCCACAATATCGTCACAAATCGACGTATCAGTACTCCAGGATGACCTGCGTCGTCTTGAGGACTATTGTCAACGAAACAAGCTGGATCTCAATCCCGCAAAATGTTCGGTTATTACGTATTCCCGGAAACGTTCAATTATCGCTGCGTCATATAGGTACCTTAGGTGACCAAGTTCTACCCAGATCAAATTCCATCCGTGATCTGGGAGTTTACCATGATTCCAAGCTCAGTTTTGAAACACACGTTGATGCAATAGTCGCAAAGGCGTCCAAATCTCTGGGTTTCATAATGCGGTTGTCCAAGTGCTTTACTCAAGCCAAAACACTAAAAATTCTATATTGTACTTTTGTTAGAAGCCACTTGGAGTACGCGTCTGAAATATGGAACCCATGTTACCACAAATATATTGATCGCTTAGAGAGTATTCAAAAAAGATTTATTAAATATTTATGTTTTTATCAAAAATTACCGTATCAGTCTGTAAATTACCTGAACCTTTGTAAAAAATATCACATATTACCTCTAGTTAATCGCCGCGAGATTTCCGACTGCGTTTGCTTGTTGAAAATTTTCAATAATAGTATAAACTGCTCAGATATTTTGTCCAAATTTTATTTTAACACCCCTAGGAAGTCAAAAAGATTTAATCCACCTTTGCGTGTGCCATTTTCCTCGACAAATTATCGACAGAATTCGTACATTGTGCGTGCAAGTCGAAGTTTAAACGGGTTGTGTAAACAGCATGATATAGATCCATTTGTAACTAGTGTGTCCTCGGTCAAGAAGTGCTTAAGCTGTAAATTTTTCATTAAGTAAAAGTAAACTTAATATTAAGGTTCATATTGTAAATAAATAGCTACTATTTGTTCTTTTTCTGCACCTGGTGTCCATGGAATTTTTGTAATATCCTGACCTTTATACCTAAGTGAGGACTTGTTATTGGCTGTCAGTTTAACTTACTGTTTCTTACCTGATTTGTTTTAGCTGTAAGTCCTCCATATCATTTAAATAAATAAATATCTGGGGTTATTTGAATGTTTTATTTATTGTTAGTTTGACATTTAAACAAGTAAAATAATCATGTTTATTTACCATTTCTGACGTCTTTGAATAGCGTTGAATGGTCAAGTTGATGACAAGTTGGTTTTAAACACAATATTTTTTAAATTAATTTTAAGTAATGCTTATTCTTGTTTCATTTTGTTCACAAAATTTTATTAAACACTTAGTAATAATATAAAATTAGTTTATTAAGGAACACTGACAAAATTTTCGATTACTAAGATCTTGAGTGAAAACGAAACGGGTGAAAATGAAGAAGCTTATTTTTTTTGTCTGTATTATTGCTCGTTTTTATTTAGTACATTTTCATTAAAATTACACAAAGACACGTACTTCTTTTGGGGAATAGTAAAAGATTTGGGGAGAACCCCAGTTACATGTAAGGAGGAAAGAGGGCTTGCCTTAACATTCACTTACACGTGTCACTGGCTTGCACTGACACGTTTTTTTTTTAATATTGGCAACTTTACAGTTGAGCGTCCTCTTTTTAAGAAGAGTTGTGTTACTCGACTAAAAAATTCTGCAAAGTAACACTGGTAACAAAAACCAATTAAATTCGACTTTAAGCAACCATGTAATTCAAAAGCCAATACAAAATAATAACATTAACTGTATCTTTCTCTCTATGTCCTAATAACTTAACTAGGTATCTACATAAATATGCTTAATGAATGAAAAATACATCGACAATTGGTTATTAGCAATTGTGATACAAAAAGTTTCTTCTTGGCTCATTTGCGGCGTGCTCCAATTATTTTTGAAATACAATTGTGGTGTTTTTCGCATAATAACCGCCTGCTTGTCAACCATATGGCGTAGTAAAAGATCTTTTGTTCACATTGAATATAAAATAATCATTTGAATATTCCTGTTGAAATTGGTACAAAAAGGTTTTTAAAATTTAAGTTATCGTATCATTAAGAGGTTTTTGTAGGCAACCCTTTAGCATTTTTTTTATAAGTTCTTGTCAAATATCTATAGTATTTCGTCTTCTACCGGAATTCCAGATAAAATTAAGTTACGTATTGTTTGTGAAATCCAAACGTTATGTATTTAAAATTTTCTTACACACCAAATATAGTAAAATATTATGAAGCGTTCTACTTATAGAAAATAAATATTTACTGCAAATGTACAACGTTCACTTCAATAGATAATAGCATTTTTCAGACCAAAAAGAGTGCTCGTATTTCCCACCACAATGTTCTCGTTTTCACAAACCTGTCATAACATGTCATTTGGTTGGCAATAAACTATCATTAGCAGTATATCGGACAGCTCATGGATGTCCTAGCAATTACTCATTCTATTCCAATGCATTTGTTCAATAAAAATATAAACATTTTTTATCTACATTGAAAGTGTATTTAGTTTGTCTTTATCTCTAAGAAAACTGTTGTGTGTGTCATGTGTATTATCTTTATATATATATAATTCAAGTGGATACGTCATATGTTTGTCACCTATATCCTTCTAAACGGCAGGACTGATTTAGATGAAATTTTGTGTATCCATAAATGTGTGAGTAAAAATACAGTTGAAACTGGTAGGAGGCTTTGTTTGAGCATGATTAACATCTACCAGGTCAGCTGCTAGTTTACTATAACCGATAGCTTCTGAACAAAGAGTTATTTTATGTATCTTGCGATTGTGTGATTTTGAAATAGTAATTCTTTCACTGTGCTTTCTTTAAAAACTTTGACTCATCCTAAGATTTCTTCTGTTTAGTGGATGTGTTTTCTTACATTCAAACTCTCATACACAGACAGACACACTGCAGGCTGCAGGCCATACAAACAGCAGCCATCTGCTCAGCCCCTCCACCTCCCTCCAGACATGAATAACGTAAATCATGAAGGTTTTCAATCTAAATGACAAAATATATACCTACTGTTAGGTAACAAAAAAACTATACAGAATAATTGAATATGTTATTCATACATTCAAAGTTCATGTTAGAAATCTATTTACGATTATCACTTATATATTATATAATATTCCTTTATTTCTAGTCAAAGACTCATACTCGTAATAAGTTAGTAGTGTTAAATTCCCTGAAAATTAAAACAAAAACATGATAGTACTAAAAAAATAAAAAAAACGTTGAAATACGTTATTAATTAAGTATCTTATATAGTCCATCGATACCTAGATCTGAACATCGAAAGTCTTATGCCCATTTTACTGGCACTAAACTCCCCACACAGTCCGACAATACGTATCGCTCTAAATATCGAAAAAAGACAAAATAAAAATATTGCGCTCACTTAAGTGGCATTTGTAAGGATCGTTTTACCGACACCAAACTCCCCAAGCACTTAACTGCCCGACAATAGATCGATTTAATTTTCGAACGATGTCCAAAAATCAAAAAAAAAATCGCGTTCTCTGTAAGCATCGTTGGTCTAGTGGTTGCAAGCGCTACCATGGGGTCCCGGGTTCTTCCTCCGGGTCGGACAAAGTGATATTGAGTTTTACCATCAGCCTGGAGCCTGGATGGGTGCCCGATTGATGGCAATAGGCTCGTCCATTATTACATTGGACTTAAAGATAACTGGCGAAATGTTATTTTATGTGTACAATTTTTCTTAGCTAAACAGTTAATATTCATCTTATTTATAGCACAACAATGTTTTAATACAACACAAAACTCACGGTGTCGTGTCCGGATGTGGTGCGATGCCCTTTCTACCCTGTGTATTAAATACTAGCAGACGTCACGCAGTTTCACCCGCGTAGTTTCCGTTCCCGTGGGAATACGGGGATAAAAAGTAGCCTATGTCCACCGGGAATAGTGTAGCTTTTCACCAGTACAATAATTTTTAAAATTGGATCATTAGTTCCGAAGGTTACCCCCTACATACAAACTTACAAACATACAAACTTACAATACAAACTTAGTATAGATTGAATAGATGAACGCATACAGTAGTAATACGGAACGACACTCTGACGTGCGACTAACGATGGTTAAAAATAAACAACCGATTAACTATGTCACAGTGCAAGCTATGAGAGAGAGAGAGAGATTTATAAACTGTATCTCGTGTAACTTAGAAGCTTTTGGCTCTATAATAACAGCCAGACGTGTCGATCAACCGTTAATCTTTCAATCGTGTCAATTAGAGACACAATCGTACACTTAGATTGTGGAATGAGCTCCCTGCCGAGGTTTTCTCAGAGGGCTACAGTATGGGGTTCTTCCAAAGGGGAGTAAATAAATATTCCACAACTCCACAACTTTTCACACAACGCCATTTAGTCCCAAGTTAAGCTTGAGAGCTTGTGTTATGGGTACTAAACAGCTGATAAACATACTTATATATTTCTAAATACATACATATTATAGATAAATTACACCCAGACACAGAACAAATGATCGTGCTCATCACACAAACAGTTGTCCTGGGTGGGAATCAAACTCACGACCTCCGGCATAGCAGTCAGGGTCACTAACTACCAGACCAACAGGCCAGTCGAAAATATTTTTTTAAAGGGTCGGCAACGTGCGTGTGGCGCCCATGGTGTCGCAAGTGTCCATAGGCTACGGTAACCGCTTACCATCAGGCGGGCCGTAAGCTTGTTTGCCACCGTCGTGGTGTAAAAAAAAAATAGAAAGACAATGACAGCGCGAGCGCTGGCGTTCGCTTGGGATTTCATGAATTAAGCTAAGCTTAACGGGGTGGACCGTGAAGGGGTGACTATTCATTAGGTACATAGCAAGACTCTTCCGTGCCTTGAAAAGCCATTGGTCTCGGATCAATGACCCGTAATGACTGTCAAAGATCTAGACATGTCATGTCTAGATCTTTGACAGTAATTACGGGTCATTACAAACATGCAGTTTAACCAAAGGTCAATCATGTTACCCAGTTACTGGGTTGTGGAAGTCAGACAGGCAGTCGCTCCATTTATTTATTTAATACTTTAAGCACACAAATATACATAGGCGGACTTAATGCTTTAGGCATTTTCTACTAATCAACCTTTAGGTAATGCAGAGAGACGAACAGTGGTAGGTGCAATTCCGTAAGAAAATTTGAAGAGAAGTAAACATTAGTTATTTATATATACATATGATAAAACAATAAATATCATAAAACATAATATAATATAATAAATGTATACACAAAGAAAAAAAAAACTTAAACACATGAACATGATAATCATGCCAAAGGAAAACATTAGCGCTGTGACGAAACTACAGCCGTTTTTTTTTATGAATGTGCTCACGAACCTTCAATTTAAAAGTCAATCGGTTGGTAGCCATCCTGATCCTCCTTGTAATACCTATGGGATTCTGCTGCATCTGGTTAAAACTCCAGCAGAGTTGGGAAAAGGTTAGGCAAATAATGTCTTACGTAACTTAAAAAAAAAAATATCTTTTACATCATCTACCTTAAAAAATCTCTTATACAAGATGGTTGTACACATGCATTTGTTATTTGCTTTTAACACGTCAACCCCCTTTAGGACTATCTCCTGTTTGTACACAAACATCCAGGAACAACTACCTGTAGGCCATACAAATTTAGTTCCGCCGTGCAAGAATCAAACCCGTGACACGTAGCGTAACAGCCATTCCCTCAGCCACGGTGCCAACCAGTCCCTCAAATACACTCGCAACTCACTCACTGTTTTCATTCGATCATCACGATCTAATCCAGTAACAACTTTCTAAGCAGATCTTCTTTACTCACACAAATTTCCTCTAATTTCTTCTGAATATGTAATCTGTTTATGTATTCATTAATTCTACATTAAGACCAGTAGGGCTATGGCTATCTTTTTACTACCAGTAACTAACTGCAGATGCACACCAAACTTTGAAAACAACTGAGAATATACAAAAAAAATAAGTGGACTTCAAGTTACGGTGGCTATCATACGGGGTAAATTAGTGCCAGATTGATGGTAATACACTTAGGGCCTTAACATGACTGGTGAAGTTTTACACGTGTATGTGTGCTGTAGATACTATAAATACAGCTCTGCTAAACCCTTTGGAAAATACAAGCGTTATGTAAAGTTTATAATTTTCTAACTTTACTAAAGAATCAGCATTGCCATACAACGTGGCAATGCGGCTATTCTTCTGGGCACTTTTCCCGTAGATAGCGATGCGGATGATTTTTTGATGCCCTATAATTGGTTTACTGTTCTTTTGTTTGTTTATTTTTAGGTATATATGTAACCAGTCAATTTAGAATAGTTTTATTGTATAGTTATAGTATTAATAAATAAACTTTATGTCAAAAATAAAAACTTTACTAATTAAGGTCTTTGCGAATTTGAATTTTATTTTGAGAAAATAATTGCTATGTTCATTCATTTAGTTTTATGGTAGATATCCCAACCATACGTACTAAACGCTATGGAAACACATTCATTGTGCGAACAGCAAAAGAGTGGAATTCCCTGCCGGTGTCGGTGTTTCCTGATAGCTACAACCTAGGGGTCTTCAAGTCAAGAGTGAACAAGTTGCTTCTAGGCAAGCGTGCTTCATCGTCGACCACATCATCGCTTACCATCAGGTGAGATAGTGGTCAAACGCGCGCCTATCAGTAATTTAAAAAAAAAAAAATTTAGTCGACCAGCACTAAGGACAATGTTCGAAAAATAAAGCATTTCTTACGTAGCATAAGCGAAACTACTAGTTCAAAATGTTGCCAATACCACAAGCTGCCAAATTTACCCAACTGCACCATATTCTGTTTGTAATAAAGTTGAAAACCTATTGTAGAAATCTGACACATTAGGGTAGCTTGATATGCTGGCTTCTGAACCCACACAGCAAAAGAATAAAAATGTGCTTGAATAAAATCATGGTCATATGTGCTTCGTCACTTGTCTGTGAGTGTGTATCATATCATCCCAGATTCACACTCTGATGATAGACAATACAAAAAGCAGTTTGATAGTTGATCGTTGAATACTTTGCCCATAGTGATCAGCACTGCGAACAGTCAACAGAGATACGCCATAGCTCTGCTGATCCCCTGTTTACTTATAATTTTAATGTGGCTGCGTTTTCTTGTGTAAACAGATTTGTAATTTTTATATGGCATAGCTTTAGGTGTGACAAAAACTTCTTTATGTCTACCCAATCGTTAACTCTGACTGACGTAGCAGCGTTGGCTCAGAGGATACTATAAGTTCGTTTATGTTAGTGTGTTTGTTCGTACAATACCTATATTATTTATATTACGTACTTTGAAAGATACTGCGTCGAAACATTTTTCCAAAACAGTTAACTATATGAAGAGCGGGCATTTTGCAATATATTAAATTATAAGAAGTTTAAGAGTAACTTAAGAAAAATGTTAAGTAAGTCAAATATTTTGCTGTAATCAACTGGTTCTTTGGTCTAGTGCAGCTACTGCTGAGTGGAGATCCTCGGTTCGATTCCCGGGTATGACAAAGTGTTACTGAGTTTTTCATTTGGACATTCTCAGTAGGTAGCAGCTCAAATTTGTGACCAAATGATAAAAGCGGGCTACTTCCCGAGTTCGATTCTCGGGATCAGGCGCGGCGTTGTTGAATTTTTATTTTCTCTGAAGTTTCTCAGTATTTTTCCGATTCTAGATTTGTGCCCGATTGATGGCAATAGGCTTGTTCTCTATTAAATGGGACTTAAGTAATTGGAAAGTCAAAAATTAAAAAAAAATAAAATAAAAGAGAATAAAAAAAACGAAAAAAAAAATAAAATAAAAAAAATAAAAAAGAAAACCAAAAGACAACAGAAAGACCACGAAAAATGAACAAAAAAGAAACGTAAAAAAAGAGTACATTAAAAAAAAAGAGAAAAATTTGGATTTATTAATTTGGTTGTATTAGTAGTTATGTTATATTATTTGAAATAATTATGTTTAAACAATACAAGTCGCTTAAATTTATTTATTGTATAAAACCATTTAAAAAAAATATATATATAAACTTGTTTAACTCGATCAAAAAATTTGAGTACTGTATGTTTTTCAAAGTATTTGAACTACTGAACACTGACTTGTATAATAATGATTGAATACTTTCGTACACTATGTACACATAAACCAATATCATCAATAACTAACAGCTGTTTGTGTATATGGGAGCCCACGAAATATTATAATCACGTAATCATATTCAAAACTATGTTAATATATTTCAACTTGATAGGTTACCATTTAATAACGATTCCAATAATATAACTGGTGGACAATGGTGGTAGGTAATGAGTTCTTTACAAAAATTTTGACCCCCCCCACTTTTCTCAACGATAGTCAACATTTTAGTTTTTTTACTATTGTAAGTGTCGTTTTTTCTACAAACGTAACTTAACGCAAAAAATATTTTTTTAAGAAAGATTTTAATATTATTACGCCAAAAAAGTATAACTTCTGATACCGAAAAACACTTTTTTAAAATTAATTACTTTCTGATTAACAAGAAAACGCAGCAACAGTCCTGTTAACATTGCTTTCAGCAATCTCCTCCATTTTGCGCATTTGGTAAAAAATAGACAACGGTTTATAACGGATTTTATTTTAACTGGATGTGGTAATTGAGGTCGGAAAATCGTACAGCTGTTGTTCCTACTTCAAGAAGTATCCACTCTGTCTTTAAGCATTTGGCTTAACAGGTTATGTTACTTCTACATTACCCGTTGACCGCGGTGTATATTGTGGATTGGGTTTGCACAATCAACCACGCAGTTACCCTGAGGTTGCCATGGATTATGATGCTTTTGACTACAAGACAAACATTGAACCGCCACGTAGAACAATGGCGGCGGCGGAGCAATGAGAAGGAGGGTTATGAGTTTTTCAACTATTGTAGTACTGTGAACATAAGTTAAACATAAGTCTGACTTTAAAATTACTGTAGTCTATAAATTTGTTCATGTACTAGTTATCGTTCAGTCGCTGAAATTTAACAATGTTACATTAGCGTATTAATATAGGCATAGGTAGAACCTCGTTAAAGTAAACTTTTTACGTTAAAAAGAAAATTACAAAGTTTCCGCGACATGTCAACACAACCCCACCACCACCACCACCCACCACCACCCACTAATACCACCACCACCACTAATATATTTCAAAGTCATATTTTTGTTTAAAGTTTATCAATATGGTTACGTTATAAATTTGCTTGTTGGCGGAATTGCCAAACGTTTAAAATATAAGTACGTTAACAACGAATATTATAATATTATTTTAATTATATATATTTCTAACATAAACATCTAAAACTATTAGGTTTCTCCACTTCTCCTCCACATAAACTTTTACTCTGCTAAATCTCACACTCCTCTTTCCGCGCATGTTTTCTGAAAAAAGGGACCCAAAGATTTTGCTTAGCGTATTAAGGACAATATCTACGAAATGACACGCACGCAATTGTAGGTAAATTATTCGACACATGTTTTTTCTTTTTTCACGTACCTAATCAAAAAATAACGGCGATACATCGAGTCAAAATGTCGCATGAAGTCACTAGCCAGTACAGTTTATACTAGATAATGACGTTACAAGCCCCCTCTCCATTTTCCATCAATTTAAAAAAGAAAAAAAAAAACTTTTGTATATTTTTTTATAATCCAGTTGGACTAATTATATTTTGATGTTCACGTTTTGTTAAACACCCTATTAAATAACCCCTACACATAACTGACTAAATTTTGGCGTGATTTTATGTAAATTATGGTTACTAGAGATTTACTGTTAGTAGATAAAAAGTTCAGAAGACTAACTAATACGACGAGTTGCTCATTTTTAACAAATTATAATAAGATTATTTGAAAATCGTTGGGGGTTGAATTTTTTATCTGTTATTTCTATAATTTGCTTTAGTTAAATTCAAGTTACTTCACTCACTCAGCATATTCTTTTACTGTGACAATAAGCACAATAAAGTGAGTGAAAGTAGAAAGTAAGCAAAATAAGTTACAGGTAAATACATACCAAAAAAAAACAAATAACATAATTATATAATTTGCATAATCAGATAACCTTACATACACAAAATTATTATGTTCAGGGAATATAATTCTACCTTTATAATTAATTAAATAGTAATCTACCATTATAATTAATATTAAATATTATTTATTAGGAAACTAGCTGTACCCTGCCATGCTTCGCTGTAGCACATTGTGATTGAATCGTTAAAAAAAAAATGGTTAAAAACCATCCTCGATGCGGATTATATATCATGCTAAAATTTCAGCTCGATCGGTGCAGAACTTTTTGAGTTTTTAAACCAACATAACATTTTTATATAAAGATAGATATATAAGCGCTCTTCCTCTCTCCTACTACCTACATTTCTTTTGTTACTTTCGCTGTGCCCAACTGGGTCCATATTGCTTCTACATATTTTAAACAACTACCACACTGCAGTATATCTGTCTGAGAGTAGAGATTTATTTTATTTATATCCACATTTTTAAGTTATCATACATTTTACAATAGAACTAACTGCCCCGGAAAATTTGGTTCCGTCTTAGAATAAATTTATCAGTTTTTTTAATGTATATTATGAAATGCAATACCTACAGGTTCAAGATTTGAGATGGAGGAAAAAAGCTATCTAAACTGTCTTCGGGCGAATTGCTGTTTCTACTTCAAGACGTGTACACTCTTTCATTAGTTCCTAGGGTTAACACGGTATGTCACTTGTACAATACCCAGTTGACCTAGGGGCATTTTGATGAGTGATTTTGCATCACCAAGCACACGGTTACCACGGATTAGCATTTTATTCCACAATATCCAACTTATTGGTAGTTGTCAGATTGACAAGGCGTGTCGTTTTATTCATACCCTGTCGATCCGGAAACTATTGATGGGTGGGTATGCACAATCAAGTCTGCCAGTATAGCTCCAGGTTTCTACGGATCTAATCCAAAAATCTCCATGCATTTTCAATTCTTCTGTAACTAATACGATAAGTTTCAAATTTTCTGTAAACAAAATTGTTGCTGTTTTTATTGTGTTTAATCAAAGTGGCGAAGCTTACTCGAAGCATTGTTCGTCATTTTTAGCATATTTTGTTATCAATCATTCAACTAATAGCCATGCTTTTTGTTCTTAATAGATATGGTGTATGGGGCTAATTTATTTAATTACTAACAGATGTCTAAAGAAAATTATGTGCTTTGGATGTGTGATAGTGAAGAGCAGTCACAGCTATGGAAGCGCGCTTACCTAGTTTATCACAATTTAGGCAATGACACTATCATTTCAGAGTATAAACCAAAGCATTATGTATGAAACTCCAACAATAAATTATTGCTGATGGCCGACCGGAGTAAGTAAACCTGACTGAGGAAATTTCATACAAACATGCTATTATTGGTACACTATTATAGTTGTCTGTATAGAAGTTTTACTTATGTGAGGGGTTCGTCCATAACTTTGATATAATTATTTGTGTCAATTGGAAAATACGAAGCTAACCGAAGCACATACTTTTCCGGTTTAATTGTTATACTTCATGTAAAGAATATCTAACACTATGTTTTGTATGTATAGACGCCAGCACATCAACCTACCCCAATGTAAAAATTCCTTTGACAGGTTTTCAACTTTATTCTAAACACAATAAGGTTCATGTTCAATTGGGAATATTTAAAAGTTTGGTTTGGCTTGATGTGCTGGCGTACATTAATTACCATTTGTTAACGCTTCCTTAATCAAAATGAGTAATTATTTTTATTCATCTTTTGTAATAGATGTTCACATGTTTTTTTGCCAACCAAAGTCATGCCAACAAAAGTAGATACTGACATAGGCATATAACAAATTCTAAAATATTACACCATTAATTTCACTCCTATAAAAAAAGTCTAAAAAGCTTCGTCCAAAAATATATTTTTCTTAATTTTTTTTTTTTTTTTTTTTATAAATATTTCACAACTTTTCACACAACACCATTTAGTCCCAAGTTAAGCTTGAGAGCTTGTGTTATGGGTACTAAACAGCTGATAAACATACTTATATATTTCTAAATACATACATATTATACATAAATTACACCCAGACACAGAACAAATGATCGTGCTCATCACACAAACATTTGTCCTGGGTGGGAATCGAACCCACGACCTCCGGGATAGCAGTCAGGATCACTAACTACTAGACCAACAGGCCAGGCAAAAGTTTTCCTACCAGTGTATACGGTGGCTCGTGAAAAATTATATGCATTGTCATAGTTCTTAATTCGAGTATTATAATATAAAACATACTAATAAGTGCAATCAAAGCGTTTGCAAAATGGGTATTTATTCACTTATTTCAAACTTTTAGCTCACTTATGTACAGCGGTAGACGTATTGTCATAAACATTTTCTACCAGTCAAATAATTAAAAAACCTAAAATAATTTTCTTGTAATATTTTTACTAACATGCGAAAATCGGTTTTAGCGGCCATGATAATATTGCTGTATTTCGAATAGTCGCCCTAGTGGTCGACATTCTATCTTATTAGCTTTCAGCACTTTTTCTCCATATAAAGTTGAACTATTCTAAAACCCACAGACTTAATTATGTGCCCGAAATATGCTTAGAAAGATGTACAAAGATTTTTATTTTACTTATTTAGGCGCGTTTGCATCTTTTTAACTTTTTAAACCTTTGTGTTTCTAATCAAATTTCATTAAAAGGCAAGCAATCAATCTAACATTTATTCTCTCAACAAAATTTATCAAACGAATTATTTTATCAATATGGATTAAAGATATTTGTGCTAAATATTTGAAATTGTTGTAGCTCAACGAACGTTTTGAAATTTCGAACACAATTTCCACAGTAATCAGAAAAATATAAAAAATAAGCAGTCCCATACATTTCCAGTACCTTAGTGCAACCAATCCCTAATATATACAGATTTTTGCCTTTTAAATTAAGTTTAAGTACATAATGCCTTGATCAAAACTTAAGTCAGTCAGCAAAGTTGACTGCTTCGACAATATTTTATAGATCTATCAATAATGCGTATTTTTTGCAGGATTTTTTAAATTAAATTAAATTCATTTATTCAGGTAATTAAGACACCCGTTACATATGATTAAATTACAATTTCATTCATATATATACATTAATTAGTCATGCAAATAAATAAATACAATAATTAAAAATTGAAAATTGAAAAAATAAATATTAAAAATGTCTTACATGTGTTGGCACAGCAACGTGCCTGCCACAGCAATGTCGAATATAAGGGCAGTCCAGCCTACTGCCAATCATTGCCAGGATAGTATGTATTCTATGAGTTCTAAAACGCTCGAATATCTAAATAAATCACTCTTAGGTACTTTTACGTGAACAACCACGTGCATACCATAATATTTCTTTATTGAGTTGGTCAACCTTGATTATTCAACTGTAGAACTCTCAGAAATAAAATCCTATTATCATAAACACATTTTTTTTTGTTTTCTACTATACTTAATGTTTGTTCTCTGTAAATCTTGAGCATAAATAATCCAAAACAAAAAACTCAATTATGGGCAAAAAAAATCAAAATATAATCTTTTATCCGAATCTTTTATCATTATTCTGGTAGAAAGCCTGCAACCAATAAAAATACCTATATTATATAGTTAATGAGGACATAGTATTCAGTACAGCCAGAGCGAAGTGAAGGTGTTAAGAAAATCAATGGGTTTGTTTCTCTTTTGTTCTCAGTATTTTGATTAAGGTGGGGAACATTCCTGCATTGAAATACTTGGGTACCAAAACGGAGGGACTCGATCGTTTCACTGCGGCCGCGGCATCACGTGAGACAAGAAGGAAGAAGAACGGAAAACTAAAAAAAAAAAAATTTTACGATACTTGTGTTTTAAATTAGAATGTTAACGCGTGGCATGGGTCTATCAGCGTATGTACAAAACATGAGTTAAATATTGTAAGCTAACTCGACACAAGTATCAATAGTCAAATTTTAGTAGAAGCTGTATTATTATTATTATTCCTGACATGCCGTGCAATCCAAATAGCAGCGATAGGAATAAAAATATGTAAGAAGTGTCTCTGGATGTCTCAAAAAATCAAATCATGGAAGAAAAACCTCTAGACTGGGAGATCTACAACCTTATTCTGGCAAAAAGCCTGGAACCGATAGAAAGATATTGTAAATGAGGACATCCAACGTCGTCAGTACAGCCAGAGCGAAGTGAAGGTGAAAGGAAGTCAATGAGTTTGCTTCTGTTTTGGTCCCTGTATTTTAATAAGGTGGGGAACATTCCTACATTGAAATACTCGGGTACCAGAACGGAGGGACTCGATCGTCTCACTGCGGCATCACGAGGGACAAGAAGGAAGAAGAACGGAAAACTCAAGAGAGTAATAATAATATTTTTAACGATAAGTACTTGTGTTTTAAATTAGAGTGTTAACAAGTGGCATGAGTTTGATGTGCGTATGTACAAAACGTGAGTTAAATCTTGTTAGCTAAGTCAATAGAAGTATCAATAGTCAAATTTTAGTAGAAGCTGTATTATTTCCTGACATGCCGTGCAATCCAAATAGCAGCGATAGGATTAAAAATATGTAAATGAGGCGTCTCTAGATGTCTCAAAATCTCAATGGTAGAAAGACCTCTCGACTGGGAGACCTACAACCTTTTTCTGGCAAAAAGCCTGGAACCGATAGAAAGATATTGTAAATGAGGACATCCAACGTAGTCAGTACAGCCAGAGTGAAGTGAAGGTGAAAGAAAGTCAATGAGTTTGCTTCTGTTTTGGTCCCTGTATTTTAATAAGGTGGGGAACATTCCTACATTGAAATACTCGGGTACCAGAACGGAGGGACTCGATCGTCTTACTGCGGCATCACGTGCAGACAGGAAGATAGAAGAGCAGAGGGAGATCTCTAATCGAGAATTTTTACGATACTTGTGTTTTTAGGTTATACGAGTATGTGTTAACTATAGACATAAGTTTAGATGCGTATGCACAAAAATGGGATATTATATTTTTTTACCATAATCATCACAAGTGTGAATACGTTTTTTTTTTAATAGCAGCAGTAGGTATAATTTTGTTGACCCGCCACGTTTTCCAAACAACTGAAATGGGAGTAAAAATATATAATTATGTCTCTGGATGTCGCAATAATTCAAATCATGGCAAAAAAGGCTTTCAGAATGTAAAGTCTATAATCAATAATCTAGCAGAAAAAGAACTACTTACAACCGATACAAGATATGCAGATGAAACGTGAACAATTAGTGTGTTTGCTTCTGTTTTGATTCCTGTATCATTATGAAGTTAGAAACATTCCTACCTTCTTAGTGATACGAGAATCCGAAAACAGAGGAACTTGATCGTCTCGCTGCAGCATCACGTGCGGACAGGAAAAGAATCATGTTTTAAAGTATACTTGTGAGTTTAGGTTATATGTGTTAACTATAAGACATGCGTTTATGTGCGTTTGTACAAAATGTGGGTAGCAATTCGTTATCTAAGTGAACAGAAATGTATATATCCAATGTTTTATAGAAGTAGTATAATTTGTTGACAAGTTATGCCATCCAAGTAGCTGCAATTGGAAGAAAATAATGTGAATGAAGTATCTCTAAATGTCACAAAAAGTCAAATCATTGTAAAAAGAACTTCGTATTAGAAGATCTACAATCATTATCCTGCAAAAAGCTTAAAAACCTAGAAAATAATATGGTACAGACTACAACATCACCATTTGCATTGACACAATTGCATAACACACTCTCAATCATTTTGATAGTTCACTTATATTCAATACGATACTTGTCAGAGTACAAGATCAACCAAACAAATTGGTCAAACTGAATGATGGTGTTATGGATAATTTTCCTTAAAAATCTCTTTGGTTTTGTTGAAAAGTGTGTCATGTGATTGAAACTGGTGTCCGGTAAACGTTTTTGTGGCAAATACATTAAATGCGTTGGCCTGGTGGCCTTACGAGTGCCATCTACGAACAGACTCTAACCCTATTTGTTTTTACAGCTCGTCAGTATCGTGAAGACCGCATGGAAGAAATGCTGGCGGACATTGAGTGTCATCAGCAGTTCTTAGAAGCACAGTACAGAGGAAGGCAGGAAGACATCATAAACTTACAGGTTGTACAAAAGCAGTAAATTAATTTTATTGGCGTTCTTACCTACTCCTTGATCCTGGGTCAGATTACAGGGTCGGATATTATTTTTGATTCCCGGGGTATTTTGTTCAGAAGTTTTGGAGTACTTTAAACACTCTGTATACCGTTAGGTGTGATGTTTTTCGCGGTCTCGAATATTATTAAGACCCATTCACGTGTTACTTAGTGTTTATATGGTTTATATTTTAACTTTAAACATGAATGCGACGGATAATATTATTTTACTTAATTCATTTAAATTTTTTTTTATTTTTTATTATTATTAAAGTTGTCATAAGCTTCAACATTCTTTAAAATACTCCATTTACTCTGTTTTTTCCTAAAAATGGATACGTTCGAAACTAAACTATCAGATCAGACTGATGTAGAACTTATTTTTTAGTGCCAAATGCACATTTACATTATATTTACAAAAAAATAGAACTACTTTCGTCTTACTTCACTCGTTGTATTAGAAATAATTTCATTTTTTTTTCTCAGGCGAAACTGTTGTCCGACCGTGGTAACAGTTCTTTACATACATCTGCACAGGATACATTACCAACTGCCAGCCCAGCAGTACTCGCCCTTCTTAAAAGCATGACTGGTAAGTCATAAATGTATTCTTCTTCTTCTTATAATGTGAAGTTTTAATGCCGCCCATGGGCCTCTGCCATATCATATGCCCTCGAAAAATATCTCGCAGGCCAGCCGGTTACCTCTCAATGTTTTCCTTCACCGTTTCAGAAGCAACTGTTCTATCAATTATACAATGCGCACATGAATCTGAAAAGTCAGAGGTGCGTACACACGGCTACACATCACGCTATACTGTTCCAGTATAAACTGATCTCGCATTGTATAGGATTTTCAAACAATGCGAGGTCAGCATAAACTGGAAATGTATAGCTTGTTGGGTAGCCTTGTACCTTGGGTTCGAACTCGAGACCTATGATTTGGAAGTCCGCTAGTCACACCACTAGGTTTCACAGCTTGCATAAAAAGCTCCAAGCCAAGCCAAGCTCCAAGCAGGTCCATGCTTTTTTTTTTTGAGGGGTGGAAAATCCTCATGGATGTCCCCCGCCCGGGGAGGCGGAGGGGTCTGTCAGACTCTTACTGACTAAAAACCACCCCGTGTTCCTTCTCACACCGGCTCCCTGCTTATGCAACACAGGTACTTTCCGAAGCAACCAAGCCCGGAAAGTATCTGCGTCACCCATAACGACAGGGAGCCGTGCCTCCTCCCGAGCCAGCACTCGAGCACCGGCCGGACCACCTCGAGGCCGGCGGTAGGGCGCGAAAGCCTGTCCCGCCATTCCGCCACCAGGGCCCTATCCAATAAAGCTGACAATCCGACATATATGTCAAAAAATGACAAAATTGTAGAATTGTCGCACTTAAGTGTGTTTAATAAACGTGACAAATATGTCAAAAATCGACAGGTGAAATCTTGACACATTTTTAATGTAAAAACACGTTTAATAAAACTCGACATATCAAAAAACCACAGTCACAATATTTCTGACAATTGTCGGTGACAATATTGTCGGATTGTCGTGACAATTATGTCGACTTTTGACATATTTGCAAAGAATTTTTTTTTATGAAGCTGGGTAAAATTGAAAAAGATATTATCAAAGTACAAGAATAAAACAATCACTAGTGCTACTTCGATTGTGTTATGATCGCGTGTAAGATGGAAATGCACAGAAAACTTACCATTTTGGGCCTTATTTACGAAAGTAAAAATATAATTTTTGGGAAGTTTAGTGACCAATGTGACCCACGATGTAAAAATAAATAAATGGAAGGAAATAGCTTAAATATGATTTCGCGACAGAGGGTAACGCGCCTGTCAGAATTGTCGGACAATTCTACAAATATGTCAACATGTCATGACAATTTTCTGTTTAATAAAGTAGATTTGACAAGTTTTTCACGACAAATTGTCACCTGTCACCTGTCGCATATAAAGTTTTATAAAACAGAAAAATGTCAAGAAAAAAAAGAGTCCGACATATTTGTGAATTTTCCACCATGACAATTTTGTCGCCTGTAAGTTTTATTAAACAGAAAAATTGTCGAGTTGTCACTTTTTGACATATGTCGGACTTGTCGGATTGTCAGCTTTATTGGATAGGGCCCAGGACCTCGCGCAGCTGCTACCGACGCAACTCCATGTGTCGCTGCATCGGCCGCGCGCCTGCGTTTCCTCGCGCCACCGGTACAGTGACGCGAGTACTAGGCAAGTCCAAGCTTGTCCAAGCTCTGCTTAGCTTGGGGTTAGACGGCGTTGGGTGAAAAAAAAGACAAATCAAACAAACAAGAGTTAACCTAGTGTCAGTGTTTTTACTGCCTGTGGGTTGACTTGGCTTCACATTCCGTCGAGAAATATCTTTCAGATATGCTTCATATAGGTATCTAGTTACTCATGAAATTACAACTTATTGTAAAATAGTGTGTGTTACTTGTTCTAACTTTCTCTTGCCTGTCTACTTTTCTTTGTGCTACCTTAGTACTGTCAGTGGAAACTTTGAATTGGCCTTCTTTCACTATTTGTATCCTAGCTGTAAATTTTCTTAAGAAATAAAATAAAATAAAAATAATATGTAGTCAAATTTAACCAAAACATTTGTATACTATAAAACACTGGTGCTCAACTGCATCTGGTACGACTGGAAGCTGACCTTACAATAGTAAAAAAGGCAGATGAGATGATAATTTACACAATAATTACCGAAGAACCTAAAGTAATAAGTTCGTAACTCAGCACCTAAACAACAAACTTTCAATAGAATCTACATTTATATTTTATTAGTTCTTAAAACTTTCAAGAACACAACGAAATAATCCCATGAATATCTGTCCAGCATTTCTCGTTACAGTTCCACGTTATTTTCCTATCATTGCACTGAGCTAGATTTTACATTTTAAATTATATTTAAGCTCAGCATAAGATTATACGTTAATCTGAGAGCGTGCTTTGCAACAATTTCAACTTGAACAACCTAAGGGTAGATTTTTCGGAGTATTCCCGTGTGAGCACCTATTTTTTGAGCACCTATGCATTTAGCACCAAAGGTATTCCCATTTCCCATAGGTGCTCAATAAATAGGTGCTCAGACGGGAATACTCCGATTTTTCAATGGTCAGATGACTTTTATTTAAGGAATCAAAATTTAATTTGAATGGTTTTCTAAGGATAATAATGTAAATTGCCTTATTTATTCTTCAGATAAATAAATCTAAACATTAAATATTTGCCCTAGAAAAAAATCTGAGTACTTTGTACCAGTGTTCAACTGCATCGAGTCAAATTAAATTACCGATCAATAAATACTGCTTGTTTCCTACACAATTAAATTGCGGCAAGTCTATCAGAAAATGCACAGTACCTAATTGTACGTGAAATTCATCACGAAATTACTGAATTGTTGAAACATGGCGCACTGTTTTGACTACGACCATTACTAACGTACTAATGACTATCATACCTGTAACAAAGGGGTCAAATACATGGTGCTTTTACTAAACTGAACTGGGATCTCAAATAAATAAAATTTTATAGAAATACTTACTTAAAGTCATGCATAAGAAAATTCAAGTTTTATTGCGACTAAAATACTCTTCATCTTTAACACTACATACTACATACTTCATCTTTAAGACACAAAATAGTGTCATAAAAAGTCAATATGTTGGGTTACAAGTAGTCTTGTCAGCCTGTAAGTTGGAAATAAAACATTCTAATATTCTAAGTCTAATATTTTTCGAACTTATGATATGTAACCCATTATCGTAAATGATGTAAGAGTGAGCTAGTTATCAAATGAGACGTCATTTGTCACCGTCATTGTCCATGACCTCGGTCACTGTCATAAGACGTCAAGTTAGTGTTACAATAAGGTGTTAAGGACGTCGGTTTAGCGTAACATGCTCCTGCTTGAAACTAAAAATTGAATTCATAAATAAAGCATTGAAAGGAAAGTAAGAGTTCACAAAAAAAAACATTATTTTTATTCGATTGTTTCTTTACAAAGAGTTTAAAGAATCAGGTAAATTTAACGATTTTTTCAACCATCTGTATTCATAATTATTTTAAAGGGGCAAAGATTTTGTTTTGTGGGTTTGTGACGTTCTAGGGGTAATTCCTAAAATCTACTCTGGACCGATTTTGAAAATTGTCAATGTCATAATAGCCGTTTAATTTATTTTTAAAACTAAGAAGGGTGGAGAGGAAGTTAAAGTTCATAATCCACCCAGACGAAGTTGCAGGCTGGTCATTTTATAGAATAATGAATACTATAAGATTTTCTATTTGATGGCAGTTACATTTTTACAAACGTAGTAAATAGTTTCAGAACGAAAATGGTTTCATTGCCACGCGCTTAGCTTATTAGCGCGTTGCTTGTACTAATTTAATTATCATACCATTGCCAACGTTTCATAATATCAGTAAATCGTTTAGAAAGAAATAATGTGGTCCCTTTAGCTTTTGTAGCATACAAACATATTATATATTATTGAATCTAATAGACAAAATATTTATTATGTGCCTTATTATTATTATTATTATTATTATTTTTTGTTATTTCTCGGAACCCTTGGGTTCCGGACCTTTGGAAGGCGTACGAGGGGCCGAAGCCAACTCGCAGAGGCCCTTTGTTGTTTTTAAAGAATTTAGGTACCAATCGCAGATTTTCCCTGTATGCACTAGACAAGTGCACCCAAGGAAAACCTACGACTGGAGTAAGACTATTGCAGAATATGGTAACAAAAGTACTGGACTATAGGTTAGGGTAGCTAAAATGGACTGGATACGTATAACTATGAAAGACTATGGCCCCTGCCTCATCAATGTTACATATACACAGATTAAATGACAGGGGGTGACTTGCACACTCAATAATGGGCCCTCTGAAACGGCCGCTAGCACATAGTGACGTAGCGACAAGAGGGCAACATGTCCTGAGGTGCTAAAGGAGTGGAGCGGCATTCCACGGCTATCAGGACAATCCCGGAAGTACGGTCAAGATCCCTACCAGCACCTTACTGGAATGCTTCCTTCCTCCGAGCACGTTTGCTCTTGCGAATCTCTACTCTAGCCGGCCAACTAAGGCGAGAAAGAGGTGGGAGCTCCGTTCCTCGACAGAGTTCACTCTAGCCGGCCAATCAAGGCAAGCCAGAGATGAGGAACAAGAACACTCCCGGGAGATCAGGTCCGTGGGGTCGCTACTGCCCAACAGCTCGCCACAAGCTGCCCTGCGGGGTTTATTATTATTATTATTATGAGCCTGTGGTGTCCCACTGCAGGGCAAAGGCCTCCCTTCCATTCTTCCACTCCTTCCTGT
The DNA here is from genome assembly GCA_921972225.1 of Euplexia lucipara. Classification (NCBI taxonomy): domain Eukaryota; kingdom Metazoa; phylum Arthropoda; class Insecta; order Lepidoptera; family Noctuidae; genus Euplexia; species Euplexia lucipara. The sequence continues at coordinate 34,911,256 of OV179142.1, forward strand.
CTTCAGCCACTTTTGGCCAATCCTTCAGAAAGGAGTCCAACTCGTCACGCCATCTCCTTCTGGGCCTACCGCGTCGCCGGCTCCTGCTGTCCGGGATCCAGTCGGCTGGTACCTTTGCCCAATTTTGTGGCGACATGCGGCAGATGTGGCCTGCCCAGTCCCATTTTAGTTTAGCGGCTGAGTTGCCTACGTGCCTTGTTATGCCTTATTTGTACAACTCATGTATATATTTGTATGTGGAGTTCTTTCCTCAAAAGACTATCTTGGACAATGGTCAGACCAAGATATTGTGTGCACTGTTAAGGAGACTGTCACTTCAGAGTTTATTTCCTGACTAGTTTGAAAAAAATACTTGTGCGATTTAAAGAAATAATTATAATTTCAAAGTCAAAGTCAAACCGTTTATTTCAATTACACCCATTACAGGCACTTTTGAACGTAATACTTACAAATTAAATAAATTAAGAGAATGATTCTAGTTATTTGTAGCTATAAATTTATAATGTTGCTTTTAAGATTATGTATATGTTAGGTGGGACACCGTTGCTTAAATACCGATAACATCAGCCTTTTGTACATGATTCTGAAGCCTACAGCGTTAAAAATTTTACGTTGTTTTTTTTCCAAATATTCACGATTCTACCAGATGTAATTTTTAAATCAAACTGGAAATAATCATGAGCTAATCATTATTTCTGTGTAATTTAATTAAATGACTCATTAAAATTAAATAAGTCACTTCGTGAAGGTAATGATATTATACTATTTTTATAAAAACGTAAAGTTTGTGAGTTTGTGACCGGTGTACAGGGAATCTTTAGATATATTGCACTGATTTTGACCAATGGAAAGCCACATTGTTTTATGTTATTTTTTTAAATTAAAAGGACTTGGAGGGAATGGTAAATTACGCAATGACAGTGCCAAATTAAAAAGATTATCAAGTAAAACTTAGAAATTAGTGTTGGCTAACAAAAATTAAAGTACGCCAAGTATTAGTGCCAAACTATAAAGAACATCAAGAAAAACTTAGAAATTAGTAATGGCGAAAAAAAATTTGACACTGACGGGTCCATGATCATGTCATGATCTGAACTTATGGTATCTGGACGTGCCTTAACATAATAAAAAGGGTCCAAAGAAAAACAAAACCGGAACACCCAGGCGCGGGCGAACATTTTATTTGTAGTTTGTTTTAGTGTACATAATTAATTTATGTTAATTCGTTTTATTGATTTTTTATCATCCTGGACATTAATACATAATTATGACCCATCCAGCCTGTGTATAAATTGCAATATTGTGTTGTTGTAGTCAGTGCGTTTCTGATTGTTTGTTGTCAGGTACAATAAACAATGAATACTGCACAAAGCACAAATACGAGACAGAAGGTTTTTAGACGTGTGACAAGCGACTGAATGCAAGAGTGACAACTACAATTATATATCCTGTTTTGTACCGACCGCTACTGTGCAAGTATAGGATAGAATAATTATTCTGCATTGTACAGACGCCAGCACATTAACCTACCTTAAACTGTTAAATTTTCCCAATTAAACATGAACCTTATTGTGTTTAGGATAACGTTAAAAACCTATCAAAGAAATTTGGCACATTGGAGTAGGTTGATGTGCTTGCGTCTATACACCAAAATAACGTATTAAATAATTGTGTTACAAACCTTTAAAATGACTTCAAAGAGAATGATGTATATATTAGGATGGTTATGTTAAAGTATAATTTTACTGAAAGCTTAATTCGAGTAAAAGTAATTTTCACACATATCATTCATTGCGACTCCCACTGTTAACTTTCTTATAGCCGTATCATTCAGTCAACAGGTTATAATTATTACTTTAATAGCTGTCTTTATATCATCAAGATGGCTCTGTAGACCTTGGTTCTCATGCACTACGTTTTAGGTTACAATCTAAGACAAGAACCTACCAATGTATCTTTTTATGCTGTGCTTTCTAAGTTAATCTGACATCTGTTTGCCTAAGAGATATTTCTCAATGGCATGTGAATGAGAGGCCCTTGGGTGGCTTAACCTCTGACTCCAGGTTAGACCCTAACCACATGATACGAAGACTAATATGTCTGAAATCACCGACTGGTTTTGAGGAAGCGTGGTGATTAGTGCAAATGAGAAGAGACCGTTGCCCCACAGTACTACAGTAACTTTTTGAGCTGTGGATATGTTGAAATCTGGTGACATGGTGTAATTTTGGACTTGGCTCCAAGTGTCACCAGATGCAGTTCATTGTTCAACAATAAAATTGTAGAAGAGACTGTTGCGACACCGCTATCTCGACATCCTACATCGCGGTATTAAAGTTATCCGCGCGATTTGAACGTATACAAGATCCCGACATTATAACCGTCGGACAGTAGTAGTTCACCAGACACTACATCCGTCTGGTTAGAAGATCCTGCCTTTTCCAAAGGGGGAAGACGTACTTCGCACCTTGTTCCTCATACCTCTCAAAGACTTTAGGTGTCTTCAAAGTGTTGACCATCTATTTCTACTTATGACCTCCTTTGTATTAACAGGAACCAAAGCAGCAGCTGGGATCCACACTAAGCACATACAACAGCTAAGGATTCCATTCGTGTACCAGCTCCTACCGCATCTGATGAATGACCCTAACAGCTTGAAGCCAGCATATCATATGACCGGTGGGCGTCATTACTCCTACATGGTCGTGGGTGTACCGACAGTGAAAAGAGACAAGGAGAGTTACCTAATGCTTACCTTGACTGTAAGTATCCACTGTAAATTATGTCGTCTTTATTTTCAGGGTTGACGGTTTTTTTTTTTTTTTGTATCTTTATTTAATAAAGTTAGGGGTTTTTGTCCAACAAGGATATGTCAAACCCATCATACCTTATATAGCACAGTAAGAACAAATTAAATTGACAAAATAAGTCAGTAACAACAATAAATAACAATAAGTAATAGTTTACTAAAAAGCTGCTGTTAAAAACTACATAATTTTTTAGCTGTCTCCGATCTAGGGTTTGCTAAAATACTCTGAATCAGTCCTTCATCCAGCCTGTTTAACTTTAATTCGTTCAGCGTTCAGCAGCGCGTCGCGCTTATCTTTATTTCGGACGCATTCCATCAGCAAATGCTGCACATCTTCGATTTGGTTACAAATTAAACAATTAGGAGAATTCGATTTTTTTATTAAGAAAGCGATTTTTGCCGATGGATAGTGTCCGGATCTAAGTCTAAGGGCTATTTTCACATAATTCCTACTTAGGTTAATGCCATCAAACCAAGGGACCCGAGGAAGCTTACCCTGTATGGTCTTATACCATATGCCCTTATCTTTTGATTTACTTTCATAAAGTTGTTTCCAATTGTCAAAACATACGGGTGACGGTTCGTTAACAACCTTGCCGCGGCTAAGCACGGGGCGGTGAGATTCAAAAGTATGAAAATGTACGAAGCACGCCACGAATCGCTCAAGCGGCGACTCGAGGCGTGTTTCATACATTTTCACTGACCGCTCGCCGCCCCGCGCTAGCCACCGCTCAGCGGCAAGGTCGTGAACGGGCTCTGATGCTATGGTAACAGAGGTACACCCCGCGCGGGATGCGGGACGAACTACACTCACGTTGATTGTGTCAATAAACTTAAAATCGATGAAGGTGGCGCACACAATTATTTATTGCATATTACATAATTATATAGAGGATTTTCCTCAGTTTGGACAAAATGAGGCCCCAAAGGACTGAGATTTAGTCCTAAAGGCTTTAACAGACTAGTGTCAATGTTAGTACTAAAACATTTAGTTTTTTGCGAGCAATACCTTTCTAATTTCAAATTATTTGATTTCTTAAAAAATATATAATTTTTTTTTGGTCTTGCTGACAATTTTGACTAAGCATAGCATCGTATAGTTTCGACCAAACAGCGAATGTGAGACATATTCCTAACTTGTTAAATGTTAAAATCAGTTGTAAAAATTAACGTGATACTAGATGAAAGTTTACCTTCTCAAAATTTCTTTTAACAGTAACAATCATGATTGCAGATTATTTTATTATTTTTATTGCAGATTATACAAACGTCTATGTTACATATGAAAATTACAAAATAAAAAGAACGAATATACAAATAAAATATTAAAAAAATAGTGCGCAAAACATAAAAGAAATTTATTTGAAGAAGAAATAAATAAAAAAATACAAAAAAAAAAACCTGATGCTGACTTTAATCATTTTAAGACTACTTATAAGATCCATTTCGATATTAAGACAAGACAAGCACTCTACAATAATAGTTCTTAAGTTGGCTTATTTATTTTTGCTTCTAAATTCTTACATTTGTAATTTAGTATCCATACTCTCGGTTATTAAGAAAGCGATTTAAGTACAGACGCCAGCACATCAAGTTACCCCAATGTGTCAAATTTCTTTGATAGTTTTTTCAACTTTATGTCAAACAGTATAAAGTTCAAATTCAATTGGGAAAATTTGACACATTGGGGTAACTTGATATGCTGGCGTCTGTACATTAAATTTCTACTATTTTCGTAAATATGTTTACTAATTGTATTACGAAAAAATACAGAATATACCTATAATAAAAATATTTTCCTTTAGTAGGTGGGTGAATTTTCGAGCGTTTCAACCGTCGTCATTACCTTCCCCTAAATGTTAAGGGAAAAGAATGTATTTTATGGAATATTTTAGCCATTTCCAGATTCTGGTTCTTAAACAGATTCTGAGAATTGCTGAAATATTGCATTAAATTTATGTCTGTTTCATTAACATTTAGGGGAAGGTAATGACGGCGGTTAAACGCTCAAAAATTCACCCAGGTTTTGAACTTATTTGTCTTAACTTTTCCATCTTTTTATTAAGTCTAAGGAAGTCATTAAAAATATTATAGTCTTAGAAATAATCTTAACTGAAATTTCACAAACATTTTGACAGCACCTCGTTAGCGGACTGTCTTCGGCTGATGTCAACAATACTCTCATTGCCGTCATGGTCGGCGAAACGGACCTCGAATACGTGATCAAAACGGCTCGACAAATAGAAGTGATGTAAGTATTGAAATTAATTAATTAATCGTTCTCAAATTGTTGCCTTGGCAGGTTATGAATCTGTACCTTTTTCTCCCGGGTCTGGTGTTCCACAGGGCTCTAAGTTGGGCCCTTTGCTCTTTTTGGTATTTTTAAATGACCTTTTAGATTTAATAAATTGTAATTGTTTAGCATACGCCGATGATTTAAAAATATACTGTAGGATATCGGACCTGAGTGATTGTGCGAGGCTTCAGAGAGATCTTGATGTCCTTCAACAATGGTGTTTGAATAACAGAATGGCGCTCAATGTTAAAAAATGCCAGACTATTACGTTCACTAATAAAGTGAATTACATTAAATTTGATTATCGTATTGACGGATCGGTATTGACCAGAGTGTCGGTCATACGTGACCTAGGGGTACTCTTCGATACATCCTTATCATTCCGCAATCATATCGAAAATATAGTTAGTAAGGCTAAGAGAATGCTTGGCTTTATTATACGTATGTCAAAACCTTTTCGTAATAATATTAGTATTATTTTACTCTACAACGCACTAGTAAGGAGCTCCTTGGAATATTGTTCCACTATTTGGTCCCCCTATTATACAAGTTATATTAATAATGTGGAATCTGTTCAGGCCCGTTTCGTCAGGTATTTATGTGTGAAGAATGGGATTCGAAGAGCTATACCTGATTACAATGACAGGTTAAGGCACTTTAAAATGATTAGCTTAAATGAAAGACGTAACCATTCCGACTTACTAATTCTTCATAAAATTATAAATGGTTCCATAGATGCACATTTGGTAAACTATTTTAACTTTCGGTCCAGCCAACGTAGTAAGCGTCATCATCGTATCTTTGAATTGCCTACATCCACATTGAACACCACATTTAATAGCCCCCTAACACGTATGGCAAGGCAATATAATGAACGATCTAAACGGATTGATTACCCCATTGATATTTTCTCCATGAGTTTCGCTTCATACAGACGTTCCGTACTTAAACCATGTGATGAGTTTATGTCTAAGTAGTTCAAATTGGTTTGGTTTGTTTTTGTAGTGATCTAGATTAAGCCCTACTAGGCACACCTTTTATTGTTGTCTCTAATGTTCATTTAAGAATGTCATGCATACCTGTTATTTGCATGATTGCTAAAATGTCAATTTTTGTTGTTATCTAATTTGAATTGTAAGTGATTGTGCTGTTGGTGTGCTTATTATAAATAAATAAATAAATAAATAAATAAATAAATAAATCTGAAAATACAGTAATAATTTACCTATGTGTATAATATTGCTATTGATTATCCGAACTACACAGATCTTAATCATACCTCAGTGGTGCAACCTACAGTTAACAAATTTTGAGTGAGGTTTAGTGGGAGTAATGTTTTGTATTTCTCTAAATGTGTCCTTGATTTAGTTTCATTACGAAAAGGATGCCTGATTTTGGCATTTTCAGTCCTTAGTGCTCTTTCGTTAAGTGTACACCTCAAGTCTCATCATTATGACTTTGTTTAAAAATCCTCTGCATCTGCACAGTTGAAAAAATGCTCACTACTTCTATATGTTGTGCTATACATATAACACATCAACATACTGTTTTTCATAAATTAATCAGACTCTAAGAAAGTGCTACGGACTTGGGTAAAAGTGCAAATATGCAATTCTTACTTTTTAAAATAATCTATCAAATAGCATATTAAGGTACAATTAAATTGCTTATAAATCTTAAAGGCTAGATCGAAATTAATTATTAAGAATATTGTTCTTACTAATCTATATATGTAAAAATGTTATGTTGGTTTGTATACGCTTCAAAAACTCAAAAAGTTCTGCACCGATCGAGCTGAAATTTTAGCATGATATATATATGTATATATATATTAACCATTTAATCACAATGTGCCACAGCGAAGCGTGGCAGGGTACAGCTAGTATTGTATAAAATACTACTTATTTTTTTTGTTAAATTGTAAAAACATTTCTTTCCTAATAAATTTTATAGTACGTTATTATCTTATGGAACAAGAAAACAATGCATCTAAGGCGTGGCCGTCTGTGAGCTAAAGCCATTTAAATTACTCTCTACTCATTCTAATGCCCAGACTATGACGTAGATCTCAACAAAGGAAGACATTTTGATTATCACTTTTTACTAAAGCTCACTCTTTTGTGCTCTGAACTCTAGCACTAGATCAGGGAAGGATATAACGAAATTGGAGATGAATATGAATATGGCAGTAGAAATAATTTAAACTGCATTCGCGAATAAGTTTGCAACTGGCTTCAAGCACTAAACTATGAAGAGACAGAGATGTTAATAAAAAATCTATACGATAAGTAATAATTCACACACACTCAAACTCCTACACTCACATACATACACACTCATGCATACACACACATAAAAATTTTGTTGAGGCTTCTTCTCTTTTTAATATACCCTTTTCTAAATATTTTGTTTTGATCCATTAGAACCGTCCCATATTATGATTGCAATGAATGTTACTCTGATTTGAATTCATCATGTAAGAGCACTGGTATCTGTAACACAAGTTAAATTTTACCTTTGGCACCAGAGTTCAATATCCTACTTACTTAGTCTGTAAGTTGAACTATACAACATAACATACCAAGCGAAGGTTTGGGGAAAAGTGTGTCTATAGTATACAAGGTACATTAGGGACATAAAACAAATTCGGACACCATGAGATGTCTACATCATCCTGGAGACCCCAGCGTTGAAATTTTGGTATGCTATCCCTTACTTCCAAGTTTTGTTCTTGCTGTTCTTATTACTTAAATCTGTATTAAGTCGTGATTTCTGTCAAAACCAATGAGTTTAAAAATAAAGAAGTGACGAACTTATTTTATAACAAAAAATCTCAAACGGTTATCCAGGAATGATTTATTTCATTTAAATACAGTTTTTTCACATTTTCCCCATCTGAAAAATAACGTAAGAATTTTAAGGGGTCCAGAATTATGTACAAAACCCATGGCAACCAGTATGTGCAACTATGTCACTTCCACACTTTACTTGTATTTCGCGCACTTTATTTTATTTAGGGTTGCACCCTATTTAATTAGATTTAGACTATGATTGTAGTCTAAGTCTAATGAAATAGGGTGCGACCCTGTTGGCATTCAATCCAAACTCCGGGCTGCCACTGCTTATTGGTGATGAAAATACCAGAAAAAAACACTACATTTATTTTTATCAGACCATTCGCAACTGAAAAAGAAGTAAAAAAAAAAATCATGCGCATAGTCCTTCATTGAATAAACTTTGAAACAAATCTTAAAATAAAACTAATAAGCGTATTCCCGATACGTCTGTAAGGCTCGGCGGCGAAGTTAGATTTCCGTTCCGGTAGAGGGTTGAATGTATCGACACAGGTACCTATTGCTCTAGAGTCTATTCTATATATCTTTTGTTCGTATTGGCAGTCGGCACTACGGGAAACACTATCCAACTTTGAGTTAACGGTGCAGTATTGTAGCTTGACAGTTTGATACCTACTATACTGGAATAGAGATGAATTTTGCAAGAATTATTAGTCTTATTTTGAGAATGCACTTTAGGCTTTATGGAACAAAAAACTATGAACTCGTTTACCGAGGAAAGTTTCGGAATTAATACATGAGTTCTATTCTGTAATTATCACCCGTGAAAATGTAGGTAAAGTAAAAGCGAATTGAGCTGTCCTTCAGAAATTATTTTTCTTGATTATTGAGATCTTTTTGAACCGTCTGTTTGAGCCGTGTTTCCGATAAGAAACTTACTACTCCTAAGTCTTATTTATATCCTGCTATTCCCTCTTAACAGGTTTCCGAAGCACGTAGAAAATGGTCTTATAGAAGTCATATCGCCGTCAGCAGCATACTACCCGGACTTTGACAATCTTCCCGTGATCCTGGGTGACTCCCGCAAACGAGTGAAGTGGCGCACTAAGCAGAACCTGGACAACATCTACCTGATGGCGTACGCACAATCCAAAGGCACCTTCTACCTGATGCTAGAAGATGACGTCATCGCGAAGAATAACTACGTACAGGTGAGTTTGATCGACGGTATATACTTATTGACAGCTCGCGTCCTAAAATTGTAACGCATTAATAGTTACCGAAATGAGATTTGTTTGGTGAACTTTTCTTGTACTGAGTTTTTTGAATACGTATTATATGAGAATATAAAGTGAGCATTATACAGGGTATTTTTTTTATCACCAGCCAAATTTTCACGGGGTGTTCTAACCATGAATATGAATACCTACATTTCACTAAGCAACCATCTCGGAAATCTCTAAGAAAGAATCAGCTGTTCCATACATTTCGGTCGAATACCTATTGAACTTTTGTATGCAACAGTAAGTATTTTTTTCGAGATAACCGACTTGGTCCCGTAGTGAAAGTTGTTCATATATGAGTAGAACATCCTGTGAAAATTTGGCTGGTGATTAAAAAATAACCCTGTATATTTTTCTCAGTCTTCCACTGTTCTTTTCTCATCAATTTTGTTGCGGGGTCGAAGATGATTTCAAAACAGTTGGCTTTTGACTCGATGATTTTAAGTGGTCACCACGGTTGATTCTGGTTTTTAGAAGATGCAGTGTATTAATGTACTTAGAACATTCATGTGGTGGGCTTGTACCAAACTACTTTTTCTTTAATTAATCTTAGCTTAGTAAGCTTGGGTTGTGGTCAAGTGTTAGACAGACAGCCCAGATTCTGACTACTTATACCTAAGACGGTTTTAATACACAGAGGCCAACAGAATAAAAAAGAATGTTTATTTGGGAAAATTTTACAGTTTGAAGAGGCTTGTGTGTCTGTATTGATGATGATATTTTTAAATGGTTGCTTTTAAATTCTTACACTGGGTCATCTGTAGCCTTGCTCTCGGTTACAGGAAATACTGTGTAAGTAGATTAAATTTTCTACTTTTTTTCGCAAGCATGTAAGTTTTATTGTATTGCGAAAAATAGCAAGAATACATTAAAAGATGTATGTGCTTAAATTTTAATGTGTTTGCTTTCTTAAAATCTTTTTTTTTTTAGTTTTTTTATAGGTACCGAACATTCAAGGATTAACCTCGAATTACTTTAATACCAATAGCTAAGATTTACTTGGGTTTTATATGAAGTATTTAAGAAATAGTATAATGTTTATAATAAATTACTATTGATTATTGAGTTATATTGACAGATTAAACAAACGCCATACTTACCTCGTTTATATTCCAGGAAATCAAGCAGTTTACCGCTACTACCACCGTGGCCAACCCTAACTGGTTCTTCATCGAGTACTGTCATGTCGGAGGTATTGGCAAGCTGTTTCGTTCGGCGAACCTGATCCACTTCGTTACCTACGTGCAGTTGTTCTACGTCAACATGCCCATCGACTGGCTTCTTGAGAGTTACCTGGCTGATCGGATGTGCACCATTATAAAGACCTCGGTAAGTGTTACCTACCGTGTTTTTAGTTGGTATTGAGTAGATTTGACTCCTGCTGGTCGATCCTGGAAAAAATACCCCGCGTTAATGTCGATTGTTCCCAACGAGTCGCACTGTAACGTATGGAAAAGTCGTGACAGTGTGACTCGTTGGGAAACAACAATCCCAACCAGTCACATCACTCGATAGGACAGCTTTTTGTTGTTTGTTGAAAAATTAAAAGTTGTACTGTTACTCGATAGGACAACTTTATCACTTCATGCGAAGAGTGCGACGCGTTGGGAACAAAATAGTCTGTAAATAGTCTGTCGGCTAAGGCCGCGTACCCACTTTGTCGTGACGACAGATTGCCGTGCAGTTTACGACGTGATCTCAAATAGGACGGTACGATTGACTGTCGTACACGACTTTTTTTTTGCTGTGACGACCAATTTGTCATGACAATGGGATAATGGGAAAGGCTAAAGAGGATAGTCATCCATCAGTATATTAACTAATACGTCATAATAGGAACGTGGCCTAATAGATGATAAACTTAGTAGTTTTTGGCAATGACTCAGAAATACTTGAAACAAAACAAGTACAAAACCGTACATTCTAGAACGCTGCAACCGGACCTTTTAGTTGAAGTGATTTTAGTGTACGGAGATCAAATCCCACTAGCCACTGCAACACAAATTCATATGATTGTGTTGTGAACCAGTGTGGATACACATATTTAGCTAATTAATCAATTAATTTATTAATAAGGCATCGATTACACTGTCAAGGTTCAAGAGACGTGGGATACAAAACAAAATACCCTGAAAACTGAGAAATGTTATCCAAAATAATAATAAATCCTAACTAGCTAAAAAAGACTAATCTCTTATGCACGAGGTTGTGGTTCAAATCCAAGCGAGTACCACTGTGGCTATTGGCATCGAAATTAAAAACGTGGTGTGTGAAAGCCCTACCTAAGGTTTATTTTTATATAAATTCAAAAATGGCCTAAGTATATTTACTTACATCATTATGACATTTGTTTCAGAAAAAGTGCGCTACTGCAAAGGAGGCGATTCGGCCGAAATTCAAGTCATCACTATTTCAACACATAGGTCTTTATTCTTCGCTAAAGGGAAAGATACAAAAGATTAAGGTGGGCACGCTTTTATTTATCATAATATCTGTGCTGTTTACTGGCTGTCTTCTATCCTCTTGAACCTATTTATATGTTTTTTCTGTGAAAACTTTTCATTGGCCTTGCATTGTGTATTCACTCTAACTTATTTTTAACCCCCGACGCAAAAAGAGGGGTGTTATAAGTTTGACCGCTATGTGTGTGTGTCTGTCTGTTTGTCTGTCTGTGGCACCGTAGCGCCCAAACGGGTGAACCGATATAGATGCGGTTTTTTTGTACCTAGCTGTTAGTTTTCCAAACAAACAAAAATAAAATAAATAATTTAACAATAACAATATTCCACCTCTTGCACACAGCGCCATCTTGGTGCAAACTAAGCAAACTTTTGCTATGAGTACTACTAGACAAATAGTAAACACAAATTTATATATTTCTAAATACCTACTACATAATATTGGCAAATTACACCCAGACACAGAACAAATAATCGTGCTCATCGCACAGACATTTGTCTTGGGTGGGTATCGAACTCACGTTCTCGGCCATAGCAGTCAAAGACACTAACCAGTAGACCGATTGGCCAGTAATACACAGGACAAATAGGAAATGGATAGTCAAAGAATTATATAATAAGTACGAGCACATTGAGTTCTTTACCTTGTACCTACTACACAAGTAATACTTTGCCAGAGCTATGTACCGCAGTTACGGTACTTCCTTGTGATGTAGGTGAAGTGAAGATGGAGTTAGCTTTCATTTCATACTATGGTTAGGATTTAACAACTCAATTTACGTGCCTTTATCGCTTTGTACAGAATAAACTGACGAGAAAAGGAACCTAGAACACGATTTCAAAAAGAAGAATGGCGTACTTGTTTGTGAATTGGGACCCATTGATATAAGACTCGTACATTATTGAAACTTAGTACCACTTCTAGAACTACTTATACAAAACTAGTACAAATGAAAATGGATAGTCAGCTGTAAAAGTTGGAAGAAAAACGTTAGGCAAAGTAGAAGATTATAACCTAAAAATCTAAAAGTTGAAAATATCTGTGTACTATAACTGTAACTTGGTGACTATAGTGACCTGGCTAAAACTATAGATGAATGATGTCTTTAAGCATAGCCTAGATTAATCGCAGAACGCTTAAGACTTTTGAAAAAAAACAATGGAATGACACGTAGCACTAACAGCAGCCTCAAACAGCAAACGCTCCAACTTACGTTCGCACTAAAACATGCTAGCGTTGTAATATTTTTTATTAAAAGACAAACTGCCAAACGCAAACGTCCACAAGTGTAAGTAGGTGATAATAGTTATAAATACAGATTCCAGACCTTTAATGAGAAATAACATTGAGAAAACCTCAATAACACACTCCCCGTCCCGGGAACCAAACCAAATGTTTGATGGTAGTGTATACGACCTCTTTATCAATAACTTTTCTATTAATATGACTAGCCTGTTGGTCTAGTGGTTAATGGCCTTGGCTACTTTGCCGCAGGTCGCGGGTTTGATTTCAGTACAAACCAAATGTGTCATGAGCACGATCATTAATTTGTTCTGTGTCTAGGTGTTCATCTATACTTACATTATAAAAAGACAAAATTTATAAGTTTGTGTCGTATAGGGGATTATCTCTGGATCTTCTTAACTGATTTTGAAAATTCTTTTACCAATAGCAAGCCACATTATTTACAAAACTAAGAGGTGGAGGTAGAGGTTATGTTAAAGTACAAAATGCACGCGAAAGAAGGCGCGGGCGAAGTGCTAGTCTATAATCTATACTAATACTAGCTGTACCCCGCCACGCTTCGCTGTGGCACATTGTGATTGAATGGTTAAAAAAAAAGGGAAAATGACGTGTGGCACTCGGTGACTGCCTCCTCTCCCCCTTCCTGCCCCTGCCCTTCCCCTCCCTTCCCTGCCTCTCCCTCCCCTCTCACAATCGCCCCCCTCCCGCTCACACAATCTCCCCCTCCCGCTCACACAATCTTCCCCTCTCCTCTCACAATCTCGCCCCTCCCCTCTCACAATCTCCCCCCTCCCCTCTCACAATCACCCCTCTCCCCCTCCCTCCCTCTCACGATTCCGCTCCCACACCCCTACCTCTTGCCTCTCCTCGTGATATTTCAAAAACTCATTAAAAGTTCTGCTATGACTATTAAAAAGCAAGGGTTGGTGATAAAAAAGTGCAAATTTAGAGTTGTATGTAGTTTTTGATGCCACATAATAAAAAAATAAAAAAAATAAAAATTATCAAAAAAATAAAAAAAATAAAATTTGGGGTGAACACCCCTTATCACTTACAGGTTAGAAAAATAGATAGTAGCCGATTCTCAGGCTTACTGAATATGCATAAAAAAATTCATGAGAATCGGTCAAGCCGTTTCGGAGGAGTATGGGAACGAACATTGTGACACGAGAATTTTATATATAAGAAGATTATAAAGAGGAAATAATGTTTGATTGTTTGTTTGCATTGAATGGGCTCCGAAACCACTAGACCGATTTGAAAAATTCCTTCACCGTTGGGAAGCTACACTATCCTCGGGACACATAGGCTACTTTTTTTATTTTATTTTTTCCCACGGTAACGGGACCTATGCGGGTGAAACCGCGGAATATCTGCTAGTTTAGAAATATAAGTTAGTATGTTTAATAGTTGTCTAGGGTTTATTCTCACCCGTACGCAAAATACGCGCTTGGTCGTGGAGTTGCGGACTCCTGCGCATTAAACCTAACCTAACCTAACCTAGATAACAAGTACTCATAGCAAAAGCTCGGCTTAGTTTGGGACTAGACGGCGTTGTGTGAAAGTTTTGAAATATTATTATTTTTATTTAATTTATTTATTATTTTTATTTATTTATTGTTAATTAAAACGGCACAGGTCCAATGACATTAGTTAACATAGAATTATAAAAAATAAATATTAATAACACAAGCACAATTTTTTATTATTAGAAGATGTACCTAGTAACAAACATTGAAAAGAGTATGCTTAGATGGTTTGGTCACGTTGAAAGGATGGATGAAAGGCGACTAACGAAAGGTATTTACAAGGCAGATGTAAGTGGGAACGCCGGGAGGGGACGCCCTAGAAGGACATATATAGACCTTATTGGTGAGGTTCTTCAGAAAGTACAGGTGCGTAGTACTCGCAACCGGCGTGTGTGTATGACAACATGTATGAATGTAAACGAAGCAAAAGAAGTATTTAAGAATCGTAGCATATGGCGCTCTGTAGTTTCTGCCTACCCCCTGGGAAAAAGGCGTGAGTTTATGTATGTATGTATGTAAATATTAATAACATGAACATGTAGGTACATGACTGTGCAATACAATTCATAACCGTACAAACCGGGCAGGTTATCTACCATCCATTATTGTTAGTAGATAATTCAAACGTACGCAAATTATCTTTATTATGTTCCTAGACTTTTCATTTCCATTATAATATTATTGTTTTATGGAAATGACTTCCAACGGAGCACATCCTATACACCCCTATTTTTTATTAGTATCTACAAAAAAAAATTGGTCTGTATCCGTACCTGTTTACTGATCATATTTTCGTAATCAAAAGTAAAAAAAAAAACAAAGTTCAATTTTTTATTATTTAGTAAAACTTAGGCGGAGCATGCTTGAGCGAGATCATGCGAACATGAGCGAGAGATGATGATTAATGAATTCTACTATGTCATGAAGAGCCTGTACAATATTTCCATAAATTGTGTGACTTTTTCGATATAAACAAACACTAATAAGTTTGCTGTTTATGGATATTATTAAGTAATTGATACTTTACAAATATAATGAGAAGACCGTCTAGAATAAGACCTTCAAGTATTTGTACTAATTAAAAATTAGTGGTGTATAATAAACAAAATTGATTTGTGTTTTTGTAATGCCAATATAACAGATTTTATCTGCACATGCAATTTTACAGTTAAGAGCGGCCTCGGAAACTCCGTTCCGCCTTAGAATCAATTATTTATTATTATTTAGTTTTTTTAGTTTACGTTAGAACGTTTTTTTTGTCTAGATCTGTTTGTTAGGGATAATCACCAACGGCTGAATTATTTTTGACGAGATTTTGGACAGTGGCTGGTAGTTTAGGCATTATGGAGTATATTAGAATACTTTCATTTTAAAATAAAATTACGGTTCCATGCAAAACAATAAATTGTTAAATTCTTCTTGATTGAAGTCGTGGAAAATAACTAGTTTAAAAAAAATAGCAACGTTAGGAATTTTACTTATATTAAATTATGAGCCTTCAGTTTCGAATGGGCTCCTTGAGAACATTTTAGTTTTTAGTCCCTCATCTAGATTACAAGCAAATATTCAACATTGTTTTACTATTTCCGCGAAATAAAAAAAAAACGGCGGTATGTGTCGATTCAAAATGTCGCATGACGTCATTAACTCTTAATCGAAACAGATGGAACTCTGTTTCGATTAAGAGTTCGAAAAAATCGTAAATTAGATAAATAATGAAAAAAAAATACTTGTCTATCATTTTTAAATCTAACTGAAGTACTTATTATATTTTGATGTTCATATCCTGTCAAAAACTATATAATTTGTTGTTTCTTCTCTTTTAGGACACGCAATTTGGTCCAGTCCCAACGTTCTACCCGCACACGAAGAATCCGCCTTTACGAGTGGCTAAAACCGATATTCCGATACATTCCGGTCATGGCTTGAAGGAGGCTTACAATGGGCATTCATTCTTCTGGGGCGAGAAGCCGAAGAAAGGAAATTTTGTGGAGTTTTGGTTTGAACAACCATTCTATCTCACTCAGTAAGTTACTATTAAATCACTTGAAAAACTCTTCTTTTGAAAAACTAAAGGGTCTGATTTCTAAGAAAAATATTTACCAATAATGGACTTAACAGAAATCTGCTAGATTGCAGCACCATTTACAAGGTCTTGTGATCAGGTACTCACTCAAACACACATACAAAATTTTATCCAAATCAGTATATGAGAAAACGTTAGGTGACATATATAAGGAAAACATTGACCATTTATGGTAAATATGTTTCTGAGAAATAAGACATTTTTTTATAATGTAGCTACTTTTTTAATAGACTATTGAATATATTGCTACTTTCAAAAGCCATATTCGGCCATTACAACTTTTGGATAATATTTAGATGAAAACCACCATGATGATAAAAGAAGGTTGATTTATGATACGGCGGGACCATGATATCAAATCATTATCTGATTTTCACATTTTTAATAAATTCACCAAATGTTTAACAACCGTCGCTAATTTAAATCTCTTTTTCAGCTACACTTTCCGTAGTGGGAATGTGGAACATATTAAAGATAGGTTCTATGATACCACTGTTGAAGTACTCTCGGCTAGACGCAACAGCAACTTCACAAAAATTGGCAGTTTCGATGAATTTGGTCTCGCTGAGGGGGAAACGGTTACTGGACCTATCAATGCGATCCGGCTTAAAGTGAATAGCAACAGCAACTATTGGGTCATACTCAGTGAGGTAAGGTCTTTTTTTTTAATTTTATAAACCAGTGCTTGACTGCAATCCCACCTGATGGTAAGCAGAGATGCAATCAGTGATGGTGAAGCGCACTAGTTTATTAAGAGCCTATTCACTCTAGCCTTGAAGACACCGAAATAATAATCGGACGGGAAGACCGCAGCAGGCAAGTTGTTCTAGTCCTTCGATGTACGCGGTATAAACGACGAAGCGAAACGCTTTGTCCGAATCGTGGGAGTGCCAACGATGTAAGGGTGGACACTCGCCGTACGCCGGGTTGTCCGATGGTAGAAAGGTGATGGCGGAATCAAGTCATGTAATTCCCGTGCACACTCTCCAAAATGTATCCTATAGAAAACCGAAAGGCTAGCTATCCTACGCCTATGCTCAAGGCTTTGCAGATTGGTTCTAACCAAATCTGGGTCACCAATAAGCCTCTTCGCACGCCTCTCCACTGAGTCCAAAGCTGCTAGATGACATCTGGCAGCACCAGCCCATATGTGGCTGCAGTACTCCACACACGAACGGACCTGCGCTTTGTGTTTTTCTTGTATATCTGATAACTTCTTTTAATCTATGACAGCGATGTGCTTTCCACAATAAAAAATTGAGTCTAGAGTCTGCAACGTTCATTTAAAGGTTGAAAGTTGTGTACAGATTTTTTTATATGATATTATTTTTTACTAAAACCGTAGAACTGCGTTAGAGTGTCAAAGCTAAATTAACCCAAATTACCACATTAAACATTAACATCGTGAAACATCTTAAATATATACACGCATACACATAATTTAACATCAGGCTTCCGGCGCAACACTAAATAAATTTGCCTACTTAAATTAAAAACTAAGAAACAGTTTTAGTTAATACCTGTTATTACCAAGTAAATGAATAACAAATCTCAATTAAAAAAACTAACCAAATGATATTATATGGTCCAACTGTTGACTGAAATAAAGGAATTGATACCAAATAATCAGTGAGATAACAAAAATAAACACCAAAAGCCAAACGTCTATAGATACACTTTTTATAATAACTCTCCAACACGTTGATCGCATCTTCGCCGAAACATGCGAATAATAGTTAGTATCATCTGACCCAAATTCTTTCGGGCGATCTCCCAAAATATTCGGTATTCGTCATCGTACGATTTCGTTCATAGAGTGATACTAGAAAAAAATTGGCGAAGTCAGCGACATCTGTGCTCCTTTGTGTTAATCAATTCCCATTAGACGTTAGTTGTATGTGGCGGCAAAATTGTAGAACAAAATATTAATTCTCATTAATAACTACATTTTAATCGATTAATCTGAATGTAGTGTCAAAAATAACGTAATGTTGTATTTTACGTCTTAGTGCTTCTTACACCAATTTCGTTTTATTATTTCAATATATTGCCACGAGTATTATTGTTTTAATCAATACTTCTAGGATTTTTTTCAAAACAGAAGTTCTATCAAATAATAAAGGATAGAAGTGTGTTATTTCATACTAATATGATCCGCTATATTTACATCACAACGAACTCTATACAGCAAACTATTAAAATCGTAAAAAATTCAATGATAAACAGAAAGCCTCTTTCTTGCCAGTGTGCATAATTATCACAAAAGAACTACCTATTTAATTTTGTTCATTGTTTTTACAAAAATAATGTTTAACGTTATACAAGCAAAAGGTTTTTGTAAAAGGTCGATGTTTCACTATCTCTGTTATTAAGCAGAAAAATAAACTCAGAGGTCGCAGTTCCTATAACTGTACAAAGTGACTCTCTAGTACTTTTAACTATTCTCTAATACGATACAAAGCACGGTATTTAATAACAATGTTTTTTTTACTTTAGATCGAGCTGAAGGAATATGCGCCCGAGGTGTCAGATAGGTGACAGATAACGAATGCATCGTGGAAGAGGATTCTGCGCAACCTGGTCTAATCAACAAGGTAGGAGCGGCCATCGAAACTTAAACATCAGAAAATATAGGCTGGAAAATATAGGCAGGAAAACCAATCTCTCTAGAACATAAGGCTATTTATTAATTGTCTAATAATATCAATTATAATTATTCAAAACGTATACTTAAATGTAATCACACAAATATATACAACGTAAATTAAATTTTTACAAAAAAAAATACATAAATATAATCGTAAATTTATTAATATTACTCAAACTTATTCGATCTTGAATTCGATGCTTTCGAATCGAGAAAATTAAAGTCAAGTGTCTTCCAATACCGAGAGTAAGGACAGAGATGCTGCGCTCTCGGGTTAATTGTTAGTTTAGTAACCTCTTCGATTAATAAATCTATAGAGCTTCAAGTGGTGCTATGATCAGTAGCTAAGTCTCGCTTGAGGCTATCTTATAATCAATCACCATTTCGGCTTATCGTCACCTTTATAATAAGGTTTTACTCTCCATTATTACCATAAACGTTGTAAGTAAGAAAATGTTTGACTTTTTAACAGTCCTTGTTTCACTTTTTCTCTAGATGTAGGCGGCAGTTAATTTACTCTTATTAAACTTAAACTTATATCAAAGTTCTATATGTTAATTATTAGGTGTACATTTAGAAAAAATACAGACATTTTAGTGAGCCAAGTAGATTTAGGTTTAAAAATGCGCTGCAATGCGCTTTGTAAAATATGAAGAATTTTGTGTATCTAGGACAGAGATTTACATTTCCAGGCCTGGAAAAGCGTTAAGCGCTTCAAGGGTGCTGAGAACTGAACATCCCTTTGTATTTCTCTCTTAATGGAATTATTGCTGCTTCTATATATAATATTCTGCCACTTAGTTTAGCTTTTCTTATGGTTTTTGACTATTATCTATTTGAATTGATTTTATACACCAAGTTCAGATTGAACACAAGTTTTTTGTACTATTAGGTTTGTCTGCATCGATAATATAATTTGGTGCTCCTTTGCTAGACTAAGTACTTGCCGTAGCTGCTAATCTCAAAATAGACTAGCCACTACTGTGAAAATGGAAGTACACAAACAAAGGAGCACCTAGTTGTTTACTACGACGAACTGGGAAAAATCTGTAAGTAGGATCGACTTTTTTACTTGCATTCTGAAACATGGGGGCGTCGATATCTTATGAAAGGTACGGCCATAGACTGAACTAGACTGACGAAATCCTTGGAAATCTATCGTTATGGACCATATTATCACTGTGCTACGTCGTGTTTCATCCTCACTGCTGTAATAATATATTACAATGAATGTGACTTCGGACAATATGGCGCTTTTTGTGCCTTTTATGGGAATAAGGATAGTCATGGAAAGATGAGGCTGTAACATTTAAATATATATCTACTTATAATAATTATGATAATTTAATTTTAAGGTTGTTTTTTAAATGGATATCTACTTTTTATTATTTTATAATTTACGTTTGCATAGGATTCGGTACCTAGTTATAAAAGAGATGAAGAATAAATATTATAATCTGTGTCTTACTTCACTTACTCTTGATGTTGTAACAGATTATGGTACATTCTTAGTAATAGGGCTGTTATCAGACATATGTAGAATGTAGATGCTTATTACCATAAATGGTTTACATGCAGGCGGTTTTATCAACGAAATATTACTTATGAATCATAGATAGATAAAAAAATATCTTAATTGTTATTTGTAGGTTAACTTCATTATTAAATGATATGTAGGAACACATTCATAAAATCAATCATTACCACATTTATTGTGTTCTTTTAATCATTACTCTTTCATATAAACGTAGAAATAATAAAAACATTATAAATAGTTATCTAACATTATCATTCAAAGTATTTTTAGTAAAAAAACTTACCAAAAAACCAAAAAAAAAATTAGGTTAATACAAAATCTGTAAATACATATTTTTTTACAAATCGGATAAGTTAATGTAACTTAAATTAGGGTGAAGGTACGTAGTAGGTAGGTTACGTAGAAAGATTATTCGAAAATAATTATAAGTAGGTATGTTAAATTCATTTGACATCGATTTTGTTTCACAATACTCGTAATAGGATGAAAATATTTCTATTGATTGTTGTATCAACCCTTCTTAAGATAAAACTGATCCGATATATGCAAGAGAGAATATTATGCAATCCTCTTTACTGACTACACTCCATCAACATCTTAATCTGTCCTTGTCCCATGTTATTTGGGGTCGGCTCAATTCGTTTTTCTCTTGCATTGTCTTCGGTCATTAAAATTTGTTCTTTCTCCCATCTCACACAACCCATCAATCTTTTCTTTTGTCTTCCTCTTCCTCTCCAACCATCTACACTGACCACTCTACTTGCCCATTTATTAAGTAAAGTACCGCTTGCTTGCTACTACTGGAGGTCTTGCTCCAATTTATTTAGGGCTGGTCAAAGCATTTCGTTTTTTCATACATCTGCCGTCATATCAATTAAATAGTTCCCTCTTTTCTAGCCATTTCACTATCTAAAATATCCATCATGTCAAATATAATTAACTATGGCTCTCATCTTAAAACTACTTATGTACTTGATTAAATTTTAATAAGGCTTGTTTCACACGTACCACAACTACTCCACAAACAATAACATGTGCCCGTACACTTCTTTGTACGACAACGAATATGTTCTGAGTATGACTCACATGGAGCCAATTATTAAGCTTAGTTCAAACGTGTGGGCAATTATGTTACAACCACATTGCAACCACATCGCAACCACTATCGCAACCACCAGTGACACCGCGGCATCCTGCAGTCAGTTTACATTTGCTTGACTTTAGTAACTGTTATGTAATCGTATATAGGGTGACTGGTAATTAGTGACCGATACTTAAACACGTGATTGTACTCATGAATACGAATAACTTTCCCAAAGAAACTTTTTTTTATACTCATTAATTTTCAATTTATTCAATTACGTCAGTACTGCAAAACGGGAGCGGTAGGGGTGGCGGGGGAGTGTGTGACGCTACTACTACTAGTAGATTTTGCCCGGTCAGACTACCAGCTGTTAGTTCATGCCAATTGACAACATTTCAAAATTTTAACCTGCATGTTTTATTTCGTTCTATAAAAGTAAATCCAAAACTAGAAGACCCATATTTTTGGTTTAACTTTAAAATTCGATACTTTCTAAAAAGACCTAAGCCTCAAATGATGTCATTCATACGGTGGAATGGCGATTCATCCTTTGCTTTACAGACAGTACGTCAAAAAAAACTGTTACTTAGATGTCACTGTCATTTACCAGTTGTCAATGTCATACATTGACATAAGATATGTCTTGTTTGACACAACACAACTAAAACCATTATCGAATTGAGATATTATTTATGTAACAACAACTAAAAATCGATACAACAATAATAGAGGTATTCCTCGAAGCGCTACTTTTTTGAGGCGCTCCTAATGAGGCAAAAAAAAATGAATGAAAATATGGATGGAAATTTATATTATTTTCGAGGAAAAAAAACAAACATTTTTAATTGTTATCGGGAGCGCTCCTAAAAGGTGCGCTCCGAGGAATAAAATAGGAGCGCCTCATTAGGAGCGCCTCAAAATAGTAGCGCTTCGAGGAATACCTCCATAATATTGTGTCTCCTTATTTACTGTAGGTATTATTTTATTGATTTGTAGCAGTTTTGGCCCGGCGCGCGGCGTTAGGAGGACGGCAACTAATATTTAGCCAAGCGCTTAAAAGGTTAACAAAGTCTGCAAACAATGCAACACAATACGCAACAGCAAGATGCAACAATGTTACTATGTAACGACCTTTTTTGTCGCTGCAATATGATGTGGTTGTGGTACCTGTAAACTCTCCCTAAATGGCCGTGCAGTGCAATTACCGATTACCTGCTAAAGTTAGTATTAAGGATACTATTTATTTTAATTTATCATCTTCTGCTTAGCCTTTTCTCAACTAAGTTTGGATCAGTTTCCAGTTTAACCAGATCCAGTTATAAACTGGTTGTCACATTTTCGGGCTTATGATAAAACGTAACGATTGTCCTAGATCTACAATATTGACAGCAGAGACTAACGGCTTAGGCGATTAACACACGGCACCGCGCACCGAGGCGGTTCTGAAGGTCTGGCGCCCCGCTCGACCGCGCGGTCGGGCGGTGTACGTGTGTAGGGCATCAACGGATTTATTAGAGGCCAATGTGACATGAGATCCGCTTCACCGCCTACCGCGGCGGTGCGCGGTGCCGTGTGTTAATCGCCTAAACATGCTTTTCGAGTCATGGAAGAGTATTGGTATGTAAAGAACGGGCTCCCATTCACGTAAACATAGCTTAACCTTTAATAGATCCTGCCGCTGTTATTATTTTACTACAGACTCCTCCTATTTATTATAATTCAAATTAATTAAAAACTTTAAGGCGCTTTTAAAAATTAATGATTATGCATTTCAAAAATGCAAAAAAAACATGTGGTACTTAAAAATTTCGTCATTTAGTAAGTATTCATTTATCCAAGTTTGGTGCGTGTAAATATTATAGTGTTAGATGTAAATACATTTCTAGATTTAAAAATCATCTAGAAAATCATAGGCTACGAATAATAAAAATCAAGAGGAGTAATTACGGACAAAACACCGAGAATATCTGCTCGGTGTAATTAAGCCAATGAGCTGCACTCGCGAAACGCGTCATATTCCGGCAAGCGCGACCCGACGAAATGTATTGGTTTTTCTTTATAATTAACTTAAAGTAACGCTTCCTTGCGGTCAATGCAACTATGTGTGAAAGGTTTCAACGCAACACGTATTCGAACGAGGTATTCCTCGAAGCGCTACTATTTTGAGGCGCTCCTAATGAGGCGCTCCTATTTTATTCCTCGGAGCGCTCCTAATAAAAATATTTGTTTTTTTTTTTTCCTAGAAAAAAAAAATAATTTCTAACGGGAACGCTCCTAAAAGGTGCGCTCCGAGGAATAAAATAGGAGCGCCTCATTAGGAGCGCCTCAAAATAGTAGCGCTTCGAGGAATACCTCGTGCGAACGGCTCCCATTATTAAGTTCATTCGCGATCAGATAGTGTGATACATTACAAACGAGTAAGTTGGTATTCTATCTGTGGGTACCTAGTTCACAAGGTACGCCTGTGCCTTTGACAAAATAAATAAAATACAAACGAAACATTGGTACACAAGCAAATATACGAAAATCCAATTCAAACTTTATTTCTTAACTGTCAAGGGTCATTGTCTCCTATCCGGCCAAACTTTTCAAAGATGCACGTCTGAATTACACGTGGAATTCGGACGTGTAAATATTTTCTTAAAAAAGCTACATACAATTAACAATGAACTACATTATAAAAAACTTTTTTACAAAAAATAAAACCGACTTCAAAAATAACACTAAACGGTGTAAAATAACTCTAAATTAGGAAGTCTGTGGCTTTGGTACTTTTGTCTTATTCTTGATGGGCCACCGACTTCCGAATTTAGAGTTATTTTACACCGTTTAGTGTTATTTTTGAAGTCGGTTTTATTTTTTGTAAAAAAGTTTTTTATTTTTCCATTTCTAGTTGTTCCCATACAAACATTTGCCATGAATTCATTTTATATTGTTAATTGTTAACAATACATGTCATTATAATAGGGTTATCCACCTAACCCTAATAAATGAAACTTAACATACCTAACTGTCGAAACCTAGGTATATTGTACACTTCTGCATACCCCCCTGAGCATACAGGCTTGATGATACGTCATGATGTTGTATAAACAATAAACATCCAAGCGATTCCAGCAATCACGATAGATTTGCCGTCTATTTTTGAAGAGTTCCGTTGTATATCTCCGAAGATCAGCATCAAGATCAAAAAACATACACACGAACATAGAACCTCCTCCTTTTTTGAAAGTCGGTTAAAAAGCGATTCATGCTTTTATAAATTTCGCCGCTCGCGCTCGGAGGTTATTCGTTTGAGGGCCGATAACCCACCGCGAGCGCGTGATCAGCTTTGCCGTCACATTCCGATCTTGCATTTATGAATGAAATAATGGTAGCGCTACTACGATTAAACACAAATATTGGAACAAAATCGATTAAGTTTATCTTTTTTTAAGAAATCGTATAAAAAAAAGCAGCGTTCCAGCCAATCGTAACAATTTCTGACTGGCGTTCCAATGTTTTGGATCTAGAACGGTGTTAAAGTAACCGCGTTTGTAACAAAGTTACAGTATTAGATACAACATTTCTAACTCAGGACCGGCTGGACAATTTTTTATGACATTTGTGTTTTTGGACTTGATCGTGCGTTATATTTCTTGACTTTTATTATTCGTAGTCCGTATCTGGTGAAGTAATTAATCATTAGTCCATCATCACTTTCTTTCTTTTGCTATTTCAGACTATTTTTGATGGTTTTATGAATATTATTACTAATGTGCTATTACGGAATTAAATTATTTTCAATAGAAACAAACTAATCTTACATTTTGTTTTTAACTAAATGATTTAGGTATTTTAATTTTCAACCCGTGAACTCGACACTAAAATGATTAATTCAAGTAGAAATTATAAATATTATAGGTAAAGAATAAAAACCAAACAAGCCATGCTACTCTCTGTACCTTCGAAAGCAATTCTGAATACCTCGCTTTAGTGTAATTTTGGTTAGGATCTGCGTAATAATAATCTGAAGCAAAAGTGAAATTTATTCAAATAAAAACACGAGACCCTATTGTGCCCAATTGATGGCAATAGGTGCGCCCCCTATTACATGGGACTTAAACATAACTGGCGAAATATGGGTGTACCTACTACTGATACTTTCCTGTCTTAGCCTTCGGGGATAACAGGCGTGATGTTATAATATGTCGAATTGTGATATTACTATATCACAGTACTATGACCCAAATGTACAAAAAAAAAACAAATAAATGTCTCACTACTATGCAAAAAAACGCAAATTTTAATTACTTAATACGCCAGTAAACCTTTGCAGTCTCCAAATTTGTATTTCGATTTGTTTAACAAGCATGTTTTAATACAAGTTCGTGTTACGGGTATTAATTTAATCATCAAATATAATATCAATTAGATATAAGCAATTAATTGTAATAAAACAAAAATATAAGTTCACAAAAGTAACATAAAAATAAAAAAATTAGTTTTTTTTTCGTAATAGGGTAAAGTAAAAAAAAAAATACGTTACAAAAATAAATAATAATAGCAACACTAAATAATTATAACAGATAATTGTTGTACATAGATTTTGTTTATTTCAATTACACACAATATTATTTGCTTATTTAGTAGTTTATTGAAACTGTTAAACATCACTTACTATTAATTATGAATAAAAAAAAACGTTTATGAAAACATAAAAGGCAGACAGTAAAAGAACAAACAGTATTATCAAACATCACACATTAATTCACTACAGTAAATAATGGATGAGATTACTGCTTTGTGTATTGTCCCTAACAAAATATCAGACGTACCTACTACTTTGCCAATAAAAATAAAATATAAAAATATAAATCGATAGTTTTAAATCAAACGTCGATTTTTCTAATCGTCAAAAAAACCAGCCAAATCATTATAAATGGAGAATTATAAATTAAACACGTTTTAGATTGCTTGAAAACCGGTTTAATTTAGTATTATCTTCCTTCTTTTCATTAACAGACGCAACGAACGGACACAATTATCTTTAGTGCCAATAAGCGCTGCCTGATACTTATATGTATATAATTTATTTTCAAAATCGTTGTACCTACAGTTATTAATAAAAATATTTAATTTAAAAAGCTTGGCCGGCAGATTATGGCCCACCTAACGAGCAGACATGATTATTTAGTCCTCAACTTTGTCCTTTTAGGCATTTTCATCTGTAAAATAATTGAGATAGGTATTCCCTAGTTTGATCATAACATAATAATAATAATAAACATTTACTTCAGAAACTCGTTCTATATCACTTTTGTACTACAGCTTACGTAACTATGTCAGTAACTATACCTAATTACAAATTAATCTAATTCATATATTTCCCTGCAGCATAAGACCCTCAGTTATGCAGGCGGATCCAATACTCCAGGAAAACGCCGTCTGACCTATCCCCAATCACCTTCAGGATGCCAATGGCACTACCCCGAATCCTGCGTAACAATGATGCCGTTCTTTTCCGCATAATTGCTGAAAAACTATCGGTAGCCGATTCAGCAAACATGCCTGACGCGCTACAGAATCGCGGAATAATATTCACCAACAATATCTCTAGCGCCATTTATATAAAACTGATGGACTATATTTTTATCTTCTTGTGTAAATAGTTAAATCTTTTTAACTTAAAATTTTGGTTAGTATTTTATTTTTTTTCTATTCTGTATGATATAATTGTAATTTTGTTTATTTAGCTTCATTCGATCTCATTGGTGACGGTGATATGATGTTTTAAATATTAAGTAAAAGTAGTGGTTTTAGATATTAAATAGTAACTATGGAGTTTCGAGGCAGCGTCGTTCTGAGCAATTATTATCATCTTCTGCGTTTTAACGCCAGAGAGTCATATTTTATCAGCTGGCAGTCCCCCCCTATCTCGACATGATAAAAACAGCGCGAGATACAGCGAACTTAAATTTTATTAACGGTTTCTGAAAAAATTAGAAGTAAGAAAAAGTTGAAATGCTCCTATATCACCACATCATTCGTTTTGTATTTAACCATTTCCAGCATTGAGATAAAAAAAAACGTAAATTAATAAAAAATCACTCAGAAGGTTGAGCAGACTCTTCAAATGCACCGATTACTAAAATATCAACCAGGACACAAACAAATTGATCATAATATGATCAATTTGTTTGTGTAGATATTATCTCTCTGAGAAACGACAAATATATAATTCCTATACATTGGTTCAATATGAAACTTGTATATGCGCGTGCATTTGGACAAGCATTTATAAGTCACTTCAATAAGTGCAAAATAAAAATAGGAACACAAGTAAAAATCACGTAACATTAACTGTTGTTCAAATTGATTATTGTAATTCTCACTCATAAATTAATATATACATTTTCAAACTTAGCTAATTAAGAAACCATAAAGTTAGATAATAATTATTATTAAACCGACGTGTATTTCAAAACATTTTAAACACAACCATCTAAAGGTAGTATTTAATCATGCAATTAAAGAAGATAATACAGCTAGAATTTTTTATTACTAATTTAAATGAATTTATCCAATCTACGAGTATATCGTACCGTAAAAGTCAGGACTCACAGATACATTATCTGACATAACATAAGCCAAACCAAATTAACTAATAATAAATAAAATATCTTAAATCTCTCCCCGCAGGGCGGCTTGTGGCGAGCTGTTGGGCAGTAGCGACCCCACGGACCCGATCTCCCGGGAGAAGTCTTGTTCCTCATCTCTGGCTTGCCTTAATTGGCCGGCTTGAGTGAACTCTGACGAGGAACGGAGCTCCCACCTCTTTCTTGCCTTAGTTGGCTGGCTAGAGTGGAGATTCGCAAGAGCAAACGTGCTCGGGAAAAGGAAGCATTCCAGTAAGGTGCTGGTAGGGATCTTGACCGTACTTCCGGGATTGTCCTGATAGCCGTGGGATGCCACTCCGCTCCTTTAGCACCTCAAGACATGTTGCCCTCCTGTCGCTTAGTCACTATGTGCTAGCGGCCGTTTCAGAGGGCCCATTAATGAGTGTGCAAGTCACCCCCTGCCATTTAATCCGTGTTTACATATAACATTGGAGAGGCAGGGGCCATATGATAGTCTTTCCATAGTATTAGGTAACCAGTTAACTTAAGCCATCATAACCCACATATTTTTTCCATAGCTTGCAATATAGTCCTGCACCAGTCGTAGGTTTTCCCATTAATTTCTGTAACTACATCATTCTAGATACATTTACACGCCATTATTATAGGATATAAGATTTTCTGAAAATATAATAAGTAATAGATTCTCACGCATTTTCAAGCGGATTCTCGTAAAACTACTTAGAGCATAGTTGTTGTATTATTCACTTTTGGCATTCGGTAGCATAAAACATGGACCTAAATATAGATTAAATATATAATTAATCCGTAAAATATATTCCATTTTCATTAGTAATGGACCATTTATTCTTCTGCTCTAGATTTTTAAATTTAAGTAATCATTGTAACACCCATGCCCATGTCTTAAATGCATAGGTAAACTCAGTCGCGTTTGTGAACATCGGAATGAGAAAAATAAAAAAAACCGCATCTAAATCGGTTCACCCGTTTGGGCGCTACGGTGCCACAGACAGACAGACAGACATACACAAACACATAGCGGTGAAACTTATAACACCCCTCTTTTTGCGTCGGGGGTTCAAAATGTTATCCACCAACCAAAATTTAAGCTTGTTTAGTTGGTATTTTAGCTTATTATTAGGTAATTTCTTCGGAAATTATCTTATCTTTCGGAAAACAAGACATCCGACTAGTTTGTTCTGTGTCTTTTTTTATTTTTGAAACAATTTGGAAAATGGCAACTACGGCCAATAATCATTAAAAAATTGAGGTCATCTCTTCTTGGAAAAACTTTAATCGTTTATTTTAACTTAAAATTACTTCGTGTATTTCAGTTTTTTATGTTATCTTTTTATTTGTTTAATTTTAGTTAAACAGGGGTGTAAGGGGGAGACGCATAATATCTAGTTTCTTCAATAGTCAACCTCACCTGCTCGCGGTGCACCCTGCTGCAACCAACGAGGCTCTGGCGTCCAAGTTTTGAGTTTTTACAAAACCACGGGTAAGGTCTTTTTAACTTAAAGAAAAATTAACTAGACTAGGACAAATTTCGACCTAACAACTTATTCTTGCAGCGTGTTCTACCCATTAATATGAACAACTTGGATATATTGTTAAAAAAAAAGCTGTCAAGTAGGTATCAAACGTTTGTATGCATCAGCCGATTTATTTTACACCGATTATTGCGACGTTGCCAATTAAAAAAAATTGGGAGTGATATGAAAACTCAAATGACGTTATTGCGAAACACGCTATTTTGTAAAAAAAATAAAATGGTACGCCAGTTCAAAAACACAATATTAAACGTTATTCGAGTCTTCATATGACTCTCTTAAAATACGAGCTCTGGAAATCGAATAACTTCATATAATGCTGCAAAATCTCCAAGTAGCCACTGGCGCACATAAACTAACCGTCTGTTAGAGACCAAACCGTCGTGCAGGAACCTGCCGGTTTCCACAGCACTCGGTCGATTTAGTTACTTTAGTAAAAAAATTGAATCATACTGAGTACAGAGATTTGTCACCTGAAGGGTGTGTGACGCAAACCTGTTGTTACTACAACGTCTCCGAGTAGACCGTTCACCAACAACGAGGTGCTGCACATTGCTCGGGGAAATTTCCGAGAGACCTGTCATTGTCACGCAATCAGGTCTCACGGTCAGATCATCAAGCCCTGTGAAGTTTCCAACACAGTAATTGTATGTACATTCAATAAGGTGTGCCTGCAACTCACCGTCGCGAGTTGTGTCAGGTGACAGGGTACCATCTAAATTGTCATATACGACTCTGCAACTACGGATAGGGCGACCAATTCAAAGGAGCTTGATGATTACCTTTTATGCCTGAGTTGTAGTATTCCATTTGCCATGAATTTGTGTAATAGCTGATTCTGGTGGTCCATGAATCCATACTATCTAGTGACTAGGTTGCGATTAAAAAAATGGAGTAGGATTTATGTATTAACAACCAACATACGTTTTTTACCCAGCCTTCTATAATTTCAAAATATAATAATATAGATCCACTATTTTTGATTTCGTTTCGTTTTTGGACTATGTCATCTTAAATTGCTGGTAAGTATTAAAGGATAGTTTATACTTTAAAATAAAAACATCGTTTTCCTTTTACTTTTTTGTACCTTAATCTGGTTTCGTTTATGATCTTATTTAGAGATCTTTTTGTTTCTTTTATTTAAGTTATAAAGGGGTGCAGAGGGGAGACGCCCATGAACTAGTTTCTCAAGTCAACCTCACCTGCTCGCGGTGCACCCTGCTGCAACCAACGAGGCTCTGGCGTCCAAAAGAAGGCAGACAAAACGATGGTATTGTCCGTCATCTTTTGTGTTTACCATCTTAAAATGTTTAAGTGTTTCACGTAAATCAAACTAACTGAAAGAACTTTTATAAAAAACTCGAACGGATTTACTTATGTAAGGGTCAAGAACAATTGTTTGTTCTTCGAAGAAGAAGAATTAATCCGCTTTGTGGGTGTTTATGGTGATATTTATAATTACATGGTTGTAATCTCCGGAAGGTTTGGTAGAGGTGGATCCTTGGTTCACCTTCATCCCTCTTGTTGGGTTTCGTCTCATACAATATAAGACATACCTTGTTTCATCCACCGGCAATAGATCCATATTACATGCTATGACTTAGAAATTTCCAGTTGGCAAAACCCAATAGCACCGGTCCTCAGTTAAGATGGTTACTTATGATCATTGATATAGTCCATTTTGTTTTATAATACTTTGTTTTGATGGACGCGGTAAACTAGTGACCGCGATGATTAATTAATTATTGAGCCGGAACCATCGGTTGCGGGTTTGTCATCTTATCTTGAGTATTTCGTCTAGTAATCGCGACGAGCCTTATTCTCTCCTTTTATATGACGAGGGTTGTAATGGTTGGTATTTTCGTTACTATTGTCTATGGGTCATTAATATTTTGAATGGAAAATGTATAAAAGTAATAGCTCCTCAAACGCATAAGCAAAGTAACATTTCTTGTGACTGTAGATCTACCACAACTTTTAACACTCTTTATTTAAAATTAGAATCATAACGAGGCAAGAATGACGATAAATACAACCGTCACTGCGTTATCATATTTAAGGTGATCAGGACATCCTGACGCGAATACAAGATGAGATACACAGGATAAGACGACTATCCAGCAAGAGTTGGTTCCGACAAAACAATTGAATAATAACTGACGTCTCTAGTTTACCGCGTACTTCAAAACAGCGCAGATAAAACAATAAGGGTTATATAAATGATGTTTAGGAACCGTCCTAACAGTTGACAGGTAATTTTGGGCACTACCATCTGGTGTTTCTTAGTACTAGGATGTAATCGGGATCCGTGCTCGGTGATTGGCAGAAGGCTCGCCACGTATTACATGAGACTAAATATAACTTGAAAAATGTAGATGCACAATAGACACACTTTTGTCAAATCTTTCGGCGACAACGGGCGTGTTATTATACAATCATCCTAAACACCCGCAAAGAGGGCCAGTTCTTCTTCCTTGAAGATAAACCGTTGTTCTTAAACCATATGTAACTACGTGTGTTTCAGTTTATCATGATAGTTCTTTTAGTCTCTTTGATTTATGTGAAACATGGGGTGTAAGGTGGAGACGCCTAATATCTAGTTTCTTCAAAAGTCAACCTCACCTGCTCGCGGTACACCCTGCTGCAACAAACGAGGCTCTGGCGTCCAAAGGAGGGTAGACGTTACCATCTTCCTTAGAGTTTTGAGTTTTTACAAAGCCACCAACCGAAAAGTATCCGACACGTGTTGGTTTTTTTTTAATTTAAAGAAAAAATAATTAGACTAGGATAAATTTCGATCTAACAACAAATTTTTGCAGCGTGTTCTACCCATTAATATGAACAACTTGGAAATATTGTTAAAAACAAGCTGTCAAGTAGGTATCCAATGTTTGTATGCATCAGCCGATTTATTTTACACCGATTATTGCGACGTTGCCAATTTAAAAAATTGGGAGTGATATGAAAACTCAAATGACGTTATTGCGAAACACGCTATTTTGTAAAAAAAATAAAATGGTACGCCAGTTCAAAAACACAATATTAAACGTTATTCGAGTCTTCATATGACTCTCTTAAAATACGAGCTCTGGAAATCGAATAACTTCATATAATGCTGCAAAATCTCCAAGTCGCTGCTGGCGCACATAAACTGAATGTCTGTTAGAGACCAAACCGTCGTGCAGGAACCTCCCGGTTTCCACAGCACTCGGTCGATTTAGTTACTTTAGTAAAAAAATTGAATCATACTGAGTACAGAGATTTGTCACCTGAAGGGTGTGTGACGCAAACCTGTTGTTACTACAACGTCTCCGAGTAGACCGTTCACCAACAACGAGGTGCTGCACATTGCTCGGGGAAATTTCCGAGAGACCTGTCATTGTCACGCAATCAGGTCTCACGGTCAGATCATCAAGCCCTGTGAAGTTTCCAACACAGTGATTTTATGTACATTCAATAAGGTGTGCCTGCAACCCACCGTCGCGAGTTGTGTCAGGTGACAGGGTACCATCTAAATTGTCATATACGACTCTGCAACTACGGATAGGGCGACCAATCCAAAGGAGCTTGATGATTATCCTTTTATGCCTGAGTTGTAGTATACTATTTGCCATGAATTTGTGTAATAGCTGATTCTGGTGGTCCCTGAATCCATACTATCTAGTGACTAGGTTGCGACTTGCGATTAAAAAAATGGAGTAGGATTTATGTCTAAACAAACAACATACGTTTTTTACCCAGCCTTCTATAATATCAAAATATAATAATATAGATCTACTATTTTTGATTTCGTTTCGTTTTTGGACTAAGTATGTCATCATAAATTTCTGGTAAGTATTAAAGGATAGTTTATACTTTAAAATAAAAACATCGTTTTTCTTTAACTCTTTTGTACCTTAATCTGGTTTCGTTTATGATGAGAGATCTTTTTGTTTCTTTTATTTAAGTTATAAAGGGGTGCAGAGGGGAGACGCCCAATAACTAGTTTCTCAAGTCAACCTCACCTGCTCGCGGTGCACCCTGCTGCAACCAACGAGGCTCTGGCGTCCAAAAGAAGGCAGACGAAACGATGGTATTGTCCGTCATCTTTTGTGTTTACCATCTTAAAATGTTTAAGTGTTTCACGTAAATCAAACTAACTAAAAGAACTTTCATAAAAAACTCGAACGGATTTACTTATGTAAGGGTCAAGAACAATTGTTTGTTCTTCGAAGAAGAAGAATTAATCCGCTTTGTGGGTGTTTATGGTGATATTTATAATTACATGGTTGTAATCTCCGGAAGGTTTGGTAGAGGTGGATCCTTGGTTCACCTTCATCCCTCTTGTTGGGTTTCGTCTCATACAATATAAGACATACCTTTTTTCATCCACCGGCAACAGATCCATATTACATGCTATGACTAAGAAATTTCCAGTTGGTATAACCCAATAGCACCGGTCCTCAGTTAAGATGATTACTTATGATCATTGATATAGTCCATTTTGTATTATAATACTTTGTTTTGATGGACGCGGTAAACTAATGACCGCGATGATTAATTAATTATTGAGCCGGAACCATCGGTTGCGGGTTTGTCATCTTATCTTGAATATTTCGTCTAGTAATCGCGACGAGCCTTATTCTCTCCTTTTATATGACGAGGGTGGTAATGGTTGGTTTTTTCGTTACTATTGTCTATGGGTCATTAATATTTTGAATGGAAAATGTATAAAAGCCATAGCTCCTCAAACGCATAAGCAAAGTAACATTTCTTGTGACTGTAGATCTACCACAACTTTTAACACTCTTTATTTAAAATTAGAATCATAACGAGGCAAGAATGACGAAAAATACAACCGTCACTGCGTTATCATATTTAAGGTAATCAGGACATCCCGACGCGAATACAAGAAGAGATATACGACTATCCAGCAAGAGTTGGTTCCGACAAAACAATTGAATAATAACTGACGTCTCTAGTTTACCGCGTACTTCAATACAGCGCAGATAAAACAATAAGGGCTATATAAATGATGTTTAGGAATCGTCCTAACAGTTGACAGGTGATTTTGGGCACTACCATCAGGCGTTTCTCAGTAGTTGGATGTAATCGGGATCCGTGCTCGGTGATTGGCAGAAGGCTCGCCACGTATTACATGAGACTTAAATATAACTTGAAAAATGTAGATGCACAATAGACACACTTTTGTCAAATCTTTCGAAGACAACAGGCGTGTTGATATACATATTATCTTAAACAACCGCAAAGAAGGCCAGTTCTTTTTCCTTGAAGAACCTGTCGTTCTTAAACCATATGTAACTACGTGTGTTTCAGTTTATCATGATAGTTCTTTTAGTCTCTTTAATTTATGTTAAACATGGGGTGTAAGGTGGAGACGCCTAATATCTAGTTTCTTCAAAAGTCAACCTCACCTGCTCGCGGTACACCCTGCTGCAACAAACGAGGCTCTGGCGTCCAAAGGAGGGTAGACGTTACCATTTTCTTTTGAGTTTTTCTAAAGCCATTAACCGGTCAATCTCCAACTCGGGTTGGTGTTGTTGGTGTTTCTTAAGTTTTATTGGCTAAAGCTGGTACAGAAAAAAATATTTTTTCAGTTTCTTTAACTTAGAGAAATA
Organism: Euplexia lucipara; assembly: GCA_921972225.1. NCBI lineage: Eukaryota > Metazoa > Arthropoda > Insecta > Lepidoptera > Noctuidae > Euplexia > Euplexia lucipara. The sequence goes on from OV179142.1 coordinate 34,946,818, forward strand.
ACGAATTTTTACAGCGTGTTCTACCCACGCATATAATTAACCGCTTTCGCAATCAGACAACTTGAAAATCTCGTTAAAAATAAGCTGTTTTATACATTTTGGTCGAGTAGGTAACAAACCTTTGTAGGTTTCAGCAGATTTTTTGTCGAGATATCCACGAGTTGTCCCAAAGTGTTTTTTTTTATACATATGTTATGATTTATTTCAGTTTCTAAACTATAATACCGTTTAAAACGTGTATTCTTTAACGGCACTGTTGCAGTGAGCTGTAAAAAATTCGCTGCTTTGACAAATTTATCGATGTTACTAAGTTAAATTGTCAGAAAAAAATTCGGAAAGTTTCCAAATACATCTCTGTCATCTAATTTAGTTTGATAAATTAGTTAAAACAGCGAAATCGTCGACAACCAGTTGCAACGTTACCAATTTTAAGAATACACGCTCTTAAATGCCCTCTTCTTACATCGAAGTAAATTCGGCAAAACCTTCAAGTCGTCACTGGCACGCATTGATTATTTATGTTGTTTCAATGGTTATTTCCATCCAGTAGGAAAAGATCTATGGCTAAATCAAAACGTCTATTAGACACCGAACCACCGTGCAGAAACCACCAAATTTTCCACAGACTCGGTAAATTCATAAAAAACCACTCAGAAGGTTGTGCAGACTCTTCAAATGCACCGATTACTTAAATACCAACCAGGACACATACAATTTGATCATATCTCTCTGGGAAACGACAAATATATAATTCCTATAGATTGGTTCATGATGAAACTAGTTTTAACGCGTTCATTTGGACTAGCATTAAATAAGTCACTCCAATAATTGCAATATAAAATAGAAATACCAACAAGTATAAAAACTTTTTTGCAAAAAATAAAACCGACTTCAAAAAAACACTAAACGGTGTAAAATAACTCTAATTTCGGAAGTCTGTGGCTTCGGTGGGTTTGTCTTACTCATGATGGGCCACCGACTTCCGAATTTAGAGATATTTTACACCGTTTAGTGGTTTTTTTGAAGTCGGTTTTATTTTTTGCAAAAAAGTTTTTATTTTTCCATTTTTAGTTGTTACCTTATAAATATTTGCCATGAATTTATTTTATATTGTTAATTGTTAACAATACATGTCATCATAATAGGGTTTTCCACTAATCCCTAATAACTTAAAATTAACATACCTAACTGACGAAATCTAGGTATATTGTACCCACCTGCGTACCCCTCAGAGCATACAGGCGTGATGATACGTCATTATGTTGTATAAACAATAAACATCCAAGCGATTCCAGCAATCACGACAGATTTGCCGTTTATTTTTGAAGAGTTCCGTTGTATATCTCCGAAGATCAGCACCAGATCTTCACCAAATTAAAATGGGACCACCTCAGGAGTATTCTCTTTCAAATAAAAAAAGAATTTTGAGAATCGGTTCACAAATGGGAGAGAAATCAGGTAACATACATAAAAAAAAAAAAAAAAAAAAAAAAAAAAAAAAAAAAAAAAAACATACACACGAACATAGAACCTCCTCCTTTTTTGAAAGTCGGTTAAAAAAAAAATACATACACACGAACATAGAACCTCCTCCTTTTTTGAAAGTCGGTTAAAAAATCACGTAACATTTACTGTTGTTCAAACTGATTAATGTAATTAACACTCATAATATTATACACATTTTCAAAACTAACTAATTAAGAAACCATATATTAGACTACTATAAAGTTACATAATAATTATTATTAAACCGACATGTATAGCAATGGCTAAGGATGCTATGACACGCCTTCAGAACATCTGGAAGAATCGGGGTGTAAGCTATAAAACCAAAGCCCGATTGGTCAGAGCATTAGTTTTTCCGATTTTTCTCTATGGAGTTGAGACGTGGACAATCCGAGCAAGAGAAAGGCAGAGGATAGACGCATTCGAGATGTGGTGCTGGAGGCGGATGCTCCGAATACCGTGGACAGCCAAACGCACAAATGTGTCTGTCCTTTTCCAACTAGATGTCAAGATCCGATTGTCTACAATATGCCTACAGCGTGTCCTAACCTACTTTAGCCACATAATGCGTAGGGGAGATAGCAGTCTCAAAAAACTGGTCATTGTTGGCAATACTGAAGGAAAGAGAGCACGAGGCCGGTCGCCAACACGATGGTCTGATCAAGTAAAGGAAGCTATCCCCTCCAGCAAATTTCAACAGGTGGTGATGGCAACTTTGGACCGGAATCGATGGAGACAGATTGTCCGCTTAAAGAGGTCCAGTGACCACGATCCTCAGTAATGAGGGACCGATTGGAGAAGAAGACATGTATATTATAGTATTTGATCATGCTATTAAAGAAGATATTGATAAGATACAGCTAGAATTTTTACTACTAATTTAAATGAATTTATCCAATCCACGAATATATTGTTCCGTAAAAGTCAGGACTCACGGATACATTATCTGACATTACATAAGCCAAACCAAATGAACTAATAATAAATAAAATATCTTAAATCTCTCCCCGCAGGGCAGCTTGTGGCGAGCTGTTGGGCAGTAGCGACCCCACGGACCCGATCTCCCGGGAGAAGTCTTGTTCCTCATCTCTGGCTTGCCTTAATTGGCCTTGAGTGAACTCTGACGAGGAACGGAGCTCCCACCTCTTTCTTAGTTGGCTGGCTAGAGTGGAGATTCGCCAGAGCAAACGTGCTCGGGAATAGGAAGCTTTCCAGTAAGGTGCTGGTAGGGATCTTGACCGTACTTCCGGGATTGTCCTGATAGCCGTGGGATGCCACTCCGCTTCTTTAGCACCTCAAGATATGTTGCCCTCCTGTCGCTGAGTCACTATGTGCTAGCGACCGTTTCAGAGGGCCCATTAATGAGTGTGCCAGTCACCCCCTGCCATTTAATCCGTGTTTACATATAACATTGGAAAGGCAGGGGCCATAGTCTTTCCATAGTATTAGGTAACCTGTTAACTTTAGCCATCTTAACCCACATATTTTTTCCATAGCTTGTAATATAGTCCTGCGCCAGTCGTGAAATAAGTAATAGTTTCTCACGCATTGTCAAGCGGGTTCTCGTAAATCTACTTATAGTATAGTTGTTGTATTATTCACTTGTGGCATTCGGTAGCATAAAATAAGGACCTAAATATAGATTAAATATATAATTAATCCGTAAAATATATTCCTTTTTCATAAGTAATGTACAATTTATTCTTCAGCTCTAGATTTTCAAATTTAAGCTCAGTCACGTTAGTGAATATCGGAATGAGAAAAATGTAATCCACCTACAAAAATTTAAGCTTGTTTAGTTAGTACTTTAGCTTGTTATTAGGTAATCTCTTAGGAAATAATCTTATCTTTTAGAAAACAAGACATCCGACTAGTTTGTTCTGAGTCTTTTTTTTATTTTTGAAACAATTTGGAAAATGACAACTACGGCCAGTAATCATCATAAAATTGTCACAAGTCAGGGCATCACTTTTTGGAAAAACCTAAATCGTTTATTTTAACTTTAAATAACTTCGTGCATTTCAGATTGTTATCTAATTTTATTTGTTTAATTTTAGTTAAACAGGGGTGTAAAGGGGAGACGCGTAATATCTAGTTTCTTCAATAGCCAACCTCACCTGCTCGCGGTGCACCCTGCTGCAACCAACGAGGCTCTGGCGTCCAAAGGAGGATTGACGTTACCATCTTCCTTAGAGTTTTGAGTTTTTACAAAGCCACCAACCGAAAAGTATCCGACACGTGTTGGTTTTTTTTTAATTTAAAGAAAAAATAATTAGACTAGGATAAATTTCGATCTAACAACAAATTTTTGCAGCGTGTTCTACCCATTAATATGAACAACTTGGAAATATTGTTAAAAACAAGCTGTCAAGTAGGTATCCAATGTTTGTATGCATCAGCCGATTTATTTTACACCGATTATTGCGACGTTGCCAATTTAAAAAATTGGGAGTGATATGAAAACTCAAATGACGTTATTGCGAAACACGCTATTTTGTAAAAAAAAATAAAATGGTACGCCAGTTCAAAAACACAATATTAAACGTTATTCGAGTCTTCATATGACTCTCTTAAAATACGAGCTCTGGAAATCGAATAACTTCATATAATGCTGCAAAATCTCCAAGTCGCTGCTGGCGCACATAAACTGAATGTCTGTTAGAGACCAAACCGTCGTGCAGGAACCTCCCGGTTTCCACAGCACTCGGTCGATTTAGTTACTTTAGTAAAAAAATTGAATCATACTGAGTACAGAGATTTGTCACCTGAAGGGTGTGTGACGCAAACCTGTTGTTACTACAACGTCTCCGAGTAGACCGTTCACCAACAACGAGGTGCTGCACATTGCTCGGGGAAATTTCCGAGAGACCTGTCATTGTCACGCAATCAGGTCTCACGGTCAGATCATCAAGCCCTGTGAAGTTTCCAACACAGTAATTTTGTGTACATTCAATAAGGTGTGCCTGCAACCCACCGTAGCGAGTTGTGTCAGGTGACAGGGTACCATCTAAATTGTCATATACGACTCTGCAACTACGGATAGGGCGACCAATCCAAAGGAGCTTGATGATTATCCTTTTATGCCTGAGTTGTAGTATTCTATTTGCCATGAATTTGTGTAACAGCTATTTCAGGTGGTCCCTGAATCCATACTATCTAGTGACTAGGTTGTGATTAAAAAAAATGGAGTAGGATTTATGTTTAAACAAACAAGATACATTTTTTACCCAGCCTTCTATAATTTCAAAATGTAATAATATAGATCCACTATTTTTGATTTCGTTTCGTTTTTGGACTATATATCATAAATTGCTGGTATTAAAGGATAGTTTATACTTTAAAATAAAAACATCGTTTTTCTTTAACTCTTTTGTACCTTAATCTGGTTCGTTTATGATGAGAGATATTTTTGTTTCTTTTATTTAAGTTACAAAGGGGTGCAGAGGGGAGACGCCCAAAAACTAGTTTCTCAAGTCAACCTCACCTGCTCGCGGTGCACCCTGCTGCAACCAACGAGGCTCTGGCGTCCAAAAGAAGGCAGACAAAACGATGGTGTTGTCCGTTATCTTTTGTGTTTACCATCTTAAAATGTTTAAGTGTTTCACGTAAATCAAACTAACTGAAAGAACTTTTATAAAAAACTCGAACGGATTTACTTATGTAAGGGTCAAGAACAATGGTTTGTTCTTCGAAGAAGAAGAAGAATTGATCCGCATTGCGGGTGTTTATGGTGATATTTATAATAACATGGTTGTAATTTTCGAAGGTTTGGTAGAGGTGGATCCTTGGTTCACCTTCATCTCTCTTGTTGGGTTTCGTCTCATACAATATAAGACATACCTTGTTTCATCCACCGGCAACAGATCCATATTACATGCTATGACTTAGAAATTTCCAGTTGGCAAAACCCAATAGCACCGGTCCTCAGTTAAGATGGTTACTTATGATCATTGATATAGTCCATTTTGTTTTATAATACTTTGTTTTGATGGACGCGGTAAACTAATGACCGCGATGATTAATTAATTATTGAGCCGGAACCATCGGTTGCGGGTTTGTCATCTTATCTTGAGTATTTCGTCTAGTAATCGCGACGAGCCTTATTCTCTCCTTTTATATGACGAGGGTTGTAATGGTTGGTATTTTCGTTACTATTGTCTATGGGTCATTAATATTTTGAATGGAAAATGTATAAAAGTCATAGCTCCTCAAACGCATAAGCAAAGTAACATTTCTAGTGACTGTAGATCTACCACAACTTTTAACACTCTTTATTTAAAATTAGAATCATAACGAGGCAAGAATGACGATAAATACAACCGTCACTGCGTTATCATATTTAAGGTAATCAGGACATCCCGACGCGAATACAAGAAGAGATACACAGGATAAGACGACTATCCAGCAAGAGTTGGTTCCGACAAAACAATTGAATAATAACTGACGTCTCTAGTTTACCGCGTACTTCAATACAGCGCAGATAAAACAATAAGGGCTATATAAATGATGTGTAGGAATCGTCCTAACAGTTGACAGGTGATTTTGGGCACTACTATCTGGTGTTTCTTAGTACTAGGATGTAATCGGGATCCGTGCTCGGTGATTGGCAGAAGGCTCGCCACGTATTACATGAGACTTAAATATAACTTGAAAAATGTAGATGCACAATAGACACACTTTTGTCAAATCTTCAGAGACAACAGGCGTGTTGTTATATAATCATCCTAAACACCCACAAAGAGGGCCAGTTCTTCTTCCTTGAAGAATAACCGTTGTTCTTAAACCATATGTAACTACGTGTGTTTCAGTTTATCATGATAGTTCTTTTAGTCTCTTTGATTTATGTGAAACATGGGGTGTAAGGTGGAGACGCCTAATATCTAGTTTCTTCAAAAGTCAACCTCACCTGCTCGCGGTACACCCTGCTGCAACAAACGAGGCTCTGGCGTCCAAAGGAGGGTAGACGTTACCATTTTCTTTTGAGTTTTTATAAAGCCATTAACCGGTCAATCTCCAACTCGGGTTGGTGTTGTTGGTGTTTCTTAAGTTTTATCGGCTAAAGCTGATAAAGAAAAAAATAACTTTTCACTTTCTTTAACTTAGAGAAATAACGAATTTTTACAGCGTGTTCTACCCACGCACGCATATAACAAACCACTTTCGCAATCAGACAACTCGACAATTTCGTTAAAAATAAGCTGTTTTTTACATTTTGGTCGAGTAGGTACCAAACCTTTGTAGGTTTCAGCAGATTTTTTGTCGAGATATCCACGAGTTGTCCCAAAGTGTTTTTTTTGTTAAATATATGTTATGTTTTATTTCAGTTTCTAAACTGTAATACCAATAAAAGCGTGTATTCTTCAAAATAGCATCGTCGCAGTGAGCTGTAAAAATTTCGCTGCTTTGACAAATTTATCGATATTACTAAATTAAATTGTCAGAAAAGTTATCGGAAAGTATCCAAATACTTATCTGTCATCTTAGTTATAATGATAAATTAGTTAAAACAGCGAAATCGTCGACAGCCAAATGCAACGTTACCAATTTTAAGAATACACGCTCTTAAATGCTCTCTTCTTACTTCGAAGTAAATTCTGCAAAACCTTCAAATCGTCACTGACGCGCATAGATTGTTTAGGTTGTTTCAGTGGTTATTTCCATCCAGTAGGAAAAGATCAATGGCTAAATCAAAACGTTTGATAGACACCGAACCAACGTGCAGAAACCACCCAGTTTCCACAGACTCGGTAAATTAATAAAAAATCACTCAGGAGGTTGTGCAAACTCTTCAAATGCACCGATTACTAAAATACCAACCAGGGCACACACAATTTGATCATATCTCTCTGAGAAACGGCAAATATATATTTCCTATAGATTGGTTCATTATGAAACTAGTATATACGCGTTCATTTGGACGAGCATTTAGAAGTCACTGCAACCAATATAAAATAGAAATACCTAAAAAAATCACGTAACATTTACTGTTGTTCAAACTGATTATTGTAATTAACACTCATAATTATAAACATTTTCAAACCTAACTAATTCAGAAACCATATATTACAATACCATACAGTTAGATTATAATAATTATTAAACCAACGTAAATTTCAAAACATTTTAAACACAATCATCTGGAGTAGAGTGGAGGAGAGGCAGGGGCCATAGTCTTTTCATAGTATTAGGTAACCAGTTAACTTTAGCCATCTTAACCCACATACTTTTCACGTAGCTTGCAATATAGTCCTGCACCAGTCGTGGGTTTTCCCATTAATTTCTGTAACTACATCATTCTAGATACATTTACACGCCATTATTATAGGATATAAGATTTTCTGAAAATATAATAAGTAATAGTTTCTCACGCATTTTCAAGCGGATTCTCGTAAAACTACTTAGAGCATAGTTGTTGTATTATTCACTTGTGGCATTCGGTAGCATAAAACATGGACCTAAATATAGATTAAATATATAATTAATCCGTAAAATATATTCCACTTTCATTAGTAATGGACCATTTTTATTCTTCTGCTCTAGATTTTTAAATTTAAGCTCAGTCACGTTAGTGAATATCGGAATGAGAAAAATGTAATCCACCTACAAAAATTTAAGCTTGTTTAGTTAGTACTTTAGCTTGTTATTAGGTAATCTCTTAGGAAATAATCTTATCTTTAAGAAAACAAGACATCCGACTAGTTTGTTCTGAGTCTTTTTTTTATTTTTGAAACAATTTGGAAAATGACAACTACGGCCAGTAATCATCATAAAATTGTCACAAGTCAGGGCATCACTTTTTGGAAAAACCTAAATCGTTTATTTTAACTTTAAATAACTTCGTGCATTTCAGATTGTTATCTAATTTTATTTGTTTAATTTTAGTTAAACAGGGGTGTAAAGGGGAGACGCGTAATATCTAGTTTCTTCAATAGCCAACCTCACCTGCTCGCGGTGCACCCTGCTGCAACCAACGAGGCTCTGGCGTCCAAAGGAGGATTGACGTTACCATCTTCCTTAGAGTTTTGAGTTTTTACAAAGCCACCAACCGAAAAGTATCCGACACGTGTTGGTTTTTTTTTAATTTAAAGAAAAAATAATTAGACTAGGATAAATTTCGATCTAACAACAAATTTTTGCAGCGTGTTCTACCCATTAATATGAACAACTTGGAAATATTGTTAAAAACAAGCTGTCAAGTAGGTATCCAATGTTTGTATGCATCAGCCGATTTATTTTACACCGATTATTGCGACGTTGCCAATTTAAAAAATTGGGAGTGATATGAAAACTCAAATGACGTTATTGCGAAACACGCTATTTTGTAAAAAAAATAAAATGGTACGCCAGTTCAAAAACACAATATTAAACGTTATTCGAGTCTTCATATGACTCTCTTAAAATACGAGCTCTGGAAATCGAATAACTTCATATAATGCTGCAAAATCTCCAAGTCGCTGCTGGCGCACATAAACTGAATGTCTGTTAGAGACCAAACCGTCGTGCAGGAACCTCCCGGTTTCCACAGCACTCGGTCGATTTAGTTACTTTAGTAAAAAAATTGAATCATACTGAGTACAGAGATTTGTCACCTGAAGGGTGTGTGACGCAAACCTGTTGTTACTACAACGTCTCCGAGTAGACCGTTCACCAACAACGAGGTGCTGCATATTGCTCGGGGAAATTTCCGAGAGACCTGTCATTGTCACGCAATCAGGTCTCACGGTCAGATCATCAAGCCCTGTGAAGTTTCCAACACAGTGATTTTATGTACATTCAATAAGGTGTGCCTGCAACCCACCGTCGCGAGTTGTGTCAGGTGACAGGGTACCATCTAAATTGTCATATACGACTCTGCAACTACGGATAGGGCGACCAATCCAAAGGAGCTTGATGATTATCCTTTTATGCCTGAGTTGTAGTATTCTATTTGCCATGAATTTGTGTAATAGCTGATTCTGGTGGTCCCTGAATCCATACTATCTAGTGACTAGGTTGCGACTTGCGATTAAAAAAATGGAGTAGGATTTATGTCTAAACAAACAACATACGTTTTTTACCCAGCCTTCTATAATATCAAAATATAATAATATAGATCTACTATTTTTGATTTCGTTTCGTTTTTGGACTAAGTATGTCATCATAAATTTCTGGTAAGTATTAAAGGATAGTTTATACTTTAAAATAAAAACATCGTTTTTCTTTAACTCTTTTGTACCTTAATCTGGTTTCGTTTATGATGAGAGATCTTTTTGTTTCTTTTATTTAAGTTATAAAGGGGTGCAGAGGGGAGACGCCCAATAACTAGTTTCTCAAGTCAACCTCACCTGCTCGCGGTGCACCCTGCTGCAACCAACGAGGCTCTGGCGTCCAAAAGAAGGCAGACGAAACGATGGTATTGTCCGTCATCTTTTGTGTTTACCATCTTAAAATGTTTAAGTGTTTCACGTAAATCAAACTAACTGAAAGAACTTTTATAAAAAACTCGAACGGATTTACTTATGTAAGGGTCAAGAAAAATGGTTTGTTCTTCGAAGAAGAAGGATTGATCCGCTTTGCGGGTGTTTATGGTGATATTTATAATAACATGGTTGTAATCTCCGAAGGTTTGGTAGAGGTGGATCCTTGGTTCACCTTCATCTCTCTTGTTGGGTTTCGTCTCATACAATATAAGACATACCTTTTTTCATCCACCGGCAACAGATCCATGTTACATGCTATGACTAAGAAATTTCCATTTGGTATAACCCAATAGCACCGGTCCTCAGATAAGATGGTTACTTATGATCATTGATATAGTCCATTTTGTTTTATAATACTTTGTTTTGATGGACGCGGTAAACTAGTGACCGCGATGATTAATTAATTATTGAGCCGGAACCATCGGTTGCGGGTTTGTCATCTTATCTTGAATATTTCGTCTAGTAATCGCGACGAGCCTTATTCTCTCCTTTTATATGACGAGGGTGGTAATGGTTGGTTTTTTCGTTACCATTGTATGGGTCATTAATATTTTGAATGAAAAAGGTATAAAAGTCATAGCTCCTCAAACGCATAAGCAAAGTAACATTTCTTGTGACTCTACAGTCACAAGAAATGTTACTTTGCTTACCACAACTTTTACCACTCTTTATTTAAAATTAGAATCATAACAAGGATCACGAAAAGTACAATTGTCCCAGCCTTATCATATTTAAGGTGATCAGGACATCCCGACGCGAATACAAGAAGAGATACACAGGATAAGACGACTATCCAGCAAGAGTTGGTTCCGGCAAAACAATTGAATTATAACTGACGTCTCTAGTTTAGCGCGTACTTCAATACAGCGCAGATAAAACAATAAGGGCTATATAAATGATGTTTAGGAATCGTCCTTACAGTTGACAGGTGATTTTGGGCACTACCATCAGGCGTTTCTCAGTAGTAGGATGTAATCGGGATCCGTGCCCGGTGATTGGCATAAGGCTCGCCACGTATTACATGAGACTTAAATATAACTTGAAAAATGTAGATGCACAATAGACACACTTCTGTAAAATCTTTTTGAGACAACAGGCGTGTTGTTATACATATTATCTTAAACACCCGCAAAGAGGGCCAGTTCTTTTTCCTTGAAGAACCTGTCGTTCTTAAACCATATGTAACTACGTGTGTTTCAGTTTATCATGATAGTTCTTTTAGTCTCTTTGATTTATGTGAAACATGGGGTGTAAGGTGGAGACGCCTAATATCTAGTTTCTTCAAAAGTCAACCTCACCTGCTCGCGGTACACCCTGCTGCAACAAACGAGGCTCTGGCGTCCAAAGGAGGGTAGACGTTACCATCGTCTTATTAGGTTTATAAAGCAACCGACCAACAGAATAAAATCCAAAATTGGTTGGTTTTGCTGGTGTTTCTCAAGTTTTAACTGCGAAAGCTGGTGCAGAATAAGTATTTTTTTCGGCTTCTTTAAGTTGGAGAAAACTTGTCACGGGTGAATTTTTAGCTAACGTGTTCTACCCATGAACAACTTTTACTTAGTATGAGACCGACTTGGAAATCTTGTTAAAAATAAGCTGTAGAGTAGGTATCAAACGTTTGTTTGCATCAGTTGATTTATATAATTTTACACCGATATGTGCCAACTTTAAAATTACGCCTTCTGGAAATCAAATTCCTTCCAGTTAAAGCTGCAAATTCTCCAAGTCGCCACTGGCGCACATATAAACTAAACGTCTGTTAGAGACCAAACCCTCGTGCAAGAACCTCCCGGTTTCCACAGCACGCGGTCATTTTAGTTACTAAGTTACTTTCATGAAGAAAGTGAATCATACTGAGTACAGAGATTTGTCACCTGAAGGGTGTGTGACGCAAACCTGTTGTTACTACAACGTCTCCGAGTAGACCGTTCACCAACAACGAGGTGCTGCATATTGCTCAGAGAAATTTCCGAGAGACCTGATTGCGTGACAATGCAATCAGTTCTCTCGATCAGACCATCAAGCCCTGTGAATTTTCAAACACTGTGATTATACACTCAATGAGGTTTGTCTGCAACCTACCGTCGCGTTTTGTGTCAGATGGGAGGGTACCATCTAATCTGTCATCTACGAGTGGCAGGACCATATTGATCGCCATGTTTGTATTCTAAGGAGCTTGATGACTATCCTTTTACGCTTATGCTTGAGTTTTTAATTTGCCATGAATTTAAGTCGTAGCCGCTTTGAATGGCACCTGGTTCCATAAGATCTAGTGAACCAGGCTACGATTATAAACAAAAAAACACTTCTTTGGAAGTAAAGTTACTTGAACCAGGGGTAGTGCGCGAAATCCATCTGGTTTCCAGGACACCTGGATGTTATGATGATTTTCTTGTTTTCTCATTATGAAGCGTAGGGCATAATGGAACATGGCATCCAGAGTGTGCACCAACTGTTCCCTGTTCTATTAAATGACAATATAATCTTGGAAGTTCTAGCATTATTCAACCTTCAAAAATTGTTTTCTGTATCGTCATATTAAGGTACAAGTTGGAGATGTGCCGCAGATGACCGGAATTTGCACGGGTTTCTATGAATCTCTATGAAATTTATTCCAAGCTCGGAAGCACCGCGCCTATAGACTGTGGCTGCTGGCCTCAATTTCATAGAGATTCATAGAAACCCGTGCAGTTTGCGGTCTGAGGCCCATTAGTACTAGTACATTTAATTGCTTTTAGATAAGACTTATCTTGTTTGGGCACATCTCATGTGATTTGTATGGATCACTGAGTCAATTTAAAAAATTATATTGCAAATAATCCCGGTTCTGAATAACATTAAAAATAGTAGTAACAATTATGATCTTTATTGAAAAAAAATAAGCTCATTAATTACAGATATAGTTATATCGAAAACAATTAATTGTTCATCCCAAAGTTAGGAATGCTGTAACCTCGAAGCTTTTATTGATATTTTGAATGAATGGGAAGAATATGTTGTACCACATTTCGGTAGCTAATAATTTTGTATGCACCGAAGAGCTTTCATGGTACTACATCAGCTCAAATATAAGGGTTCATTTGATGATCGTTTATTGGGTCTGAGTTCAGAAATGAACATAATTGGTATTGTGAACTGTTCAGCAAGCCACATTTTCTGCAACGAAGAAATAAGGTAGTAATGGCCAACAACATATTAGCTGACCATCTGCAAGAGGTGTCTAATTAAGTAAACTGAAAACCAGAAAAGAAATCAACGTGTTCATCATTACTTACTAACACAACAACAAAACAATAACAAACTACAATAACCATAACACAATAGCAACAACACAATAACAATAACCACAGCACAATAACAACAACATAATAATAATAACCACAGCACAATAACAACAAAACAATAAAAATAACTACAGCACAATAACAACAACACAATAACAATAACCACAGCACAATAACAACAACACAATAACAATAACCACAGCACAATAACAACAACACAATAAAAATAACACAAAACAACAATGCACACACCTAACACTTTACACTTTACACTTTACAGACAACATTAACAGCTTCGACTATAAGTCAAAACTTAGAATGTCATTAAAACATCAGCTGCTTGTTACATTTTATTTGTAATAGCTTGGCACAATGTAGGGAACCGACGTCTTCTTTTGTGATTTCAGGATTTGACACATGACCAAAGTTGTTAATTTTGTTGAAATTTTCTGCTTAAGGCAACCGCCTTTCATAGTTCCGTCCGAATTCGATGATTCCTTTTTAAGTCTTCGGTTATTTCATTACAACTTGTATAACCAGCTTGTTGAATGACCTCTCGGTGCGGTAGGAGTCAAGTGTTTCAAGTATTTGACCCTATCACGCTGCGTCGCCTGTACATCCGAGGTGGCGTGGCCCCACGAACACACTCATCCCGCCGTGGATGTCGAAAGACTAAGGGAATAGAAGTGGATATAATAACACAATCCGCCACTTTACTGATAACACCTCAGTACTTCCAAAATGTTGGTATTAGCACTGACATTTTGGAATAGTCCATATTTATAAATGGACAGCTTACTTTTTTTCAAACTAGTTGCAACATGACAAAGAATATTAACAGGTACATCTGAAAGAATGAATCCTTAAAGAGTTTGGCAGAGCCAATGATCAATAATACCAAAAATTAACTTCAGGTACAAGCCTGAGGTAGGCCGCAGACCACAAACTTGCCGGGTTTCTAAAAATCTCTACTATTGCAGTGACGCGTAGCCTGCGGTCGCGGGTATCGGAAGCTCGTGCAGTTTGTAATTGCAGTTGGCACTCTGCGGTTCATTTTGGACTAGTACCTTTACGCTGCATATATTCTTACTACACTAATCACTAATACCATCATAATTATAGTAACCAAACAATTATTGTCACGGCAACCGATTAATGCAAATGCTAGTCTACCAAGCGCCAGATATTGTGCTCTCTCTAGAATGAGATTGTGCCTATTACTCTTTAAAAGTTTCTGGTCCGTGCCTATTAATGTTTAAACCAGCATCATGCACTAGTTGACTGGCATTTTACAACAGCAGCTGCAAGGCACATTTCAGGGAGTATTCCCGTTTGAGCACCTATTTTTTGAGCACCTATGCATTTAGCACCAAAGGTATTCCCATTTCCCATAGGTTAATGCATAGGTGCTCAATAAATAGGTGCTCAAACGGCAATAATCGCATTTCAGTCTTTCTTTTTTATTACGGTGTCTTATCACCTCACCAAAAAACAATTTACACATTATTACTTGACAACCAACGATTGACAAAAACATGATTTTGTCGTTTCATTATTTTGTAACAATAAGTTTAACAATTAAATCACTTTGCAAATTCCCTAATTATTACAAAAAATAATTTCATTTACTTTCATCTCATAAAACACCGTTTGGAATATTAATGTTCGTGCAAATAGAAAAAAAATGTAGAACCAAACGGTAGGTAGTAGGAATATTATTCAAAAACGAAATGCTAACTATGCCATTTCGTTGGTTCCGATTAAAACTGCGACATTATTATTTTCGGAATAAGTTTTTTTGAAATATAAATGTGATAATGATGTCAAAATTGTGAACCGTTTACTAACGAATATGCAAAGTATATAATTCGATTTGTAGTTTTAAACACTTGTTTATTAATATACGCCTTTGTGCCAAAATAGCTAGAAGGGTAAATTCGTAAAATTCTCTACACAGACTAAACCAATGAAGGTCACAGGAATTTCACGCCGCAGTTGAACGTCAAAACAAAACTGCCTACTTAAGAGTCGTTTTTCCTAAGCCAACTGTTAAGGGAGTTACTTAGATTTACTCACGCGACAATGAGTAAAAAATAAGTATCCTATTTTTAGTTTTACAAAACTACATTCCGATAAAAGCTTTCGGGGTGTTTAATTTCGTATGAAACAGAATTTGAAACTACAATTTACGTATAAACCTAATTTAACAGAATAGTCGATAAAGGTTTGACATTAAAACAAAATTATAAATGCTGTATTTGCTCTGACTTTTTAGATTGATTTAAGTACAGATATACCAGATGGCTATTTCTCGACGGCATTTAAAGCCAAGTCAGAGACAAATCAGCGGGCCAAAACCTCTGACCTCACGTTGGTCACTAAGGAGAGGATCAACGCTATAGTCTTAAATTCATAAGACCTCGCCTTAAAATATTGTCCTTTACAAAGTTCTACGACCCCCATGAGGTATAGTTTTGAATAAAACTAAAACTTATTTAAGTACAAACATTTTCGTTATAAAAACAAATTCCACATATTCACTCCTTTATCTATAATAAAAACCCCGCAGGGCAGCTTGTGGCGAGCTGTTGGGCAGTAGCGACCCCACGGACCCGATCTCCCGGGAGAAGTCTTGTTCCTCATCTCTGGCTTGCCTTTATTGGCCGGCCAGAGTGAGCACTGACGAGGAACGGAGCTCCTACCTCTTTCTTGCCTTAGTTGGCCGGCTAGAGTGGAGATTCGCAAGAGCAAACGTGCTCGGAGAAAGGAAGCATTCCAGTAAGGTGCTGGTAGGGATCTTGACCGTACTTCCGGGATTGTCCTGATAGCCGTGGAATGCCTCTCCACTCCTCAAGCACCTCAGGTTATGTTGCCCTCTTGTCGCTACGTCACTGTGTGCTAGCGGCCGTTTCAGAGGGCCCATTACTGAGTGTGCAAGTCACCCCCTGCCATTTTATTCGTGTATTTATAAAGCATTGATGAGGCAGGGGCCATAGTCCTTCCATAGTACTAGGTAACCAGTTCACCTTATCCACCCCTAACCCATAGCCCAATACATTTGTTGCTTTAGTCTGCAATAGTCCTGCACTAGTCGTAGGTTTTCCTTGAGTGCATTTGCATAATGCATATAGGGAAAATCAGCGATTGGTGCCTCAGTGCATTAAAAACGACAAAGGGCCTCTGCGAGTTGGCTTAGGCCCCTCGTACGCCTTCTAAAGGTCGAGAACCCAAGGGTTCCGAGAAATGTAAGCATATCAAAATAATAATAATAAATATTCCACGACTTTTTCACACAACGCCATCTAGTCCCAAGCTAAGCTAAGAGCTTGTGTTATGGGTACTAAACAGCTGATAATCATTCTTATATATTTCTAAATAAATACATTTTATTGATAAATTACACCCAAAATTTATTATCTATTCGTTTATGGAAAATGATTGATATAATATACCTATAATACATATAATAATATATAATATTTGAAAATACAATTTTATAAATGTTGAAGATATCGGAAGGAACATAGTCGCACATCTAGAAACCACGAGTTTGTATAACTACTTTTTCTAATTTGTTAAGTAAATACTTCTTTCATACTTAATAAAAATTAAAAGAAAAGAAAATTATAAGGCATCAAAAAATTCATCCGCATCGCTCTCAACGGGAAAAGTGCCCAAAAGACTGGCCGCATTGCCACGTTGAATGGAAATGAAAAAAAAATCTTTCATTAAAAACTTCATTCAATATTTTAATATTACTAGGCGTATCAAAACAAACTGTATACTTACTTAAACCTTCTTCGAAAACCAGTCTATCCAATGGTGAAACAACATAAAAATCGGTGCAACAGTTTTTGAGTTTATCGCAAAGACTTTGTTTTACATTATATAGTGACAATCATGATTTCATAATAATATAATTATTTTAAACCTAGGAAACTAGGACAAACCGACAAAAGAAATACTACTACTTGTAATTTTTTTGTCGGTTTTTCCTAATTTCCAGGAATAAGGATTGAATTCGTGGAGCCCAGATTTGCAACGATGTCTTATCCACCCTGAATAGTAGTTAAACCGCAAAGCAGCTTGTGGCGAGCTCTTGGGCAGTAGCCTGCTACCCCATGCACCCAATGAATCTCCCTGAAGAAATGTTGTTCCTCATTCTCTGCCTAACATTCATTGATTCGTCAAGCACCGGAATTCTAGACACCATTAAATTACCTATTGTTCGTGGAAGCCGGTTTCCGCTCGGAGCCTGATAAATTAACCAGGTCGAGTGAGCTCCCACAAACTGTCTTGCCTTAGTAGGCCGGTTTGAGTAGAAATTTCCAAGAGCACGGATTAAGGAAGTACCTATTCCAGTATGATGCTGATAGGAAAAGTGACTGTATATTCAGTACTGTCCTGACACTCGTTTAATCTCTCGACACTCTAAGAGAGCCTCATGTTGCCCTCTAGTTACAAGGATTGATATGCTGGCTTGAAACGTGACTAAATAATCTGATAATGTTTATATTATTCGTTGTTTTTTTTTTCTTATAAGTAATCGATTTTAAATAAATCGATTAAGTACATTAATAACGCTATACTTTGCTGTTAAACGAAAATAAACGTAAGACAACGCGTTGTGTCGCGTTGTGTTTATGTTATATATAAATAAACATCAATAATATGTTATCCCAATAATTCAAAGTAAAATTAATAGATAAACTTGGTTTGTCTTTTAAGTAGTTTTAAAACCAAAACGATGTGGTTTTTGTTATTTTTGATACATTTAAAGCAAATTTTTATTGAAATTACTTATTGGACTTAGTAATTTTTGTAACTATATAAAAAAAACAAAACCTAAATTCCCATGAAACACGGATAATGGGTGATATGACAGAAAAGCGATTATTTAGTCATCGATTTTTGCCAGTAAGTACATGCCTTAGGCTGGCCGCCGGCTATGTTTTGGCGAGGGCTCGAAGTCGAAATCGCATCAAATGGACCGAAGTGCGTACCTAGTGCCAACGAACACTACTGGTCGCAAATACTGGCTTTAAAAACACGCCAGTTTTTTCCCTGGTGGCGTCAGCAGCGTCACCGGTACGGAAAGAAGGGGGAGGTTTTGTTTCTGCTGATCACGGAGTTACTATCGATGTGAGACATTTTCAGTCTTCAAATTTGGATTTAGTTTCGGTTTTGATGTTCATGTTGTCAAGAATGCAAAACCTTACCATTTACTCAGTATATAAATTATTGCTAGTAACTACGTTTATAAACAGATTACCTTAACTATTACAGTTTGAGACAAACTGTCCTAAAATTTAAACTTCTGCGCTGCAGCAGTTTGCAGTAGCTTCGACTGAGGTAGGTTGCAATCTTTAATAGATTGCGCTAGCGCAAAGAGTCAACAGTAAACCAAATATCATTGTTGTTCTCCGTGATAATGGTTTTTCTTTCATTTATTGTAGTTTTTTTTTACATTTATTGTAGTAAGTAGTCAGTTTACCGTTTTAGACGTAAACGTATACTTAGTCGAAATCGCAAAAAATGGACCGAAGTGCGTACCAAGTGCCAATGAACACTACTGGTCGCAGATACTGGCTTTTAAAACACGCCAGCTATTTCCCTGGTGGCGTCAGCAGCGTCACCGGTACGGAAAGAAGGGGGAGGTTTTGTTTCTGCTGATCACGGAGTTACTATCGATGTGAGACATTTTCAGTCTTCAAATTTGGATTTAGTTTCAGTTTTGAAGTTCAGGTTGTCAAGAATGCAAAATCTTACCATTTACTCACTATATAAATTATTGCGAGTAACTACGTTTATAAACAGATTACCTTAACTATTACAGTTTGAGACAAACTGTCCTAAAATTTAAACTTCTGCGCTGCAGCAATTTGGAGCGCAGTAGTTTCGACTGAGGTAGGTTGCAATCTTTAACAGATTGCGCTAGCGCAAAGAGTCCACAGTAAACCAAGTGTCATTGGAGTTCTCCGTGATAATGGTTTTTCTTTCATTTATAGTAGTTTTTTTTACATTTATTGTAGTAGTCAGTTTACCGTTTTAGACGTAAACGTATACTTAGTCGAAATCGCAAAAAATGGAACCGAAGTGCGTACCTAGTGCCAACGAACACTACTGGTCGCAAATACTGGCTTTAAAAACACGCCAGTTTTTTCCCTGGTGGCGTCAGCAGCGTCACCGGTACGGAAAGAAGGGGGAGGTTTTGTTTCTGCTGATCACGGAGTTACTATCGATGTGAGACATTTTCAGTCTTCAAATTTGGATTTAGTTTCAGTTTTGAAGTTCAGGTTGTCAAGAATGCAAAATCTTACAACTCACTATATGCATTATTGCGAGTAACTACGTTTATAAACAGATTACTTTTACTATTACAGTTTGAGACAAACTGTTCTAAAATTTAAACTTCTGCGCTGCAGCAATTTCGAGCGCAGTAGCTTCGACTGAGGTAGGTTGCAATCTTTAATAGATTGCGCTAGCGCAAGGAGTCCACAGTAAACCAAATATCATTGTTGTTCTCCGTGATAATGGTTTTTCTTTCATTTATTGTAGTGTTTTTTTACATTTATTGTAGTAGTCAGTTTACCGTTTTAGACGTAAACGTATAATCGAAATCGCAAAAAATGGAACGGAAGTGCGTACCAAGTGCCAACGATCACTACTCTGGTCGCAGATACTGGCTTTAAAAACACGCCAGTTTTTCCCTGGTGGCGTCAGCAGCGTCACCGGTACGGAAAGAAGGGGGAGGTTTTGTTTCTGCTGATCACGGAGTTACTATCGCTGTGAGACATTTTCAGTCTTCAAATTTGGATTTAGTTTCGGTTTTAAAGTTTAGGTTGGCAAGAATGCAAAATCTTACAACTCACTATATGCATTATTGCGAGTAACTACGTTTATAAACAGATTACTTTTACTATTACAGTTTGAGACAAACTGTTCTAAAATTTAAACTTCTGCGCTGCAGCAGTTTGCAGTAGCTTCGACTGAGGTAGGTTGCAATCTTTAATAGATTGCGCTAGCGCAAAGAGTCAACAGTAAACCAAATATCATTGTTGTTCTCCGTGATAATGGTTTTTCTTTCATTTATTGTAGTTTTTTTTTACATTTATTGTAGTAAGTAGTCAGTTTACCGTTTTAGACGTAAACGTATACTTAGTCGAAATCGCAAAAAATGGACCGAAGTGCGTACCAAGTGCCAATGAACACTACTGGTCGCAGATACTGGCTTTTAAAACACGCCAGCTATTTCCCTGGTGGCGTCAGCAGCGTCACCGGTACGGAAAGAAGGGGGAGGTTTTGTTTCTGCTGATCACGGAGTTACTATCGATGTGAGACATTTTCAGTCTTCAAATTTGGATTTAGTTTCAGTTTTGAAGTTCAGGTTGTCAAGAATGCAAAATCTTACCATTTACTCACTATATAAATTATTGCGAGTAACTACGTTTATAAACAGATTACCTTAACTATTACAGTTTGAGACAAACTGTCCTAAAATTTAAACTTCTGCGCTGCAGCAATTTGGAGCGCAGTAGTTTCGACTGAGGTAGGTTGCAATCTTTAACAGATTGCGCTAGCGCAAAGAGTCCACAGTAAACCAAGTGTCATTGGAGTTCTCCGTGATAATGGTTTTTCTTTCATTTATTGTAGTTTTTTTTACATTTATTGTAGTAGTCAGTTTACCGTTTTAGACGTAAACGTATACTTAGTCGAAATCGCAAAAAATGGACCGAAGTGCGTACCAAGTGCCAATGAACACTACTGGTCGCAGATACTGGCTTTTAAAACACGCCAGCTATTTCCCTGGTGGCGTCAGCAGCGTCACCGGTACGGAAAGAAGGGGGAGGTTTTGTTTCTGCTGATCACGGAGTTACTATCGATGTGAGACATTTTCAGTCTTCAAATTTGGATTTAGTTTCAGTTTTGATGTTCAGGTTGTTAAGAATGCAAAATCTTACCATTTACTCACTCTATAAATTATTGCGAGTAACTACGTTTAGAAACAGATAACCTTAACTATTACAGTTTGAGACAAACTGTCCTAAAATTTAAACTTCTGCGCTGCAGCAATTTCGAGTGCAGTAGCTTTGACTGAGGTAGGTTGCAATCTTTGATAGATTGCGCTAGCGCAAGGAGTCCATAGTAAACCAAGTATCATTGTTGTTCTCCGTGATAATGGTTTTTCTTTCATTAATTGTAGTTTTTTTTACATTTATTGTAGTAGTCAGTTTACCGTTTTAGACGTAAACGGATAATCGAAATCGCGTCGAATGGACCGGAAGTGCGTACCAAGTGCCAACGAACACTACTGGTCGCAGATGCTGGCTTTAAAAACACGCCAGCTTATTCCCTGGTGGCGTCAGCAGCGTCACCGGTACGGAAAGAAGGGGGAGGTTTTGTTTCTGCTGATCACGGAGTTACTATCGCTGTGAGACATTTTCAGTCTTCAAATTTGGATTTAGTTTCGGTTTCAAAGTTTAGGTTGTCAAGAATGCAAAATCTTACAACTCACTATATGCATTATTGCGAGTAACTACTTTTATAAACAGATTACTTTTACTATTACAGTTTGAGACAAACTGTTCTAAAATTTAAACTTCTGCGCTGCAGCAGTTTGCAGTAGCTTCGACTGAGGTAGGTTGCAATCTTTAATAGATTGCGCTAGCGCAAAGAGTCAACAGTAAACCAAATATCATTGTTGTTCTCCGTGATAATGGTTTTTCTTTCATTTATTGTAGTTTTTTTTTACATTTATTGTAGTAAGTAGTCAGTTTACCGTTTTAGACGTAAACGTATACTTAGTCGAAATCGCAAAAAATGGACCGAAGTGCGTACCAAGTGCCAATGAACACTACTGGTCGCAGATACTGGCTTTTAAAACACGCCAGCTATTTCCCTGGTGGCGTCAGCAGCGTCACCGGTACGGAAAGAAGGGGGAGGTTTTGTTTCTGCTGATCACGGAGTTACTATCGATGTGAGACATTTTCAGTCTTCAAATTTGGATTTAGTTTCAGTTTTGAAGTTCAGGTTGTCAAGAATGCAAAATCTTACCATTTACTCACTATATAAATTATTGCGAGTAACTACGTTTATAAACAGATTACCTTAACTATTACAGTTTGAGACAAACTGTCCTAAAATTTAAACTTCTGCGCTGCAGCAATTTGGAGCGCAGTAGTTTCGACTGAGGTAGGTTGCAATCTTTAACAGATTGCGCTAGCGCAAAGAGTCCACAGTAAACCAAGTGTCATTGGAGTTCTCCGTGATAATGGTTTTTCTTTCATTTATTGTAGTTTTTTTTACATTTATTGTAGTAGTCAGTTTACCGTTTTAGACGTAAACGTATACTTAGTCGAAATCGCAAAAAATGGACCGAAGTGCGTACCAAGTGCCAATGAACACTACTGGTCGCAGATACTGGCTTTTAAAACACGCCAGCTATTTCCCTGGTGGCGTCAGCAGCGTCACCGGTACGGAAAGAAGGGGGAGGTTTTGTTTCTGCTGATCACGGAGTTACTATCGATGTGAGACATTTTCAGTCTTCAAATTTGGATTTAGTTTCAGTTTTGATGTTCAGGTTGTTAAGAATGCAAAATCTTACCATTTACTCACTCTATAAATTATTGCGAGTAACTACGTTTAGAAACAGATAACCTTAACTATTACAGTTTGAGACAAACTGTCCTAAAATTTAAACTTCTGCGCTGCAGCAATTTCGAGTGCAGTAGCTTTGACTGAGGTAGGTTGCAATCTTTGATAGATTGCGCTAGCGCAAGGAGTCCATAGTAAACCAAGTATCATTGTTGTTCTCCGTGATAATGGTTTTTCTTTCATTAATTGTAGTTTTTTTTACATTTATTGTAGTAGTCAGTTTACCGTTTTAGACGTAAACGGATAATCGAAATCGCGTCGAATGGACCGGAAGTGCGTACCAAGTGCCAACGAACACTACTGGTCGCAGATGCTGGCTTTAAAAACACGCCAGCTTATTCCCTGGTGGCGTCAGCAGCGTCACCGGTACGGAAAGAAGGGGGAGGTTTTGTTTCTGCTGATCACGGAGTTACTATCGCTGTGAGACATTTTCAGTCTTCAAATTTGGATTTAGTTTCGGTTTCAAAGTTTAGGTTGTCAAGAATGCAAAATCTTACAACTCACTATATGCATTATTGCGAGTAACTACGTTTATAAACAGATTACTTTTACTATTACAGTTTGAGACAAACTGTTCTAAAATTTAAACTTCTGCGCTGCAGCAGTTTGCAGTAGCTTCGACTGAGGTAGGTTGCAATCTTTAATAGATTGCGCTAGCGCAAAGAGTCAACAGTAAACCAAATATCATTGTTGTTCTCCGTGATAATGGTTTTTCTTTCATTTATTGTAGTTTTTTTTTACATTTATTGTAGTAAGTAGTCAGTTTACCGTTTTAGACGTAAACGTATACTTAGTCGAAATCGCAAAAAATGGACCGAAGTGCGTACCAAGTGCCAATGAACACTACTGGTCGCAGATACTGGCTTTTAAAACACGCCAGCTATTTCCCTGGTGGCGTCAGCAGCGTCACCGGTACGGAAAGAAGGGGGAGGTTTTGTTTCTGCTGATCACGGAGTTACTATCGATGTGAGACATTTTCAGTCTTCAAATTTGGATTTAGTTTCAGTTTTGAAGTTCAGGTTGTCAAGAATGCAAAATCTTACCATTTACTCACTATATAAATTATTGCGAGTAACTACGTTTATAAACAGATTACCTTAACTATTACAGTTTGAGACAAACTGTCCTAAAATTTAAACTTCTGCGCTGCAGCAATTTGGAGCGCAGTAGTTTCGACTGAGGTAGGTTGCAATCTTTAACAGATTGCGCTAGCGCAAAGAGTCCACAGTAAACCAAGTGTCATTGGAGTTCTCCGTGATAATGGTTTTTCTTTCATTTATTGTAGTTTTTTTTACATTTATTGTAGTAGTCAGTTTACCGTTTTAGACGTAAACGTATACTTAGTCGAAATCGCAAAAAATGGACCGAAGTGCGTACCAAGTGCCAATGAACACTACTGGTCGCAGATACTGGCTTTTAAAACACGCCAGCTATTTCCCTGGTGGCGTCAGCAGCGTCACCGGTACGGAAAGAAGGGGGAGGTTTTGTTTCTGCTGATCACGGAGTTACTATCGATGTGAGACATTTTCAGTCTTCAAATTTGGATTTAGTTTCAGTTTTGATGTTCAGGTTGTTAAGAATGCAAAATCTTACCATTTACTCACTCTATAAATTATTGCGAGTAACTACGTTTAGAAACAGATAACCTTAACTATTACAGTTTGAGACAAACTGTCCTAAAATTTAAACTTCTGCGCTGCAGCAATTTCGAGTGCAGTAGCTTTGACTGAGGTAGGTTGCAATCTTTGATAGATTGCGCTAGCGCAAGGAGTCCATAGTAAACCAAGTATCATTGTTGTTCTCCGTAATAATGGTTTTTCTTTCATTAATTGTAGTTTTTTTTACATTTATTGTAGTAGTCAGTTTACCGTTTTAGACGTAAACGGATAATCGAAATCGCGTCGAATGGACCGGAAGTGCGTACCAAGTGCCAACGAACACTACTGGTCGCAGATGCTGGCTTTAAAAACACGCCAGCTTTTTCCCTGGTGGCGTCAGCAGCGTCACCGGTACGGAAAGAAGGGGGAGGTTTTGTTTCTGCTGATCACGGAGTTACTATCGCTGTGAGACATTTTCAGTCTTCAAATTTGGATTTAGTTTCGGTTTCAAAGTTTAGGTTGTCAAGAATGCAAAATCTTACAACTCACTATATGCATTATTGCGAGTAACTACGTTTATAAACAGATTATTTTTACTATTACAGTTTGAGACAAACTGTTCTAAAATTTAAACTTCTGCGCTGCAGCAATTTCGAGCGCAGTAGCTTCGACTGAGGTAGGTTGCAATCTTTAATAGATTGCGCTAGCGCAAGGAGTCCACAGTAAACCAAGTGTCATTGTAGTTCTCCGTGTTAATGGTTTTTCTTTTATTTATTGTAGTTGTCAGTTTAAAGTTTTAAACGTAGACGTAAAGTTTACCTCGAATCAATTGGAACATATCGCGTACCAAGTGCAAACGAACACTACGCTGGTCGCAATACAGGTAGCAATCCTGTTGGAGATACTGGCTTTAAAAACACGCCAGCTTATTCCCCGGTCGTGTCAGCAGCGTCACCGGTACGGAAAGGAGGGGAGGTTTTGTTCCTGCTGAGTGACTATCACAGAACCGTCAAGAGATTATTTCCTTCAATCCTCAAAGAGTAACTTAATTTCAGATTTTAAGAAAAGGTTTACAAAAGAAATCAGATTGTCCATTGCTAAATACAATTAGTGCAGGATTAGGACATAACCATAACTTAAATTATTCCCATTTGCGTAAAAATTGCAGTTAAATTAAAATCTTGGCAGCACTTAATAACGAAGACAAATAACACCAAATATTATTAATGTTTCGTGTAAGGATAGTTACTTACTTTTAGTATATTTTATAGTGAATGGTTTAATTTGTATAGATAAACAACCATATTGGTTTACTATATTTTCATTATTAGATATGGATATGGAAAATTATTGGGTTGATTATGTGTTAGTTCGGATGTTAATCTAAACTTAAAACACTAATTGACAAAAACTGATAACAGTTCTTTGTAAACAGCATGTAGGGAAAGAACTGTCATTTTGACAGAAGAAATATTGCTAATTTAGCGAGACTAGCTTAAAACTAAAATGAAAGAATAAAAATATTTTTTACATAATAGATTTTAATTCAAGATATAGAAAATAATGAATACAGAGGCTTAACACACAAAAAACTCAACGAGGGCAACGACCATTATTTTAAAAGTACCTATACATTTTAATATATTAACGGAGACAGCGTATGGGGACAACGGGAAGTACTTTTAATTATTTTATTAAATTCCCTTTGTCGTCTTTAACGTGGCCTACGGGGACAACGGGAATACAGGAGGAATACGGATATTTTGTTCAAGACTCTTTAACGGAATATCGGGTAAATAATATATATTACATTAGGAAGTACTCCCGCTCAAACCCTGCCGGTGGCGGCAGCAGCGTCACCGGCGCGGGTGGGTGGGAGGGGGATTTTTATTTCTGCTGGTCGCGGAGTTACCAATACAAAACCTCCGTGATTATTATCCGTCTTTAGTTTCTGCTTCAGTTATAGTTAAAAAGTTCAGGCTCCAATAAAATACTGTTTGACCGTTATACCAACCCTTTTATTTTCCTATTAATAATTAAACATTTCAAAATTGCTGGATTTTTGCTATCAAGCCTCACTGAACTTCACTGGTCATTATTTGATGTGTTGGTGGCGGTTGATGTGTTTTCCATCCGAATGAATAGAGATAATAGTGAAAACTATAACGTCAGTAATAGATCATTAACATCTGGTAGTTAGTGTACGAAGTTTGCATAGCTAAAAGGTTAATTTAAGTTTTGGGAAGCAATAAGGGCCGTGTTTTGTAACCCCTGGAGGGTGGGACACGTATCTCTGGTTGCGTTGTGGACTCTTAGGCGACGTTCTGACGGAGCTGGACTGTTTAACAGGATTTTTAGAATCTGAAATACTGTCAAACTGACACCGACTCTGACAGAACAATGCAAGATGAGCTAAGTAGAAGACGATTCATAAAGAGATCCAGGGGAGCACTGCAGCAAATCTTGATCAAAGATTGAACCCAGGTTTGCGAGCCCACGACCATATTTATCCCGCCGTGGGAGCCGATATACGAAGGGAACTAACAAGTGAATCAGTAGCACCATCCACTTGTTCACTAATACCAGCTTAGTGTCTTAAGAATGTCCATGTTCAGCTGATGGACGTAACGTTGTGCTTGTTACCAGCGATCGCCAAGCCTCGTATAAAATTCTTCGGCGATTTATCCGCCGGTCCTACTCGGCCGCGTAGGTATAGTGTTGTGTTCGGTGGCAGCAAGACCTTATCTGCCAGGCACAATGCCAGAGTCCGTCTCCGACTCCTGTCAGTTCACGGTTATTGTACTATCTGAAGTAATGACAAATAGTACAAATACTGCTTAATGACAGTAGTCTGCCATCGCGCCTCCAGTCCACCACCACCACTGGCTGTGTCTAAATGTTATTCAGGTACAAGCAGTAGCGGTGGTGGCATTTTTGTTCGATTAGTCTTATATTTATTTAGTAAGCATCATAATTTTCAATTCAAAGTATACGTTGTTTATATTTATGTATTTTAAATTGAAGGTTCAATTTATTTCACATTTCTCACTTTGTACAATAATAATGCAATAAAAACTGGTTTGATTTTATAATGTACTTCTGACTCGGAGAGGTTACAATCCTTGAGCAAAATAATATGGCGTTAGATACAGCAATGATTGGCTGTTTACCAACTTAGCTAAACGATGTGAATAGTTTTGTTATCACACCTTTAAAATTACATTTACTTCTTTTACTTTACTGTTATATTATTACTTGTTTCCTGTATTTTAAGTTTAATGTTTACCAGACCTCCTCTACTGTGGCCGGTGGCGACAGCAGCGTCACCGGCGGAGTAGAGCTGGATTTCTGCTGATCACCAGACACCTATTTTTGGTGACCCTGGTGATTCCTTGGTTCTCTTAGTGTCTTCTTCAGTTTTATAAGTGCCATTTTATAGTTTTTTTCAGTTTCCTTCTTAGTTTATTTATATGTGTTGATCTTTAACATTCTTTCGTTTATGTTGTTATCTTCATTTTCAACTTATAAGTTTTAATATATAAGTTTGATCATAATTGTCACCTCACAATTCACCTCATCTTTTCACCTTTCATTGCATCTAAGTTTTAAGACTAATCCTTTGGAAATCTTGATCTGCTTCACTCTATTTGCCCAAATAACGTAAGAGTTAAAAAAAATGTAAACTTTCGCTATTTGGAGAACAGACGGGATTTAAATGGGACATTATTGGAACTTATTTTATAATCATTGTAAGATAGACTGTCATATTAAACTTCAAACTCGTTGTAATCTTTACGTTTAATAGTACAATATACGTGAGTTAAAAAGTTCACCAAGACGAATAGTTTAATGATAATCTTCATTAATTAATCGCAATGTATGGAAATTTGAAAACTTGACGGAGCCAGGTTTCGTAGTTACGTACATCGCGATTGTATAATGAACATTGTCATTAAACTATTTGTCTGGGTGTTCTTTTAAACTCACGTGTATTGTACTTTTAAATTTAATTTAAAAAATGTAACTTTAAAGTTTAGTATGACAGTCCGTAGGTTAGGTACAACTGACATGCTATATTTTTAGTTTACATCACCAAATACGATATTATGCCAGAGTTTTCATTGTAAAAAAAAATTATACAACAGCTTTTTGGCTTTTAAAATATAAGTTTAATGTTATGTTTTTAAACATCCTAAAATTGTTAACGATAGTAGAATGCATGGACGTACGATTTGGGGGGAAACTATAAAATGTGACTATCTTAGTGTATCGTCAGCAAAAAACCATTATGGTGTCGGTAAATGACGTGGCTTTTTAAGCGTTTGTTTGTCCATCTGGTTGGTAAAAGAGAGATACTCACATCAATTAGTCGGTCAGCAGAGAACGAAACGGTTGGCAGTAATTGCAGTAATATGTTACATTTACAACGTCATTGTTTTCTGTTATGTTGTACAGCATTTATCATAATTACTTTCAATGTCTTATTGATTGATTGTTAAATTATTTACCATCAAATGATTGTTGTTATTGGAACCCATTAATTGTTAATTGTTGCCAGGGTTCATGACGAAAAGATTGGATTGGATTGGAGATCTGCTCTTACGGATAGATAGTGTGAAACTAGAGTAGTGGGAGTTGTTAATGATTACACACAATTTTCCTTTGGGCATTGAGCTCGCCATGCATTCAGCACCTAAATTGTAATACAATAGCCAAACGCATGTTCGTTATTTAGCTATAATCATATTTAATCGATAAAGCCGGCTATTTAACCGTATTATATGAGCCACAAGCAGACTGTATTAAGACAATTTGTCGTTGGCTCGCTGTCAAAATACAGTCCGTCTTGTCGGACTTTAGTCTGTAATTTTCAATCATCTTCAGGGTGGAAGGGACATCAACCGACGAATATTTTAAATGCTAAGAAAATCATGTACGGAATTTATGAACGACGATGCCCCTTCTACGCTGTGAATTAGTTTGTAGTAATGAGACAGCAAAATAGATATTTGACACTTATTTGGATAGTGACCGTTGTTTGGACCTCTATAGATTCGAAAGTATTGTGTGACGGCAACGCAAGGGAACAGAAATGCAAATTGGTTTGCGTTTAGAAAGATGTGCAGTTCATTACCATCTGTTCGAGATGATTGTTAACACCAGTACGAACGGCAATTGGCCGCTGTCAAAATGCACAAATATCATACTTTTAGTTTTAAGAGATTATGTTAAGTTATCTTTAGATGTAAGTAGATGTAAGGATACGAAATGTTGTTGGGTAACATCTTTGGAATGACTACACTTATGGTCGATGGGAAGTATTAAGAAATATAGGTTTCTTGCGTTTGTATTCCATTGTGTTTGGCAATAGAAATTGATTGTATATTATGTAGGACAAGTAAATTCGTGATTGCACTAGTGTTAAATGCAAATTTTGTCGTCTCTTAGAAGTTATTTCATATAATTACATTAAACTCATTAAAAAAGAAACTAATCGCGTATTATTGTTACCTGTTTATTACCCTTTGCAGCTCTTCGTGAAATAATCCTAAAATAGAAGGTGGCCTGTTTAGGTAAGTGTTAAAGAATTCAACTAAGATTATATTAAGTACATAACATTTATAATAACAGCAAGACACTTAAATTATTAACATTTATTCTTAACTTTCTACTGATTAATATAATATATTTAACATCAAGTCTTTATAACGAAATAAAATTATGAAAAAAAATATATTGGATATCTAAAGCCTCATTTTAGTAGAAGAAAAAATGTTAAGAAACATTGTGAGTGAGTGTGAACACGCTTTTTTATAGTTATGTCTCTATTCAACAGCTATAAGATTATTATCAAAGGGATGATTAAGGTTCTTTACCAGTTCTAGTTACTCTACATCAACATCAAATCCATCGTTATCTCCACCTTTCCATCAACATCACTCACTTAACGAGTATCAATAATAAGTGAACTATTGGAAATAGTCGTGTACCCGGCTAAGGTAATGAATTTGCCCCTCACAGACTGAGTGTAGAAGTAATATTAAACTGAGATACTTGGCAAAGGTATAGAACCTAGTTTTTAATATCCCATAACTCGAAGTCTGAGCTCCCTGCCGAGGTTTTCTCGGAGGGCTACAGTATGGAGTTCTTCAAAAGGGGAGTAGGTAAATAGGTTTTTATAGGGTCGGCAACGCGCGTGTGGCGCCTCTGGTGTTGCAAGTGTCCATAGGCTACGGTAACCGCTTACCATCAGGCGGGCCGTAAGATTGTTTGCCACCGTCGTGGTATAAAAAATAAATAAAAAAAAAGTCTATAAATATTCTAATAATATCATCATAAAATAATTTAATTCATACTAAGCTTCACTGATAAATACAAATAATTCATATTCATATTGGGGTATTCCTCGAAGCGCAACCTTTTATAAGCGCACCCATCGAAACGCAACTATCATATTCCGCGCGGAAGATATTTATAGCGAAGCGAAGCGATATATTTGATTAATAATACATCATACCCCTCGCTCTCTAATACTAATCATGGTTGCGGAAAAAAAATGAATATGTTTATTATGATTTTGCGCTTCGATGGTTGCGCTTAGAAAAAGTTGCGCTTAGAGGAATACCCTTCATATAATATTAATCGATCATTCTTTTTTTGAGGTACTAAAATGTCACGTCGTCATATTTTACGTAAGAGTTGTTTTACATGTTTAATAATCGTGACTTAATCGAATTATTTTGTATGAAAAATTAAAACAGAAATATAAAATATAATTGAAAAACAATTAATGAGCCATTTGCTTCTTTGATTTATAGTCTCATTTATACCCTAGAGCTATGGGATATCAATAAACAGGTATTAATATCTCAGGTATTTATTTATTTTAATGTGTGGGTGAGTAAAAAAAAAATAACCCGCTTAAAGCTTTTATTTAATTTGTATTTAACGTTTTAAAGCACAACCACTACATAATAATATGATAATACAATAACATTGATCGCTTATAACAACTACATACATACATTTATTACATATTATTATTGATCCGTGCTGGTTTCGCGCCGGTGTAAGAAAGACAGACAAGGAAAGTGGATTTGTTTCATTATATTATATAATAGTTAAAAATAAATATAATTATGTTCCCGAAGTCTCATCGACATCTATCCCAAACTAAACAGAGCTTGTGCTGTGAGTACTAGACAACTGATTAACATACATATATAATTCTAAATACATAAATATTATAGATAAATTACACCATTATTACATAAAAGTACAGTACTATGTAGATAATTAGATAATTTTGACAATACATATTATTATAATTTTTTTAATATGTTGTGGTAATATACAGTTAAGCAAATCATTTTAATTTTAATAAATATATATTTTTGGTATGAGTGACAAAATAAGCCTTTTAATAAAATTTCAAATATCTTGGCAACATTATTCTGTTCAATCACTTGTCCAACAGTGTATACAATATTTCGTTTCATTTTAATTTCAATAATAATACAAAATATAGTAAATTCGTTTCTTTTAAATTTCGTTAAAATAAGTAACAAGTTAACAATTCGTTTTTTTTTTAATTTCTGAAATAAATTTCAGCCTAATACTAGATCAGTCCTCTAACTCTCATAACTAAAGTTGAACACTTCGAGCCTTTCTTCCTTTTTCCTTGATAGGTTTTGCCCGTTGGTAACTTAGATTCCATTCAATACGATAACTACAAAGTCCATTGATTTGTTTCATCCGTACAAAAAACACCGGTGAAATGTTCATACAATAACGCCAGAAACATCATAAAAAGCATTGCTATTTTTTAAACAAGAATATATACCGCTTACTTTAGGGAGATTAATATCTCAACAAATAGAAATACAATTAAAAACAGATCGAAAATCCTACATAATAATATTGTCAACCAGATACCTAATTATACGAGTAGCTACAAGTTAATACAATAGCCGTAAAGAGAGTCTTTAGTTTCATACTAAAACTAAAATGAAGTCCATAGTGGTCTAATCCACCTATCATACTACACAGTTAAGACAGTAACAACAATAAGCTTTTAAAGTTACATCCTTAGTTACAATATTAAGCCATTACGGTGACAACACTGAGCCTTTAAAGTAACATTTGTCACAACATTGAACCATTATGGTAGCAACACTGAGCTTTTAAAGTTACAATAATGAGCCTCTCAAGTTACAACGTTGAGCCTTTACGATAACAACATTGAACCTTTAAAGTTACAATATTGAGCCTCTCAAGTTACAACATTGAGCCTTTACGGTAACAACATTGAACCTTTAAAGTTACAACATTGAGACATTACGGTAACAACACTGAGCCAGTAAAGTAACGACATTGAGCCATTACGACATTGAGCTTAACACGTTACTACAATCAGACTACTAAAAATAAATGTCTTATTCCGTTAAATATTATTCTCTTGGAACTACTAATGCTTTGAAGGGAGCTGCTGAAGGTGTAGCTCCATCTACGTGGTCAAGAGATGGCAATGGCTCTTCCGGGGCTGGTAGGAAAGAAAACTTTTGCAACATGGTCGTTGTAAAGATGAATATGTTGCATTTAGCTAAGATATCGCCCATACATCTATGTTTGGCTAGTCCAAACGGAAAGTAGTTATCGGGTACAGAGATTTTTCCCTCGGCTATGAATCTTTCCGGCTTGAAGGAGTATGGCTCCGGGAACATCACCTCATCCATCAGTATGTTTGTGAAGTTACTCAGGACCATCGTATCCTGAAACATAGAAGTAAGGTATTGGTTAAAGTAGTAAGTATTTGAAAGAATAAAGTGAACACCCAAAGGACCTGAGGGCCAATAAAATTCTTGTAATAAAAACGTTCAAAATCTAGACGCAATCTTAACTCAGCAACAATCAATGTTCGTAACTAGTCAAAAATGTAGGGTAATTAGAACAATGAAAAAATCCAGGCTCGGAATATTGATCTTACCTCTGGTATATAGTAACCAGCTAGCGATGTATCTCTCAGAGCTCGATGTGGAACTCCAAATGTTCGCCCCATGAAATGTCGTACACATTCGTGGACTATTGCCTCATTGTATGGCATACTGAAATAAAAAGAAAGTAATGTTAAGAAATGAAGTTCATTTCTTTTTTAAAAAAACGAATATTATTTACTAAACGCATTAACTATGTAGCTACACACATTACAAACACATGTGTTAAACACATTTGAAATGATGATAGCTAAGTGTGAATCCCTATAAGAGCCTTGTTTAGTAATTTGTAATATTTAAATATTTTTCTCAATATCAAGGAATATATTTGTGGTAAAAACAACTTTAAACGATTTGATGACCATACTATGGTGATTTTATGTTCAAATATAGTCGATTCACATATCAATTGCCTGTGCTAACGTATAAAGTTATGGGTGACTATAAGAAATTAGAGTAGGTACGTTGTTATTATTTTATAGATGCAGTTGATACACTTATTAGAAGTTTTCACTGTCAATGCGTAGACATATCACAGTTGCTTTAGTATTATCACCATGCTGCGTCATATTAACAGTAATTTGTTTTACAATATATGGTCGCTTGAAGACCATTTATTAATAGACGCAAGTTCGTCGCTGATCAATTAATTCATTAGCCAACTAAATATATTTGAAGACGAGAATGTCATTTTAAAGAAGCTACCTTAATTAGCACCCTAAGTAAAATATTTGGCAAACACATATCAGGTAAAACAAAGTGCTAAATTATCGTAGTTCAATAATTTTCAACCAACACATTTTACTAAAATTAGGCTTTTAATTAAACTAGTATAAATGTCTAGTCATCAACTGGTTACCCCTTCACTCTTTAAAACACCTAAAGAGGAGGCAATCAGGTAATGACGTTTTCCGTTCATTTATACTATTACTTACTTGGGACGGTCATCTAAGTTGGGCGAGCGATCTTTACCAACAATTCTGTCAATCTCTTCCTGAGCCTTCTTCTGTACTTCCTGCTCCCTCACTAAGTAACTGAAGCAGAAGCTCATACTTTTACTAGTCGTCTCTGTGCCGGCCATGAACATATCCATGCACATGGCCACGAGTTGACCTTCAGAATAAGTGTCCACTTCTCCTTTCTCCTTCAAAACTCTGATGTAGACATCCATGAAGTCTCTATCCTCTTGAGACAAATGAAATCGATCTTTATGTCTCGCCAACTCTTCCCGTAGAAACTTCCAAATTCTTTTGTGCGTTCTAATAAAATCTTTGTAGCCCGATGCGGTGGGAGCTAATATGCTGAGGATAGGAAAGTGGCTAAAGAGCGTGCCAACCATATCAACTGCGGCGAACAGGTTAAATAGAAGGTTTTGAAGTACCTTCATTTGAGGATCACTAGGCTTATACCTGATTCCTGCCATCATCGTCCAAAGAGTGTTTAAAATGTAAACATTAAAGAAGTTATGCATCTGAATTACGGCTGTCTTGCCGTCATTGTCACCAACTATTTCGAAAACGTCGTGCACCATGTGCGATGCTTCTAACCGGGCTATGTCAT